>JAUCBN010000002.1:7372500-9872500 GCA_035048815.1 Abelmoschus esculentus | reverse complement strand
ATTTTAATTATCGAACTTATACATTTTATTAATTTTGTTTTAATTTAAAATAATTTAATAAATTTAATTATTTCATCAATTTAGTTTTTTTTTTAACACCGTCAAAGTAAATAAGTGCCTATCATATTAAATTATTATTTCGATAATCATAACATGCAATAAAACAACAAGTTACTATTAAATTGATAGTATAACGGAAATAATAATATAACATTTAAAGCAATTTTGCAGAAAGGTAAAGATTAAAATATAATTTTTAAAATATTAAAAGTTAAAATTATTATTTTGAATTAAGATAAAATTAATAGAGAACAAAATATTTTATACAATATCGTATTAAAAAAAATCCTACCAAAAATTAAAATTTAATTATTTTTAATTAGAATCAAAGTTAATATATTTTCTCCACAAACAAAATGCAATAAAGTTTTGTCTTTGGAATCTAAATCGACAATGTGAATGGAATAGGTCTGAAAATATTCCCTCCACTGTCTATAACTCTATCCCAAGTTTTAAAACTGACAACCACGTTGTTGGATATATTCTCCCAAAATCTTGGAGTATAAACGTATACCCTGTAGTTGAGTATCGGGTATCATATTCATGTACATAACATCACAATAGCCAATTAACTTTTAATTTTTATTTTTTTGTATAGAAAGCCTTATCAATGGTACACTTCTCATATCTTGAATTTTTTTAAACTATTTTCAATAAGATTTCTTTAGATTTTACGTATAGCGTCTCACAACACCAACTACAAAGAAATATAACTTGTTAAATAAAGTTAAATAGATAATACTACCAACTACTTGTTAGTATATCATATCATTTTCTAAATATTTCCTGTCATAGCACATATTTTGATATTTGATTTCATTTGTAAAAAAATTAGCTTGTAATTGAGTATTTCAAACTTTTTCAATAGATATTAAAAATATTTTATTTGATGGATTTTTTAAATGTGATCAATCTCTAAATTAATAGTGTTTGATTTGTCTTAATTTTTTCATTTAAAAATGAATTAATAAATTCTCTATAATTTTAAGAATTTTATCATTTAAATCTCCAATGATGATTAAATCATCCAAATATACTGGACGATAGCTAATTTTTGTTCATTTGCTTTCATGAACGTAGTGAAATCTTTAATCCTAAATGTTTGCTTTAATCCATAAAATGTCTTTCGAAGTTTGTAGACATAATCAAGATGATCTCGACTTTGAGAATCAATCGACGTAAATTTCTCAATCTAACTTCCTACACAAAAAATGAATTCTTCACATCCATATGTTATAGATTCTAATCCTTGCTAGCTGTCAGGGCTAGTAGGACTCAAATAGTTATAAGCTTTGTCACTAAACTAAACGTTTTATCATAATTTAGTCTATATTATAGAGATAATCCTCAAGCTACCAATTGAGTTTTATACCTTTAAATAGATTTATATGTTTGATCTTTTATTTTATAGATCTATTTACAAAATAATAAACTTTGCATATATCGACTTTGGTATAAGTTTTTAAGTTTAAATCCGATCAAATACAATAATCTCATTCCTTTAATTTATTCTTATTTTTTAGAAGATTTTTCAAAGGTTTCTGTTAATTTGCAGTGTCTTTCTTCTAAGGCAATGTTGTTCTGATTTTTATTGATATTCTAAATGATATTGTTTATTCTATTTCGCTTGGCTTACCCTCTTAAATCGATTAGCCTTTCCTTTTTGTTATTATTTTATGTATAAAATTATAAAAATGATTATTTTTTTAATTTTCATATAAAAAATACGATTGAAAATCAAAACTTTATATTCTTTTGTTATTGTTCGAAGATTGTTGAGAAACTAAAAAGAGTCTTACATTTGAATATCAACTTTATCTCTAACTCGATCATGACAACTTCATTTAATTATCTTCTAAATCCTCATATCTTTCCTTCTAAATTTTTATATTTATATTAAGTTCTAAAAGTAACACTAGATTAAACCTATTTTTTAAAACAATGTAAAATTTTGGAGAGCTTAACGAGTAAAAAGTTTTTTTAACTAGCACAAGTTGATAAAAAATTATCGAATTTAATGAGCAATGAATTGAGTCGACCATTGAGATTCTTTAACAAGCATAAGTCAAGCAATACTCAAATCATGATCGACTCGCTCGATAAGCACTTTGAAGAAAATTGAACACTTTACTTATTCTTTATATAGTTTTTTTAATTTGATTTTAGGATTTAATTTTGAGAATTTGAGTTTACGTTAGAATGAAACTTCTGTATAGATTTAAATTTTCAAAAATTAATCTTTAGAAAGTATAACTAATAAATAGGTTAATTTGGGAGAATATAGGGATTTAAGTTTATTTTTAGTATTATAGAATGTTTGAAGAATAATTAGGGAAATAGACCAATTGCTGCAGTAAAAAGAGGACCTCGCAACTTTCTCTTGGCGAGGTCTTCTCTCTCTTCCTAACCACAATGAGCAGGCTGCTTGAGTTGATGAACTGAATGAAGAACAACCACCTATATAGGATATCTTGTGAGGCCAGGAATTTTGTATGCATTGTAGCTGAAATCACATCAAGAGAAGGTGACGTGGTACTGTTGAATCAAATTTTTACTGTAGTTTTTGGACTAGATCCCCAATTATTCTCTAAATTCTTTAAAACTCTAAAATTAATCTCAAACAACAATATTCCCTAAAATTTCTCTAATAAATAGGATATTTTAATTGGGTTGGTCTCGGGGCCGAAAAACCTATCCAAAGCTCGATCCAAATTTAAAATGGGTCAAACACCTAGTTTCAGTTTTTATTTAAACCTTATCATATTTTGGGTGGCTTTTAGGCATGCGTGAGTGGCCCAAACTTTGGACATATCTCTTTCCTCATCCCTAAATAAATGACAAGACTACATAAATGTTTCTCAGGTCCATCACACTCATTCTTATATGACTTTTTCTATATATGAAAAAAAATTCACTGAAAGAATACTTATCAAAATCAAGTGTGTAACACGGATTGATTTAGATTAATAAAAAAAAAACCTTTGAAAGAAATTTAATTTAAATTTAATTTTATTTCTTAGTTATTAATCGAATTTATATCGTAAATGAAAATATTCTTTAGATTCGAATATAAAACAGAAATACCCAATTATATTAGGGCACCCTTATTTATATTTTGAAAGTATATCGTCTATACCAAAAAAAATATGGATGATTAATTATGATCTTTTCAATTTAAAGTCCCTAAAATTCGTATGTGACATGTATAGGTTTTAGTCTAATTGAATATGTATTTTAATTATCTAACATACAATCTAATATGATATTTATCAATAATACAAGCTTAAAACAATTAAGGCATAATTAACATTAAAAGTTAAATTAAAAGAACACATGTCAATTGAACTCAACCTCAATACATTGATGACTAAAATAAAAAGATACAAAGTTTAATTACTCAATTACAAAAATATAAAGGATATAATTGAACTAATTACAAAACCCTAAGCTCGATTACAAACTATTGAGACCTAATTGTGAAAATTATAGGTTTATGGGGTTCAATTAAAAGCTAGGGGTCTAAAATAATTGAACTTCAAACTATTGGAATTTAATTACAAAATCAAGTGACCCAATTGAACTAATTTTCATAGAATTCAATTTAAGGAATATAGATGGTCAAATTGCATGAAATTGCAAGGTAAGAAGCTCAATTAAAAGGAATTTGGGCTAAATTAAAAGACGTGAAATTTAATACCAAAATCATGAAAACCCAAGAAAGTAGCAGGTCTAGGGGTGTGCATTCAGTTAATTCAGTCGGTGACCGAACCGAATTAATCGAAATTCTTAAAATTTTAACCGTTAACCGAACCGATTTAATCTTAACCGAATTAACCAAACTGAAATTATTTCGGTTAATTCGGTCAATTTTCGAATTAACTGATTTTTTTTTTACATTTTTTCTATTTTAAATAATATTAAAATTATAATATTAAACAAAATATCTAGTCATCCCACACCTTTTCTTTAACGTAAAAATAATTTTACAAAACAATTTCTAAAATAAAAATAATTTAACAAACAATTTAAAATTTAAACATAACAGTTTAAATAAAAACAGTTCACATCTAATATAACATATATATAATATAGCATATAACAGTTTAAAGTGAAACTAAATCACTAAGTTTAAAACATCTAAGCTTGAACACATTTTGCAAAGTCTAGACATAATATTTTTCAAGATCTATTCATAACTTATAAGCAAAATGTAGTAGGTCCGCTCTTCAAAATTCTTCATCTGTTTTGATTAAATTACTCT
The DNA here is from genome assembly GCA_035048815.1 of Abelmoschus esculentus. Taxonomy (NCBI): domain Eukaryota; kingdom Viridiplantae; phylum Streptophyta; class Magnoliopsida; order Malvales; family Malvaceae; genus Abelmoschus; species Abelmoschus esculentus. The sequence continues at coordinate 9,868,179 of JAUCBN010000002.1, read as the reverse complement.
AAAATATCTCCATTTGTATTATAGTTACAAAATATATATTATTTTAGTACAAATAAAAATAGATAAACAAATAAATAAATCATACATGATATAAACTAAAAGACTAGAATGGATACCCCTTCCTTCAACTCACATTCACAATATAGAAACTTATGAGCTCGTGAATCTCGATTCGATTAAATCACCTCTTTTACCCCTAAATCTATCCTTAAATCACAATCTTCAACTTTGCCTTTGAAGCTCCGACTACCCAAAGAACAACATATATTCTTCTAATCTTTTTTGGTATTTTAATTCTATTTTTTATGTTTTTTTTGTTTTCGATCTAACATTTATTTACTTTGCAGGTTATAAAATTTGAGTAAAATTTCTTCTTGACGGTTATGGAGGTCCGATCGGCGACGAATTACCTTCTTTAGCTATTTCGACATTCGTTCATCTTACATCAACCTTCCCCAAGTGTTTGTATCCCAAAAAACCTTTATTATTATTATTTTTTTATTTATGGTAGTTATTATATTTATTAAATGTCGATGATTATTATGTTGATTGGTAATTGTTATGGATGAATATATGATGATTATAATTAACTTTATTTTATTTTTCTCTCCTATTTATAGACTGACGAGAATGATATCATTGATCTGTACGAGGTTTAAATGGGTAAATGGTGAAGTGACATGAAGCTATTTGGGCGAAAAAGGAAATATATTTGCGTTTTCTAGACTACATATCCAAAAATGGGATAAATTTGGGTGGGAAAATACAAATTGTTAGGCTTGGAGTTTTTGTAATGAGCTTTAAGGATGTATAATAGGATTTGGGCATGTAATAGACACTAGTTTTTAATTTAGATTGACTTATTGATTATTTAAGGTTTATTTATTTAGTATTATTTATTTATTATAATATGGTATAACCCAGATAAAATACGGGTGAAATAACTATCCCTCTTTGTTCATTGTTATGGAACAAGAAATGCACAAAGACTAAAAAGGTACGAATTTTATTCGGATCCAATAGCCATCTTTTATGCTACCGAAGCTTGAAACTATTCTTCTAATTTGAAATTCTTCAATCTTCTATGAAACTATGAAATATAAAATTCTTCTCAATTGAAATTCTTTAATCTTCTATCAAACTGTGAAATCTGAAGTTGTTCTTATTATGAGATTCTTCATCTTCCAAGGTCTAGAATTGCTCTTGAAACTTTTCATCCAACACCTTTCTAAAAAGGTGTCGAATAAGCAAATTCTTTTTATTAAGAATTCTCCCATTTTTCGGAGAATGTCACCATCTCCTTTGTTCGCGAGTGATGATACTATAAAATTGATTCACATAGTGTGCAAATATACACGTCGCACAAGTAATAAAGTGATGAGTGAGATCGTTCCCACAAAAATTAGGAGAAATTTCAAGAGTAGTTCACACACATAAAACTTAATAATTCCTTTTGCATGAGAATATGTAAGAGAAAAATATAAGTAGAGACAAGAGTAACAAATGTAAGCTGCAAGAGCACAAACACGAAGAAATATTCAAAGGTAAAAGCTAACTGGGCTTATTATGGAATTATTTATGCTCTTGTTTTGAATAACTACCAATTTTTAGCTTAAATCATACTCAAAAAAAAAATTACTACGTCTCCATTATCCCTAGTAAAAACTTAACACTCGAAAATGCTATGGCATCACTTCTCAGTCTCAACACTAGAAATCCTCATGTTGATAAACTTCTACTCTTTTTAGTCTTTGAAACCCTAAATCATCCCTAAGGCGTGTTATAAATCTTCTCCTCAGTATCAAGCCCCATTGTTCATATGAATATAAGCTTATCTTCCCCGAGTACTAAGCTAATCTAACTCCTAAGTGAAGGCAATCTCCCAAATGCTCTTACACACAAAGGATGAATAAACAAGATAAATGTAAAACTAAATTTGATTTTGATATAACAATTAAGTATAAGGACTATTTTATAATAAATTTTTAAGTCCTTAAGTCAAACTTTTGTTTTCAAGTCAAACCAAGAACTTTGAAATAAATTTTCTAAGTGTTTTTGCACGAGGGTATCGATACCCCAAGAACAGGTATCGATACACCTGGGTTTTTAAAACTTTGTTCTTGAGATCAAGAACAAGCACCGAAACATGGTTCGATACCTTTTCTTCACTGCCAGCACCTGTTTCGAACCATGTATCGAACCACTTCGAAGATTTTAATTATTTTTAAAATCATTTAAAAATTGACTCCAGGTATCGATACCAGTATCGATACACTCCTTAATCCCCAACGACTATTTTAGCATTAAATGAGTTGACCATTGGTGGCAGTTAAAATTTTAATTGGTGGTTAACCTGTTCCGAAGCATGATTCGATACCCAACCTTACAGTTTCATAAAGGTATCGAAGCATGGTTTGATACCCTTGTATTAAATGCACAACGGCTCTTTCTACTTTGGTCTGTTTCGAAACAGGTTCTTCGTGTTTCGATACCGCCTGCTGCAGAGTGCATTTATGGTGGGAAGATGAAGCTCCAACGGCCTTATTTACATTCCCAACAACCACAACGGTTAGAAATCAATGAGAGGGTATAAAATGAAGCATTTTCAACAGCATTAACAACTATTGAACCTCAAGCAACATCCAAGCACACAAATCCAACTCAAAGCACTTCATTGCATATCCTTGCCTCCCAACTTGTGTCCTTCAATTTGATTCTTGTAAATTGAGTTTGGGGAGAGTTTAATTGTATTTGGGGCAATAACTATCTTGTGAGAGATCTTTTATTTGCCTTTATTTCTTTGTATCATCTTGTGAGGTTGAATCAATTCTTGGGTAGAAGAATTGATTCGAATTGTAATGGTTATCCCTTGAACCGAGAAAAAGGTCGAATTCAATTAGTGAATTGGTTTCAAAATCCTTAGTGGGAGCTAAGGTAGTGGATGTAGAGCTTGTTCTGAAGCTTGAACCACTATAATTCTTTGTGTCCTTAAATTTCCATTTTTCACCGAAATATCTTCCACCAAATTTTTTAATTGCCAATTCACCCCCCTCTTGGCCATCTTTCAAGATCGACCAACTCAACATTTGGTATCAGAGCCTAATCTTTGAAGAGATTCACATCTACCAAAGAAGATCCAAGGTGTGTTGATCATATCTACAAGAAAAATCAAATGGCCTCTACTTCCGGTTCATGGAACGAGTCACATTCCATCACCAAGCCACCTTTCTTCAATGGGGATAACTACCCCTATTGGAAGAATAGGATGAGGTTGTTCATCAAATCCAATGACTATATCCTTTGGGATATAATCGAAGATGGACCCTCTATTCCGATGAAAATGGAAGAAGATCGACAAGTGCCCAAAAAGAGAAATGAAATGACCGATGAAGAACGAAGGAGGATGTCCACCAACGATAAGGCATTGTACATTCTTTTTTGTGCTCTTGGTCTCGACATATACTCCAAGATGTCATCGTGTACAAGTGACAAAGAAGTTTGGGAATCTTTGGAGACCACATATGAGGGCACCAATGATGTCAAGGAGACTAAGATCGGTCTTCTCAATCTCAACTATGAGAATTTCAAGATAGAGCCGGATGAAGACATCACCAAGATGTTCGATCGGTTCTCTGTTATTGTAAATGGTCTTAAGGGTTTTGGTGAAATCATTACGGAGGAGAAGCTCGTGAGGAAGCTTATCTATTCTCTTCCCGAGTCTTGGGATAGCAAGAGAACGACTATCATTGAAGCCAAAGATTTGAAGACTCTAAAGCTTGATGCTCTTGTGGGATCTCTTCTCACCCATGAGATCATGAGGAAAGGAAGAGAAGAAGAGAAAAAGAAGGAAGAGGTGAAGATTGAAAAGAGAGAGGTTGAGAAGAAGAAGCAAGAGATTGCTCTCAAAGCCTCAATGTCACAAGAAGAAGTAGACACTAGTGAAGAAGAAGAACTTGAAGAGTTGGCTATGGTAGCCAAGAGATTCACTAGACTCATGAGGGCTAACCGGAATAGGAGATTCCAAAGAAAGAAGGATTTCAAATCAAAGAGAAAAGAAGAGGAGAAAGATCAAATTATTTGCTATGAATGCAAGAAACCCAGTCACATTAGGACCGATTGCCCTCAATACAAAAGAAAGGGTTTTGAGAAGAAGAAGAAGCAAAATGCTCACGTTGCCACATGGAGTGATGAGGAGTCATCATCCGATGAGGACAATGAAGTAGCCAACCTTTGTCTCATTGCTCTTGATGAGCCTAAGGTTGAGCATTGCTTCAAGGCCAAAGCTTCAAGTCAAAATATGTGGTACCTTGATAGTGGATGCTCAAGGCATATGACCGGAGACAAGGGACAATTTAAGGAGTTAGAGCTTAAAAAGGGTGGAGTAGTGACATTTGGTGACAACTCCAAAGGCCAAATTGAGGGTATTGGCTCTATTGGTAATTACTCCTCCATTTTAATTGAAAATGTCTTGCTTGTTAATGGTCTTAAGCATAATTTGTTGAGCATTAGTTAATTGTTTGATAAAGGTTTCTATATATCTTTTGATAAACATGGTTTCAAAATAATAGACATAGAATCAAATAGAACAATGCTCATAGGTCATCGCATAGGAAATATATATATGGTGCATCTAGATGACATAAACATTTCTCATGCATGCTTAGTTACTAGTGATGAAAATGATGCATGGTTATGGCATAGAAAACTAGGACATGCTAGCATAAGTGTTTTAGAGAAACTAGCCTCCCAAAATCTAGTTAGAGGTTTACCTAAGCTCAAGTTCTCCTTAGATAAAATTTGTCATGCATGTGCTAAGGGTAAACAAAAGAGAGTTTCTTTTAAGTTCATTAATCATGTTTCAACTAGTAGAGTATTACAATTGATCCATATGGATCTTTTTAGACCTATTAGGACAACTAGCTTGGGTGGAAAATCATATGCATTTGTTATTGTTGGTGATTACTCTAGATACACTTTGGTTCTATTTTTAAGTACAAAAGATGAAGCCTTAGAAAAATTCATCACATTTTCAAATATTTCTCAAAATGATCTTGATTAAAGAATTTCTCATATTAGAAGTGATCATGGAATCGAATTTCAAAATTTAGGTTTTAAGAATTTTTGTAATGAAAATGGGATTAGCCATAATTTTTCGGCTCCTCGCACTCCTCAACAAAATGGGGTAGTTGAGAGGAAAAATAGAACTTTAGAAGAAATGGCTAGGATTATGCTTTGTGAAAACAATTTACCTAAAAATTTTTGGGCGGAAGCCACAAACACTTCTTGTTATATTATAAATCGAGTAATGATTAGGCCAATTTTAAAGAAAACTCCTTATGAGATTTTAAAATCCAAAAAGCCTAACATTAGCTATTTTCACCCTTTTGGGTGCAAGTGTTTTTTTTTTAAATAATGAGAAAGACAATTTAGGTAAATTTGATGCAAAAAAGTGATGAAACTATTTTTCTTGGATATTCTTTAAATTCAAAGGCTTATAGAGTTTTCAACAAAAGAACCTTAGTTGTAGAAGAATCCATACCTGTGGTTTTCGATGATAACCTCCTTCCTAGGAAGGATTCTTGTGATGGTGATGATGTAGGAATCATTGAAACCATTGATGATGGACAAGCATCAAAGGTGGGCGGGGTTCCAACCAATGAGGAAGCACAAGATCCTCCAATAGAAGCTTTAGGAGATGTAAAGCTTGAAGAAAGGGAAGTGAGCTACCCAAGGGAGTTCAACTATGTCAAAAGTGGTGAAATCTTGGGTGATCCATCCAAGGGGGTAACTACTCGTTCATCTCTTAGATTAATGAACCATATTGCATTTATCTCATGTATAGAGCCTAATAATATCAATGAAGCCTTAGATGATGATTATTGGATATTGGATATGCAAGAAGAGTTAAATCAATTTGAGAGAAATAATGTGTGGACATTAGTTGATAGGCCTAGTAATAAATCTACTATAGGAACTAAATGGGTTTTTAGAAACAAACTAGATGAGAGTGGTAACATTGTGAGAAATAAAGCTAGATTAGTTGCTCAAGGTTACACTCAAGAAGAGGGAATAGATTTCGATGAAACTTATGCACCCGTAGCTAGGATGGAAGCCATTAGGATGTTACTTGCATTTGCATGTTATCATGATTTTAAGCTTTTTCAAATGGATGTCAAAAGTGTTTTCTTAAATGGGTTTATAAATGAAGAAGTGTATGTTGAACAACCACCGGGTTTTGAAAATTCAAAATTTCCAAACCATGTTTTTAAATTAACTAAAGCTTTATATGGCTTGAAAAAAGCTCCTAGAGCTTGGTATGAAAGGTTTTCAAACTTTTTAATTTAAAAAGGTTTTGAAAAAGGGAAGGTGGATACTACACTTTTTATAAAAAGGTTTAAAAATGACATCTTAGTAGTTTAAATTTATGTTGATGATATAATTTTTGGATCTACTAATGAATGTTATTGTCAAGAATTTTCTAAGCTAATGCAAGGTGAATTCGAGATGAGCATGATGGGAGAGCTCTCATTCTTTTTAGGACTCCAAATTAAGCAAAGGAAGGATGACACCTTCATCAATCAAGCAAAATACATCAAGGATATGCTCAAGAAATTTGGCTTGGAGAATGTGAAACCTCAAGCCACTCCTATGAGCTCATCTACTAAGCTTGACAAGGATGAAGGAGGTAAGTGTGTTGATTTTAAATTGTATAGATCCATGATAGGTTATTTGCTTTACCTTACCGCAAGTAGACCGGATATCATGTTTAGTGTTTGCTTGTGTGCTAGGTTTCAAGCTAGTCCTAGAGAATCACACCTAGTTGCCATTAAGAGAATTTTTAGGTACCTTAGAGACACACCTTGTTTAGGTCTTTGGTATCCTAAAGTCTCATCCTGTGATTTGCATGCTTTTTCGGATACGGATTATGGAGGTTGTAAGATAGATAGGAAAAGTACTTCCGGAACATGTCAATTCCTAGGTAGTATGCTCATATCTTGGTTCTCTAAGAAACAAAATAGTGTAGCTCTATCTACCACCGAAGCAGAGTACATATCCTTAGGGAGTTGTTATGCTCAAGTGTTATGGATGAAACAACAACTCTTAGATTATGGCATTAAGGTAGAAACCATACCTCTAAAGTGTGATAATACTAGTGCCATATGTCTTACCAAGAACCCCATTCAACGCTCTAGAACCAAACACATAGAAATTAGACATCACTTTATTAGAGATCATGTGTCTAAAATGATGTTGTTTTAGAGTTTGTTGACACCTTAAACCAATTAGCGGACATTTTTACTAAACCTTTAGACAAAGAGCGCTTTTGGACCCTTAGGAGAGAGTTAGGTCTAACTAGCCTATCTTGACCTCTTAAGTGTTATTTTTATGCAATATTTGCTTAAATCTTGATTGAAATCATGCCAATGTTATTTTGAATCTTGATGCTTCTATGCATGTTGTTAGGGGGAGTATGAACTTGTTCATGCATTTTAATCATGTCATAACATCATTTGCATGCTTCTAGGAGCTTTAGAGACTCATTTCTAGTACTTTTAGAAGCCTAAAATGCAAAGTACTACTCAGTGGTATTGATACAGCTTGAACCTGTTTCGATACCTGTTCATCAAGTTCATCTAGGATTTTTCTAGGAAGAATCAGGTATAGAACCATGCTTCGATACCTGGGTATCGATACTAGCATCGAAACAGGCTGTTTCGATACCGATATCGAACCACGAGGCGGTAGAATGCTTTAAAAGACTCCAAACCTAATTTTAATCTCATTAAAACACTTCCCAAACTTAAACTCTCTAACCCTAGTCGGCCACCCCTATAAAATCCATCAAATTCATCAGATTTTAACACGAAATCAAGTGATTTTCTTGGGGGTTTTCCATCAAAACATCATAGCCAAGATCATATCAACAAACGGTGCTACAAAAACCACGAATTCTTCCTAATCTCAAATTCAAGGTAATTTTCGAAAAACCTCTTTTTTTCGTTTGATTTTAGGTTGATAATATTTAGATTTTGAACATATTTTGAATGCTTGTTGTATGGGTTTTTATAATCCTACGAATTTTTTTTAAAATCAATTTTTTTATTCGAATATAAATTGATTTAATCGTATCCATTTTAATGGTTTTTCAAGAAATTTTCAAAATTCTAAATACCTTGAATTATAGATTAATAGGATTGAATTAGGTTGATAGAGCATACATGGTTTTATGTAACTAATCCAAACTTTGTTTTATCTCTAGATCATGGCACCCAAGAAACGATCCCGTACCGAGGCCAGTTCCTCGTCATCCCGTGCTTCTAGAGCCTATATCCAAGAAGTTTTCGCCAAGAGTTTGGATACCCGTAGTAGAATTGACAACTTCAATATCTACCGCAACTACCCTCTCAAAAAGGAACGGTGTGTGGACGTTCAATTCATGAACTCGCTCAAGTTCCAATTCAAGTACTATAACCGTCTCATCGATTGGAAGTTCTTGAGTTTTCTCACCCATTCCGACAAGTTCTTTCCTTCTCTTGTCCTCCTTTTTTATTCCAATGCCAAATGTCTTGTTTCCCCTTCGGACAAAAGCAAAGTAGTGGCTATTGAATCTTTTCTTATGGGCCAAACCTTCAAAATTGACGTCAATACCTTTTTAGATGTTTTTGGTCTTAAGAATGAGGGTAATACGGATGAAAACTCTCTTGGCTATTTTATCGGATCGGTCACAACTCTTGAGGTGCAAGATCGCTTTCTTCATCTTATCATCTCTTGGTGGATTCTTCCATCAAATGGTAAGTATTCTCGCATTCGTCAAGTTGATAGTTTTTGGATTAAATGTTTTCGTGAGGGTATTCAACCTAACCTTGCTCAATTTGTTTTCTCGGATATTGTTTGGAATATCCAAAACTGTGTCACCTCACTTGTCCAATCTTTTCCCTATGCTTGCATTCTAAGCTCTATCTTCTTACACTTGGGAATTGATTGCTCTTTTAACAAAGTGGGATCTCTAAAAGAACCTATTGGTGAAACATCTCTTAACCGTGCCCACTTTCAATATGTCGGTCATGGTGAATGGGCTCGTGGTGCTCCTCCTTCTCCTCCTTCTCCTTCTCCTTCTCATCCCATTGATCCCGAGCCTCTTCATCAAGTTGCTCCGAGTGTAGACTTGATGTCTTTTCTTACCACTCGGTTCAACAACTTAGACGCTCAATTTGGCACCTTGAATGATCATTTTGGTACTTTGAGTGCTCGCTTGGATTCCATTGATGGAAGGCTTGACTCTATGTCAACTCAATTCCAATAAATCTTTGATTCTATGGATACGAGATTGACGGACTTAGAGACTCAAGGCCATGCAATGCGAATCTCTCTTGAGGCTCTTCGTCATACTCAAAAGCTTGCCGACGACGATGAAGATGACAATGAGGAAGACGAATAAGAAGAGGAAGAAGAAGAACATGTTGATGATGATGATGAGATGGGCGATTAGTGATCTTTACTCTATCTTATGCTTTTGCTTTTAGCTTTTAGGACTAGTTATGTTTTTTTTAAACATGATGTTGCATTTCATTCATATTAGAACTTATGCACCTTATTATTTCTATATGCTTTGAACTTATTATTGTTGGATTTGGATTTGAATATTTTATGCTATGGATTATGTTTATGAATTATATTTTCTTTAATGCTATGATTGCTTTATATCTTGTCTTATATTCCATTGATTTTGATCTAACAAAAAGGGGGAGAAATACGTGTTTTTAAGTTAACCACCCATTTTTTTAAAATTAAAAGTTATGCATAAATTAAGGGGGGGTCTTTTAAAAGTTTTCAAAGTTTTGGAATCTAAAAATCTTGATTTAAACTTAAAATTTTTTCAATGCTTTTGTTATATCAAAAAGGGGGAGATTGTAAAACTAAATTTGATTTTGATATAACAATTAAGTATAAGAACTATTTTATAATAAATTTTTAAGTCCCTAACTCAAACTTTTGTTTTCAAGTCAAACCAAGAACTTTAAAATAAATTTTCTAAGTGTTTTTGAACGAGGGTATCGATACCCCAAGAACAGGTATCAATACACTTGGGTTTTTAAAGCTTTGTTCTTGAGATCAAGAACAAGCATCGAAACATGGTTCGATACCTTTTCTTCACTGCCAGCACCTGTTCCGAACCATGTATCGTACCACTTCGAAGATTTTAATTATTTTTAAAATCATTTAAAAATTGACTCCAAGTATCGATACTAGTATCGATACACCCCTTAATCCCCAACGGCTATTTTAGCATTAAATGAGTTGACCGTTGGTGGCAGTTAAAATTTTAATTGGTGGTTAACCTGTTCCGAAGCATGATTCGATACCCAACCTTACAGTTTCATAAAGGTATCGAAGCATGGTTCGATACCCTTGTATTAAATGCACAACGACTCTTTCTACTTTGGTCTGTTTCGAAACAGGTTTTTCGTGTTTCGATACCACCTGTTGCAGAGTGCATTTATGGTGGGAAGACGAAGCTCCAACGGCCTTATTTACATTCCCAACAACCACAACGGTTAGAAATCAATGAGAGGGTATAAAACGAAGCATTTTCAACAACATTAACAACTATTGAACCTCAAGCAACATCCAAGCACACAAATCCAACTCAAAGCACTTCATTGCATATCCTTGCCTCCCAACTTGTGTCCTTCAATTTGATTCTTGTAAATTGAGTTTGGAGAGAGTTTAATTGTATTTGGGGCAATATCTATCTTATGAGAGATCTTTTATTTGCCTTTATTTCTTTGTATCATCTTGTGAGGTTGAATCAATACTTGGGTAGAAGAATTGATTCGAATTGTAACGGTTATCCCTTGAACCGAGAAAAAGGTTGAATTCAATTAGTGAATTGGTTTCAAAATCCTTAGTGGGAGCTAAGGTAGTGTATGTAGAGCTTGTTTCGAAGCTTGAACCACTATAATTCTTTGTGTCCTTAAATTTCCATTTTTCACCGAAATATCTTCCACCAAATTTTTTAATTGCCAATTCACCCCCCTCTTGGCCATCTTTCAAGATCGATCAACTCAACAATACAGGCACCCATAAACAAAATATGATATAATCAATAAAAACAATAACATTGATTTCAAAGAAAACATAAATATCCACAATCACTAAATCAGTTTATAACAAGGGTAAAGAAAACATCAATTTTTGCTTCTTTGCAATACATTTCCAAGAATGAAAAAAAGATAAAGCAAAGCTAAAAAGAAAGAAAATACTAAAAGCCTGTTGTCGTTACTCTCCTTAGCTTTTCGTTTCTCCTAAAGGCTTGCAAAAACCTTGCTTGAAGCTCCAACAATGGTGGCTCGGCTTGAGGAAGAAGATGACAAAATTATGGTTGCCTTTCTTCTCTGATTTTTCTTCTTTTTGTCTCTCTCCAGGTCTACCTTAAATGAGGGTAGTCTTTTCCTATTTATAGTGGAGTCCTATGGTTTTGTACCTTAGAGATGTAAGGGAATATTCTTTGTATGCACATGGGAGCTAGTGTGTCACGTGTAGGATTAAGTGTTGCACTTTTGTCTTTTCACATTTTGTCATGTGCGCCAAAAATTTTATAGTATCTGTTTTCGTCCAATCCTTCACTAAATATTTTATAACATCTCTTCCGTTTCTAACTTTGCTCTAGCAAACCTGAAAATCATCAACGAAACAAACACCTTTCTTACAACAATACCATTATATTAAAAATGCACACCTAACCTGTCACTTATACAATGAAATGCTTCTAAATTCAATACAAATGCACTTGAAGTCAAACGATATCCTATGTAAAAGGGTATAAAATTTTCATTTTAAAGCATTAACTCAAAAACTTGTTTGCGAGTGTTGATACTATAAAATTGATTCGCTTAGCGTGCAAGTAACATGTCGCACAAGTAATAAAATGATGAGTGAGATCATTCCCACGAGGATTAGGAAGAATTTCAAGAGTAGTTCACACACATAAAAATTTATAATTTCTTTTGCATGAGAATATGTAAGAGCAAAACTGTAATTGTAAATAATATACTATAGCAAAATATAAGTAGAGATTGGAGTAACAAATGTAAGCTGCACGAGCATAAACATGAAGGAATATTCAAATATAAAGTCTAGTTGGTCTCATTATAGAATTATTTATGTTTTTTTTCTTTAATAGCTACCGATTTCTAGCTTAAACCATACTCGAAAGAGTTTACTATAGTGTCTCCATTATCCCTAGTAAAATACCTAACACTAGAAAATGCTATGGAATCACTTCCCAATCTCAACCCTAGCACTCCTCGTGTTGATAAAGTTCTACTCTTTTTAGTCGTTAAAACTCTACCTTATCCCTAAGGTGAGTTAGGACTCTACCTCCCAGCATTAAGCCCTATTTTTCACGTGGATCTAAGCTTATGTCTCCCAAGTACTAAGCTAATCTAACACCTAAGTGAAGGCAATCTCCTGAGAGATCTTAAATACAAAGGATGAGTAAACAAAATAAAGACATCCATGAACAAAGTATGATAAAAGCAAGAAAAAAGTAGCATTCATTTCAAAGAAATCATAAACATCCACAATAAGTCGAGCCATACTAAATTAGTTTATAACAAGGGTAAAGAAAACATCCATTTTTGCTTCTTTGACATACATTTCCAAGAATGAGAAAAGGTAAAGCAAAGCTAAAAACGGAAGGAAATCCTAAACTTCTTTTGCTGTGACTCTCCTTAGCTTGTCGTTTCTCCTGAAGGCTTGCAAAAACCTTGCTTGAAGCTTCAACAATGGTGGCTCGACTTTAGGAAGAAGATGACAAAATGGTGGCCGCCTTTCTTCTCTCACTTTTCTTCTTTTTAGCTCTCCTTAGTTCTACCTTAAATGAGGGTAGTCTACTTCTATTTTAGTGTATTCCTGTTTTATACCCTAAAGATGCAAGAGAATTTTCTTTGTATGCACATGGGAGCAAGCATGTCACGTGTAGGGTTAGGGTTGCACTCTTGTCTTTTATGCATTTTGCCGTGTTCTCCAAGAATGTTATAGTATCTGTTTTCATCCAATCCTTCACTAAATATGTTATAGAATCTCTTCCGTTTCTAACTTTGCTCTAGCAAACCTGCACATTATCAACAATGCAAACACCTTTCTCACAATAGTACCTTTAAATTAAAAATGCACACCTAACTTGTCACTTATGCAATGAAATACTTCTAAATTCAATACAAATGCACTTGAAATCAAACCATATCCTAGGTAAAAGGGTATAACATATACAATTTTTAAAGCATTAACAGAAAAAATTGTTTGCAAGTGTTGATATTGTAAAATCGATTCGCTTAGTGCGCAAGTATACACGTCGCACAAGTAATAAAGTGATGAGTGAGATCGTTCCCACGAGGATTAGGAGGAATTTCAAGAATAGTTCACACGCATAAAACTTTATAATTTCCTTTGCATGAGAATATGTAAGAGCAAAACTGTAATTGTAAATAATATACTATAGCAAAATATAAGTAAAGATAGGAGTAACAAATGTAAGCTGCGTGAGCATAAATATGAAGGAATATTCAAATATAAAGTCTGGTTGGGCTCATTATAGAATTATTTATGTTTTTTTCTTTAATAGCTACCGATTTCTAGCTTAATCCATACTCAACAGTGTTTACTACAATGTCTCCATTATCCCTAGTGAAAGACCTAACACTAAAAAATGTTATCGCATCACTTTCAAGTCTCAAACCTAGCACTCCTAATTTTGTTAAAGTTCTACTATTTTTAGTTGTTGAAACTCTACACTAAAAAGCTCAAGTATGTCTTTATAACATTAGTAGTTGTGAGAGAGTAATGGGGATGGGTTACCATATTAACAATATTGTTATGTTTAAATTGCCTATTGGTATTCCTTTAGTTATAATAAATTTATATTAAAGTTTGATTCTTGTTATCTCTATGTGAGAATTTGTGTGTTATTGATAATGAAGCATGATTAATTTGAGTTGAATCTATGATATAGTTATTTAGGTTTGAATACTTCTAGAAATCATGTTGAGTATGTTGATGTTATTCTTATATTCGTTTATGAGACTATTGAAGTTGAAGCATGCTCTTAGTGGTTTCAGTATATTGTTGCTAACTAGGTTACAGTGCATCTAGTAAGTTGTACATGATATCTGAATGATATTTACTTAGGTGTATATGCATCTAGAAAATGTTTTGAAACTTATGCATGAAATTAAATGGGTTGTAGATGTTATTTTAAGCTGAAATTTGACATACAAGCATGTAATGGACTTAATTAAAGGTTAGTAACTTTAATTTCACAATTAGTCCATGAATTTCTATAAATTTACAATTTTATCCCTGAAGTATGTTTATACGTTTTAGTACTCATTCCATATCTGTTTCCGCTGTAATTCAATATAATCTTTGCATGAACATGTAGGATCAAAATAAAGCATCAAAATAATATAAAAAGAAAAAAAATTTAGGGTAGTTTATCTGGGAGAGTCTCAGGATTAGCCTCGGAATTCCCCGTGTAGCTCGTTCGAGTCGGGTTTTGTCTAGACTGAGTCGAGAGGGTTACAGAGTTTGAAACTACTACCGCAACAGAAGGGTGTGTGTCAATGTTTCACAATAGAGCCACAACAAAAAGGAAAGATCCTGGTAGTTTTATGATACCATGTTCTATTGGGGACCAATATATGGGTAAAACTTTATGTGACTTAGGTGCCAACATTAATTTAATGCCTAAGTCAGTATCTCAGAAGCTAGGCATCGGGTAGAAAAAATCAACTACGGTTATGCTACAACTGGCAGATCGCTCTTACGTGCAACCTAAAGTAAAAATAGAAGATATCCTTGTAAGAGTTGATAAATTCATATTTCCTGTTGATGAGTGCCTAAAAGTCCTATTCTTTATACCAATTTCCCACTCGATTATTGCTAATAAAGGACATATTTAATGACAATATTGGATAATTCTGCTTATTTCCATATTTCAGCATCCCAATACTTAATTCATGAATTTATCTATTATTTGGCATAAAACAGGTACGGTTAATGGTTTCTTCTCTTAGACAGGAAACTACCACATAGGTGATGCCAGATAGCATGATGGATGCTGGACGCTAAAGCTGAAATGCAGATAAGCACCTGCCTCGGCAGCACTTTGATGCCCCGGCAGCAGTTTACTGCCTCAGCAGCACTTTAATGCCCCGACAGCAGTTTACTGCCTCGGCAGAACTTTATTGCCTCGGCAGCATCTGAGGCCTCGGCAGCACCTGAAGTGCAAATGCTGATATGATAGGCGATTTGAAGAGAAAAATAAGGTGAACATTTTAAGACAAGAGGCATAGAAATCGGAGCTGAGGAACACACGGAAAGTCAAGGTCAAAGGTCACGCGAGAAAATAATCCTTATAGGAATAAACTAGGAAATAGAATAAATATCTTTTATTTATGTACTTAACTTGTGTTTTACTCCAAGTTGTATTCCTACTTTGGAAAGGTTTGCCCTAGGCCAAGCCTATATAAACCATAGCCTATGTAGAGAGGAGGATATCTCGAAATCAAGTTTCATAGAAAAACCCTAAACTCCTCCATCGTCCCCTTGGGGTTTAGGTTAGTTTGTGGAGTAGTTGTGGAAGAAAATTGTACTTTGTTTCTTGTTTCATGCAATAAAATTATCAAGGTTTGCTTATCCTTTGTTATTCCTTGTTTTCAAAATTGAGCTCGGGAGAGGATATTGTGAATCATCCATTTATCTAAGCTCGGGAGAGTTAGATTCACGAAAGGGGTAAGTACGGTGTTTCAATCGCGAAATACTAACTCGGCCTAGGGATAGGTTAAGAGTTTCAGTGGCTAAAAGAAGTGTGAGATTGGTTGGTGAGTATAATTGGTTCACGCCGGGAGGTATCATCAAGGACTAGTCATCAACAGCACTCTGACTTAGGGATAAGCGGAGTCATCCAAGTACACTTTGCCGAACTTTGGTAAAGTCTACCCACGAGAAAGGGATTGCCGCGGCAGATAGTATTGTCGCTGCTAAGGTAGTAAACTGCAGTACTGCCGAGGCAGTGAAGTACAATGGTATGAGACAGAAACAAGTCAATTGAACCCACACTACGAAGCACTCTAACCTACCCCACTTTTCCATCCTTGATTTCTTGATCACTTATCTTTATTGTTTTCATTAGTTTCTTTAGTTATAATCCAACTCAATTATTTGTGTCTTTAATTTTCCATTGTGCAGGAAGAATAAATTGCATAAGTAAAGCCAATCCCTGTGGGTTCGACATCTTAAATACTTCAATCTGACAAAAGGTGGAAGGACGAATGCTTCTTCATAAAAGCAAGACTTTCTAGCCTCCATCACCTGTTGACTTCTTTATTTTAAACTGTGAAGCAAATGAATATGCCCCGATCATATTGGGAAGGCCTTTCTTAGCAACAGGGAGTACATTTATCGATTATGAAAAAGGAGAATTGGTTATTCGAGTCAATGATCAACAATTGAAGATCAATATCTTCAAAGCACTTAGGCACCTAAAGGAACTAAGTGAATGTCAACAGCTTGATGTTAAATATGAAATTAACTTCAATTCAGAAATAGAAGCTGGACAAAACCTACCAAGGCAACCTCTACCATAATGGAACAATCCCTGTTCAGAAAAAATGAAAGAAACCACCAGATAAGGAGATATTAACTGGATCATCAGCCCCTCCTCCACCAAAAAAGGGGAGGATGGTTACCCGAGGAGATGCAATAAATTGCACTCCTCCAGTAACTTAATGTTACTTTTAATTTTTCATATCTTATTTTTATGTTTTAGGAATTAGATTTTATTTTTGCACATTTTTTTCAATAATTTCAATGATTTCTATATCTTACTATTTCTTATTTTCTTTATGTCAAATGAAAGAATAATTAAGGTTTGTTAGCTGGCCCAGCAAAGAAATCTATTACCCTCACCATCCAAGAGGCAAGGAAAATATGGGCGATAATTATGTCACCCATTTTCAAAATTAGCATCGATTCTGCTGCTAATGGTTGCCAGTTAGGGTTGCGTTGCTTGCACGCCATCCGAGCAATAATTATGCCGCTCCCTCAAATGCCAAACCCTTTCACACCTCTAAATAAAACGACAATCGATTACCATTTCTCATTTCTTCTTCGCTTTTACATCTAAATTACTTTCCTTCATCTATTTCTACTCCACAAAAATATGGAAACCAGAAGACAATAATTTGCCGATGCGACCGCACCTACATATCACAAATTCGCGATGCCAACAGTAGAAAAAGAGTATCAACATAATTTCAAGGGACGCCAAGTCTGGGAGGAACAAGGCTTCCACTACACTGATACCGACGACCTAGGCATCGAGGCATTCATTTTGTCAAAAATCATATTCCAGCGATGGAAGAAATTTGCAAAGCAACCAGAACCGACCAACATAGTAATGGTGAGAGAATTTTATGCCCATCGACCGATGCATAACAACCCATACACATATCTCCGAGGTCGAGCAATTCCAGTGTCGGATATCACTATCAATGCACACTTCGGCCTCCACATCGAGAACGAAGAACATGCTGAATTTTTCACCGCACTTACTGCCACCGATTACGAGTCCATGAAGGCGTAAATCTGCTTTCCTGGAGCAGAGTGAAACACTGGGAAACATCGCGGTTTAGTAAGTCGTAGCGGCCTTCGACCGGAGGCAAAGCTTTGGAATACTTTCATTAAGAGAAATTTGCTGCCAACATCTCATAACCAAACATTCGATCAGCCTTGATTGGCACTCATTCACTCAATTATCCACAATCATCGAATTGATGTTGGCTGCATCATCAGCAAGCAGATCTTTGAGTGCGCGGCCAAAGATCGAGGTATGTTATACTTTTCTTGCTTAATTAAATCACTCGGTCATTTGGAGTGAGTACAATTCTGCCAACCGATCTCTTCACGCCGACAAGGAAGGTCTGGACAAGGTACATATACAAGAAGGGAATACAAGACCACTGCCTATGCCACTGCAACCATCACCATCAACTCCGAAGAGGAGATCATGAAGGACTCCACTTCCATCCGAGTCCAACCACCAAGATCAGCAAAGAAAACTAATGCCAACCCGCTGAGGGTAGCACAACCACCACCTAAGAGCCGCCGAAAGTGATAAGTGCTCAACTCACTATCACTTTTTACACCTTTTATGGGCATTAATCACCAAATTTACACCCACTCGGTCCAATGCATGTACTTAATGTAATATATTTAGAAGTTATGTTTATAGAGATAATATTTATAGAAAAGGCATGTTTTACTGCATCTTTATATCTGTGCATGAGAACTAGTGTCGCGGCAATGACAAGGCCGATGCAGGACCTGATGCCGAGGCAACAGCTGAGAGCCAGGAAGCAAAACTGTAGGCGATTGGAAGATAAAAATCCAAGGGACGTGTCTGGACATAAAGCCCATAGATCGAAGCTGGCTAGCATGAGGAAAAGCCCAAGACAAGGCCACGCGGGAAAGCCCCCTTAGCTGAATTAAACTTGGAAATATTTTAATTATGTACATGACTTGTTCCCTACTCCAAGTTGTATTCTACTTAGGAAAGGTTTGCCCTAGGTCTAGCCTATATAAAGACCTAGCCGTCTAATGTAATAGACACTGATACCTAGAGAGAGAGAGACGATTCATAAACTTGTTTTCTTTCTCTCAATTATGTTCTAAGCTTCTTTAGGATTTAGGTGAAGGTTGTTAGTATTTGTGAGAGGAGATTGTAATTTGTATTTGTTTCAATGCAATAAAATTATCAAGGTTTGCTTATCCTTTGTTATTCCTTGTTCTTGCACTCAAGCTCGGGAGAGAAGTTTGTGAATAATCCATTTATCTAGACTCGGGAGAGTTAGATTCACGAAAGGGGTAAGTACGGTGTTTCAATCGCGAAATACTAACTCGGCCTAGGGATAGGTTAAGAGTTTCAGCGGCTAAAAGAAGTGTGAGATTGGTTGGTGAGTATAATTGGTTCACGCCAAGAGGTATCATCAAGGACTAGTCATCAACAGTACTTCGACTTAGGGATAAGCGGAGTCATTCAAGGACACTTTGCCGAACTTTGGTAAAGTCCACCCACGAGCAAGGGATTGCCGTGACGGACAGTATCGTCGCTGCCAAGGCAGTAATCTGCAGTGCTGCCGAGGCAGTGAAATACGATTGCATTGGGCAGAGACAAGTCAATCAAATCCACAATACAACGCAACTGGATCATGACCTATATCTCTTTAATATTCGAATTCTCTTTATTTTACTTAGTTGTTTTATTTTAGTTCCATCACAACCCAAACTACTTTTGTTTTTATTTTCTTCCGACAGAACAAGAAGACGAAGAAGACATATTGAGTCTACAATCCCTGTGGAGACGATAATCCGATAAATACTTATCACTTATTACTTTCGATGTGTCCACTTGCACTAAACGCGCACTTTTGACACGCGACAAGTTTTTGGCGCCATTGCCGAGGATTGGCAACTAAATTTTGTTTTCTTTATTTCTTGTTCCTTTTTACTTTTATTTTACTTTTTTTTTCTTGGTATATGACCAGGGCCAACCCAACCAACCCCTTATACGAGTTAGATCCACAGATCGAACGAACAAGGTTAAGGTTGAGGAGACAAATCCAAGAGGCTATGGCAGATCACCCGGAAGGACAAAACCTACCTGTCAGTAATGCAGGTTTACCGCCGCCACCTAGGCCGCGGCAGCTAACTGTCAGAGACTTCCTGTAAGAGGACTTAAATGGATTAAACCTAGGAGTTGTTACACCGGAGATAGAAGCAGCCCACTTTGAACTGAAACCTGTTATGTTCAATATGCTTAACATTATTGGACAGTTTGGTGGGTCTGTAACTAAAGATGCAAGGCAGCACCTCAAGTCCTTCATGGAGATATGCAATTCCTTCAAAATCCAAGGAGTCCATGAAGATGTCTTGCGATTGAAGCTATTCCCCTATTCACTGAGGGATAGGGCGAAAGTTTGGTTAAATAGCATTCCAACAGGATCTATTGGATCTTGGAGTGAACTCTGTCGTGATTTTATTACTCGTTTTAACCCTACAAACTTATATGATAGAATTCGTAATGAAATCACTTCTTTTCGATAGGAAGATGACGAACCTATGTACGAGGCATGGGAGCGCTACAGGGAGCTGTTGCACAAGTGTCCTTTGCATGGATTTCCCCTATGGGCACAAGTGACCATGTTTTATAATGCCACGAATGCCCCGACAAGGATGATGTTAGATGCCTCGGCGAACGGAACACTCCTTGATAAAGCACCTGAGAAAGCTATTGAAATATTAAACAAACTCGCGAAGAATGATTTTCAATTCCCTACATCTAGGCGAGGAGGAGTAAGACGCCAAGCCACGGTGAATGAATTAGACACATCAAATTCAGTGGCAGCACAATTAGCCTCTCTTACAAAGATGGTGCAAAACTTACAATTACAGCAAAATACCCGTGAGGTCAAGGTAATTGATTCTTATTGTGACTTATGTGGAGGCAACCACAGTTCCTCTGATTGTATGAATCAAGAAACCGATATGTATGTTGGAAATTACAACCGCAACAATATGATGTCCAACACATACAATCCCTCATGGAAGAGGCATCCAAACTTATCATGGAGCAATCCTAACAATGCCTTAAACCCAACCACCCAACCTTCGGGATTCCAACAGCCGATGCAACACCTGCCGCCGCCGCAGGTCCAGCAACCAATGCCGCCGCAGCAGATGCAGCAGCAACCGGTAAGTTCCTTGGAGAACACGCTTAAGGCCTTTGTGATGAAAACTGAGTCATACATGGCAGAGAACAGTAATTTCATCAAAAGGACAGATGCCTTCATGAATAGGACTGAGATGAGGTTGCAAAATCAAGAAGTGGCCATTAAAACGCTAGAAACCCAGGTTGGGCAGTTTGCTCAAAACTTAAACACTAGACCACAAGGAGGACTACCTAGCAATACTGAAGTTGCTAAGGTAATGGGTCATGAACAGTGTAAACCTATCACTACTAGGAGTGGTCTACAGCTGAAGGAAAAGATTCCAGCAAGCCAAATTCAATCAGCGGATCCAGCAAAAGAAGAGGCTGAGCAAACTGATTCTGATAACACTACCCCGGCAGAGAGCACAGTAGCTCCTGAACAGCCTGCCGAGACAGTAACAACCCCAGTGGTGTCAGGTATTAAATTCCAAACTAAAGAAACCCTGGATGAGATGAGACCACCACCACCTTTCCCAGAAAGGTTGAAGAAGCAAAAACAGGACCAACAATTCAAGAAATTGCTCGACATCCTAAAGCAAGTCCACATTAACATACCATTCGTAGAGGCAATCGAACAAATGCCTAATTACGCTAAGTTCTTAAAAGACATGGTGTCAAATAGGAAATGAATAGGTGAGTTTGAAACAGTGGCTGCTACCGAAGGATGCATGGCAATGCTACACAATCGCATGCCACCGAAATTGAAGGACCCTGGCTGTTTTATCATTCCTTGTGCGATAGGTAAAAATTATGAAGGTAAGGCCCTGTGCGACCTTGGAGCAAGCATCAATCTAATGCCCAAATCTCTCTTCCAAAAGCTTGGAATAGGAAGGGTGAAGCCTACAACAGTTATGCTCCAACTAGCGGATCGGTCCTATGTGCAACCCGAAGGCAAAATCGAGGACATACTGGTAAGAGTCGATAAGTTTATTTTTCCTGCTGATTTTCTTGTCCTTGATTGTGAAGCAGACGATAATGCACCGATCATCCTGGGGAGACCTTTCCTTGCAACTGGACGCACCTTAATTGACGTGGAAAAAGGAGAGTTGACAATGCGGGTCAATGACCAACAAGTCAAACTCAATGCATTCCACAACTTAAAAAAATATGATGATCTAGAGGAGTGCAAGGTCATCCACACAGTAGACACCAAGATATCTTGCCTTGGCAGCATGCTCGGCAGGTTATTCGGCAAAAATATCAAGTTCAAGATGGATGGACATACAACAAAAGGAAGTGGCCCACAACCGAATTATAATTCTGGCCAACAAGGGAGAATTATCTTGGGAGATGCATTTGCATGCACTCCACCAGTAACATGATCTCCTCCCTTTTTTCCTTATTAATATATTAGGATTAGTTTAGTTTAGTTTTATTTTTCTAAATTGTTTTTGATTTAAGTATTTTTCTTTTTGTGTGTTTAATTTTTATTTAGGATAACAAGCAAGAATAAAGGAGAAATAGTTCACAACAGGAACTCTGCCGAGGCAGAAAAACAGTGTCAAGGCCGCAACAGTTTCAACGGGCAGAACAGTGTAACAGCTAGTCCGCCGAGATTCCTGCCGCGGTAGAAAAAGGAAACGGCAGTAAAGAGTAACGGCTACAAAACGGCTAGTGGCTTCAAACGGTCACAAGGCCGAGGCCTATATAAGAAACTCCTCCCTCTTGAACTATTCACTCTTGCTTTCTTGTTTTCTTTAGAATTCAAAACAATCTTCCTCTCACATTACTCTCTACCTACTCACAATTCTTCGTGAAATTCCCAGATCTTTTTCAAGAAAACCTTCAAGAATTCAAATCTCTCACAATCTTGATGGCCACTTACAAGAGATTTGCCACAGCAAATGTTGAAGATCGTTTCAATCGATCTTTCATCGCCCGACAATTGTGGGAAGAACAAGGTTTCCAGCATTCGGATGATGAAAACTACGGCATCGAGCATTACCTCTTCGACAGAATCAAGTACCAAGATTGGGAAATTTTCTGTCTTCAACCTGTCCAGGCGAATGCTACTATCATGCGAGAATTCTATGCGCACGGGCCCAGCAAAGATTCCCTCTTTGTTCACTACCGAGGCAAGCCAATCCAGTTAGATGCCGAGACCATCAACGATTTCTACGGCTTCACTCCGAACAGTGATGTTCACGCCGAATTCATGGAAGACATCACTGCCGAGGATTACGAGTTAATCAAAGACGACCTTTGTTACGTGAATACTCCATGGGAAACCGGTACCCATAGAGGATCCGTAATAAGGCAGAGCCTAAAACCCGAGGCCAAGATGTGGAATACCTTTGTCAAGCGATGCCTCATTCCCACGTCCCACAACAGCACGGTGGACCGAAAGCGATTGGTTCTTATCCAATCGATCATCAACAAGAGGACCATCAATGTTGGAGAGATCATCTTACGTGAAATTCACGAATGCGGTAAGAAAGATAGGGGACCATTATATTTCCCATGTTTGATCACGGGTTTGTGTGTTGCCGTAGGTGTACCAATCGAAGATATGGACGAATACACTCCCCAAAAGCGAGGATGGACCAGAGACTTTTGTCACAAAGTCATGCAGATCACGCAGGCGGAGCCAGTCCAAGCAACACCCCAGCAGTTCACTGCTGATACTGCTGCCGGGGCCCAGTACACGGCAGACATACCTGATACTGCCCACACCTCTGCCGCAGCAGACCCGTACCAGGAGATTTTGCAAAGGATGGCAGCGATGGACCTCAGGCAACAGAGGTACATGGAATATCAAAGAGATTTCAACGGCACATTAGCCCAGATGATGCTCTACGCTTTTCCAGACCAAGGGGCGCAATTCCCAGAGTTTCCCAACAATATGTTTGTCACAGTCGCCTCTTACATCGAGACTACACCAGCTCCGGAAGGACCAAGGCCTTTCTTCCATGCGGGCCCTACACCACAGTACCATGCTGTTGGACCATTCAGGGCAGCAGATTCTGTCGCGGCATCGTCTGCCAGTAGAAGACCATCCAAATGGAGGGCAGTCTTCAGCACTCTGCCCCGATCCTCAATCATCATGGGCAGTCTATCAGCCGAGATAGATGCCTATGTGAACCAAAGCTCCGCCGCCGCCGGACCAAGTACCCACCACACCGAGGGAGCCACAACAATGGGAGGTGAAACGGACATAATGATAACCGAAGAGATGGCCGATATGGAAGTAGGAGAAGAAGTGGAGGCCCCAATGCAACGGACACCACCCACAAGAGTTTAACCGCCCCGGCAAGCAAAAGCTCAACCATCTCCCTCACCAAGAACAAAGCAATCGGCAGCAAGGCCAAGGAGAAAAATTGTTACAAGCAGCTCTTCGGAGTCTCTTTAATATTTTTCTCATATAATTCAATATTATTTGTTGTTTGCTGTCTTTATATGCTGCTTATTTCATATCTGTGTTGCTCGCTTATTTCTTCAAATATAAAGCATTGAGGACAATGCTTGGTTTGAGTTTGGGGGTGCAGATTCACTACCAAGGCAGCAATCTACTGTCGAGGCCTTGCCAAAAAGGAAGTATTCTAGTGAATTTTTTTCATGCTCCCCGCCTTACTTGAATTAATTACCTACACTTTTGCACTGCTTATCATCAGTATTGCCTTAGTTTATTCTTTAAGGCTATAGAAATCTTTCTCCTTACCATGATTAGGTCCTGTTAAGAAGGTTTAACCTTAGGATACTTGAGGATGAAAACTTAGAAGCTTACTATAGGAAGAAATCAAACACTTTTGGGACTTGTTGGATTATAGGAGTTCCTTTAATGAACTTAGGTGATAAAACTTAGATCTTTGGGAAAGTAACTAGAGGTGCCTATCACCGGCTCTAGGAAGTACTCTTCTTCATGCTAGAGGTGCCCGAAATTGGCTCTAGTATGCTTTAAGGAATATCAAAAAGAAATAAGGAATTAGTGAAGGGAAAAACACAATCCTTGAGGTGCCCAAAATTGGCTTAAGAATTGGTTGTTTAGAAAAGAAGAGAACACTTAACACAATTCTACTTGTCTTGAACCTAGAATTTATCTAAGAAAGCCTTTAATCAAACTTGTCCACAAAAACGCACACACTCACAATTCTTATAGTTTGTTTCTAGGTAAACCCTTGGGTAACCGAAAGGTTAAATCTAAAGAATAGGCATAGTTATGGTAGGGAGAATAGATGGAAATTTAAGACCAAGAGAGAGTAGACTTCGGCAAATTGATGGTTTGGATTGCTTGAGGACAAGCAATAGTTCGAGTTTGGGGGTGTGATAAGTGCTCAACTCACTATCACTTTTTACACCTTTTATGGGCATTAATCACCGAATTTACACCCACTCAGACCAATGCATGTACTTAATGTAATATATTTAGAAGTTATGTTTATAGAGATAATATTTATAGAAAAAGCACGTTTTACTGCATCTTTATATCTGTGCAGGAGAACTAGTGCCGCGGCAGCGGCAAGGCCGAGGCAGGACTTGATGCCGAGGCAGCAGCTGAGAGCCAGGAAGCAAAATTGTAGGCGATTGGAAGATAAAAATCCAAGGGATGTGTCTGGACATAAAGCCCATGGATCGGAGCTGGCTAGCATGAGGAAAAGCCCAAGACAAGGCCACGCGGGAAAGCCCCCTTAGCTGAATTAAACTTGGAAATATTTTAATTATGTACATGACTTGTTCCCTACTCCAAGTTGTATTCTACTTAGGAAAAGTTTGCCCTAGGTCTAGCCTATATAAAGACCTAGCCGTCCAATGTAATAGACACGGATACCTAAAGAGAGAGCCGATTCATAAACTTGTTTTCTTTCTCTCAATTATGTTCTAAGCTTCTTTAGGGTTTAGGTAAAGGTTGTTAGTATTTGTGAGAGGAGATTGTACTTTGTCTTTGTTTCAATGCAATAAAATTATCAAGGTTTGCTTATCCTTTGTTATTCCTTATTCTTGCATTCAAGCTCGGGAGAGAAGTTGTGAGTAATCCATTTATCTAGACTCAGGAGAGTTAGATTCACGAAAGGGGTAAGTACGGTGTTTCAATCGCGAAATACTAACTCGGCCTAGGGATAGGTTAAGAGTTTCAGCGGCTAAAAGAAGTGTGAGATTGGTTGGTGAGTATAATTGGTTCACGCTGGGAGGTATCATCAAGGACTAGTCATCAACAGTATTTCGACTTAGGGATAAGCGGAGTCATTCAAGGACACTTTGCCGAACTTTGGTAAAGTCCACCCACGAGCAAGGGATTGCCGTGACGGACAGTATCGTCGCTGCCAAGGCAGTAATCTGCAGTACTGCCGAGGCAGTGAAATACGATTGCATTGGGCAGAGACAAGTCAATCAAATCCATAATACAACGCAACTGGATCCTAACCTATCTCTCTCTAATATTCGAATTCTCTTTATTTTACTTAATTGTTTTATTTTAGTTCCATCACAACCCAAACTACTTGTGTTTTTATTTTCTTCCGACAGAACAAGAAGACAAAGAAGACATATTGAGTCTACCAATACCTGTGGAGACGATAATTCGATAAATACTTATCACTTATTACTTTCGATGTGTCCACTTGCACTAAACGCGCACTTTTGACACGCGACAGAAAGCTTATCATCGACAGTGATTCGGAGGATTCCTTTAAATCCTCCCAATACTAGGGCGGTAGAAAATTTCTATTTTTTCTCTTTTTATTATCGGACTAATCTTTATTTTTCTCTTGTCTATTTTGCATACATTGAGGACAATATGTCCCTCAAGTTTGGGGGAGCATTAGTCCATATTGTAAATGTAAATGATCTGAAAAGTATGGAAAATATAAGACTTATCTAATTATTGCCTTAATTCTTGTCTTTATATTTTGATGCAAAACTTTTTTAAGTCGGTTAATTTTATAGAGTCTGCCTCGGCAGCAATATACCATCCTGTTGTTGTAGCTGCGTGTACTATTCACCATACTTGAAGTCAGAAAGTTATCTTAGGATTAGTATTTGATATTAGACTATGAGCCTGAAATTTCTGAAACACTGCTAGACTTAGTTGATTTTAGAAGTTCTTTCCTTTGAAAAAACAATAAAAACTTAGACTTTAGATTTTCACAAGAGGCTGGCTCTAGTATAGTCCATAAAGGTGTCCATCACTGGCTCTAGGACTTATTCTTTTTCCCACTTATTATAGGTTCCCGAAATTGGCTCTAGTAAGAGTAGTTAAACACTTCAGGTGCTCGAAACCTGCTCAAGCAGTATAAGTATATAGTTAAATATGTACTTGTATACAAAATAGGGAGAAAGGAAAAAATAGAATAAAATCTAAGTCGGGAATTTTGAGCTAGAAAAAAGGATTAGAACATAGAAAATAAACCTTGTTATAGCAACACACACTCAAAAAGACTTATAGTCCAGTTCCGAGGAATTCCTAGAACTTAGAATAAAGGATAATTCTACATATTTTCTATACTTCAGCACCCAAGCACTTAATTTACTCTTTTATACATTATTTGGTATAAAACAGGTATGATTAATTTTTTTTTCTTAGACATGAAAGAAACCTATAGGTAATGCCAGATAATATCGATGGTTGTTAAAAGCTAAAGTTGAATTTCAGAAAAGCACTCGCCTTGGCAGCATATTGGTTGCCACGGCAGTAGAATAAATATGATAACTGGTGCCGATTTCAAAAAAGAGATAGAAACGAGGAAAGAGAGTCAAACCATGGTAAAAGTCAACGAAAGTCAAAGAATCCAAAAAGAAGTAAAATTAGGAAATACAATAAATAGTTGTAATTTAATATTGGAACATGTTTTATTCCTTTTAGAACTCCTAATGTTTATGGGAGACTTTAACCTATACTTGGCCTACATAAAGCACGCTCTTAGGTCTAGATAAGTAAGTCGATTCTCTATAGAATAAACCCTTAGCCGCTGACAAGCATATCATGTTCTAAACCTTCCTCAAGGTTTAATTTAATTATGGATTAGTTGGGGAATAAAGTTTTAATTTATTTGATACTTATTAATAAAATCCCGTTTTCACAATTTATTCTCTCTTGATTCTCACTCTTTCTTGCATACAAGCTCGGAAAATAAGTTTGCAAGGAAAAATATATTTGTCTAGACTAGGGATAGTTAGGCTCATGAAACGAGATAATAAGATATTTGCTCATGGGCATTGACTAATTCGAAAGGATTTCAGCGACTAAGAGGAAGCATATTATCGATTGTTGAAAAAACAAGTAAAACCGAAGAAAAACGAAGAGATTTAGAAGAAAAAAAATATATAGAATTAAGGAAACAAATTTTTATTGAAAAGATTGGTGTTTACTTCTGAAAAGGTGATGAAGTGGCTGCCAAAAAGAGGAGAAGTCGAAATATCAAAAATATAGGTTTATATTTTGATGTAAAATAGGTTTTTAGGAATTAAATTAAGTTATTTGGGTTATTTAATTAAAATTTTGTGTTAAGGGTCATTAAAATAGGCCCTTGGAAGGCTTAGATTAACTAGGATTACAATTGGATCAAAGCCTCTTAAAGATTCAAAGTTTTGGCTCAGTTTTATAAAATTGTCCTCAAGTTTTCAATTTTTAAAAAATAGTCAATAATTTCAAAATCTTAGGGATTCAAGGGTCAATTTTCGAAATTGAGTTGACAAAAGTCAAATATATATCAAAGAATGATTTTAGGATATTTTTTCATAAGTTATTTTGATATAAAAATAATTTTTAAGTATTTAATCTCGAACTATACTAAATCGAAGAATCCGATTCACTAAACTTCTAGGCCCAATTTTGGGGTGTTACAGGTATTATCAATTGAGAGTTAAGGATCAGGATCTTCCTAAGACTGCTTTTCGGACATGGTATGGCCATTATGAGTTTTTGTTTATTTTTTGGGGGTTGACCAATGCACCAACTGATTTCAAGGATATGATGAATAAGGTTTTCCATGAGATTCTAGATCAGTTTGTTGTGGCGTTTACGATGATATTCTCTTGTACTTCTGTACCGAGGAGGATCACGATAGGCATCTGCAGGTTTTTTTACAGACTTTGTTGGATAATTAGTTGTATGCTAAGTTAAGTAAATATGAGTTTTGGATCAAAGGAAGTTATTTTACTTGGGCATGTAGTTTCGGCTGAAGGCATTAGGGTTGATCCGCAAAAGGTTGAGTCTATTGTAATTGGAAACTGTCTAGATCTATGACAGAGGTACGTAGTTTTCTGGGTTTGGTAGGATATTATCGTCGTTTTGTGGAAGGTTTTTCCCGGATATTAGCACCTTTAACAAAGTTGTTGCATAAATATGTTAAGTTTGAATGAACTGAGAAGAGACAGAAAGCTTTTGAGAAGTTAAAGAAGGCTTTGACTTAGGCTCCGATCCTAGTTCAACCAGAAACGGGGAAAGAGTTTTACATTTTACATTTATGCTTCTTATGTTGGGCTTGGTTGTGTTATGATGCATGAGGTAAGAGTGGTTGCTTATGCATCTCGTTAGTTGGAGGTGCATGAGAAAAACTACCCCACACATGATATTAAGTTGGTTGTAGTTGTGTTTGCCCTAAAGATTTAGAGACATTATCTTTACGGTGAGTAATGTGTGGTTTACATTAATCATAAGAGTTTAAAGTACTTGATTTCCCAGGAGGAGCTTAATCTTAGGAAACGTCGATGGCTCAAATTGCTTAATGATTGTTATCTGACGATTGAGTATCACACAAGAAAAGCTAATGTTGTGGTTGATGCATTGAGAAGTAAAGTGGCCATGGAGTTGCGCACAATGTTCGCTAAATTGAGTGTGTCAGAGGATGGTGGTTTGGTAGCTGAGCTACAGGTTAGACCTTGTTTGGTTGAGTTGATCAGGGAAAAGCAGTTGTCAGACGATGCTTTGGTACCTTTTATTTAGGATATAGCTGAGGGTGTGTCGACTGATTATAGTTTCTGTAGAGACGGTCTTTTGTGTTTTCGAGATCGTGTGGTTGTGTCAAGCGATCCTAAGTTGAGTCATAATATTCTTGTGGAGGTGCATAGTAGTCCTTTTTCTATACATCTAAGTAGCACTAAGATGTATCATGATATGAAAAGTGAGTATTTTTGGGTTGGCTTGAAAAAGGATGTGGTTAAGTTTATGATTAAGTCCTTAGTGTGCCAGCGGGTTAAGGCTAAACACTAGTTTCCCTCAGGTTTGTTGCAACCTCTGAAAGTACTAGAATAGCGGGAAAGAGTTACTATGGAATTTTTGATGGGTTTGCCTTTGACACTGTCCAAGAAGGATTCGATATGGGTTATTGTAGATAGGTTTACTAAATGTGCGCATTTTCTTCTAGTGCATACTAAGTATTCCTTGGATAAACTTGCATAGTTATATGTTTCTGGTATTGTGAGGCTGCATGGAGCACCAAAATCCATCGTATGTGACAGAGATTCAAGGTTCACATCGAGGTTTTGGAAGTCTTTGTAGAGAGCTCTTGGAACAATGTTGAGTTTCATTACATCCTATCATCCGTAGACGGATGGATATTTTGAGAGGGTTCTCCAGGTTTTGGAGGATATGTCGAGGTGTTGTGTTATAGATTTCCAAGGTTTTTGGGAGAAGTTCTTGTCGTTGGTTGAGTTTTCTTATAATAACAATTATCAGGTGAGTATCCAGATGGCACCGTTTGAGGTTTTGTATGGTATGAGATATCGTACTCCTTTTCGTTGGGCCGAGATAGGTGAGAAGTTTGTAACCTTACCCAGTGTTCTTGAGTATACTAATGAGAAGTTTAAACTCAATAGTGATAGACTTAAGATTGCATTAGATCATCAAAAGTCCTATGTTGATCTTAAGCGAAAGGAGATAGAGTATGTTGTGGGTGATAAGGTTTTCCTCAAGGTATCTTTGTGGAAGAAAGTGATATAGTTCGGGAAGAAAAGGATGTTGAGTTTGAGTTCTATCGGACCGTTTGAGGTGTTAGAGAGGATTGGACCAGTGGCCTATCATCTAAGGTTATCGTCCGAGCTGGAGAGGATCCATGATGCGTTTCATGTATCGATGCTTCGGAGGTACAGATCGTATCCATCACATGTTTTGTCGGTGGGAGAGGTTGAGCTTAATCCATATCTTTCTTACGATGAGGACACGATAGAAATCCTAACATCAAATACTAAGGTTTTACGTGGTAAGACCATCGAGTTAGTCAAAGTGCTTTGGTGACATCAAGCTATAACGCCCCAATTTTGAAAATTGACCCTTGAATCCTTAAGATTTTAAAATTAGTGATTATTTTGTAAAATTTGAAAACTTGAGGAAAATTTTATAAACTAAGCCAAAAATTTGAATCTAAAGGACTTTGATCCTATTATAATTGTAATTGATCTAACCTTCCAATGGGCTTATTTAATAACCTTTAATTATGTGTTTTAATTATATTAACCCAAATTACCCAATTTTAATCCCAAAAACCAATTTTACATTAAAAACAAAACCCTTTTCTCATATTTTCGTTTTTCCTCTCGCAAAAGCAAAGAACCATCATATTTTTAAAGTTAAATCTTAATATTTTCAATAATTTTCTTTGGTTTGATTTTTCCTAATATTTTTCCTTCAAAATTCATAGTTTTTCACTTGTTTTCTTCTTCAAAAACCTTGTAAGTAGGTTGGATTAGATTTGGAGGTTAGGAAACATTCAAACCTATGAATTTAATAGTTCTTTAATGAAATTCACAAGTTATTAGCTTGGTAAAATTGATTTTAATGTTTTGATTAAGAAAAACTGATTTTTGGTGGTCAAATTCATGATTTTCGTTCAAGGGTTTTACTCTTATGTTTTTGAATCCTAAATTCAGGATTTTGGATATATTAGGATGTTTATAACATGTATTTAATTTATCTAATCCCTTAGTTAAGGTTTAGGCTAAGTTTGGTGTGTTTTAGAATATTTTCGATTAAAATTTTGATAGGTTCTATGGGTTGTTGTTTAGGGATCCAACTTAAGGGTTGTTTGAGTGCGTTTGGATGCACTAAATCCTTTGTTTTTTATTCTTGAAATAGGGAAAGATTTAGGAAACCAAGTTTGAAGGATATCAATTTATGTTGGTGACTTGTCGATCAAGAAACGGTTATCTATGAGTGGATTTTGAGAGTGGACTGTTACGACAGTGTTTTACTTTAATTTTCAAAGGTTTGAGAGTGTAGGGAAGGTTTGAGAAACCTCTCTATAATCGAAAGTAAGTAAAGTTCTAGCTTTCACAATGGTTCCTATATTACTCCGTATTTTTACTATGATGTTGTCATGCTTGTGTGATGCTTTGCAAAGTAATTATGCATGTTACTAAATGCTCAAGACTGTTTTAAAGAGTTTTTTATATGCATACGATGTTCCCATGATTTTGTTTTCAAAACGAGATAAAATTGATTTTATCGATTTTTGCAAGTGATGCATGAAAAAATGGGATAATGTGATTTGAATTTTGTTTTGAATTAAGTATTGAGCATTTGTTTTCATTATTATATTGGCTAGTTAAGTGATGAATATAATGGGATAAGTTGATCGATGAACAGGGTCTAGAGTGCACTATAAACTTTCAAAATTCGTACGTGTGATAATTCCTTGAGTGTTGCATTTTGGTATTTAGCCTAATGTTGTGTGATGGGGCTAGTACTCTCACATCCGGGTTCATAAGGGTAGTATTGTCACCAGACACTAAGGTGAGACTTATTATGTTGGGGTAGTACCAACATGTGCATGCTCTTGGGGTAGTACTATCATGTGGTTGCCCGTTTATATTAACGATTTGGGTAGTAAAAATCGGATCACTAGAACCAATATAGTACCAATATATATTTTCACTTGTGTAATTGCAAGTCTTATGTTTTTATTAGGCTTTGCTAGGTACATAGCATGTTAGCCTCAAATTTTTCTTGATAAACATGTGATAAGATTTAAATATTTTTACTGAGATTTATGGTGGCTTGATAGCCATGATTGACAACACTTGCTGGATTTACTATTGGCGTCGTTGGCCATGTATTTTATTTGATCTATAGAGAGCATGACGTGTTTTACTTTGAAAAAAATTGAGTTAATATGAGCTGCATTACAATTGATGTTTTAAATCATTTTTATTCCCTCACTAAGCCTCGTGCTTAATCACTCTCTTTTCATTACAATACAGAGAAGTAAGTTCTATAAGCAACCGAAAAGCAAGGGAGTCGTACGTGCCTATTTTAGTAATTTTTAGATCAAGTATGTTATTTTTAAAGTTATGAACCTTAGGTAATTGACAACAATGGGATAGTGAACCTATGTGTTTTTGGATATTTGGCCTTTGAACTTCATATTTGGTATACTCTGATGTTAATGATGTATTTTGAGATTCAATTTATGATAATTTTAAGTTATGTTTTGCCATGTTTCCATTATTGAGGTATGCATAAATGTTGTTTGTTTTGATTATGGAATTAGGTGATGTTGCATCTAGAAACGCGGTGTATCGAGTTCCGAAACCCTTTTTGTAAGTAACAAAACGTATCGGAATGGATCCCTTACTGTATCAAAGCGCGGGCTTGTCGCGCAGAGCATCGAGCGAGATATCGAAGGAGTATCGAAACAGTTAAGAAATGTTTCGATACCTTTTTTGGTAGTGTACTTTGGTTTCGAAATAGGGTCAAGGCGTTTCGATACCCCTGACCGTTAAGTTGGTTATAGGCTGAAACACAGTTTAGATTTTTTGCGTTTTAGTCCCTAAACCTTGAGCATACAATTAAGTAAGTTGTAGACCTCGTTTTGAGCTGAAACTTGATACTTAAGCATGTAATGAACTGAATTAAGGATTGGTAAATCTAATTTTATGATTAGTCCTTAAATTTATAGAAAATTGCAATAAGGTCCCTATATCTTGTTCAATTAAATTAGGACCTATTTCCAATCGGTTTCTGCTGCAATTGAACTCAGTCCTTGCATGAATATGTAGGATATAATTAAAGCATCTAGATAAGATAAAATAAAAAAATTGGATCATTTACCGAGGCGAGTTCTCGGATTAGCCTCGGTATTCCCCGTGTAGCTCATTCGATTCAGGTGGTGTCTAGACCGGGTCGATGAAGTTACAATTAACTAAATGCTTGACTAAATATACTTGAAACTCTAAGATAAACTTAACTTTAAAGTGCTAAAATCTTTAGCTAAGCTCACACTCGATTAAAAAAATTATACACCTTGATAATTAGTTAGTTATAGGTACTGACTGCCTCACTAAATACGTTTGTACTTATATTTAGTTGTTCCTTGAGCCTGAAGCAAGATACAAGCATAGCAAGAGTATGATTTTGTACTATTTTGTTAATCTCTCCTAGTTAGTGGTATTTAGAATGTATATAGATAAGCTCGCTCATACATTTTACTTATTTGAAATATTTGTATATATACTTGACTAAGTTTATGTTTTGAATGTTTGATTGTAAAATGCTTCTTGGACCATGTTTCAAACGCTAAGGATTACTAACTAAGATTTTTCCATGATTAATAACAATATAAATGGCTTAAGATAATAACATATCAGGTAAAACATGGTAACATGCTTTCTTAGTACTCCATTCAAATGTCTTATAAGATTGGTTGTTTGTACACTTTCTTGTTTGATTCTTGGAAACAAAGGTCTTAATTGGTAAACCTATAATAAAATTGTAATACATCTATATTCTTGTTAGTCACCTAACTCATTGTTAGTGATGAGTTCTAAAAATTTTAATTGGTTCGTATTTTTTTCGACACTCCCTAGTTGATTTACTCCTAAATCAGGTAGGGGTGTTACATCATTGTCATGACTTGTGATGAACTTACCCAGATTTTTATTATCATTATATTTATATCGTTGAGCAAATGATCGACATATTATAAATATGTCAAGATTAGAATGTGAAATACATTCATCATTTAATTACTTATATAGGTAAATAAAGAAGAAATATTATTTTGTGTCTGCACTATCCAAAGTTATTATATATATATATATATATATTGATCAGCAAGATGCATGATTTTATTAAGAAGTAGGGAATCATACATTGTCACACTTACTTCGGCCTCATAAAAACCTCCTCTAAGCCTATGTGGGAGGAAAAGAGTATCGAAACAAGCGACACATAGGGAAAACACCAACAAAAATCAACGAAACACCCATATCCACGCCTTACACCCAACACCCCCTTTAGCCAAAACATCTGCTAAACTATTTCCCTCCCGAAAGACATTAGAGAAAGAAACATTAGACAGTACATCACAACAATGATCAATAGAGTCAAACCAATGTCGTAACCACCATGGACGTTATTCTACATTAAGCACCCATGAAATAGCAATCCGAGAATCAGACTCCACAATAAAAGAGAGCACCTCCCCTCATGATGCCTCCCTCAACATCAACAACGCATAATGAATAGCGAGTACCTCAACTTTATTAGAATCTGCTATCCCAATTGGCCCGGAAAAGAATACTCAGATACGACTATCTGAATCACGCAGAACTCCCCCACACCCTGCCTCACCCGGTTTACCTCTAGAAGCCCTATCCACATTAAACTTCATCACACCTAACGGAGGCGACAACCATTCAACACCAATCCGAGGACCTCACGAAAGCTTTATCGACGTGCAAAATCGTGGTCAATCTCACCAAGGTACTTCCGCAACAGATTCAATCCCAATCATCTCCCTCACCCAATGGAATGATCGAAATTGCACCAAGAAGAAAATCACCTGACTCTCCTTTTTAACTTTGTTATAGACAACGTCATTGCATGCTAACCAAAGTGACCATAACACAGCTGCACAACAAAATAACCAAAAAATTCGTAACTCACTAGAGAAAAAACCAGTCATGCATTGATGCATAAACTCCACCACCGAATTGGGAAACACCATTGAGACATTCCACCATTGAAGAAAGAAACTCCATACCTGACTCGCTAGCTCACAAGATAAAAATACATGATCCGGACAATCCTCACCCAACCCACACTAACGGCAACGCAGATCTTAAATGAAAATACCTCTATCTGACAACATTTGTAACATTGTAAGGCGATTGAAACACAAAAACAAAATGAAAGTCTGCAAACTTAGGCTGTAATTTTACCTTCCAAATTCCAAATAAATTTGGCGCCTCCGAAAACTCCATTTTTGACATCAGCCCATATAATTCTCGCACCGAAAAATCTCCCACCAAACTTGGCTTCCACAATAGGCGATCTTGCACCAAAGGACGCAAAGAGAAATGCGATACACAACATTTAAGCTCCCTCAAGTGTTTCAGCTCGAAAGAACGCAAACCTCACCGAAACAAACAATCCTAATTCTCCAACGGTAAAGATAAAACATCACACACAAAACCCCACTTATCAGATATCAACGAAAATAAACGAGGAAAAACATCGCAAAGTGGTTCTTCCAAACACCAATTATCCTTCCAAAAAATAATAAACTTGCCATTCCCCACCACCCAAAGGAATTGCGACACACCCAAAAACTATTGCTCATATTCATCCTCTTGCACTACCACTATTTGCTTCAACATAACAAACATCTTGTTTTTCCTCCTTGTATTTACCCTCCAAGTAAAAAAAAGAAGACCCATATTTTGCCACAATGATTCTCTTCCACAAAGACCCATCGGAAATGGCATAACGCCAACCCCATTTAGCCAATAGAGCAAGGTTCCGAAGATGTAAGTTCACCACTCCCAGTCCTCCAAATTTCTTCGGAGTGTAGGAAACTCTCCAATTCACCCTACTTAACTTCCGCCTCTCCTCCTTACCTCCCCAAAGGAAGTTACATCTAATTCTATCCAACTTCATCACCACCTTTCTAGGGATCAAAAAGACTCCCATGTAATACAACGACAAAGCGGATAGTACTAAATTAACCAACACAAGGTGCCTCACAAACGAAAACGAATCACGTTTCCAACCTTGCAAAGATTGGCGAAAACGTTGCAACAAAGGATGCCAAACCTCCATACCCCTCGGATTAACACCTATTGGAAAACCCAAATACTTCAAAGGTAGTTTCCTACTCTGACAACCCAACATTGATGCTATCTCACACAACAAATCATTATCAATACCCACACCATACACATATGATTTGTCATAATTTATTTGCAGACCCGCAATATATTCAAAACATGTCAAAACACGCTGCAAATTACTAGCAATAGAAATCGAACCTCGAAAGAATAATATTGTATCGTCAGCAAACTGAAGGTGTGATAGCGAGACCCCTTTGTTAACTCAATGTTGTGCACCAAACCTTTCCCTTCAACATTTACCAACAACAAATGCAGTAATTCCGCCACCAAGACAAAAAGCAACGGCGACAACGAATCTCTCTGACGAAGCCCCCTACCCATCGGAAATTCCTTCGAAGGGCTACCATTCACCAAGATCGACAAATGAGCAGAGCGAACACATTCAGAAAATGTGAAATGGATGGAGTGAAATGGATGGATGAGATTAACAATAGAAAATGTGAAAATTATCACTTAAAAAGAATAAGGAAATAATCTTAACAAGCCTAGGTCCCGATCACACTTGATTCTAAATTTTAGGATCCAGTCCCGTTACTAGTGGGAACCGATATCAATACCGAGTACCCGATCAATTGGTTTATTATTAAGAAAATATTAGTAATAAGAGAAAAAAATAACCACAAATAATATTATTAAATAATAAAATTAGAATATTGTAGGTTTGAAAATCAAAGTTTTAAAAGGAGTCATACTCATAATATTCATTCATAAAGAAAAAGTTTGATAAGATAAAATAAACAAAAGAATATTATCTATTACAAACAAGAAAAATAGTACGAGGTATTTAGTATTGGTCTTGGTCCTATTGCATACCCACCGGGTACCGAGTCTAGAAAATCAAGATCCAGTCCCGGTCCAGGTTATGACCGGGACCTAAATTTTAGATTTAGTTTCGATCCCACTAAAACCAATATCGAATAAAAATTTACTGGATCTAATTGGGTCCAGGATCGGATAATTAGATTTTTTACCCTCCCCTATTCACAATAATGGTATCTATCCTTTTTATTTGAATCTACTAGATGATATGTATAATTGTTACACATAAATATGTATTTTAGAGTTTAAAATTTTTTTTAATATTATGAAAAAAATAAAAGAAAATTGTCCATTATTAGGAGGGGTAACTCCAACCTTCTTATAAGGAAAAAAAAAACATAGGCAAGTGATTGATATTATTTGGAGACCAGCTAGGAAATTTGTCATAGCCGTCACAGTAGTGGGGATGAAAAGACAAGGGAAATTAATGAAAGTTGAAACTGAAATATGAAAATGAAAATTAAAATTACCGACGAACTGTAGTAGTGTTAAAATGGTGAAAAATCTACGCGCATGGAGGGCCCTAAAACACTGTCATGTCTCTTTCTCTTCAGTCCCTTCCATCACCGCAGTCCAGTGCCCCCGGCCCCACCACCATTCACATGACTCCCCTTCCCGGTCGACGACTCGCTGTCGCTTGCAGCTGTTTGATTATGCAGTTCGAATCATCAACTCCATGGCTGGATTGAACCCATTGAAGCAAACTTAACAAGGTCATGTTGTTCCAAGAATGGCCTGTTTGATATCAATTCTCCTCGTACACCAAGAAAATCCCTGGTTAAGCTCGATTCAACTTCGTTCAACTTATTGCCTCGTTTTCCTTTTGTGTCTGCTTGAGTTGAAGGCAAGGAGCTTACTAATTTGTTTATGTCCTCAGATTCATCATTTTCTTGCATGAACACCTTGTAAACTTCATTCTTGGTCTGGTCATAACTACTGTTGGAAGAACTCATTAACCCACCAAAGCCACTGTTGTTGAATGCCGGGTTGCTTCTTGTAGATCCCATTTGAGCTGCTTTTTGCAAGAGTGCAGTGTCTGGCATGGGACTTTGAGCCTGGCTTTGTTGGAGACTGTTGTTGGAATACAAAGAGGTTATGGATTCAGACAAATCTCCCTTGTTCTCATCTTCCAGTTTTGGTCGCAATGCTGACATATTGAGGTTGCTGCTTAGCCATTGTGTTTGTGTCTGTGACAATGAGCCAAACATGTTGATTGGTGGCATTCCCAAGTCAGGAAAGCTCGTGGATTTTGGTGCTAAGAAAGCGTTTGCAGTGTTGGGGACAACACCAAATGGGTTAACCTGAGAATTAGCCTGGTCGATCCATAACTGTACCGATGGAAACTGGTGCACATCATTTGTAAAAGCTGCTGCTGGATTCACAGTCGATGAAACCGAAGTGAATCTCCCACTTTCTTCAGCTAAAGCATCGCAGAAAGCTCTATGAGTGATGAAACTATCCTTCCTGGCAGCCAGTTTAGGTCAGAACCTCATTAAATTCAAGGATTTTTAAGCATTTAATTCTTCAACAAACATAACCTATATATATATACCTGGAAAAGAGAGTTCCACAGTCACATCTATACTCCCGAGTGCCACAAATTTTTCTATGAGCTTTCCAATCCGACTGAACAGCGTATTTTTTCGAGCATTTCTCACACTTCCATTTCTTCTCGCCGTGTTTCCGGCTGAAGTGCTTCTTTATTCCGGTGAGGTCTCCTAGAGCTCTCGACGGGTCGTGGTGAACGCAGGTCTTTTCAGGGCAGATGTAAACTTTTTTCCTAACTTCTTTGTTGGTTCTTTGCTTCAGCTTCCATGGCAGATTGTGAACTCTCCTATGGAGTTGTAAGTTCTGGTCCCTTTGAAAACCCTTGTTGCAGATTTCACACAGGAATCTGTTGGTCGCCATGAGAGATTTCGGTGACAAAGCGATGACTTCTGCATCTGGATCTGCATAATTTGAACAAAAAAAACATTAAAAAAAAACACTTTTAAACAGAACATAATAATGGGATTATGTTATACTACCAACTTGCCTGGTGTTCCTGGAAAATTTCTCTTCTTCTTCATTGGATTAGGGTTAGGGTTTGGTTGTTGTTGAGCTAACCCTTTGATAGTTGAAGGACTTGAGAGCCCATCTTGAGACATCATTTCTGATATACTTCAATGAATTCAACTAATCAAAGCAGCTTCAGGGAAACCCTTAACTACTGAAAATTCAAAACTTATAAGATTTATTTTTACTAAAAAAACAAAAACTTTGCTACAAAATAGAACACAATTCAACAGATCTATATGTTTGAGAAAAAAAATCTGGAAAGAAGAGAAAGATTGGTTTCTGAACGTTTTGTATCTGAGTGAAAAACGTTACGTATATATATATACACATATATATATATATATATATAATATATGGGGGGTTTGGGTGAAGAGGTTGTTCAACTTTGCCTTAAAATTAACCCAAAGAAAATACCAAAAAGAAAGGTAGCTGGAGAGGATATTGTCTTCTTCCTTTCTTTTCCCTTCTCTTATATTCTTTACGTTAATCGAAGTGTGAGTAGAAATCGTATATCTCTTTTCAGTATCTTTATATATGTTTTAATATTAAAAATTTAAGTTTATAGTTATAATTATGATTAAGGTTTAAGATTAAGGTTTAAAATATTTATAAGGTAATGTATTTTTTAGAATAGAGTTAAAACTTAAAATTTATTTCATCTCTCCTACTAATAAAATAATTGAAATAAAAAACTTACCCTTAAAAGTTAACTTTTATTTTTTTAAAATTAAAAAATGATAAAAAAATAAATTCGTGTTAAAAAAATTAATTAATTTTTCAATGTAACACTTTAAATAAAAAAAAATTAAGAATTTAAAATTGACGGTTTAAAATTTTTTAATGTTAAGACATGAAAAGAAAAAAAAACATATAATTTTTATCCCAACGGTTTGTTTTCCAAAAATATGATATAACTAAAAAAAATTTAATTTAAAAATAATACAAAATAAATAACTTTATCGAATTAAAAATATTTTTAAGAAATAATTTTTTTAGCTTTTTTAACAAACTGCCCCAAAGTTAGTCGACCATAGACTCAACAGGACCACCTTTATTTATATATGTATATATAATTTAGGATAAATTACCTACTTGGTATCCATATATTGTCGTATTTTTTATTTCTCAATTATTTTTTTTAGAAAAATATATATAACGTTACATTTTATTATTATTTTAATACCTTAATCATTAAAATTAATAGTAAAATTGGCGTGATATTTTTTCATTAATTTTTATTTTCTCTCATCGCATGCAAAACGTTAGATTTTTATTATTATTATTTGTCACTAATCTATTTTTGATTTCCTTTCTTAAGTCATTCAATTATTATTATTATTTGTCACTAATCAAGTTTATAGTTATAATTATGTTTTAATATTAAAAATTTCAGCATACCTAAATCTTTGACAATTTTTTTTATTTTGGTCACTAATGTTATTTTTTCTGTTTTGGTCATTAATTTATTATATTTTCATTTTGGTCACTAAATTATTCTCTTTTAAGGTTTTTTCTTTATTTTTTTAACGATGGGTGATCACCAAAATAGAAAAAAAAAACCTTAATATCAATTATTATTTTGTCAAAAATAATAATTTGATGACAAAAAAAAGTTTAGTGACAAATGAGGATGTTTACCCAAATTTTTAATGGTACTTGGTAGGCTACCAAAATAGAAACATGATGTAAATGTATCATTTGAAAAAAAAAAATTGAATGACCAAAAAAGAAACTAATTAATATGTATGGTACCAAATAGGTAGTTTACCCCCATTATTTTCTTTATATTTTCAAATAAAAATTTAAGAACACAACAATTTATTACTCTCATTTGTGTTATAAAATAAAGTTTATTATTAACTATCAAATAATCATCTAGTAATTAACAGATATTGATTCAAGTGGTAAGTAACTTGATTCTGCTTAAGTAGGTTTTGGGTTCAAAATGTTATTTATGCAGAAAATTCTTACTATAGGAGACTCACCCACCAAAATTAGGTATGCGGTGCGGATTAAATCAGATTAGTCGAGGCAAAAGCCCTGAAAACCGTAAGAACAATAAAAAATAATCATCCACTAACAAATAATCATGAATAAAATATATATTATATTGACTAATTTAATGATATTCATGTACAATACGACTAATTAAATATAATTAAATATAATACATACCTTTAAAAACAAAATTCATTGTAAAATATCAAAATTATTATCTTATTAATATATCAAAATTATTAATTTAGATCTTTGCCAAGTTAAGACAAAAAAGTATTATTTTAAATATATTCATAATTTATCAAATATTAATGTATAAAAATTCTACTATAATTCATATATTCATAAATTATATCACGTAATTATTTTTTATTTATAAGAATCAGTTATATAATTTACAGATTAACTATATTATCTTTATAATATATCTTATTCATTTTGGGTTTCATAATTATTTTATTTAATAATTTTAATTTTAAAATTCAATCTTAAATTATATCACGTAATGGCAGTTTTTACCCTTAAAATTTTCTAAAAAAGTTATTTTAACTGGGCTTCGAACTTATAATTTTTTTATTTAATCGAACCAAGAGATAAAGAAAAAACAATTTTTAATATTTTTTATACTTTTTATAATATTTCAATTTTATTTCTATATTTTAAAAAATAATAATATAAAAAAATTATCCTTAAAGCATTTTTTTTTCTCTTTTAACGTGTATGTTATCTTTTCTGGTAGTTTATTCACTGTAATTAAAAAAAATCAAGGGTTAAGAAAAGTGAGAAAATTAAGAGCTAAAATATTTTTTTAATTCAAAGCGAAAAATACTATTTGATTTTTAATAAATATCAATTTAACTAATATCAATAGACAACCGTTAATATGTTAACTGATTAGTTTAATTGACACTAATAATATTTCATAATTTTTAAAATTAAAACTTCAATTGAAAACAAATATGTATATTCTCATCCTATAAGTATATAGTTAAAGATTTGAACATTGATCTCGTATGTATAATTAGTTAATGGTTTGTATTTTGATCTTAATTAAAGAAATGAATAAAAAACAGTTATTTTATTTTTCTGTTTCAACCTCTTTTTTAAGTTCCGAATTCAAGATTTATCAGAAATATATATTTTTTTAAATCTTTTCCTTCCACTTTTGTTAAAAAAAATTAGAAAATAAGTTAATGAAACGATTGTTTTTTTGAAGGTTACGTGTTTGAGTACCAATAATACAACATAATGATTAAACG
Source organism: Abelmoschus esculentus (assembly GCA_035048815.1). Classification (NCBI taxonomy): domain Eukaryota; kingdom Viridiplantae; phylum Streptophyta; class Magnoliopsida; order Malvales; family Malvaceae; genus Abelmoschus; species Abelmoschus esculentus. The sequence continues at coordinate 9,825,174 of JAUCBN010000002.1, read as the reverse complement.
ATTAATATATAATGGTTGTGAGTACACACTAGAATAGATAATATTATAATTACTATAACTATAACCATCGTAACTCATTAAAAAAATTAATTTCCTAAAATATTTAAAAATTAAACTTTATCGAAAGAAATAATCTAAAAATTAGAAGTAACGAAGTTAAAAATTAAAAAATAGAAACAAAACTACTTTTACTTACACAATTATCAGTAAGGAAAATCATTAAAAGAAACTATGTAATAATTTTAAAATAAATTATAACTTAAAATTTTAAATGCTCAGAAAGGGGTGATTCGGAGAGATTATATTATAGGTTCGGTTCATCACGTCAATTGTGGTTCTTAACCAATGAAAATCACTCATTTTACTACTAATTAGTCATGTTATTAATATAATTTTCAGAAATTATATTTTTTAAATAACATAGAAAGATGAGTGAAGATCCATTGGTTAGAAAAATAAGGTTAAAAGATAATAATAAAATAGATAATTATAATTAGATGAGACCACGACTGATGTAATAAATCAAACCTGTGATATAATTTCTTGGTGATCCTCTGATTAATGACGGAACGTGCTAGAGACTTATGAGGGTTATAACCTCTTAAAATTAAAAATATAAAATAAATCTTTTAAATTAAAAAAAAAATAGTTCCTATAAATTTTTTTAAAAATACATATTGAAATTTAAGTTTTTTGTAATGTTTTTACCAAAATTTACTATAGATTTAAAAAAATTCATTAAGCCTCTGAAAGTTTCAAAAATTCTAATTAGATCTCAAATTTAAAAATATATACAAATTAAATCATTTAAAATTCCTGAGAAAAAAAACAATTTAAAAGACTAAGATAATCATCTCAAACTTTATTATCAAGTTTTGACACTGCTCTTATTTTTTTCCCTTTTAACCATTTTCGAACATTAAAAAATTATATTTTAAATCTTAAATCATAAATCATTACAACACGTTTGATCTCTTAACTTCCGTCGAATAGAACTTAAAATTGATAATGTAGAGGTTGCTTAAATTTTATTGAATACTTCGACATCTGTTGTCAATCATGCGCTCGTCCTTACTCTCCGAAATATTATAGATATAGATTGAAAAATAGTTGTGAGTCATACTGAAAGAGCGACTAATGATGTTGTGAATTCACTCATCGTATTTATCGTGGAACACCATTAACTCTGTTGTTTTTATTAAACCAACGATGAAAGCTGTTGAGTCCTTGTTAAAGGATATGCACATTTGAATTTAATAACGATTTCTATATTACTGAAAAAACATCTAATCCTTATTTACAAATATTAAACTCAATTTTGGTGTGAAAAATCTTTTTTAGGCAAAGTAATTTTATTGGTGTAGCTTGGCCCATCAAATGTACAAGTATTTGTAGCCCGTAGGAGTAGTTCAAAGATTTTTGGGATTTTATGTAATTTATTAAAATAATATCTTTATTTTATAATTAATAAGATATATAAATTTTTTTATTTTAAAAAAATTATCTTAATAGAAAAAATATTATTAGATTATTTTTTAAGTAAAAAATAAATATTAAATATTTTAAAATTAAATATTTTAAAATTTTTACTTAAAAAGTGATATTTTTCTTTCATGTTTTATATTTTGAAAAATTGTTGTATATATAAACATAATTATATATTATAAATATTTAATTTATTTTTTAATTTTTAAAATTTTCTTTTGTAAAGATTTTGTGTGATTGTTTTTGTTACACTTGTTTAAACCTCTGAAAGTATTTTGGGGTGAAAGTAAAGGAAGTAACCTTTCCATCCCAGCCAGAGTCAGGTTGATTAAGGAGGTAAAAATGATGGTGCTATTAGGGGGTGATAACGAGTCGAGCCCGAGTCAGGTCAGACTTGGCTCGGCTCGGAAACAGACATATTTGGGTTCGGTTTAGTTCGAGGCTCGCCGAGCATGAAATTTTAAGTTTGAGCTCGGCTCAAAAATAATATTATTGGGCTCGGCTCGGGCTTAAAGCTCGTCAGGCTTGGCTCGGTTAGGCTCGAAATGGACAATTTTCTATATTATTGTGTTTTATTATTTATTTATTTATTTATATTTTATTTTTTATTTTTTATTTTTAATTTTTTAAATTTGTTTTAATTGATAATATTCAATTTATTTTATTTAATTTATTTTTAGTGAATTTACTCTCAATTATTTTATTAATTTTCTTTGCTAAACAAATTATTTTTAATGTATATATATATATGTATGTTTATATATAATTATTTCGAGCCTGTTCACGAGCTTTTCAAGTCGAGCTTGGATAAGTTCGGCTCGACTCGTTTAAATTTCGAGTCGAACCCGAGTCCTAATCGAACTCACTCGAACCAAGTTTTGACCGAGTCAAACCCAAATAACTCGCGAGCCGGACAGGCTGATTATCGATGCCTAGGTGCTATAATGGAAGCAACAAACCATAAAAAAAAAAGGAAAGGAAAATGAAAAGATTTGATTTAAAAGCGGGAGGTGCCGCCCGTGAGAGGTGAGTGGGCTGTGGTGGGGACAAAGCCACCACCCACATACGAGAAAAGTCGCATAAAAGACAAGAGATGACGCCGACCGCTGCACTTGTTCACCACAACTTCCATCTCTACTCTTTCAGATGTCATCATTAGTTTCATTTCAAGATTTGTAAATAAATAGAATGAATTTAAAAAATAATATATTTGAATTTATTTATTTATTTTTAATCAAATAAATAAATATAAATATAAATTTTTATTTATATTCGTTTGTTAAAATAATAGAAAAACAAAACGAACATTGGATATTTATTTTTTTAAGAAATCTAAAATCTTGTACATCGAATATTATTTAATTTTACTTTCTTTGAATTTTATAATTTTAATATATATTTTTAAAAATTTTAAATATAATACATTTAATATAAAAATAATAAATATAAATAAATATATGTAAACAAATTTAAAAGAAAAAAATAGGTTTAGGGTATCCTTAATTATGCCTAATATTAAAAAATAAGTTTAGGGTTTAAATTTATGACTTAAGAAATTAAAGTATGATGTATTTTTTAAATATTATAATTTATAATTTAAAATTTAAAATTTAAAATTTAAGGTTAAAACTTAGAATTTAAGTTTTAAATATCAAGACATAAAAGGTTTGTAGGTGATGCTTTATTTTTTAATATGAGAAAGTAAGTTTTATTAAAAAATATTAAGAAAATATAATGAAAGTTTAGAATTATGAAAAATAAATTTGATTTAGATATATTTTTAATAATAAAAAATTAATATATCTAAATCATCAATAAGGTCATGTAAAGAAAAGATAAAATCTTTATCTTATAAACTCGAAATAATTAAATGCAAACATCATTAAAATTCGACGATAAAAGATAAACCACCGATAAATAACATTAAAAAAATACATAATACAGTAATAAGATATATTGACTATAATTATTAAAAAAACTCAGTCACAAAAAATAACGATAGTTATAATCTCTTATCCTAATCTAATTTAAGAATTCAAAATAAATAAAAAAATCAACAAAACTATTAAAATATATATTAAAAAATATATATACTAAAAAATTGCGTCATAAAAAATAAAATAATTAAATTTTAAAATTAATACTATCGTCGGTCATTTAAAACTGAAAAGAGAAAATAAGTTGCAGTGGGTAGAGGGAAAAAGTGAGGAAGGGGAAGCGGCTAAGTTTACCAAATATTTTAAAAGAGAATTCATAAGTTTATCATTAAGACGACACTTCATTATTTTCATCCGATATTTTTTAATATAATTATGTTAATATTTATTATTTATTTTTTAAAAATGTACATATATATATTTTTAAAAACAATTTATTTGACTTAATTTTAAAAAAATATAAATATTTTCACGAAATTACTAAATGCATTCATCAAGTATTTTGTAAATACAGTTAAGACAATTAATTTAATTTTTTTTAAGTAAATACATCTCAAAATTCAAACTTTTCTTTGTCAATTTCACGAACTCGACTGCTTCCTGGAAGGAGAATAAAGACCATAATAATTAAAAAATTAGAAGAAGAAAAAATCTCCCAAATAAACCTTTATGAAACTAAAATTTCATATAAGGAATATAAATTATCAAAAAAATATATATTAAAAATATAGGGATACAAAATTATAAGAGTTAGGCTCAGAATTACATTATCAATAAAGAAACATAAAAAATAAAAAAAAATTGAGAGTACGACCAGGAGCCAAAAATTTATTTAAGGGGTGTCATTTTCTTTAACGGTATTTGAAAAGAGTTAATTATTTATAAAGGAGTGTCAAATTATTTATAAAGAGATGTCAATTACATATATTTTTAAATTTATATATAAAAATTATATAGAAAAATATAATTTTTCAAAAATTTTAGATGTCAACAAACACCCTAATTACATACATGGCTCTACCCATGAATAAGACTAATCCCAACACCTCTTAAGTCTGTCCCCGTCTGATACAACAGTAGGGGAGACTTACACTGTACTTATAAACTGGACAAAACCATAACTCTTGGTTGCTTTAAAGAAGAAGCTTCCTCTGCTAGAAAAGTAGGGCTTTAAACAGCATTGTTTTCACATTTGAAAACAATACTCTTTAGTATAAATAATGTAATAAAATGTTGTGTCTAGGAAGATGCCTGTGAACTATCTTGTTGCTTTTTACGAAACTTCCCCAGTTGACACTGTCCGTAGGACCAAGAAAACAAAATTTTCAGATGTGAAAGGGACATGTGAAGCAGCACTGTACTTGGAAGTGGCAGATAATTAATTGATAATGACTAGAATAAGTAATTAAGGCTCTCCAAAGCTCAGACACTCATTTCAATTTGATTGGAGTATAAGGTTAATTTGAAAAGAATTTTTGCAACACCTCTATTTTAATTCGGATCCAAAGACTTATATTCGAATCTTTTAAAATTAATTCATAAAAAGATTATTAAAAATTCTTAATTTAATCTTTCCAAAAGCATTAATCATCCATAAATCCACTTAGATAATTAGAATTTCATTTAAGTTTAGAAAACGGAAGCTCCACTTTTAAAATATCAACTAAAATAATAATAATAGTAATAATAATAATTTAAAAGAATTATAGACCGACTATGATAAGGTCATATGAATGCAATCAAATTAACTAAGATATCAAGTAATGTACTCTGAAACAACTACACTGTTGAAAAGTCCCTCGATGTGCTCCTCTACGAACAACCTATCAATTTACACACAAAAAAAAAATCATAATTTTACACGCTGTGCTAACAAAGTTTGATGGTAAATTTTTAATCTATTATAATTCATAAATACCATAAAACAAGCATGCAAGATAATATAATAAAAAATGCACATATAAGATTTATATTACTAAAGATCATGTTCTAGCTTATCTTAGCTACAGTCCACAATTAACTTATCTCAAAGTATCATAATTATAAGAAATTACATGATGCAATCAACTTACCATATTTAAGGTCGCAAAGCCCAACAAGTTGATAGAGCTCATTCATCCTATCAAGTTACTCGAAATCACACAGTCCATCGAATTAAAGCATAACGTACCCTGCTCACATACCCCTAGGGTGTAAAAACCATTATCTATCATCCATACAACACACATACATAAACATACATCATCCATACTTATTGGCCAATGTTAACTTATTTTACCTGTTCTCACATAGCAATCAAGTTATCCGTGATCACATAATCATCAAGTTTGTTAGACTTATTTTGATTTTGATATAACTTAAAATTAATTTTTAAGGATTAATTTGTAAAAATTTATAAAGTAATTTTTTCAAAATAAAATTTTCAAAAGCTCAATTCAATTTTTTTAAAATGATTTATAAAATAATTGTCTTTTCACCTATATCGAATATATAACTAAAAATCAATAATTTGGTTAAAATGATTTTTCAAGCCAAAGTTTCGAAACTTTATTTTATGGTTTAAAAACCTTTGTGGCAGAATGACCAACTTATTGAAGCCTTAGAAAAGGTTTTGAAATCTCTATAAAAGGTTTTGAAACTTTTGACCTTTAACGTCTATTTTTGTTTAAATTCATTTAAGATTTCGAAATTTCTGGTAAAGGTTTTAAAACTTCTGTACAGTTAAATGTTCAATTTTAATGACATGTAATGGCTCCAAAGTCTCTCCAACGACTACAAATGCTTAGACAAGATTAAGAGCATATTAAAGAGGTCACAAAATAATATTAAAGCAACAAGAAAACCTATCCAAACATTCAAGCAATTAAAAATCCAAGTTGTGTTTTATTTTCAATCTTTCTTGCAAACACTATGATGTTCTTTATTGTAATTTATTTCCTGGCATTAGTTATATGTTCGAGAGAGCTTATATTGTGTAAATACTTACCTTGTGAGAATTTTTCTAGTTTGTTTCTTTGGACTTAAATTTGCGAAAAGATTCAATAGACTTTGGGGGTATAAGTCTATTGAGTTGTGTAAGTTATTTCTTATCCTTAAAGGAAAGACAAATTAGTAAATTTGAGAAAAATTCTTAGTATAGTCACTAAGGTAGTGGATGTAGATTTCATTGAAGAAGTTGAACCACTTTAGATCTCTTTGCAACTTTCTACCTTTGTAATTTGTATCCACCACTCTTTGAAAATCCAATTCACCCCTTCTTGGCTTTATAAGATCAATTGTTATACTCAATAATAGATATCAAAGCTTGAATCATTGAAGGCCTTACAACCTCTTGAGAAGATCAAAAAAGTGTGCAATCATCTATGACATCATCTATGGCTTCCTCCTCCACTATTGAAGCTTGGAGAAATTCTCAAACTACCAACAAGCCTCCTTTCTTTAATGGAGTTAACTATGCCAAATGAAAGAATTGAATGAGATTATTCATTCAAACTTTTGATCTATAATCTTGGAAGATAATCATAAGTGGCTACACCGCACTAACAAGTGGCATGAAGACGTGAAACAATAAAGAAAGCATGAAATTTTCTACCAATGCCAAGGCGGTATATCTTCTTTCTTGTGCTCTTGGCCTGGATGAATATGAATGGGTATTATCAGGTTCAGATAAAATATAAATTTGGGATAAACTTGAAGTAACACATGAAAAAACCAATAAAGTGAAGGAGATCAAAATTAGGCTTATCAATCTAAACTACGAGAATTTTAAGATAGACTTCGAAGAAGACATTAAATTCATGTCCGATTGATTCTCCGTGGTTGTGAATAGATTGAAGGGCTATGTAAAAGTTATCCTCGAAGATAAACTTGTGAGAAAGATGATTTAATCTTTTTTTGGATTCTTGACAATCAAAGAAGACGATGATAATAGAAACAAAGAACCTTAAGACTTTTAAATTATATGATCTTATTAGTTTATTGTTTCGTAATGAAATGATGTTTAAAGAAAAAGAAAAAAGAAAAAGAAATTTGAAATTGCTCTCAAATCAACAAAATAAGAGAGTGATTCTAGTGAAAATGATAAAAAAAAGGAGATGGTTATGTTTGCGAAAATATTTGGAAGATTCATGAGGTCCAACAAAGATAGAATATTCTAAAGTGATGAAGGCTTCAAGAGTCTTGAGAAAAAGAAACACAAAGCTCATCTAGCTACTTGGAGCGATGAAGACACATTAGATGATGATGGATTAGTTGATAAGTGCATAAAAGTCCTAATTTTTATATCATTTTCTCACTCGATTATTTCTAATAATGGACAGATTTAATGGTGATTAAGGATAATTCTGCATATTTTCCATATTCCAACATCCTTGCACTTAATTTATTATTTTATCTATTATTTGGTATAAAACAGGTACGGTTAATGGTTTTCTTTCTTAGACAATAAATAACCATAGAGGTGATACCATATAGTAGAATGGATGCTGGAAACCGAAGCTGAAATGTAGATAAGCACCCGCCACGATAGCACATTCACTACCGCGGCAGCAGAGGAAAGATGAAAACTGGTGCACGATGGATAGAGAATAAAATGCCAATTCCAGTAGACATAATGCGAGAAGAAACATAAGTGAAGAAATAGAGTCAAGTCGTGGTCAAAGTCAACGCGAAATTAAAGGAGTTAAATTAGAAAATATGATAAAGACTTGTAATTTAATATAGACATGTATTTTTTTCCTTTTAGAACTCCTACCTTTATGAAAGACTTTAACCTAGGCTTGGCTTATATAAAGCAAGCTCTTAGGGTTAGAAAAGTTAGTTCTCTTAAACAAAAACCCTAGCAACCGACAAGCTTAGTATGTTCTAATTCCCATCGAGGCTTAGGTTATTTATAGAGTAGTTGAGGAAGAAAGTTGTACTTTATTTGAGAGTTATTAATGCAATTCTTATTTTCATAGTTTATCCTCTCTTGATTTTTACTCTTCTTTGCATACGAGCTCGAAAAATAAGTTTGTGAAGAAAAATATATTTGTCTAATATCGAGAGAGTTAGAATCACGAAACGAGAGAGTAAGGTCTTTGCTCATGGCCATCAACTAATCCGCAAGGATTTCAGCGACTAAAAGGAAGCATACAATCGGTTTTTATTCATCCTTGATTCACGCCGGGAGGTATTATCAAGACGTGAATTTCAATAGTTCTCCGAGCTTAGGGATAAGTAGGAGATAATTACGGATGCTCTGTCGAACTATGGATAGTTAAGTTGTCGACAAGGCATAACCCCGCGAGGCAATTGAGGCGACCCGTCGCGGCGACAATTTAACCCCATGCATTAATAATTGTATAATAAGTGCAACAGGATTTCCCTCTACAAAGCAAACTACCTAGCCTTACTTATTTCATTGCGATTTCTATTAATTAATTAGTTTTATTTTCTTTTAACTTAATTCAATCCTCAACCAAAATACTTGTGTCTTTACTTTTCCAAAGTGCAGAATTATTGTGCAGCGTAGGTAATTTAATACAAGACTCCAAATCCGTCACCAAGTTTGACGCCGTTTCCGGGGACTGACGTTCCAAACTTACCGCATATTACTTCTACACCTTTTTCTTTTCTTTCCTTTTCTTTTTTTTTTGTTTTTAATTTGATATAATCTGGTTGTTCTGTTGTATGGCCAGGGCAAATTCGTCAGCAGACGACTACACTTTTGATCCTGAAATCGAGCGAACTTTAAGAAGCCTTCGACAAAGGATATGAGAGAGGATGAATCAAGCACCTTGCTAGTAGGGGAACAACGTTGGCATGAATACCGTCAAGACAGTCAATCATACTGCCTTTGCAGTAGTTGACCCAGATAATGTCCCTCAACAACAATGAGTCTGAACTGTTCGTGACTATCTAGAGGAGGACTTAGATGGGTTGACACCTGCTGTGGTCATGCTAACCATAGATGCGGAACATTTTGAGTTAAAACCAATTATGTTCAATATGAAAAATACGTTAGGTCAATTTGGAGGTTCGACTAATGAAGATGCTTGAAAACATCTTAAATCCTTTTTAGAAATTTGTAATTCCTTTAAGTTACCGGTAATTTCTCCCAATGTACTAAAACTAAAATTATTCCCCTATTTACTGAGGGATAGGGCGAAATCATGGCTAAACATCCTTCAACCGTGATCTCTTAACTCATGGACGGAATTGTGTCGTAGCTTCGTTGCCCGTTTCATCTACACAAATATGATAGACAATTTGAGAAACAACATAACTTCATTTAGGCAAGATGATGATTAATCCATGTATGAGGCATGAGAGAGATATCGAGAACTATATAGAAAATGCCCAATGCATGGAATGCCCGAATAGACTCAAGTATCCATATTCTATAATGCGGTGAACACACCAACAAGAATGATGCTTAATGCCTCGGCCAATGGCACACTTCTAGACCGCCCACTCCATGAAAGTCTAGAAATTTTAGATAGAATTGCAAAGAACGATTATCAGTACCCGACCACAAGAAGAGGAGTCATAAGGCGAGGTATGACAAATCTAGACTCTTTAGATTCCATATTGGCTCAACTATCAGCTCTGACAAATATGGTTAAGGATCTACAAAAGCCTAGTCACGTTCGAGAGGTAAAGGTAATAACTATTTTTTGTGAAATATGTGGCGACAACCATGACTCGAACGAGTACCCACATAATTCAGAATCAAGCTTCTATGTTGGTAATTTCAATAAGAATAACATGTCCAATACATATAATCCAACATGGAGGAAACACCCAAATTTTTCATGGAGTAACCCCAGCAATGCACTAAACCCGCAACAGTAAAACGTGTAACCCTCTGGATTTCAGCAGAATAACAGATCAGCTCAATAGTAGTTGCCGCAGCAGGCGATGCCGCAGTAGCAACCAACTGATATTCGAACCCTAAAGAATATGCTCAATATGTTCATGTCTCAAACCAGCTATTATATAACTCATATAGATAAATTTATTCAGCGAGCTGATACATTTATGTATAGAACTGAGATACGTATGCAAAACAATGAAGCTGCTCTGAAATCAATAGAAACAACAGTAGGAAATATTGCACAAAAAATAAACACTCGAACCCTAGGAGGTATACCAAGCGATACTGAAGTCGCTAGAATAGGTCCATATAAGCAATGCAAGACAATAACCATCAGAAGTGAACTTCAGCTGAAAGACCCTAAGATACCTGCCAAGGCAGTGGGTCGAAAATCTAAGACAATGATCTCCAAGGAAGTTACTGAGGACAAAACTGAGGCGAAAGAACCAACAAAAAGTTATGCCGAAGATGATGCCGCAACAGATGATGCCATAGTAGCACCCCAGATCAGGTTTCAATATTCTGAAAAGATTGAAGATCTAAGGTTACCACCACCATTCCCACAAAGGTTGAAACAACAGAAGCAGGAGTACCAGTTTAAGAAGTTCCTGGACATCCTTAAACAGGTACACATAAATATACCTTTAGTGGAGGCAATCAAACAAATGCCCAATTATGCAAAGTTCCTCAAGGATATCATATTTAAGAGGACAAGAATTGAGGAGTTTGAAATTGTTTCCACGACAGAAGGGTGTGTGGCAATGCTGCATAATAAAGCCATAACGAAAAGAAAAGATCTTTGTAGTTTTATGATATCGTGTTCTATTGGGAATCAATATGTGGGCAATGTATTATGTGACTTAGGAGCCAACATCAACTTGATATCTAATTCAGTATTCCAAAAGCTAGGCATCAGACAGGCAAAACTAATCACAATTATGCTACAACTGGCAAATCGCTTTTACGTGCAACCTGAAGGAAAAATAGAAGACATATTGGTAAGAGTTGATAAATTCATATTCCCTACTGACTTCTTGATTTTAGATTGTGAAGTAGATGAAAATGCTCCGATCATATTAGGAAGGCCTTTCTTAGCCACATGAAGGACACTGATCGATTGTGAAAAAGGATAATTGGTTATTCGAGTCAATGACAAAAAAGTGAAGATCAATGTGTTTAAAGTTCTAAGGCATCTAGAAGAACCAAATGAATTTTAGCAAATTGAGGTTAAATCTGAATTTAACTTCAATGCAAAAATAAGATGCCTAGATGCCTAGATACCCGCCGCAGCAACAACTCAGAATGCCGTGGTTGATGTTTCCTAGGTGAAGAATGTCCATATGCTCAAGAAACTGAAAACTTTCCAGAAGAAGGTAACTGGTAACCACATACCCAGGTAAGTATTTCGAACCTCTCAATTACACTTCAAACGAGAGCAAAATACAAAAACCATCAATAGAGCAACCTCCCATTCTGGAACTGAAATTTTTTCTAGAAAAATTAAAATACGTTTATCTTGGTTCAAATAATACTCTGCCTGTAATTATTTCTTCCAAGTTGAAACCTGAACTGGAACTATGGCTGAAGACTATGCTACGGCAGCATACAAGGGCCATTGGTTGAACAATTACAGATCTTAAAGGAATCATCCCAACAGTTTATATGATTAAGATTTTGTTGGAAGATGACCATAAACCAAAAATTGATGCATAGCGACGGCTAAATCAAGCCATGAAAGAAATGAAAAGAAAAGAAATTATTAAGTGGCTTGATGCAAGAATCATTTACCCTATATCAGACAGCATATGGGTAAGCCTAGTAAAATGTGTACCAAAAAAAGGAGGCATGAAAGTAATCACAAACGAAAACAATGAGTTGATTCTTACATGAGCAATATGCATGAATTATCTGAAGCTAAATCAAGCAATAAGAAAAGATCATTTACCTTTTCCATTCATTGACCAAATGCTTGACAGGTTAGCTAGTAAGCCTTTTTATTGTTTTCTAGATGGTTACTCTGGATACAACCAAATTGTCATAGCCCCTAAAGATCAAGCAAAGTCAACTTTTACATGCCCATATGGAACATATGCATTTAGAAGGATGCCTTTTGGATTATGTAAATCCCCAGCCACTTTTTAGAGATGCATAATGGCAATCTTCTTTTACATGATCGAAGAACACCTTAAAATATTCATGAATGATTTCTCTGTTTCTAGAGACGATTTTGATAGCTGCCTCGACAACCTGGAAAAAGTACTACAAAGATGTTAAGACACAAATATGATTTTAAATAGGGAAAAATGTCATTTCATGGTAGACGAAGGAATAGTTCTCGTTCATAAGATTTCCTACCACGGAATAGAAGTTGACAAAGCCAAAATAGATTTGATAGAAAACTGCCGCCACCGACATCAATGAAGGGAATCCGAAGCTTCCTCGTCCATGCAGGTTTCTACAGAAGATTTATTAAAAAAAATTCAAAAATAACTAAACCTTTGTGTTCCCTAATAGAACAGAATAGGTCGTTCGTCTTTGATGATTCATGCACCAAGACATATGAAACATTAAAGCAAAAACTGGTAAAAACACTAATAGTGATGCCACCTGAATGGAATCATTCATTTGAATTAATGTGTGATGCAAGTGACCATGTTGTAGGGGCAGTACTTGGGCAGACAAAGAACATAATCTTTCATGTCATACACTATGCAAGTAAAACAATAAACGACGCACAAATCAACTACACAACCACAGAAAAAGAACTCTTGACAGTTGTCTTCGCATTCTATAAATTCAAATCTTATCTCATTGAAAGAAAGGTAATTGTACATATAAATCATTTTGCAATAAAATACCTTCTTTAAAAGAAAGATGCAAAACCATGGATAATAAGATGGATCCTGCTACTCCAAGAATTTGAGGTTGAAATTAAGGACTAAAAAGGAATGAAAAACCAATTAGTCAATCATCTTTCGAGACTAGAAACAGATAAAAAAAGCCAACCAGAACCAAAAATAAAGGAAACCGAATGGCAAAAGAAGAGTAGAATCAAGTCCTCGAACAATGCCATGCATCACCCTATGGAGGACATTTCGGCGACAACCGAACGATAGCCAAAGTCTTAAAATCAGGATTATACTGGCCAAGTCTATACAAAGATGCACAAGAATACTGCCAAAGATGTGATCGCTGCCAGGGCATAGGGAATATCTCAAAAAGGAATGAAATGCCACTACAAAACATCCTTGAAGTGGAATTGTTTGATGTATGGGGTATTGATTTTATGGGATCATTCCCATCATCATGTGGCAACATTTACATTCTATTAGTTGTGGATTATGTATCCAAATGGGTAAAAGCAATATCCACTTTTAAGAACGACTCAAAAACAGTTCAAGGATTTTTGAAGAAAAACATCTTTACTCGATTTGGTGTCCCACGGGCTATTATAAGTGATGGAGGCAAGCACTTTGACAACAAATAGGTTGCCGCAGCACTAAAAAAACTGGGACTCACACACAAAATTGTCACGGCATACTATTCATAGACCAACGGCCAAGCAGAAACCTCCAAAAGAGAGCTAAAAATAGTCTTGGAAAAAGTCGTAAACCCCACTCAGAAAGATTGGTCACTACGCTTAAAAGATGCTATTTGTGCGTATAGAAAGGTATTCAAAACACCATTAAAGATGTCACCATATCAGTTAGTCTACGTTAAATCCTGTCATTTACTGGTGAAAATGGAACACAAGGCATATTGGGCGATAAAAATGATCAACATGGATTGTGAAAAAGCAGGGCATAAAATATTATTGGACCTAAATGAAATTGATTAATTTTGAGCCAATGCCTATAAGAACGCAAGAATCTACAAAGAGAAAACAAAAAAATGGCATGACCAGAAATTACTGTTGCGATAGATTCTTCCCGGGAAGCAAGTACTACTCTACAAATCTAGACTAAAGCTATTTCTAAGGAAACTAAAATCCTTATGGTTAGGTCCATTTGAAGTTGCCCATACACACCCTCATGGGGCAGTCACAATAAAATACCTCAAAGATGGACATGAGTTCATGGTCAATGGACAACGCTTAAAACGATACAAGGATCCAATATTCCAGAAATAAAAGGAAGTAGTCATTTTAGGAGATCCAACTAACTGCATTACTATGACGACTTGCTAACTTACCTTACTCTTTCATTTATGCTTTAGGAACAAGTTTACTAAGTAGCAGTTTTTACTTTCATTTTCAGGTTATCCCAACGACTACACAAGAAGCCCACTGCAAGTTCAATAATAACAGCACAACCCCTACCCAAGAGACGCCGCAAGCTCCTCATTAACAGCGATTCGGAGGACTTCTTCAGATCGACACAATTTTAAAGGCGGTAGTAACTTCTTAATTTTTCTTTCTCTTTTGTCTCTCTCTCTATTCTTTATTTTCTCTATCTATTTTTATACATGTGTAGCGACCCTTCTTTTAATAAAAAATTATATTAAAATTAATATTAAAATTAAGTGTGAATGAAAAAAGGGATAAAAGGGGAAAGGAAGGGGTCACTAGTGGAAACATCGAAAAAAATTAGAAATTAGAAAATTAGGGTTTAATTAAAAAATTGGGAATTGAAATTGGGGATAAAAATTAGGGATTTTGAAATGTCAACCCTAAATTAGAAATCAAGGGTTTCAAATTTTAAATTTGGGAATTTTGAGAAATTAGATTTTTAGGGATTCAAAAGGTAGAATTTAGAAATTTATCAAAAAGGTAAAATTTTGAAAATTTAGGAAAAGGGAATTTCAAATTTAGGGTTTTGAAAATAATTTGAAAATTGATTGAAGAATGATTTAAAAAAGGTTGGAGTCGCCACCGGTCACTTTTGGTAGACCGGACACCGGGAAAACCAGAGATTCGAAAAAATTTGGGTTCGAGAGTCGGTTACGATTTAAAACGATATTATCATTAAAAACCGCCCAAAATTGACACCTTTACCAAAATAACCGCTTAATTAATTTTAAATTTTTCAATTTTAAAGTGGCATTAAATTAATTATTTGTTTAAAAATTCGGATTCAATTTTATATTTACCGTGTCTTTACTCGAAGGTAAACGCATACACCGCCACCACTAC
Source organism: Abelmoschus esculentus (assembly GCA_035048815.1). Lineage (NCBI taxonomy): Eukaryota > Viridiplantae > Streptophyta > Magnoliopsida > Malvales > Malvaceae > Abelmoschus > Abelmoschus esculentus. Next base: position 9,809,765 of record JAUCBN010000002.1, on the reverse strand, counting down.
GTTTGGTATCGGGCCCGTTACGACTGAATAAAGACATAATTAATTAAATTCATTAATTACGAGGTGTGACATGTAACAAAAATAAAACATCGATGATAAATATATACAAAAGCATGATGAGAAATATAAGGTAAAAGCATACAACAATATGACATGACTTAATAAAATACAAATATATGAAAACATGGCATAAAAAAACAACACATCATGAGAAAAACATACATCAATTATGAACAACATGATAAAAAGCATAAATAATAAAAATGCATGAAATAATATGGAATAAATTAGACATAAGATAAACATGCAAAATAACTAGATAAAAGAAAAAAACAAATAATATGTAAATAAATAAATAAAATAAAGACTAAGTTAAATAAAAAAATGAAACACTAAAATGAGAAAAACCAACACTGGAAGTGATCAGATTAAAAAGAAAACAAAACATTTAGACCCTCATAATGCTATTTTGAAGCGAGGAAGGGTCTGAAAGCAAGCCTCTAGACACGGAGGGACTTAACTGAAATAAAACCTTTTTTAAAAGATGATTATAGTGATTTAGTGACCAAATTAAGAGGTTTCTCAAACTTCAAAGGACCTTATGGGTGATTTTAAAAATGGGAAGGTCTTAAAAGCTTGTTCGAAAACACAGAGGGATCTTTTGTTAATAAAACCAACATTTAAAGAGATTAAGACCGGATTTGGGACCAAAAAAAAAGATTTTGAAAGCTGGAAGGACCCCGGGGGGAAATATTTAGGGACGGAGGGGTTTAATGATGGGAATAAACCCATTTCCTTTTATAAGCTTAGTATAAAACTCAATTAAAAATCAAACTTCCTCCCTTTAGCCCATTTTTCATCCGAAATAAACCAAACGAGAGAGATTCTCTCTGTTTTCTTTAGGCTTTAACCATAAAGGATGAACATGGTTGTCGCCGCGATTCTGACAGTCCTTTCTTTTGTTTTTTGTGCGCTTATAAACGTGGCTGTCGGAGCATGGTCATCGGACGACGAACAACCGACGTCGGAGGAGTCGAACGGACAGCTGGGATCTGAAAAGTCTAGAGTGTGTACCACACGCGCGGATCGAACGGTCATGGGAGAATCGAAGCGGCGCGCGTGGGGATCCGAAGGCTCACGCGTGGAGTTCTGGAGACTTCTTCTCCTTCAATCTGGATCGTTGGATCCAAATTGGATCCAACGGTTATCCTGCGGCTGCGCAAAGGGAAAAAAGGTGTTAGGGTTAGCTTTCTCAATCCGATTGGGCTTAACAGTTTGGGCTCATGTATTATTTAATTTTTGGGTTTATTTTAATTATTTTGTATCGGGCTTCATGTAATTTTGGACTGTAATAATAAAGTAAAAGGCTAATATTTATTATTGGTTTTATTATAAATGTTGGCTGATATTAAGTATAAAGTTTATTTATTTACATAAATATGTTATATGTATATGTGATAATAATTAATAATAAACATAATTATTATTATCAAATAATTTTATATAGTAAAATAAATAAAATAAAAACGAAAGGAAATTAAAAGGAAAAGACAAAATTACTTATATATATATTTTAAACGCATAAGCTATGCATATTTTTTTTTTGGATTTTTAACAAAATAACAAATATATCAATATATATTTACAAAATTTAAAGAATATAATTCATATAGTATTTTTTGCATTTTTGATTAATAATTACAAGCCCTAATATTCGAATGAAAAATAAAAATAAAAATCGGATTTTCACCCCGGATAAAATTAGTGATTACAGTTGCCCCTCTTTGCTTATCGTTGTAAAACAATGATGAAGCAAAGACAATAAGCACTAATTTTATCCGACTTTCCTAATTGGCGAATCTGATCTGAAAGCCCTATCCCCGCAAGTTTGATAGCCCTTTTGCTCCTTGATCCCCTGATTAGCTTGCCACGAATGATATTTCAACTTGAGGCCATCTGCACACATCAAAAGAGAATTTTCAGAAGCGAATTTTGATTCCCCATCTCGATATTTCGAGCAAAACTAAAGATCCTGAACTACGAGTCCCTTCTATATGAAACCTTAAGCTTTGAACCGTTGAAAAACGTTGATCCTTCCTATATATAACCAATAACTGAGAAGATTCGAGTCTTTCCTATATAAAACTCTTCACCAAAATTCTTCGATTAAGTCTCTCCTACATGAGACCCTAAATCTTAAACTCTGAAAATGTTGATCCCTCATATATAGAATCAATATCTTTGATAAGGCTTCAGTCTCTCCTATATAAAACTCCTTGCTGCAATCTTGAATCGAGTCTCTCCTAAATGAAACCCTAAATTCTAAAATGTTGATCCCTCCTATATAGAATCCTTTGCTGAAATCTTTGATCGAGTCTCTCCTATATGAAACCCTAAATCTTGAACCTGAATATGTTGATCCCTCCTATATAGAATCGATATCTTTGAGATGCTTCGAGTCTCTCCTATATAAAAGTCTTCGCCAAAAAACTTGAATTGTGAGTCTCTCCTATATGAAACCCTGACCTTTGAATTGTGATGCATTGAGTCCCTCCTATATAAAACCCTTGGCTGAAATCTTCGATCGAGTATGTCCTATATGAAACACTAAATCTAGAATTCTGACGACGTTGATCCCTCTTATATAGAATCCATATCTTCCATATGCTTCGAGTCTTTCCTATATAAAACTCCTTGCTGAAATCTTCGATCGAGTCTCTCCTATATGAAACCCTAAATTCTGAAATGTTGAAGATGCTGATCCCTTCTCCATAGAATCCACACTTAAAAAGCTAAGTCCTTTCTCTATAAAACCCGGCAAATGTGAGCTACAAGTCCCTTCTATATGAAACCCTTACTCGAACACTGAAAGTGCTGATACCTTCTCTGTAGAATCATCCACCTTAAAAAGCTGAGTTCCTTCTATATAAAACTTGGAATCTGAAAACTGTGAGCTTTAAGTCCCTTCTATATGAAACCTTCACTCGAATATTGAAAGCGTTGATCCTTTCTCTATAGAATCATCTACCTTGAAAAGTTGAGTCCTTTCTATATAAAACTCGGTATCTGAAAACTGTGAGCTACAAGTCCCTTCTATATGAAACCTTCACTCGAATACTAAAAGCGTCGATCCCTTCTCCATAGAATCATCCATCTTGAAAAGCTGAGTCCCTTCTATATAAAACTCGGCAACTGTGAGCTACAAGTCCCTCCTATATGAAACCTTCACTCGAATACTAAAGATGTCGATCCCTTCTCCGTAGAATCATCCACCTTGAAAAGCTGAGTCCCTTCTATATAAAACTCGGCAACTGTGAGCTATAAGTCCCTTCTATATGAAACCTTCACTCGAATACTGAAGATGTCGATCCCTTCTCCGTAGAATCATTCACCTTGAAAAGCTGAGTCCCTTCTATATAAAACTCGACCTCTGAAAACTGTGAGCTACAAGTCTCTTCTTTATGAAACCTTCACTCGAATACTGAAAGTGTCGATCCCTTCTCCATAGAATCATCCACCTTGAAAAGCTGAGTCCCTTCTACATAAAACTCGGCCTCTGAAAACTGTGAGCTACAAGTACCTTCTCTATGAAACCTTTACTCGAAAAATACTGAAAGTGTCGATCCCTTGTCCATAGAATCATCCACCCTGAAGCTTTTTCTTCTCAAGCTATATATTCACAATCTTTTTTCTTTTTGAATACCTGTCAAAAATAGGTAAAAATGTGTGTATGCATGTGTTAGTATGCCCTCTAATCCTAGGGATGCCTAACTATAAATGATGCATGAATGAATACATATATCGACATGCCCCTAATCTTAGGGATGTCTAACTAAAATGATGAATGTGTTTCTTTTTGAGTGTTTGAGGATTGGGCCCTCAAAATTTGATTACCCTTGTATACTCCACGTTTTCAACATCATTGAATCTTCTTCTGAATAGGAGACCGTTGTCTTGCGTTGGTAAAAAATGAGGTCTATTGGATTCGAGACCAAGGTTTAAAGGCTGTTGTTGATGAGCGTTCTTGAAGCTAGGGTGAGTACTTGCCCCCGAAATACAAACATCAAACTCTTGAAATGTCGCTTCTCGTGCGAAAACTTGTAATTGATCATGCCCCAAACGCTGATGGGTTCTATCTTCTCAGATAGGAGTAGCTTAATTGAAGCCTCTCTTCCAAAAATTTATGTCATGGATTTAAACTTGGTCAAACTCTATTTCTGAGGAAACTCTTGGCCCTATGCTGAAAGGTTGTCTCCTTGCCCCAACAAAATTTTGTTTTCCATACTTGATTCAAAAACTGGACTTCTTCATTAGTAAGCACTAGCAATCTTCTCGGAAAAGGAAGGTGCCTTGTCTCACGGGAAACCTTACATCGTGTAATGTTGTCACTCATGGGCTTAATCAAAGATGGTTAAATTCATCAATAGCCTTGCATTTTGTCAAAAATAAATTTCAAGAATATTTTGAAAAGATTTTTCAAAAATTAGCGTTCTAATGCACAACGCCTTTATAAATGTTCGAAAAAAATGAAAACTCACAATTTAAAAATAAAAAGGAACAAAATCCTTGGATATCGAATGCCAAAGTGTCTCCGACTCGACACTCAATAATTAATGTTTTGCCTTGAAATGTTGTGTTGATATTTGAAGTGTCAAAATTCTGTTCAAAATGCTCGGTTCATCCTCATGATTACCGTACTCGCTTGATCTACTTTGAAAATTACTCCTTCTAGTTCTCATATTAGTCTTTTTAACTCGGTTCGAGAATTCCAAGTGTAAGCACGTGCTTTGATTTGCATTTTAATAAGTGATGTATTATGGTATCAGTGTCTTCAAAGAGTCATCACTGACGCTAGGGCATCGAACTGGTGGAGATCTGGTTCCTTATTAGATTCGTTCTTCCCCCACAGCTCTATCAGGATGCTCCGAGACTTATTGAAATGCTCGTTAATTTGAGGGAATTTATATTTTCAATGCTTTTTCTTTCTTTCTTTCTTTCTTTTTCTTTTTTTATTTTTCATGCTTTTTAATATTTTTTAACCTCTTGGAATTCTCAAATTTGATTACATTCTTTTCACGGGAAATTCTTATCATCGAACATTATCGAAAGAGTAGTAGTCTTGTTTCTCAAGCTTTCCGACCGAAATGGATTGGAGACAGAATTGTACTTCATCGTGATCACAACATTCAATTAATTAATTTTCTCTTTTAATGTGTCTGAATCGGGGACAACAAGCATTCAATATCCAAGAATTCTTTGAAAGGGTAAGAAAAGGTATATATATAAAAAAGTGCACCTCTTCATTGAATGGGGAAAAATGATAGAAGCCCTAAACAAAAGGTCATCGCTACTTTCGGGCCAAAATAACGAGATTGATTGAAATATAAACTGAAAATGCAAGGAAATTAATTCTAATAAACATCTATGAAAAAGCTAAATGAGATGCATGAACTTCTTGGCAACCCGGGATCGCTTTCGGTTTCTAAAAATCCAACTTCCTTAAAGAGCATGCCCCTCATGGTCGGGTAGAGAAAAGGTTATTTCCCCCGATCAACTGAAATGAATGACCCCATTGTTCACCAAGTTTTGAACCATCCTCTTAAATGCCTTGCAATCATTAATGTAATGCCCGGTGACCCCGGCGTGGTATTCACACTTGGCATTGTGGTTGAACCATGTTGGGTAAGGAGGTTGCGCTGGGGCAATATGATAGGGACGAACTAAATTCGCTTCGAGGAGCTTAAGGTACAACTCATTATAAATCAAAGGCAGAGGGGCAAAAACTTCTTCCTTCCTCTGTGCCCTTTTACCGGATCCTTGTGCACTTGTAGACTTTGGGGCAATAAAGACATTGTTGGTCTTGTAAGTGTGTACCTTTGGACGCTCCGAGGGACTCCCTTTTGATGGGGAAGACACCGTATCTTGTAAACTCTTCACACAAGACAAAATCTCCTTTTTATTCTTGACCAAAAGCTCACAGAGTTCCTCGAGCTTGCTCACCCTAGACACAAGGTTGTTTATGCTCTCAAAGTTGTACTGACCCGATGTTGACCTCTCGCCCCTTCTAATCTCCGAGGTTGATGCTCCTCTCAAAGTAGTTCCAAATCTAGTGAAGTTGTTTTCCATGTTGGATGCCGTTGATAACTGCCACGGTGTATCCAAGGTTAATCTTCTTGCCTCATTGATGAATGCAAAAATGTATGCTATGAAATGCATGAAATGCATGAAGTACAAAAATGAATGCAATTAAAGGTTTTGATCATGATAGTGATCGCCCTTTGAGCCACTTAATGTTCCTTTGTTTGTCTTTTTCTCTTTTATTTTTCTTTCTTCTTTTTTTTAATATCTTAATTATTTTCTTTCTCCTTTCTATTTCTCTTTGTTCTATTTTTTATTTCTCTATCTTCTATTTTTTTCTCTTCTTTCTTTTTTTTTCTTCAATTTTTTCTCTTATTTTTCCTTTTTTTCTCTTTTTTTTTTAATCTTCTAACGAAAGCCTCTAATTGGAAAGACCACTTAGACCAACACCTTTATGCAATGTTGATGCAAAAGAGATGAAGCATAAATAAATGAGCAAGCAAAAAGAAGGCAAAGCAACCCTATATATCTCTAAAAGAACCTAGGTTAACCGCATGGCTCTAATCGGGTAGGTTGACTAGATTCTCTAAATGCAGGTTTGGTTCTAACGGGGTACCCAAATTGTCCTTACTGTTCTCTTCTAAGATTAGCAAGGCCCCCGATCATCACCCATTATAGGCTCATCTCGATCGAGTTCAATTTAGGGGGACCCTTTCGCTATTCCCCTACGAGAAACAATATCCTCACGAAAGCATAAGGTAGTCGAGCCCCGAAGGTACTTACTAGGCCCGTACGAAGGAACCATATCCTTACGAAGGCATTAGTGTTTTTCCCCCACTTAGACACGGGTACAAATGAGTTAGAACAACCTCGAATTAATAAACAAATAATGATTTAATTGCCACTTTCCTTCAAGACTTCCAAAATTTAATTAAGCGGTCTTTGAAAACAAGGCTTGACTCATTTTAAAAAAATTCTCCCCAGCGGAGTTGCCAACTATAGCGACCATTCTTTTAATAAAAATTTATATTAAAATTAATATTAAAATTAAGTGTGAATGAAAAAAGGGATAAAAGGAGAAAGGAAGGGGTCACTAGTGGAAACATCGGAAAAAATTAGAAATTAGAAAATTAGGATTTAATTAAAAAATTAGGAATTTAAATTGAGGATAAAAATTAGGGATTTTGAAATGTCAACCCTAAATTAGAAATCAAGGGTTTCAAATTTTAAATTTGGGAATTTTGAGAAATTGGATTTTTAGGGATTCAAAAGGTTGAATTTGGAAATTTATAAAAAAGGTAAAATTTTGAAAATTTAGGAAAAGGGAATTTCAAATTTAGGGTTTGAAAAATAATTTGAAAATTGATTGAAGGATGATTTAAAAAAGGTTGGAGTCGCCACCGGTCACTTTTGGTAGATCAGACACCGAGAAAATCAGAGATTCGAAAAAATTTAGGTTCGAGAGTCGGTTACGATTTAAAACGATATTATCGTTAAAAACCGTCCAAAATTGGCACCTTTACCAAAATAACCGCTTAATTAATTTTAAATTTTTCAATTTTAAAGTGGCATTAAATTAATTATTTGTTTAAAATTCGGATTTAATTTTATTTTTACCGTGTCTTTACTCGAAGGTAAACGCATACACCGCCACCACTACGTTTGGTGTCGGGCCCGTTACGAATAAATAAAGACGTAATTAATTAAATTCATTAATTACGATGTGTGACATGTAACAAAAATAAAACATCGATGATAAAGATATAAAAAAGCATGATGAGAAATATAAGGTAAAAGCATACAACAATATGACATGACATAATAAAATGCAAAAATATGAAAACATGACATAAAAAAACAACACATCATGAGAAAAACATACATCAATTATGAACAACATGATAAAAAGCATACATAATAAAAATGCATGAAATAATATGACATAAATTAGATATAAGATAAACATGCAAAATAACTAGATAAAAGAAAAAAACAAATAATATGTAAATAAATAAATAGATAAATAAAATAAAGACTAAATTAAATAAAAAAATGAAACACTAAAATGAGAAAAACCAACACCGGAAGTGATCAGATTAAAAAGAAGAGAAAACATTTAGACCCTCCCAATGCTATTTTGAAGCAAGGAAGGGTCTGAAAGCAAGCCTCCAGACACGGAGGGACTTAACTGAAATAAAACCTTTTTTTAAAAGATCATTATAGCGATTTAGTGACCAAATTAAGAGGTTTCTCAAACTTCAAAGGACCTTATGGGTGATTTTAAAAAGGGTAAGGTCTTAAAAGCTTGTTCGAAAACACGGAGAGATCTTTTGTTAATAAAACCAAAATTTAAAGAGATTAAGGCCTGATTTGGGACCAAAATAAAAAGATCTTGAAAGCTGGAAGGACCCCGGGGCGAAATATTTAGGGACGGAGGGGTTTAATGATGGGAATAAACCCATTTCCTTTTATAAGCTTAGTATAAAACCCAATTAAAAATCAAACTTCTTCCCTTTAGCCCATTTTTCATTCGAAATAAACCAAACGAGAGAGATTCTCTCTGTTTTCTTTAGGCTTTAACCCAGAAAGGATGAACATTCATCCTTGTTCATCCATTCTCCAGAAAGCCGCCGTGAGAAAACCCAGAAACCGCCTAGCGGCGGCCGGCGAGGTAAACCATGTTTAAAATACTATATTCAAAACCCTAAACCCCGTTTTAACACTAGATTCAAAAAAAACAAAAACCAAAACTTTCTTTTTAGGGATTAAAACACACACTAGAAACCCTCTGTTACAACCGGGAAAAAAAAAGAGAAAAGAAGAACAACTCTTCTTCGTTCTCTATTCGGGCTCACCAACGACGACCCAAAGGCGCGAAGATTATTGCCGACGAAGGAGAAAAACCGAAGAAACAATGTGGTGTTATCCCTCTAAAGGTAAAAGATCGGAACCCCTATTTTCTATGCAAAAAATGAAAACTCAAAAAAGGAGGATACCTCCAAAATGGTTCTGTTCTATTGATTTTTTGGTGAGGGGGAACCCCTTACAATGTTCTTAGGCTTTTCTTTTATAGCCGGAAATTACAGGGGATTTGAAAAGGGATAAGGAAACCTAAATTCCTATTTTTTTGATGCCGAAATTATCTTAAAATGCCTCTGAAAATTCTGATTTATGAGTTGCGCTCTTCTGAAATTGTTGGCTTGTCTCTGATTTACTCTGGGAATTGTTAGATTTTTCGATTATGCCTTTGATATTCCTTATTTTTTTTTTTGGTTTTGTGAATCCTGAATTTTAGTTGTAATGGTGCAATTTTGACGGTCCTTTCTTTTGTTTTTTGTGCGCTTGTAAATGTGGCTGCCGGAGCATGGTCATCGGACGACGAATGACCGGCGTCGGAGGAGTCGAACGAACTGATGGGATCTGAAAAGTCTGGAGTGTGTACCACACGTGCGGATCGAAGGGTCATGGGAGAACTAAAGCGGCGCGCGTGGGTATCCGAGGGCTCGCGCGTGGAGTTCTGGAGACTTCTTCTCCTTCAATCTGGATCGTTGGATCCAACGGTTATCCTACGACTATGCAAAGGGAAAGAGGTGTTAGGGTTAGCTAGGTTTAGCTTTCTCAATCCGGTTGGGCTTAACAGTTTGGGCTCATGTATTATTTAATTGTTGGGTTTATTTTAATTATTTTGTAAAGGGCTAATATTTATTATTGGTTTTATTATAAATATGGGCTGATATTAAGTATAAAGTTTATTTATTTACATAAATATGTTATATGTATATGTGATAATAATTAATAATAAACATAATTATTATTATGAAATAATTTTATATAGTAAAATAAATAAAATAAAAACGAAAGGAAATTAAAAGGAAAAGACAATATTATTTATATATATATATATATTAAACGCATAAGCTATGCATATTTTTTTTTGGATTTTTAACAAAATAAAAAATATATCAATATATATTTACAAAATTTAAAGAATATGATTCATATAGTATTTTTTGCATTTTTGATTAATAATTACAAGCCCTAATATTCGAATGAAAAATAAAAATTAAAATCGGGTTTTCACCACGGATAAAATTAGTGATTTCAACATGCATTGAGGAAAATGCATCCCTTGATTTTGGTGGAGCATTAGTCTATTTTGTAACTTGTAAATGAACTGTCATGTATGGAAATTATCAGAATTATCTTATTACTGCCTTAATTTTTATCCATACATTTTTGCAAAAAATTTTTAGTCTACTAATTTTATAGAGTCTGCCTCGGCATCAATATTTCATCCTATCATTGCATCCGAGTGCACCATTCACCAGACTTGAAATCAAAAAGGTAACTCAGAATTAGTACTTAAGATTAGACTATGAGCCTGAAAATAAATAAAAACTGCTAGACTTAGTTGATTTTAAAAGTTCTTTCCCTTGGAAAAGCAATAGAGACTTAGACTTTAGATTTAAACTATAGATGTCTATCACCGACTCTAGTATAGTTCTTAGAGGTGACTATCACCGATTGTAGACTTAACCTTTTTCTCACTCACTAGAGACGCCCGAAATTGGCTCTAGTGAGAGTAGTTGAAAACTTGAGGTGCACGAAACCGACTCAAGCAATATAAGTTCATAGTCAATTAAATGCTTATATAACAAAATAGGGAAAAGGAAAAACAATTAATTAAAATCTAAGTCGGGAGTTTTAAGCTAGAAAAAGGGATTAAACTTTGAAAATCAGCTTTGTGATGGCAACGCACACACCAAATAGACTTATAGTCCAGTTTAGAGGAATTTTTGAACCCTAGAAGAGGTCGAGTTAAGAAAGGATCTCTGCCATGGCAGACAGGAAGGTATATTACTATAAAATTTAAGACTTAAGGATATTATTGCATTGCTTGAGGACAAGAAATAGTTCGAGTTTGGGGGTATTTGATAAATGCATAAAAGTACAATTTTTTATATCATTTTCCCACTCGATTATTACAAATAATGGACAAATTTAATGGCGATTAAGGATAATTCTTCATATTTTCCATATTCTAACATCCTTGCACTTAATTTATTATTTTATCTATTATTTGGTATAAAACAGGTACGATTAATGGTTTTCTTTCTTAGATAAGAAATAACCATACAGGTGATACCATATAGTAGAATGAATGCTAGAAACTGAAGTTGAAATGTAGATAAGCACTCGTCACGGTAGCACATTCACTTTCGCGTCAGTAAAGGAAAGATGATAACTGGTGCGCGATAGATAGAGAATAAAATGCCAATTCCAGTAGACATAATGCGAGCAGAAACATAAGTGAAGAAATAGAGTCAAGTGGTGGTCAAAGTAAACGCGAAATTAAAGGAGTTAAATTAGGAAATATGATAAAAAATTATAATTTAATATGGACATGTATTTTTTTTCTTTTTAGAACTCCTACCTTTTTGAAAGAATTTAACCTAGGCTTGGCCTATATAAAGTAAGCTCTTAGGGTTGGAAAAGATAAGTCGGTTCTCTTAGACAAAAACCCTAGCCACCGACAAGCTTATTATGTTCTAATTCCCATCGAGGCATAGGTGATTTGTGGAGTAGTTGGGGAAGAAAGTTATACTCTATTTGAGAGTTATTAATGCAATTCTTATTTTTCATATTTTATTCTCTCTTGGCTTTTACTCTTCTTTGCATATGAGCTCGAAAGATAAGTTTGTGAAGAAAAATATACTTGTCTAATATCGGGAGAGTTAGACTCACGAAATGAGAAAGTATGGTCTTTGCTCATGGGCATCGACTAATCCGTAAGGATTTCAGCGACTCAAAGGAAGCATATAATCGGTTTTTATTCATCTTTGTTTCACGCCGGGAGGTATTATCAAGACGTGGATTTCAATAGTTTTCCGAGATTAGGGATAAGAATGAGACAATTATGGATGCTCTGTCGAACTATAGAAAATTTAGTTGTCGATAAGGCATAACCCTGTCGAGGCAGCTGAGGCGGCAATTTAACCTATGCATTAATAATTGGATAATAAGTCCAACGGGATTCCACGTCGCGGCGACAATTTAAGCCCATGCATTAATAATTGTAACCCCATCAATCCGGATCCTTGCTTCCCTTTACTGCCTCAATACTCTGCATTGCAAGGTAAATGAGAGGGTAAGAATAAGCTTAGTGAGTGAATAAAAACAAGTATAAAAACAACTTGCAATGCAACCCATATTAAACCAATTTCATCAATTTAAAAACATGGCATGCTCTTTATAAAACAAAACAAACATGGATAACAACGTCACTTTTAAAATTCAGTAAGTGTCATCAAACCATGACTAACAATGTCATCATTAAAATTTAATAAAAACCTTTTTAAAATCAAATGCTTTAATAGCTAAAACACAAATCTTAATGCTACTCACATAGCAAGGCTTACACATTCATCTCAATGCACAAAGCTTAACTCTTACATGCTAACAAAATAGCAATGCTCAAATCACATGCATACCAATGTACAAAACCTCACATGTATAATACCATTTGCAATCATTTAAAAACCATGAAACTTACCTTTGAAAACTAAAAACATATAATGGTGCTAATGATCTGATTTGTACTAGCTCAAATCGTTAGGATAAATGAGCAACCGCATGATAGTACTACCCCTAGAGCATGCGCATGTTGGTAATATCCCCAACATAATAAGTCTCACCTTGGTTTCCGGTGATAATATTACCCTTATCAACCCGAATGTGATAGTACTACCCCATCATACAACATTAGGCTAAAAGCCAAAACGCACCACACAAGGAATTTACAAACGTACACATTTTGAAATTATAATGAACTCACATCCTATTGATCGATCAACTTATGCCATCAACATCATCTTAATGCCCAACACAAAACAAAATCAATGCTCAAGTTTTCAAGTTAAAACGTTATTTAAAAACACATACATCCCACTAACACATGCATCAAATGCATAAACCGATAAAACCCATTTTTCTCATATTTTCTAAACAAAAACGTGCGAGCATCATGTGAATATGAATTTTTTTTTTAAAAAATATCATGAACATTGAAACAAATGCGTATTCACATATGCACAAGTATAAAACGAGCATGACTAAAACACATAGTAAAAACAAGGCATAATATGGGAACCTTTGAGAAAACAATCCTTTAAACTTACTTCCGAGTATAGGGAGGTTTTTCACACCTTCCCTACACCCCAAACCTTTGAAAACACATTTAAAGTCATGCCAAATTGGCAACCCTCATAATCCACTCACCGATTTACCGAAACTTGCTCGACAAGTCACCCAAAAACACGATTCGACTTTTCGATCTCCCTCAAAATTGTTCCTCTAACTCTTGAATTGATTCAAGCATCAAAAACTAGGTATTTAGTTATCCTAATTGCACACAACAAACCTCAATTCGGACACCTACACAACAACCTTTAAAAACCTATCAAAACCTTAACCGAAAACTTTCCGAAACCCACCAAACTTCACCCAAACCTAAAGAACTGGATTAGATACATTAAATAAATGTTATAAAAATCTTAATACATCCAAAATAATGAATTTAGGATCCAAAAACATTGGGTTAAAACCCTTGAACCAAAATCACAAGTTTGACCACAAAAATTGATTTTTCTTGTAATAAAGGTTAAAAACAATTGTACCAAGCCAATAACTTGAGAATTTCAAAAAAGAAATCTATAATTCATAAGTTTGAATGTTTTATATCCTCTAAATTTGATCCAATCCACTTCCATGGTTTTTGAGAAAAGAAACAATTCAAAAACATGACTTTTTGAAAAAGAAAAATATAAATAATTAACCAAAAGAATTTTTATTGAAAAGATTGATGTTTACCTTTGAAAATATGATGGAGAAGCTGCCAATAAGATTATAATTCATAATTATAAAAAATAATTTTAGGTTTATGATATAAAAATAGTTTTTTAGGACATAAATTAGGTAATATGGGTTATATGTTTTAAAATTTGGGTTTTGAGTTAATTAAATAATACCATAGAAGTTTAGATCAATTAGAATTACAATTGGATCAAAGCCCCTTAAAGATTTTCAATGTTTTGACTTAGTTTATAAAATTTTCCTTCAGTTTCAATTTTTACAAAATAGTCACTAATTTCAAAATCTTAGGGATTCAAGGGTTAATTTCCGAAATTGTGTTGACCAAAGTCAAATATATATTAAATAAGAATTTTAGGATATTTTTACATAATTTTGAAGAGTGCTTAAAATAGTTGATAAGTGCTCAACTCACTATCACTTTTTACACCTTTTATGGGCATTAATCATCAAATCTACACCTACTTGGACCAATGCATACACTTGATGTGATATATTTAGAGGTTATGCTTATAAAGATGATATTTACATAAAAGGCTAGTTTTACTACATTTTTTTTACATCTGTGCAGGATAAACTATTATCGCGGCAGCAACGTGGCCGAGGTAGGACCTGATGCCGAGGCAGCAGCCGAAAGATAAGTAGCGATATTGTAGGCAATTGGAAGAGAAAAATATGCTGAACATTCCTGGACTTGCAGCACGTGGATCGGAGCTGGTTAGCACGAGGAAAGCCCAAGACAAGGCCACGCGGGAAAGCTTCCTATTTGGAATAAACTTGGAAATATTTTATTTATGTACATGACTTGTTCTCTACTCCAAGTTGTATTCTACTTAGGAAAGGTTTTATACTCATTGTTTTCTTTCTCTCAATTATGTTCAAAGTTTTCTTAGGGTTTAGGTGAATGTTGTCGAGTACTTGTGAGAGGAGATTGTATTTTGTTCTTTGTTTCAATGCCATAAAATATCAAGGTTTGCTTATCCTTTCCCATTCTTTGTTCTTGCATTCAAGCTCGGGAGAGAAGTTTGTAAGTAATCTATTTATCTAGACTCGGGAGAGTTAGATTCACGAAAGGGATAAGTACAGTATTTCAATCGCGAAATACTAACTCGGCCTAGGGATAGGTTAAGAGTTTCAGCGGCTAAAAGAAGTGTGAGATTGGTTGATGATTATAATTGATTCACGCCGGGAGGTATCATCAAGGATTGATCACCAATAGTTCTTCGACTTAGGGATAAGAGGAGTCATCACAGGACACTTTGCCGAACGTTGATAAAGTCTACCCACGAGCAAGGGATTGCCGCGGCGGACAAGTATCGTTGCTGCTAAGGTTGTAATCTGCAGTACTGCCGAGGCAGTGATGTACAATTGCATTGGATAGAGACAAGTCAATCAAATCCACAATACAACATAATTGGATCCTACCCTCTCTCTTAATCAGATCTCATCCTTTTTACTTAGTTTTCTTTATTTCAAATTATTTAGTTTCATCAAAACCCAAATTACTTGTCTTTACTCTATTTATTTTTACAGAGCAAGAAGACGAAGAAGGTATATTAAGTAGACCAATCCCTGTGGAGACGATCCACGATTATACTGATCACTTTATTACTTGCAACGTGTTCACTTGCACTAATTGCGCACTTTTAACACGCAACAATAGTTATTATTTTGTGTTTAATTACTCCTTGGTTTGATGAATATGTTACTGATCTTGCTGTTTTTCGTGTCTTTTTGTGTAGGACTCTGAATCTGGAAAATTTACTTAAATGGCTGATTTTTGAAGTTTTTTTATTTTCTGGATCGAGTCTGGATTCGTGGGCTTGACTTTAGGCTTGAAATCTGACGGGACATTTCGTCAGCAGCTTTTAAAAGATGACGTCAGCAGGTGCGTGACAACTTATCCGTATTTTAGATAGCTTATCAGCCGCGTTTTGAACTTCAAATTAGGATTTATCTCTTTGTAATTTGAATTTAAATATTTTTTGATTTATCTAGGATTTATCTCTTATTTTTAGGTTTTGTAAAAGGCTATAAATACCCGCCTTGGGTAAGCCTATAACTCATCTATTCATTCATCTTTTAATCTTAGAGTTTTCTTTCATCTTTTATTTTCTTTCTTTATTTTTTTCGTGCATTTATTTTTTTACTTTATTTTTATTTCGAGCATAATTCTTTCCATAATTATGTTCGGCTAAGTTTTTATTAGCCAAGGGCTTAAGCAATAACTCGATCCAAACGTGAGGATTGAAAAACACATCAATAACTTCGTCTTTTTATTTCTTTAAAAAATTTCTTTTGAACTTATTTTTTTATCAACTTGATTTCAAAACTAAAGATTGACTTTGGTCAAGATTTTGATTTGATCATTTATGTGGGAGGAAGGATCGACTATTGAAGAAAATTCGACTTCATGGGAACACATTAGCAAATTGTTTGCTAAGGCGAAAACTAAGATTGGATCAAGTTATTATTGAAATAACTTAATCAAAGTCAGTCTTGAGATTTAAAAATGATTTTTCTACAAACATTGAGTTGTTGGATTAATCCATGAAACCAATATCAAAGATAGACTTGGGTATTCGGTTTTGAATTTTTGCTTCAAGGATAGAACCTTGAAAGCTAATTACCGACGTAAAATCCCGAAGTGAAAATATTTTTCCAATGATCTATTTAAATCGAGTCAAAGCGAAAGCCTAAGGCTAGTTTTTATTATAATTAAATCAATTTCTTTATATTATTCTCTTTAATTACTTAGTTTCATTTTATTCAAAAACAACTCCCCCTTTTACTTAAAACATCATTCAATATTCTTGGATCATCAATCAAACAAGTGTAATCAGGAAGTTTCTAATCCCTGTGGGATCGACCCTTACTTCTCCTTTACTATATTTAATTTCTATTTATTATTTGAGAATAAGGAATTTATTTTTGGCACTACACGATGTGTGTTAAATTTATTTCGATTAAAAATTAATTTTTAAGTATTTAATCCCGAACTAGGCTAAACCGACGAAACTGGATCACTAACTTCTAAGCCTATTTTCGGGGTGTTACATGCACTAAACCGTAGTTCAACTTTTTCCATCATTAGCCTACCCAATGGATTATTGCTAGAAAGAATCAAAGAGGGGTTGACCCACAACCCTATTTCCAAGGCCTTTATTTCGTATACCAAGGAGGGTAAATCCCAACGATTTTGGATCAAAGAGGACTTGCTATACATATGATTACACCGCCTATACATCCCACATTTTACAAACTTACGAGAAAGTCTTGAAGGAGTGCCTTGATTCAAGATGGACAGGTCATCCGAGAATGCATCGCACATTAGCATTGCTAGCAGAAAGGTACTATATGGCCAGACATGGGAAACAAAGTCGATGGGTTTACTTCAATCGTTACCAATCCCCGAGAGACCATGGGAGAGTATTTCCCTTGATTTTATTATTATATTGCCTAAAGTTGACAATTTTTTGAGTGTTATGGTTATGGTTGGAAGGTACTCAAAGTACACAACATTCATACCAGCAACCAAGGTCTTTCTAGCTGAGGAGGCAACCCGTTTATTCCTTAAACATGTGGTAAAGTATTAAGGAATTTAGAATACAATCGTGAATGATAGAGACACTCGCTTCACTGGAAGATTTTGGACTGAATTATTGAAGTTGATAGGATCCAAATTAAAATTTTCAATTAGCTTTCACCCATAGACTGATGGGCAAACAGAGAGAGTAAATATGCTACTAGAGATCTATTTAAGGCACTATGTGAGTACTACACAACAGGACTGACCAAAGTTATTGGACGTAGCCCAATTTTCTTATAACTTGCAACAAAGCGAAGCAAAAAACAAGAATTCGTTCCAAATTATAAAGGGAAAACAACCACTGATGCCCAACATTATTGTGACCAAGTATAAGGGACCAAATCCAACATTCTTTAACTTCATAAACTCTTGGCAAGAAAAATGAGACTTAGCCCAAGCTTGTTTAAATAAAGCTCAAAAGTGAACCAAGAAGTGGGCAGATCAGAAGTGTAGAGACATGGATTTCCAGGTAGGGGACTTAGTCCTTGCAAAACTAGGGGTGTTCAAATGGTCGTCCAAACCAAAATAACCGACCAAACCAAATTAATTCGGTTACATGGTCGGCCACCGAACATTGTTCGATCGGTGAGTGGTTAAAGTTTTTTTTTAAAGTTCGGTTAATGACTAATTCGGTTCGAAATCAGTTAATAACCTAATTAACCGAATTAACGTAAATTTTATATTTTATATATTATATATATTTTTTTTAGTCACTAAACTTTTATAAATTATAATTTTTTATTAAATTTTATCAAATTAGTATAAAATGATAATTAAATTTAATAAATTATTAAAAAATAATCATTAAAATTTTTAATATTTATCAAATAATTTATAATATACAATAAATCAATGATCAATTTTTAATAATTTGATAAGTTTAATGGTTGTTTTATAACTTTAAAAGTTCGGTGGCTAAAAGGACTATTTTAACATAGTTGAGTGATCATTTGTGTAATTTAACTAAAATTTTATAACAAATTTGGTTAACCAAATTAACCAAAAAATTTTCGGTTCGGTTAATATATTTCAAAAAAAGTTTAGTTCGGTTAACGGTTACAGATTTAAAAAGTTCAATAATGGTTTTTAGTAATTCGATTCGGCCATCGACCGAATTAACCATTTGAACACCCCTAAGCAAAAATGAACCTAACACTTCATATTTCTTTTGTTAATAGGGCACTCGTGAGTACATATGAGGGACCATACAAGGTTGTCAAACGAGTAGGCATGGTGACCTACAAATTGGAGTTACCGCCAAAGCTTCGAGTCCATCCCGTTTTTCACATCAGCATGATCAACCCATTCCCTGAGGATGTTAATGAACCAAAGAGGAGAAGATCCAGTCGAGCACTAGAAGGAGTAAAGGTCTTCTATGAGAAGGAGGCACAAGATATCCTAACGGATCGAGTTATCTGACAACCCAACCACACACCAAGGCATAAATACTTTATGCTTTAGAAAGGACTTCCTAAAACTAAAAGTAGCTGAGATCTTGCCAAAGATCTATGGAAATTCAATGAAAAGATAGCAGAGTTCCATCAAAATTGAGCGACGAGGACTTCGCTAAATTCAGAAGGGGAGAAAGTTACAACCCAACATCCAAAGTCCAAGGAGGCCACACACCAAAGGGTCTAATCCCGCACACTATTTGTTGCCCAACACCATTGGGTGTAGTAAAACACCCTCCATGTACACCAAAAAGCCGAGAAAAATGCATGCACCATTGATCCACACCTTGAGGCCAAGTACAACAAAACTTATGCGCACTAGAGGGGAGAACCTAGTGCCCTCACCTTCTAGGAGCACTCAGGGTCCGAGGCCAATACCATCTAGATGCACCTGGGGTCCGAATCTAGCACCATGCAAGCTACCAAAGAGATTCTATCCAAATTCTTGGGCCTATCACCATGCAACATGGAGAACATTGATCGATTGAGAAAAAGGAGAATTGGTCATTCCATTCAACGACCAACAAATCAAGATCATTTTATTCAGAACACTTAGGCATCCAGAGGAGTTACACGAAGGCCAACAGATTGATATTAAATATGAATTTAATTTTGATGTTGAAACAAAATACCTAGACAAAACCCACCTCGGCAACCTGCCTCGGTGGCCCAAACCTTGTAAACAACGAATCAAACACAGTGTATAATGCTCTCCAGAAGAAAATAAGAAATGAACCTCCGGATGAAGATACATCAATTGGATTATCAGTATTTCATCTAATAAAAAAGGAAAGATGGTTACTCCAGGAGATGCAATTAATTGCACTCCTCCAGTAACCTAATTTCTTTAATATTCCATATTTTAATTTTCTGTTTTAGGATTTAGATTTATTTTCTGCATTTATTTTTTAGTAATTTGAATTTTAGAATAATTAATTTTGTTTTATTTTAGGAACAATAAAGAATAATTATGACTTGATAACGGCCCAATAGAGAGATCCATTATCAGCCCCAACAACGCGACAACAAAAATCTAGGCGGGAATTTTACCGTCAAATTTCAAACCCCGCGTTGATTCTGCTGCCAATGGCTGCCAACTGGGAAACATCACGTGCACACCATCAACAGAAATAATCACACCGTTCCATCAAACGGCGCCCCCTTCATGCTTATATAAACCCTTCTTCAAAATCGGTTAAAACATTTCATTTCATTTCTTATCTAGTTTATTTCAAGATTTCATGTCTTTCTTTTTCTAGTTCTACACAAAGAAACCATGTTGAATCAACGCCAAAACCCTTTCATAGCACCAGAATATCGCAGATTCGCAACATCGACTGTAGAGAAAGATTACCAGCACAATTTCAATGGCCTTCAAGTTTGGGAGGAGCAAGGCTTCTTCTACACAAATGCCGACAACCTAGGCATCGAAGCCTTTATCCTATCCAAAATAACCTTTTAAAGATGGTAGAAATTAGGTAAAATGACAGAGCCGAAAAATACCGTTTGGGACGCGAGTTTTATTGTAACCCCCTTAGCCCGGCCTAGATGAAATCGACTCTAATGGATTACACGGGGAATACCGAACTAAACCCGCAAAGGCTTAACTCGATAAACAACCTTAAACACTATTATTTTTTATTTCTTTTATCTTGTCTATATGAACAATTAGATTCCTAGATAAGTTAATTTCATGGTGATCCAATTTGAAAGCAATCCGACTGCAATCGAATACTCAATCAAACATACGAGCATCCTATGGACTAAAATGTAAATATAGTAAATTACATTGACAAAGTAGAAATTTGGTTTGGCAAATATCAATTAGACATACAAAGAACACCCATGTCAAATTTCAGACAAAACGACAAATTCTAACACCATCAATTGCATGCATCACTAATTAGGGCACCAAATGTAAGCCTATAAGTTTATAAGGACTTAATCTAATTTGATTTAGCCAACTTTAATTTAATTTCATGCTCATAGGTGAAATTTCAAACTAAACCAATATCCATAACACCCTCAATTGAACATAGAATATATTCGGGACTAAAGTGAAATTCCTACAATCTAATAACTCAAATCAGGCATAGTGTTTTGATACACGTGACCCCTGTATCGAAACACCTATGTGGCAATAACGATATTAACTACCAATAACAGAGGTATCGAAATGAACCTTTGACTGTTTCGAAACTCCATTATCCAGTGAAGTTTGGTATCGAAACGAGCATCCTGTATATCGAAACACAAGGCAAATTTGGGTTACTCGTTTCGATACACCAAACCCGTGTATCGGAACAACAACAAAATTAGCCTTGGGTATTGAACCAGTTCCTTCTGTTTCTATTCCCCATATGCCCAGAAATAGAAAATAGGCACTTTCAAGTGAGCTTGACTCATTCTTGACACAACCATAGACCACCAACAACTACATGCATAATTATTAAGCATCAAACTCAATCATTGACAAACAACTATAACTATTATAATTACCACAATCGTCTATAGGCATGCTTCCTAGTTTTTCACCATTCTCATAACCACGCATAAGTAAGCATAACTAGCAATGAGCATACTTCAAGCATCCACAAACTATCTACCAATCAAGAAATTCAACAAGTAAATCATCATAAAATGTCACTTTTACAACCCCTTTTGCTAACTCAAAAACATCCTATCAAAAGAAATGGTTTACACATTGCCAAGCCCTTTTTATTTTGCTAAATCATACCAAAAACAAGTAGAATCTTTCCCCTTGGACCTCTTGCTCCAAATGTTTTCCCTAAAGCCCTTATTTCTCTAAAAATATGAAAAAGAGATCTTAAACAAAACATGCTTAGTGAGGTAGCTCTAGAAATAAATATCATCAATGTGAAACTAAAACCAATTTAAAACCGTATCTTGCAACTAACATTCTAATTCAAAACATTCTTATTCAAACCATGCTCATGTTCATACCCAAATCCATGAATCATGCATATTGACGTTTAAGTGAAAAACTTTATTGTGAATCTTAAGCTCACCGAATACTCAAATTCCTTATAACACCATCGAAGACACTTAGTATCAACATACATCGGTCGGACACAAATTCACCCTTGTATACATGTTATTCCCACTATGCACGGTCGGACACAAAGTCACTATTGTTTACGTAGTGTCATCTATATGTACAGTCGGACACTAAGTCACCCTTGTTTATGTAGGGCCATCTATGTGCACGGTCGGAAACTAAGTCATACTTGTTTACATATAGGAAAGCTCTACACGCACGATCGAACACAAAATCACCCTTGTTTACGTGTAGGCAATAATAATATTTCATATAATTTTTATAGTGCACTTTATCCTAATGATATATCCTTTGTATTCGTGATTGTAAATAGTGTAACTAAGCCAATATCATTTCAATTATGCATGGAAGCTTGTTGTTTTACAATGCATTCAACATATGTTCATCAAGATGAACCAAATCATGCTCAACGACGTATTCGAGAAAAAGGCAATAACCATACTTTACTCCAAATCACTCTCATGATTTCAAAATTCATGGAAACCATTATAAAACATCCATATACAGCAGCTAGCACATGCATGCATCATTTTCAAATCCAATTTATGCATTGAAACCATTTCTACATAAGTAACTTCTATAAATCCAATGAAACATAACCAAAACATTTGAAATGCTTACAAAACCATAGAAACCACTTTCTCTTGAACTATAGAAAACTATTACACTATTCCATAGTCCTCAAAACCGAGCCAAACTTTTACGAAACACTCCTTAACCCAATTTCACTCACCGACAAGCAAAACAAGCTTTCGTCGATGCTCCAACGGACCCACCAACGCACCAGCAAATCAAGAGCCTTCTTGGAATTCCTCTAAATCAAAAAAATAGAGCATACACACATTGAAACATGCCTAACACAACAGCCACACAAAACCTCTATTGTCTCCACCGAAAAAGCCAAAAACTAAGCAGAAACATCCAAATACTAACCCAACCACCAAACCAACGAACCTAACCCCTAAACACAATCAATTATGAACCAAAAATAAATTCAAACCTTCCTTATATCCCCAGCTATAACAGAGAATCAAAAATAGTCCATAAAACTAACCAAAAACCACCTCTAACACTACTGATTCATTTATTCCGGGATTAAAACCATATGGAACCATTATAGGATTCATTTAACCACTCAATTAAGTATAAATTCATATAAAGTCGACCAAATTACATACACAATCAAAGTCTAACATATTCTCTTGAAAATTCCATTAAAACTCCAATTTCTTAAATTAAACCACAAAATCAAGTTAAAATACATGATTAGTAAGCCAAGAGCTTGGGAATATCAAATAAAGAACATTAGAATTGAGAAAGAAACATAAGATTACCTTTGAGAAACTTTCACCAAAATTGAAGTGAATTATTCTCTTTCTTAAATTGAGATGATTCTTGAGACACTTCTACAAATGGTAAGGTTTTGATGAGGATGAAAAGATGATTAAAATGAGATGATTCTTGAGAAACATGGATAAGAATTCAACAAGTTCAACTAGAAATCATGGAGAGAAAATTTAGAGAGAAAATGATAGAAAATTAAGAGGAAATAGAAAATTAAGAGAAAAGTAATTAACCGTCAATTAAAATCAATTTTGGTGAAAGATCTCTAATTAAAACATTTTGGATTAATGGCCCTCTAAGGATTCTAAGCTTTGGCTAACTTTTTAATTTAGTCATTAAAACCAATTTTGCAAATCTTACATTTTAGTCACAAAATAAAAATCCTACTTAATTAGATTAAATTAAAACTCAATTAACCTTCCATTAATCTTAAGAAATTATTTAAACATTTTAAAAACCTTTTCCTTAATTTATTATTTATCCAATTAAAATATTAATATTTTTAGTTACCCGGAATTAGTGAATTGAGAAAATTCGATTTGACCCGAATCGAACCTCCCTAATTAAAAATAAAACTTCTAGACCCAACTTCGGGATATTAAATTTATGCTCAACGACCTCAACCGAACAACCCGTACACACATTTGCGATGTCGGGCGATCCTAGTGGCAGACATCACCATTAATACCCACTTTGACCTCCGTATTGAAGACGACGAAAATGTTGCATTCGTAGCTGCCCTCTCTACTGACGAATACGAAATGATGAAGGCAAAACTCTGCTTTCCAGGAGCAAAATGGAATACCGTCAAACACCGTGGTTCTGTAAGCCACCAGGATCTTCGACCAGAGGCCAAACTCTAGAATACATTCATAAAAATAAGCTTGTTCACAGTACGCTAAAAGAAACAGAACCGCCACCTAGGATCCGCACAAATATGGTAATAGACAACAAATCCGAGGATTCCTTTGAATCCCCTCAGATCTAGGGCGATAGAATTTTCATATATTTCTTTTCTTTCTTTTATTTTATCTTATCTTTATTTTCGGTTTAACTTTTATGTCTCTTTTCTATCTATTTAGTTTTCATGCATTGAGGACAATGCATCCCTCGAGTTTGGGGAGCATTAGTCTATTTTGTACATTTACTTAACTGCAATGTATGAAGAATATCTGCTTATTATCGATTATTGCCTTAAATTTTGTTATTTACAATTTATTATGCAATTTAATTTTTAATTTTTAAGTCTATAAATTTTATAGTCTGCCACGACAAAAATATGCCATCTAGCCGCCACAACAAATTGCATCATTCACCAGACTTGAATTCAGAAAAGTATCATAGGAATAGTACTTAGGATTAGACTATGAACCTAAAAATATACGAAACTGTTGAACTTAGTTGATTTTAGAAGTTCTTTTCTTTGAAAAACAATAAAGACTTATACTTTAGATTTAAGCTAGAGGTGCCTATCACCGGCTCTAGTGTAGACTGTAGAGGTGCCCATCACTAGTTATAGGACTTGGTAGATTTTTTCCCACTTACTAGAGGTGCCCGAAATTGGCTCTAGTAAAGAGTAGTTCAACACTTGAGGTACCCGAAACCTACTCAAGCAGTATATATATATACAGAATATAGAAAAAAAGAAAAAAAGAGAATAAAAATATAAGTTAATAGTTTTGAGCTAGAAAAAGTATTAGAACTTAGAAGAGGTCGAGTTATAAGAGGAACTCTGCTGCGTCAGGCAGAAAGGCATATTACTATAAAATTCCTACTTAAAGATACAATTGCATTGCTAGAGGAAAAATAAAAGTTGGATTTTGGAGGTATTTGTTAAGTGCATAAAAGTCATATATTTTATATCATTTCTCCACTCAATTGTTGTTGGTAATTAATAGATTAATGATAATACTGGATAATTCTACTTATTTTCTACATTTTGGCATCCAAGCACTTAATTGTTATTTTTATATATTATTTGGTATAAAACAGGTACGATTACAGTTTTCTTTCTTAGACAGGAAATAAACCTACTGATGATACCGAATATCATCAATAGATGCTAGAAGCAGAAAATACAAACAATGATCAATTATAGAGAAACCCCCGCCAAGGCAGTAATTTGGTTGCCACAACAGTAGAGTAAAGATAACATTTGGTGCACGATATATGGAGAATAAAGAACCAAACCCAATGAGCCTAATTAGAGAAGAAAAGAGTCAGGGAAAGATAGTCAAGCCATGGTCAAAGTCATGGAAACTTAAGAGTCCAAAAAGAGTAAAATTAGGAAATAAAATAAAGAGTTGTATTCTAATATGAATTTTTATTTTATTCCTTTTAGAACTCCTACTACCAAAGGGAGACTTTGACCTAGGATTGGGTTATATAAGCCAGCCCTTAGACCTAGGAAAAGTAAGTCAGCTTCCACCAATAAACCCTTAGCCGATGACAACACATTATGTTCTAATTCTTCTGCAAGACATAGGTTATTTGTGGAGTATTTTTAGAAAAAAGTTGTAATTTCATTTTTCATTTGATTCTTATTAATGCAAATCCAATATTCATAGTTTATTCTCCCTTGGTTCATACTTTTCTTTGCATACGATCTCGGAAGATAAGTTTGCGAGAAAAAACTCATTTGTCTAGACTAGGGATAGTTAGTCTTACAAAACGGGACAACACGGTCTTTGCTCTTGGGCATTGGCTAATCCGGCTTAGAGATAAGCTAAGAAGGATTTTAGCGACTAAAAGGAAGCATATCATCGATTGTTGTTCGCCCTTGATTCATGTTGGGAGGTATCATCAAGACGTGACCAACAATATTACTCCAATTTAGGGATAAGGAGGAGGCAATTAAGGATGCTCTTTTGAACTATGAACTGTTGAATTTTTGAAAAGGCATAACACGCCGAGGCAGCTACCGCGAACCTTCAATGACCCAACGAGGTAGCAGTTCAACCTTATGCATTAATAAGAGGAGAATATCTTGCATTTGGATTCCACACTACGAAGCAGCCAACCTAGACTCTTATATCAATTTTAATCAATTACTTAGTTTATTTTTATTATTTAGATTAATTATTCTCCAAACATATTACTTGTGTTCTTAGTTTTATTAGTGCATGATAAATTTACTCCATTAGTATCCAGTCTCTGTGGGATCGCTATCTTAAATATTACAACTTGCAATAGGTGGACGCTTATCGTATAAAAGCATAGGACTTTCTAGCTTTCACCAACACATAAGATACATATGCTACCCAAGCATCCATACAACTCACCAACAAATAAAAAGCATTAAGCCAAATCATTACGATGTTCCAATGCATATTTCCATTTGTTACAAATATTAGTTTGTCTATCAAGATTATTCATGATATTCTCGTTAGATTATCTCATTATTATACCAATTAGAGAGTTATCAACCACCTACATAGTTAACATAAAATTCAGACAACTTTTGCCTAATTTTTGTTATCATTCTTGCACCCATTGTTTGTCAGATTGTTATCAATTCATTATAGTAATATTCACTTTATTTTTGCTTACTTTACTTTAGTCTATTATTTCATTCATTGCCTCAAACTGTTATAGTTATCTTTTATTTTTCTAGATAACAAGTACTAATCGTGATAATTGATTCCTAGGCAATTACTGTGGAGACAATTCTCAATTCACTACTATATTATATTCTGACCGTATATACTTGTACATAAAATACTCTTTCTTGATATTGTTTTATTACATTACTAATGTATTTTTACCCCTTTTGTCAAGTACTTTCACGAGTCGAACACTAATACCATCTATATTTGTTTCAATCCAATCATACATAGTTCAATGAAACATGTTGTGATAGATTTTTATTTTGTACGTGGACAAAATGAGAATTGACTTCTTAGTTTTCACATTTTTATTTCACAGAAAAAGTTGTTAATCTACTAACCAAGCCAGTACCTCAAACTAAATTTCATCGTCATAATATCAAGTTAGGCATGTAACCCCTTAGCTTGGCCTAGACGAACCGACTCTAATGGATTACACGGGGAATACCGAACTAAACCCGTGAAGGTTTAATCCGATAAACAACCCTGAAACATTATACTTTTTTTCCTTCTAAATGCATAATAAAGTTCCTACGTGTTACGACTTCATGTAAAACAAACACGAAAGCAATCCAACCATAATTAAGCACCAAGTGAAACAAATGAGTAACTTAAGGACCAAAAACATGAACATTTTAAATTCTATGAAAAGATAGAAGTTCATTCTGTCAAAGTTCAATTAAATGTATAATGAGCACTCAGGACTAATTATAAACCAAACTGAGCATCTGGAGATCATCAATTACATGCATCACTAATTAGGTACCAAAAAGCAAAACTATTAATTTCAAAGGACTAGATCCAAATTAAGTCATCCAACTCGAAATTAAATCAATTTCATGTTTATACGTGGAATTTCAAACTAAACTAGTATCCTTGACATTCTCCTATGAACGTAGAAGATTCCCAGGACAAAAATGCATATACAACAAACTAACAACTCAACATAGACTTGGTGTATCGATATAGCTGAGCCTTGTATTGAAACAATGATGTGGCATTAACGATATTAATTGCCAAAAGAAAGAGGTTTCGAAATAGCCTTTTAACTATTTCGAAACTTCACTGTCCTGTGAGGTTTAGGTATCGAAACTGAACTCCCTGTTCTCGAAACCTTGGCTTGTTTAGCCTTGGGTATCAATACCAGTTCTATCTGTATCGATACCCCTATGCCCAGAAAAACTCTTTCAAGTAGATTTAACTCATTCATGACACAATCGTATATCACCATGAACTATATGCATAATTTCTAAGCACCAAGAGCAATTTAGACAACCAATTATAATCATTACGACCATCACAAACATATATAGGCATACTTCCTAGCCTTACACAATTCTCATAACTACTCAAGTACAAGCATGCTTCAAGCAAACACAAAAGCATCCTAATGGTTTACACATTGTCAAGTCCCAATTATTTTATCAAGTTATACCAAAAACAAGTAAGGTCTCTCCCCTTAGACCACTTGCTCCAAATGTTGTCCCAAAAGCCTCTATTTCTCTGCAAGGATGAAAAGAGAGCTTAAGCAAAATATGATTAGTGAGGTATTTCTAAACACAAGTTCATCAATGCAACATTTGAAATCAATTTAAAACCGTAACTTGTAACTTTTGTGCTAAATCAAGATATGCTTATACAAATCATGCTCGTATTCATACCCAAATCAAATCCATGTATAATGCATATTGACATTTAAGTGACAAACTTGATGTGAACTTTAGGTCCACCGAATACTCGAATTCCTTATATCATATTTGGAGACACTTAGTCTCAACATGCATCGATTGGACACAAAGTCACCCTTGTATACATGTTATCCCACTACGCATGGTCGGACACAAAGTCACCCTTGTTTACGTAGGGTCATCTATATGCACGATCGGACACTAAGTATCCCTTATTTACATATAGGCAAGCACTACACGCACGGTCGGACACATAGTCACCCTTGTTTACGTGTAGGCAACATCAATATTTCATAATTTTTATAGTGCACTTTATCCTAATGACATGTCATTTGTATTCGTAACTATAATTAGTTTCACTAAGCCAATATCATTTCAATCATGCATGCTAACTTACTGTTTAACAATGCATTCACAATATATCCAACAAAGGAACCCAAAATCATGTTCAACGGCTTAATCAAAGGTAAGTTAATTAACCATATTTTGTTCCAAATCATTCTCATGCTTTCAAAAGCCTTTAATAAAATTTTAAACCATGCATTTACAGCAACTAACACATGAATGCATCATTTCAAAATCCAATTTATGCATTCGGAACATTTCTACGGAAACATCTTCCACAAGGCTATTGCAATATAGTCAAAACATATGAAACGCTTCCAAAACCATAGAAATCACTTACTCTTGAACTATGGAAAGCTTTTACACTATTCCATAATCCCCAAAACATAACCAAACTCTTATGAATCGCTTTTTAACCCAATTTCACTCACCGACAAGCAAAACAAGCTTTCGTCGATGCTCCAACGGTAACGCCAATGTACCAGCCACTCAAGAGTCTTATTTTACCTCCTCTATATCACCAAAAAAGAGCATATACACATTAAAATATGCTCAACACAACAAAAACACTAAACCTCCACTAATTCTACCGAAAACCAAGCCAAAAAAGCCGAAACGTCCAACAACTACACCAGCCACTAACCTAATGAATCTAGCCCCTAAACCTCATCAAATATGAACTAAAAACACATTCAAACCTTCCTTATATCTCTAGCAAAAACAGAGCATCAAAAACAGCCCATAAACCATCCGAAAACCCCTTCTAACCACACCTATTCATTAATTCCGGGATTAAAACTATATGAGAACATTACAAGACTCACTTACCCATCCAAATAGGTATAATTTCTTAGAAAATCATCCAAATTATAGCCTTAAACAAGATCATACATATTTTCTTCAAATTTCCATTAAAACTCCAAATTCTTGGATTAAAACACAAAATCAAGTTAAAATCAATGATTATTAAGCCAATAGCTTGGGAATATCAATTAAAGAACCTTATAATTGAAGAAAAAACATAATATTACCTTTGAGATGCTTTCACCAAAATTGACGTGAATTCTTCTCTTGATTTTTCTTGAAATTGGCTTTGGGTTTTGTAAAACAAATTGAGAGGTTTGGATGAGGATGAAATGCTGATTAAAATGAGATGAATCTTGATAGAAGTGGAGAATAATTTAGCAAAGGCATTTGGGAAAACATGGAGAGAAAATTAAAGAGAAAATGATGGAAAATTGAGTGAAATACGAAAATATGATTAACCGTCAATTAAAACCAATTTTGGTGAGAGATATCTAATTAAAACATTTTAGGTTAATGGCCCTCTAAGGATTCTAATATTTGGCTAAATTTTCAATTTAGTCACAAAACCCAATTTTTGAAAAATTATAATTTTGCCACTAACTTTTCAAATTTTACATCTTAGTCACTAAAATAGAAATTAAACTTAATTAAAGTAAATTAAAACTCAATTAACCTTATATTAGAATTAGTAAACTATTTAAACATTTTTAAAAACTTTTTTCAGAATTTATTATACACCCGATTAAAATATTAATATTTTAATTACCCGAAATTAATGAACCGAAGAAATCCGATTCGACCTAAACTGAATCGAATCTCCCTAACTAAGCCTAAAACGTCTATACCCAAATGCGGGATGTTACAAGGCGTCACTGACTTCACTTCTATCTTGTTGGAGCGTAAAAAAGCATAATTATTGTAATCACCGAAAAAAAATGATTGGAACACCAAACATAGGTTTTGCGAAATTAGAATTGGGTTCGGGAGTCTATTACGTGTGGGGAAGGTAACGCACCCCCACAATGCCCAAAATTGGAACCTGCCAGTTACAAAATAATTTATATGATAGAGAATATAAATTGGATATTAAATTTAACGTTGTGATCCCATTTATATTTTAAAGCCTAATCTATAAAATAAAAAAGGGTTAGATAGATAAATAATAATAAAGTAGAAATAAATGAATAATAATAATATAAAATAGCAATAATATATTATAATAATAAATATAATAATAAAAAGGGTAAAATCAATGACAAAATCGAATAAAAATAAAGTTATGCACCAAATTAGACAAAAATAAGGATTAAAATATAATAAGAATGAAATTGGAAGGTTGAAAAATGAGGATACAGAAAGCTCAAGGGCCTAGGGTGGAATTCTCCCTTTTTTCGAGTTATTGACGCGGGTTGGGTGTTGTACCGAGTCAATTTTGGGACTCCAATTCTAAAGCGGCAAAGTTTGGGCCATGAAGACAGGCACCAAAACTGTTCCATTTTGGGTTTTGCTTAAAGACCCTAATTTTCCTCCTAAGCTTCATTTTTCTCTTCTTTAACAAAATATATAACAGAGTTTTGGAATTCTCTCTTTCTCTCTGTGTTCTCTAGTGAGGAATCACCGTCCATCATCACTGGTCAACGACATTTGCCGCCGTGTGTTTTTTTGCGATGAGGGAAATATGAATCTCTTCCCAAGCGTTTCAACGCGGTGAATGCGGATCCGAACTAGTATTTTTGAGAAATCAACGTATAAGTGTATATATAAAGATAAGTTTCTATTTTTTACTTTCTCCTTTTACCTCTTTCTATTCCGACTAGGCTTCTGATCTCTTCTTTTGTTTTCGATTTAGATTTGGTATGATGATATGTGTGGATTTGAATGAATACTTACTGTGTTTTTGCTCTGGATATGTTTCAAATTTTTTTCTTCTTTTCTATTTGAATCTCTATAACTGTTACATGGATGTTTATATGGGTATATATACCCGATTTTTTAGACTAAAATATTTCAAGATTTTGCTTTTAACTCTTATTTCACAGATAAATCATGTTTTCATTTTAATACTTGCATAGACAAGGGGGTGGAGTAGATATGAGTGGCTAGAAGGACCAATTGGAGAATGTGTGGCTGCCACACGAGAGAAAAACCGCCACACGCAGTGATCTGGATAGTAGAAGGGTCAGAGGTGGAGGCATGATGGTTGGGTTGCTAGGGTTTCATAATATTATTAGGGATATTATTTAGTTTGGGATAGGGTTAATTTTTGGATATTGGATATGGGTCATTTAGTGGACTATTGGGTTAATGTTGTAGATGAGTTAAGGGGTTTTATTGGACTATGGGGTTTGTATTATTTTTTATGAAATGGGTTAGGATAGCTACCTCTCTTTGCTCATTGTTGTGTAACGACAATAGAGAAAAGACAAAGAGTAACCTATTTTATCTGGTATGGTTGGGGGTTTCTTCTCTAGCCACAAATTCTTTTTTTGGAGGTTGACTTGATCTACTCCATAGCTCTTGTTGACAAAATCTTCAAAATGAACCATCCATTAGAGAATATGACATAAACTTGAGTTGTGATGATGTTGATAATGCTACCATTTCTGGTGAAGACTTAACCTAGTTGTGACACTAATGGAGAGGCGAGGTCTACAAATCTTGATCCAGATACAACACTTATGATGAGATGGGTACAACATTTGATCCATCTGCAAAATTCACAGAGAGGTAAGATAGATTGATGAAAGCTTTGATGTTTGATCTAGCTGCAACACTAACGAAGAGACACGATCTGACAAAAAAGTTTTGATGTTTAATCTAGTTGCTACACTAAAGAAGAAGCGTGATCTGATGGAGAGTTCTAATCCATGATCTAACTGCAACACTGAAAAAGAAGCACGAGCTAACAAGAATTTCTGATGTCTGATATGGCTGTTGTACTGACGAAAAAGCACTATCTGACGGGAAATTCTGATGTCTGATCTGGCTGCAACACTAACAAAGAAGCATGATCTAAGAGAAAATTCTAATGTTTGATCTAACTGCAACAATGACGAAGAAGCACAACCTAGATTAACATGATTTGGTTCTAGCTATAATCCTGATGAAAAGGCAGGAATTGCAGTTCGAATCATATTCTTGTATTTTTCTCAAATACACAGGGATCAACGAATTTGACTTATTTTATCGATAGTCGTTTGCTCCGGACTAGATGTATCATTACCCTAGGTACAATCAGTTTGTACCAATAATGAGATTGAATTTTCTCAAAGGATTTATTTTCCTTTGATCATTCTTGAAAATGTATTTCGAAGGACATTTGAATGGTCCTTATCAATTCACTTTTCCCAATTACAAAGGAATTAACATATTTGAATCGTCTTTACCGGTAGACGTTTACTCCGGGCTAGTTGTACCATTACCTTGGGTACAGTCAGTTTGTATCAATTGTGAGATTGAATATTTCCAAAGAATTTGTTTTCCTTTGACCACTTGCGAAAATGGATTTCTAATGGACATTTGAATAGTCTTTATCACTTATTAATTTTACTTTTTCACCAAACGACACATTTATTAAGGTATTGGTAAAAGAAGATTAAGAAACAAAATTAATATTAGTAAAGTGGTAATAATAAAAAGAAGATGACTCTAACCTGCACAACTCTAATGAAGTGTCACAATCAATAAACAGTTAGATCTACACTACCCTAACGAAGTGTCGTAATCTGGTAAAGATCTGTACTACTTTAACAAAGTGTTGTGATTAATAGAACGTTAGATCTACACTACCCTGACGAAGTATCGTAATTTGGGGAGATTTACACTACTCTGACAAAGTGTTACGATCAATATACGGTTAGATATGCACTACCCTAACAAAGTTTCGTAATCTGGGAAGATCTGCACTACTATGACAAAGTGTTTCGATCAATATACAATTAGATTTGCACTATCTTGACGAAGTGTTGTAATGTAGGGAATATCTACACTACTCTGACGAAGTAGTTTAATTCGGAGAGGATTTGATCTGCACTGCTTTGACGAAGTGGCTCGATCTAGAGAGGATTTGATCTGTGCTACTCTGACGAAGTAACTCGATCCAGAGAGAATGTGATGTGCACTACTTGTTAGAGTATGCCCAAAGACCAATCATATGATGATTGTAAGGATACTTTTATTTACCAATTTTATTGAATAAAGTCATTGCCATCATTGTTTTCAGATATATGTGTCAATGTATAACATAAACTGAGAAACAATAAGGTCCATATAATAATATATGTATTATTATTAAAAGATCCTTAGTCAAGTATTATTATGGGTTTGGACAATAATAATACGCTTAAGACTAACATGTGATTAATTGATGATAATGAGTTGTCATTGACATAGAGATGTCAGAATTAATACATGAATATATTAATAGAGAATAATATATTGGATTGACCCACTATGAGCATATATCTTGGATTATTATGTGACGGTCACGATATTGCTCATAGTGACAACTATATGTATGGTCCTTAGACTTGAGATTATTACTATCTTAACATATGTTGTTTTATGTTTTGATGCAGTTAAACGTGTCGCGTAATTAGTTACACTATAAAAACTGACATTGGACATATTACAATGTATGTAGTGAGATGTGAATGATCAAGATAGGATTTGTCCTTCCTACATAATAGGAAAATATATCAAAGGCCACTTGATTGAGTGAGACTAGAAATGCATGGCCATGCTTGAATACGTTGATATGAGATATCACAAATTATTCATTAAAATTAGTCCACTCTAGATATCAAGAAACATTAAAATAGGCTATACAAGTATGACTATTCCAAAACTTGTGCCTATTAAAGATATAAAAGGACAAAAGGATATAATACATTAAGATAGTTGGTCACGGACATGATATATCGAATCATGATCTCTTGTAACTTAGATGACAATGATATATTGCTAGATGTCACTCATTGTTTGTAATATTAGAATTGTTCTAATATTACTACTAACGTTACAATGAGCCTACAGGGTCACACCCAATGGTTGAAAAGGAGAAAAAATATATATAAGTATAAGAAGAATATATTTAATCCCGAATTTTAAATAAAGGATATAATTAAAGTAATTATATACCTTTTAAATTCGAATTAAATATATAGATTCCGAAATTTAAGGAAATAATTAAAGTAATTATTTCCTATAAACAAATTCGGAATCAAACTCTTATACCTAGGGTTACACCTTTATAAAGGATCTTTGGTCTAGCAGCCATAATATAGAATTCCGAATTCCAAACCCTAGAATCACGAAAAACAGTTTTTCGAGATTTGCTCTCTCAACCGGGTGAACTGAGTAGAGGCCGAGACGATATTCGTGGAGGTTAAAGATTCGATTGTTGAACGATCGTAACTGCAGTAGATATCGTTGTTGTCTTTGCTGTTTATCAAGGAACCCAATGTAAGTTATCGCATCTCTTCCTCCCGATTTCGGATTAAACGTACATGGATCACTGGAAAGACCGTCGTAATTTTGTTCCGCTGCGCCATGGGGTGTGCCGGCGGTCCCAACATTACTCTAGCAAAGTGACTTGATCTGTAGAGGATTGATCTGCACTACTCTCTCTAAGTGTCATGATGTAGAGCTTGATCTGCTATGTCATCAATCGTGTCGTGACTTTAGGAGAATGAAGCTATTTTTTGTACTTATCATTTAGTCGTGGTTATTGTGATGGTGATATTATAATGTTCATCTGTTTCATCACTTTTGGGAGGGACGAAATCTGTAACACTTTTGAAAAAAATTTGGAATGCTATGATTAACATGTGCCAAATAGCTCTAGTTTAGATATGTTTGAGAAATGTATGCATGATCCTAGCATGATATGCGAAAAGCATATGACAATGATTTTGGTTCAATCAGCTGGTTTGATTGTCTGTTGAAACTCTATTTCAATGGTTGTGCTTCTTTCTTCAGGCTAAAATATCTAAACTCACTCTCTTTGTGGAGGGTTTGCTTTCTTTTTGAGGTGTTTCTTTGGCAAAAAATCTTTTTTTCTAAATTAAGGTTGCTCTCAGTCCTTGTATTTTTAGAAACCTTTCAAGAGTAATGTAGATAAATTATCAACTTATTGACAAAGCTCAAACATCAAACATTGATAGTTAATCAGACGAATTGGCAAAATGTGGTCCCCACATATATTACTAACAAGCTCTATAGAAACAATTTACGAGACATCATGTATCTAGGAGGCTTTAAGTGTAAGTTCTTCTTGTTTCACAGAACCTCATATCTAGCTAGATCCATTTCATTTCATATTGCTTCAACGTTGACAAAACCCATAAAGAGGTAACTCCAACTTCTACGATTAATATGTTTATCCCATAAACTAGGAAAAAGAGGTTGTCCAAGTAAAAGTTTTTATTGATTTATGTAGCATATAAGGTAAATGATAGCTTTTCTTGCCATTCTCTATAGGTCTCAACCATTTTTTAACAATCTTCTTAATATTCTTATTGGCGGCTTTCATTGCACCGTTCATCTATGGACGATATGGCGAGGAATTATGATGTCGTATATTAAATTGCTTGTATACTTCTTCTATGGTCATGTTGTTTAAGTGCAATACATTATCAGATATGATGATTTTAGGCATTCCATATCGATATATGATCTCCTTCTTTAGGAATTTGCTCACTGTTATTTTTGTAACATCGACATAAGTGACTACCTCCACCTACTTGGTAAAGTAGTCAATTACCAAAAAATAGATCGGTGCCCATTTGAAGCCTTTGGCGAGATAGGCCTACTCATATCCATGCCCCACATAAAGAACGAACAATGAGAGGTCGTCACATGTAGAGGTGATGGAGGAACATAAATTCTTCATATACTTTCAGTAGCTTAATCTTGATATTGATAGCGGCTCAAATTCCCATAATACATGCTTCGTATTTTGTTATATTATTTATGGAATAAAAGCTAATTTTACTGGGGAAAGGGATAGTAATCGCCGTTTGGAGATACTAGCACTGCCACAATCCACTTGCCTATGGCATTGGAAGCATCATCAAAATTCAATTTCCAAGTTTCATCATCTATGGAATCTTTTTCAACACACATCAACTCCTTATTCGGGAAGTCAAAATTTAGAGGTTCATAGTCCTCTAAAGCTCGATTCGCCAAGAAGTCAACTATGGCACTCCCTTTTACGATCTTTTGGTTGACATAAACAATATCAAATTCAGAAAATAGAATTTGCCATATGGCCATCTTGTCGGTGAGTGTAATTGAATCTATTAGGTATTTGAGGGGTTTGAGCCTTGAGATCAGCCAAGTCATATGATATTGCATGTATTGCCTTAGTCTTTGGGTGGTCCAGACTAAAGAACAACAAGATTTTTCAACTGAGGAATATCTTGTTTCGAAATCTGTGAACTTCTTGTTGAGGTAGTAGATTGCCTTCTCTTACTTACCAGAATCATCATGTTGACCCAGTACACATCCTATGAAATTCTTAGTCTGTCAAATATAGAATTAATGATATATTCAAGACTGGCGGCACCAAAACTAGAGGTTTTGTCAGGTAGTATTTTATTTTGTCGAAGGCTTCCTGACATTCAGCGTCCTATTTACCGCGATCATGTTTCTTTAGAAGTCGGAAGATAAGGTCACATTTTTCGGTCATTTGTGAGATGAACCGACCAATGTAATTTAGCCTTCCTAAGAAACCTCTCACTTGTTTTTGAGTGTGTAGAGGTGATAGGTCTTGAATGGCCTTAATTTTGTCGGGGTCAAATTTTATGCCCCTCTCGCTGACTATAAAATACAACTTCTTCCCGGATGCGACTCTGAATGTGCACTGGGCGAGATTCAACTTCAACTAAAATTTTCTTAATCTTAAGAATAGTTTCCTTAAGACTTTTATATGCTCGTCTTCAGTTCGTGACTTGGAAATCATGTCGTCGACATAGACCTCAATCATATCATGGAATAAGGTAACATGGCTCGTTGATATGTTGCCTACTATTTTTGAGTCCAAGAGGCAACACCTTATAGCAAAAGGTTCCCCCATACGTCAAGTCTCATTCTTTGTAAATTTTATTGAACTGGTTTGCAATCTTCCTTTATGGGGAGTTTGTGTACCATGATATATGTGTTTAGTCCAGATATGACCAAGCAAAGATGTCTTTGAATTCTAGGAATAAATTAATCAAGTCACGTCTTGTTTCTATTGTAATATATGTGCTCCTTGTGGGGTTAGATCTGTTTCTCTTCTTGTTCTATCAGCCTTAGCATATCAGAAAGCGTATTATATTCTTATTCATCCTCAAATTTAGAAATCTACCCTAGACAAACTTCTTTCTCAAATATGAGTTCTGGACCAATCTCGGTATTACTTGATGAGTCAATATCTAAGGACTTGAATCATTTGTTTGGCCATAAGAACGCGTAATTTATTCAAAATTCATGTATTAAAATGTTTTCCATATGTAGCACAAAAAGTTTTATTTCATACGAATAGCAAACTTAGGCCCTTTTTACAAAAAGACTCTTGTTACTCTCGAGCAAGAGTGACAAGTATGTTTTGTACGTAGTTTTGAAATATTACAAAAACTGTAAGAAACTCTTTAGCAGTTTGATTGTTCAGGGCAATTTCAGGGTGGATGAATCCCTTAGACAAATGTTTCAAAAGGAGAAAATATAAGGGTTCCCAATTGCACTAGATCTTACTTAGTCGTCAAATCTTACAACCCCCATCTTCATAAGCTTTTCCATGAGTTTCTTGAAACAATCGCAAATCTCAATGGAATGCCCCATAACTCCGTCATGGTATTCATATTGAACGTCAAGGTCATACCATTTTGGGTAAGGAGGTTGTAAAGACTTTATATAAAATGGGGAGATTGCATGTGCGTTATACAGATTCTTACATAACTCATCGTAGGACATGGGGATAGGGATAAATTTTTTCTCGTCTGCTTTCATTTTCTGGCTTAATCTTGCTTTCGGGAAATTTTAGGTATTTAAGATTATGGCTTTAGGTTGTCCAACTGTCAGCAATTTTAGATAACCGACATTACGGACACTTGTATTATCGACCTTGTCTTCTTTCTTACTTGCTTTCACCTCATCTACAAAGTATTGGTTATGGTTCCTTTATAGGGGTTCTTCCAGCTTAATAATTTGATCATTCAGACTAATGTTCCCGAACCTACTATGGGCTAACTTTTCTTGTATGAGAGCTTGTTGTGCTTGTTTCTTTTTCCAGTAACCAACTTTCTTCTGTTCTTCGTTGACTTCAAATTTCCTATCATCATAGGATTTCCCAATACCCGCATATTTTGTTGATTCTTGAAGCTTTTTATGATCGCCTTGTAGATCAATCTGGCTTTCTTCAGATTTGTTTTTCCCTTTTCTTATCCTTTTCATTTCTTGTTCTTGAGACTTTATCCCAAACTTCCACTGGTTCCTTTCGTTTTCTATCCTCTATACCCGTATCTTTATGTCGGCACATCTTCCTTCAAAATCTTGTTTGGTCATCTCTATTTTTACTGTGAGAGTTTCAATCGACACATGGGTCTTGTTGAGGGGCTTATCCGAGCCTTTTACTATTGCATTTGGGTCTCCTTCTGCTTTTCGAAATCCCTTTCGATCAATATCTTGGCCACTTTTTCTATCAGGTCATCCTGTGATTGTGAAATATGTGCATGAGTATCTAGTTGTATCTTTTCAACTTACTCTTAATGACCTTCTTGATGTCTTCATATGCTTTCTCAATTCTTGTCAATCTTTCTTCTATACCTTTGGCTCTACTTCTGGTGAGATGAAGATGTTGTAGCTTAGAATGATTGCAATTGTTAATGCCCCTTTGATGTTAATTTGAGTTAGGGTTAATTTTTGGATATTGAATCTGGGTCGTTTAATGGAATGTTGGATTAATTTTGCAGATGGGTTAAGGGTTTTCTATTTGACTGTAGGGTTTGTATTATTTATTATGAAATGGGTTATGAGAATCATGTTACCATTTAAATTTAAATTATTAGTTATTCACATCATTAGTTATCTTCGATATATAAAATCTTTATTTTTATATATATCAACTTTATCTTTATTTCTTTGAAAATGTATTTTGGTAGAAGTTTTTCATATATAAAATCTTCAAGTGTGTTCAATAAACATCACACAATTCACTTTCTACATTGTTTCTTTAGTCATATTGTCGTTTAATGGGCCTCTAGAACCTTCGTCGAAGAAACACTTAAGGGTGTGTTTGGTTCATGGAATGTAATATTACCTTTTGGAATAAGATTTTCGGAATGATTCATTACATACATTATTACTAGGAATGTTACATTACTTTGTTTGGTTTGTTTGACAAGAATGTAAACTTCTAATGTTTGGTTGATAGATTATAAGATTATCATAATGCATTTTTTAGAAAATTATCCTTGTGATATATTTTATTTTTAACTAATCAAACTTTTATAATATTAAAGTAAAAATATTTGCATAAAAATTGTAAAATATTTTTTTGTTATTTTAAATTTATATAATTTTTACAAAGTTGTTACACAAATAATTGAATATAGTTATTAATGTTTAATGTTATAGTATAATATTATATATTTCAATATTTATGATATACTATAATTTTATACTTAAAAATACAAAAAAAAAATTATGAACTTGTATAGTAATCATCACATTCGCTGTTAAATCAAATATACTAATAACTAATTATAAATATTATATTTATATATTTTACTACACAATTTTTATTATTTTTAAAATCAAAAATCAGTTTTTAAAATTTAAAATTTTAAATAAATTTTATAATAATATTTAAAATTAAATAATACAAATTTTTAGCATATAAATGAAAAACATTATTCTTTAAATAAAAAATAATTTGTTTAAAAATTAAATAATTATTTTTAATATTTAATATTAATTTTTAATGACGAGTGATTTATATATTTTATTAGGCAACAATTTATGTTAGATAAGAAATTGTTTAAAAATATCAAAACAAAAATAAATATTACCGAAGAAATAGAAATTAATGATTTATTTGAATACAAAACATTATTTAAGAATATTTTAATCTAAAGAGGTGAGAATTGTTTAATACTTAATAATAGGATGATAATGACATTCATACATTTTTTTAAGAAAAAAACTACTATTGAGAATATAGTATTACCCCTTATAAGAAATTTTTCTAAACCACGTCTCCGGTTGATGTATTTTAAGTTCAAAGTAATGAAATGCATTGCAAGTAAAGATAAGAAAGCTTTATTTAATAATTTCTTCAAAGAATAATCAGAACTAATTTGCTTTCGAAGATACATTTTTTTTTTGCCAAAAGTGCTAAAAAAACAAATGGACAAAATATCACTTGTGATATATGCTTTATATACTGTTCTTCGATCGAATGAAAATTCTTTCGGTCTGATATTAACCTCATGTTGCGGGGGTTTAGGGTGTTCACTCAGGGTTGGTTCATTTACATCTTCGTCAACGTATTCTACTGGATCTTGTTCCCCGACATTAATTCGGTAGTGAAATGTGGATGAAGCGTCGGTGAAATGGGGGTGAGAAGGAGACAGAGAATCTGAGTCCGAGTGCTCAATATCAAAGTTCGATCTCCTAGGAGAAATATTGAGGCTGTCGATTTCACCTCGGTGATTTCTGAGGAGGCGAACTGGGGAAGTATGATGAGATGGGGTGCTTGGCCTGCTTGAAAATGGGCTCATCACTGAGCTCTTGTGTTTTACGTGTTTCTTGGCAGTGTTGTGCCAGTTCTTTAGAGCCGTAGCTACTCTCTCATTGAATATCGTTGGTTT
This sequence comes from Abelmoschus esculentus, assembly GCA_035048815.1. NCBI lineage: Eukaryota > Viridiplantae > Streptophyta > Magnoliopsida > Malvales > Malvaceae > Abelmoschus > Abelmoschus esculentus. The sequence goes on along the minus strand of JAUCBN010000002.1, from coordinate 9,768,058 downwards.
CATGTTCGAACCCATCTGATCATAATAGAAAAATAAAATAAACCATATGATTAAGTGATTAAAATATTATAACTTGAAAATTAAAACATAAAATATATCAATGTACCCAGGGGTAAAGCTAAATTTTTTTATAAAGGGATCATTTTTATAACGATACTTAAGAGAAATTAATTATTTATAAACGGGTGTCAAATTGTATATTTTTTGTTTTTTTATATAAATTATATAAAAAATAAGATTTTTTAAAAATTTTGAGATGTAAATAGACACCCTAAATCTTGGTTGTGCCTCCGCCCATAAATGTACCCTTTTTCATTACCTGTGTAACCAGGGCGTAAAGAGGGAGTGTAACGTAGCTGCAAAGAATTTGAACGAGAACCCTAATAACAAAAAATACAAAATCAGATGGATTAAGGGTAAATATATATTTTAGTATCTAAATTTGGTTTCAATTTGATCCCCAAAGTTTCTTAGTCTAATATACTTGAAATTGATTTAAAGGTTCAATTATGAATAACGAGTGATGAGATAGTTTCGAGTGTGTTTACCCCATTGCAATTCTGATGATGACATCTTCCACATGCTCATGGAAGCAAGATTTGAATCCAAATTCATACTTCATTTCAGGACCAAAGACAATAAATTTCATTACAAGATCAAATCCAAGAAATGTAATAAAGGTTGTTCAGAAACGTACCCAAGTCCATGCAAAGAATGCAAGCTGGAAAGCATTCTGAAAAAGGACGAAATTGATAAGATAGAGAAGAAGGCGGGGCCGATTGAACCAGAAAAGATCATCACCGGGTTGAACCACCGGAACTCCTTTCACGACTTCGCCTCTCTCTTGAATTCTTAGGCCCATCTTAGTTATAATCACTTGTAGCTTTGTTCCCACTAGCAGTATGGTCTGCATGTTTTGACACAGAATCACAGCCGTTAATCTATCAATGTCATCATCAATTCTAGACAAATATAAAATAGGTAAACTATACCGGATATCACCAACGGGTTGTGTTTTTGGCAACACTGACACTGATCTAAAAATTTTAATATCCGACCTATCTTAATATATTCATAAAAAAACTCTGACTAAATCTAAATTGACTAAAAAAATAATAAAAATATATAAATATATTGAGTCGGGTTGGGGAATTTTTACCCTAAACTCGATTTCGACCCGGCTTTATTTTCTAATAACCCAACATGATTTAAACCTAAACCTGATTTTTTAAATAAAAACTTGCCCTTGTCGAGTCAAAACCCAACGGAGTAGAGTCAATTTGTCATCCCTAATCACTAAACTTTAACTTTAGTATCGATTATATTATTGTACTAAGAATCAATATTATTTTAACACCGAACCTTAGTTTAGGCTTTAATTATACCACTGTGATGTAAAAATCTTTTAACATCTTCGCACACAGACCGTTTAAGATCTGTCCATACAATTATTATTCCGTGCTAAAATAATATCGATTTTTAATTTAATGGTATAATCGATACTAAACATAAATTTTAATATTAACCGGTATAGTTTAGCCTAAAAAAGTCAAGGTTGAAGAGATTGATTTCTTATGCTTACAATCAATGGAATAAAAGGAAGCCAGAGATAAGAATACCATCCATGAGTATTGAAGAGCAGAAACAATACAGCCAAAAACCATATGGGAGGACTGCAAAATTGATGGGAAAATATGGATTAATTCATTTTAAATAAAATATAAAAGAAATTTGGTGAAATTAATTTACCTAACTCCCACAACAACATTGAAATCTTCTTCCAGTGATCTATTAATATATTTTTGAAAGTCAAATTTAGTTTGGCTGTGAGGTGCCAAGTGTGCCTGAAAAAATACTCTAATATTAGAATAATAATAATAATAAATTTACGTTAAACTTAAAATTAACTACCATAATAAAGCCATGTCGGAGAGTCAAGTAATCAACTTTAGGAACCGATCTCACAAATTGTCTTAAGAAACAAACCTGAAAAATAATATAAATAAAGATAGAGTTATGATAAAACTTCAAAAGACTAAATATAAGATTGTAATATAAATTGACGTTAAAATATTGTCATAAGTCATTCAATTATTAGTGAAGTTAAAAGTATATCACACAAGTGAAATTTGATTACAATCGGGTTGTTTTTCTGTAAAAAATTAAAAAGATTTGGTATAATAACAATTTTATTCTTTAAAACTTATATATTCTATCAATTTAGTATTAATTTAAAATATTTAGTAAATTTAACCATTTATATTTAAAAAATATCAATTTAGTCATTTTCTCTCTCAAATCTCTTGTATAACATTATTAACATTAGAGTACTTTATTTGAATTTATTAATTAGTTTAATAAACAAATTTATAAAATATAAAAAAATAATTATTTTTAAAATATTAGATATACAATTAGCATTTTATATTAAAAATAAATTCAATAAAATATAGTTAAAATTATTTATAAAAACTTTTAGATTTTAATTAACGCAACTACGTAAGTTAGTAAATTTCATTATAAAATAAGTTTTTAATTTTCTGTAATTTTAGATATTTTTATTAATTAACTGATTGACCTCCTGATGTAGTTTATTTTTTTAATTAACTGTGAATAAGGTTAATAAAGAAATAGACAAACGTGGGGAAATTCAAAAAGATTAAAGGTCAAAAGTGTTGCAAATTAGTGCATTGTTTTGGACAGAATGTATTTTGTATGACGTCAGGATCATTATTAATTAATTAATTAATTAATAATCCTACTCCATGTGGATCTGGAACTAGACAAAACAATAAATATTTAGAGTTTTCAACATTCAGAAACTGTGGTGGAAAGTTTAGGTTTACCAGACCACGAGTAATTTTTATGCAAAATTTAAATGATTTAATTTTTTAATTAATAAATTAGAAAAATATTGCAAGTATAAATATATTCAATCACGTATATATTTATATATAATTATAATATATTAAGAGTTAGTTTCATATTATTTTTAAAATTTTTATTTTAATTTTTTAGTGTTAAATATTATTTTTAAAATATATTTTTGAAAAGATAAATAATCATTTTTTATATATTGTCATAAATTAAAAACATGTGTTAAAATGGCATTTAATTTTTTTTAATATTATACTATATATGTGAAACACGTCAACTTGACTAAAGACAAAAATAAAAAAGTAAATCAAGTTATTATGATTGTATTTGTCTCATTAAAATATATAAATTTAAAATGTTTTTTATCTTAAAATTTACATAATGAAAAATAAAAAATTTCAAACCCTTGAATATATTATTAATTATATAATCATGTTTCGATAAAATTATAAAATTATAAATTATAAAATAATCATGTTTCGATAACATTATAACAAAGTTAAAAACGATAATTTAACTCTAAAAATTATTGTTGGACCTAAAAATTAAAATTTTAACTTTTACGTTCAGATTAAAAAAAATATATTCTACAAACGTTTTTTATGTCTATTTAACATCATTTAGGACTTCAAAAGTACTTTTTAACATAAAAACACTCTCTAAAAACAATGTTAATTGGTTGAATGCGAGTAAAATTCTCTTATTTTCTGATTATGTCACTTTTTATGTTTCACCTAACAAAATTTAAAATTAAATTTTAAATCTTAATCCTAATTTTTATATCTTAAACTTTAAACCTACGCACTAAAAATATATCTTAACCCTAAATTCTAACTACAATCTTTAATTTTAAATCCTAAACTTTAAAACTACTAATTTAAAATAGAAACACTAAATGAAGCATAATAAAAGACCAAATGATTTATACCAAACAAATAATGATTAATTTAGTAAAATAAAATGATAAAAGTGAAAACCGGTCTTACAATCCAGATGAGAACCGGGGTTTTGGTCCAAAAGCTAAGATGCCTTCTTCCAAATGACGTTTCCCTTGCAAATCTGAACCGTTCGGGATCTGTTTCAAACCAAATCATTTCATAAATTAATAATTTATATATTATTTTTTCTACGGTATAAAATATGCATGCATGCATATTCCATGGAACATGTTTTCATTAAATTATTACCAAAAAAACAAAAGCAAATCTTGGATTATATATTTATACAGTTTGTACTGACCATGTGTGAACTGATATTCAATCGTTCTTGTTTCCTTTTCCCATCTATTCCAACTTCTCATCTAAAAAAGTCAAAGTATTTATATTAAAAAAGGGACCCGAACCCTAATAATATAGAACAGTAACAATCAGGTACGGAGTTAAGATTTGGGGTTAAAGGAGGCAAAACATAAATGTTTAGAAGTATAGAAGCAAATTCATAAAAAAAACAAATTTAAAAAAATTAAATAAGAGAACAAAAATGAAAAAAAAAATCTTCGGGAGTGAGGGCGATTGCCCCTCCCCACCTCAGATAGCTCCGTCCCTGGTAACAATGGTAGTTGTACCAAAAAAATATCAAGATAAAAGGAATAGTAAGGAAATACCTTAGCTTGTCCTAATGCCAGTGTAAGAAGACAGTACAGGACATGAAAAAGAGCTAGCACGAAGATAAAAATGTGAAGTTGATGGATTCCATCCGATGATACAAAAGGTGCTTTATCCTGAAATATCACACATTATTTGAAATGACAGAATATTTTTCTAATAAATTAGTCAATTTTTGTAAGCCGGTGTCAAAATCGACGGTCCATATGATCACGAATGATTAGTCATTGGGTTCGATTCGAAGGATACACAGGAAAACCGAAAAGGGTTTTAAAATCTGGTTGATCATGTACCTGTGCTGCACATTTGTCATCCGAAGCTCCGGCCAAGGAACGCCGAAAACCCCCACCGGGATTCGACATCGCGAGAAGTCTCCGACGATGTTCGGTGTCTGTGTTACCTTCTTGGTCAGATTCATTGACCAAATTCTGTTGTTTCTTATTGCATGGATGCCATGTAGCTGCAATTTCCTTTGATATGCATATATCTGATATTAACCCTTGTCCTACTGTTAGAAGCAAGGATATAAACCCCAGCAACATAAGCTCTACACAGACAAGAAAACCCATCAGTTTCTTCTTGTCTGAATTATAACCTTTAAACTCCATTAAAGCTGCTGATATTGTTGGGTTATACCTGATTTGATCTTTTCCAGTGCTTCATAAAGTGCTCGTTTATGTTTCTTCCTCAACCACTGCAAACACAAAACAGAAAAATAAAAGTTTCAGATTTGAAATTTAAACTTCCATTAAAGGACATGTTTCAAAGAACATTAGAACATACCTTTCCAATCATGTGGAGTATGTGTTCAATTATGATCGAAATCAACACCAGAACAAAACAAACAACAGCAACAGCCCATGTTGGTGTTTCCTCTAAGGATCTTCCTCCACTTGCTCCAGCCATATATGTTTCCTTAATTTCCTCAAACTTCAAATTTACTTGAGCTGATATAATGAAGTTTGTTTGTGAATTAATAGTTTAATATATATGTGTGTGAAATGGGGTGTAAAGGTTTGAATGAAATTTGAATTTTGGAGATTCGTTTGACTTTTGTACCGCGTTAGGGTCTACACTGGAAATAAATAATAGAGCCATGAGTCATCATATTATTAAATAATGTAAACCCCAGATTCGTTGGATAAAACTGGAGATATGATTTATTAAATTTGATGATGATCTCATTTATGTTGATCACTAGGTCGATCCCATAGTTTGGGTCATGAATGGAGTTAGGTATCGTAATGTTGGATTAGGGTGGGTTTTTAGTCGTTTTAATATTTACCTGAAAATTAAAATATTTATCTTCATTTTGATCCAATTCATCCCGATCTTAATATATTTTTTGATCTGATCCGACTTGAAATAATAAAATTTATAACTCGATCTCATTCTGACCTCGATATATTAATAAAAAATTTATTAAAGATGACCCGATCTGAAAAAATTAATAAAAATATTAAATATTATATATAAAATATAATAAAAATATATAAATATATTAGGTTAGGTCGGGTCAGAGAATTTTTCCCTAAACCTCACGATGACCCGAATCGATACGAATCCTAACCCAATTTTTTAAACAAAAAATTCATTTCTATCTGTTCAGGTCAGAACCCGACAGAGAAAAATCAAATTATCATTCCTAAATAAAGTAAGAATTTAAGGTTAAAAAGGTAAAATAAAAATATTTGAATGTGAGATATATTTATAAATAAATTATTTTTTTAAATTTAAATAAAAGAATAAAGGTGAAAAAAATCAGGAGCGGGAAAACAATTGCCTCTCCTACCTTCTCCTACCTTTACATATTTTGTCATCGCAAGTCACTCACTAATCTTTTTCGCCCCTTGTGTATTTATTGGTTAGATAAAAGAATAGTTAAAAATAAATAAATTTTGATGGTATATTATCTATGGAACTATTATTTTTTTCTTTATTTTTGGATTATATGAGAATTTATCATATTAGTCTCGTTAATATCCTTCCTACATGTAATGTAATTGATAAGTGAATAAAAGTCTTATTTTATAGGCCTCTTTTACTATAACTATTGTTAGTTTTCGAGTCAATTGAGTGGAATTATGAGTCATTTCTGCATATTTTCTATAGTTCAACATTTATGCACTTAAATACAAAATTTATACTATATTTGGTACAAAAGGTACTGTTGTTGTTTTTATTCTATGACAGGTAAATATGTCTCTCAGGCTGCTCTTTGCCGCGACAGAATAAGAAAACAACTGCAGTTCATAGTCACCAGATGTTACCAAGATGCTAAGCTGAGAAATAAGCATATCAAACATGACCAAGAGAACTGTACTGATGCAGTTCAAATAAGGACAAAGCAGAAATATGCCGAGGAGAAATATTTAGTCCGCAGAGGAAGCACCCGGAAAGAATGTTGATATGGTAGGTGATTTGAAGAGAAAAACGAGGTGGACATTTTAAGACAAGCGATATAGAAATCGGAGTTGGGAAACTCATGAAAAGTTAAGGTTAAAGTCACGTGGGAAAAATGCTAATAGGAATAAACTAAAAAATAAAATAAAGATCTTTAATTTATGTACTTAAGTTGTATTTTATTCCAAGTTGAATTCCTACTTTGAAACGGTTTGCCCTAAGCCAAACCTATAAATACCATAGCCTATGTAGAGAGAAAAGTGTCTCGAAATCAAGTATTTGTAGAAAGCCCTAAACTTCCTCCATAATCCCCTTGTGGCTTAAGTTATCTTGTGGAGTAGTTGTACAAGAAAGTTTGTAATTCGTTTAGTTCTTATTAATGCAAGTTCTTGATTCATAGTTTATTCTGTCTTGGTTCTCACTCTTCTTTGCATACGAGCTCGAAAGATAAGTTTACGAGGAAAAACTCATTTGTCTACGACTAGGGATAGCTAGGCTCACGAAACGAGAGAATATGGTCTTTGCTCATGGGTATTGACTAATCCGAAAGGGTTTCAGCGACTAAAAGGAAGCATATTATCGGTTATTGTTCGCCCTTGATTTACGTCGGGAGTTATTATCAAGACGTGGCCTTCAATAGTACTCCGAATTAGGGATAAGGAAGAGTCAATAAAGGATGCTATGTCAAACTATGAGTTGTTGAATTGTCGACAAGGCATAACCCTACCGAGGCAGCCAAGGCGACCCTTCGAGAGACCCGCCGAGACGGCACTTCAACTTATTGCATTATAAGAACGAGATAATTACATTCTGATTCCACACTACGATGCAATCTAACCTGACCCACTTCTCCATCCATGATTTCTTGATCACTTATCTTTATCGCTTTAATTAGTTTTTTTAGTTATAATTCAAACTCAATTATTTGTCTTTTTAATTTTTCATTGTGCAGAAATAATAAATTGCGTAAGTAACACCAATCCTCGTAGGATCGACATCTTAAATACTATAATTTAGCAAAAGGTTGATGCTTTATTGCAAACGCATAGGACTTTCTAGACTTCACCGGTAATCATGATATCTTTTTTGTTTTAATAAAAATCAGTGGTTATTATCAAAAGGTATATTATATAAGAGGAATATTTATATCCAATTTTAAATTATAGTAAATTTATATTAAATTGATAGAAATAGGTAATTGTCCTCAACCAAGGTTGTTTCTTTTAGTTTTTGTTTATTGATATATAATTTTTGAAAAAATAATTTATTTATAACTTTTTTATAATTTTAAATATCAATATTTTGCTCTCAACCTTAAGTCTTGACTCATTCTTTGTATATAAATTATACTAATTAAATTCAGGTGATCTAGGTAAAATTATAGAACTAAATGTTTGAAAATTTTAAAAATAATCCAATCCAAAATTAAATTTTAAAATATAGGGAACCTTTACTTATATTTTGGATTTTAGGCCAATTTTTACATATGGTAGAATGTCATATGCACATGTGTTATCCTTTCAAATTTTGAAAAAAATATATATTAAAAAATAGAGAACAACACCTGTAAGTGGTGTCTTTCTCTCAAATCGCTATTTGTAGGTAATATTATCTTATATGTACTATAGCTTTTGGCATAAATTTCAAAACAACCTGTAATGACCTAAACATCGGGTTTACTAATTAGGCCTCAAACCTAATTAGCATTCCTTTCTGTGGGATCCAGAAATCAAGAGTGTTGAAAGTGGGCTTGTGTGGATAAATTTTGGAGGATGATAATAAATATTTGGAGATTAAATAAAAAAGAAAAAAAATAGTTTTGAATTTAAATAGATAGTTGATGGGATGGGAAAAAAGAGAGGAAAAAAAGATATTTTAAGGAGAAAAAGAAAAAGAAGAAAGGAATCTTTGAACCTTGATCCACGGTTGTCAAAGTCATCGTGCATGACACTACTACCACCATTATCTTCAACTCGCCAAGAAAAACCCATTAGTGGTTGTTCCATCATTGTTGCCACTTGCCGACATGATAAGGAGGAAGAAGAAACAAAGAAACTGAAAAGTCAATATTCGTAGTTCACACCATCACTCATTAACCCCACCAAAACCAACAACCGAAAAATAACAGGACTAGAGTTCATCGTTGTCGTTCGACTATTGGAGGACGAATCATGCACCAAAACACCCCGTCCATAAGGGTGGGCGGCTGCCTAGCCAGACAAGTGCACATTTCTCTTGTACACCTTGACGCACCCGATTAGGTGCCCTAAGTGTATGTGCACTCATCCGTACGATAGCACGCCCTCGCGGGAGTACTAGCCTCTCGTATGCATGCGTGTATCCGTCAAGCATCATAGGATACATCATAGGTTCGATGCACCTACCCACACTGGATGTCGTTTCTATATGTACCCAGTTTACCATGCACTTTATTACACATGATTATCCAATTTGAACAGAAGATTGACTGGTGTTGACCGATATTTACCTAACTGTTGACTTTTTCTAAGGGACCTTTTTCGGGGGGTTTGTGACGTTTCAGATCCAATGATGCAATCTATTTTATCAAATTTGAACCTAATAAGATGGTTTTACATACTTGACCTTGTGAATAGTATAAGAGATTCATGAAATTAATGTATTTTTTGGATTAATTAATATCAGGATTGTTCAGGTTTGGATATAGGATCGATTGGATTATTCAAGAAGCCTGAATGTGAATTTTAGAGATATTAACATAAGATTAGTACACCTCAAACTTTGAAATATTTCATGAGCATCATAAGTATAATTGTTTTACATGTTAGTAGTTGCAAATTAGGAGATGAGAAATAAGGGTAGGTGGATATAAAAAATGTATGATTTGGTGGATATGAATTGTATGATGAGTCTACGAATATTTGAATATGATATAAACTTTAGAGACTATGTAGGATTGATTGTTACTTGCGTGAATATTTGATGACTGATTGGTTGATATAATGGTGTTTTGTATGTCAACTTGAATAAATGAGTATGTTCGAATAAATGAGATAATACCAATAAATAATTGATTGAATAGATGAAAACTCAGTAATTAATATAAGTAAACTAGAAGTGTTAGCTACATATTTAAATGACTCTCATAAATTTTAAGGATAAATTAAAGAATACTAGATATCATGATTCGAGGAATCGTGTAAAATAATAATTAGGATATTGGTACGAGCTTAGCTATTCTGATATATACTTGGGGTATCGTACCACTACTCATGTTCGAGTACCAATCCCAATTGAACTGAATAAATTATAAATGCAAATTAAGAATAAAATTTATTGTGTTTACAAATAATTGAATTATAATTTGATAAAGGTGATAATACAAATTAATTGAGGCATCGGATAATATAATTGTACACTTTTTCATAATTGGCTAATATGTTGCATAGATAGTTGAGTCCTTGTTTGGTGAGATCCGGATACCTAGTGTGTGAGTGTTGCAACACCTTGAAGATTTCCGAAAAGAGAATCTCGATGTTGTTTGGATGTGAGGCACATTCGAAGATTCTTGATGGGATATTCCAAACATGATTAAGGATCTCGATGTTGTGTGAATGCGAACCTCAATCCTATAAATATAGGATCTCGATGTTGCGCGAACACGAGCCTCACTTAAAGTGTAGGGTCCCGATGCAATATGAATGTGGGCTTCACTCAAAGTGTATGATCCTAATTCATTGTGGTCGTGGGCATCACTCCAAGTTTATGGTTATAACTTTGTGTGCTTGCACGGATGATCCAATAGAATCTCGAGTTTGTTTGGGCCTTGTGGGCCATGTATGATGTTTTTCTAGGATTGAGAGAGCATTTGTTCAAATGACTAGTGGTAGCGCCGTATGTTTATTTATCTCTTCATATTGTTCATACTAGCTTGCATGTTAATGTGTATGATTAATATGAAGTAGAATAGAGTAGATGTGTACCACTACGCTTTGTAAGCTCAATGCTCAAATTTGAAATTTCCGAATGTAGGTTGATTGTTGGATCATGAGATCGAGGAGCAGCTTAAGGGTTACTTTTGTTTATGTAGTAGTATCAATTTATCGATTTCATTCCTATTGTATTTTCACATCAATTTGACTCTTGTAGTAGTCAAATTGCATCATTGTTTGCACCTTAACTAAAAATTTAACCTTAATTTTTAAAATTAAAACCTTAAATATTAAACCTTAATAAAAAATTTATAAATCTAGAGTAATTATGAAATATAAAATATTCTTAATTAAACTCTAAACAATGATACAATTTAACTACTTCTAGAGTCAAATTGATACGAAAATATTATAGGAAAAAATTGATAAATTGATATTAATATAGGGGCAAAAATAACCTTTTCCACCCCAATTGATTATCTTAACAAACAGAAAAACAAATAAGGTTTTTCCTAATAAATCTTAGTATGTATATTTTATAATTTAAAGATTGAGAATAAAATTTATATAAATCATAATTAAAGAAGAGATTCGTTAATTGACTGAATAGTCAAATTATTTATAAGATTTTATTTTATATAAATTTAAATTCTAATAATTTATCATGAAAATATAACATTTCATCGTTTAATAAAAAATACGGTAAAGAAATAAAATGAAATCAATAAAAGATTATCTAACTTGACACCTAAAATTTAATTAGGGTGCAATGTTTCTCATTAGTTAGGCTAAGAACTTAATTAAATAACTTCAATATTTACCAAAAAATAATTAAAGATCTTTAATAGTGGATTTTTATCGTGAGATTTTTTTAATCATCGATATTTAATATATTAATTAATTAAATTAATTATAGTATTACAATTTAATTTATTTATAATTCTTTTAATTTAATTTAAAAATAGATATTTTAAAAATAATTCTTTTAATTTAATTTAATTTATTTATACTATTAAAATTTAAATTTTAAATTACAAAATATTTAATATTTTGTTCCTTGAACCAAATGATTATAGGTTACATTGATAATTTTAATTAGTCTATCGAATTAGATACAAATTGCAATTTTAATTGCAATTTGTTCGTCCCAAAGTCAATATTTTGAACCAAATTCAATGATTGGGTCATCATTGTTACAAGGTATTTGAAGCCTAATTTAATGATTTTACTCATCAATTTCAGAAGCTAGTCTCTAGCACGGTTGACAGATCCATCTAAATATAATTTTCTTTTTTAAATTTCCCAAACATTTTCTATTATATATTATAGAAATATTTAACTGATGATATATACTTTTAAAATTATATTTTTTTCAATTTTATTTTTAATGATATATTATTTTTGGTTGTCATTTCGATATTTTAAGAGTTTGTTTTGATTAATTCGAATCATTCTGTATCGCATATGGTGTACCTGATTATAGTGAGTGAGTTTTTCGGTATGAATTTTTTACAAACATAAAACTTTAAACTTGAGACATGCTTAAACAATATCAAGTTACTTACGGGTTGGATCAAACTCATTAATTAATATATTGTTTTTTAATTCATTGACGACACATAAAATAATATATTATATCCTTTTCTAAGTGACTTAAACCTATATAAAAATAAAATAAAATAAAATTTAAATTATCCACATGTTAAATTATATATTTAAAAAGAACAAACTTGAATCATCAATCGACAAAATTAAATATATTAAAACTCCAACAACACTAACAAATTTTATGATAAGACAACTTGTGGGCAGAAACAAAGAACCATACATAACTCATGTTGTCCAATGCATCTGTCATAAGGTCCATCAGTTGACAAATTGTGGCATAAGTTTTGTAACAAGTGTGACACAATCTAGAAAAGTCTTGATTCAAAAACAATGACCTAAAACTATGCACTATAATGAATCATACAATTCACAATTGGAACATTTTTGCATTGATTTTTTTAAAATATAGTACACAAATAGTCATCAAAATTTTAAAGAATATTTATTTAGATCATCGAATTTTTAAAAAATTTTAGGGTCATTTAATTTTTATTTTGGTTTTATTTTTTTCCCTTTTATTGTCCTCTGTTAAAATATAATAATGTAACCAATAAAGGTTAGTTTAAGTGGTATGCAGTTTGATTTTACTTAAGCAAGTCTTAGGTTCAAGACGTTGCGTATGCAGAAAATCTTTACTGAAAGACTCATCCACCGAAACTAGGTGTGCGACATAGGTCGGTCCGAATTAATCAAGGTAAGGCCCTAAAAACTGAAAGAACAATAAAAAAATATAATACTATTTACCCATTTATTGCTAATTAAAATACTTAAAAACATTTCCTATTTTTTTAAAAACCCTAAAATTCTAACGCACTGCTCGTCTTTCTCTCATTTTAATCTCTGCATACAATTGAAGAAGAAAATTTCCCAACATGTTTTTTTGGAAGGATAGTTGTTTTACACGGTTTCAACGAATAATAATAATAATAATACATTTTTTTGAATTTATTGGTGCTTGTGTCATATTATAATATTTTTACATGACAATTTCTTATTTTTTATTTTATTAAAAAACTATGTGAAAGTTCTAAAAATTCTAAAAATTTATAATTTTTTATAATTTTTTTTTTGAAAAAAAAACTATAAATATAATAAAATCGTAATGTATCAAAGTTTAATAATCAATCAAAAAATAATAATCAAAAGTCTTAATTAATTTAATTTTATGGTCTAAAAACTTAAGTGATTTAAAATCTTAATTATTTAAAAAAAATATTTAAACACTTGATTAATTTTTTTCCTTCAAAAATTTAAAAACTTCTTACATCCTTAAATTATAAGTCTATTTTTAACTATTTTGGTCTTTGCATTGATGTAAAGGCGTCGACGTAACATTCTTTTCCCTTGCTACCGTGCATAAAAGTCTTGTAAAAAAGAATTTTCTCCTTCATTTTTTTTAATTTCAATATTCCACCGAATATTATTCCAAATACCTAATTAATTTGGTATCACGTCTTAATTAGATACCAATTCATTAAAATTTTAAAAATGCTACCAAACTTTAAAAAATTTTAAAACTTTAAAAACTTATCTTATACTTTAAAATTTTAAATATATATATAATATAATAACGGTTAACTTATAGGCTAACCTTTAGTCAAAATTCGTAACTGTAACTATTAACCATCATTTTTAACGGTTTAATTAACCAAAATCTTTTAATTTTAACAGTTTGATTAATTAACCTATAAAATATAACGATTATACCAGTTAACGATTACGATTAATTTTGAACACCTCAAACCACAGCAATTCATTTAATTAATTTAATAATTAAAATCTAAAATTTATATTTAATCTCAGTAAAAGTTTTAATTTATTATTGAGAAAGCAGACAAGGTATAGACTCAATCAACATCAACCAAAACCAATAGAACTTTTGGATAGTCAATACAAATCAATACAACATGAGACATTAAATGGTGACATATATTATTATTTTATCTTATTTTGTTATAATTAAATAATGAATATTTCAATATTTTGGAGGTGTTGTGTCATTAGAGGATTTAATTGGTAATTGTAATAAAAAAATTATTAACAATGATTAAATTGATAATACATTAAAGATGAGTAATTTAATTAATAATTTTAAACTAAATTAATAACGTCATAAATTTTAGCTGACTCAGTTCAACCTATATATATTGACTCGATTAAAATTAACTAGTCAAGTGGATGCAAAATCGTGGAAGGCATTGATAAAGTTCTTTTGAAAATGTAAGAACATAAAAATAAATATTTAATTATCTTTTAATGACGGCTAATAGAAATATATATAAATTTAAAATATATTTAAACTTAATAAGTGTCCTAATAAAAAATAAATAATTTTATTTTAAGAGACACTAGATTAAATTATTTTGTCTACAAGATGCATATATATTTATAAAATATATTTTTAAAAATTATATTATAAATTAAATAATATCAATTAAAAGTATTCATAAAAGGCAAAAAAAAAGATTATAATTTTTGACAAATAATAATCGCTTGTTTTATAGAGAAGGAGAAAATATTAAAATTGTAATAAGGGTCTACAAAATAATAATTGTTATGAATATCTTTATTTATGGTAGATATTTATATATTAAATGAGACTTTAATGTATTTTATTATTAGGGTTTTCATCTTATGCCTATAAATAGATTTTTAGAGAAAATATTGTACACAACTCTACTTTGAGAATATAATACAAGTCTCTCTCTTTTGTTTCTTATCTTTGTTCATCTATTTTGTTCTTATTCTTTACTTTATTCACAACACGTTATCAAGACTCTAACCAACGAAGGGTGTTTGTTGTTTGAATCTTAAAGGAGTTATTGAAAAGAATTTGTCAGTAGCATGAATCAAAGATAAGTTATTCTCCCTTTATTGTCTTTTAATTATCGATTATTTTTTTTCTTGATCTTTAACTTTTTTTTAATTTTTGAAAAATCATTTGTTATTTGATGTTTATGTATCGATAGTGGCTCAATTACCGTGGTTCTTGTCGATAATTCCAGAAAAATTTTAACAAGATATTGATGACTAAATCTACCATATATTCAATTTAGCTTGAAAAGTCCGGTATATTTTACTTATTTATCTCGATATAGTGGATAATTAATTATTCTCAAATTAAGTGATGATTGTTCAAATCATGAAATTATCATGTATTTAAAATACAATGACATATATGTGTAGTGTTCTACGTCTATTTAATTTTAAAAAAATGTTTTTAGTTAAGACCAATATTTGTTTATTTTGATGATAAAAGTTTGTGTTTTTAATTATGTTTTAAGTATTACATGATATTGGAACAAATATTGAATCTTTAATTAATTAATTAATCAATTAATATGTTTTGTGTTATGTTGGTTTAATCCGAGTATATTGGCCGGACATCCCGTTCTGCGAGGCTACTGGTCTCAAAGGAGATTCTTTTTAAAGGACCTTGTGGACTGATTTAACAATGTCGCAATGTCGCGTATGAGTATTAAATTTTTGTTCTTTATATGTATTGTATATATATTGGTTGATCAATTACTATTTAATAGTATCAATGTTATAAAGTGTATATTTGCTTGAAAGCAATATTTTTTGTGTCAAAAAACTCGACGATAGACTTTTCCCAAGTTCAAGTTACAAAAATTGTCTTGATCCAAGAATTTTTATGGGAGGCACTCCCTGAAGTGAATGCATGCATGATGTTTATCCCATGCAATTATTTGATTTATGTCATTCCTTTCAGGAATCCAAGCATGATGTTTATTCCATGCGATTATTGGATTTGTTTCATTACTTGAAGTGAATGCAAACATGATAATTCACTATATAATTAGTGAATAAAACTCAGTTATCTATCAAAGTATCACTAATGAGTATATGTTAGAAAAACATACTCCACTTTTCACACATTAATGTTTTCCTGTAGACACAATATCGTGAAAATGTTTTAAACATCTATTAGTCTCCGCTCCATTCCCTAAAGTGAATGTGATATTTTATAGCAGAAAGAATAAATGTCACATTGGTAATTGTCGTCGCGATTGAGGTCATAATAATAAAAATGGATAAGATGATACTTTTGAGAATGTTTATATCCACTAGAAGTGGGGTTATAAGGATGACAAGAATGATAGAGATCATATCAAAATTTTTATTTTATCAATGCGATGGTACAAACCATTTCTCTCGTATTTGTCTAACGCCGAAATATTATAGACTTTACTTGTAATCATGACTGATAAATGAAAGAAATATAAACAAATTTTGTTTATGGAGAAAATAACTATAGAGTTGTTAGTCCAACTCAATTGGATATTATTGATTTCCTCTTAACCCTAGAAGAGAATAATTCACTGTTTATTTGATTTTCCTTAAAACATCTAAAGAGAATAATTGATCTTTTATTTATTTTATTATATATTAATTTATTTTATTTATTATTTATATTAATTTAATTTATGTTAATTTATTTTATATATTATTTATTTACGCTTTATGTTAATTTATTATTGAAGAATGTTATTACTTCCAGAATAAAATATACAATGAATTGTGGTTATTTATGCCAAGCAGACATTGCAAGTACTCATATTGTACTTAAGCATAAGAAATATTTTTCCTTTTAAAAGCAAGAGAGAAGTGGGAAAATATGAGTACTATATCTTAAAGTAATGAAATATCAATGCTTCGGAAGAGCTTTTAAGAGTTTATCTTTGATAGATAACCGATTTGATATGATGTGCTATATTTAATATTTTTCTATTTCACTGAATTGTACAAAGCATATATTTTTCATTCCCCAAAGTGAATAAAATAAAACACATATTAAAATGTGCATAATTATGCATATTTTTCTATTTTAAATATAAGGTAATAATATGATTACTATATCCAAAAGTACTAATATCATAGAAGGCTCCGACTGAACAAATATCTTATTACCAAATGGAACTTTATTCTATATTTACAGTGCATTATACTCGTCAAAGTCACAAAGAGATTTATTGTCACATCCCATTATCCGGTTTAGGAGAAAGGCCGGTTCAGGAGTGTCACATTACCAAACAAACAAACATAACAAGAAAAACAAAGCATATCAAAGTAATTAACCAAGCAATAGCAAGGTAGACATGACAAGTTTAGGAGTAAAATTAAAACTAATTCCAATTTATTACTCATATAGTTATGTTGTTTAGTCCATCAATTCATTTAAGTTTATAGCATAGCAAGCAAATCATCAAAGCAACTTGATCAAACTATAGACATTGAAATACTTACAAATTTATGTTTCCTTTGAATAGTATAACAAGGCATACCTTTCAAATTACAACTAATATCATGTTTGCATGTAAACTACTAAAGCAAGACAAGCAATAGTGGGCAGCAAACAAAAGTGGACTAAAAAAGTCTTAAATATGATCATGTATATTTGCATACGATTTGTTCTAATGCCATTATAGTGTCCTTAACAATTTATTTTTCTTATGTAATCTTTTTTCTATCTAGTTTAGATTCATTAACAAGTGACCATTTAGGTCCTACTTATAAGTC
Source organism: Abelmoschus esculentus (assembly GCA_035048815.1). NCBI lineage: Eukaryota > Viridiplantae > Streptophyta > Magnoliopsida > Malvales > Malvaceae > Abelmoschus > Abelmoschus esculentus. The sequence goes on along the minus strand of JAUCBN010000002.1, from coordinate 9,750,114 downwards.
AAGTAAACAAAATGGTTATTCTTGTGGACCAAGTAACATTTTAAAAACACCTATGGCAGCAACCACTTTAGTTTTACCCATCCTAAACAAACCAATTTAGGCAACCATGTAATATCTCATCCTTGGACATGTTTTATTGCTAGGTGAACTAGATAATCATGGTACCAATTATGCATATTCAAGATCTAAAGCATACATGACATTCACTTGAGTCATCTAAACATTCTAATTCAATCCATGCATGTCATACCAATCATCTAAGATACACCAATCAATGGTATACATTATACATTTCATGTTTCTAACATTTCAACCAAGCATACTTCATATTATACCTATTCAAGGTTGCAAGTCGATATGACATACATCTAGAATATTAATCACCATATTATAATCATTCATATTTTCATACATTCAAGATTTTCAAACATCCATGGCAGCCACAAGAACCAAACATCAAGCATTTATACACATCACTTTTAAGGTTTACAAACCAGAATATATACTAACAAGTTAACTAGATCAAATAACCGATATATATGCATGCCATTACATGGATAAAAAAGAATATCTAGCATAATCTAGTTCAAGTCTAAATGCCATCATCTAGGAGTAATTATATATTACCAAAACATACTTCAAAGTCCTTGAATTGCTTGTGTCTTACTGAGCTCCAAGAATCAGATATCAAGCTTTAAACCTGAGGTTGAAAAGAAGGAAAACCATAGGTGGTAAGTACAAATTTGTACTTAATGAGGCAGCAACTAATTCTAACCATTTTAACAAGTTATAATCCTTTATAGATCAAGAGTATATATATCCAATATTGAGTGTTAAGTCAGTTTCAAATAATGAGAAACCAAAAGTCCATATTTCTCTAATCCATATAACATATAGCAATATGTTTCTATAATTGAATAAAGTAAGAGGTATCGATATGCGGGGTTGGCGTACCGATACGCCTTCTATCTAAGGCCTTATTTTCACTCTATGGTACTAATATGCACCAAGCCGTATTGGTACGTCTGTACGATTTTGCAGGTTTGATCTTGAGATTTGCTAGGAACACTACCTAAACCTTTGCTATCAAACCTACGCAATATTGAAGTGATAAATGGTGTGTTTTCATCAATTTCAGACCATCAAACAAACCAATTCGAATTCACCATTAAAGGTCCCTAAGCTACCAAACCAAGTTATACATGATGATCACAAGCAATGTAACCTAATTTCATAAGATGAATGATGCATTCGGAGTTAGACGGGTTCTAACCTTAAGCCACATCAGCTAAAAATGTTCCCTCAAGACTTCTCTTTGTCAAGACCCTTTGATGAAGCTTCAACTTTTTTTCTACATAGAGAAGTTAAACCAATCATTAGATGATGCTTCAGATGTTTCAAGAAGCTGAAAACACAAAAAAATGAGAGAGAGAAGCTTCACAACACCTTTAAATCATTCTTGCCTCTTCAAGCCCTTCAAAACTAACTCTCAACAAAATACCACATTTTTACCTTGACTTGTAAATCTCCAACAACTATACAACTTACCCTAAAACCCCAAAATGTAATTTGCTAGTCAGAAATTAAAGGTGATGCCTTGAACTTAAGATTTGTTAGAGATAACAGATGAAGAAGATGAGGAACAAAGTGACCTTACCACCCTTAACCCCCTAAAAAAACACTCCCCTTTTACCCTTCTCTTTGTCCTTAAAAGGGTGAAAATATCCATTTACCCCCAATCAAGGCTTTAGTCCACTAACAAGCCCAACTCTCATGAGCCCAAGGCCCCAAAAAAAGTCCAAACGAGGCTCAAATGTTGAAGCCTAATGCTTTGGGTTAACCCTACACTCAGATCTAAAATTCGGGTTGTTACAAGTCTCCTCTCCTTAAAGAAAATTTCAACCTGGAAATTTATTTGACAAGAAAAGACGCAAACAAAGTGCACTTATGCCTCCTCAACTTCTCACGTCGCTTTTTCGATCCCATTAAATATTATTTTTAATTTATATAAAAAAATTAATTATACCACATACCATTAAATTATTGTAGTCCATTTACTTTTATCATTAAAATTTTAATTGATTTATTTATTTTAACTTAAATATTTAACTTTATAGTGATATGACTAACGAAGACTGATATAGATTTCGAATTAAAATAACATAATTTTTATACCCATATCGTCCAAAATTTCGTATTATGCAATAGAAAAAAAAATACAAAAGTTTCACTTAAGGGGATTTGAATGCAAGTTTTAAGGAAAGAAAGGCAAAGTATTTACTAATGGATTATGTTGAGATTTAGTAATGTTTTAATATAAATAATAGATATATCAAAATATAATCGAGATTAATATAGTTTTTTATATACTTATTTTTATTTTTATATTTTTATTTAATTAGACACGATTATAAAATTATAAATAAATAAAAGTTAATTTCGTATTAAATTGAAAACTAACATCTAAATTGAATAAAAATAAAACCATATTTATGTCCTTATTAGTTTGACCAACATATTATTTGTTGTGCAGGTCTGGATAGACAATAGAAGCGACCACATAGAGACCTCTAAAAATAGGAGTTTCAAAATTTTGATAAACTACACCTATTTAATGATGTTAATCTTGAAATTTATTATAAAAGTTTTAAAAATACTCTTAAGAAATATGAGTTATAATTGTTACAAAATTATAATTATTTCTTAAATGTGACAATCGATTATAGAATCTTATTGATTATCCCTATTATTATTGTTTCTATAGAATCAGTGAAGTTCTTGGACAATCGCAATAAGAAATCGCTTCTAAGGGTCACATCTTTAGAACTAGTGAAGGTTATAAACAATTATTTCTAAGGATCACATTTTAATAAATTACATAGGGCCCTCGAAATCTTTGGACCACCCTTGATTATTTGTGTTAAAATATTACTCCCTTGGTCCCACATTTAGTGTCCATTATTGTCTTTTCATGTAGTTTTAGGAAGAAAAAGTTTGTATAAGAAATATGATGTAAAATAATTAAAAGGATAATTTTATCCTTAAAAGGTTAAATTTTGTTTTGTTAGAAAAAAAAAAGTAGAAAAGGAAATATACCTTATAAAAATTGTTGATTTTTTCATTTAAACATTTTAAGTGAAACAATTTTAAAACACAAAAGAAATCAATGCAAAGATTTTTTTTCTTTTTCTTTTTACTTAGGATTTGAGTTTAAATCTCTTCATGCACAAAATATTTATATATTTTTCTTTAAAAATAACAACGTTAAAGTGCCTTTGCGTAGGGCTGAGCATGGTGAACCGCAGAACCGAAAACCGAACCGAACCGAGGTACTATGGTTCATAAATTTATGAACCGTGGTTAACCGCGGTTAACTGAATTAAACCGAATTTGATTTTTTAATGAATTTTTAATTATTTTTATAAGGTAAAAATATATATTTTATACTTAAAATATTATAAATATATTTTTGTTTTTTTATTTTTACTTTAAAAAATAAGTTTTTAATAAATATTTATGAAAATATCTTAAAATATTTATCTTTTAATATTTAAAATTCATAAAATAAAGTTATTTTGTCAACATAAAATACAAATTCTTAAAAATTAAAGTTAATGTGGAAAAACCGAAAACCGAGGTTAACCGAACCGAAAACCGGTGGTTACTTAAATAGCTTACCGAATTAAACCGAAACCGAACCGAATACGGCTTTACGTTAAAAATATTTTTTTAATAGTAGACTTTGAAATCTAATATCCACGGTTTTGAAGTGAGACTCGCGATCATGCGGACAAGCGCAATCGGAGAAAAAAGGGGAACCGTTGAAATGATCAAGTGACAAGCTTTCAGCACTGTTCGTTTGATATTGTGTAGAGATCTAAAAAATTATAGGTTTCATTAAAAAATATTGGATTTGGAAAATATTTAACTCGCGTCGTTTTGAAATAAATGTCTTTCACGTGGAGTTTTGGTTTAAAAATGTTATTTTGAAAATTGGAGTCGGCATTGTCCGTTTAGGTAGACCGCACACTATAAAATCAAAGATTTTGAAAAATTGGGGTTCGAGAATCGATTACGGATGGGGAAGGATTAACACCCACACCGCCTAAAATTGTTACTTTATTTAATTACCGCTTTAATATTAAATTTTTCGGGCTAATTTGACAATCGAATTAATTTTTAATTAAATGTACGTATTTATTTTAAAGCACCTAAACATGAAGGTAAATATCCGAGCCACCACCACTACACTGAAATTAACCTTACTTACGACCGAATTTAAAAACCCACATTGAAAAAAAAAATATCTCAATATGCAATCCTTAATAAAATGAAGTCAAATATTTACAATTTAATGGATAGTAACAGAAACGATAACAAATAAATATGAACAAAAATATACAACAATCTAAACTAAAAAGGAATCGAAATTTACCAATTTACGCTAACCAAACCAACAAAATCTAAGCAAAGCGAATGTTACCTTTTAAGCTAATGAAAATTCTAATTTCCAAAGTTACGTTAACAAAGGGACATAACTAATTAATATAAAATTCATCTAAAATATGCATGATAAAATGATGGATTATAGTGAGAAACAAGACATCGAAATTTAAAATCTGTAAATGAACTGGAGATGTAAAACGAACTTAATTAAAACAGAGAGTAAGCTTACAGGGGCCAAAATAAAAGACAAGGAAATGACAAGGACAAAATAGGGATGCACAAATGACTGAAACTTATATTACAGGATAAAAATGCAAAGGTTTTGAAAATAAAAGGGACTGATTGTGTAAAAGGACCAGGGGGAAGTCCTTATTATGATGATATTAAAAGCGTAAGGACTTACTTCGTGATAAGCCCAAAAATAAATTAAAAGGGATCGATAAAAAAAAAAAAACTTTGTCGGCCGAAATTGGCCTCTTTCCCATTTTGAAAAAATGAACTTCCCCACCCAGAAACGTTCGGTTGCCGATTTAAAAAAGGATGATGCAGTACAAATCAAATAAACATAATAATTGAATGGGAAAAAAACAGATTGAATTAAAGTAGAAACAGAAGAGAATTTTCAGAGGAAAGACAAAAAAGATTTCATTGTTAAAATGTCGATAAAAAACAAACCTAATATAATTTGGGATTTTAACCCAATCCTAAATACAAAACGACGTAGTTTTGATTAAGTCTAATATAATAAAATACCTAATTTTATTTATGTATATAATTGAGCTTGCATCAAAACTCCCCTACTTAAGAAATCCTTGTCCCCAAAGATTAAAAGTAGAACTCATAATTTCAACTTAAATGAACAAGCAACCATGTTTTTCTTCTTATATGATTTGACCAAATATGTCCCAAGATTCTTTTTGGCGTATCTAAAAACAATACATGAACCGATAGTAATGTTAAATTTCTTCTCGAATAAAAAATCACTCTAGGTGATATAGAGATTGGTGATTTGGGTGAATCGATGATAAAAATTACCCATTCGTCCTTCTCGTCGAGCACTGCATGATTAAGAAATAGTGTGGCAACGTGACCATTGGAGCCCATGCCAAGAAAGATAAGGTCAAACTTGGGGCAATCACTAATGTCGGAAACACTGACTATCCTTGATTTAACTAACTGTCGAATAACGAATGTGTACTCATCAGTAGCTTCCTCCGCTGAAACTGAATCATTGATAGAATGAACATGGCTGGGAACAATCGGAACCATGAAAAGAAGGCCATCCTTTGCAAGCTTATAATTGTTATCCGAGTGATTTTTCACAACAACACGTTCATCCGCCCAAAATATATACCATTTACCCCAATCTACAGTCTTTTTATAAGGAGCTTCACCCATGTATATATAATCGATAGTAATACTCTCTCAGTCAAAGAAATCATTGTCCTCAAGGATTAGAGAAGACAAACACGAAGTGAAATCAATAAGAACTGGTGTTGAATCAATTAAGTCTTTTAAATGATTGGACCAAATATCAATAGAAAGCCCCTTAAGTTCCTCGAAAGCATCCCCAAATTCTTTTAACAGATGCTGAAAATTCTGAGAAGTATAGTGCTGTTGTAAGTGAAGCCTCACATGTGGTTGAATAGAAAGTAAGAAAATCCCAGAAAAATAGAGAGCACGTGTTGCTCGTGATGTAGGGAAATCCATCGCTTCGAGTTCTTCAAGCAACTTTTTGTCAACCTCTGGTACAACCATCTCTTGAGTATAGAAAGATCCACCATCAGCTATGATCACTAGTAATTGATGCTTCACTTCTACATGTAAACCACATCATTTCATCACTCCAATACTTAAGAAAGTGTGAGTGATGCCCGAGTCAATTAAAACAATAAGGGTTTACGTTTCTGATAGTAACCAGAATCTTTATAGTATCACAAGTTTTAATCCCCGCATTGCTTGTAGAGACAACACTAGAACATCACTCTGATGAAATTTGGTTGTTTTTCATTCTAGTTTCTCCTTACAATTAACAAATTCATCCATGTCACTCTCAGAGTCTTCATTGTCCATAAGAAGCTAATATAAATGAGAGAATGTGAATTTATGTTTTGAAGCAAATTTGGCCGGGCACTACAAATAAAGACCCTTCCATTTTCGTTCCTCCAATTCAGGTGTGGACTAACGTCCTGGGCCATTACTAGTTGCAGAGACTCTCTTCTTTGTCGCAGGGCCAACTGATAAGCTAAGAACAGAAGTCTTTGAGGGTAATGGTCGAGTGACAATAACCGTAGGGTTCCTTAAGGGTATAGTAGAACTAACTCGACTATAACCAATGGGAGTAACTGTAGAGAAGGTAACCCAAAAAAATAGGAACGAGTCCAAGAAAGAAAATACTTATGAGGATTCGAAAAAATAATATATTTAAAGTGTACTACCATCCAAAAAGCATCCATCAAAAAAATACGAATGTACTGGCCAATTTTCCATTTTAATTTTTTAATAATGATCCTGAGAGCATAAGTAAGAGGAAGCTACGTTTGATTAAGTAAACTCATAAAATCATAGTAGTATTGATCCACAAAAGCAGTATGCTTGAGCACGAGATCACCCATGAGATACTCAAACCCCATTGGTGCGAAACGATCTTTCATCAACTTCAAATAAAAGGGCCAAGAAAAATTTTTGAGGCCTCCATGAGTGCGAACGACCAAGTGATGCCATTGTAGCGTTGTATCTTCAAGATGGAACATCACAACCTTCACCTTTGTTTCTTTAGGAACTCCTTCAGTAACAAAAAATTGTTCTAATTTAGAGAACCAAACTCTGAAATTAGATCCATCAAAATGAGGTACTGTAATCTGTAATTTATCGTAGAAGACTCGCCCACAATAAGGGTAGTATTCAGTTGATGACCTATGTAGATCACTGGTGATTGAATTTCCAAGGCAAGTCCTTCCGATGAAGATGCACCTAGAATCCCCTTTGCTGAATCAGTCTACCCTAGCAATTTTTTCAGCAAAATCTTCAGTTCACGGACCTCGGTACAAACACCACCAACTTTCATTCGAATGTCATATACTTTCTTTGTGAAGATCTGTTCGATTTTATCTTCTAAGCGTTTTTTCAAATCTCTGAAATCGGATTGCATCTTGGCTAGCTCCTGTTGAGAGTTGGTTTGGACGTCGTCGACCATTATGTCAGAAAGAATGGATTTGATGATGCAGTACAAATCAAATAAACAGAATAATTGAATAGGGAAGGAAATAGATTGAATTAAGGTAGAAGTAGAAGAGAATTTTCATAGGAAAGACAGAAAAGATTTCATTGCTAAAATGTCGATAAAAAAAACTAATACAATTTGAGATTTTAACCCAATCCTAAATATAAAATGACGTAGTTTTAACTAACTCTAACATAATAAAATACCTAATTTTATTTATATATAATTGGGCTTGCATCAAAGGACCCCCAACTCTCGATTTCTTCCACTTGCGGTGGCTCACCCACGTTGGGGATTATCGCCGGCAGCCGAAGAATCCAGAGACCAGGGGAGTATCGCTTCTTTTTCTTTTTGTTTCCTTTATTTTGAGTTTTAAAAATGAATGCAAAACTGAATCAGAAAAGAGGAAGAACAATAGGTGTTGTTACCAGAAACAATCTCTAGAAAATTCTTTGATTTGTATTCTTTTTTTTTTGTTACAAGGATTTTGCTCTCTGTTTTTTTCTCTCTGGATTTCAATGGTTCTCTCCTCAATCGGGTTTGTGTTTTGGGGTTTTAATCCCATTTAAATTGTCTCATAATCATTACAAATCTACTGTTGGTAACATTTTTTTGTATTCCTGGTGTTTTTTATTGGGATTCGATGCTTCCTTTCTTTGTGTAGCCGAATGAATTTGGAGGCATGGCCCTTCTGGAAACGGTATGGCGCTGGCAGCACCGGTGGTCAGAATCCGACGAGGAGTCGAATAGTCATTTCGAAAGTTGAATGGTCGAGCACGTGGCGGCAACGAACAGCCGTGCGTGGGCACGTGACCGGTTCTGGAATATTCACCTGGGATCATCTCGTCCGTTGATCATCTTTTAGATCCAACGGTTAAGATCCGTGCGGCGGCTGTAGATAAAAAAGATTAGGGTATTAGAGTTTTCTTCGTTTGGGTCTAGCCCGAGTTGGGCTTGTAATTAGAATTGAAATGGGTCTTCTAACAAATTAAAAGAAACCTTGTAAAATATTTGAACTTTTATTGGGTTCAATGGAGTTCGGTTTATTTAATACTAATTTTATGGGTCTTTAATTAAAAACATTTGGGTCAATTTAATATTAAGTAATAATAATAACATACTACTAATATTGAAATACTAACATAAAAACATAATGACACATATACCACACACATAATACATATATAACATTTATCTTATAATATACGTTGACACACATAATAGCCACAAGCATACACATATAATCAAGACATGCTTAATATTAGAATACACAAAAACAATACATATGATACACAATAGCAAATATATACACATAACAAAAACAACATGACAAGACCTTTATTTAAATTGTATGAATATAAATTAAAATCACGGTTAAAAATGAGTGATTACACATTAAACTCTTTTAAATTCGTGATTCCAGGCGAGGTGAAGACCTCATAGATGCTGATAATTCAGTTTGGAGAACAGAGGAGAAACTAAGATGTCGATTGTAGACAACCAACCACTTACCATCGTGATAACACCTCCAGTTGTGCTTAGGGAAGAATTCAAATTGATTGTTTCATCGGTATTTAAAGTGGATCAACCTTGCATTGCAGGGATCCAATAGATTAACTCAGGTGTTCAAAAGTTATACCGAGCCAGATTGTACTCGATTAAGTTCAGCATTGGATAGATGCTATTATAATGTCCCAATTTTATGGGCCATTAATTTGGGTTTAGGATCCGAGTTCGGGTATTTAATTTTTAATGATTTATTTTGAGATGAAAGATAACTTAAGAGGTCAATTTTAAAAGATTGAGACTAAGTTTATAAGTAATTAAAGTTTGGTGTCTAAAGTAAAAACAAGGGGAAAATGAGGATTTAATGAGCAATTTGCTTATCGATGATAAAAAGGTCATTAAATGGAGTTTAAGTTGAAAAATATCATATTTATTAAGTTGAAAATGAAAGATGGAGAGAATGAGGAAAAATATGGTTTTTAGAAAGAAAAAAGAGTTTAAAGTGTTTTTCGTCGCCACATAGGCCTTTATGCCACCACCATCAAAATCATCTCAATGAGAAACATCCTCTAATTGTCACCCCGTCGTAATCTCCACTCGTTGAGGTCAGAGAAGAAATATGATCGAAAAATCTAAATAGTCATCAATCGTCATGAGCCACCACAAATGGAAGTCACACTTAAAATTAGAGGCCGAAAAAATATCATTTTAGAGCTTGTTATCACCGTCTGGCCACCAAAGGATGTTGTACGCGCTGTCGCCTGTGTGGGAATGTTATTGGGTGGTAAGGGTGTATACTATTACTATGCACCTGTCTGAACAATATTTTTCCCCACATGTGCACTATAGCTTCTATGCACATGTGCCACACCAGATAGCACACAACCATTGATGACCTGTTAAATTTTTCGGTATTCTGATTCTATTTGTGCGGTCTATTTTATCTAATTCGAACCTAATAAATTATTTTTATACATTTTACCTTATGATTGGTATATAAAATGTATGAAAGTATTGTATTTTTTGTATTTGTTTTTATATGAGGATTATTCAGTTTTAAATATCGAATCAAATGAATTAATTGAAAAGTTTGAATGAGGATTTTAGGAATTCCGAATTAAGGTTAGTATACCACGAATTCCGAAATACTTCATAAGTATCATAATTATAATTACTTTAAATGTTAGTAGTTGTAAATTAGGAAGAAACGAAAAGCATGTGTTGAGACATGTATTCTGAGATTCAGTAAATATTTAGATGCTTGATGAGCTTAAAAATATTCAAGTTTATTATGAGCTTTAGAGATCGTATATGATTATTAGAATATTTGCATGATTATGTGATTGTATGATTCTTTGATTGACTAATATATGATGATGCCTTGTGTGCAAACTAAATAAATTAATATGTTTGAATGAATATTGGTTAGAGACAATATCAATAAATACTCAATTAAATGTGTATGAATTCAAAAGTTATATTTGATTAAGTGGGTAAATATGCTAATAATATACTTAAAAGATTTTTATAAGCTTTAAAAATCGAATAATCGTTATAATATTATAATTTTAAAAAAATAACACAAACTCGTAATTTAAGTACCAGTAAGAGCTTTGGTCATATTAGTACAAGTTGAATGGTACGGGTACTTACGGAAATTAGTAATTTCTAATAAGCTAGATTATTATCGATATACGTATGAGTATTGTTATCTAGGAATACCTTATTGATACTCGTATTTGAGTATCAATACACAATGATTTGAATAGTATGAAATGTTAGTTAAATATAGAAGTAAATGAAGAATATTAATGAATTGATTAAAACATACTTCCACAATAAGATAATGTAGATTAATAAGAAAATTAACAAAGATGATTAAAACATACTTCCATAATATGTTTACAACTTGGTAAAACTTAGGTGATTGCTTGTAATAATAAATCATAGGGATCCTTTGTGGATCAAATATTATTTTGTATTGTGTGATATTAGGGTCCTTGTTGTATGCTAATGTGTCATCTAATTTGTTGAGCTACCCATTGTTTGTAGGGAACCAAATATATAAAGATAAATTATTGCATCACCATGATTAAAGATGTCAAATGTACGTTTTCGTTGTTGTGTGACACTGGGCCTCATTCAAAGATGTTTGATGAGAGAACTTGAATATGGATATAGGATCTTGATGTTGTGTGGATATAAGTCTCATCCATATAAGTGGAGAATCACGATGTTGTATAGACGCAAGCGTCACTTAAAGTGTGCAATCCCAATATTTTACAGATGTGAGTGTTGCTCCAGATTTATGGTATAACTTGTGTGCTTCTACTCGAAATCATTGTTTTCTTATGCAGGTTGATTATCAGATCATAGGATCGAGAAATGTTATCAATATGAGATTTCAACATGTGAAGGTTTTTATAATTACGATATTTGAGTCGAGTAAGTTATGCATTTGTAGAAACTTACACATTTGAGTATGTATTTTTTATTTTAAATTTGTATTAATTTAATCATACATTCAAATTTTTTAATTCTAAATTGAAACTTCTTTTTACTATTTTAGTTTCTTATCTAAGATTAAAAATGTTGTTTTAAGTATTTTTGAGAAATATTATGTTGAGCAAAACTTAGTTTAAGAAATTTTATAATTTTGGGTTGGGCTTAAGGCCCACATATGACATTTATGTCAAGGGTGTCATATTTAGTAGTATCAAAATTGAGGTTTAATTAGTTCTAAGAAACCCCAGAGTGGTATAGATTTCTTAGTAATGTGTCTAATAAATACAAGACCTTAAATTAAGTTCATATTTTTTAAGAATGAGATCATGATGGTGTGTCCAATGTTTTAACATTTAGATAGTTACAATCATGACTGAGAAGGTCGAGTTAGGTGTTTAACTACTCATGAAATAATTTTGAAGGTGAATTTCCCCAGATTATCGAGATGTGAGTTAGTTTAATGATATCAGATTCGAGGATATATATTGCTCTCGCAATCTAATTGAAATTCTTGTTGTGTGTTGTAGTCATCCAGAACCTTCAAATATGGAATAACATTTACCGATAAGTTTTTTATTGTTATATGTGTGAATAATGTTTGTGTTGAGGGTATAGATAACCTATTTCTAAAACTGGTCAGTGGATGAACATTGATTGATGGACCCTATGTTTGTTTAGAAAGGAGTCTCGTTGATACTTAAGAAGTATCATCACCTTTTTTAAAGGCATTTCTCAAAGACAATGGGTTTAGGATTCACTAATTCGTTAGAGTGTAGCTAAAACCAAGCATTTTACATGTTTGTGAGAGAGTTACCTTTTAGAGAGTTGTTGCACCTTGTAAATTGATTGGGTTAATCAAGCATGATACTAGCTCAAGTTAGAATGTGGCTTTGAAACCATGAGGCAACCCAAGCTTTGGTAAAGAGAATATTGAACTATTTCCCTTTTACCATGATATTCATAGTGATTGTTTAGAGAATGAAAACAAGGTTGTGAGATATATTTGACCTCTAGATAGATGCTAATATGGATAATTCGACAATCAGGAATTTTTAGACTGCAAAGTGTTTGTTTATGCTTCTTGGAGGAGTCTCTAGGACTTCCTCCCTATCAAGAATAAGAGTGTATGTTGATGTAAAATTGAGTTGGATATCGATGTTTATTGTCTTTTTTAGAATATATTGACCCGATTGAGGAAGTTAAAGGCTTATTTACGAAAAGACAACTTGAACGAGGTTTCTTTTGTCTAAGTGTTTTACCCAATGAAGAGTAGGGTTGTTCACTAGTAAGAAGTTGGTTTATTGAGGTGATACTTAAATTGTTTGGTGCTTTTTATGTGATAGTGAATGACCGTTACTTGTCTCCTAAGGTGGATGACTCATTTACGATTATGAAACACATTTATGTTTTTTTAGATTAGTTTGGGAATAAGATACTTATTATTAAAGTGTTAGAGGCTTTTAAACTTGAAATAGGTTTTGGAATGTGAGTTTCTTTCCTTGGGTGGGTGTCATGATGATGTTTGATGCTTATAATGACGTTTGAGGTATTTCAGTGATGTTAGGGTAGGGATCATCATATTATATTAATAACCTTATATGTGGGAAAGGATAATTATCGCATAATTAGTTAAGAAAACAAGGGCTTTGGATTTTGTAAGTGTTTTTGATTGTTTCACCATTTCTTAGAGAATACTCGAGGAATATTGATGGAGATCTAATCTTTGCAAGACCGTTTTATTGTGACAGTAGTTATGAATCGATTAAAGTCAAACAAGTTTTTGAGATCTTGAGGATATTTTTTTATTGTTAGTGTTAAATTTTGTTTTATGTAGAAAAGTGAGAAACGCTATGTTCTCCTCAATAGTATTAAATTTTGGATACTTTGATCTTTAAGAAAAATTGAGATTTGGATACCGATATGAAACACAATTAATGAGAATTATTGATCGTATGATCGATACCTATGTATTTAAGTAAATTTAACTAGATAAATAATAGATTATACTCCTTACGTCCCATCTATAATTTCCAGTATTGACTTTTTTAAAGTCAACATTTTAAAACTTTGACCATAGTTATTTTAAATATTTTAATTTATTAAATTTTATAAAATATATATTCTTAAACTAATTGATTAAAGGTTTTTAAAACATATTTCTTATATATATATTTTTATCAATGATAGATTTAAAGTTTTAATGAGTCAAAGTTAAAATGTTTGACTAAAAAAGTCAATACTCAGCAAATAAAGTGAGACGGAGGTAGTATTAAGTAAGTTTGAGTTAGATTATCATGTTGCTCATGTGAGGATATTGCAAGCAAGTCATGTAAAAGAGTAGTAATACTAGATTTATGGTACCATTAATCGATCTATGAGTATCGGTACTGATAGATCAATGTTGGTACCTATGTATTTAATGGTTTATGATCTTTAAGGAAAGTTAAGGATTGAGTAACTTTAGAAGCCATGAGAAGAAGCATTTGATTGTATTTAAGGGGATACAATATTATGATTGAATTTAAGTCATATCGTTTATGATAGATTTAAGATCTTTTTATAGCTGTTTTAGAGTAGATATATTAAAATAAGAGATTCTTCCTATATAATACAATGATTATTATATAGTAAACTTTCAGAATAAAAGTTGGCACCAAACCTTTTTCCATGTGTTTTAGGAGACAATGTAAAGTTGAGTGTTTGAAGAAACGATAAATGATTGACTTATCATTAATTACGGGTTGAATATTTAGTTTCTTAAAGTCATTTAGGATGCTTGAATATTCCTAAGTGGAAATTATATAGATGACCGTAGACTTGCCACAATTTTTTGGGACTTCATTGAGTAATAATATAATTCTTAACGAGTTCAATTGTTATTTTTGACAAGGTGAGATCCATGTAAAAAATGTGTTTGATTTACGACATTGTAGTGTGTATATGTTACCTTTTGTAATGAGATTCAAGGGTTGGGGTGAAATCTTATCATTTGGTGAAATATTCTTATGATGTCAGATTCTAGTGGGATACATATAACATGTTTTCCAAACACATTATAGTTTGAATTATAAGATCCTTATGAGAATAGAGTTAAACAAGATATATTAATTATTGATATGAGTTATCTTATTGATTTTAAGGTAAGTGATTAAGGCAAGTTGTGATGTTGTTCGTGCTTAGAAGTATTGAACCAGGAAAGCAATATTTTAGATACAAGATGTTATCAGAGTTAGAGTTTATTTTCAAGAGTCACTGTGAGAAGAATTGTTTCAGTTTGGATGTAATGACTGTTTAAGATCTTGTTTTATAGATCATATGTTGTTGTGGAAAGATTTTATGTGCAATAATCTTTTGTGTTTTATTACATAAGTTAAGTTTATTTGATGACGTATCTATATGATATTTTTTAAGGTATTATTGGGTTTTGCTTTTTGTTTGTAATGTATCTATTAAGGACAAATTCCTTTTAAGAGAGAATCAATTAAAATTATAGTTGTATCGATAAAAGACAAAGATCATATTTAAAATGTGTTTTCAGATATCAAAATAACATAACGAAAAATCTTTACGAATGTCAAAGAGTTATAATGATTTTGTTATATTTTTTATGTTTTTGGATTGAAATTTTGAGGATAAATTTTTCTTTTAAGAAGGAAAGACTTATAACGGCTCGATTTTGTAGGCTATTAATTTGAGTTTTTGATTAGAGATTTAGTATTTAATATTGAAGACTTATTTGGGGATGAAAGAAAATATTATAAGTCAAGTTTAAGAAAATTGTGAGTATGTTTATAAGTAATTAAAGTTTGGTGTTTAAAGTGAAAATAAGGGAAGAGATGATCATTTAATGAACAATTTGCTAGTGATGATTAAAGACCATTAAATGGACTTATTTTTTGTACTTGAAAGAAAATAATATCAAATTTATTAAATTAAAAATGGGAAGTGATAGAGAATAAAAAATATGGTTTTAGAGAGTGAGAGTTTTCAAGAGATTTTTTTTTCGTTACCCAGGCCATCGTATATGTCACCACCATCGTTATCAGAACCGCCTTATCAAGACGCATTCGTCGATGGTCTCCTCGTCGTTGCTACTATCATCACTGTTGGGGTTTAAGAAATATGATCAAAGAAGTTGAACGATCACGCACCCTCACAAACCATCTCAATTGATGACCACCACTAGAATATGTGATTGAAGAACTATTCGTTTGGAGTTTGTTATCGTCATCTGGGCATCAGAGGTTGTTGCACGTGTTATCGCCTGCGCGTGGGCATGCTCTAGCTAGAGTGAGTGTATACTATTAGTATGCACATTTCTACATATAATCGTTTTTAATGGGTGCATCATAGCTCGTGTCACACTAGATCACCCGCACCTATTCACTATCTTTCTTTCTTTTTTTTTTTTGGGGGGGGGGGAGACACTGCTATCAACATTTGATTGCTGACTAAAGCTTCATTCTATGATACTTTTTAAAATATGCTTTTAGAGCAAAAGTGGTTTGAGGACCAAAACTTGGTTTGAAAAATAATTTTCAAAAATTAATTTTTTTAGCTTTTTAGTTTTTTCAAAAACATTTTAAAATAAAAATTACACATTTACCTCGTTTATAACACTAAATTTATTAATATTTTTTAAAAAAATTCTAAAATAAATATTTTATCTAATTAAAAACATTTTTAACAACAATATCAATACTCTTATTTAAATCAAATGATCTAACAATACTTTTTTAAAATTGAAAAATACTTTCTCACAGTAATTTTTAAAAGCAATGTAAAACTAACATTGACTTCACAATTTAAGAGTTATCACTTTGAACCCATAGAAATTCGATGACATAAAATCAGATAATTTGTAATATCCCGATTTTGGGTCTAGGAGTTTAGACCGGATATAATTTCAAATTGATTTTTCAAAATTTATTTTTTAGGACCCATTTAAAGTAAAAATAGTTTAAAAAGGAGTTTTGAAAGAAAAGAGGGGTAATGGGGGACCACTTATGTTATTTCCCCAAAACACCCATGAAAGACATAAAATTTAACAAAAATGGGGTTTTTATTCAAAAAGGAGACACCTTTTTATTCTTCATCTTTTTCAAAAGGTTTTCCCCATTACAAGAACAAACTTTCTTCTTCATGGGAGTGATTTTGAAAAGGTAAATCATTCTTTAACTTAGTTTTCTTGTTCTTCACATTATTATAGAATGAATTTTGTTTTTATCCCTTGAGATTTTAGTTACATGTTGGAAATGGGTTTTGAAAAGGAATTTTCGGATGGGTTTTAAAGGGGTATTAAAAAGGGTGTTTTTAAACTTCTTTTGGTGCCAAAATATGTTTAAAAGTTGGGTTTTTAATGGTATTCCCGAAATGGTTTGTTATGAGTATTTTTGGAGGTTAAAAACTTGAGTTTTTGGTTGAGTTTTGTTGAAAATAAAGGGTTGGAGATATATATAACCTTGGTAGGTGTTTTTAGAATGTTAAAGGACGGATTTTGAGTAGTTAAATGAGGTAGATCATGGAATTCCCGAAGTGGCTGTAGTAGGCAATTTTTGAAGGTGAAAAATGAGTGTTTTGGGGGTGTTTTAGTGTGAAAATGAAGGGCTGATAGTTATACTATATATGAGTGATGTTTTGGACATGTTTTGAAGTGTTTTAGGTGTTTAAATTGAGGGTAATGGTTGTGCTTTGCTTAAGTACGAAAATGAGAATATTTGGATGAATTTGGCTTTGAATTGTTTAGAAAATATTGTGGATTTTTGAGATGATGTAAAATAGTGATTTTGTGGTTGATTATGAGGTTAATACTTTAATTTTGATTGGTTTGAAGCAGCACATTTGGTTCCGGGTGATTCGAGTACAAATCCGGAAGGTTCGAGGATCGATTTGGCTACCGTTAGAGTTGTGTGGTGAGTGGAAAAATGTTTTGAACTTGGTTTTGGTTCAAGGAAGATTTTGGGAGTTTGGATTAGGCTTGATAAGCTAATCCAAACTCAAGAGTAAGATTTACCTATTTTTTTACTTACCTTGCATGCTTGTTAGATGGTAAAAATTGTAAAGTTTGTTGTGTTTAATTGTTGTCGATGACATGTTAATTGTTATGTTGAGTTGTATTGATTATTTATTGATTAATGACATGTTAATATGCCATGTGAGATATTTGTAAGGTAACTGTAAGATATTGCAGGTTATGTTTGTAAGTGGTAAGTAAGACCACTAGAGTATCGTAAGAAATATAGCCGGGTGGCTATATAAGACCGATAAGAGGTGTAAGATGTAAGATTTGTAAAATAATATTATGGTAATGATGTTGGCATTCGTTGAGTCATACCGGGTATAATTGGTCGACCAATAGGATGTAAGAATAGTGTACTATGAGACAAAATTCGCACACGTGTAAGATAAATTCGGTTGTGTCTGACAAAACTCGTATACGTGTAAGATAAATTCGTCCGTGTAAGATAAATTCGTATGCATGTAAGACGTTTCCGCATATCCGTGTATAATAACCGAGTTTGCCAACATACTTATCTTAATTGCTATGAATATGTGTTTTTATGTACAAAATACTATATAACTATATAACTAAGACACCATCTCTAGGAGTTACAAAATGTACAAAATACCATACTTTTTCTTGCTTGATGTTTGAGCTTGCCTCCTTAATTGACCTTAGCTTAGCTCTTTTACTTGAATACCTGGTGTTTTGGGAGAAATGAAACAAAAGAGTGATAAGTACTTTTTAGGTACTTAGTGAGGTAGTTCCTAGAACTAATCGGTTAAACATGTATTAAGCAAGTAACAAAGATAAACAAACAAATCATGATTACAAGTCATGGCATTTAACATAGACATAGTTTCATATAAAGCACACAAGGTCTATCATTCAAGTCTTTCAATTCAAAGCAACCAAGAATTCACATGCTCTCATTCAAGACTAATGAATATGGGCATACTTCCAAAATTCAAGCAAACAAGTCTATCATGCTTTCAAGTCATATAAGCATACACTTCTTCAAGGGCAAGTAACATGTTGGTACCAATGCAACATCATATATATTAGCCTATGCTAATTTTAACTAGTCAAGTAACATAACAAGAGAGTGCACCAAATGCATATTCAAGTATTATAGCTTTTTACTTGTATTGATTCCTTTTGAATCCTTGGTTTTTAGTTAGGAAGAAGATAATCGGGTTACAAGTGGGTACACAAAGTACCTAGCAAGTTGATGCATATAGCATCCAAGAAGGTGCCCATGGCACCACGAGACGTACACGAGATACAAATACACGAAGTACTATCAAGTCGATACATGAAGTATCTAGCAAGAGCTCAATACCCTAAAGAGCTCAATACCCTAAATACACTAACCATCCAAAACAAGTAGGTGACTTACCACCACTAAAGAGCTCAATACCCTAGGCATGCCTTTCTACCTAGGACCAACTAGCAACCAAGGATTTATGATTCTTTAATAGTTAATTCTTTCTTATTTCGAGTATCAATCATTGCAATCCTAGAAGACAATATGAATGCAAGAATACCTTAACTTACCTAGCAATCAAAATATTACAACATGATTTGGCCTTTCAAAGACATTTAAACAACTATGAGTTTATTCAGTTTCTGCAAACAAGCATATCAATATCATGGCATTTTCTAGCATACAATTTAACATGGCAACAAGCAAGTTTAGCAATCAATTACTCTTACCTCCCATGATTTAGCCTAGTGATTAATTAGTCAAGTTTCATAGCAATTTAAACATAAAAGGAGTGGTTGGGACCTAGTTCCCAACCCTAAGTTAACCACACTCACAAAGACTTTAAGCTATCAAGGATTGAGGATGGAGATCCCTTTGCCCTTCCTCCTTGCAAGGTCTAGTCTTTCCTCCTCTTCGTTATCAGCTTCCTTTGGATCCTCTAACATACCATACATACATAATCATTCATTAGAATGCATTAAAACTACTTAATTCAAGTGTTCATATTGTCACGGGGCTAGAGTCTTGACCTAGCTAAACCGCGCGGCCTTAGTCGATGTTCTTAGACAAACGACTAAGTCAGCCTGAAAACTCGCTCCGGAAGATCAAACTTCCCAAGGCACTAAGAACGCTGAATCGTTCTGGCGGAAAGCAAACTATGAGTATGGCTACTCAAGAACGAAAAGAAGAACGCGAAGAACACAAAGAACAATTGAGAGAGTTTTTTAGAGTGAATGCCACTTGATTACTCAAAGATGAGATGATACAAATGAGACTGGGGAGGTCTCTATTTATAGTTGATTCCCCTTACATCCGACGGTTCCCACTGATTTACATCGATGGCTAGGATCATTTCCTACCAACCACATTGGCACAATCCTAAGAATATTCCATGTTAACTAAGGAAACAAATCCTAAGAATACAAGGAAAGTTTACAAGGCCAAAATGGCTATCTTCTAGAATCCTCCATGGAACGGGCTAAGTCTGGTGGTACCTTTAGGCCCAAAATCTCCCTAAGAACCTCTTGGGCAGCAATATGCGCATGTGGCACGGGCTCGAACTGACGGCCCGTGACATTCTCCCCCACCAAACATGGCGACGCCCTCGTCGCCGCCTCGGAATGAAGATAGAACCGATCCTGGGAATTCCTTGTCACCTCGGCTTGCCCCAAACTCTGAATCGGGCTGGATGCTCTTCTCATAAAGAGCACTCGACTCTGGCTCAGTTGTCCATCCAAATGGACTGCTTGCTTTGGTACTCGTCGCCATCTAACATCAGTCACCGTCCCTCCAAGCGCATCTCGATCGTAGGAGTTAGCTCCTACCAGTTGTGATTTGCCCCCATTTGGACACACATGATCCTTGCACAATGACTTGGACGCCACAACATTGAACACTGAGCGGTCTCTCAAGATCGTCGGCAACCCTCGTTTGCGCCTAAGAACTCTGAAAGGTGGCTTGTGCTCTCGCCAAGTATCGACAACTCCATTTGAAGGGTTAGGTTTTTGCTGGCCTACACCCGACAAACAAGGCAAATCAAACTGTAAAACACAATCATTGTGTTCGGGATGTACCTCAATCAACTTTTCCGCATTCACTCTAACTCGCATCAATCTTTCTTCACTCGTGAAGTTTGATGCTCCCATCGATGCTCCGTCTTCATTGAAGCTCGATGCCTTGTCCATCTCCTCAATGGATGGATCTCCCACGGGTTCACTATCATGTGGCTCAGGCAACTCTTGCCCCACCAAGGTGTCCACTCCAATAGCCTCCAAAGCGATGCCTCCTTCCCTTGGAGCATCCTTGGTAAGCTGAATGGATGTCAGCTTCTCGATCCTCCGTCCCTTGTCTCGATACACGGGCACAACACAATGTTGTTTCGGATCCAAAATGCATATAACATCGGCACAAGGGATGATAAGAGCTTGAACACGGTCAAGGAAGTTAAGCCCCAAAACGAAATCAAAGTCATCTAAGTGAATTACCTTGAAATCTTCCTTGGCCTTCCATTCACCAATCTGCAGCTCTACCTTCCGCACTGTTCCAACAACTGGAACCTCCTTGGCATTAACGGTCTTGATCTTTTTGGTTGAACCTTCAACTTCGAGACCAAGCTTCTCAGCAGCCATCTTTGACATGAAGAGATCGGATGCTCCGGTATCCACTAGAGCACTCCTCGATCGTCCCGCCACGTTGATGTTGACAAACATCAACCCATTCTGCTTCGGGCCCTTCTTCGCCTTTGCAGAATTTAGTATCATTGCCCCAAGCTTACAAGCCTCACTTGACTCGGGCTTGTCCCTTTTGGGCTGCTTGGCTCGATCCGGGTGCTCACGAACTACGTGAGGTCCCTTGCTCTCGTAACATTGCTTCCCCACCCTTGGCTTGATTGCTCTAACACTAGCAATCGTACCAAGCATACATTCCTCGTCCTCTTGCTCGTCATCCGCATCATTGATCGTATCGGGGCGCTTCTTCTTGGGACACTCTTTCACCAAGTGTGAACCATGGCAATGGTAGCACTTCAAAGGCCCTCGATCCTTTTTCTCCGATGGTTTGACAAACTTGTTGACCCTCTCATCATCAATGCAAGAATGATTATCCTCCTCGTCTCCCCCACCAAAGCTCTTACCTCGGGGCTTGGAAGACTTGGACATGTCAACTTCGAACTGAGCTATGGACTCGGCTGCGGTAAAGGCTTTGGAAAGCTCCTCGACTCCCCTCCGCTCTAGCTCCATTTGAGCCCATCTTTGGAGTCCATCCATGAAGTAGGAAAATCCCTCCGCTTCACTCAAGTCCTGGATTTGGAGCTTGATTTCAATGAACTTCCTGACATAGTCAGTGATGGAACCCTCATGTTTCAATTGCCGCAACTTCTTACGAGCCTCCCGTTGAGCATTCGTCGGATAGAATTGCTCTTTGAACTCAACTTGGAACTCCTTCCATGTCTCAAAAGGAATGTCTCCACTCGGCTCCTCCGAGCATCTGCGTCGCCACCACAAAAGAGCGACATCAGTTAAATACATCGAAGCAACGTTTACTTTCTCCGCATCATCCTTGATGCCCATGGCTCGAAAATACTGCTCCATGCCCCACAAGAAGTTCTCAACATCTTGGGCCGATCGGTTCCCCTTGAACACCTTTGGCTTTGGAATGTCCTTCTTCGACTTGGATGCAGTGGCCATCTTTCCATTCATCAAGGCAACTTTGTAAATATACAAGTCTGCCTTCATCTCCTCCATCTCAATCTTCACAGCCTGCAATTCGGCCTCAAGCACCTCGCACCTCTCTTCCGCACCGTTGGCCACCTGGCTGAGTTTATCAACTCGCTCCTCCAGCGTAGCTACAGCATCCCTCGAACTTGCTCTTTGGCTTTGCCCAGCAACGATCTTCACACCCTTTGCTGCAACGTCTTCTTCTCCACGTGCCATAATCACTAGCGCCTTGCTCGAACCACGCTCTGATACCACTTGTCACGGGGCTAGAGTCTTGACCTAGCTAAACCGCGCGGCCTTAGTCGATGTTCTTAGACAAACGACTAAGTCAGCCTGAAAACTCGCTCCGGAAGATCAAACTTCCCAAGGCACTAAGAACGCTGAATCGTTCTGGCGGAAAGCAAACTATGAGTATGGCTACTCAAGAACGAAAAGAAGAACGCGAAGAACACAAAGAACAATTGAGAGAGTTTTTTAGAGTGAATGCCACTTGATTACTCAAAGATGAGATGATACAAATGAGACTGGGGAGGTCTCTATTTATAGTTGATTCCCCTTACATCCGACGGTTCCCACTGATTTACATCGATGGCTAGGATCATTTCCTACCAACCACATTGGCACAATCCTAAGAATATTCCATGTTAACTAAGGAAACAAATCCTAAGAATACAAGGAAAGTTTACAAGGCCAAAATGGCTATCTTCTAGAATCCTCCATGGAACGGGCTAAGTCTGGTGGTACCTTTAGGCCCAAAATCTCCCTAAGAACCTCTTGGGCAGCAATATGCGCATGTGGCACGGGCTCGAACTGACGGCCCGTGACAATATGCATAACAAATACAAGATTCAAATCTGTCCTACAATAGACAATTTATCGACCCCTTACTAAAAATTGCATATCTTTTAATTCGTACATCATATTTTCAATTACTTTATACCGTTGGAAAGCTAATGAAATCATCTATTTAACCATAATAATCTTGAATTTTATTACTAAGCTATTTAATACAGTTTTCTATCAAAGACAGACCTATTTTAATTTTCGGACAACCTTGATATCTCTTTTTAATTCCTTTCCAGATTTTTCTATAGAACTCCAAATCGAGTTCCGTTTTTTCCCAAGCCTTATAGACACATGCAATATTAATACTAATAATTTTTAGCTTAAAATTACAACCGTACTATTCACGGTGGCCGTTTAAAGTCACTATTCTAGAACAGAATGTTTTGGACAGCTTGAACCACCATTTACTAATTGGCTTATAACTTTCTCTACACAACTCCGAATAAGGTTACGTAAATTTTAACATAAACTAAATACATGGGGATATTTGAATGCAAAATTTAAGCCTCTAGTTACAAAAAATTCGTTCTAGGGGATTTTTCCAAAGTGGCTACCCGGAATTGCATTTCTAAACAAATTTTGACTAGTTTTCATTCCATAGATTTAATTCCTAATACAATCTTGTTCTCATAAATTTCCAGCACCTTAAACATAAAATCAACATCAATTAATCCATTTTACATCAACCATTTGCATGCCTACACACTAATTTTTCAATAACACATCTACGCTTCTAAGGTTCTTACTAACATGATTTCACTATGCATTTTTGTTCTAAGTCATGGCGGCCCAATCATCTAAGCTTATTAATCATGGAAGTATATATTTCTAAAAAGGATAATCACATAACCTTCAACTATTTGAGCATGCAAATTTCTTCAAATTTCTTAAACAAGAGCAGCCCCTAAAGTTTAACTTTCTCCCTTTATACTCGGCTAAGAGAGCAAGATAAAGCAAGGCTTACTTTTAATCTATTTTCACTCATAAACTCACTAATTTAACATCTAATTTAAGGGTAAACCAAAGAGTGAATCTCTCTCTCACTCAAATTTTCTTTATGTTTAACTATGGAGAATTAGGGAAAAAGATGATTTGATTTCTCTTCTCTTTCTTGTTCTCGTGAAAATGGGGAAGGAGGAAGATGAAAATCATCCCCTTTATTTGACATGTGAAAGGTTACTTTTAACCCTTTAATTACAACCAAGCTTAATTTATTGGAAGGGTAGTCCATGGAATCCTAATATTTACCATACAATCTCCATGTTTCTCATTTAATTCAATCTGCTCCCTTTTTTCTAATCCAAAAAACATATGATTCAATTTAATTTATGAACAATTCATATCATTCTTCTAGCCTGGTTTTAGGGTGTTACAACAATATTCTTAACATGGTAACTCATCCTCATTGCTCTCTCGCTACTGCTAATTTTATAAAGATATACTTGAGCTTTCATTTGACGGTTACCTGGATCCTTGCTTCTCTTTACTGCCTCCACATTAGATACTCTACATTGCAAGGTAAATGAGAGGGTAAGCATAAGCTTAATGAGTGTATAAAAACATATTTAAAAACACCTTGCAATGCAACCCATAATATACCAAAATCAATTTTAAAACAAGTCATGCTCTAAGTAAAAACATTGTCCATGGGCGTCAACGCCAATATTTGAAAAACAACAAGTGTACCATAGTTCAAGAGCCACAAAACTTTTTCATTTAACTTTTGAAAACACATACTTAATAAGCATAACACAAGACTTACATGCTACTACGACAAAGTTCATTGAAAATACTTTTTCATTTATGAAATACACATGCAAAACTCGTTGCAAGGTATCCTCCACTTGCTTATAACATTATATTGGTATTAGTGAACCATTTAGATTACCACTGAACGTTAGGATAAACGGAAACTCGCATGTGGCCTATACCGCCAAGCATGCCCGTGATTGACTAACACAATCACAAAATCTCACCCTTAGTGTCCGGGATAGTTTACCATACCCGATTGTGATAAGGTCATTGTTATACCACAAAACACTAAGCATCACCTCTAATGCATCACTAAGGAATTTTACACGTACGTATTTTATAATTATAGTGCTCTCACATCCTATTGATCGATCAATTTATCCACGTTTTATCATCTTTAATACCAACACTAAAAATAAAATCAATTCTCAAGTTTCGAGTTAAAAACAGTGAAATAAATTCATGCATCCCACCAATACATGCATTAAATGCATAAACAGGTAAAAACTACTCTATTCATGTTTTCAAAACAAAATCGTGGGAACATCATATGGATATAAAAACCTTTGTAAAATAAATCTCATGAGCATCTAAAACACATGCATATATACATATGCACAACATAATATGAGCAGGACTAAAACAAAAACACATAGTAAAACACGGCATAATATGAGAACTTTTAAGAAATTAATACTTTAAACTTAATTTTGAGTAAAAGGAGGTTTTTCACACCTTCCCTATACCCCCAAACCTTTTTAAAACACATTTAAAACATTTTCAAATCGACAACCCTCATAATTCACTCATCGATTTACCAAAACTTGTTCGACAAGTCACTCGAAAACGCGATTTGGCTTTCGGATCTCCCTCAAAATTGTTCCTCTAACTCTTGAACTAATTCAAGCATCAAAAACAGAGGGTTCAATGCATTATAACACACTCAAACATCCCTCAAGTCGGACCAATACATGGCAGCTCCTAAAAACACCATAAAACCTAACTGAAACTCACCGAAAATCTCTCCAAACACCACCTAAACCTTAGGTTCGGGATTATATACTTCAAAGCCATCTTAATTACATATAAAAACTTCAAGATTCATGTATTTAGGCATCAAAAACATCCATGTAAAACCCTTGAACGAAAATCAATAAAACAATGGAATTTTTATTAAGAAAATCGATTTTACTGATTCAAGACTTTAAAGATTGTTTCAATCAGACAAGAACTTAGGAATTTCTTTAAATAACTTTAGGTTTCAGAGGTTTGAACGATTCTCAGCTCAAAAATTGATCCAACCTTCTTCCAAGGTTTAAAAACAAGTAAATCCGAAGAAAAACAAAGAGATTTTGAAGAAGAAAAATATAAGAAAATAAACCAATGAAATTTTATTAAAATGAAGAGGCTGCCTTGGGGAAGAAGGAACCGAAATTTAGAGAAGGGTTATTTTTAAAAAGTGAATTTTTGGGTTTTGGATCAAAATTAACGAATTTTGATTACTTAGGTTAAAACAAGTGATTAAAGGTTGTCTATATAGGCTCTTGGAAGGCTTAAATCAACTAGTATTAGGATTGAATCAAAACCCCTTAAATATTCAAAGTTTTGGCTTAGTTTATAAAATTGTCCTCAAGTTTTCAATTTTTACAAAATAGTCACTAATTTCAAAAGTTTAGGGATTCAAGGGTCAATTTTTGAAATTGAGTTTACATAAGTCAAATATGTCAAATAAAAATTTTAGAATATTTTTAAAAGATTTATTTTCTTTTAAAACGATTTTTTAAATATTTAATCCCGAACTAGGCTATACTGACAAAACCGATTCACAAACTTCTAGACTCATTTTTAGGACGTTAGATAATATATTAATTCCATAACTCAATTTTGTATACCAATTATCAAGTAATTAATATTAGAAGATAGTTCATTTAAAAATAAGAATAATTAGAGGATAATTGATAATATATTATATTAGTTGATTTAATTAACGAATTATATTAATTAATTATATAAAAATATTTGGAAAATGAATAGATAATTGATAACTATTTGATTATTTGAACAAACAAAATGACATATAAAAATATAGTTATATTTAATAATTATTTGATAATTTATTAATGAACCCAATAAATATTCAAGATGAAAAAATAGATGATATTTATCTTAAGAGACGTGAGTTCAATCATTTTATTTATAATATGTGTGCATTATCAAATAATTAAGAATATATATGAATGAATACTGCATTATAATTGCTTTAAAATTATTAAATAATAATTTATTAATTACTAATATTTTATAATTTCATTAATATAATTTAGACGTTATATTATTTTTTTATGAATTAATATTTTAATTTTATTGGTTATTCTCCTACTTGGGAAATAAACGGTGTGGATCAATCCATCCAACTTCCGCCTAATCTTCATTTCCCCCACGTAAATGACAGAAGAAAACACCAAGGCAAAAGAGAAGCGATCATAAATTCTCAGAGAGTACAAGGATAAGCAAAATCAATACGATGTCGTTATGTTGCTCCTTCTCCACTGCAAAATCTGTGTCCCTCTTCTCCAAACAACCCAAAATTTCCAGCCATGGATTCGTCAAAGCTTCTTCTTCTTCCTCCTCTCCTGCTGACGTCCCTGATTTCCTCTCTGCTGATTGGTATGTTTCTTCGATTTCTAAAATCTTCGATTTCTCTATAATTATATATATGATAATAATTCAGACCCCCTTTTTTGTTCAATTTCCAGGCTTGAATCTAGAAGGAAAAAACCTTTTGGCCCAAGGCTAAATGTAAGTTCGTAGCTTTCTATATGTTAAGGTTCCATATTTGAATACTTTTTAAAGAATTTTTTGTTTTCTTTTACATTTGAAGCTGAAAGCAAATTAGTCAAAACTGTAGCTAAGATAAAAATGTTGTTATAGTTCAGTGCGGAAGAAGCTGTTCTACACCAACTTGATGCATTGAAATACAATGACCAACCTCGACAGGATTATGGGATCGAAGTTATGTACAGGGTAATTCATGATTCCATATAATTTGTTTAGAATTTTGGGGATTGAGTTCGGTTTTTCAGTTTGTTCTTTTGACAGTTTGCAGGGTTTGATCCTTTTGAAAGGTCTACATATTTTGGACCCTTTTTTGATCTAGGGCAGGTCAGTCTGTTACTGATTTTTCCAAGTTCTTTGATTCTTGGTTCGGTAGATGCCAAGCCGGTGCTGATGCTTTTCTATTTTGCTGCTTTTGTCTTCATGTAGTTTGAGCGGTTTAGGCGAATTTTTCACCATTCAGGTTATCGAGTATTGCTTGGTCACAAGGAGAGGAAGGTCTTGAGCAGTTTGTTTGTCAAGGAGGTATTGGATTGGTTCACATAGGTGACTTGTTTACGGACCTTTACCATGTTTTTACCTTGCTTTCTTTCTAATCGCCTGTCGTTTTTTCTCATGGTAGAGCAGAACCGATTCAAACAACGGGTTTGGATACTTGGAAGCCGTCCAAATGAGGAAGAAGTATTTGAGTTTACAATGGTGCAGGTTTGTTCATTGAACTTTTTGCTATGCAATTCTTCATAGGAATTAACAATACCATTTGTGCCATACACCATGTTTCTTTCTTCGGTTTCTCAAGGATTTCAGCTAGTAAAAATACTATGAACTTTCTGATTGAATGGCCAAAAGCTTTTTACTTTTCTTTTCTGTAGTTTCAGCAGATTTTACTTCTAAAAGTTGGAATCATGCATCAACATAAAGTTTTTGTTTAAATACGTAATATATCGAAACATGGGAAGGAGTTTTACCTTCGTATTAATGTTTTACGGTTCTTTTGCTTGAACTTTTCGTTTTTCTTGAAGTACATATATCCAGAACTTATCTCCTCAGTGACCTATAGTTTATAAACAAACTTGAAAATATTACAAATATATATTTTTTTGACAAAAAACATACTCATGTAAGACACATCCATATCCGGCTCTCATACTCGAGTTCATGTAAATTAATTATCTGGTTGTTTTATGCTCCATTGTCAAACATAGGAAAGGCCTAAAAATATGATTATATTATACGCTCAACTAGCTATTACTAATTTTCTTTTTTATGCTTTCATATAAATAAGAGTTTGTAATAGTTTACATATAATAAACTGACTGTAGCTTTTTCACTAGAAAACTGGAAATAAACACTTTGCTTTGTTCCTAATATCAGCTAGTAACTTGTTTTTGGCAGAGGATTGGTGGTTCGTGGGATGGTTATTGGCTGACAGAGAGTTTACTTCACGACGGAGATGCATTTGCTGGTGGCTTGGCTTACTGACAACAGTCGTCGGTACAGGTTGTCTCTGAATTACTTGTGCCCAACTGTTTATATTTCACATTCATGTAGATATTGCTAGAAGTCATTGCGAATTCGAACTTTGTAAATTTGAACCTGTATATATACTAAGCATTTATTAATTACCATACTAGTTTATTAATTACCATACTAAGCATTTCAGAGTTTACTAATTTATTTTTTAAGATAATCTCATAAATCTTAGATTTATACCCAAAATTTAAGGAGGATTGTTTTAAAAAAATTGGCTCATTAAAACCCCAACACATGATGAAAATGAATTACAATAAAAATACTCAATTGCGTACATGATATCTATAATAAAAGCTCTTAACGATCAGATATGTATTTGGATGTTTTAGGATATTTGGTCCTGTTGTTGAAGTTTTAGTGACTTAATTTTATTTCATTTCATAGATTTTTAATCGGTTGGATTGTTGTAAAATTGAATAACCCTATTAAGGATAATTCTATAGCATTCAAAATCATAACGCTCTTAAATATATTTGGTTGCTAGACCTTATACTTTTCTATAGCATTCAAAATCATAATTCTAGTTAAATTTAGATTCTTTAATTATACAATATATTTAACCGAATATAATTATATATGCAGAATCTAATTCTACTTTGACCAAGTTTCTTTAGGATATATATATTAATAATATCTTATAATTACAATCAGTGACGAATCTGGGCCTTGGCCCACCCTATGCCCAAATAAATGTTATTTTATATTTTAATATTAATGTAAATTAGGTTTTAGATATGTAAGAATAAAAGAAATAGTCCAATATAAAAGATTAATTTATTTTTAAATCTTGAAATAATTTAAGAAATAAAATTTAATCAAAATAAAAGATAAAAATAAAAATAATGAGATTGTTTATATTTTTATTACATTTTATAAATAATATATAATTATTTTTAAAAAATAATTTAAATATATTTTGGTTACTAATTGATTAGATATTGTCGCGACCATTTTAAAACCGAAAAGTGAAAAATAGCCTGGCGAGTTAATTTTGGAAAATCGAGTTTTTTACCACTTTTAATTATCATTTATGAAAATTCGGGGTATTAAAAAAACGTATTTTATTTGAATTTTAAAAAACTTGGAGTCGCCACCGGCCACTTTGATAGGCCAGACACCATAAAACAAACCAGAGATTTTTTTTTAAAAAACATTTTGGGTTCGGGAGTCGGTTACGCGTAAGGACGACCCTTACGAGAGCCCGAAATCGGTACCTTAATAATTAAACGTGGCATTTTGGTATTTCGAATAATAACATTAATTTAATCCGTCATTGTCAAATAAATATCGCTCGATTAAGAATATCCTTTTGAGTAAAAAGGTACATTTCTTTTAAATACGAGCTTTGAGAAAGACGCCCTATAATAGGAAACCTTAACTCGTATTTAAAGAAATATAGATTCTGACCCAAAAGGTTTTAAATATGCATAATCAATTATTATCTGGTTCATTTTAAGTTCTAACCTATGAGGCTTCATTAATTTAAATATTTAAACCCTATTAAATTATTAATTTCACCGGGTGTATTATGATAACATCCGAATGCACGGACACTACCATTTCGACACCAAACAAAATTAATAATGCTATTAGTGTTTCTAGTTTTGCCTAATTAATTTTATTAAATTCTAACCCTAAATTATTTACCATTTTCTATGTTTCGATGACACGCCGAATACGATACCAAAGTACACTATTGGCCAACATAATGTTATTTCAAAACACTGACCACTTAGTGTATCCGAGATATATGATTAAAACATCATCGTTACTAAATTATCTCCCCTATTTAAAATTAATTATTTAATTAAAGTAACTAACCCTAAAAAGGCTCTAATTTAATTAAAGTGACTAACCCTAAAAAGGCTCTAGTTTAATTAACTACGTGAAAATTAAATGTCACCCTAAACACTATTTTATATGAACTTAAAACATGCATACAAATAAATAAAACGATTAAATAAATATAACATTAATTAAAAGACAAAGACAAAGGATCAAATTGATTTAATTAAAAGATAAAGGAACATTACTTGATTTCGATATTTGATCTAATACAACCAAATTATCAACTTTCTTGTTGTCCACTGCTCCAAATCAAGCATTTGAATCATCTTGCAAGCTTCATTCGATAACAAGCCATTGAGCGATAATCTGTTCGGTGCTCGTGAACCATACATTTTCATGCAGTCCTCTCCCCGGCAACTTTCCAGTAACACATGCAAAAGGGTTAAGATTTCCAGAAAAATAAGTGTTGACAATGGCATTATGACCACCATTATTACTGTCATCATGAACAGAATCACTATGTCATTATGTCTCATTATTGTTGCAATCATCGTCTCCATTATTACTCATGATTGCTTCAACCATGAGCCTCTTTCCACCCTCATGATTACTGCCATCATTTTTAATCATAACCTCTCGCCCATCATTGCACCATCATTTTTAATCATTGCTTGGCCAAAAACCAATTCATCATCTTAGAATCCATGGACTTTGCATGCGAAATCAAAACTCCCCCCACCTTTTGAGAGAGTCGGTCCCCCTGTGTAGTCCCTTTTTTCTCCTTTGACCGAATGGCTTCCTCCCCATGTTTTCCCTCCTGCTTGAACCGCCCCTCTTAATCGCTGCCCTCCCTCTCTGTCAGACATCGGCCATTGTTTCCTTTGTTCGATCATGGAGAAGATAAATCACGTTTTCAGGTTCTTGAATCTCTCCAACATCCATTGCAAAGAACCCATGTACGAGCGACCAAGTCAACTATTTTCTTTTGCTTCCAGACTAAGATCCAAAGAAGGCAAGTTTGTTTTCCTTCTCTCCCCGAGTATGTGAATCCTCCTTTTTTGTTCGATCTCCCTCTCTCCCTCTCTCCCTTTCCTAATGCCACAAACCACCTTTTGCTTCTCCTTATTTTTCTCTCTTTTGTTTTTCCGGTTTCCCCTCCCCCCATCATCTCTGTGAATAACCAAACCAAATAGCCAAAACCACCAAACTGCCATCAACCCCTATCCATTGGTAACTGAACGACCTTATCCATTTTCTATTTTTTATTTTTATTATTTTATTTCATTTATTATTCATTTTATTTATTTATTTATTTTATTATTATTTACTATATTATTTACTTAATATATATTTACGTAGGCCTTATTTTATATTCGAACCCGGACGAAATTCGGGTATTACAGCTACCCCTATTTGCTCAATGTTGTGGAGCAGGAGACGAGCAAAGACTGAAAAGACACGAATTTCGTCTAAGCTACTTGGCCTCTGTTACACTAACAAAGCTTGAAGTTGTTCTTCTCATTACGAATTTCTTCAAGCAAAATACCTGAGATGGAAACCGAGGCTGTTCTTTTCATTATGAAATTCCTCGCATCCCATGAAACCTAGAGCTGTTCTTCTCAATATGAAATTCTCCAGGGTCTGAAGTTGTTCTTCTCATTATGAATTTCTTCAAACAAAAAGGTGATGGAACCCGAGGTTGTTCTTCTCATTATGAAATTTCTCATATTCCATGGAATTTGGAATTGTTGTTTTGATTGGTTGTTTGAATTCTTTTTGAAACTTGAATCCTTTTCTGCAAAAAGATAAGACATCAATTAATACAGATACAACATGGATTAAATTGAAAAACTTTATCTTTTCATTTGTCATCGTCATCGCTTCTCAGCTCAAGCTTGAGTATTTTCTCATCTGAACCCATTGCTGGTTTAATTTGATTGATCCTGCTCAAGGTTTTATTTTCCTGCATAAAACACAAATATTTAATTTTTCGTTACTTTCTTTTTTTTGTCTATTTTTTATATTTTTCTCTTTTCATTCTTTTCTTCTTTTTTCTTTTTGTTATTATTGTATATTTACTTGCAACCTTTTTTTTTTGAATACCCAGACGAAATTTAGGTATTACAGTTGTCCCTCTTTGCTCAATGATGTGAAAAAGGGGACGAGCAAAGACTGAAAAGACACAAATTTCGTCTAGACTTCTTGGCCGCTTTTTACGCTAACGAAGCTTGAAGCTGTTCTTCTTACTATGAATTTCTTCAAGCTTAACATCATGCCCGGAGGACTTAAAGATGACCCGAAGGATTCAACATCATGCCCGAAGGACTTATTGATGACCCGAAGGATTTAAAATCGAATTGCCTCCTTGATTGTGCAAACGATATCATCACTCCCGAAGGTGACGGCCCGAAGGACTTAACATCATGCCCGAAGGACTTATTAATGACCCGAAGGATTTAGCATCATGCCCGAAGGACTTATTGATGACCCGAAGGATTTAACAATGGAATATGGAGCTGTTCTTCTTATTACGAAATTCTCCATCTCCACTGAAGAGTCTGAAGCTGTTCTTCTTATTACGAAATTCTTTAGACAAAAGGTGATGGAACCCGAAGCTGTCCTTCTTATTATAAAATTCTTCGTATCCCATCGAATTTGGAGCTGTTCTTCTTATTATAAAATTCTCCAAACTCATCAAGTGACAGAAATCGAGGTTGTTCTTCTTATTATGAAATTCCTCGTCTTCCAGGAAATCTAGAGCTGCTTTTCTTATTATGAAATTCTCCAGGGTCTGAAGCTGTTCTTCTTATTATGAATTTCTTCAGACAAAAGGTGATGGAACCCGAAGCTGTTCTTCTTATTATGAAATTCTTCGTATCCCATCGAATTTGGAGTTGTTCTTCTTATTATGAAATTCTCCAAACTCATCAAGTGACGAAAATCGAGGTTGTTCTTCTTATTATAAAATTCCTCGTCTCCTGAAAATCTGGAGTTGTTCTTCTTATTATGAAATTCTCCAGGGTCTGAAGTTGTTCTTCTCATTATGAATTTCTTCAAACAAAAAGTGATAGAATCCGAAGCTGTTCTTCTCATTGTGAAATTCTTCGTATCCCATGGACTTTGGAGCTGTTCTTCTTATTATGAAATTCTCCAAAGTTTGAAAAAGTTTGAAGTTGTTCTTCTCATTATGAATTTCTTCAAACTAATCAAGTGGTGAAAACCGAGGCTGTTCTTCTTATTATGAAATTCCTCATCTCCTGGAAATCTGGAGTTGTTCTTCTCATTATGAAATTCTCCAGATCAAAAGTGATGGAACCTGAGGTTTCTTCTCATTATGAAATTCCTCATATTCCATGAAAACTTGAATTGTTGTTTGATTTTTTTTTCTTGAATCATTTCTCATAGGCTTCTGAATCATGTTTAACAGAAATATGATGCATTATTAGTATGCTCCTAATGCAAATATTTCTATTATGATGCATGAATGTTACTTGAAGACTACTTGGGGTAAACTTTCAGCTTCAGGGAAAGCTCATAATTTCCTGCTTTATCTCCCGACATATTGTAATACCCTAAATTTGGCCTAAGAGTTAAGGACTAAATTAATGTAATTAGGGCCTAATAAAATCCTAAAATTAGGGACTAAATTGAATGAAATTGAAAATTAGAGGCCAAATTGAAAAAAGACCAAAAAGTGAAAATTCAAGAAAAGAGAGATTGCATGTAAATTTTCAAGGAATTGGAGGCCATGGACACATGTCAAGACCTCCTTTGACCAGCCACCATGGCTTATAATTAGGTGGATTATGTTTGATTTAAATAAATAAATGGAAAATAGGAAAAATAGGAAAATAAAGGATAGTGGGAGAGAGAAAAGTCTTACAAATCATCTTCCTCCTCCATTTTCTTTCTTCTTGGCCGGCCATGGGAGACTTTAAGAGAGAGAAAAATTCTCTCATCTTGCATGTGAGTTTTTAAGAGGAATTTTGAAGGATTGAAGCTAGATTCTTGAGTTAGGAAGGTTCCTAAGCAAGGTAAGGTATTTTTCTTCTTGAAAACTTGGTTAAAATTGAAGTTAGGTGTTGTTAGCTTGAATTCCATGGCTGAAAATTTAGTATGTTGCTTATAGTTAGTTTATTTTTAAGTTAGAACTTGAATGGAGGTTGCTGGAAATTGGTATTGTTGTGATTGGTTGAGACTTTAAGCTTGAGGATTTAATTGCATGAATTTGAAAGTTGTAGGGACTGTTTTGTGGTTAAGTTTATGAAGGATTTTGATGTTAGGATGCTTAAAATGGTCTTATGTGGACTGATTTGAAGTAGAATGAAGCATGAGAAAGTTTGGTAGTGAATTAAGTGCTAAATGTATTGTTTGGACTGTTTTGCTAGAATTGAGAAATTGATGGACTTAATTGTTATTGTTGAATCTGGAAATTTAATGTTGAATTCATAGGATAATGTTTTAAGAGTGTGGAAATTAAATTATAGGTACTTTGGTTGAAAAGATGAAGGAAAGAAAGTGATAGGAATTGGTAATGTGCTTTGGACTAGTTTATAGGTGACATTTTGGTAGCTTCATAAAATGAGCTGATAACTTTGTTGAATTGCATAATTAAAAATGGTTGCATAGGTAAAATGTGCTTGAAATTGAGCCTACTAAAGTTTACAAGTATTGGATGAGTTGAATTGGTGATAAGGTTGATGAATTGTGAGCTAGAATTGATGTAGGTGAAATCTGTCCAGAATAGGCCTGTTCTGGACAGTCACTTTGAAAAATTCCCTAGAATAATGTACAAGGAATTTAGGGCTGGAAATGAGCAGTCTATAACTTGGATGAGTCTACTTTAATTAGAAAAAAATCTCACCTCGTTTTCCCTTGTAAATTAGTAGATATAAGAGAAACAAAAAGATTGGTCCAGACTGTCCCGAAACAGCACTGCCTTGTCTTTGATCGAAAACTGGTATTGATGGGTTCGTAGGAAAAATTCAAGCTTTATATGGTTTAAAAGATGGTTTCGTTAGCTTTAAAACGAGGTAAAGTGGGCAAATTTTGGACATGTGGATCAAAAGATAAAAATAGTTTAGTGAGCATTGCACAATCTGTCCTGGGATGTAACCTTACTGTTTTGGTTATTTTGGAGTTGGTAATTATGAAATGTGTGAATTGAATGTATTTTGATGATGTGTATGTGCTTTTGTGTGTTTTAGAGGCTTCTAAAGAAGTGGATAGTGAGGAGGAGCTGAGGCAAGAGCTTGCCAAAAGAAGAAACAAGGGGCCAATCATCCATAATCCTTAGAAGTTTTGCTTGGATTGTTTGTGAGTGTAACTTTCTTTGGGGTTGGGACTAGGTCCTAACCCAATTCTGATTTTTGTTGTTTATGATTAAACCGGTATGAAATATGACTTAATATAAACTTGGCTAATCTTTAAGGGAAGAGTGAAATGCTATGAGAACTTGCTTGTTGCCATGTTATTTGTTAGCATGTTGATTGAATATGAATTGCTTGTTAAGTATTTGTTTTGGTTTGTTCATACCCATGCATTGCATATGCCGAGGTATGAATGGCATGCTTAAGCTTGGGATGCAAGGTACGTGTACATGCATTTGTTCCATGCAATTAAAGTTCTGATTTTGCTTGTGCTTGGCATGTTTAATGTAATGTATATGAAATGACATGAAATGAATTCTTATGAGCCTAGGCACAATGGCCTAAGAGGCTTGGTCTATGAGGACCGTGTTATTGAAATGATATTGAATATTGGATTGATATGCTTAAATTGATAATCGACAACCTTGGTAGCTAGTTAGTTAGATAGGAGGGCATGCCTTAGAATCTAGAGCTCATTGTATCGGGTAGGACTTCGGTCCGGGGTAATTGGCCCTTATTGGCGACAGACGGAGGGTATGCTTTTGGTCATTGGCGACAGTAGGAGGGTTTGACCAGCACTATAGGTGCATATTGTGGCGACAGTTGGTTGGAGATTCGATTATCTTCTAGCTAAATACCAAGGTGGTTGTAATGAATTTAATTAACTTGAATTAAATTGCATTCTACTTGTTGCTTTAAATTCAAGCATGATTATTTGATATGAAAATGTACATGTCATTGGCATTTAACTTATTGAATTGTCATATATTGAACATTGGATTGATATATGAAATTGGATTGTCATATGTTGAACATGGGATTGATATATGAAATTGGATTGTCATATGTTGAACATGGGATTGATATATGAAATTGGATTGTCATATGTTGAATATGGGATTGATATATGTGTTTGGATTGTCACATGTTGATTTGGATTGGTATATGCCTTTTGGACTGATTCATGTTCGACTGATTCGTTATATGTCCGATTGATTTAATATATGTTCGATGGTATTGATTCATGTTTAGATTGAAAGGTTACATGTTTGGTCTGTTGTGGATTGGTTTGATTTTCCGTTACCTCACTAAGTACCTTATGTACTTACCCCCGCTCCCTTCGCTCTTCCCAAACATTTCAGGTTGATCGATTAATAGCTCGGTCCCGGATTTTCCGTCGTTCGGATCGGCAAGCTTCACAAGCCAAGTATGATCTTTTTGTATCTCCTAGTGGTGGCTAGTCTTGTTTAGTTAGACCATGCATTTTGATTACTTTAGACGGTTTGTATATAGTGAACCACATTTTGGTAACTTCGGGCTTAGATTTGTATAACTTAAGAATGATGACATATTTGATACGTTTAATATGTATGTATATTGGTAATGGATTGCATATTATGGAATGGAATGGAACGAACTATTGATATTGTTATATGGAATGGATAAATGAATTATCGAACTATTGAATGAACAATAGGTTTCGGGAATGTTTAGTAATGAATATAAGTTGCTAAGTGGTTTAAAGGCCTAGTAATAGGAAAAAGTTTTAATTTACCCCTAAAATCGGTACTTTCGGGTTAAGTTAAGTTGGTAAACCATTGTTCAGGCCGGGTTATCGGAGTGCTCAAGGATCGGTGACGCCCCTTTTCCTACCGGCCCGGGGTGGGGGTGTCACACATATCTTCTTTGATTGATATGAGAATTCATTCCACACTCAGGTTCAATTTTAAAAGTCTTTGTTTTTTGCTCTAAAGCGCCTTTTCAGGTTTTCACTTTAGATTTTTTTCTTTTTCTGTCTTTTTTCTTTCTTTTTTTTCTCTTTTTTTAGCAAACGAAGTCTTTCACGTTCTCAATGATGTTTGTTCTGGTTTTGAACATATTCTTCTCTTGTATTTTCATCCTTTGCACACCAAGAAAAATCCATTCTAGGGGAGATTTGTTCTCTGCTCTGAAGGAATTCACCATTTCCATTGCTTCGGTTTTCGAATTTCTCATGATAGTATGTTCTTTTGACACTCTTTTGTAGCATTGCCCCACTCAAATTTGAGTATAATTGTCTTGTTTTCTCATTCTGATATTCACCCCGTAGAGCTTCTTGGTCTTGTGATGTCGAAATTGTAACAATTTCCACACTTTGATGAATTGATCCAACTATATTTTGCCCCAAATAATGGTCAATGCTCTCTCTTTGCCCAAGTTTTACATGTGTCATCTCTGTTGCTCGAATATTTTTGCACTCTGAGCTTTATCTGTTTCTCATCTGACTTTTCATCATTAATCACGTATCGAGGCCACCTTCTGTTCCGTCTGCACTTAAAAGGTTAGTACATCATAGTAATACCCATGAAATCCTTTGCTTTTCTTGTATCTAATCAATTTATCTGTAAGTTGCTTGTTAAACGATAAGCAAAAAGGCTCAAAATAGTATTTTACTAATTTTGAGAATATTGAATAATTTGATAATCGTGACAAACAAGAAAACATGAAATTAGGCCTTTGACTACCAAATGTAATAAAGCCTTCGAACCAATTTACAAAGATCAACTCCAATGTGACCCTTTTCCAATCTATTAAACTTTTAGGAGAAACATTCTCATTTTCTAATTCTACCCTGTTTAGGTGACACTCTTTGACTTATTTACTCACTATGCCCAATCTTTCCCTCTTTTCTAATCTCGATCAAGCATTAGAAGACTAGAAATCTTTGAAGAAAGGTTAACCCTGATAAGCGGGATGTATTCTGAAGACTAACTCTCCTTGTTCCAATACCCGTATATGGTCAAAATGGTCTTTTGTGGCTCGTAATGTGGTCTATGGCTCATGGCTATCAAAGAAATGATATATAGGCTCAAATAATTATATAAGGGTAATAAAACCAAGGATCATTGTTACATTGAACTGAATATGCTCTGATGAAATACTTTTTTTTTCTCTTTACGGATCGCTCTAGACTGCCCTTTTTAGTTTTTTACCCTAGAGGTCATTTCCTTTTCACCACTTCTTTTGTCGGTGGTTTATCTCTAAATATCTCACAAAACTTTCTGTTCATTTTTCTTTTGTCGTTTGTTTGAACTTTAATGTCAACAATTTGAACCTGACTCATCGGAAACAAACTCTTACTCTCTTCTTTTCATTTTTCTGTGTTGATTCAGAATATTCGTCCTCACTCATCTTGTTTTTCTTGGTTTCACATTTCACTTTTATTTTGCCCCAAATTCACAAGGCATCACAACCAAGCATATTTCACTTCTGAATACCTTTTCATGCTCTTTTGCCCCGGTGTAGTGTTGATCCTTGGTTTGGGTTGAATCGAAAGGAAAAGTAATAACAGGCTCAAGGGGGATTACAAATGATATTTTTCTTATTTTCTTTCTTTGAGAAGGGAGATCAAGGAATGCCAAATATCATCCCATACTTGGATATTTTGAAGAAAAGCAATCTTCAGTTGGATGATGTTTTGAGTTATCACTTCATTCAAAGACTTTAGCCAACAATGCTTGAGAGAAAATTCACTCAAAATTTATACCTGAGATTTTCCCGTAATTCTTGAACACTCATTAATGTTTTCATTTTGGCCTAAATAAAGTAAAAACGAGTCACATTATTGAAGTTGGTCTATGAATTTGGTTTAAGGTCGCTCTTGCAATAAGTATTCAAGACCTGAAAAGAAAGATATAAGCAACAATATATATATATATATATGTATGGATGATCAAAAATTAACCCATTGCAAAGAATCAAAGAATATAAAATGAAAGAAGAAAATCAATGATGATATATATATACATATGTGTATGGGTGATAAAAAAATAACCCATAATAGAGAATCAAATGATTAATGAATTAAAGAATCAAAGAATTAAAGAATCAAAGAATATAATGTTTGCCACTTGAGAAAAATATATATGAAACAAGCATCATGAGCAAATAAATTGAAATAACTTCCCTTGCAAAGAACCCCCAATGCTCGCGGGCAAAAGCAATTGGGATGATTCAGGGTATTACTCCGTAATGATCCCAAAAATACAGACGAATCCCCTGTGATTCAATTGTTTACCATTCATCAAAGGAAATTGGAGTGAATTTCAACCACCCCATTTTTACCATCGACTTTCTTTTTTTCTGTTTCTGTCTCAATGCTGAATTCTCAGGTTTTGAAGCATCAATGTAACTTCTCTTTTGGCTACTCTTTGTTTGGTATGAACTTCTTGGCTTTCATCTTCAGAATGGCACTAATAATTTCATGACTTGACAAAATTTTCCCCACTTACATTGTTTAGGGTGAACAAATGCCAAAAGTCTTCTCAATTTATCGACATCATGGTTGAACATTTTATTGTTGCTTCCATAACACAAAATCTGGTCTTCTGAACTT
Source organism: Abelmoschus esculentus (assembly GCA_035048815.1). Lineage (NCBI taxonomy): Eukaryota > Viridiplantae > Streptophyta > Magnoliopsida > Malvales > Malvaceae > Abelmoschus > Abelmoschus esculentus. The sequence goes on along the minus strand of JAUCBN010000002.1, from coordinate 9,709,234 downwards.
TCTGTAGATGCCCCAACTATTTTGAATTGAACTTGATCGTCTTTTCTCTTTTTGACTTCTTTTTGCATTTTGCATTTTTCTTTTTTCTTTTACTTTTTCTTTTGTGTTTTTTTTAAGAAAACCTTTCAAATTGAACTCTTGTATAAGATAAATTTCCATATCAATCTCCCGTATCTGCATTTCATCTGGATGTCTTTCTTTCTCAATCTCCTAGACTCCAGGCAATGTGAAAACTGATGTCTGATTTTGAGACCGACTGATATTTTCCATGTTACCCAAATGGTCTTCAATAACTTTCTGAAATTTCTAACACATTCATGCCCCTCAAAATGCAATGCTGATAAATGATAATATTATGATATTAAATAAACATAAACATATGCATGAATGCAGTAATGTGAAGATGTCAACCTATCAGAATAATGAAATGGTATTATAAGCAAAAATATGTTAATAGAATTGTGTAAAACAACTTAAATATAAATCTATTCTATAATGCATGAATGCAAGAGATATCGATTTTAAGAGCTAGTCCTTAGACAACACTCATCTAACTAGAAGATCGAATACAAGGAGAAGCCAATTTGTTGATTGAAGATAGATGGCTCGATCTTCTTAGTTGATCACCTTGTTCAGTCTGGTTCGGCAACCTGTCCTGGTATGTCGATGAAAATCTGTTGACGAGTCTTCCACTTTATCGAGCAAAATCTATACATATCTGATATTTCATGTACTTGGTTCTGAAATTGATCACTGATTCTATCTTTGCATCATCTGGGTAATTATCTCAGCTTGGCTTTTGATGTGTTGTCCTTCACTTGAAATGCTGGTTCAAAAACTTGCAAACTGATTTTCTGCATGTCATGTAGTACTTTCTGACTTCCTCTTCGGTAATTTCTGTCGTTCATGACAGTTGAACCTTGATCCTGAGCTCATAATTCCCTTTTCCTATCCGAGTCTTCATTCATCGACACTAACCTTGGGATGCCCCTAATTTATCCACCAAATATTCATTTTCTGACTATCTTTGCCTTCTAATTATCGTGCCTCATTTATATCTACACTTGTCCTAGTACCCGATTTAAAGCTTGAACGAATGCTAAACCCAATATAAATCTAATTCTTTTCACCTACTGGAACGGTGTAACAAAACCTCGTATCCTCTTATTGTTGATGTTGTAATCATTCTCTTGACGAAAATTGAGAAACCTTATCGAATGACTCTTCATGTTGACGTCCAAGAATTCCCAAATTACCTTTAATTTTGGCAGACATGTCCCATGTTTAGGTCTTCTGAAACACCCTTGTATTACTGGTACTCGGTCTTTGGCCTCGAATATTAACTCTGATCTCGCGCTGAGTCTTCTCGAATATGATCTGTCTCGGCATATTGTCTTTCACTTGTATATCAAACCCTTTAGTTTATGACCATTGTCTATATAATTAGCTCATGAATCGATACCTCTAATGCATGCTATATGAACCCCCCCACACACCACAAAAAACGTTAGTATGGTAAATTAATAATCTGAACAAAAATAAATTGACATAAAAATAATTGAAATTGCAAAAAGTAACCAGAGAACAATTTATGTTGCATAAAAATAACCAGAGAGCAGTTTATGTCGCGTAAAAATAACCAGAGAGCAGTTTAACACAGAAATCCTAATTTGGCAGCATTTCGACAGCATACCGCCTTATCTTATGGTCCTTGTCTGGCTCTATTAGGGGTAGGTTTCTACTCTACACATGTGGGTTTAGATCTAGACTCTAGGTTCCCAAACTGTCGTTACCGTCTACTGCGACGATAAGACATCGATTCGGTAGTATAGGTCCCTTACAACGGAGGTGAAGACCTCACGACGCGTAAGGTTAGTATACCGGAAGCAGATAAAAATCCGAAACTCGGAGCTGGATAGCATCACGTCGGACAATATCTAACTCCCACTCAAGGGTAAAAGCTCGGGTCGAGAGCTGATGCATGAATGACAGATATATCACACAAAATGAAAATACTATCCTTATCCGAACGATATTCATTTGACAATAATGAATTAAATTAATATCTATATTCAAAATACTGAAATGCCACGTGTAAGTAATTATTAGGCCTGACTCTCAAAAAAATGTCCCCAGCGGAGTCGCCAAACTGTCGCAACCATTTTAAAACCGAAAAGTGAAAAATAGCCTGGCGAGTTAATTTTGGAAAATCGAGTTTTTTACCACTTTTAATTATTATTTATGAAAAATCGAGGTATTAAAAAAACGTATTCTATTTGAATTTTAAAAAACTAGGAGTCGCCACCGGCCACTTTGGTAGACCAGACACCATAAAACAAACCAGAGATTTTTTTTTAAAACATTTTGGGTTCGGGAGTCGGTTACGCGTAAGGACGACCCTTACGAGAGCCCGAAATCGGTACCTTATTAATTAAACGTGACATTTTGGTATTTCGAATAATAACATTAATTTAATCCGTCATTGTCAAATAAATATCGCTCGATTAAGAATATCCTTTTGAGTAAAAAGGTACATTTCTTTTAAATACGAGCTTTGAGAAAGACGCCCTATAATAGGAAACCTTAACTCGTATTTAAAGAAATATAGATTCTGACCCAAAAGGTTTTAAATATGCATAATCAATTATTATCTGGTTCATTTTAAGTTCTAACCTATGAGGCTTCATTAATTTAAATATTTAAACCCTATTAAATTATTAATTTCACCGGGTGTATTATGATAACATCCGAATGCACGGACACTACCATTTCGACACCAAACAAAATTAATAATGCTATTAGTGTTTCTAGTTTTGCCTAATTAATTTTATTAAATTCTAACCCTAAATTATTTACCATTTTCTATGTTTCGATGACACGCCGAATACGATACCAAAGTACACTATTGGCCAACATAATGTTATTTCAAAACACTGACCACTTAGTGTATCCGAGATATATGATTAGAACATCATCGTTACTAAATTATCTCCCCTATTTAAAATTAATTATTTAATTAAAGTAACTAACCCTAAAAAGGCTCTAATTTAATTAAAGTGACTAACCCTAAAAAGGCTCTAGTTTAATTAACTACGTGAAAATTAAATGTCACCCTAAACACTATTTTATATGAACTTAAAACATGCATACAAATAAATAAAACGATTAAATAAATATAACATTAATTAAAAGACAAAGGATCAAATTGATTTAATTAAAAGATAAAGGAACATTACTTGATTTCGATATTTGATCTAATACAGCCAAATTATCAACTTTCTTGCTGTCCACTGCTCCAAATCAAGCATTCGAATCATCTTGCAAGCTTCATTCGATAACAAGCCATTGAGCGATAATCTGTTCGGTGCTCGTGAACCATACATTTTCATGCAGTCCTCTCCCTGGCAACTTTCCAGTAACACATGCAAAAGGGTCAAGATTTCCAGAAAAATAAGTGTTGACAATGGCATTATGACCACCATCATTACTGTCATCATGAACAGAATCACTATGTCATTATGTCTCATTATTGTTGCAATCATCGTCTCCATTATTACTCATGATTGCTTCAACCATGAGCTTCTTTCCATCCTCATGATTACTGTCGTCATTTTTAATCATAACCTCTCGCCCATCATTGCACCATCATTTTTAATCATTGCTTGGCCAAAAACCAATTCATCATCTTAGAATCCTTGGACTTTGCATGCGAAATCAGAACTCCCCCCACCTTTTGAGAGAGTCGGTCCCCCTGTGTAGTCCCTTTTTTCTCCTTTGACCGAATGGCTTCCTCCCCATGTTTTCCCTCTTGCTTGAACCGCCCCTCTTAGTCGCTGCCTTCCCTCTCTGTCAGACATCAGCCATTGTTTCCTTTGTTCGGTCATGGAGAAGATAAATCACGTTTTCAGGTTCTTGAATCTCTCCAACATCCATTGCAAAGAATCCATGTACGAGCGACCAAGTCAACTACTTTCTTTTGCTTCCAGACTAAGATCCAAAGAAGGCAAGTTTGTTTTCCTTCTCTCCCCCAGTATGCGAATCCTCCTTTTTTGTTCGATCTCCCTCTCTCCCTTTCCTAATGCCACAAACCACCTTTTGCTTCTCCTTATTTTTCTCTCTTTTGTTTTTCCGGTTTTCCCTCCCCCTATCATCTCTGTGAATAACCAAACCAAATAGCCAAAACCACCAAACTGCCATCAACCCCTATCCATTGGTAACCGAACGACCTTATCCATTTTCTATTTTTTATTTTTATTATTTTATTTCATTTATTATTTATTTTATTTATTTTATTATTATTTACTATATTATTTACTTAATATATATTTACGTAGGCCTTATTTTATATTCGAACCCAGACGAAATTCGGGTATTACAGATATATTTTAAAAAAATTGATTTTTTCAAGTATTGTTAAGGTTTTATCCTATTATATAATATCATAAGATACAAACAACAAAACTTAATTAAAATTAAGATCAAAATTAAATTTTAATATATATATAGTAAAAGACTATAGCTTATATCTAATATTTTTAGAAAAATAAGTTAAAAAATAAAAATATAATATATTTTTCATGTTACTTTTGTTGAAATTAATTAATTTTAAATAAATAGATTTAAATTCATATTTTTATGATTTATATTTTTTAAAAAAATCAATTAAATTATACATAAAAATTATTTTTAATGAAATACTTCAATTTTATATGTTTATATAAAAGAAATTTAAGTTTACTAATCAACAAAAATTTAAAATTATATATAAATAATATTAAAATATTTTATTACTAATTAAATCGGTTAGATTAATTAAATTGGCCCAATCGATGATAATTTTCTAGATTCGCCACTGATTACAATAATTATCTAGTATTAATATATATATAAATAAAATTATCTATAATTATAACAATCATAATAATTGGTTTTTTCTTATTTTGTACTCAATAAGTTTGGACACATACTATCTATTTAATATTTGTTCGTTTCGATCATAGAGTATGACCCTTGTAGATTCATGTAATGTTAGAAGTAATATCTAGAACAATTCTGATATTACAAATAATGAGTGACATCTAATAATACATCATTGCTACCTAAGTTACAGAAAGTTGTGGTTTGACATAACTTTTTTGTGATTAACTCTTTTCATGTATTATATCCTTTTGTCCTTACATCTAGATCAGACACAAGTCATTAAATAGTGACACTTGTATAGTCCATCTAATTTTTTTTTTTGATATTTTTAGTAGACTATTATAAATGAATAACTATGATATCTCATATCAATTTATTCGATCATAACCATACATTTTTAGTCTCAATCAATCAATTGACCTATGATATTACTCTTATTATGTAGGAGCGACAACTCCTATCTTGATCAATCATATTCTGCTACATAGATTATAACATATCCAATACTAATCTTTATATTGTAGTAAATTACGACAAATTTTTGACTGTATCAAAATATGCCACTTACAATATTGAAATAATGATGATCTCGAATCTAAGGATCATTCATGTAATTATCACTATGGACAATGTTGTGGCCGTCACATAATAATTTAAGAAATATATTTATAGAGGTTTAGTCCAGTATGTCATCCTTTAACATATACTTATGAATTAATTTTGATATCTTTATGTCCATGATAACTCTTTATCGTCAATCAATTATATATTAGTCTTAATATATTATTGTTATTCACGCTCACAATAATACCCGATTAATAACATTTAAGAATAATTATATTATTTTAAAAATTTTATTATAATTCAGTTTATTTATAAATGCACAAAATAAGACTAAACTAATAATAATAATAATAATAATAATAATAATAATAATAATGATGATGATGATGATGATGATGGTTTTATATTAACAAAACAAGATAAAATAAGTACATATTTTAAAAACATTACACGACTGGTCTTTAGGCATACCTATAAAATAAGTACATATTTTACAAATATTACACAATTCGGAAAGTTTTCGGTTAAGGTTTCGTTAAATTTTAAGGGTTGTTGTGTAAGGAACCGACTTGAGGGTTTCTTTTGTGTGTTTAAAAGAATTAAACCCATTTTTGTATGCTTGAAACAAGAAAAGAGTTAGGAGATTATGTTTGAGGGTGTTTCGGTTCTTATCAGTGGCTTGGCGAGCAAGTGACGATTTTCGGTGAGTGGTTTATGAGAGTAGCTACTTCGGCAGTATTTTTAACTTGTTTTACATAGTTTTAGGAGTGTAAGGAAGGTGTGAAGAGCTCCCTATACTCGGAAGTAAGTAAAAGTTTAAGTTTTCGCAAAGGTTTCCATATTACTCTATGTTTTTACTTTGAACTTTGTCATGCTTAGTGTTGATTTTGCATAGATGATTATACATGATGATTTGATGCTCAGGTTACTGTTTTATAAAGATTTTGACTTATAATTGATGCTCTCATGGTTTTATTTAAAAAACATGATATATGAGTTCTTACCGGTTTTGCACTTGGTGCTTAAAATAATGGGATGCATGTGTTTAATTCTATTTTGAATTAAGTTGAGCATTGTTTTTTGATATACATATTGACTAGTTAAGTGATGAACCTTATGGGATAAGTTGATCGATCAATAGGGTTTAGAGTGCACTATAAATATTCAAAAGTCGTACGTGTTTAAATTCCTTATGTGTTGCATTTTGTCTTTTAGTCTAATGTTGTGTGATAGGAGTAGTACTGTCACCGGACACCAAGGTGAGATAATTCATGTTGAGAGTAGTATCACCATGCGCATGCTCTGGGAGTAGTACTAACATGTGGTTGCCTGTTTATCATAACAATTTGGAGTAGTATAAATCGGATCACTAGCACCAATATAATTTATGTTTTCTATTTGAAATCGCAAGTGTTATGTGAATTTTAGTCTTTGCTAGATAAATAGCATGTTAGCCTTGTTTTTCTTTGAAGGCATGAGATATCTTTTAAAAAGGGATTTACCGATAATTTATGTTGGCTTGTGAGCCATGATTTCAGTTAACACTTGTTGGTTTTACTTTTGGCATTGTTAGCCATGTTTACATTGTTTTTAAGAAGCATGAAATGTTTTTACTTTCATAATATTAAGTATTTATGGGCTACATTATCAAGAGATGTTTTTAATGTTTTATTACCCTCACTAAGCTTCAAGCTTAACCTCTCTCTTTTCTTTGCAATGTAGAGTTTGATGAAAACAGTTTGATGAACTGGTTTCGAAACAGTTTGATAAAAACAAGCAGGTGTATCGATACAATTGAATTTTGTATTGGTACAAAGTTTTATAGTTTCAAAATTGTATCGATACAGGGTTATTGATGTATCAAAACGCGGGCTTGTCGCGCAGGACATTTGTCGAGTTATCGAAGGCGTATCGAAACATTTAAAGCCCGTTTCGATACCCCTTCCTGTCGTCACATAGGTATCGATACTAGGACTAGGATTTTCGATACCTATGTCAGTTAAAGTCGTTATAGGCTGAAGGATAACTTGAAATCTTCATGATTTAGCCACCAAACATCTAGTAATCAATTAAGTGACCTGTAGACCTCGTGTTAAGCTAAAATTTAAGACTTAAACATGTAATGAAATTAATTTAATATTTATAACCTTAATTTCACAATTAGATTACAAATTTTTAAAAATTTACAATTAGGTCCCTAAAACTAGTTCGGTTAAATTAGGGCTCGTTTCACATTAATTTCCACTACAATTGAACACAGTCCTTGCATGAACATATAGGATCTAATTAAAGCATCTAGATAAGATAAAAAATAGGTTTGTTTATCGGGGCAAGTCTCCAGAATAGCCTCGGTATTCCCCGTGTAGCTTGTTCGAGTCGGGTAGCGTTTAGACCGGGTCGATGGGGTTACATAACCAGTATCGATACAACCTCCTATTTCGATACTCCCCATAGGGGATATCGAAACGATTTGCCATTGGAATATTTGGTTTCGATACTCAGACAAGGCATTCCGAAATGTCCGCCACTTTAGCCTATTTTTTCTCTCAGCAGTATCGATAACCCTACATGAAAATGTAGATCTGCAACTTAAAATGCTTAAGAAACTTAACCAAAACCGAACCAATCAATCCCAAAACGCTCCTACACATTATTGAAGTAGTTTAAGTGAGTTTCTAACCAATTTTACCAATTATCATCACCTATAATTCAAACCACCATTAAAGCATACAAAAACTCTATCCAAAGCCAAACCATCACAAACCAATCAAGCATGCTAAAAATAATGATGGTGCACGTGAATGCAAGGATTTGGAAGTGTACCAACGTCCAAACAAGTTGAAGAAACTCCAAAGCACTCCTCTAAGCCTTCTCCTTGCCCAAGCACTTGATGGCTCTCCTTGCTCTCCAACTAAAAAGAAAATGACCAAGAATTACTACTCTAACCATGTGATTTAAGGAAGTTAAAACAACCTTTAAATCACACTAAAACTCTCCTAAAACCCTATTCCCGAACAACCCACAAAACCCCACTAAAACATCAACTTCCACCACTTTAAATCATACTTACCTTGAAACATAGATCTTGACAGGCTGAAGAAACTTTCTTCTAGAAGCAAAATGCAATTCCACACTTTTACACTCAAGATTCGACCTTTAAGGATGAAGTTTGGAAGAGAAAATGGTGTAAGAAAAGGAGAACGAAGAAAATATGGATGACCAAAGCAATTCTCTGCACTATTCAGAGAATTAACTCATCTTCCCCCTCTTTTTCTATCCATTATTCAATTACCAAAACATCCTTGGGTCACTAACCAAACCTAAACCCAACAACAACCTCATAAGCCCAACTAGACAGTCAAAGCCCAAACAGAAGGCCCACAACCTCGGGTTAACCCGAGTTCGAGTCCCGAAACTCTGTTCATGACAAGTAGGATCGAGGAACACTATCATATCAGGATTCTAACACATGGTGATCTTCATAGAAAGATATCTGAGTTTAGCGGACTATATATTCATATGACCTTATATGTTAAAGTATTTAATTATTTGAAATTGTATTATTTAAAATGCACATTCAAACATTTTAAATTTAAACTGGAGTTTCTTTGTAACATTATATATATATGAGTCATGATTAATTTACACGTTGAAAACTCATTTAGTTTTACACTAATTTTGGGCTATTAGATGCTGAGTTATTTTTTATCGTTTTTTCAAGTGATAATCTTCGCATTTTATTTTGTTAAACTCATCCATCCATTTCACACATCCAATGGTCATGGATTAGTGTAAAGTCTTTAAGTTTTATACTGTGTAACTTGATCTCATCTCTATATTAAATATATATATATATATTTAATCATTGACTTTAAATTTTTTTGTGAATTATTTGTTGGGTTAATCTTCTTTGTAAATTTTTATGGTTTTGGGTTGTTATTGAGACATTCAGGTCGAGAGTGTTAAAAAATATTTATAACATTAAAAATAAAAGGTCAATTTTGAATGTAATTAAAATATTTTTAGTTAAAAAATTTAAAGGTGAATTTGGAAAATAATAAATATTTGAGAATATTATTATTGTTATTATTATTATTATTATTATTATTATTATTATTATTATATATCATGTGCCACATTCTTCCTAATATAAAAATTCTTTTAAATTTTTTAAAAATTATATAAAAAATAATTGACAACGAAATATATAATGTATAAAACTGATAAAAATAATTTTTATGATATTAAAAATTGGTATAATCCATATACCAAACATGCAATTAACTATGAAATTTTAACGAATCTTAAATCTACTTTTAATCTTATCGAGAGGATTAGAGAAATAGGACTCTAAAAATCTATTAAGAGTATTCTTGTTGGTTTAGGAAAAAAAAATAGTTATTTAATTTTTTGTATTTAAAAGATAAATAATTTAATCAATCCAAATATGATTGCTGAATCTTATATTACATAATTGGATCCCTCGTCAATATCACGATGATTGCTATGATTCTGCGTAGTAATACATTTTTGGCAATTGAATGGCCAGACTGTTAGAAGAAATTTAGTGCTAAATTAAAAAAAAAATAATGCATGCGTAAAGGGTAAAAATAAAAATCATATTTTTATTAAAAAATATTTTACTTTTGTTTCGAAATTCTTAGAATCCATCATTGTTGTCCGCTAAAAATTAAATTCTTAGAATTTATCACCGTAATTCTCTAAACCTTAACTTTAAACCCTAAATTCTACACATTTTAAACCTTTAATTTAAAACAGATACACGAATAAAGATATAAGAAAGAGGGGATTTGTACCCCTGCCGCCAGCCTATAAATAAACGAAAATAAAAATAGCGTGGGTGAAAGAAAAAAAAAACAAGCGACGGCCGACGTGTATCGACCTTTCACTCCCGAAGAAACTGTTTCCCGCACGCCACCCTAAGAGAACAAAAGTAAAAGACGGCAAGCAAACGGGTGGCTTGATTCCAGGGTCCAAGTCCAACCCCAACCCACGTGCTTTATTCACTAGTTTCCAGCTTTGGGTCCTTGTCACCCTCCCTAGTACCTTGCTCTCACCAACCCACGAGAACTAAGCCACCGAGCCCTTTGGAACACATTCAACCGCCTCTATATATCCCTCTCCTTTTGCCATAATTGTTACCCAAGTTCAAATCTGTGGGAGAAATGGCTATTTCAACTAGATGCTGCCTCAACGTTTCTCCTCCAATCTTGAATCCCGGCTCTTCTTTTAACACCAAAGGACCCCAAGTTGCATGGTAAGTCAATTTATGAATTTGGGGTTCACCTGTTTCTTCTCAACATTGACACTTACAAATTTTTTGGAATTCATTTTATTATCAGGCCAAGGGAAGATAAATGGAGGAAACAATGCGCTCTAGGGTTGGCCTGCATGATGATTGGGTTACAAGTTGGGGACATGAGTAACAACGGAGCCATTGCTAAAGAAAGTCCTTCCGTTTCCGTGGAATCGAACTCGAGGGTAGCGCGGTGGAGTGACAAAAGAATGTGCCCTCCATGGCAAGCGAATTCCTTGGAGACGATCGTGCCGGAGAATCTCCCGAGGCCATCTTCTAATCGGAGATGGGAGGCTATTGGTTTCTCTAAAGATGCCCCAGCAATCAAAGTGACAGTAGCTAGGAAAACAATAGCCGGTTGCTTCTCTATGTGATTTCCGCATTGTTTTATGGATCAAATCAATACATATAAAGTGCTAAAAGAAAAAACTATAAGTTGTAACATTAATGATTTAAAATGATTAAAATCAAATTTTATTATTTTTTTAATATATTAATGTGATTCTAAGGTAATATCTGTTTAATTTTCTAACTCTTTAATAACGCACACACCGGACACATATGATTCTCAAACCCGGATCACCTAAATGAAATATATTATTCTTTATTATTAAAATCATTTCATGGGTTTAAATTTTATTACTTTTATATATAGTAGTAACTTGTTTTCAGTTGGTTTAGTTGTAGTACTGCATTGGTGTTATTTGAGTTGGTTTTAGTAGTACAGATGCAGTATGCAGTACAAAGTGAACAAATATCTAATTATGTAAGGAGAAGTCGTCGTGGATCACATAATCTTCATTTCTTTGGACCTATGCATGGATATTTCAATCTACTTTGGGCTCAGAAATAAAATGATATTTTTTATAAATAATTAATATTTTAAAATATTATTTTAAAAAACAATATCTTTTAACTAAAATTTTAATTATATAATTGGATATAATATAATGAAATTGTATTATTATTTTGAAAGAAAGAAATTAACTTGTTCATGTACAATGATACAACAATAATATTTAAAATCAAAGTAAATATAAATTTACTGAATTATTAAAGAAATAACATATTTTTAACGGGATAATTCAAGTGATAAACAGTTTGATATTACTTAAATAGGTCTTGAATTTAGGATATTGTGTATACAAAAAATCGAAAGATTTATTCACCAAAATTAGGTGTATGACATGATACAATTAATTAATTAAAGTAAAATCTTAAAAATCGAAAAATCAATTTAAAAGAGAAAATAATATTTAAAAAATACCCGGAATATAAGAATTCTCTAATATTTATGAAGGATGCTCTTTTGTTCGAGTTATCGAAGAAGTCGCATTACATTAAGTTCAGTTAGGGATGGCAACGGGACGGATCTGGATCGGATCCAGCTAGATCCAGATCCATTTTTATATCATGGATCCAGATCCGCCCCAGATCCGTGGGTCTAAAAAATTTAGACCCAGATCCAGATCCAATGGATCTTACGGATCCGGGTCCTAAACGTGTCTATTAAAAAATGAGTATTCAACCTATTTTTTAACGTAATAAAATTGTCATTAATTAATTTCACATCACAACTTCGATGAATAAAAGATTAATTTCAATTAACTAGTATCAAGATAAAAAAAAACGATAAACTAAAATCTTAAAAAAACTCAACAATTACACAAATATTAAGAGATATAAATCATAAAATATTTCATTGTTACAAACCGATTATCGTACTTCTACTATTTAGAGTGTTAGTCTTCATCACTACTTAAATCATAAACATCCTAAAGTAAACAAGAAAAAATTAACCAAAGAAAAAATTTTGTTTTGTAAAAATAATATTTGTGAAATTTAAATATCAATATTAAAATTATGTAATATAATAACTTTCTTATATAACATATAAATGATATTCACCATTTTTGTATTATCGTCATAATCTTTATTAATAGTAGAATAAGCATGTATTTCTTCAAAAAGTCTCTTTATCATAAATAAATAAAAATTACATTAAAGAATAATGTGAATATAAAACCTACTATTATATATTGATATATATTTTAAAACTAAAGTGGGTTTTTTTAATAAATAGGTAAACGAGTCCGGGTCTAGGTCTGGGTCTCAATATCAGATCTAGATCCGTACTTTAATCAGAAGATTCAGATCCGACCCAAATCCATTAGGTTTAAAATTTTAAGATCCAGACTCTGTAAAACGAATCTGAATCTACGGATTTGAGTCGGGTCCAGATCCATTACCATCCGTAAGTTCAGTTATTACACTAATAAATTAGAACTACCTCGACTTATAAGAAGAGAAAAAAAGAGAGGATAAACCATATCTAACTTTTTATTGATTTAATTTTATCATTAAATTATAAATATTGACTTATTTTTATTACTATGTTATTAACCTCTTAAAGTAATGATGACATGACGTACGATATGATAATTTGAATATTGGATGACGATAATATAATCATTTTGATATCATTATTTTAATATAACGATGTGATAATTTTAATATCATTATTTTGATGCTAAATAGCGCAAAATTTTATTCCGTTGAAGAAAAATATAAAATTAGATACAATAATTTTTAAATCTCAAGCCTTTAGAATATTCAAAGTCCTAAACGCTAAGCTAATTTAACATCTTTATTATATTATTAAGATAAATAATATTTTTGAACAACTACGGTAGAGATTAATTTAATTTATTTTATTATATAAATAATATAAATATATTAATATGTATAAATAATAAATAAAATATTTATTATAAATAACATTAAATTAATTAATAATATATTATTATAAAAATTTTAGAAAATTTAAAAAACTCTAAAATTTATAAAATTTACAAAATGCCCTAAAATTCATCACAATATTAAATTTTGAATTATAAACTTTAAATAATAAATCTTAAAACTTATAACAATAAGCTCATAAGCAATGATAAATTTAAAATTTAAGGTTTAAGGTTATAGTTTAGGGTTAGAATTTAAAGGTTTAAGAGGTAGTGGATTTTGAGGCTTTTTGTTAACTTTTGTTTTTTTAAATATTTTTTTAGTTTTTATCATAGTATATTATTTTTGTATTTAATACAATTTATAATATATATTTTTTATGAATATTTTATTTATTATTTATATATTTATAATATAAAATTATTATGTAAAAGTTTTAAAGTTTTATACATTTTTTAGATCATTTAATGGATGAAACGAATGACTGAGATTAATAGTAAAATATGTGAAGATTATCTATAACAACGTAAATTTTAAAATCTGAGGGTTGAGTTAACCCAAGATTTAGGAATCACATTTAGTTCAATATATAGGGCCTTTGGGGAACCTTGTTGGGCTTGTTTTAGCTTTGGAATTGTGTTGGGTTTACTATTCTTAGTCAGGATTTAATTTCAGAGATGCAAAAAGTTTAAAAGAGTAATTTCTCTTTTGAAAAGGAAAAAATGCTAGAAATTTCTACATAGAATTTTATAAGGCATGATGTTGAACTCGATACCTTCAACCGAGTTTATTTGTCAAATGATTAAAAAAATGAATTTTTTTGTATTGGTGGTGGAAGTAATAAAGATAGAAATATACCAAGAGTTGCTCTAAAACATTCAAACTCAAATTTTTTAAAGTTTTTGTGAATATGTCTCTAACTTGTTGATTAAAAGATATCATTTTTAACTTAATTTCTTGATCAACACTTTCTCACGATATAACAACGAATTTTATGTGTTTCATATTTAAAACAAGCTTGATAACATTTTGTTTTACACAATAAACTTATATATCATCTTCTTCCTCTAGCATGGATAAACAAGCATCACCATTGAAGGGTGAACCAAGTTTGTTTTTTTTGGAAAGTCCTAAATTTGGGCTTAAAAGTTTAGTGAACCAGTTTCGTCGGTTTAGTCTAGTTCAGGATTAAATACTTTAAAATTATTTTTTTATAAAATTAAATCTTGGAAAAATATCCTAATATTTTATGTAACATATATTTGACTTTGGTCAACCCAATTTTGAAAATTAAACCTTGAATCTCTAAAATTTTGAAATTAGTGACTATTTTATAAAATAAAAACTTGAGGATAATTTTATAAACTATGCCAAAACTTTGAATCTTTAAGGGGCTTTGATCAAATTGTTATCCAAGTTGATCTAAACCTTACATGGGCTTATTAAAATAACCTTTAACCCAAATTTTAAATCACTTAATCTAAATAACTCAATTTAATTCCTAAAATCCTTATTTTACATCAAAAATACAAACCCTATTATTTTCGTTTTCACTTTTCCTAAGGTAGATAAGTGTCGTCTCTTCAAGGTAAAACTAATATTTTCACTTAAATTCGTTTGGTTTAATCCCCATAACTTTTCTTCTTCAAAAAGTCTTGTTTTTCAAATAGTTTTCTTCTTTAAAACCATGAAAGTAGGTTGAATAAGATTTAGAGGTTAGGAAACATTCAAACCTATGAATTATAGATTTCTTTATTGAAATTCCCAAGTTATTGGCTTGGTAAAATCGTTTTTAATCTTTTGATTTAAGAAAAACTAGATTTCGGTAAAAAACCATAATTTTCGTACAAGGGTTTTGAGTCACTATTTTTGAAGCCTAAATTAATGATTTTGTATGTGTTAGGATGTTTATAATGTGTTTTTAAAGTCCTTAATCCCCTACTAAGGGGTTTAGACAAAGTTCGATTTGTTTCGGAAAGTTTTTGGTTAAGGGTTTTAAGGGTTGCTGTGTGTAGGTCCGATTTTGGGGATATTTATGTAATATTAGGAGCACTAAATCCTCTGGTTTAGATGCTTGAAACAGGTAAGGATTAGGAGATCACATTTGAGGGAGATCGATTCTGTATCGATTGTTTGTCGAGCAAGTATCAACTTTTGGTGAGTGAATTATGAGAGTGGGCTACTTCGATAGTGTTTTACCTTTTTTTTTAAAAGGTTTGAGAGTGTAGAGAAGGTGTGAGAAATCTCCCTATACTCTGATGTAAATTTTACGTTTGCTCTCGTAAAAGAGTTTTCTCATATTATGCTATTTTGCTATGTGTTGGTCATGCTCGTAATATATGTGTACATATATGATTATGCATGTGATTAAATGCTCATGAGACTATTTTTACATTGGTTTTATGGCTCCCATGATTTGTTTTCTAAAATAGGATAAATATGGCTTTTATCGATTTTTGCACTTATTGCATGAATTAGTGGTAGGCATGAGAATTACTTATTTTTTAATGTCGAATTGGTTTGTGCATCGAGTCTAACAGCTACGTAGGGGACTACGATTCTTGTGCTAATGCTCTATTTTGTGATGTTGGCAGAATATGTTGGATTTTATCCCATTGGTGATGTTGGAGGATATTAACCATTCATTATTTAGTGATGTTGGTTAAGTATTCATGTATCAATTATAGTATATCAATCTAATGGTTAAACTATTGAAATTATTGCTATGACATGGTTTCAAATGAATTATGTCGAAATATATGTTATTGATATCATTGAAATTTATCGTATTATTGTTGACTACCTCACTAATCAATATAAACCTAACACGTCTCATTTTCATGCATTTTCAAGTTAAAAAGGTTTCATATCTTGTTTCGAATTTGACCATTTTTGTAGCAAGTCACACAAGCTTCATGGATGAAAGTTTTACTTTTGAACTCCTATTATGGTGGCATAGGTCTATACATGTTAGTTTGAACCCATTTTAATTGTACATATTGGTCACTAAGCTTGAATGACTAATAAGATGAATATGTATGTTTTATATTTAAAAAAATGATAAAAATAGTCTATAATGCTCTAACAAGTGAAAACTTAGTGAATAGATTTAAAATGATATAAAATTTGACATGCATATAGACTTAGTAAATAATTTGTTTGTAAAATTTGATAATCATTAAAAAAATTAAGACCTTCAATTTATATAAAAAGTCATATAAAAAATAGCATTACAGACCAAAGAGTACTGGTCTGAATAATGATGTACCAATATTGATGAGAATTATTTATCGGTCATAGTTAAAACGAGCTAACTAATACAAATGGTGTCATATCAGTATTGATATGCATATTTGGTCTTGTATAACAAGGCATACCAAGACTGCTACAGTGGTATTATTACAAAATTTTAACACTATAATATTATTGTAGCGCTTATATCAATACATCAGTGAGATCGTACTGATACTCATTGATTCAATTTGAGGAATAGGTTTAGCTTACCAAGATGAATTATAGTAGACTTGGTACCAAAATGGCTTTATTTGTACCGATATGAAAAGCCATTTCTTAAAATTTAAACTAAATTATTGCATGCATAGCATACCAATACAAATAATTTCATACCGGTATATCTCAAGTATTAATATGGACTCTCAAGTATTAATACCAATACAAACTAAGTTTTTTAATCATGGATGACCAAAATAAAAGGGAAAAAATAATATTAATTAATATTTTATCAAAAATAATAAAATAAAAGGAAAAAAAATAATATTAATTAGTATTTTATAAAAATAATAGTTTGATTATCGAAACATAAAAAAAATTAATTACAAAGCATTAAAATCAGAATACTTCTCATCGAAATCGAAAAAGAAAAATGAAAGACCTGCTTAATATTAAATTCTAATCAACCAAAGTGCTTCCTCCAAATTCTTAGATTTAATTCCCACATATTCTTTCACTGTCACAGATCGGTATCTAGGTTTCTCGGCAGAATTTAAGAGCTTTAACAATGGCGACACTCTACAATCTGAGGGCAAACCATAGAAGTAAGCCACTGATAACCGGCTGCACCTATCTCGGTTCAAAACAGCTCGGTGAAGCGCGCTAGGGAACCGAGCATTGGTTAAAATATGTAAAAGGTCGCCGACGTTCACCACCAGAGCACCTGCAATGGATGGAACCGAAACCCAACCGGCTCTCTGTTTGAAGATCTGGAGACCACTGACGGCGGTTTGGTGTAGAATGGTCAAGATGGATGTGTCGGTGTGTGGGGCTAAACCCATGGCTCGGTTGGGGTTGGGGCATGGCGGGTAAGAGTTGAGCTGGACGGCGGCGCTGAAAGGTGGACCCACGTCCCACTTTGGGTCATCTGTAGAGATTCCAAGCGATTCCAGAATGAGATTTGTGAGCTTGTCTGCTACAACTTCTATTTTCTTCTGATATGTATCCATTACATCGCTGTTTGTTTCAAAATCCCAAAATTCATGGTCATAATAGGAAAAAAAATGTGAGGTTTAGATATAATAATAATTTAGTTTCTTTTATGATCGATCTATATTAGACGATTATGATTGACTCTTTTTATTATTGAACATTATTTTTTTATTAAAAATATAATGTCTTGTAATTGTATTTAATATTATATTAAAAAATTATTAAAGATTTAATGGTATCAAATTTATTAAAAAGAGACCCTTGATATTTATTAACTTGTTATATGTAGGTCGAATTTTAAATAAAAATATTTATAAAATTATTAAAAATCTCTAAAGCACAATAGCATTTTATTTTTATTATTTGTTTCAACACTAGTCTATAATTAATCTTTTATTTTTCATTCGTAAGCAATCAAATTATCAGTAAAATTAGTTTGTTACTTTTTGTGTTATTTTGTATGCTTCATCAATAATTTTATGTTACGTATAATATCAATAAAATGAAAATAATCAATAAATTTATAAAAAGTAATCATTAATACATGTGATATAAAATCGTTGATGAAGCTTATAAAAAGACACAAAAGACGGATGAATTATGTTCTTAATTTTACAAAATTTGAGTCTTATGTTTCTGAGAACTTGTGTAATAACTTTTATTGTACATATCTAAAACTAATCATACTAGTATTTTTTTTTAATAAATACTACAAATTACCTTATGTTATATCAAACGTGGTTAGTCTACGTGCATGCGTGGAAATTGCATGGACTTACCAAAAACGTTCATTGTCGTTAGGCCAAAGCATCTTGGCATGATCAGCCGGTGAACCCATGATGGTGAACCCTTCATGCCACATTTGCTTTGGGAAAAACTTGGATATCCGAGGTAGACCATATCCGGTGGCACCTTCGGGTTCGCGTAAAGCCTTCTTCTTTATCTCAGTCGGGAGGGAGAACAGACGTCGAGTCTCTGACTCCACTTCCTCAAGAAGATTCAAAGGAATGCCATGGTTAATAACGTAGAACGCACCCCACGTCTCACATGCTTGCCCTGCAAGTTTTACGGCATTAGGATCTTTAAGATCGACGACCGGGATCGTTAACCGGTGATCGGATGATAAATCATCGGATTCAGGCCAGACATGTGAATCGGGCACTGTCTGGACGTAGTTGAAATCCAAAGGAATGATATGGTCGAGGTGGATTGGATTTTCTCTATACACTTGTGACAGAGTAGTGATCATGATAAGTTGAAAGAGAGAATTAATAAAATATGGTTAAGGATATCATAGTTGTGATTAATAAAGCATATACAATTATATATATATATATATATATATATATATATACACGGTAGAGTTTTTTATAAATTAATATTAGATAAATTAATAATTTCTATAAAATAATATTTTTTTGTCTTGATTTAAACTCACGGTTTAAATTAATAATTTTGATAAATTAATAAAACAATAAAATTTTAAAAGATTTTTATTTAAATTTATAATCCTTATACAAGCAAGATCACGAATTTTCAAATAAGCAACACTCTTCTCAAAGACTTACTTGATCAGTGCCTAATCCAGTATAGCCAAACTTATTATAGGAACCTCAATTATACAAAATACAATACATAAAAAATAATTAAAATATATCAACAATCAATAAAACACTAGATCCCTTAAACATCAAAAATTCTAATTCTAACACTGTTAATGAAATAAATTGTGTTGAGGTAAATATTTTAATATAAAAATTTAAGATAAAAATATTTTTGAATTTATTTAAATATTACAAAAAATAATTTAAAGCCCAATAAACTTGAAACATATGTTTTAAAATCTTAAAACCTCAAAAAATATGTACTATTAATTATTTCATTATTAGAAAGTTAATTTAAGTTGATTAAAATATTTTAAAAATGATTTTAAAAATTTTAAGAACATGAAAAAAATATTTGGAACTGTTCATAACTAGAATCACATTTCTCGCCATAAATACTAGTATTGGACATTTGAAGATCGCAAGAGATAATATCAAAGCTTCGTAATTAAATAATGAAAGTGAATGCTAAGTTTATGATGTAAAATGTAAATTACTCGAGTATAGAGATTAGAGAGTACTTAATTGTTTTTATCTTTTATACTCGTGTGAGCTTAAACATTTATATAGATACCCACCTTATGAGACATTTAATTTACCAAACAAACCTCTTAAAAAGGAGATACTTTAGATAATCTAAGTAAAATCTAAAATCTAAAGCGGTTCTATCTTAGTCATTAAAAAATAGGAGTCGTAAAGCTTACTCTTGATCCTTGAAAATAATAGAATTCATAATACTAAATTAAAAATTCCTTAATAGTGAATAATATGCTAAGATAGTAGATGCGGACTTAATTTAAAAACCGAACCACTCTAAAATAGATTATGTCAATTGTCTTTTTTTTTGCCAATTCCAATCGAGAAGCAATTTTAACTCCATTTACGATCTTCGATTGATCGATTTCGAACTTGACAAATTGGGTTGAAACACTCGCCCGCTTAATAGGCCTATGTAGTACTTAATTCAGAATACGCGGGCGACCCGACCCTCCTTTAAGTGTTAAGAGTTTTAATTCAATAAATTTAATATCGATAGTCGTACAAATAAAATAATTATAATATAATATATAAATAATATAAATACAAACATGACACAAATATATAAACATATTAAATTATTTACCAAAGAAAGTGGTGGCTGAGGTTGAGAATGTTGTCTGGATGTGCAATTTGGAAGGATTTGGAGCATCTCAAAGACAGAAAACAGTTTTTATGTTCCATGATTAGGAGGGACTTTTTTTAATTAATTAATTAATTAATTAATCATTTCATTTAGCTTTTAAAAACTTTGTCCACAAGCTAAAATTGTTTGTATTTATTTATTTATCTATTTATTTATTCCCATTAGCTTTTGTTTACTTTGTCCATAAGTGGAAAAGTTTTGGAAGTTTTGGAAATAGATTGCTTAATTTAAAAAGATAAATAGAAAAATCACAATAAAAGCAACTTGCATTAAAGAGCATAAAAGTTCAAGGGTAAAGATACCTTAATTGTATAAAATTGTAAAAATAATTTTATATTATTCTCATTTATTTAAATTTTAAATTATAAATTTAAAACCTTAAATATATAAATAGTATTCGAATATATATTCGTAAAATGTTTCGCAATTTATAATAAATATAATTTTATTAATTTAATCCGTTTGAATAATTTGTATGTCCGTTTGTTTCTTTTCTGAGAAAATCAAACCACTCCGCTTTTATTTAATATGATAATTTAACACTTTTTCTCCCTCTATTATGAGTTGTTATCTGTCTCAACTTGGATATTAGGAAAGTTTTTAACGTGCCGTTTTTTTAAGTTTTATAGTTAGAAAAATGTTTAAATTATATTATTTTTAACATGATAATTTAACACGATATATGATGTACATTTTATTTAGTTTCTGAATTTCTTTAAGAATGAGTTTCTTAAAATAATTCAAAATTTTAAATTCTTGAATCAAACATTCAAATTATATCTCCTTCACCGTTCGACATTTCAACATGTTAGTGATTTACCGTACGTCACCCAACTGTTGCATACATCACTATTCGACATCCTCACACTCTAGCCATTGGTTAGAAGCCCAATCGATATCTTTTTCTTTGAGTGAATCAATCGAATTAGCTAAGAGGGGGTGAATTGACAATTTAAAAATTTTGGTTAGAAGATTGAAAAACTCGAAAATATTAAAGACACAAGATTTATAGTGGTTCAAGCTTCGAAACAAGTTCTACATCCACTACCTTGGCTCTCACTAAGGATTTTCTAATCAACTCACTAAAGAATTCAACATTTTTCTAGGTTCAAGGGATAACCTTTACAATCAAGTTAATCATTCTACCCAAAGATTAACTTTCACCTCACAAGGGTTACAAAGATGAAAATTGACAATACAAGTTTCTCTCAGCAGAAATATTTGTCCAATTACATTTAGACATTCCCCAAACTCAAATACAATGAATAGAAATAAAGTACAAGAGTTGAGTGACAAAAATTTGACAATGAAGTGCTTGGTTTTGGATTTGGATGCTTTAATGTTTGCTTGAGTTTCAATATTTATTGTTGTTGCTTGAATTTTTTGTTTTTATACCTTATCATTAAATTCTAACCATTGAAGTTTTTGAGATCATAAATATAGACGTTATCTTCATCTTTCCACCATAAAAATACTTCTTCAACAATCGGTATCGAAACACGGGTTACCTGTTTCAAAACGATACCAAACTAGAATGAGATGTTGTGTGCATTTAACAGGGGTATTGAAACTCTAAGTAAGCGTATCGAAACAATATATTTAAAAACAAGAGGTATCAAAACAACTACATAGATGTATCGAAACTTTTCGGGATTGTGAAAATCAGTATCGAAACACCCATAGGACCGTTTTGAAACGGGTTAACAAACTTTTAATTTTTACCTGTCAAACAACGATCAAAACATTTAAATCTAAAATAGCCATTGAGAAAATTTGACCGATATCGAAATTATGATGTGGCGTATCGAAACGCCTTGAATTTTTAATTAATTTTCATAAAATATAGGACGATATCAAAACTGCCAATAGTTGTATCGAAATGTCTGTTTCGATACTGACTTTAATTGTTTCGAAATAAAATCTTACAGTTTCAAACGTATCGATACGGTCATGTACCGTATCGAAACGCTTGTTAAAATTTGAAGAACTTAGTTAAAATTTTGAAGCCACATCGAAACCAATTTCAGGAGTATCGAAATGTCTGTAATAAAAACACAAGTTTCGCTTTGAAAAATACTTAAAAAATTTGTTTTGTGTTTTTGGTTTGACTTAAAGTTATTTATTTGACATAAGAACTTAAAAATTTATTTTAAATTGTTCCTTAAACTTCTTTGTTATATCAAAATCAATTTTAGTTTTACAATCTCCCTTTTTGATATAACAAAACCAAAATAAAATTTTCCCTCAAAACTCCCCCTAAATATTTGAATAGGTTTAAAAAAATTATTTTAAAGATTTCTCTCCTTTTTGTTAGATCAAAATTATTGATATCTAAGGTATAGATAAATAAGAAGCAAGTAAACAATATATAATTCAAACATAAACCATAACATTAATAAAATAAAATCCAACATAGAAATCAAAGCATATTACATGGAAATTAAATAACCTTGGTGCATAAATCCTTAAACATGACATGGAATGAAAATACAACTTAATCCTAAAACATATAACTAGTCTTAAGAAAGCCATAAGCAAAAATCTAATGATAGCAAAGAGATCACTCATCTCCATTATCCTCATCACCTCTATCACCATCATTGCCACCATTATCTTCCTCATCAACATCCTTGGGAGTATTTGAATGGCGCCACTTATCATGGAAAGTTCCTAGACACATCCTCAAAGAGAGATGTTGAGCTTCGATATCGTTCAAACGAGTTTCCATTGAATCAAGATGACCACCCATGTTGTTGAAGCGGTTGTTGACGACATCAAAACTGGTTGCCATTTGATTTCTTAACTTGCGAATTGAGATGTGAGAAAGGTCATGAGGTCGACATTAGGAGCAAGTTAGTTTATCAGATCGGGATCAATAGGTTGAGGAGGAGGTTCCTCACCACGAACCCATTCGCCTCTTGCAACGACCCTTTTAAAAATTTACAAGTGTAAAACTAAAAACTTCGCTATTAAAAATAAAAAATTAGTTTTTGAAATAATGAAAATTGAAAAATTTGAAATTAAAATTTAGAAATCCAGGGACTTTGAAATGTTAAAAGTAATTTTAAAAATTAGGGTTGAAAATGAATTTGGGAATTTTAAAAATTAGGGTTTGGGATTAAAAAATTAAGGAAGTTGGGGAATTTTTCTAAAAAGGAAAATTTAATTAAAAAAAGGGAATTTAGATTTAGAAATTTGAAAATGATTGGGAAAACAATTGGAAAAAGATTTGAAAAATAGGAGTCGCCACCGATCACTTTGACAGATCAAGAATCGTAAAACAAGAGATTTGAGTGAAATTGGGTTCGAGAGTCGGTTACGATTTAAAAATGGTATTAGGATTTTAAAACCGCCTAAAATTGGAATCTTTTCAAAAATACCGCTTAATTAATTTGAAAACTTTCGAATTAAAGTGGCATTAAATTAATATTTATTTAAAAATTCGAATATATTTTAAACGTCTTTGTATTCGAATAAATACACACATAAAGTAGACACATAAACGAATAAATGAATACACACATAAAAGAATAAATGAATACATAAACAAACAAGTAGACAAATATTAAATAAAGAAAGAAAGGAGTTTCAAATTTGTAACTGGGACCAAAATGATAAAAAATGAAATTTAAAAGACAAAACGAAAAAGAACAAAGATGGATTAGGGCTAAAATGACATGAAACAAAACTGAAGTTTTAATTTGAAATAAAAAGGACCAAAATTAAAGAAAAAGAAAATTTTGAAACATAATTAAAAAACCATAATATTTTAAGCCTCGAATTAGTGACCCAAAAAAATAAAATTAAAATTTAAAGTTCAAAATCAAAAATTCGTTTATTGAAAATCAGATTAAAACTGATTTAGTGACCAGATTAAAAAGCGAATCAAAGTTTGAGGGACAAAGGGAATGATTTTCGAAACAAGGAGGGTTTTAATGAACTAAATAACCCATTTTCTTTTTAACCCTTGATATAAAACATAATTATATTTATTTTGAATCATTTTATAATCGAAATCCCCCTCCCCCCAAAAAAAAACTCCTTCGTTCCCTCTCAAACCTTATCTAGAAACCTAAAAAATTAAGAAAACAATGAGCGTTCTTCTTAGTTTTTCCTAAAATGATGAACATGAGCCCAGAAATATCGTGAAAACTAGATTCAAAACCTTGATCTAGAAAAAGACCGAGCCAAAACCCTTCTTATTTCACAGAATAGAAACGAAAAAACCTTTTTTTCGAATCAAAAACTTCTCAGATGCGAATGAAAGGTCCCCTTCTCAAATGGTCTGAAAAAGAGAAAAGGACATCCAATTTCTTCTTCGATTCACCCTATTGGCACGATGGCCGGTGATTTATCATCGAAGAAGAGAACAGCAGAACAAAAGCAAAGCCCTCTTTCGAAGGTAAGAAAAAACCCTAAATTCTCTCTTTTTTATATTCGATGCATGTAAAGAATGAAGAGGATTTACCTCTGAAATTGGTTTCTTTTCTGTATTTATTCAATGGTGGGGAAAAAGGATCCCTGATTACATGATTCGGTTCGGTTCGGTTTTTATAACCGATATTATATGAATATTAAAAAGAGAAAAATCCCTAAATGTTCCTATTGGTTCCGTTGATATTGGCTGGAATTTTGTTTGATTTGGCTCTGAAATCTCTGTTGAAATTCTTTTTTTTTCCTGGAAATATCGAATTTATGTGCTGTAATTCCTTTCTTTTCTGACTTTTTCTGTATGAATTTGACGATTGTCTCTGTTTTTTTTTTTGCGTGAGTTATGATCGTACGGAGTGTTACCGGTGATATTACGGATGTAGGAGTAGATGGATGGCCTTCGAATGATCTGGAATGTCGCGTTTGGGGTACACACGCATAGAGATGTGAACGAAGCGCGTATGGGCGCATGAAAGAATATCAACGTACGCTTCTTTGTCACCTTTGGATCTTATATCAATTTTTGATCTAACGGTGTAGATAGAGCTGCGCAGAAGATAAAATGTAATTAGGTTTTCTTAGGGTTATATTTGTTGGGTTCATTGCCATTGGACTTGTAATTAAAAAAAATGGACTTAATCAGATTTGGGTTGTTATAATTATTATTTTTGGGTTTTAAAGTATAATTGGACTTTTTATTTATAAATATTGGATTTATATTTATTTAATGTTTTGGGTTTTTATTTAATGATAACTTGAGCCTTATTTATTTGTTAATATATAATATAATATTTAAAATAAAAAATTGATAATAAAAAGAAGATAAATTTGAAAATAGAATAAAAAGAAAAGCAATATATGTATAGTTTTAGATTTTTTTTCTTTTTTCGTTTTAAATGCTTAATGAAAATAAGATGCATTATATTAACATATATGTTTTATAAAAAAATAATAAAACTACTAAAATCAAATTAAAACCCATTATTCGAAATTAAAACAAAATTAAAACCGGGTTTAGCACCCCGGATAAAATTAGTGATTATAGCCTTGAAGGAATTAGAAGTGAGAACGGTTTAGGGATGTCTCACCAATTGGCTCTTTCACCGACTCCACATGGTCATAAGTGCAATCTATCCCCCAAATGAATAAGTAGAACACTTAAAGCACAAGCAAAGGAGAACCATCCAACCTTTGGGGTACGAAGGTTTTGAACTTGCCAAACAAGGTTAACAAAGATGATTTTGGATAGATTGGGACATTTGCCTTGATAGAAGCAATTTATCCAAAATCCGTCAACTTGACGAATCCATGAGTACTTTTCATTTAATGAACGAATCCACCAAGTGATGATCAAGTGAAAGAACCGGTCATGGACATCAAGGTTGATTACGGATCTGAAAAAATTGTAAAGGGAATTCTCATATTTCTTTAATCCGCGAGTCCGAAAGCATTACAAATTTCTTTGTCGTTCACACGAAAACATATTTTGGTACGCTCTATGTAGTTCTATAATTTATGCGAACATATATGAAAGTATACACAGTCATGCAAGTAATAAAGGGTGAGTGAGTATCGTTCCCGCGAGGATCAGGGTAAAGTGTAAGTCAACTTTGTCAAGGCAAAAAGGTGTCACTAACTAAAAGGAAAATAAAAGCAGTGGTATAAACAAATGGAATTGAATATGTACGGTGAAGGTGTAATGGTGAAATGCTATGACAATTTCTGAATGCAAGCAACTAAAATATGTCAAGGAAAAATAGAATTGATGGTGGTGGCACGATATATGTATGAAGGTGGTGTGTGAAGAGTATGATAATGTGATTGCAAGTAAATAGAGAAAATAGAGGAACACTTTATAAATGCCGAGGCAAAAGCAAGATAAGAGAATACAGGTAAGCAATATGATGTAATGATCTTCGTTTGATGAGCCTTACTAGGAATGATTGATGGGGGTTCTTATGGGCTTCTTAACCTCACTCCTACAAACAACTAGCTACTATGTGGTCTATTCACTCGAAAGAGGTTTCTAAGGTGCTCCCGCTCTCTCGAGTCAAAGGAACCTAACAGTCTAAAATGTCACAACATCTTCTCTCGGTATCATTAGTGATATCTATCCTATCGATAAAGCACACTCCTTTTAGTCATTGGAACCCTCACTTAAGTCTCTCTCAAGCACCTAAGGTCAGAATAGGCTCTATTTACAGTCTAGAACCCATTGCTCACGTAGATCCTCCCTTAGTTTCTCTCAAATACTAAGGATCTATGGCTAGGTTTCTCTCGAACACCTAGCGTGCGTCTAAACAATAGACACTCCCATGCCTCTTACAATGCTTAAATGATTAACCACAATGAGCAAAGCAAATAAAAAAACACATAATAGGCTAGAATATTCATAAAAAGATAAAGAGTTAATCATCCACAAAAACATCCACCGAAATAAAGTTAAGCATGGTGGTGTGAAAGTTTAAAGAAAAACATCATTCACAAATATCATCCATAAACATCCACATAACCTCTCAAATATATAAAAATAAGGGAAAGGGAAAGGTTGGAAGACACCCTCGGTGCGTGCTACCACCAGCTCTTCGACCACCATGGGACACCTTAACGTGCTAGCCCCTCTCGGGTGCCTAGCACACCACTCCCTTCGAGCTCTATCAATGGAGGGACCCTTTGGATGGTTATTGGGGAAGAAAGGTGAAAGCTTTATCTGCCACTTTTTGCTCTCCTTATGCCTCAAAATCATCCCCCCAAAAGGTTACAAAGGTTCATCTTTTCTTTAGGTCACCATCCCTTATAAAGTGAGGGTGAAAACCCTAGGGTTTAGGGAAATTTCTTATTTCACCCCCATTCACGTGATGACATTTCTGACATGGTGACAGTGGTCCCCCCAAAGTGGTTACAGCAAGCCTGTATAGCACCAGCTGACACTCCTTTGCAAAATATCTTCTTATCTTTTCGTGAAGCACAAGAGGTCTCCATATTTTCCATGACATTTTTCCTTTGCTATTCTTCTGCAAATGCCATGACAAATTTTCTTTGCTCTCAGCTTTGCTTTACCTGCACATCATCAGCCAAAACATGACCTTCCCCGTAAAGTAGAATCTATTTCCGCACCCTAAATTCCAAAACATAATCAGCCACCAAATGCAATGTTATGATCATAAATGCATCTAAATGATCCTATATTTTCTTAAAGACACTAAATAACTTAAGTAAAAGGCTCTAAATATAGTCTTTTTGCGGAGTTATCATCTTCCCATTAGATAGGACTCAAGAGCCACTAATTGAGATTTGTCCTTTGAAAAGATGCAAGTGGCATTAAAATAAAACATAATGAAAAGGATCGAAAAGAACTTGCCAGCCAAGGATAGGAATTGCATGAACTTCCACCAACAGAAGAGGTATAGATATCGAAACTGAAATTTGTTAGAATCCATGAAACCAATATCCACACATTGTTTTTTCTTAAGCTTGTAGTTTCTATATTGTTGAAAGTGATCGAATTTGGTGTGATTTTAAAAACTCTCTTGATAAAGGAATTGAAGATCGGTTCGGGTAGGAGTAGCTACGGATTTGATGAACTAGCACCCTCAATTCTTTGTTGTTTTTTCAGTGCCATGATCTAAGGATAAACAATTTTAGGATTAGTTAGGCACAATAAAACCATATATGCATAATAAACCTTATGCAATCCTATTAATCAATAATCCAACGGTTTTAAGATTTAAAAAAGTAAAAAAAAAACAAAAAAAAAATAAAATAGTGAACAAAAATATACGAAGAAAATATTTTATATACGAAAGAAAAAATTTTGATTTTTGAAAAACTTTGGTGGGATTTTGAAAAATCATACAAAAACTAAATTTTAATAACCTAAAACCAAACAAAATTAAAGATTTTCGAAAATACCTTGAATATGGATTAGGAGAGAATGAATGATTTTTGGAGCAAAAGAATTTGATGTAGCCTTAGTCTTGATGTTTTGATAAAAAATCCTCAAGAAAATATGATGTTTTTGTGAAGAAAATTGAGTTATAGAGGGTATATTTAAAGTATTTCGGCTAAGGTTTATAGGGAAAAGTTTTGAAGTGTTTTAATTAGGTTAAAATTAGTTTTTTAAGGATTTTAAACCCTTTTGCTATTGCACGTTTCGATACGCCTTATAGGTGTTTCGAAATGGCCTGTTCCAATACATTTTCAAGCTATTTCGATTCGGATCTATTTCGATACAAACTTTACCCGTATCGGAACTACTACAATATTAAAACATATTTTGGACGTTTCGATACCAGATTACCCAGAAACGTACTAAGATGAACTTTAAAAGCAAGTATCAAAACCGTTCTTGATTGTTTCGATACCACTTAGCTAGTTTTACATTTTACGCTTCTAAAGTGCTAGAAATGAGTCTCTAAATCCCCTAAAAGTATGCATATGATGTTATTAGATGATTAAAATGCACAAAAAAGTTCATACTCCCCCTAGAAACATGCATAGAAGCATAAAGATGCAAAACAACTTAGGTATATTTTCAATCAAGATTCAAGAATATTTTGCATAAAAATAATATACAAAGGATCAAGTTAAGCTAGTTAGACCTAACTCTCTCCTAAGGGTCCAAAAATGCTCTTTGTCTAAAGGCTTGGTAAAGATATCCACTATTTGGTTCGAACTGCCAACAAACTCTAGAACAACATCATTTTTAGACACATGATCTCTAATGAAGTGATGTCTAATTTCCATGTGTTTGGTTCTAGAATGTTGAATGAGATTTTTAGTAAGACATATAGCACTATTGTTATCACATTTTAAAGGTATGGTCTCAACTCTATTTTCATAATCTAAGAGTTGTTGCTTCATCCAGAGGATTTGAGCTCAACAACTCCCTAAGTATATGTACTCCGTTTCGGTGGTTGATAAGGCTACATTATTTTGTTTCTTAGAGAACCAAGATATGATCATACTACCGAAGAATTGACATGTTCCGAAAGTACTTTTCCTATCTATCTTACAACCCTCATAATCCGCATCCGAATAAGCATGAAGGTTAAAAGAAGAGTCTCTAGGATACCAAAGACCTAAACAAGGTGTGTCTCTAAGGTAACAAAAATTCTCTTAATGGTTACTAAGTGTTATTCTCTAGGACTAACTTGAAACCTAGCATACAAGCAAACACTAAACATGATATCCGATCTACTTGCGGTAAGGTAAAGCAAAGATCCTATCATGGATCTATACAATTTAGAATCAACAAACTTACCTCTTTCATCCTCCCTAAGTATATGTACTCCGTTTCGGTGGTTGATAAGGCTACATTATTTTGTTTCTTAGAGAACCAAGATATGAGCATACTACCTAAGAATTGACATGTTTCGAAAGTACTTTTCCTATCTATCTTACAACCCTCATAATCCGCATCCGAATAAGCATGAAGGTTAAAAGAAGAGTCTCTAGGATACCAAAGACCTAAACAAGGTGTATCTCTAAGGTAACAAAAATTCTCTTAATGGTTACTAAGTGTTATTCTCTAGGACTAGCTTGAAACCTAGCACACAAGCAAACACTAAACATGATATCCGATCTACTTGCGGTAAGGTAAAGCAAAGATCCTATCATGGATCTATACAATTTAGAATCAACAAACTTACCTCTTTCATCCTTGTCAAGCTTAGTTGATGAGTTCATAGGAGTGTCTTGAGACTTCACATTCTTCAAGCCAAACTTCTTGAGCATATCCTTGATGTACTTTGCTTGATTGATGAAGGTTTTATCCTTCCTTTTCTTGATTTGGTGTCCTAAAAAGAATGAGAACTCCCCCCCCATATCCTTGATGTACTTTGCTCGATTGATGAAGGTTTTATCCTTCCTATTCAAAGTTTTTTTTATATATAAAAAGATTAAGAAAAAATATAGGTAATATTTTGTAATGGCCTAAGTCTGCATATTCAATGTTAAAATAAAAAGATACAATTTTTTTTAATTTTCTTTATTCTGTAAATATATATTTCTATTAAGTCCGCACATATCGATTACACATGGAATTGACTTTGACCTAACGGTTGATTCCAAGCAGTCTATGTCTAATTGAAATCTTAAGTTACAGAGAGATTACGAACATGTGACTTATTAGAAAGAGAGGAAGTTACAGACTGTTACAACAAACCTACAGCTCATCATCCAGCTCATCCTGGTAACAGTTGGTAATTTGATAGACATCCTGGTCATAGCTGGTAATCTGATAGGTTTGCGCCAAAATTGAAGAAATCCAAGAATGTATTCTTTTCTATAAAAAGCATATTACTCAGCTTGTTAACACATGATTCAAATACATATTCTCCAGAGGTTTTATTATATTAGACTATTCTGTAAAGTTAACATGGTATCTTTTGCCATGTCTTTTCTGGTTCAATAAGCTTCCACTGCTTTTATCCTCGTTATGGCGACTACCGATTATGATGGCTCCTCTGATGATGTCTCCACTCAGCCCTTCTCCAACAAACAAATCAGCGTGAAACTCGATGACCACAACTTTCTTCTATGGTGTCAACAAGTGTTGCTTATGGTTCGTGGACAAGGCTTGGATCATTATCTTGATAGTGAGTTCTCTCCACCGGTGAAATTTCTTTCCCATAGTGATGGTACGAAAGCTCCGAATCCATCCTATCAGAAGTTCATTAAGCAGGATAGCTCTCTTGCTTCCTGGTTACTCTCCACTGTAAGTTTGTCTGTTCTTCTTCATTTGTTTGGCTGTGATTCATCTTCCTTCATTTGGTCTACGATTGTTCTTCACTATTCTAAAATTTCTACCACTCGTGTAATGCAAATACATTGCAAACTGAGATCTCTAAAAAAAGGCACTCTAACTATTCATGAATTTGCCACTCGCATAAAGGAGGTGTGTGATCTTCTAGCTGTTTGTGGTAGTACCATTTCTGAAATTGAGCAGGTAGCCACAGTGCTTAATGGACTACTATCTGAATTTGAGTCTGTTGTGGCTGTGATCTCGGCAAGCAAGGAACCCTACACGTTTGATGGAGTAGTATCTCTTCTTGCTGATGCCGAAACCAGACTTGAGGATCCTTTTCGTTTTGCTATTAGTGTTAACAATACTGTTGTTAACTCATCCACTGTACCACATGATTCACGCCAAGATTCTGGCTATCCTCGTGGAGGTCGTGGTGGTCGATCCAAACCAACTGGTAGATTCAAAGGTCGTTCCCGACTCCAGTTTCAGATTTGCGGAAAACTTGGTCATCTAGCAGATCGATGTTGGCATCAATTCGATCAGCACTATCAACTTCAATCTCAACCAAATAGAGACTCTTATGCCTACTGTTGTACCCATGATAAACCAGACGGTGCATATGATCCTTTTTTTCCATCCGATACGCAGTCTCCTCCTGCTGAAGACTCTCCCCAAGTCAATACTCTAGTTGCTTCACTCTCTAATTGGTATCCAGACTCGGGAGCAACACATCATGTCACCAAAACCCCTCTCATACAACTACTGCTCAGAAATATACAGGCCAGGGTAAAGTTTATATCGGTGATGGTTCTTCTCTTTCTATTTCGCATATTGGTGAATCGTTTCTTGCTTCAAACACACGATGTTTATCTTTGCATAATCTTCTACATGTGCCTAACATCACACGTAATCTTATGTCTGTGTCCAAGTTTACATCCAATAATAATGTTTACTTTGAATTCCATTCATCCTACTGTGTTGTTAAGGATGAACAGACATGTGCTGAATTGTTAAGAGGTGTTCAGAAAGATGGTTTATATGTTGTTTCTTCTCCCTCTGAAGTTTCTGCAGTAGCATATTCCATAGTCACAAATGATTACTGGCTTTGGCACAACGACTTGGCCATCCTTCCTTTGACATAGTTAGTTCAATTACACAAAAAAGTTTTCCAAAAGTGACATTACTCTTTGCTCAGCCTGCCAGCTAGGGAAAAGTCACACTCTTCCTTTTGAATCTTCTACTTCAGTTTACTCGCAACCTTGTCAGCTTGTTGAATTAGACATTTGGGGTCCTGCATCAGTCTTTTCGAGTGGATACGGATACTACATGTCTTGCATTGATTTATTTTCCAGAAATGTTTGGTTGTATCTCCTTAAAAAGAAATCAGATGCATGTTTGGCCTTCCAATTGTTCTATGCGTTAATTAAAAATCAGTTTAATACCAATCTCCTTGCTGTTCAAGTTGACAGTGGTGGGGAGTTTAAATTTCTGGAAAAAAAAGTTGGCTCAATTGGGTGTAGAATTAAGGGTTACTTGTCCTCATACCTCTCAGCAAAATGGTATTATCGAACGAAAACACAAACACATAATAGAAACTGCCTTGACACTATTAGCACATGCTTCTTTGCCTATGAAATATTGGTCATATGCTATGGTTAGTGCCACCTATTTGATAAACAGAATGCCATCAAAAAGTCTGGAATACATGTCACCTTTTCAGCTATTGTTCAACAAGCTTCCTGATTATAGATTTCTAAAGGTTTTTGGCTGTCTATGATATCCTCATTTACGACCATTCAATCACCACAAGCTTGCTTTTCGATCGAGTCCTTGTATTTTTCTAGGGTAGTCATTTACTTATCATGGCTATGTTTGTCTTGATCAGAAAAGTTCAAGAATTTTTATTTCTCGAAATGTTATTTTCGATGAAATGGTGTTTCCCTACAAAGATCAAGTCACTAAGAGAGTTTTGCGTAATGATCTTTCTTCGCCTCTTAATGTTTCATCTTCTGGTCCTAATGTATCGAGTGCTGATCCATCGAGCTCATCTGCAGCACTTGCTGCACCTTTTTTTGGTCCAGAAGAGTTTCCAGAAAATCCACCAGCAGCACCCACGAATGTCTTTGAGGGTAATCCACAAGAAGTTCGTGAAGATAACTCAGTTTTACCACCACTTGATCCTGAAGAGCTTCCATCTGATATTCCAGAAATGTCTCCAATAATTGCAACGACACCTTCTGTTGGATCAGTTCCTTTCATTATTGAAACAGAAGTGCCAATAACTACTACATTACCACCTGCATCATCTAATCCTTTAGATGTTGTTAATGATACCAATGTACCAACACCTGTTACATCTAATACACACAGCATGAGGACAAGAAGCAAGGACAACATCTTCAAACCCAAAGTTTTTCATCTTCAGTCAGGTGAGATCCCAACTGATATTCATTCAGCTTTACAAAATCCAGATTGGAATGCAGCAGTGAATGCTGAGTATAATGCCTTAATTGAGAATGATACTTGGCAATTAGTTGCTTTACCTTCAGGAAGGAGAGCCATTGGCTGCAAATGGCTTTTTAAAATTAAAAGGCATCCTGATGGATCTATTGCTCGTTATAAAGCAGCTTTGGTAGCCAAAGGCTACTCTCAACTTGCAGGGCCTGATTTCAAAGAAACTTTTAGTCCAGTTGTTAAGTCTTTTACAGTGAATTTGATTATTTCCTTAGACGTTACTAACAATTGGCAAATTCGACAAATAGATGTGAATAATGCGTTTTTAAAGGGAGATTTGCATGAGGATGTTTATATGTCACAACCTGATGGTTTTCAAAAGCATACAAATGATGGAAGTATTCTTGTTTGCAAGATCAAGAGAGCTCTTTATGGCTTGAAACAAGCCCCCAGAAACTAGTTTAACAAGCTTCAATCCTTTGTGATTGGTTTAGGTTTCAAATCTTCAAATGCTGATGCTTCTCTTTTTGTTTACAATAGAGATGAGGTGCTAACATACATGGTAGTGTATGTAGATGATATCCTTATTACTGGTGTATCACTTGATCACATCAACTTAGTGATAACACAATTGGATTGTCAATTCTCTCTCAAAGATCTTGGACAATTGAATTATTTTCTGGGGATCGAGGTTAAACATATACATAATGGAATGTTCTTAACACAACAGAAATATATTGCTGAACTCATAGTGAAAGCTGATATGCGAGATACAAGTATCGTACCTACTCCTATGGTAGCAAATCTCAAATTAAGCAAAACTGATGGTGAATTGCTACTTGATGCTCAACAGTATCGAAGTATCGTAGGCTCGCTCCAGTACGTGTGTCATACAAGGCCTGATATTTCATTCTCTGTGAATAAAGTATCTCAATTTATGCAGCAACCCACAGAGTCCCATTGGTTAGCTGTCAGAGCCACCATTGATTATGGATTATGGTTTTCTCCACAACAAACATCAACTCTTGAAATACATTCTTTTGCTGATGCTGATTGGGGTAGTGATCTCGATGATAGACGATCAATTTCTAGCAATTGTAATTATCTTGGAACACATTTAATTTCTTAGAGATCACGTAAGCAGCGTGTTGTTTCTAGATCAACTGTAGAGGCTGAGTTTCGAAGCATTGCTGATGCAGCCTCTGAAGTATTGTGGATTCAAGTAGTGCTTAAGGACGTGATCATCTCTATGGATGCCATTCTAGTATTATGGAACGATAATACAAGTGCTGTGGCAATGGCAGAAAATCCTGTAATGCATGCCAAAGCCAAACATGTCGATCTTGACATGTTCTTTGTGCGAGAAAAAGTCACATCCCGAATGCTGGAAGTAAACTATGTCTCTGGTCACAGCCAAGTTACAGATGTTCTTACAAAGTCTCTATCAGTTACCCAGTTTTTTGAATTCTGATCCCAATTATGTGTTTAAAAATTCTCAAAATTTGAAGAAGCAAAGGAAATATTAGAAAGAGAGGAAGTTACAGACTGTTACAACAAACCTATAGCTCATCATCCTGGTCACAGCTGGTAATCTGATAGACATCCTGGTCACAGCTGGTAATCTGATAGGTTTGCGTCAAAATTGAAGAAATCCAAGAATGTATTCTCTTCTATAAAAGCATATTACTCAGCTTGTAAACACACGTTTCAAATACATATTCTCCATAGGTTTTATTATATTAGACTATTCTGTAAAGTTAACATGACTAATATTTCAAATTAAAGACCATGTATAATAACAAATCTGTGCAATTCAATGTTTGAAGCTTAGTAATAGGCAATTTTCAAAACAAAAAAAAGGAAAAAAGGAATAAAAAATAAAAACAAACGATTAAAAGCGTGATAATGGGTATTTTTCAAATTTAATTAATGAAACACTCCAATATTAGAAACCAAGAAATATAAATTTTGGATAAAAGTATGGAACTTTTAGGGTACTCTACTAAAGCTCATTCTAATAAAAAAATTTATCGTTTTATGAGTGATGATAATATTTTTAAAATCATAAAAACTCCTAATAGCTCGGAAATTTGATGTTTGCTCCACCATTTATTTAGATTCGAAGGAATATGATAAATTGAATTCCACAAACAAAATGAGACAAAAATACACCAACCAAAGGTAAGTTGGTATAGCATCGAAGTAGCCTAAAATGCATTTCACATATTCAAACCTCAATTCAATTTTCGAAGTCTCTTAGACACATAATTTACTTGGGGCAATCCTTGGTAAATCAATTTTTGTGTTGCTCATGTACTTGATATTTGGGTCATCTAATATTACTTAATATATTCACAATTTAAAAAGAAAAACCAAATTTTCTTAACAAGTATCTCACATTAAAATAAGAACATATAGTCTAAGACATGTGGTGAATTAAAAAGTTCTTTACATTACTTACAAAAAAGCTCAAAAAGTATAAAAACCAACAACTAATGTGCTCTATTACCATGCAAGACGAGATAATTTTGACCAAATAAAGCTCAATAGTTGACCTTTGCCTAGAAAGATAACGTTTTAGAAGATGATCAAACTCGTATGAGGGTGAGGTATTGGTGCACGAAAAGAAGTCATCTAATTAGTCTGTAAGATAGAAAATGTAAAAACAAAGACTAATATCAATATGATAAAAAAGTCATGCATCGCTTTAAAATTAAACATCATCACATGACATGCATCATGTCATTCATTTCATCATCATGCATTCACATTAAATGCATACATATTAGTTAAGTTAGGTTCATTCATTCTACATACATCTACTTCACTCGTGCATAAAAAACCAAGTTTAAGACAAGAAGCCTTGATCACAAAGGACAATAATAAAATGGTAAACCCTTAGCCACGAAGGGCCAAAGCAAAAAAAGAGTTGAAACCTCATAAATGAAAGATAACAACAGCTAGAAACATATGGAAAAGACTCAAAGCAAATAAAGTTAAACAAAAATTCAAAACCTTAAATGAAAAATTACTAACTAATATTTAGTTTTTTTTAGGTCTTGCCCTACCATCAATGATTTAGTAGATCTATTAAATTTTAAATCATCATTAGTGGGGTAAAAGATCAACCATTTATCTACTAATATCTTGACTCATTATCGTTGATGTAGCTGATCAAAATCTCACAAATTATGCTTCTTAGTCAGAGTTGTATCTTGATCAAATCTATATACTTATATCTTTACTCATCGCCAACGATGTAGCGGATCAAAATCTCTTTGATCATAAATTATCATCAAATTTATAGCTTAATCAAATTAAATATCTTAGATCATGCCTCTTCGTTAGAGTCATAACTTGTTCACAACTAAATTTTGTCATGCCTCTTCGTCAGACTCGTAACTTGTTCACCACTAACTCCTTCAGTTACGCCTCTTCATCGGAGTTGTAGCTTGATTGCATCAACTAACTCCTCAAATTATGCTTCTTCTTTAGATTCGTAGCTTGATCGCCACTAAATTTTTTGATTATAATCAAGCCTCTTCATTAGAGAGCTTGTTCGCTAATTTATTGGTCGGGTCTTGTCTCATCGTCAATGACATAGTATATCACTCAAATCCAAACATCTTTTTACTCTAATTATTTAATTTTTTATTTTTAAATAAAACAAGTAGATACTCAATTTGAAACATATTTTTTTACTCTTGAAAGTTTTATCTTTTGATAAAAAGATGAAGTAGATGAATCGACCAGATCTTGACTTTTTATCGATGATGTAGTGCGTCAATAGATGATTTCTATTTCTCTAGAAGTTGGAACATGAAACATATAGAATATGAAGGAAGATTCATGTCGAGAAAGGGAGCTTCAGCTTGACCAAACAAAAATGGTTATCTTTTAATTGTTTTTCTATTATTGTTCCAAAACAATGAGCAAAGAGGAACAATTGTAACAATCATTTTCGTCCAAATATTTATTTGAATAAACTATTTTATTCAAAATAATCTTAATACATATGAACAATAGGTGATCATAAGGATGCTTTAAGACAATGACTAATGTCATAGCTCTTTTTTGAATAGGCGACAATAGGTGGTAAGTAGTTTTCGATCATATTTACTTGTTGACATGTGCAACGATTTATAAATTAAAGGGTTTCACAATCTAAAATAGATAATGTAATTATAGAAAGTCTATTGAAAAGATGCAATATATGTTAGAAAATCATATATTTTTTATCTACATATGTTATGTGAGACCAAAACTATGAAAATTTTATATAAATATTAATTATTCACTTTATGTATGCAATATTGGCTTTGAAAAGACGTTCGTTATAGAAAACCATAGTATTGTATTGGTAAATTGAATACAATGTAAAATAATTCATATATCTATGAGAGCAAACATTCTGGCCAATCTTGCTTCAAAGTGTTTTGACAACTACATGCACTTTAAAACAATTACTTTAAAGGATAATTGCTTCAAAACGAGATGTCAAGCGCAATTGCAATTACGTACTAAGTGAAAAAAATCTACCACGCAAAGAAAGGGAAAAAAAGACTTTTCGTTCCACTTATAGTTATGCACTATCCATTTCATTTTGGTTCTGCTTGAACATGCTCTAACTCCAAAACTATGGAATATATAACACATTAAGCTATTTACTGTAGAGAGGAATGAAAAACATTTTACTAAATATATATCTAATAGGGTAATAATTAAATGTAATATGAGATATTACTATGGATGTCGTATTCGGAGATATATTAAAAACATTAGCGTTTGCATTCCAAATATATGGTCGGTCCTAATTGAAATGCAAAAACAAACGCACAATAACTTTTATATGTCTAAAAACATATAACATGTAAGAAATATTGACTCAATGTTGGTTCATTTTCAAACAGGTTATCCTCATTTTTAATTTCCATGTTGACATATAAAAAATTTGAAGTTGTCTAAATGTTAGGGTTGGAAGTTTTAGCTTCAAATGTGGGTATGTGTTTTTATTATTTCCCTCAATATTGCAAAACTAAGAGTCAATATTGAGGGAAATAATAAAAACACATATATTTGCAAAACTAAGAGTGATAGTTTCATTTCTTTCTTTTGCAGCTCTCAAATATTGCACTTTCTTTTTTTCTTGGATGATGACTCCTTGAACATATTGGATTGATCAAAGTCAATAATTAATCTAAATATCTCATCTTTTGTGTTTTTAAAATTTTTGTTAGTTTGGGAAGAAAAGTAACACAATCGCGAAGATAGTGATATGAGAGAGGAGAATTGAGATATTTGTTTCAATTCGGGAGCTACGTTGAAGTCTAAAAATGGAGTCGAAAGCTTTGCATTTTATTCACTGTGGGAGTAATAAAAATTTTGGGATATTTGATAAGTCTTCCAACTTAAGAACGTGCAATTGATGGCAACATGGAAGGTCAATTATCTTCAATTTCCTACAAGAACATGTTAGGTTATGCATTGGGACATCAAGCACTACCTCATACATTTTGTTAGGATCCTTATACTTGGTTAAACAATATGTATGTAATCCCCTTACTTCAACACTCAGATGTATATAACAATATAATGTCTGATATTTAAGTTACGTCTGAAGTATTTCGAATGATGCATGGGTATACAGGTCAGTCGTATTCCCTTCAAGGTCATTTAATTTATTTATCGGGAAAGACTTTGAATATGAATTGAAGAAATCTTCTTTCACCTCTTTAATTTCTATCACATTAATCTCATTTTCAATGGCACAAACAAAATCTATGTATGTCTTCTTACATTTTAGCACAATAGCGAGGTAGCATTCATAGTTTTGCACCTATGTGTTAAATGCACATTGGTAAAGAAATATCTCATAAGATAGGATTTGGCCCACATATAAGGGGTCTGATCCTTCTCTACAAACCAAGAATGGTTTTAGATGTTAAACTATTGAGTAAGTAATCTTCATTGTCGATCAAATTCGTTAATTTTCCACCAAGATGAAATGCATCTACTAAACATAAAAGTAATTTTTTATCACCTATGTCTGAGCATTTTGATACATATGCCATGAACATATGTGATGTCGAGCAAGCAGGAATACCATTTTTATAGCCCTATCGCCATCTATCATGATTGAGACAAGAGCCTTGTTACACATAGTCTCAAAAAATACATTCAAATATCATTCAAAAGTATCGACAATATCGGTAGATAGAAGTGTACCACCAAATAAAATGGTTTGATAGTGGTGATTCACACTAACCATAGGCATTAAAGGTCTCCCATAAGCATTTATTTTGTATGTTGTGTCAAATACAATAACATCACTGAAGCATGCATAGTCGAACCTCGACGTTGAATCAGACCAAAATATATTATGCAATCTCTCTGAGTCATCAATATTGTTCTACATGTATAACTCGGTATCTTGCACTTTCTTAAAGTCAAAGTAAGCGAAAAGGGCATTTACATCATCATCACGTATTTCATCATCCGATGATTTTTGTAATGAGTTGTACAGGTCTTTCCTTATGAAACCAACATTATGGAAACTACTTGATTGTTGCGTGAAATAATTTATTATATGTGATGTTCTAACACTAATGTTTTTAATGCTCATTCCACAATGATATATGATTCATTAACTTGTCTATTCAACCAAAGAAATAGGTGCATAACAGGAGGGCATAAAGGATGATTATGTTTAGTATGAGAAAATGATATCCTCTACTTAATGAAATTCATATACTTAACAACTACTTTTGCCTTACACTCAATTCGAGTGATAAAGTGAGGTGTATGTTTTCGTTCTAAGTTAATAAAAAATAATTTTCATAAGACTTCTCGTGTTTAACAAAATTCTTATGCATTCACATTACTATTCTTATCATGCCTAGTTGTTAAGTGACACACACTAAACCTAGTATTTCTTGTATAATACTTATAAAAATACCATGCATCATTATCAGATTCAAACACTATACTTATTAAGTTTTCGAGAAAAGCATTTTACTTTATTGTGCAGTTATTATTTGAGTAG
This sequence comes from Abelmoschus esculentus, assembly GCA_035048815.1. Classification (NCBI taxonomy): domain Eukaryota; kingdom Viridiplantae; phylum Streptophyta; class Magnoliopsida; order Malvales; family Malvaceae; genus Abelmoschus; species Abelmoschus esculentus. The sequence goes on along the minus strand of JAUCBN010000002.1, from coordinate 9,667,789 downwards.
TTTTCAACATCTTTCAAAATGTGTCTGTCATATTTCAACATCAATTTTTAACGTATCTTATATAAATAAAAATATACTTATACAAAGGATGCCAAAAAATAAAACATCTTTTTACTTGTGGTAAACCTGAATGTCACTAAAGATATTGTAAAAATGGTCAAGGATTATGAATATTGTGGAACCTCAAACATGAAAGGGTAGCTTATGAAGAGAAAATACTCACGTAGGAAAATAGTTGTTTATATAACGACAAACATGGTTGGTTAGTGTGAGAATTCATTGTAGAAATAAATACATTGTCCTGGTTGAACAACATATAAACTAATAATAATTTCACGTAGCCAAAATGCTCAATCGTTGTACATACCTATTTTCTTACAAATTTGTAATGATTTATGTATATTTTGGAATAATTTGAGTACATAAACAAATCTTTATATTTTTTTAGCAAATTATGTTTTCTTGTAGAAAATTATTTATGTAACAAAATCCTTACACTAGTTGGCCTATTCAGGCTATGGTGAGTAGGTGTAAGAAATTCAATATATATCGTTTTTATTATAACTTTTTTAAGAATTTTTTTATACTTTTTAGTAATTTGTATACATATACAAATCCTTGTATTTTTGGTAGAAAATAATGTTTTGTCATAAGAAATTATGTACGTAAAAAAAATTCTTACACTAAGTTTAGCTCATTTGGGCCATGGTGTGTAGCTATAAGAAATAAGATACATATCATTTTTCTTAAATCTTTTGTAAAAAATTGTGTATAATTTATAGTAATTTGTGCACATACTCAAATCCTTATATTTTTTTTTACTAAATTATGTTTTCTCGTAAGAAATTATGCATGTACTTAAATCCTTACACTAAGCTGAGTCCCTTAGGGGTATGGTGAATAAGTGTAAGAAATTTGTTACATGTTATTTTTCTTAAAACTTCTATAAGGAACTGTCTATACTTTATAGTAATTTGTGTATATACACAAATCCTTACATTCTCGTACCATATTATATTTCTCTTAGAAAATATGTATGTACACAAATTATTATACTAAGTTGAGCCCCTTTGAACCATGGTGAGTAGGTGGGAGAAATTTGGTACATACCTTTTTTTCTTAAAACATTTGTAAGAAGTTATGTATGCTTTATAGTAATTTTTGCACATACGTAAATCCTTACATTTCTTGTAATATATTATGTTTTCTCGTAAGAAATTATGTGTACCCAAATCTTTACATTAAGTTAAACCCCTTTGGGCAATAGTGAGTGTGTAAGAAATTTGATACATAACTTTTTTTCTTACAAATTTTGTAAGAAATTATGTACACTTTGTAGTAATTTGAGTATATACATAAAATCCTACATTTATTGTACCAAATTATGTTTTCTATTAGAAAATTCCGTATGTATAAATATTCTTACACTAAGTAGAGCCCCTTTGGGCCATAGTGGGTAGGTGTAAGAAATTTGGTACATAATATTTTTATTATAACTTTTGTAAGGAATTGTGTATAGTTTGTAGTAGTTTGTGTACATAGACAAATTCATATATTTTTTTTTTTGTAAAAAATTAATTTTTCTTGTAGAAAATTAGGTATATACACAAATTCTTACACTAAGTTAAGCCCCTTTATTCCATGGTGAACAGATGTAAGAAAATCGATATATATTATTTTTGTTACATCTTTTATAAGTAATTATGTATACTTTATAGTAATTTATGTACATATATCTATCTTTACATTTTTGTACCAAATTATATTTTCTAATAGGAAATTAGGTATGTAAACAAATCCTTTAACTAAGTTAGCACATTTGGGACTTGGTGAGTAGATATGAAAAATTTGGTACATACCATTTGTAGGAAGTTGTGTATTCTTTGTAGTAATTTGTGCACATATGTAAATCCTAACATTTCTTGTACCATATTATGTTTTCTCGTAGGAAATTACTTTTGTACACAAATCCTTACACTAAGTCGAGCCCTTTTTGGCCTTGGTGAGTAGGTGTAAGAAATTCAATACATATTATTTTTCTTAAATCTTTTGTAAGGAATTGTGTATACATTGTAGTAATTTATGTAAATATACAAATTCTTATTTTTCTTGTACCAAATTATGTTTTCTCATTGAAAATTAGGCATGTAAACAAATCCTTACACTAAGTTGAGACTCTTTGGGACTTGGTGAGTAGGTGTAAGAAATTGGGTACATATCTTTTTTCTTATAACTTCGGTAAGGATTTTTGTATATTTTTTAGTAATTCGTGTACATACACAAATTATTATGATTCTTTTAAAAAATTATGTTTTTGCGTAGATAATTATGTATGTGCACAAATCATTACGTTATAACATTTTATGTATATACCATTTTTTGTAAAACTTTTGTAAGGAATTATGTATATACACAAATACTTACGTTGTAATATTTTATATATGTATATCCTGCTTATCTTACAATTTTGCAAGAAATTATATACATACTTCGTAATAACTTATGTACATATATTTGACTCGGTTAACCGGTTAACCTTTATTTAGCCTTCAATTAAATGACGTTTCCTAGAACACCCAGAAGACTAGATATAGAAAAATAGTTTTGGAAGACTTAAAGGCAAAAGTACATCACATTCCCATAAACCCAAAAAATATAAATTTGTATCAAGTTCAAGCTAGTAACTAATTTCAACATTGAAATATCGAAGAAATTCATACAAACAGAAGGTCTCATATATTTTATATTATGAGACAGAAATGTGTTGAGTGGATCGAACAATCGAATTGGCCAAGAGGGGGTGAATTGGCAGTTTAAATTTTTTGTAGAATGTTTGAAAATATAAGAAAAATATAAGAACACAATAATTTATAGTGGTTCAAGCTTCGAACAAGATCTACATCCACTGCCTTAGCTCCCACTAAGGACTTTCAACCCAATTTACTAATGAATTCAACTTTTTTTTCTCAGTTCTAGGGATAATCGTTACAGACAAATCAGTCTTTCTACCCAAAGATTGATTCAACCTCACAAGGTTTATAAGAATTAAAAGGATGGCAAAGATTGTTTCTATCATAGAAAATATTGTCCAAATATAATCAAATACACTCTCTAAACTCAGAAAATGAAATTACAATGAAGCAAATAAGAGTTGGGTGTACAAAGAGTTTCACAAAGGCACTTTGAGTTGGATTGGATTTTTGGATGTTAGCTTAGGGATCAATAAATGTTGTTGCTACTTTCAATATTTGTTTTTATAACCTTTCATTGATTTCTAACCGTTGGAGTGGTTGGGATCATAAATATAGACGTTAAGATTTCATCTTCCCATCATAAATGCACTTCTTCAACTATTGGTATTTGTAACATCCTGAATTTGGGTCTAGAAGTTTTAGTGCTAGTTAGGGAGGTTCAATTCAGGTCAAATCGGATTTTCTCGATTCACTAATTTTGGGTAATTAAAAATATTAATATTTTAATCTGGTGAATAATAAATTCGGGAAAAGGATTTTTAAATGTTTAAATAATGTTTTAAGACTAATGGAAGGTTAATTGGGTTTTAATTTACTCTAATTTAGAGAGATTTCTATTTTAGTGACTAAAATGTAAGATTTATAAAGTTAGTGACCAAATTGTAAGATTTTCGAAAATTGATTTTTAATGACTAAATTGAAAAGTTATCCAAAGCTTGGAATATTTAGAGGGACATTATCCCAAATTTTTTTAATTAAAGATCTTTCACCAAAATTGGTTTTAATTGACGGCTAGTCACTTTTCTCATCATTTTCCTTCTTCTCTCAATTTTTCATTATTTTCTCTCCAATTTTCTCTCAATAGTTTTCAAATGACTTTTTTGAATTCTTCTCCACTTTTCTCAAGAATCATCTCACTTTAATCAGCATTTCATCCTCATCAAAACCTTTCAATTTGTTTTACAAAATCCAAAGCCAATTTCAAGAAAAATTAAGAGAAGAATTCACGTCAATTTTGGTGGAAGTGTCTCAAAGGTAATTTCATGTTTCCTTTTCAATTCTAAGGTTCTTTATTTGATATTATCAAGCTATTGGCTTAGTAATCATGAATTTTAACTTGATTTTGTGTTTTAATTCAAAAATTTAGAGTTTTAATGGAATTTTCAAGAAAATACATTAGATCTTGATTGAGGTTGTAATTAGGATGAATTTATATGAAATTATACTTGAAATTATACATTAGATCTTGATTGAGGTTTTAATTCAAAAGTTTGGTTCTATTTTGGGGAATATGGAATAGTTTAAAAGCTTTCCATAGTTCAAGAGTAAGTGATTTCTATGGTTTTGAAAGCATTTTCTACGTTTTGACTATATTGCATTGGATTTGTAGGATATGTTTCCATAGAAATGTTTTAATTGTATAAGTTGGATTTCAAAACGATACATGCATGTATTAGTTGCTATAAATGCAGGGTTTAGAATGGTATTCATGACTTTGAAAGCATGAGAGTGATTTGGATTAAGATGTGGTTATTGTCTTGTCTTTGATTAAGCCGCTGAGCATGACTTTAGTCCATTTTGATGGAAATATCTTTGAATGCATTGTAAATCAGCAAGTTACCATGCATGATTGAAATGGTACTGGCTTAGTGACACTAATTACGGTTTCAAATACAAATGACATGTCATTAGTATAAAGTGCACTATAAAAATTATATGAAATATTGATTTTGCCTACACGTAAACAAGGGTGACTATGTGTTCGATCGTGCGTGTAGTGCTTGCCTATATGTAAAAAAGGGTGACTTAGTGTCCGGCCGTGCATATAGATGACCCTACGTAAACAAGGGTGACTTTGTGTCCGACCGTGCATAGTGGAGTTGTATGTATACAAGGGTAACTTTGTGTCCGAACGATACATGTTGGGACTACATGTCTCTAATTGTGTTATAAGGAATCTGAGTATTCGGTGAGCCTAAGGTTCACAACAATCTTGTCACTTAAACGCCAATATGCATGATTCATGGATTTGATTTGAGTATGATTATGAGCATGATTTGATTAAGCATGTTTTGACTTAACATGATATATGCAAGACATGGTTTTAAATTTGGTTTTGATTTTGCATTGATTAATTTGCATTTCAGAGCTAACTCACTAAGCATGTTTTGCTTAAGCTCTCTTTTCATCTTTGTAGAGAAATAGAGACTTGAGGGACAGCATTTGGAGCAATTGGTCCAAGGGGAGACATCCTACTTGTTTAGGGTATGATTTGGCAAAAATAAATAGGCTTGGCAATGTGTAACCCAATAATTTTGAGAGTGTGTTTTTGTATTAGCAAAGGAATTGTAAAAGTGACCTATAAGCATGTTTTGCTTGTTGACTTGCTAGATTGGTAGATAATTGTGTTTGCTTGAAGCATGCTTGTCCTTGTTTAGTTATGAGAACTGTGAAAAGTTAGGAAGCATGCCTATAGATGCTTGAGGTGATCATGATAGCTATAATTGTTTACCAAATTTGAGTTTGATGCTTAGGAGTATTGCTTGTAGTTGCTGGTAGTGTATGGTTGAATCAAGAATGAGTCGAGCTCACCCGAAAGTGCCTATTTTCTGTTTTTGGGCACAGGGGTTATCGAAACCAGTTCCACCCAAGGAAAAAATGTCATAGTTTTGATACAAGGGTTTGGTGTATCGAAACAAGTAACCCAAATTTTACCTTGTGTTTCGATACACGGTAAGCCTGTTTCGATACCATTACCTTACTAGAGAGTAGAGTTTCGAAACAGTCAAGAGGTTGTTTCGAAACCTCTGTTCTTGATAGTTAATGTTGTTAGTGCCATGGCAGTGTTTCAATACAGGGGCCATCTATATCGATACACCAAGCCTAATTGAGTGGTTAGATTGCAGGATTTTCATTTTAGTCCCGATTATCATCTATGTTCAATTGTGGGTGCTACGAATGTTAGTTTAGTTTTAAATTTCACCTATAAGCATGGAATTTGACTTAACTTCAAGTTGACCAACTCCAATTGGATTTAGTCCTTAGGAATTAATAGTTTTATATTTTGGTCCCTAATCAGTGATGCATGCAATTGGTGACATTAGAATGTTTCGTTTGGTCTAAAATTCTGCATGAGTGCTCTTTGAATGTTTAATTGAAGTTTGATAGAACGAATTTCTACCTTGTCATTAGAGTTTAAAATGTCTGTGTATTAGTCCTTAAGATGCTCATTTGTTTGATCGAGAGCTTGTTAGTTGTTGGTTTGCTTCCGTATTAGATTCGCATGGAATCGAGACACGTAGGAACTTAATTGTGCACTTTGATAAGACAAAAAATAATATAAAGTTTTAGGTTTGTTTATCATATCAGGCCTTCGCGGGTTTGATTCGGTATTCCCCGTTTAATCCATTAGAGTCGGTTCTGTCTAGGCCAGGCCAAGGGGGTTACAGTATCGATACTCGAGGTACCTGTATAGAAACGTTACTGAAATAGAAAGAGTCATTATATGCATTTAATAAGGGGTATCGATACGTTTGGTCATGGTATCGATACTAGTCAGTCTTTAAAACAAGGGGTATCGTAAGAACTTCTGAATTGTATCGAAACGTTTTGAATCTGCCAAAACTGGTATCGAAACGCCAATAGGGCGTATCAATACTGGCTAACTACTTTTTGAAGACCATCTGACAAACAACGATCAAAATATTTAATGCTTTTAAAATCCTTCAAAAAAATAACCCATGTATTGAAACGCCTATGTATTGTATCGATACTGGTTTAAATATTTTATTTTATTTTTAAATGTAATGTGGTATCAATATTGTTTTAAAAAGGATTCGAAACCAATTTTAAAAGTTTCAAATGGTATCAAAATAGTCCAAGACCGTATCGATATGCCTGGAAGATCTCAAGAATATTCGTTGAAAATATGAACACGGTATCGATACCAAAAGGAATGATATCGAAACGCTTGAAAGAATTTGAATGTTTTGGCTTAAAAAATATTAAGAAAAAGTGATTTTGGGTTATTGTTTTAACTTAGAAAAAAATTCTTTGACTTTTCAATTTAATGTGGCCTTAAAAATTTATTTACAAAATGATCCTTTAACTTTTTATTATATAAAAATTAAATTTAATTTTATAAATTGTCACTATAAATAAGAATAAAAATTCCAATCGTAGTAATTAATATTTGACATGATAAAAGTGAATCAATAAAGTAGTCAAACTTTAAAAAAAATCACTATTGATGGTCCAAGACTACCACTAATACTTGACATAATAAAAGTGAATCAATAAAGCAGTCAAACTTGAAAAAAAATCACTATTGATGGTCCAAGACTATCATTACTACTATTTTTTTTATTTGTTTCATTCTGTTAACGCTCTAAAAAGCGTATATTTATACCCTTTTACTTAACGTTTTGTTTGATTTCAAGCTCATTACCATTGCATTTAGTTGCATTTCATGTGCATTTGCATTTAGAATAGGTTTTTATTTTTTATTTTCTCTTTTCTCTTTTATTTTTAAAGATGCTGCTTGGAAAGGTATTTTCTTGGTGGTGATGTGCAGATACTGGAGCAAAGTTGAAAGATCGGAAGAGATGTTGTAGCATATTTTTAAAGTGTTTGATCGGACTTCAAAGATGCTACAGCATTGTGGGCGGACAAAATAGGACGGAAGAAAGGACACACCAGCAGCCCACTATCCCCACACGTTTTCCAGGCCAATTGCACCTCCTCTAAAAATGTGCAGACGCTGCACCTCTCCTTGGAAGACGTTGCACCACCCCTGCATACCTGCATTTTACTGCCAAATGCTGCAGCGAATATCAGAGAATATTCCCTTGCACCAAACCCTAGAAGCCTCCTATAAATACAAGGGTGAGCCCCCTTCAACAAGTGTGCTGGAAAGAGAGCAAGAAATGAGCAAAATCAGTAGCTTAAGGAGCCACAAAAAGGAGCGAGCTTTAAGAGAGAAAGAGGGAGAAGAAAGGAGGCCACTTTCCTTCATCTTCAACCTCAAGCTAGACCGACATTGTAGGGGAGCTTCAAGCAAGGGATTTACGTGACTTCGGGAGGAGCGGCAAGCTAGGAAAAGTTTCACGGCATATGCGTTTGAGACTTCCTTCCTTTTCACTTTGTTTTACCTCTTTTCTAAGTTGTTGAAAATGTATTGCAATGGACGAAAGTTGAATAGTTTTTCTTACCTAGCCATGAACTAATCTAGTATAGCTAAGGCTTGTTTTGGATGATTTTTACTGTTTCAGTGTTTAATCTTGTGCTTTGTTCAAGAAAGCTAACACCTTTTTATCTAAACCTTGGTTTTGTAAGAGCACCGGGAGGTAGCCATCGCCAAAGGGGTTCGGGAAGCTTAGATCTAGGGATAGACAAAGCTAGACCAACTTGAACAATGGGGTTATTGTGGGAGTAGAATCCTAACTCACCTTAGGGATAAGGAAGAGTTTCAACAACTAAAAAGGGTAGCACTTTATCAACATTAGAAGTTTTAGGGTTGAGACCGGGAGGTAATGCCTTAGCATTTTCGAGTGTTAGTCCTTATGACTAGGGATAGTGGAGGCATTTTTAGTAAACTCTGTCGAACACTTATTAAACAAATGGAACAGTAAGTTTTCAGGAAAATAGTAAAGTCATACCATAGCAAGCCTAGCTTGTCTTAAGCTTGAATATCTTCTCTGTGTTGTGTTTGTGCACTTTATCTATTACTCCATTATCAGTTTGATACTATTGCATTTTGGTGACACTCTTCATATTGCTACAGCATTTTGGTGACTATTGCAGAATTGCTTTGGCATATGTCCATACAAAGGATTATTTTATCTTTTGTGTATGTTATCTATTTTTGAAATAACCTACCCAATCCTCGTGGGAACGATCTCACTCACACACTTTATTACTTGTTCGATGTGTATACTTGCACATTATTGCACGCAAATCATTAACATATTTTAGCACTCCAACGTTGCAACAAGTTTTTGGCGCCGTTGCCGGGGATTGAGGCAATAGGCAATTTCAATCATAGTTTTCATACTTTCTATTTTTTATTTTTGTTTTGTGTTTTGAGTCTTTTGTTTTTGGTTTAATCTTTGTTTTCTTTGTTTTTCTTTATAGGTTTTTTGTTAGTGGATGCCCATAGTAAACTCTAGAGAATCCCTCGAAATATTTATCCCGGAAATCGATAGGTATTTTAGCTAGAGAAAAGAAGAAGAAGAACCATGTATCAGGATCCACAGAATCAAAATGCTAGAGCAAACCCTGTAGCAAATCCTGATACTATAGCAAACGCTGTAGCTGTAGCAAGACCAAGGGCAATTCGAGATCACCTAACACTGATCTTGGATGACCTTAATTCTGGGATAGTGACACTTGATATACAAGCAGCAAATTTTGATCTCAAACCTATGATGTTTAATATGCTCAATTCGATCGGATAGTTTGGAGGATCACCTCATGAGGATGCTCGACAACATATCCGTGCTTTCTTGGAGGTTTTCGATTTGTTACGCCAATAAGGAGTACATGAAGATGTGTTGAAGCTTAAGATATTTCCATACTCTTTGAGAGACCGCGCTAGAGAGTGTTTGAATGGAATTCCAGCCGGTTCAATGGAGTCATGGACAGCTTTTTGCAAAAGCTTTTTGGTAAGGTATAATCCATCCAACATGAACACCCAATTGAGAAATGAGATAGCATCCTTTAGACGAGGGGATGACGAGTCAATGCATGAGTGTTGGGATCGATATAAAAGCTTGCTGAGAAGGTGTATAAATCACGGTTTTTTAAACTGGACTCAAATCGTGATGTTTTATAATGGAGTCAATACACCCACAAGGATGATGTTAGATGCTTCAGCAAATGGGACACAGCTGGACAAGTCGCCTGAAGAAGCATTTGATATTTTGGATAAAATAGCCAACAATGATTATCAGTTTCTAACTACAAGACTTAGAACAGGAAGAAGAACTCAAGGAAGGTTGGAGCTCAACACGAATAATTCTATTTCAGCACAACTCTCTGCTATCACAAATATGTTGAAGAATCTTCAACAGCCCAGTGAAGTACGAGATGCTAAGGCATTAAGTTGTGTGCACTGTAGTGGAAACCATTTTGATAAAGACTGCCCAACTCATTTAGAGTTTGCTCATTATGCTGGAAATTTCAATAAAAATTCCAACAACCCCTATTCGAACACGTACAACCCAGGGTGGAGATAACATCCTAATTTTTCGTGGGGTAATCAAGGACAAAATCAAGCTAGTAGCTCGGGTAGGCAGTAACCCATGGCAACACAACCAGGAGTCCATGGTTTTCAAGGGAATATGCCATGACAAAATGTTAACAAGGGAACAGTTCATCACCAAAGTCACAACAATTCTTTGGAAGCTTCGCTGCAAGAATTCATGACTTCGACCAAGGAGTTCATGACCTCAACGAAAACATTATTGTAGGAGCATTCCAAAACTATCTCTAATCAAGGCAATCTGTTACAGACCCTATGAGCACTACTGCAAAGTCACAGCTCTTCGCTGAAATCGCTGGAGACTCAAGTGGGTCAAATTGCTCAAGCATCGAGACCAAGAGATAATCTGCCTAGTGATACTGAAGTCACTAAAAATCATGGCAAAGAGCAATGCAGCGCATTGACCTTGAGAAGTGGAAGAAAAATCAACACGGGGGAGCATTTCAAAAGAAAGGAAAAAGAAGAAACCCCCACTCAGGAACAAAAAGAAGCTGAGAAACAAGAAGAAAAATCAGCTCAAGAAGAAACTGGAGAAAAACTAAATACTGAGGCATTTGGGGAGAAGTGTGCGGATGCTGCAGCAAAAGAAGCAGTACCATCGCAACCTGTGGAGGACGTAATACCACCACCACCCATTCCCTCAGCGATTAAAGCAACAAAAAGAGGATCTCCAATTTCAAAAGTTTGTAAGTATGCTGGACCAATTCCATATAAATATTTCATTTCTAGATGCTATTGATCAAATGCCCTCATATGCAAAGTTTTTGAAAGATATTGTTACAAAGAAAAGCTGAGAATTTTGAGACAGTTGCTATAGCATTTGAGTTCTATTCTGGAAGGACTGAGCTTCCCATGAAGAGGCAAGATCCTGGCAGCTTCATCATTCCATGCTCGATAGGAGACAATTTTTTGGGCAGAGCACTATGCGAACTCGGTTCGAGTGTAAATCTGATGCCCAAAGCAATATTCAAAAAGCTTGGTATAGGGAGTACGCGACCTACAAATGTCATATTGCAATTGGCGGACCATTCTCATGTCCGGCCCGAAGGGAAAGTAGAAGATGTGATAGTAAAAGTAGGCAAGTTTGTGTTCCCTGTGGATTTTCTGATTCTGGATTGTGAAGTGGACTACAAAGCACCCATCATATTGGGACGACCATTCCTTGCTACCGGTCGAATTCTTATCGACTGTGAAAAAGGAGATTTTACAATACGAGTAGCAGACCAGTCCATGACTATCAATGTCTTCAGCACTATCAAGTACATGGATGAGAATGAAGAATTTCATTGTATAGCTGGGATAAATGTTGCAGCAACTGAAGAGAATGCAGATTTTTGCTGTGACAATTCTCCGCAAATAAAGGACTTTGCAAAACTGCTGAAGGAGCATGATCAGGAAGAAGAAGAAGCTCATCTGGAGCTACAGAAAATTGGCTACTACAAGCCAAGACCAGGTATGAAATTTGAATCAATTGATTTCTCTGAATTTATTCCTCCTAAACCATCATTATTACATGCACCATCTCTAGAATTAAAACCACTGCCACCGCATTTAAAATATGTTTATTTGGGATCTCACAATACTTTTCCAGTGATTATTTCTTCTAGCTTAGATCATAACCAAGAGCTTAGCCTTGTGAATTTGCTATCGCAATATAAGAAAGCTCTAGGGTGGACCATGGCCGATTTGAAGGGCATCAGTCCTAGGATCTGCATGCACAAGTTCCTGCTAGAAGAATGCCACAACAATTCTGTTGAGCCCCAAAGAAGACTGAACCCAGCAATGAAGAAGGTAGTGATGACGGAGATTATCAAGTGGTTGGATGCAGGGATCATATACCCAATTTCTGACAGTTCATGGGTTAGCCTTGTGCATTATGTTCCTAAGAAGGGAGGCACGACAATAATCACAAATGAGGACAACGAGTTGATCCCGACAAGAACAGTCACAGGCTGGCGCATTTGTGTGGACTATAGGGTTTACAAAGCAACAAAGAAGGACCATTTCCCTCTTCATTTCATCGATCAAATACTAAATCGATTGGCGGGAAAGGTTTACTATTGCTTCCTCGATGGCTATTCAAGGTACAACCAAATTGCTATAGCACCAGAGGACCAGGATAAGACAACCTTCACCTGCCCTTATGGGATTTATGCTTTTCGAAGAATGCCATTTGGGTTATGTAATGCTCTAGCAACTTTTCAACGTTGCATGTTAGCAATTTTTCAGACATGGTTGAAGAATTTTTAGAGGTATTCATGGATGATTTTTCTGTGTCCAGAGAAACATTTGAAAATGCTTAGGCAACCTGGTCAAAGTATTGGAACGCTTTGAAGAAGCCGACCTTGTACTTAATTGGGAAAAATGCAACTTTATGGTAACATAAGGTAAGGTTTTGGGGCACAAAATTTCAAGGAAGGGAATTAAAGTTGACAAAGCAAAAGTTGAGTTGATAGAGAAGTTACCACCTCCAATAACTGTTAAAGGAATTAGAAGCTTTTTGGGACATGCTACTTCTATAGGAGGTTTATCAAGGACTTCTCGAAGATCTCTAAACCACTTTACAATTTGCTACAGCAAAATCAACCCTTTGTCTTTGATGAAAATTGCCACAATGCTTTTGAGGAATTGAAGAAGAGACTTACCTCAACTCCAATAGTGATACCACCCGATTGGAATAAGCCATTCGAGTTGATGTGTAATGCAAGTGACTACGCAGTGTGCGCAACACTAGGTCAAAGGCGAGGTAAACTCTTCCATGTTATTTACTATGCAAGTAGAACTCTAAATGATGCACAAATTAATTACACTACCACTGAGAAGGAGTTACTTGTTGTAGTATTTTTCTTTGATAAGTTTAAGGCATATCTTATAGGAACTAGGGTGATAGTACACACAGATCATTCTGCCATCAAATACCTAGTGACTAAGAAAGATGTTAAGCCTAGACTTATTAGGTGGATACTTTTGCTACAGGAATTTGATATTGAAATAAAAGATAGAAAAAACACTAAAAATCAAGTTGCAGACCATCTATCTAGGCTAGAAAATCCAGAAAATTTAGGAGAGGATTTTAAGATCGAAGAAAATTTCCCTGATGAGAAAATTTTATATGCTACATCATTACCTTGATATGCAAATATAGTTAATTTTCTTGTCAGTGGTATTTTGCCTCCTAATTTATCTAGCCAGGGTCGAAAGAAATTCAAGCATGATGCCAAAATTTTCTATTGGGATGAGTCATATTTGTTCAAGCAATGTGCTGACCAATTACTTCGACGATGTGTACCGGAAGAAGAACAAAAAGATATTTTGTTCCATTGCCATGCAGCATCATGTGGAGGCCATTTTGGTGGATCAAGGACTGCAGCAAAAGTCCTTCAATCTAGATTCTATTGGCCCTCACTCTTCAAGGATGCTCAAGCATTTTATAAGGGATGTGATAGATGTCAAAGAACTGGTAACATCTCGAGGAGAAATGAAATGCCGCTGCAAAATATCTTAGAGATTGAGCTTTTCGATGTTTGGGGAATTGATTTCATGGGACCATTTCCATCATCCTATGGTGACTTATATATCTTGTTAGCAGTGGACTATGTGAGTAAATGGGTTGAAGCAGTGGCAACACCCAAGAATGACTCAAAGACAGTTTTGAAGTTTCTGCACAAGAATATCTTCACCAGATTTGGAGTCCCGAGAGCCATAATCAGTGATGAAGGAACCCACTTCGACAACAAGCTCATTGCTAAGGCATTGAAACGTTATGGAGTCAGGCACAAAATTGCTACAACATATCACCCGCAGACTAATGGCCAAGCTGAAGTCTCCAATAGAGAAATCAAGCAAATCTTAGAGAAGACAGTCAACACAAAGAGGAAAGAGTGATCTCCAAAGCTAGATGAAGCTTTATAGGAATATAGGACAACTTACAAGACTCCTTTAGGGATGTCCCCATTCCATTTGGTTTATGGGAAAGCATGTCATCTCCTCGTGGAGCTCGAGCACAAAGCTTATTGGGACATTAAAAAGCTCAATTTGGATTTTAAGCTAGCTGGAGAAAAGCGACTCTTGGAGCTAAACGAAATGGACGAGTTTGGATCCAATACATACGAGAATACTAGGATCTACAAAAGAAAAGACAAAGAGGTGGCACGATAAACATCTTTTTCCAAGGCATTTCTCAGAAGGACAACAAGTGTTACTCTACAACTCAAGACTTAAACTTTTTCCAAGAAAGTTAAAGTCTCGATGGTCAGGACCATTCTTGATACATAAGGTTTATCCTTATGGTGCTGTGGAGATTAAAACACTTGAAGGAGAACGAATATTTAAGGTCAACGGTCAAAGGCTGAAGCTTTATAATGGAGCTCCCATTGTGCACGACAAGGACGACCCAGTCTGCAAAATGCTTGAGCATTTCTATCCCTCTCTTTTATTTTGCTTTAGCATTTAAATTTCAATTTAAATAAAAAGTATAAGTTTTTATTTTTTTTGATAATGCTTTTATTTCTCTTGTCTCTATTCAACTTTTAATTTTTGAAGGTACAATTTCAGACATTGTGCGCTCACAAGGGAGCTGTGCACCACCAGATGTACAGTGCGCAGTGCACAGTCTACACAAAAAGAGGATTGGGAGCAAGGAAGGACAGTACGGCTACCACTTTTGGAGGGAAATACTCTTGGAGTTATTTGATTTGGGCCACAAAGGATGAAGAGCCCATGAAAACGCATCAGGTTAGTTTTCAAGGAGAATGGGAAGAGTTTTGGTTCCAATACAACCCCTCATTATGTTTTCATTAATTATAAAACCCTTTTCTCTCTCCCACTCTCCATCAATTCAACTCACCATCACTTCTTTTTACCTTCCCCATAACCCTAGCCGTCCAATCCCTTACACACCAATTATTACTTTTAACTTTTACCCTTCCCCCTCTCCTTCCCAAGCAAGTTAACCGTCCCTCTCCTCCATAACTTCATCTTCTTCACAAAGAAAATAACTCCCAACTCTCCAAAACTCCATCTTTCTCAAAAGAAACCTCCAACACCCTCTCTAAGAAATCTCCACCACCATGGTACGCTGCAAGAACACCATAGAGACTTCAAAGGCCGCTGCTCAAGCCCGACCTATTGAGATTAGGAGATTCGAGAATGACGCGGCAAAGGATCGTTTTCAAAAGATCAAAGGAAGATCTGTCCATCAAGAGAAGGTTCTCATCTATGAAACAGCTGTAAGCAATAAACGAGCATAAACGCAGCGGAAAAAAGGATCAAAATAAATACCTCCAGCCATTGTCTAAACCTTAAGCCAAATTGGGATGTGGTTGCACTACCGTCGAGCTCGTTGAACCACCGTGGTAACTCCTCGAAACACCGATGAATAAAGAACTCGGCTACAAATAGGAACTAAAACCACCAAGATCTTCTAAGCACTCAAAAGCTCACTAAATGGAATATGTAATTCTTATGTTTTTGATTCTTAGGGACCTTAGGCTAGGTTGGTATTTATAGGGGTTCATCCATCAAGAACCACCAACCAAATAGACAAAAATGCCCCTGTAACTACACGGCATTAGCCTTAACCGAACCCAAAATGCTGAACGTGGGTGATTTTCTTTTCACATTTCCGTTAGTGGAAACGTGCATGGAAATGGTTCAATGAACCACAACCGGTTGGTTATACAACCAACATTCTCCCACTTGGTTCGTATTGTCCGTGAAAACTTAAAGTTAAAACATCAAGTATGAATCATGGCGACATTTCCTCTCATGATTGAGTTATATCTTCCATGTATCACAATACATTAAGTTTTAACGCTTTAGCCCATATACTTAATGAATAAACCCAATGTTTATTCTAGGTCCAAACTTTAGTGATATTTCTCGAAACATTTAACTTAATGTGTACACAACATAAATGAGAAATATCAAACTTTATTAGAGTTTCAAATGAATTGTTCTTACAATAAAAATTACAAATTAGGAACAAGCCCCATAATGACAACATGATCCTTAAATTTATGTGGTGGCATGCCCTTAGTCAAAGGATCAGCTAACATCTGCTCAGTGTTAATGTGCTCAATGACCACTTTCTTTTCTTTAACACGTTCCTTATGGCTAGATACTTAATGTCGATGTGTTTACTTCGACTTCCACTTTTGCTGTTCTTAGCCATAAAGACAACAACTAAATTGTCATAATATATCCTTAATGACCTAGAGATTGAATCCACAAGTCTAAGCCCAGAAATGAAACTTTTTAACCATATTCCATGTGAGGTTGCCTCAAAACATGAAACGAACTCGGCCTCCATAGTGGAAGTAGCAGTTAAAGTCTGTCTAATGCTCCTCCAAGATATAGCTCCGCCGGAAAACATAAATATGTAACCTGATGTTGATTTACGTGAATCAACACAACCAGCAAAGTCTGAATCGGACTAGCCAATCACCTACAAATGGTCGGATCGTCTATATGTAAGCATGTATTCTTTTGTCCCTTTGAGGTATCTCAAAACCTTCTTTGAAGCTTTCCCGTGGTCTATACCTGGATTACTCTGATATCTTCCCAACATCCCAACGGCAAATGCAATGTCAGGTCTTGTAGAGACTTGAGCATACATCAGGCTTCCAACAACAGAAGCATATGGAATGTTTTTCATTTTATCCTTCTCAAATTCGTTCTTCGGGCATTGGTTCAAATTGAACTTATCACCCTTCACGATAGGAGCAACACTAGGTGAACAATCTTTCATCCGAAACCTTTCTAAAACTTTGTTGATATAGGTTTCTTGAGATAGACCTAAGATACCTTTATGTCTATCACGATGAATCTTAATGCCAATGACATAAGAAGCATCACCCATATCTTTCATATCAAAGTTTTGAGAAAGAAATTGTTTCACCTCATGTAGCATACCCCTGTCATTCGTTGCAAGTAAAATGTCATCCACATATAGGATAAGGAAACAAATTTTACTCCCACTGACCTTCTAGTATATACATTGATCCATGATATTCTCAACAAAACCAAATGAAGAGATAACTTCATGGAATTTTAAATACCATTGGCGGGAGGCTTGTTTCAATCCATATATAGATTTCTTTAACTTGCAAACTAAGTGATCACCATCACTAGAGGAAAATCCTTCAGGTTGTTTCATGTATACCTCTTCCTCTAGATCACCATTAAGAAAGGCAGTCTTCATATCCATCTGTTGTAACTCAAGGTCAAATTGAGCTACTAATGCTAACAAAATGCGTAAGGAATCTTTCTTAGATATTGGACTAAAAGTCTCAGTGTAATCGATTCCTTCTCGCTGAGTGAATCCTTTAGCAACGAGTCTTGCTTTATATCTCTCCATGTTGCCTTTTGAGTCTCTTTTTGTTTTGAAGACCCATTTACATCCGATGGCTTTTACACTATCAGGCAACGGCACAAGATCTCAAACTTCGTTGCTCTTCATAGAATTCATCTCATCTTTCATAGCATCATACCATAAATTTGATTCATTGCAGCTCATGGCACTTGAAAATGACTCAGGGTCATTTTTAGCTCCAACATTATAGTCAGATTCTTGTAAATACACAAAATAGTCACTAGAAATTGTTGATTTTCTTTATCTAATAGATCTTCTTAATGTTGAACCAACATTCTCTTGTGGATCATGTTGTTCAATTGGTTGTTCAATAATTTCTGGAATTTCTTGAACACCTTGATCTATTGGAGTATTTTCAACAGCTTGTGGAACTTCATTGATTGGTTGTTCAACACCCGATTGGGCTTGAGGGTGTTATATATGATAACCAATCTCTCACTTGAAGTGGATGGTTGATCTACGGGTATTGAATCCCGAGACAGATCACTCCCACTAATTGAGTCATTCTCAAGAAATTTTGCATTTCTTGATTCCACAATTCTAGTGCTATTAGATGCACAATAGAATCTCTAACCTTTGGACTTTTCCGCATATCCGATGAAATACCCACTAATAGTCCTTGGGTCCAGTTTTTTTTCCTGTGGGTTATAAATTCTCACTTCAGAAGGGCATACCCATACGCGTATATGTCGCAAACTCGGTTTTCAACCTTTGAATAACTCAAAAGGTGTCTTTGAGACAACCTTGGTTGGGACCCGGTTTAATATATACACAGCCGTCTTAAGAGCTTCAACCCATAAAGACTTAGGTAGCTTAGAGCTACTAAGCATACTTCGCACCATGTCCATTAAAGTTCGGTTTCTTCTTTCCGCAACACCATTCTGATCATGCGAGCCTAGCATGGTGTATTGCGCAACTATACCGTTGTCTTGAAGAAACTTCGCAAATGGACTATGTGCTTGTCCATCTTCTGTGTATCTACCATAATACTCACCACCTCTATCCGTTCTCACGATCTTTATTTGCTTACCACATTGTTTCTCTACTTCAGCCTTGAAAACCTTAAAGTCTTCTAACGCTTCACTTTTATGATGAAGCATGTAGAGATACATGTATCGTGAGTAATCGTCTATGAAAGTGATGAAGTATTTCTGACCTTGTACATCCACATCTGGGCAACAGATATCAGAATGGATGATTTCCAATATGGTCGAACTCCTCTTGGCACCTTTCTTTGACTTGTTAGTCTACTTACACTTAATGCAGTCTACACAAGTATCAAAATCAGTAAAATCTAAGGTATTGAGTACCCCATCATTTACTAATCTTTTAATCCTTTCAATGGAGATATATCCTATTCTCCGATGCCATAAAGTAGAGGAATCTTCATTTATAACACAACGCTTAGTACCAGTTTGAATGTGCATAACATTATGAGTGGCATTATTTTGTAAATCAATAGAGTAAAGACCATCGCATAAAATTCCATTTCCAACAATTTCTGATTTATAAAATAAATTAAAACCAACATTCGAAAAATTAAAACAATACCCCAAGGGTACAAGTCTTGAAACAGAAATTAAATTTCTTGAAAAACTAGGAATATAGAAAGTCTTTTCTAAAATTAAAACAAAGCCACTACTAAGCACTAATTCACGGGTCCTAATGGCTTCCACATGCGATTGCATCTTGTTTCCTGAATAGATGTATCGCTCATCTCCCACTGGTTCCCTCAGGTTTTTTAATCCCTGTAAGGAATTTGAGACATGGATTGTAGAACCAGAATCAATTCACCATGTGTTATAATTAACATCAACCATATTTGACTCAAAGCAAACAAGTGAGATTGATTTACCTTTCTTTTCAAGACAGACCTTATATTTGACACAGTCCTTCTTCATGTGTCCATTCTTTTTACAGAAAAAACACGTGGACTCTTTCTTGATGTCAGCTTGGGGTTGCATTTTAGCTTTCCCCTTTTGCTTGGCTTGGACTGAATTCTTTCCTTGAGTAACCGTCAGTGCACTCTCCCCATCTCTAGTACGAGCCTACCCTCTTCTTGATCACACATGGTCAAAAGATCATCAATAGACCATTTATCTTTATGTGTGTTATAAGAGATCTTAAATGGCCCGTATTGAGGAGGAAGAGTGTTCAATATATAGTGCACCAGGAAAGATTCAGACATTTCAACCTCAAGTGCCTTAAGTCGAGCTGCCAAATCTCGCATCTTATTGATGTGATCACGCACACCTCTCACCGTAGTGAGCCTTAGAGATGTGAACTTCATAATTAAGGTGCTGGCTAATGACTTTTGAGAAGTCTGAAATTGTTTCTCTATAGCTTTTAATAGCTCTTGGACATTCTCATAATGATCAATTGAACCACGAACATCAGCAGGAACCTTGCTCTTAATGAACATAATGCTTAAGCGATTGGATCGCTCCCACTTTTCATATAGAGCAAGATCAGCCTGATTGCTGGTGTCACTGATATGTGGCTCGGGTTTCCTTATAGCATAGTCAATATCCATACACCCTAATTGAAGAAGAATGCCTTCCTTACAAAACTTAAAGTTCTCACTAGTTAATTCAGGGATATCTACTCTATTATCAGAGATATTCACAGGTAATAATGCTTCAAAATAAATTGACATACATGCTTAATATAAATTTGAGGCATAACATAAGCTATAATTTACCAATGCAAATTATAGAAATAATGAATCTAGTGACATAAAAATTGCCTATGGGCTAAATTTTTAATTCGATTAGATTCATTTGATAGAATATTTTCTATCCTTTATGTAAAAATTATTAAATTCATTTTTATAACTCCTGTGGGTAATTATAAAAATTCTTCCAATAATTTTTACCTTGATGTTATGGAATTTAATATCTAAGCATTTTGTATGTGATTTTTAACCTTAGTAATTTTTAACCTTAGTCTTTAACTAAATAAAATTATGAAAATCACTTAGCTAGATATTAACCCTAAACTTTATTTAAAATGTTGCTTGTCATTATGCAACGTTTTATGTCTAGTCCTTATGAGATCCTTATAATAATTTTATTTAAATTAAAGTTGTTGTGTCTAATTCTCTAATTAAATAAATTATTTAGATCTCTAGACATATTTTATAGTTTTATTGCTAAAGCTTTATGCAATAAATCTTAAGGTTTATGTACCTAATTTTATGTATATAACTAAGTTATAACATATCCTAATTTAGGCACATACTATATATTAATTTTTAAAATTTATTTAAGTAAAAATAAATTAATAAATTTTAGAAATTAATCTTGTGGTTTTAAACAAAGGTTCTGCAACACAATTTTTCTCAAAATTTATAGATTCAAAGATCAAAATGACATATTAATTTTGAGAAAAATTAACATGACAAGGCAGAGATTTAACCTTGCTCGCATACCAAATGTAAGCAATAAACGAGCATAAACGTAGAGGAAAAAAGGATCAAAATAAATACCTCCAGCCATTGTCAAAACCTTAAGCTAAATTGGGATGTGCTTGCACCACCGTCGAGCTCGTTGAACCACCGTGGTAACTCCTCGAAACACCGATGAATAAAGAACTCGGCTACAAACAGGAACTAAAACCACCAAGATCTTCTAAGCACTCAAAAGCTCAGTAGATGGAATATGTAATTCTTATGTTTTTTATGCTTAGGGACCTTAGGCTAGGTTGGTATTTATAGGGTTTCATCCATCAAGAACCACCAACCAAATGAACAAAAATGCCCCTGTAACTACACAGCATTAGCCTTAACCGAACCCAAAATGTTGAACGTGGGTGATTTTCTTTTCACATTTTCGTTAGTGGAAACGTGCATGGAAATGGTTCAATGAAACAAAACCGGTTGGTTATACAACCAACAACAGCAACCTTCAAGAAGCTACTGGAGCAAGTCGCACTAGTGGTAAAATAGCACAAGTGGCAAACTTTTGCTCGCCACTTCGACACAAAGGCAAATCAAAAAGCCATAAATGTGTCTTTGGTGCAAGAGTTCTACGTATACTTCACGCGGCCGGGACATTAAACCGTCTATGTTAGGGGCGATGACATACCATTCACTGCCAAGCACATCAATGAGTTCTACGGGCATGGGTGAAAAAGACGGACACTCTATGTTTTTCGCTTCCATGCTGGGGCAGAACCCAGACTTCCTCTTAAAAGATCTCTGCATTGAAGGAATCGAGTGGGGTGAGGCAAATACCACTGTGATCGCACTTCCCTAAAGTCAGAGGGCAAGATCTGGATGCACTTTATAAAACAAAATCTGATGCCCACAATCCACACAGCCACGGTAAACCTTGCTCGGTTACAGCTTTTACATTCGATCTTGAGGAAACGAACCATCAACATGGGGAAGATTATTCTTAAGGAAGCTCACGCAGCATTGAAAAGGAAGCAAAGCCCACTAGTTTTCCCATACCTGATTACATCACTCTACCGAAAGCAGCGAGTGTTTTATAACGACGATGACTACAAGCTAAAGGGACGACAAGGAATAGCTTTGAAGAAAACCCCAGAGCTGATGGGAGTGGAAGAAAATGCTTCAGCATCTGGCGAGCCTTCAGCCAAGCCAAAGAATGCCACAGCAAATCTCAGCGCATTACCTACTACTGTTGAAGGGATGCAAATACAACTGACAGACCTACATGGCAAGTTCATGACGTACATGAACTATGTGCAAAAAAGGGATTTGGTTCTCCAATTGAACCTTCGAGACTTAATGCCTGATGGTGGCTATAGCTTGTCAGACTTCCTAGCTCACATCTTCCAGCAAAATGAGCCCGAGCCAATTCCTCCTCAGAATAGTCCGTCGCAGCAACAGCAGCAAACCTCATCAGTTCATGAGCACAACGTAGCCCAACCAGAGCAAGAGCAGACCCTATTGAACCAGCAACAGCACAATCTCCTGCCACATCTGCTACAACATCGCACCAAGTTCCGGTCGGTCCTTCCCCACCAACTAAGGACAAGGGCAAGGGACCTGCCACTGAATCGAGAACCTCTAGGGCCGAAACCATACAAGTAAGTAGTGAAGAGTTTGATCTCAACTCACCAAGAGTAGAGATCCCTCTTGTTGATCCTTTCGATGCCCCCATCCCACACCGCAAGGTGAAGCGTTCAACAGGACGACACGCTTCCTTTGGTGTGGAGGAGGAGAGAACCCCCGATGCTACAACAGTCCGAGAGGACGAGGACCAAAAAGACCAGCCTAAAGTCGAGATCACTCAAACTGACCCATCGTCACCTGAGCAGCCTATGAAAAGAATAAAGCGCATGGCAACAAGGAAAACCAAGCCCGCAAACAAGTAAGCATCTTTTCTTTCTATTTTTTATTTTTGCATATAATTTCATTTTCATAGCATTGAGGACAATGTTAAAATCATGTTTGGGGGTAGCAAAGCCTTCGCTTTAGCATTTTCATTTCATTTTGCATACATGTAAATTTGTTATAGCATTAGATTCAATTCAAGACAGCCCTTAGGTTAGAATAAATGATTTCCGATGAAGAGAACTTTAATGCTTTTGAACTGAATCATAAAAAATATTGAGAATAAATTGAACTGAATTAGGACTTGATGTTTTGGAATTTTTATTGACACGATTGTATGTTTCCTATGCTTGAGTGGTAGGAACTTTCTAGAGAACTTAGAATCTATGCCTTAGTTAGTTCGAAAAGAAAAGAACTCCTTTTTGCTATAGTATATAAATAAGTAAAAAATAAAAATAAAAAAATGAATAAATGCTTTAGCATAAAACTGTAGAAGGACGCTCCTTTATGCAATGTTAGCTTGAGTACAAATTGAACATAAATAAATAATGCTATAGCATATGAGCGAATGAAAGTTGTCACGGGATGATTCTACCTACTGACTCGGGGATGAGATGTTTGCTCCATACTCACCTAGAGTTAAGGACGATAGTTGTGATGAGCTAACACCCTTCGAACCAATTAAAAAAAACTAAACAAGGGAGTAAATTTTTAGGAACTAGGGTATAGTGAATAAGAAAAACTAGAATTTTTCTAACACTGTGAAGCATAGGATAGATACAATCCAACACACACAATCAAGGCATCATGTCTTAGTTCAAGTTCTTAGAAATTCTCAATATCATGTAGATTGTTATAGCATTCATATTCTGAGGATTGATGTTCTGCTTAACTGCTATCAAGGATTGAAAGTAATGCCATAGCATTTTTATATGTCATTGCTTGAGGACAAGCAATATCTTAAGTTTGGGGGGGGTTAACGCTCTAAAAAGCGTATATTTATACCCTTTTACTTAAGGTTTTGTTTGATTTCAAGCTCATTTGAATTACATTTAGTTGCATTTCATGTGCATTTGCATTTAGAATAGGTTTTTATTTTTTATTTTCTCTTTTATTTTTAAAGATGCTGCTTGGAAATGTATTTTCTTGGTGGTGATGTGCAGATACTAGAGCAAAGTTGAAAGATCGGAAGAGATGTTGTAGCATATTTTTAAAGTGTTGGATCGGAATTCAAAGATGCTACAGCATTGTGGGCGGAAAAAATAGGACGGAAGAAAGGACACACCAGTAGACCACTGTCCTCATGCGTTTTCCAGGCTAGCTGCACCTCCTTTGCAAATGTGCAAACGCTGCACCTCTCCTTGGAAAACGTTGCACCAACCCTACAGACCTACATTTTACTGCCAAATGCTGCAGTGAATGTCAGAGAATATTCCCCTGCACCAAACCCTAGAAGCCTCCTATAAATACAAGGGTGAGCCCCCTTCAACAAGTGTGCTGGAAAGAGAGCAAGAAAAGAGCAAAATCAGTAGCTTAAGGAGCCACAAAAAGGAGCGAGCTTTAAGAGAGAATGAGGTAGAAGAAAGAAGAAAGGAGGCCACTTTCCTTCATCTTCAACCTCAAGCCAAACCGTCATTTTAGGGGAGCTTCAAGCAAGGGATTTGCGCGACTTCGGGAGGAACGGCAAGCTAGGAAAAGTTTCACGGCACATGCGTTTGAGACTTCGTTCCTCTTCACTTTGTTTTACCTCTTTTCTAAGTTGTTGAAAATGTATTGCAATGGACGAAAGTTGAATAGTTTTTCTTACCTAGCCATGAACTAATCTAGTATGGCTAAGGCTTGTTTTGGATGATTTTTACTTTGTTTTAATGAATGTTTACTGTTTCAGTGTTTAATCTTGTGTTTTGTTCAAGAAAGCTAACACATTTTTATATAAACCTTGGTTTGTAAGAGCATCGGGAGGTAGCCATAGCCAAAGGGGTTCGGAAAGCTTAGATCTAGGGATAGACAAAGCTAGACCAACTTGAACAATGGGTTATTGTGGGAGCAGAATCCTAACTCACCTTAGGGATAAGGAAGAGTTTCAACGACTAAAAAGGGTAGCACTTTATCAACATTAGAAGTGTTAGGGTTGAGACCGGGAGGTAATGCCTTAGCATTTTCAAGTGTTAGGCCTTCTGACTAGGGATAGTGGAGGCATTTTTAGTAAACTCTGTCGAGCACTTATTAAACCAATAGAACAGTAAGTTTTCAGGAGAACAGTAAAGTCATACCATAGCAAGCCTGGCCTGTCTTAAGCTTGAATATCTTCTCTGTGTTGTATTTGTGCACTTTATCTATTACTCCATTATCAGTTTGATACTACTGCATTTTGGTGACACTCTTCATACTACTCCAGCATCATTAGTGACACTTTTATTTTGCTACAGCATTTTGGTGACAATTGCAGAATTGCTTTAGCATATGTCCATACAAAGGATTATTTTATCTTTTTTGTATGTTAACTATTTTTGAAATAACCTACCCAATCCTCGTGGGAACGATCTCACTCACACACTTTACTACTTGTTCGATCTGTATACTTACACATTATTGCACGCAAATCATTAACATATTTTAGCACTCCAACGTTGCAACACATTCTCATAAATTTTGACCTTGATAACATTCTAGATTCATATTAAGATCATAAATTTTGACCTTGATAACACTCTAGATTCATATTAAGATCATTAAATAGAAAATTTAATGAACATAAAGAGTGAAGTAAAAAAATCATTTTAAAATCGATTATTAATCGATTTATTTGATAACAAAAGGACTAGAAATCCGAGTAACATGTCCAAATAATTTCTGAACCACATAACACATGACCATCAATGGATATACTAACAAGCATAAACAACTTCTGTGTTTATGCAGCTGCAATGTCAACGGCACAAGGCATGTACAAAGCAAAACCATTCTCATATAACCAATTCCTGGCAGATTCATCAGAAACATACGTGCCAAGATAACCCGGCACTATATTTTCTGGAAAAGAAACTTTTGTGGGCCAAAGTCTGAGAAAGTCATGAACAATCTCTATGATCAAAGAACCTTTCCATCTCAAAGGGTCCATGTAGCGAGGGCGATTCAGGTAGAGTACAGATTCTGTAAAACTCAATTACTGTCGAAATAAAACGACAGCATTGTGCAGATGTTAAAGGAGACGGGGTTAATAAAATTACTTGATACATGAACTGTATAAATCACTGCATGGACCTTTCAAAGGATACAATTAACATCTCATACAGGAGAAAGTTACAAGAAACGGCTGGCTAATGGAACATACAAAAAAGAAAGAAAAATTCCCACCAACCCATACGGAAGCCGTTTATATATATATATATATATATAATGTGGGGGGAAACGACATTTTAGGAGGGCAGTTAATAGGCAATTGGTGTTGACAATGTAGTTACCAGTACAATAGTATTTTTGGTTATCGGTTGGCGACTGGCTGCATTTTCTTGTAGCTCCCATGCTTCCTTCCGTTTCTCGGCTAATATGTTTAGCTTGGCCTCTTCCTCCTTAAACTGAGTATGAAAAGACATGAATAGTTGGTCATCCATCTCCATGAACATCTTTCTGACATTTATTGTTAAGTTGAGCACTGCATGGTCCAATGGTTCTGTGCATTCTTTTCCAAGGCTGGAAGTATGATGGGCAAAATCACATGTCGGTTATGCACAATTAAGTTCAAAATTTGATCATTATTCCAAAAGAAAAGTGCCCTTTCAGCCACCTGAAACAATCATGTTAATTAGAATAAAACTTATACTAGACTTTTCTACAACTCAAATTAACTAGACATGTAACGACCCGGATTCTCGTATCCGAGTGTCGGGTTAACCCGTGGTGTTGGGCTTCGGTTTTGGGCCCCAGGTTTAGGTGTTTGGGCCTTAGGCTTTTGGGCTTGTTGGTTGTTGGACTTTAGTGTTGTTGGGCTGAGGGTATTTTGGTAGTTATCAAAATGAGATGAGAAAGAGAAGGGTTGGGGTTTTAATTTCTGCAGGAGATGATCTCATTCTTCTCTTTTTCACTTCTCTTCTCCCTCACCTTAGAACAAGAAAGTGGATAGCTAAAGGTTGAATCTTTGGAGTTATTGCTTAGAATCTCGTTTTGGGACTGAAGAGAGAGTTAGAGGGTTGCTTAGGATCTTTAAATCAAGGTAAAAATTAGTTGGTTTGGTGATGATGGAGGTTTTGTTGGGGGTTTAGGGTGCAATCCGGGTTTGAGTTTTGAGGGCTTGTAATCTGAGTTTTTTCTAGTGTTTTAGGATCAAGAAACATCCCAAGACATTGCTAATCCGTTCTTCATCTTTCTCTTGTAGAGAAAGAAGGTTGTGAGCCATCAACAAGATTTGGAAGAGGAAAAGCTTGAAGAGGTGTGGAGCTCGGGTTTGTTGCTGTTTAGCTCAAGGTTGGTACTCCCAACTCATCTCTTTATCATTCACATCATGGTAGTATGTATGATATGTAGATTTTGTGCTTGAATGCTTGTGTTGAGCTTTGAAACCATTAATGGTGAATTCGGATTTATGTGCTAAATGACTTGAAAATGATGTTAAATTATCCTAAACACTCCTAATAATGTGTAGGAACACTTTAGGATTGATTTGATCAAGTTTGGGAATGAATCATGGAAATTTTTAAGTGCAGACCTACATTTCATGCAGGGGTATCGATACACGGGCTACCAGTATCGATACCCATGAGTGAAAATAGGCTACGTGGGCAGGGGTATCGAACCATGGTTCGATACCGGGTCCTCTAGTGGCATAATAGCATCGATACCAGTACCGAATCTGGAGGGTCCTCTTTCGTTGACTTTAAAAATGGTCAAAGGGTATCGATATTGGTATCGATACCCATGTTTCGATGCCTTCTTTGGGTGGGTATCGAGGCAGGGTGGTTCGATACCCCACATAAGGGTATCGATACCCATGCGAGAACTCGATAAGTTTGGTATTGTTTGAGGTTCGATAAGGGAATTAAGATTCCTAATGAAACCTATAAATGAGGAAATGAATTGTTAATACGAGTTGATGATATTAAATCCCGAATGACTAAATTATGTTAAGTCTTGATGTGTTTTGATGTGAGGACCCTAGGTGGATCATTTGTGTGTATCGAGTCCTTGTTTGATGGAAATCTGGATATCCAAAAGTGTTGGAACACGTCGAAGGCCATCCGATGTAACATTCCGGGTGATGTATTGAAGACTTTTATTCCGAGTGTTGGGCGGCCTCACTCGAAGATGTTCGATGTAACATTCCGAGCATGGGATTTGTTGGGCGGCCTCCATCCATTTCTGAACGTTGGGCGGCCTCGTTCGAAGATGTCCGATGTAACATTCCGGGCATAGGATTTGAGGGCGGCCTCAATCCTGAGTGTAGGATCCCGATGTTGTGTGGATGTGGGCCTCACTCTTGTATGTTATTTTGTGATGTGACATGTATATGTTGTGCGCGATATTATACATTGTTTATGCCATGTGATAGGCAAGCATGCTAGACCATCATATCATGCACAATATTTATATGCTTTGCTTTACTGCTTATGATATGCATGATTATGGGCCGAGTTCGGCGTACCCACTGAGCTTTTGTAGCTCAGCGTTCGAAATGTGTTTTCGTGCGTAGGTTAGGTGAAGCCGGTTCCTGTGGAGCACCATCGAGGTTTGGATTTCAGCATCGACTTTGTTGTCAGAGTACATGTATTAGATGTAGTGGGCTAGTGCTTAGTCGAACCCTATATGTATTTTGTAACTCTGTTTATTATTTGGGTCGAATGTTTTAAATGATTTGTAATATTTGGAGCTCCGATTACTTTATGTTATTTTGGGCTTACGTCTTAACTTAAATGGATTTTATGAATCGTATTTCGGACTTGAGTTGGATTTTATTATTGGGATTTTAAAAGAAATTTTGAAATACAGGTTTTGGGCCGAAGGCCCAATGTAACATCCGGGTCGGGGTGTTACAAGTTAATGATTATAAAAACCACACTAGCAAAGGAGGCCAAGAAAAGTTTTGTTTTTTTAAAGAAATAAAGGCACATTGATTACCACAGTAAAACAATTGCTGAACATTGAGCAGGAAGGAGCTCACAGCATGTAGTCAACTGCTGCAAATGCGGGAATTTAGAATTGGTTGGTTGCATCAGGTTGATAGATCTATGAATATAAAGGAAAGAGAAATAGCTCGTAGCTTGTTAAATACAATGTCTACTAGCCGCTAAGTTGGAGATTTACAGGACTAGAACAAACCATAAAATTTCCAACCCTTATTCTAAGCTCATTCTCATTGTCATTAAAGTTGACAATGTCATTTACAACAGGGATATCAACCCTGAGATCTAGACATTATATAAGTTACCAAATCAGGGCCTACCCCAGAG
Organism: Abelmoschus esculentus; assembly: GCA_035048815.1. Classification (NCBI taxonomy): domain Eukaryota; kingdom Viridiplantae; phylum Streptophyta; class Magnoliopsida; order Malvales; family Malvaceae; genus Abelmoschus; species Abelmoschus esculentus. The sequence continues at coordinate 9,638,439 of JAUCBN010000002.1, read as the reverse complement.
TTATTCAGGGTTATGCTCATCTCTGATCTAACGTGAAACAAAAATGTTACAAGGCCAACAATTGAAGAAATTGATATGTGCCCAAGAACACACTAATAGATACATCTTTTAATGTGATATAGTAGAAAGTTTATCACTGAAAAGAGTGAAATGAAAGGTGTAGGGCATCATAGAAACTAGTCAAAGGTCAATACATCACCTTCGGTAAAAGGAAGACAAGAACATACTATGCAAGAGATCAGTAATTAAAGAAAATTGCAGATATAAAGTCGGTAAGTATGTCCACATCCAGATTTAAAGAAATACCTGGAAATGGAAACTGTTAACGCAATAGCCTATCCGCCAGAACAATGAGACTGCAACCTTTTGGAACTCCACCATGTTAATGGCTTCTAAAATCTCTTCCAACTGACCAAGAAACATCAACTCCTTCTGGTTGTTTGTTACGGGCCAGTACTTCAACAACCCCCTATCACGGTACTGCACAACTTTGGCTCCTCAATAAACTGAGAAACACAATGAGACAACTGTTGAAAGTAAACCCCCAATGATTGTGGCTTGTGGAGTGGAATCAATACCCTCCACAAGAAGATCTTATGTTCCTCCTTCAAAGGCAAAGCAAACCCACTGATTATACTACCAAAAATCTCCAACAACTCGCAATCCCGTTATGTCTCTCTGTCTCAAAAACAAACCGAAAAAATATATTGCTTATAGCCTTTCGAATAAAGGGCCTATGAACCATGAACTTCCCATAAACCCTATGCAGTATAGTCTTCAAAAAAGCCCTTTCCCTTGGATCATCTGAATCAAACAAGTCAAGCAGTCTCAAAATAAAGGAATGGTCTATATACTTTTTAGCTACTTTCGCATCAAGACACGAAGAAGTGATAAACTTAAGTAGCAAATCATACACAATTTGCAAATGAGGCCAAGACGGATCAAACATCGGCTCATCATCATCATCATTTTCGCCGCCATTACTTGAAGTAGATCGATAATTAGGTGGTAAAACTCTAAACAAATTACAGCACACATCCTACACATGGCAAAAATTGCAGGTTCGCTAAATCTAACGGACCCGGACACAAAATCCAAAAGCTCAAGCAACGTTTGTCTTTTAACATCTTTCTCAATCAAATTTTTAGTCGGGTCAGTGAAATCGAAAGTTACACAACAAAGTCTAACTTTACTCACAAAAAGATTCATCCTTTCCGAACTGGGCACATCTTTGAATGGCAACAATGGCTCGATTCCCGCCACAACACTTGCCGGAAAAACAGCTAACGATGTCCGTTTTGGAGCACAGGAACGGCCAGAACCCGAATTCAAACTGTTGGATAAGTGAGGTTGTGGAGTGGACCTGTAAGGAAGCTTTTCTGAAAGTTAGTTTGTTACCGTTGAGAACTAAAATAAGTTAGCCGTTGGGAGGGTTTTAATGAAGTGTTGCGTTTTGGATTGAGGATTGGGCTAAATGAAACACTGCGTTTCATCCTTGGAGATAGGGTTATTTTGTTTAGAGCTGTAACCGTTAGTTTTTGTCGATTTCTTGAATGCAGAATCAGAGTTGTTTTCTATGAATTTTTCTCAGTCTTTGTCCATTAATTCTTTATTGAATTTTCTATTTTCTGTTAGTGTGTTTCAGGTTGTTACAAGGGTATCAGAGCTATTTTGATCCTCGGAGATGGTGGAAACACGGCATCAGACTTCAGTAGCAGCTTCAGAAACTCAACTTGTGGCAGTTACCAACACGACTGGTACTCAATCGAATGACTGGAGGCAGAAAGCTAGTAGACTTCAATCAGAGATAAATCGTTTGGAAGGTTCGATGGAGTCTATGGAGACCAGGATGATGGCAAACTTCCAAAAGCTTCTTGAAATAGGATTGGGTAAGAAGATCAACACGACTAGTGTTTTAGAGGAACCAGATAGCTTACTGGGAGTTGTTCCAAGAAGGCAAGGGTCAACATCGAAGAAGGGAGAAGTTATCAAAGCTTCTTTTGAAGTGGAGATAATAGAAGGAGAGCCTAAAGAACCCATGTGTAACAATCACTCTTTCAATTTCGCTTATAAACTGCTTTGCCCATGGTTTGATGGGGATGACTTTCAAAGATGGTTTTTGAAACTTGAGCAATATTTTGATGCTGAGTCTGTTCCTAATAGAGCGAAAATAAGGGTGGTCATGTTGCATCTGGAGGGTCGTGCTTTGCAGTGGCACCAGTTTTTAATGAAGTCTGGGGGAGACATGAACAACATGAGTTGGTTGGAGTATATTACACAAATTAGAGAAAGATTTGTTTCAGGGGGTTTTGAAGACCATTTGTCGAGATAGTGGAGTTGAGACAACAAGATACTGTGGAGAAATACTATGAGGATTTTATACATTTAATCAATCAAGTGCAACTACCAGATGAATATGTGTTGTCCTTGTTTAAGATCATTTGCGGATAGAGATGAGTGCTTATGTGAAATTATTACAACCTAAAAAATTGTTGGATGCTTTCAATTTGGCTCGACATGTGGAGTCTATGTTATTTCCTTCCACTAAAAAGGCTTCTGTGAATGTACAGAAATTACCAGCTTCTTCACCTGTGATTGTTCCCTACAAACCTACCTCACTGAACTTCAGTAGGAATAGTTTTGGGGGAGTCACCACTGGAGGATCTTCTGGGAGTAGGAGTAATTCTGGAAGTGTAGCTCAAAATGTGGCAACACATTCATCTAAGAGTATGGCTAGCAGTAGTACAAAAGGGGGAGGAAGAAACATCTCAGCTAGTGAAATTGAGGAAAGAAGAAAGAAGGGTTTGTGTTTTTGGTGTGCTGCCAAATACACACCTGGTCACAAGTGCTCGAGAACTCAGTTATACCATATTTTGGTGGAGGGTCAGTAGGAAGGGGGAGAAGTTGAAAAATTCTTAGACTGTGAAGGTGAAGAAGCTGTTGATGCTGCTGAGGAAATTAAGAAAGAAAGTCCCAGGATCTCACTTCAGGCTATGTGGAGAGCAGAATCTTGGGAGACAATGAAATTGCATATGAACATAGGAGGGGTCACTTGCATTGCTTTATTAGATACTGGAAGCACTCACAATTTTGTGAGTTTATCCACCTTTAAAAGAGCAGGGTTATAGATTAATAGGGGGAAACAATTAAAGGTAGTGGTAGCTGATGGAAATTTTATGGGGACCTTTGGTGAATGCAAAAAGGTTCCCTGGAGTTTTCAAGGCCATGACTTTGAAACTGACTTTTTGGCCCTCAATTTGAAGAATTGTGATATAGTCTTGAAGGTACAGTGGTTGTCACAGCTCGGGCCTATTACTTGAGATTTCACTAGTCTACAAATGGAATTTGCTAAGAATTCCAAAACTGTCAAATTGAAATGATGCAAACCTGGAAAGGTAACAGATACAGAATTGAGATTGTGCAAAAAAACTTTGAAGGGTAGAAACCACAGTAGTGGAGTTACTCTGATGTATGTGAATGCTCAACTGGGATTAAAGGGGGAAGGTGAGGTTAAACCTGATGAATTGAAACAATTGCTACAAAAATATGTTGTAGTCTTTTCTGAACCCAGAGGAATGCCACCTGAGAGGGGAAGAAAGCATAGGATTAATTTACAAGATGAAAGTATGGTAGTCAAAGTTATACCTTATAGATATCCAACTTCACAGAAGGATGAAATTGAGAAGATGATACAAGAAATGCTAGTTGCAGGCATAATCCGAGATAGTAATAGTGCTTTCTCATCCCCTATTGTGATGGTTAAAAAGAAGGATGGGTCTTGGAGGATGTGTATGGATTATAGAAGACTCAATCAAATCACTTTGAAGGACAAATTTCCCATGCCAATTATTGAAGAATTCCTGGATGAACTTGGGAAGGCAAGAGTGTTTTCCAAGTTGGATTTGAGGTCAGGGTACCACCAAATCAAAATGTGGGAACCTAACATCCACAAGACTGCTTTTAGAACCCATGAGGGTCATTATGAGTTCTTGGTCATGCCATTTGGGCTGACCAATGCTCCTGCAACTTTCCAGGGGCTGATGAATCAAGTTTTTAAGAAGTTGCTGAGGAAGTCAGTTTTGGTATTTTTTGATGACATCTTCATCTATTCAGCAACTTGGGAAGATCATTGAATACATTTAGAAGAGGTGTTGAAGCTGCTCAAAGAGAACAAGTTGTTTGCCAAACAATCTAAGTGTTGTTTTGGGGCTAACAAAATAGATTATTTGGGGTATGTGATTGAAGATGGAAAAATTGCTATGCACCCCGAGAAGATCAGTTGTATTATGAAGTGGTCAGCTCCTAAAAATGTTAAAGATTTAGGAGGGGTTTTGGAGTTATCAGACTATTATAGAAGATTTGTGCATGGTTATGGAATATTGGCCAAAACTTTGACTAACCTCTTAAGGAAAGATGGATGGAAATGGACTGAAGAGGAAGAAGTTGTTTTTAAGAAATTGAAAGAGGTGATCTGCTCAGCTCCAGTTTTGAGACTGCCAGATTTCAAGGAGGAATTCATTATAGAAGATGATGCTTCTGATTCAGGGGTAAGGGCAGTTCTAGTTCAAAAAGGACAACCTTTGGCTTTCTTCAGCAAAGGTCTTGGCATAAGGTATCAAGCATTGTCAGTGTATGAAAAGGAAATGCTTGTTGTGTTACTTGCTGTTAAAAAAATGGTCAGCCTATTTGGTGGGGAGGCACTTCAAAATTAGAACTGACCATCACAGCTTAAAGTTCTTGATAGAAAAGCAAGCAGTGACTCCAGCTCAACAGAAATGGATTGTGAAGATGCTTGGCTATGATTTTGAAGTTTGTTACAAAAGTGAGATTAACAATTTGGTGGCAGATTCTCTATCAAGGAGGCCAGAGGAAGAGAAGGTACAATGTATGGCAATAAGTAGGATCAACACTAAATTTTTGAGAAGGGTGGCTGAATCATGGAAAAAAGATGATACACGCTTGAAAATAATTTCTAACCTGAAAAAGGGGTTGAGTAAACACTCCAAATACCAATGGGATGGGAATCAACTATTGAGAAAGAAAAAATAGTTGTGGGAGCAGAGAAAGAACTGAGGGATGAGTTATTGGAGTTCTATCACAGTAGCTCAGTTGGGGGTCACTCTGGGAGGCATGTAACTACCAAAAAGATAGCTGAGAAATTCTACTGGAAGGGGATGAGAAAGGACATTAAATGAAAGATCCGAGAGTGTGAAGTGTGTTAGAAAAATAAAGAAGAATTGAAGCATCCAAAGGGATTGTTGCAACCCTTACCAATTCCTGAGGAGGTGTGGTCATCCATTAGTATGGATTTTGTGGAAGGACTCTCTTGGTCGAGAAGGAAAAATGCTATTTTAGTGGTGATAGATAGGCTGTCAAAATATGGCCATTTTATATCCTTGAGTCACCCTTTCACTAATCAAGAAGTAACCAATTCTTTCCTGGAGAATGTTTACAAGTTACATGGACTTCCTAGAGAAATCATATGTGACCGAGATAGGGTATTCATGAGCACCTTTTGGCAGGAGCTTTTCAAGAAACTGGGAGTGGCTGTTCATGCTTCAACAGCTTATCACCCTCAAACCGATGGCCAAAATGAAAGGTTAAATAGATGTTTAGAGACCTATTTAAGGTGTATGATAGGTGAGAGGCCAAAAGAATGAGATAATTGGCTCCACTTAGCAGAATGGTGGTATAATACATCATTCTATTCGGCCATACAAACAACTCCATACCAAGTTTTGTATGGTCAAGAACCTCCTATCCATTTGCAATATGTAGCTGGGGAGTCAAAGGTAGCTTCAGTGGATCGATCACTACAACATAGAGAAGCTGCTATTAAAATGTTGCATTTTCATTTGAAAAGAGCACAAGATCGGTTGAAGGCCCAAGTTGATAAGAAGAGGACAGAGTGTGAATTGGAGGTTGGTGACTGGGTTTATTTAAAATTGCAGCCATATCGTCAGCAGTCAGTGAAATTTAGGAGCTGCCAGAAATTGGCTCCAAGGTGATTTGGTCCATTTTGTGTTATTTCTCGGGTTGAAAAGGTAGCATATGAGTTGCAATTGCCAAGGGACTCAAAAGTACATCCAATTTTTCACATCTCCCAACTGAAGAAGCACATTGGGGCAGAGCCACATCAGACTAATCTACAAGTCAATGGAAGTGATGAAGGAATTGCTAAGGAACCGGTGAGAATTATAGAAAGGATAATTGGGAAGAGAGAAAACCGAGCCATAACTGAGGTTTTGGTAGAATGGACCAACTCCTTTCCTGAGGATGATACCTGGGAATCCTTGCAACAGCTTCAAAACCAGTTTCCAAATTTCCATCCTTGAGGCCAAAGATGTTTTCAAGAGGGGAGCATTATAAGGAAGCTTTTCTGAAAGTTAGTTTGTTACCGTTGAGAATTAAAATAAGTTAGCCGTTGGGAGGGTTTTAATGAAGTGCTGCGTTTTGGACTGAGGATTGGGCTAAATGAAACGCTGTGTTTCATCCTTGGAGATAGGGTTATTTTGTTTGGAGCTATAACCGTTAGTTTTTGTCGATTTCCTGAATGCAAAATCAGAGTTGTTTTCTCTGAATTTTTCTTACTCTTTCTCCATTAATTCTTTCTTGAATTTTCTATTTTCTGCTAGTGTGTTTCAGGTTGTTACAGGACCCCGCTGTCGCGCATGAATTCGATCGAGAAAGCTCAAGCGAGTCCGATTTTTCTGGTTTTCGTGGGAGTTTATTGAGGAGTTGCCTTAACATTGCAGATATTTAGAGGAACAAAAACTAAAACAAAAAGGAAGTATTAAAATGGCTACCTAAAGGAGTCCTAAAACGAAAGCAACCACATTGTTAAGAGACTAATTTGGTAAATTAATACCACGATGTTGGAAACAAAAAAGGAAACCCTAACCCTAGACTTTGTTGGCAGATCTGGGGGAGAAAGAAACGCCTTTAGATCAACACAAAACAGTGAAACGGATTCTGTACGAGTGATAAAAAGGAGAACATTTTTCAATCACATACATCCCCAACCCCACCACCACCACCCAGAAATAGAAACACAAAGAAAAAATTTCACAACCATCAATTCAAAAAAGTTAAGAAACCGAGAAAAAAGCACACAGATGGTCTAGATGATGATTCGAATCTCATTATTCTGGAAAAAAAAAAGACAAAGGATCGCAAAGTTATATAAGGAACTTTCCCAAAGATTTCTAGCGAGAGTGAGAGTGGGAATCTAGGTATTTGGAGAGAAGGAAAAAGGAAAAAAAAATACGAGAAAAAAGAAGGTAAGAAAGGATTTGTTGTAGCTTTTTGAAAATTTTCTGTTGCAGATCTATTATATATAAGGAATATATATAAATATATATATATATATTTTTATTTAACTCAACTTTTTATATACAATTTTAAAAAATCTGATATTTTCCTTAAATAATATTCATTGTTCATTATTATTTTTTAAAATTTAATTTAATTATATTAAATATTTTAAATAATTAATTGTTATAAAATGTATTTAAAAATTTGTTAATGATTTTTAAAATATATATTTTTATCAATAATAATTTTTAAATAATTACGAGTCAAAATTAAAAAGAATCAATAATGAACAGTTTTCTTAAGAGTGAGTATATTTTTAAATTATTTATCAAAATTATCTAAAATCTAAATAATGTATGAAAAATAACACTCATTTATATCACATAAAGTAAAAATATGATTTTTTATTAGACCGTAAATGAGATAACATAGATCACGAGTTATTTGAGTCTGATTCGATTAAATTTTGACTCAATTGAACTCGACTCGAGTTCATAATAAGTCGAGACGAGCTACTTGATACCAACTCGAAAAGCTTATGAGCTATTCAAAAATATAATGTAATGCTTTTAATTCAAAATCTAAATTCCTAAACTTAAAATCCTAAAATACAAACCCTAAACATAAGTCTAAACTTAAAACAATATAGTTGAGTGTGGGAGACGTCACTTTTGACGTTGAGTTGCTAGTTGACCAAGGTGTGTTTCTTCTTATGCTATATTTTGTGTTTTGTATATGTGTATGTATGTTTTTGTGAACAATTGATCGAATTATGCATTGTGACATGATATATATATATATATATGGATTAAATGTGTTGTGTATATAATATGATTTATATGATGACATGACAAGCATCATACATCAGAATCAGATTAGATGTATATCAGACATATTGTTTATACATCTTAATTATTTGGACTCAGAAATTGAAACATGTCATATCATTTAAGTTGGAAAATTGTACGTGAAAGTTTAGTAGTTTCGCCCTTCAAGCTAACTCCACTTTGGATCAGTGGTTCTATCTTCAGGCTGAGTCTCGCTTCAGATGGTGAAGATAATGGTTATGGGGAATCTTACTATTCGGACGGTGTTGAAGATGAGTGCATGATATTTTTTTGTACATCATTCTGTTTGTATATGTATATTAGAATAGTTGTTGAAAATTGTGCATAATGATCGAATTTATTATTATTTGTTTTCTTCAATATTTTAGAGACACATTGAATTTTATATTTACACTCTTAGTTTTTTTTTCTTCAGATATTCAGAATTAGGTGTACGTTACTTGGAAGACCTCGTTTCTTATGCTTGTTCTACTTTTATTATTAGTATGGTTATTTAGACTTCGAATCTTATTATATTATTTTAGATTAGGATATAATATGGCATTATTATCTAGGAACTTAAGGATTTAAAATTTATTACGATAATTTTTTTCTAATATTATTTAAACTTTTGAAATTATCTCAAACGATTGTGCTTTATATGGAATAATTTTTTAGTATTATCATATTTTTATTAAATTCTCTATAAATAAATTATTAAACCTAATGACATTTCTTGAGGGAAAGATTTTCTAACTTGATTTCTAAGATTTAATCTAAGAAATTTGATTGAATTTAGAGTGTTATAGGGGGTATAGCCAACAACTTCATATCTATACATGGGTTCGTGTATCGATACTCCATTGATACAAATATACTCTCAAACGTATCGATGCGTATTTATGCTACTAAAATTCTAAAAAACAAGGGTCATCAATACATGATGAGCCCATGTCGATACGCTCTTTATGCTTCATCTGAAGAAAGCTACTCAGAACAAAAGGGTACTCGTAGTGGCTCATCCTATACCGTTACTCAAGCCCAAAATTTAAATTCTTAAGCTCAAAAATCCCTTTCAACATCACCAAAACACCTATAATAGATTATGGAATGTTACTTAAAGTGGTTTCTTACCTTTTTATATTATTTAAACATCAAATTCAAAATTAACAATTAAAGGGGTTGAAGCTCTTATTTTCACCCAAAACACCATACAAGCAATAAACATCTAACTTTGTAATTTTTAAGAATACAAAATAGTTAATAGTGTACTAACCTCAATTTAAAAACTAAAATAAAGCTTTAAGCCAACACATTAAGCTTTTCTCTTCTCTTAAACCTTGGAAACTTCTCAACTTCTTTCATTACAAAGAAGAGTTGTAAAGCAGATTACAACCTTGCTGGAAACTTAAGACTTGAAAATGAAGCATTTTGCAAATATAAATAGACTCAAATCCTTAATTCTCATTCTTCTTCTTTTAACCCCACTAAATACCTCTTGCCATTATTTTTAACAACCTTTACCTTATTAATTATCTTTAGGGTGATGATTAACCTCCTCTCAACCAACAATCCAAGATTTTAACTCAAAATACAATTGTTTGACTTTAACTTGTAGTGTCACGACCCAGATTCGGATTCGAGTATCGGGTTAACCCGAGGGGTTTGAGCTTCAGTTTTGGGCCCCGAGTTTGTGTAGTTTGGGCCTTTGGGGCATTAGGTTGTTGGGCTTAAGTTGGGTGTTAAGTTAGGCCTTGTTCAGAAGGGGTATTTTGGTAAATGTCAAAATAAGAGAAAAAGGGTTTTGGGGTTTTAATTCCCCTACAGTGTGAGCTCATCTTCTCTCTTTTGTTCTTTCTTCTCCATCTTTGTAGCAAGAAAAAAGGAAGAGCAAGAAGGTAGGATCTTTATCAGTTGTGTTAGAAATCTTGTTTTTATGTTGGAGAGGATGTTGTAGAGCTGCTGTGGATCTATAGAACAAGCTAAAGAAGAGTTGTTTGGAGAAGAAAAGGGTTTAAGAGAGGGTTAAGTGTTGAGTTCGGAAATAGGTTTTTTAGGGTGTTAATCTTGGTTTTTCTAGTGTTTTAGACTCTGAGAATCATCTCCTTGGTGTCTAATTCACTTCTTGTCTTCCCCTTTGTAGAGAAACAAGTTGGAGAGCTTTCTTCGAGCTTTGGGAAGGAGAAAGCTTGAGGTTGTGTTGGGCGCTCGGGTTTGCTGCTTTTGCTGCTGAGGTTAGTTCTCTTCCAACTCTTAATCATCATGCATATCATGTTTTAATTTTAAATGCATGTTTGTTGATTGATTTGGTATGCTTGCTAAGCTTAGGGTGGCCTTTAATGGTGAATTGTATTTATGTTGATGAACCTTCGTAAAATGATGTAAAAATGCTTAGAATCACTCCCTTAAAGTCTAGAATCAATTTGGTATTAAATGGATTGAACTTGGATGGAGTTCTAAATGTTTAAAAATGCAAAACCGCACATTTCGTGCAGGGGTATCGAAATGCGGGTATGGCATTTCGATACCGAGTCATCCAGTGACCTTCCCGATTCGATACCGGTATCGAAGCGGGTAGGTCCTCCTTTGTTAACTTTGAGTTCGGTTAAAGCGTTTCGATACCCCCTTTGGGTGGGTATCGATACGGGTCGTTTCGATACCCCTTTGGTGAGGGTATTTATACATGGTGTTTCGATACTCCAAGTAAGGGTATCGATACCCCAGGGCAAATTAGCCCAAGTTATTGTGAAAAAAGTGGTAAAATCTCATAATGCTATCCTAGAAGTTTCTAAGAATTGTTTAAACTTTAAAATGAATATTAGAACGAGAAATAGACATCTAGTCCTGTCAAAGAGATAATTGGATAATAATTGGAGTCTAGTGGTATAAACCGATATGTGGAACCATTAAGGGTTTGATGTGACATATTTGAGTCATGTGGCTTACTAGGAACCTTGCTTAGTGCTGATGGGTTGCCTAGGGTATATATTATATGATTATGATATAATCTGGTAACCTTGTTTAGTGTTGATGGGTTACTAGAGTAAATATTATATAAGATGTAAAACTGATAACCTTGATTAGTGCTGATGGGTTATCGGTAATATATTATGCGGAAGACCAGCTAAGACCTTGCTTAGTATTGATGGGTTCCTTAGCGGATTATGTGGAGTGACATGCCACGGGCCTTGCTTAGTGCTGATGGGTCCCCCTACATCTATACTACTATGAGGTGATATGGACACCGATATATATATATATATATATATATATATATATATATATAAGTATATATATATATATATATATGAGATATAAATACGAGTTAAGAACTTGAGATGCTGTGTGGTCTTCTTTTGTCATGCATATGCTATGTGCCGATATATGCCATCGGGATATCATGTGTTTAGGTGGTTATTGTAGCGCCATCGTACTCATGCCATGTCATCATTCATGTTGCTATGCTTATTTTATGCTATGCTTGATGTGGACCGGTTGGTCGAGTACCCACTAAGCTTTAGTAGCTCAGTGTTTCGAAATGTGTTTTCGTGCATAGGTTAAGGAAGCTTTCGGAGGAGCATCATCGTGGTGGGTTCAGCACTGACATCTGTTTTTAGAGTATTGTTATTAGGCATAGTGGGCATTTGTACTTGTAGGACCTTATATGTGTAATTTGTAACTCTGTTTTATTTATTTGTCGAATGCTTTAAAACGGTTGTAATATTTTGGAGCTCTGCTACTTTAACTTACTCAGATTTATGTTTTTAAATGGATTTGGATTTTATTATCTCATGATAGAAAATGGATTTGGACTCATCTTTTTGGGCTTTTAGAAAGAAATTTTGAAATACAGGTTTTGGATCGGAGGCCCGATGTGACACCGGGTCGAGGGTGTTACATGTGGCTTTAAAGAGAATAGATGAAAAGGGGGAGATGAGGAAAAAGCTTGGGGACAAGGTGATATCGTGTACTTGACTACTTGTTTTCTGCATAGGGTGAATGGCTACACATTTTTCCTCGCCAATAATTAGGGTAAGGATTATATTACCCTTTAATCCTCGTCCTAACTCTCATCCATCCCCTAAAGTTTAAGTCTAACACTAGAAAGAGGCCCACAAGGCCCTGAAAAGCTCAACATCTCAACTCAACACATAAAGCTCACATTACAGGTTAAATCAACATCGAATTTCGAAATCCATATCGTTACATGGGTTAACTGAAAATATGAACGTTTTTATCAGTAAATTGACGTACCTTATTGCAAGATTCATAAGAATGCTCTAAAAATATCAATATTAAATTTGGATGAGAAAGAGAAGAAGGTTTCAAGGTTTATCTCTATTAATGGAGTAATTAAAGATCCATTTGCTATCGAGAAGGAAAAGCTTTGATCAATAATCCTTTGAGATCATAAGCGAAGGAAAGAAAGCCGAGAAAAGGAAGAAAGAAAATGGTCACATTAACATTTCTACAATAATTAATGATAACAACCTTATTGAAAATGAATTAAAAGTTTAATAATCTTATACATGTTTGAAAAATCCAATGATCAATAAAATTCAATTAATAAGATTGAAAATCACACCAATAACTACCAACAACAACCGTAATTTAATAATTAACAATTAATAACGACAATAATAGTACATTATTTTTGTTTTTGTACGATTATTTTAAAAATTCTTGAAAAAATAAGAACCATCAATCAAATTTTATCTTTAAAAGTTATAAGTCGTGTGAGTTTAAAAAATTTAAAGCGACTATAATAGCAATCGTTATGTCTGTAACCGTAATGAACATGATGCGACCGAAAACATGAACACAAACGCTTTTTAAATCCACGATAATGACACCAATTATCGTCAATTGAATGCAATAATGTGCATTCAGATCTCAACGACATAAAAAATCACCCTGCAAGTTTGATGAAGTATTCTGAAATCATTAACGGATCCCCGAATAATACATGTCGACAAAGACATGTATGATAGGACATGCCTTTACAAATGTCCATTCCACAGCTTACCAGGAACAAATGAGAGATTATTACTCTTACTAGCAAGTTGGAGAATCAGCATAGTAGCCATAGGCTATGTTCGCAGCAAACAGGGACTATCTGTACAATTTCACCTAGATTTACTATAACCAGTCACAGTAGAAGAGATAAATGTAGAAATATTTGGAGAAAATTCAGTGGCCAAAATAAGGATATTATTCAGATATTAGTAAGATGACATGGCTAAACTCTAAAGGGAATCCAAATCAATGCATGCTCAAGCAAAATGTAAACCAACAAATATAAAAGCAAACAAAAACCATTTACATTTCTGATGTAAAACCATTGGTTTTGCTTGTAAAACTGCAAATGGAGCTTTCTTCACCGACACATATAAGCCCCCCAAAGCAGAGTATGGGAAATCAAAGGCAAGCAGCAGCATACAACTATACAACCTTACTTTAACCTTCAAATGCTCATATAGGCCGGTACAATGTTTCCTGGCCTTCAGCCTTCACCAAAGATCCTTACATTTGTATACTTTTTATCGGCAAACGAGAACAGGCAAAGAACAATCTAAAAAAGAAGAGAAACCACTAGAATGCTTTGATAAAGTTAATCAGGAAGCAACAGCAGATTCTGCCGAGCCAGAAGAAGAAGCACTTGTTTCGCCTACTACATTCTTCAGTTTAAGAGCACTACAGTGTGGTGCAGACCCAGATTCAGAGACATCGCCGATATCCAAGGTGTCGGGAAGTGTTCCAAAAGGGTCGGTATGCATCTGCACAAGAGAGCAATTCTGCTTTCCATGAATACCGGGAAGTGAGTAAAAGGATACTTATTATAAATTTGCTCGTCAAATTCAGGATTCACCAAAAACACATACTACTCCAGAACCACTTCCGGCTAAATCAAAGAAAGAGCTTAAATTCAGCAAATATTACAAGCAACAGTAAAGATGGGATGCGGTAGCCATCCCAAAGAGAAACAATACTAATCAAATCAAGCACATCACATCACTCAGTCTAACCTTGAACACCCCCTCCTTTCGCTCCCAACCCCACAATTCTTGTAACTACTGATAAGTTGAAGCTGTAAAAGTATGTGTGTGTGTGTATGTCATACAATGACAAAAATGTATGCAGCATGACAGAAAACATCAAGCCCATAGTTCAAAATGCATTTCCCTTAGTCCACCGAATTAAGCTACATTACTGAGGGTAACAGGATTAAAAAATGTTACAAACAAATTTAGTGAACAAAAAGACCTAATATAATATCAAGTGAAATGTGTTTATCTGACAACAAAATAGAATATCATTCAGAAATCCAATTACTTCACTATTAGATCCCTTCATAGTGGGGCATTTGGCAATGTGCATGATAAAACAACAAAAGAAGAGCTCAAACATTCACCCTCCCATGGCTTAATAAAAGAATAAGACAAACTCATGATGAGAAGGAATGAGAGAAAATAATCCAGCAACATGACTACGGGAATCATGCAGTTTACCTCAAGCTGGTTCAGCATGTCAATAGCGGCTTCCAAATCCCCACTATTTGCCAAGTAGACATCCAGAAGAGACTCACTGGATAAACCAGGGAATGTCATGCGAAGATACTCCAAATCCATGTCGAATTCTACATCCATAATCTGCTTGTTGGTAATTTCACCTGGATTTTGAATTAAAGAACCATGGTTGTTTTTTTGTACTGAAGCTTCAGTAAAATGGGGCTTTTCATTGCCACTGGTTACAGAGTCAAGTGAAGTATTGTTAGAGTGCAGATTATGTGCAAAGTGTGAGGAATGTTCGAACCAAGCAATCTCATCACCATGCTTAATATTTTTATCTTTAGTATTATCATTTCCCTCCCTTCTCGCAAGAGGTATGTAAGATGCAGCATACGGATTCAGTGAAGAAGCTCCTGCCTTCATTGCCTTTGTGGAATAAGAAAACTAATCATTTTAGACAACAACAAAAAATGTTAGAATAAAACTTTACATTCAAAAGAATAAATCCACAAAGAAGAAAAATGTAATATGAGAAGAAACAAAAAACAATATTAGTTTAGTAAAGAAAATTACTGTCATCTCCAAAGAATGAAAAAGCTCGAAAGATATTGTTAGTTAATCACTACTACATTGCAACAAACTCGTAATATAGACACAACATGAAAATTAACTAAAACACGACTCATATCCATAAATGCCTCAAAATCTACCTCATAAGAACCATTAGCATATCCAAATTTAAGCAAGTATAAAACACTCAAAACAGAATTATGAAACAACAAAATACACAAACACAACAATGATACACGATTTACCTGGTAGTACTATTCACATCTGAAACAGGTTCATTTCTTATTATGCATGGATACCAAGTAGCAAATTTAAAGAATAAAAAACAACTAACATCTAAAACCCATATCAAACAAATAATAGTCTAATAGATAATACAATTACATTTACAAGATGCTTAATTATGACGGCAACGAGGTAGTATATTTTTTAACCATAACAATAATTAAATATATTTATCAAGAAAATAATGAAAAAAAAAATCATTACGACTTCTTTTTAATCAAAAAATGCAACGGAAAATCCAACAAAAGATCATGATAAAACTCTTAGATTAACTTCCAGAGCAAAAATATGCACATATATAAGCATACGATACGGAATAGAATTTAACAACCAGAAAAGGAGGGGGGAAATACAAAATTCTTTATATTGCTGTAAAATAATTCCAATCAAGAAAGCAATCTAGTAAAGAAAAGTTTCTTAACCTTATAGTTATTCTTTCAATTACATTACGTTCTCGAATTCAAATAGTGGCAGAGATCAAGTGAAAAGAGAAATTAAAACAACGAAAATCAAAGATTAGAAAGGAAAACCTAAGGCAAATATAATAAAAATCAAAAGGAGATTGAAAGATCAGTTACCAGAATACTGTAAGCGGTTGACGACCAAAGAAAACGCTGCGAAGAAGAAGAGGATTTACAGAGATCTGTGATTAGAATGGAAATCAATGGTGAAGCTTTTTAGTAAGGAAAGACGGGGAGAGGGGGAATTTACTTGAAGAAGTGGTGTTCATGATCTGTTTGGGAACTCATTTAACTTTATTCGGATACAGGGTTTCAAATAAACATAAAAGTCAGAAAATGCCCTGACGAGTGACGACTGGGTATTTTAATTTTAATTTTAATTTTAAGAGTAATTTAATCTTTATTATTTTATTTTAAATTAAATTAATTTAAATATAGATATAAATTATCAGTTAACTAATGATAATTAATTTAAAATAACAAAATAAATGTATATAACAATACACATTGATATATCATTATAAAATAGACAAATATATTAACTTAAGAAATCATTCCGTCATTTAAAAAATAATTTTTTTTATTGATTTATCATTTTGTCAATTTATTTTAAATAATTATGAAAGGATAATTTTAATTTAAAATAAAATATTAAAAGTTAAATTACACTAAATAAAATAAAATTTAAAATATTATTCAATCAAACATTAAAAATATTTTTTTACTTAGCATCATTTTCAAATTTCTTGGAACATTTTAAAGTCATTTTATTATTATTTTAAAAATATATTAATTTAATGACGACCGGTTAATCCGATGGAATAATATACTATTTTTTTAAATAAAAAAATATTTTACAGAATATTTTAAAGATAACTATATAATTGGAGTGTAAGTTACCTATGATTAGAGAGATTATAACAAAGATAGTTGTATGTGTAGGGTTGCAAATTGAGTTGAATAAGGTCTAATTTGACACGATAAGTTTGCAAGAAATTTGTTCTTTCTCTCATTCATTGTTCATTGAAGATTTATTAAGAAATTAAAAAATATCTCATACTTGAATATCGATTTCACCTCTAACTCGATCATTAATAATTCATTTATTTATTTCCTCAGTCCTCACATTTTTTCTTGAATTTATATATTATATTAAGCTATAATACTATTATTAGACTTTACTTATATTTAAAAAATAAAAATTTTAACGAACATAACGAATAGTAAGTTAAGTCAAATAATAAGATTTTTTAATAAACACAATTCAAACAAAATTTTATCGAATTTAATAAATAACTATATTTTTTAATGAACAAAACCTAATCACTACTTGAAACATGATCAATTTGCTCGATAAATATATTTCCTATAGATATGGCTCATAAAAGATTAAGAATATCTATGAATATATACTAAGTATGTATTATAAAAAAGATTAAAAATATCTATGAATATTGTAACACCCCGAACCCGGGTGCCACATTTAGGCCACAAGCCCAACTCGCGTCCATGAAAATTTTAAAGTCAACTCAAATCAAACCATTAAATAAGACATAATTTAAAACGATATTTAAAATCTAAAGTAGTTTCACAACCCAAAATATAATCGGAGCTCCAAATACAAGTTTGATAAAATATTTGACCTTAATAACTAAATAAAATAGAGTTACAATTACAACAATGGTCCTACGAATACATAGCCCAATAATCTAGCAACTGTACTCTACCAACCGGTCAATGCTGAAGTCTCGAAATGATGGTGCTCCGCCACGTCCGCTTGAACGTCCGTCTACTTACCTACGCATGAAAACAAATTCCAAAACGCTGAGCTACGAAAGCTCAATGGGTACACAACCTATCGACTGTACTTTCAAGTGAATCATAACAATAACATGCGAGATAATATAATATGATGACATGATATGTCAAATGCAACCAAAGCATAAAGTAAACAAATCAAAAGTGAGCCCCACTGCCAACCCGACACTAGGGAACTCACCCGCCCGGAATCTCATATCGGGTTCCTCGGAATCTCACATCGAGCTAATATACTCGGAATCTCGCATCGAGTCTTCACTCAGAATCTCACATCGAGTGGGCCTTGGAATCTCACATCGAGCAAAGTCATCACCCGGAATCTCACATCGGATGGTCTTCGATACATCACCCGGAATCTCACATCGGATGGACTTCGTTGTGTTGCAACACTATCACTCATTGGGTATCCGGATCCCATCAAACAATGACACAAACTACACCAGATGATCCACCTAGGATCTTACAACAAAATAATACTCAACCAAGCCAAAACCGATCATGCAAGTATAATTCTCATATTAAGACCTATTACAACCTACTAACTTAATCTTCGGGGCAAACTCTTCAACAATGATTTACGATCCATTTCATTGATCTAAGATTCATATTTACCTTTAATTATCCTTATCGAACCTCATCTACTACTTATCTTGACAAAAGTTTATTAGGTATCGATACTCCTATATGGGGTATCGAAACACCCTATATCGATACCCACCCAAAGAAGGTATCGAAACATGGGTATCGATACCCTTTGACCAATTTTAAAGTCAACGAAAGAGGACCCTCCAGATTCGATACCAGCATCGAACCGGAAATGCTACTAGAGGACTCGGTATCGAACCATGGTTCGATACACCTATCCAAAACGTTCACTTTTCTCTTAAGGGTATCGATACCGGTGGCCCGTGTATTGATACCCCTGCACGAAATGCAAGTTTGAAGCTTTAAATTTTTAAGAACCTTAATCCAAACTAACCCAATCGATCCCAAATCATTCCTACTCATTTATGAAGTAGTTTAAGTGAGTTTCTAACCCATTTTACTCATTATCATCAACTCTAAATCAAGACACCATTAAAGCATGCAAAGGCTCTACCCTAGCCAAACCATCACACAATCAAACAAGCATGCTAAAATGATGATGCACATGAGAATGCAAAGGATTTGGAAGTGTACCAACCTCTAAAACGAGCTAAAGAAGCTCTACAACCAACCCTCAAACCTTCTCCTTTCTCAAGCTTCTTGATGGCTCTCCTTGCTCTCCAACTACAAGGAAGATGACTAAACGATTACTACACTATCTAGATGATTTAAGGAAGCTAAAACAACCTTAAAATCATCCTAAAACCTTCCCAAAACTTATTCTCGTTCTTCCACAAAACCCCCCACTAAAACCTTACCTTCACCATTTAAAACAACACTTACCTTGAAAGATAGATCCTTTTGAGATGAACAAAAAACCCTTTTACCTTAAAACGGGATTCCACAAGCTTGACTACCAAAAACCAACCTTTGATGATGGTGTTTGGGGAAGGAAATGGGTGGAGAAAGGATGAAGAATGAGTTAAAGAGAAGGTGATATCATTCTCTGCAAAATGCAGAAAATTAAACACCCCTTTTCTCCTTTCCATCAACCAATTAGCCATTTACCAAACTACCCCAAGCCATCCTTCAAACCCAAGCCCAACAACAAGCCTTAGACCCAACAAGACCCAAAAAGCCAAACAACGAGGCCCACAACCTTGGGTTAACCCGACTCCGAGTTCCGAAACTCGGGTCGTGACAACTCTCCCCTCCTTAAAGAAAATTTTGTCCTCGAAATTTACCTAAGGGAAACAAGTGCGGATAGAGCAACTTCCTGTCCGCTTCGACCTCCCACGTAGCCTCCTCGACTCCGTGGTTTCTCCAAAGCATCTTAACCAAAGGGATACACTTGTTTCGAAGTTTCTTGACTCCCCTATCAAGCACTCTTACTGGCTCTTCTTCATAGGTTAGATCCGTATTAACCTCAACATCCTCTGAAGACAACACATGCAAAGGGTCTGAACGATAACGCCTCAACATCTACACATGGAACACATTGTGGATGCGTGCCAAGTCTGGAGGCAAAGCTAACCGATAAGCCACCGGCCCAACTCTCTCAAGCACCTCATACGGTCCTATAAAACTTGGAGTCAACTTGCCTTTCCTTCCAAAACGGATGATCCCTTTCCACGGTGACACCTTTAAGAACATTTTTTCTCCAACCTCAAACTCGATATGCTTCCTTTTCTTATCCGCATAGGCTTTTTGACAATCAAAAGCAGTTTGTAACCTTTCTTTGATGATCTGAACATTTTCTTCTGTTTTCTTAACTAGATCGGATCCCACAATCCGTCTTTCATTGAGCTCGGTCCAACACAAAGGTATTCTACACTTGCGTCCATACAACGCCTTAAACGGTGCCATCTTGATACTTGAATGATAACTGTTGTTGTAAGCAAACTCAACCAATGGTAGTTGTTCCTCCCAACTGCCCTTGAAGTCTACAACACAACACCGAAGCATGTCCTCAAGAATCTGAATGACCCGTTCAGATTGACCATCGGTTTGTGGATGAAAAGCTATGCTGAAGTGCAACTTGGTATCCAAAGCACTGTGGATCTTTTTCCAAAGTCTTGCTGTGAACTATGGATCCCTATCCGATATGACTGAGGATGTCACTCCATGCAATCGCACGATCTCCTTGATGTACAACTGAGCCAACCTTTCCAAATTGAAATCCATATGCACATGCAAAAAGTGTACAGACTTGGTCAACCGGTCAACTACAACCCATATAGCATCATGCTTCCTTTGAGTCAAAGGCAACCCCGTAACAAAGTCCATGGTGACCCGATCCCACTTCCATTGTGAAATCTGGATAGGCTGAAGCAAACCCGAAGGAACCTAATGTTCCTCCTTCACTTGCTGGCAAGCTAAGCACCTTGTCACAAACTCTGAGATATCCCTTTTCATACAAGGCCACCAATAAAACGGTCTTAGATCTTGGTACATCTTGTTGTTCCCCGGATGTACGGTATAAGGGCTACGGTGTGCCTCTCTCATGATACGATCCCTCAGATCCTCCAAAGCAGGAACACACAAACGTCCCTTAAAGTACAAGTAACCACCATCTCGTACCTCAAAGTTCGTACTCTCAACCCTCTGAACTACCTTTATCTGAGCTACCAAGTCCTCATCCAAAACTTGGGTCCTTTTTATCTCTTATACCAACGTAGGTTCCACTCGAAGCTCGGCCAAAAGACCACCATCATCTGTCAACCTCAAATAAGCAAACATAGCCCTCAAGTCCGCCATGGACTTCCTACTCAAAGCATCTGCCACCACATTGGCTTTACCCGGGTGGTACTCGATCACGCAGTCATAGTCCTTTAGCAGCTCTATCCAACAACGTTGTCTCAAGTTCAACTCCTTTTGAGTAAGCAGATACTTCAGGCTCTTATGATTCGTATAGATGTAGCATTTCTCCCCATAGAGATAATGCATCCATATCTTCAAAGCAAAGATGACTGCGGCAAGCTCTAGATCATGGGTAGGGTAGTTCTGTTCATACTTCTTGAGTTGCCTTGAAGCATAGGCAACCATCTTCCCATCTTGCATAAGAACACACCCTAAACCATTCAACGATGCATCACTGAAAACAACATAGTCTTTTTCTGACTCTGGTTGAGTCAACATTGGTGCCTCGGTAAGATAAGCCTTTGACTGCTCAAAACATTGTTGTCTCTTCTCATTCCAAACAAAAGGAACTCCTTTTTGTAACAACTTAGTCAACGGTGATGCCAAGATTGAGAAACCCTTTACAAACTGTCGATAATATCCCGCAAGCCCAAGGAAACTACTGAACTCCGAGACATTTCTAGGCGATTTCCACTCCACTATAGCTTGCATCTTTTGAGGATCAACCCGGATCTTATCGGCTGCCACGATATGTCTCAAAAACACGACCTCTGAAAGCCAAAACTCACACT
The DNA here is from genome assembly GCA_035048815.1 of Abelmoschus esculentus. Taxonomy (NCBI): domain Eukaryota; kingdom Viridiplantae; phylum Streptophyta; class Magnoliopsida; order Malvales; family Malvaceae; genus Abelmoschus; species Abelmoschus esculentus. Next base: position 9,616,639 of record JAUCBN010000002.1, on the reverse strand, counting down.
TGCTGAACTTAGCAAAAAGATGTCTGTCCCTCAACGTTTGAAGCACAATCCGAAGATGCTCATCATGTTCTTCTTCTGACTAAGATTAGACCAAGATGTCATCTATAAACTCCACTACAAACTAATCCAGATAAGCTGAAAGATTCGATTCATGAGATCCATGAACGTTGTCGGAGCATTGGTAAGTCCAAAAGGCATTAATTACCAAGAACTCGTAGTGACCATACCGCGTCCTAAAAGCGATTTTCTGAACATCCTCTTCAACTACCTTCAACTGGTAGTAACCAGACCTCAAGTCTATCTTTGAGAACACACGAGCACCTCTCAACTGGTCAAACAGATCGTCTATCCTAGGAAGAGGGTAACGATTCTTTATCGTTACCTTGTTAAGCTGCCGATAGTCGATGCACATCCTCATTGACCCATCTTTCTTTTTCACGAACAGAACTGGAGCACCCCAAGGTGAAACACTCGGTCGGATGAAACCCTTTTCCAGCAACTCTTCTATCTGACTCTTTAACTCTCTCATCTCTGTCGGTGCCATACGGTAAGGAGCGATGGACACCGGTGTCGTACCTGACAACACCTCTATACGAAACTCAAGCTCTCGATCTAGTGGTAAGCCCGGTAACTCCTCGGGAAACACATCAACAAACTCACGAACGGTCTGAAGACTCTCCAAAGATGGAACCTCAACCCTCGTATCAACTACGTGAGCTAAGAAAGCCTCATAACCTTGTTGTATCAACTTTTGTGCCGCTAAGGCTGAAACAACGTTAGGAATACAAGGATTCCTTCCTCCTCTCACTACTAACTTAGACCCATCAGCAACTCTCAACTTCAAACTCTTAGCTCTATAACCCAAGCTAGCATCGTGCTCAAACAACCAATCCATACCTAGGATTGCGTCAAACTCTTGAAAAGGCAAGACCATCAGGTCCACTAGAAAGATTGAGCCTTGTACCTCGATCGGACACCTACGATACACCTTATCCACTAACACATCCAAACCCAACGGACTTGTCACTTTGACCCCTATCTCTAGGTCCTCAGCCGGTAAACCCCACTGTTCCGATATCCCACTACGGATATAGGAATGCGTAGACCCCGAGTCCACTAATGTTACTATAGGTATAGAAAACAAAGAGAAAGTACTTGAGATAACATCGGTAGGCTCACACTCCTCCTGAGCTTTGACTGCATACTGCCTCGCTGGTGCTCTAGCGGTAGACTGAAACGTGCCCCTACTCTGATGACCGGTAGTTTTACCCGTACCTCCCCTAGAGAACCCTCGACCCCTCTAAGTCGAATGAGAGTTTCTTTGACTCTGAACCGGTACGGTAGTAGCAGCAGCAGGATAGTCTTTCACAAGATGGTCTAGAGATCCACACTCAAAACAAGCTCAGCTCGGTCGAAACACTCACCACGGTGTCTGCGACCACACTGATTACAAACTAGCATACCTGCACTCCCCTGAGAACTCTCGGGACTCATCATGGACGATGATGAAGGCCTCTTACGGCCAGTAGACTCTGACCTAATATCAAACCTCGAACTCTGATTCGAGCCTCCCTACTCTGACTCCAACGGCTTCTGTCCCTCCTAGGCTGTGACTGGGAGCTGTTAGAGGACTAATTCCTCCCACTAATATAACCCTGTCCTCTCGCAGCACCATACGTCAAACCCTACACATGCTCTAAAGCCTTAGCACTAGCTGTCAACTCAGAAAACACCTGCGGTGTGTTAGCCGTCAGATAGGTCTGGATCTCTTTCCTCAAACCCCTCAGAAACCTCTTGCACCTCATCTTCTCGGTAGCTATCAACTCGGGTGCATACCTACTCAACTGTAGGAACTCCTGCTCGTACTCAAAGACTGTACGATTACCTTGCACAAGGTGGGTGAACTTATCTCTCAACCGATCGATGTGAGTCTCGCCTACATACTTTTTCTCAAACTCATCCAAGAAGTCATCCCATGTCGGCTGATCGGGATACCACTCCATCTCAACTGTTTCCCACCATTCCCTTGAGTTCTCCTTGAGTAGAGAAAGAACACAGGACAACTTGTCCTCAAACCTCAACCTTATCTGCCTCATGATCCACCGAGTATCACGAAGCCATTGATCTGCCTTCACAAGATTGTCTTGGCTAGAACCCAAGAAATCCGTAGCACCCTGCCTACGAACCCTCTCGATAGGTACCTCACGTGGGGTAGGTTCACACCTCGGGATAGCCCTCACTATCCGATCCAAAGCACGGTGCAGATGGGTGAAATAATTCACCCCTTGCCTAACCCCTCCTTCCGACTCATCCACCTCGTACGTGTGATCCTCCTCAAAGCTCCCCTCACGGGCTCCCAAACTCTCCTAACAACTCTGGCCCTCCTAGGCATGATTCACTTCTGCACAGTCAAACAAAAGGATTACACCATTAGAAATCAGCTTTTCAAGTACTACTACAACTCATGGGCATGTATTCTCTAGACACTTGTCACAACTCTCGACTCTTATCCACGGGGACATCCTAAAATTGACTAAACCTATGCTCTAATACCACTAAATGTAACACCCCGAACCCGAATGCCACATTTGGGCCACAAGCCCAACTCGCGTCCACGAAAATTTTAAAGTCAACTCAAATCAAACCATTAAATAAGACATTATTTAAAACGATATTTAAAATCCAAAGTATTTCCACAACCCAAAATATAATCGGAGCTCCAAATACAAGTTTGATAAAACATTTGACCTTAATAACTAAATAAAATAGAGTTACAATTACAACAATGGTCCTACGAATACATAGCCCAATAATCTAGCAACTGTACTTTACTAACCGGTTAATGCTGAAGTCTCGAAATGATGGTGCTCTGCCACGTCCGCTCGAACGTCCGTCTACTTACCTACGCATGGAAACAAATTACAACATGTTGAGCTACGAAAGCTCAATGGGTACACAACTTATCGACTGTGCTTCCAAGTGAATCATAGCAATAACATCCGAGATAAGATAATATGATGACATGATATGTCAAATGCAACCAAAGCATAAAGTAAACAAATCAAAAGTGAGGCCCACTGCCAACCCGACACTAAGGAACTCACCCGGCCCGGAATCTCACATCGGGATACTCGGAATCTCACATCGAGTGCGGCTCGGAATCTCACATCGAGCAAAGTCATCACCCGAAATCTCACATCGGATTGTCTTTGATACATCACCCGAAATCTCACATCGGATGGTCTTCGTTGTGTTGCAACTCTATCACTCACTGGGTATCCGGATCCCATCAAACAATGACATAAAACACACAAGATGATCCACCTAGGATCTTACACCAAAATAATACTCAACCAAGCCAAAACCGATCATGCAACTATAATTGTCATATTAAGACCTATTACAACCTACTAACTTAGTCTTCGGGGCAAACTCGTCAACAGTGATTTATGATCCATTTCATTGATCTAAGATTCATATTTACCTTTAAATATCCTTATCGAACCTCATCTACTTCTTATCTTGATAAAAGTTTATTGGGTATAGATACTCCTATATGGGGTATCGAAACACCCTATATCGATATCCACCCAAAGAAGGTATCGAAACATAGGTATCGATATTGGCATCGATACCCTTTAACCATCTCAAAGGTCAACTAAGAAGGCCTTCCGAATTCGATACCGATGTCCTGTGTATCGATACCCCTACACGAAATGCAGGTTTGAAGCTTTAAATTTTTAATAACCTTAATCCAAACTAACCCAATCAATCCCAAATCGTTCCTACTCATTTATGATGTAGTTTAAGTGAGTTTCTAACTCATTTTACTCATTATCATCAAATCTAAATCAAGACACCATTAAAGCATGCAAAGGCTCTATCCTAACCAAACCATCACACAATCAAACAAGCATGCTAAAATGATGATGCATATGAAAATGCAAAAGATTTGGAAGTGTACCAACCTCTAAAACGAGCTGAAGAAGCTCCACAACCAGCCCTCAAACCTTCTCCTTTCCCAAGCTTCTTGATGGCTCTTCTTCTCTCCAACTACAAGGAAGATGACCAAACGATTACTAAACTATCTAGATGATTTAAGGAAGCTAAAACAACCTTAAAATCATCCTAAAACCTTCCCGAAACTTATTCCCGTTCTTCCACAAAACCCCCCACTAAAACCTTACCTCCACCATTTAAAACAACACTTACCTTGAAAGATAGATCCTTTTGAGATGAACCCTTAAAACGGGATTCCACAAGCTTAACTACCAAAAACCAACCTTTGATGATGGTGTTTGGGGAAGGAAATGGGTGGAGAAAGGATGAAGAATGAGTTAAAGAGAAGGTGATATCATTCTCTGCAAAATGCAGAAAATTAAACACCCCTTTTCTCTTTTCCATCATCCAATTAGCCATTTACCAAACTACCTCCAAGCCATCCTTCAAACCCAAGCCCAACAACAAGCCTTAGACCCAACAAGGCCCAAAAAGCCCAACAATGAGGCCCACAACCTCGGGTTAACCCGACTCCGAGTTCCGATCGTTACAAATATATATTGTGTTATAATTATTTTTAGATTATTTAAGAAAAAATGTATTCTTATATGATATGTGCTTGTATATTTATTATTTATAATTATTAACTATCATTTCATTTTTAAGCTTTCACCTCAAAAATGGTATAATCTCTTAAAAATATTTTAGATATATTTGTACATATAAAAAATATAATTAACAAATTAAAAAAAATATTATTAATTTTTTATATTTTAAATTGATATATTTCATGTGTTATATTATTAAAAAATTAATTATTGTTAAATTTATTTTTTTTATTTTAAAAATCATATTTAGAATTAAAATTTATTTACTTAAAAGTGATTTTAGACGATACACTAAAATTTTAAATCAAATCATTTAAAATTATTTTTTTGAATCAACTACAGTGGTTACAGTAGTATCTATATTAGAGTATACTCTCAACCATTGAATATTGATCACTCAATCATTATGTTGTAATACTAGTTATCGAACATGTAACCTCCTGAAACAATAATCGTTTCTTTAACCACCAAAATAAAATAAAAACTTACATTTAAAAATAATTTTTACTGTATTTTTAAAAAAATATTATCAATGAAGCCTTTAAGAGCAGTGGTGGCACAGTTTATATAATCAGCATGGAAGGATTGTACATGAAAAATCCATAGGCAACCTATAGCCAACGGTGAAAGTGTACAATAAACCGAGAATAAAGCAAACAATTTGTTTAATGGGCAATCGAGAGAAATAATAAAGAAAGAAAAAAAAAAGGTAATTCACGTTTTAAATCATTAAATTTAACATCTATTTTTTTTATATCATAAACTTTTAGTTTAATCAAATTATACCATTAAATTTTAATTATTAGTAAGTTAAATTACTTATGCTAACATCATTAAATAATTCTAACCAAAAAAAATAAAATTAACCTTTTACTTAACATATTTTTTATATATCATCATTAAATAATATTTAATTAATAATTCTAATTTTTCTTATCAGAATTTTCTAAAACTTTTTATTTAAATAAATTCAAAGAAAAATAACTAAATTTCTTATAAATCCTAACAAATCCACAATCAATTTTAAATTCTAGCTAAAATTTTGATACCACTAAATGTAACATTCTTGACTCGGATATCGCATTTGAGTCTCAAACCCAAATTTCAATCATAAAATTTTGACTTAGTTTAGCACAATCCACAATTAATTTCAAATCCATTTGATTTTTAACCCAATAAAATATAGATAAATATATGAAAGCATTTATAAGGGAGTTCTTCTTAAATTATATTATAAAAATATTCAACTTAATCATTTTAATTTTAAATACGAATATTGAGATAACAAAGGTTAGTGGATATATTTTTACTTAGCCGTACTTTAGAAAAATCATAAATATGAGCATGCAACTGAAGATGATAACATGAAAATAATATTATATAAAATATAATGCTACCTCTAATCGCCTAAACGTATAGCAACAATAAAAATGCATAAGCTTCACATAGCATATAAGTATTATACCGTAATATAGGAGTGAGACTCACGTTCACTAAGTATCGAAATCATACACCCATGATCAGAATCTCTCATCAAGCATTTTTGAATGAGGCTCGATACCATTAAGTATTGAGATCATACATTCAAGAATATGTCTGTAACACTCTAAACCTAGTGTCACATTGGACCAAAAATGTAACACCCTCGACCTGGATGTCACATTTGGGCCTTAGGGCCAAATATAATGACCTTAAAATTTCTCAAAATACTTTAAGCCCAAAACCATGTATAAATAAAACCAAAAAATTTCAAAGGACTTCCAACAATACTTTAAAATATTTGATATACATAATTTGATTTATATAATTCTAAAAAATAGACAGTTTACAGATCTATCCCTAAAGTCTTATGAATACAAAGCACACTAAACTCAAGCATCATACTTTATCAATCTTTATTTGTAGAATCCATGTCAGTGGTGCTCCTTAATCTCCACGATCACATAATCATCTATGTACGAAAATAACAATTTTGAGTGTTAATCTTACAAAGTTCAGTGGTACACATCTACTCTACCATATTTTATGCTAATCATAAACATGAGCATGCAAGCTAATATGAACAACAAGGAGAAATAAACTAAACATCTGACACTATCACTGGTTACCTAAACATATGATATCATCATATTAAGTCTCAAGGCAATATCATACAATATTCATATATCAAACAAATATACATTTATAAGATATATGATCCGGAGTCAAGTAGAATCGGAAGCCACACACTTGAAGCCTACTCCTAATCAAACCTTGGGTATAGTCCGAGGTTACACATCATCGAATCTCAAATCCATCGTTTAGGTGATCCGAACTCACACAACATCGGATCTTGTACTTCTTTTTTGTACTTCTTTTTTAGGTCGTCTGGAGTCACACAACATCGAGACGTACCTTGGGTATATGGATCCTAATATATCATTCTCCTAACTCATTGATAACTACATAGTACCATGATAACAATAACATATCAAAAATATATAATTTACATTCATATACGGATTATGTAACACCCCAAAATTGGGCCAACAAGTTTAGAGGTTGTTTTAGAGGTCTAGTGGATCAAATTTGTCGGTTTAGCCTAGTTCGGGATTAAATTCTTAAAAATTGGTTTTTAATGAAAATAAATTGTATAAAAATATTCTAAAATTATTAATTGACTTATATTTGACTTAGTTAAACTCAATTTTGAAAATTTAACCTTGAATCCCTAAGATTTTGAAATTATTGACTATTTTGTAAAAATTAAAAACTTGAGGACAATTTTATAAATTAAGTCAAAACTTTGAATCTTTAAGGGGATTTGATTCAATCCTAATCATAGTTAATCTAAACCTTCCAAGAGCCTATATAAACAACATTTAACCACTTGTTTTAACCTAATTAATCAAAATTCTTTAATTTTGATGCAAAACCCAAAAATTCACTTTTAAAAAAAATACTCTTTTTCTTTCTTTCGGTTTCTTCGTCTCTAAGGCAGCCTCTTCATCATATTTTCAAGTTAAATATCCATTATTTTTAATAAATTTTTTTTGGTTTATTTTCCTATATTTTTTTTCTTCAAAATCTTTTCGTTTTTCTTCGGTTTTACTTGAAAAACTCTATTTTTGGATCAAGCTTTAAACCCTTCTCCAAGATTTCGGTTTCTTCATTCCCAAGACATATTCTTCATCATATTTTCAAAGTTAAAAATCAATCTTTTCAATAAAAATCCGTTTGATTAATTCTTTATATTTTTCTTCTTCAAAATCTCTTCGTTTTTCTACGGGTTTTCTTGTTTTTAAACCTTGGAAGGAGGTTGGATCAATTTTGGAGGTGAGAATCATTCAAACCTCTGAAACTTAAATTTCTTTAATTAAATTCCTAAGTTCTTGTCTGATTGAAATAATCTTTAAAGTCTTGAATCAATAAAATCGGTTTTCTTGATAAAAAAATTCATTGTTTTCTTGATTTTCATTCAAGGGTTTTATATGACTGTTTTTTATGATTAAATACATAAATCTTGAAGTTCTTAGATGTAATTAAGATGAATTTTAAGTATCTAATCCCAGACATAAGGTTTAGGGGTTATTTGGAGAGGTTTTCAATGAGTTTCGGTTAGGTTATATGGTGTTTTTAGGTGCTGCCATGTATTGATCCGACTTAAGGGGTATTTGGGTGTGTTATAATGCACTAAAACCTCTGGTTTTGATGCTTGAATTAGGTCAAGATGTAGAGGAACAATTTTGAAGGAGATTGGAAAGTCGAATCGCGTTTTCGGGTGACTTGTCGAGCAAGTTTCAGTAAATCGGTAAGTGGATTATGAGTGCTGCCAATTTGACATGGTTTTAAATGTATTTTAAAAGGTTTGGGGTGTATGGAAGGTGTGAAAAACCTCCCTATACTCGAAAGTAAGTTTTAAGTATTGCTTTCTTAAATGTTCTCATATTATGCCTTGTTTTTACTATGTGTTTTAGTCATGTTCGTGTTAAACTTGTGCGTATGTGAATATGCATGTGTTTCAATGCTCATGAGATGTTTTTACAAAGTTTTTATAATCATATGATGCTCCCACGATTTTGTTTTGAAAACTTGAGAAAAGTGTCTAGAGTCCATTACAAAAATAAATAATGGCAGAAATAAAATGTATTAAATCTGAAATTTGTAACTGTAAAACATACGTAAAAGTTCTGAATTCATAATCCTCCAAGTACCGAAACCTAGGTCTGGGTATCTAAAACAGAACTGTAGGGTGTAAGCTAGGGAGATTACTATGTCTCTAATGTGCAGATAAAGCATAAACACTGAATCTAGATTATCAAATACATGTCATATGTCAACAGAATGCAGATGTCATAATATGCCAAAAATATATGCTGCAATTTCTGAATGTTATGCACCCAACACCTAACACCATCAAAAGAGTAGGTTCCCCTAAACTAATCTAACTGCATCAAACCATCTAAAGTAGAAACTCGACCCGATGGTGGAGCCATTAATCCAAAGTAGAATCTTGACCCGAAGGTAGATCCACTGATTATAAGTGATACTCATCAAAAGGTGATATCACTGAACTTACCCGAACATAATATCCAACCCAATGCAATGACATGAACAGATATCTGAGTCTGAATACTTGCCTTAAAACTAACAGGCGGCATGCATGATATTTTTTGAAATAAAAGAATCCGAGTGTTTCTATAATTTCTGAATGAGATATGAATAAATCATGTTATATGACATGACATCATGTAATTTAATTCCGAGATCATAAATCAAACAAATCATCAGAGAATCATAGGAACACAGAATATGCACACAAAAGTATACATAGAGTATCGGGAGAGACACGCCTTAGATAGCTAGCTTAACGTCGAGAATGAAGTATATCTGACTCAGTCCTAGTAGTATTTCAAGCATATTCAGAACCTACGAAATAATATTTACATAAGGTACACTACTATGCCACTAAACCGGAAAGTACACGAAACATAAATAAACCAGATAACTCACGTTTATGTCCCGATGTCTGAGAAATAGAAAGTCGTCCAAGAGGAGGAGGAGAAAGATATTCAATGTCCAAATCCATGTCACCTAAACCAAACAGTAAACCAATTTTAGATTCTGCTAAAGATAACTTCTGATTAAAAACAATACTTTGGGTTAAAATTTTGAAAAATGGACAGCGTCATCGAACTCAGGACGTCGAAAAACATAAAATGGGACTGGGTTGGAAAAAGTCAACGCTAACGTCAACATTGGTCAATTTTGATGTTAGCAGATGACGTCAGTAGGTCAACCGGGTCGGGTCGGACGGGTCACGTGTTGAGTACCCAGATTTTTCGAGAAAATATGGAAATCCCATATTTTTCAAGAAAATCTAGAAAAATTCCAGATTCTTCCTAGGCCTAAAAACACCAATTTTAAACGCCGATTCGATTCCTCTAACACCCATAATCGAAATCAAACAATACCACAGCTAAGAACACCCGATTAAACTCATTTCCCCTTTAAATCTAACCAAAACAAAACTTTTTTCCCCTAAAAACAGGAACAAAACAAACATGAAAAGGAAAGAAAACTTACCAATAAACACACCCACAACAAACGAAAGGTGAAAGATGATGAAGGAAGAGCAATACTGTCACGACCCGAGTTTTGGAACTCGGAGTCGGGTTAACCCGAGAGTGTGGGCCTTTTTGTTGGGCTTTTTGGGCCTTGTTGGGCCTAAGGGTTGTTGTTGGGCTTGAGTTTGTAAGAAGGTTTGGGGGTAAAATGGTAAATGGTTATTTTTGGAAGTTAGAAGGAGAAAAGTGGCTTAATTTTTCTGTATTTGTAGAGAATGAGATCATCCTCACTTTATTTCCTTCTTCCTCCCTTTCTTCATCCATTTTCTTCCCCAAACACTTCCACCAAAGGTTAGTTTTTGGATTTTGGCTTGTGGAATCACGTTTTGCTGCTGTAGAGTGTTGTGTTAGGCTTTGGGAGATCTATCTTTTAAGGTAAGTGATAAGTGCTCAACACACTATCACTTTTTACTCCTTTTATGGGCATTAATCACCAAATATACACCCACTCGGATCAATGCATGCACTCAATGTGATATATTTAGAAGTTATATTCATATAGATAATATTTACAGAAAAAGGCACGTTTTACTGCATTTTCATATCTATGCAGGAGAACCAGTGCCGCGGCAGAGACAAGGCCGAGGCAGGACCTAATGCCGAGGTAGCAGCAGAAAGACAGGAAGCAAGATTATAGGCGATGGAAAGACAAAAATCCAAGGAACGTATCTAGACTTGAAGCCCATGAATTTGAGCTGGCTAGCACAAGGAAAAGCCCAAAGGAAGACCACGCGGGAAAGCCCCTTAGCCGAATATAAACTTGGAAATATATTATTATTATGTACTTGACTTGTTCCCTACTCCAAGTTGTATTCTACTTAGGAAAGGTTTGCCCTAGGTCTAGCCTATATAAAGACCTAGCCACCCAATGTACAACATACGAAATACCTAGGGAGAGAGCCGACTTGTACTCTTGTTTCTTTCTTCTCCATCATGTTCTAAACCTTCTTAGGGATTAGGTGAAGGTTGTAGAGTATTTGTGAGAGGAGATTGTACTTTGTCTTTTATTCAATGCAATAAAGTTATCAAGGTTTGCTTATCCTTTGTTATTCTTTGTTTTCACAATTGAGCTCGGGAGAGGATATTGTGAATCATCCATTTATCTAAGCTCGGGAGAGTTAGATTCACGAAAGGGGTAAGTACGGTGTTTCAATCGCGAAATACTAACTCGGCCTAGGGATAGGTTAAGAGTTTCAGCGGCTAAAAGAAGTGTGAGATTGGTTGGTGAGTATAATTGGTTCACGCCGGGAGGTATCATCAAGGACTAGTCATCAACAACACTCTGACTTAGGGATAAGCAGAGTCATTCAAGGACACTTTGCCGAACTTTGGTAAAGTCTTCCCACGAGCAAGGGATTGCCGCGGCAGACAGTGTTATCGCTGTCCAGGCAGTAAACTGCAGTGCTGCCGAGGCAGTGATATACGATTGCATTGGACAGAGACGAGTCAATCAATTCCACAATACGACACAACTGGATCCTAGCCCATCTCTCTCTACTATTTCAATCCTTTATTTTTATTTAGTTATTTTAGTTTAGATAAATCAAATCAACTTATTTGTGTTTTTATCTTTCTACAAAACAAGGGGGTGAAGAAAGCATATTAAGTATACCGGTCCCTGAGGAGACGATAACTCGATAATATACTTATCACTTATTACTTGCGATGTGTCCACTTGCACTAAACGCGCACTTTTGACACGCGACAGTAAGCTTTGTTTAAAATGGTGGAGGTAAGGTTTTGATGAGGGGTTTTGAGGAAGAACGAGAATGGTTTTGTAGGAGAGTTTTAGGATGTTTTTAAGGTTGTTTTAGCTTCCTTAAATCATCTAGATAGAGTGGTAATAGTTTGGTCATCTTCTTTGTAGTTGGAGAGCAAGGGGAACCATCAAGAGGCTTGGGCAAGGAGAAGGTTTGAGAGCTGGTGGTGAGGCTTCTTTAGCTCGTTTTGGAGGTTGTTACACTTCCAAATTCTTTGCATTTCATGTGCATCATCATTTTAGCATGTTTGATTGATTGTGTGATGGTTTGGCTAGGATAGAGCCTTTACATGCTTTAATGGTGTTTTGATTTATGGTTGTTGAAAATGAGTAAAATGGGTTAGAAACTCACTTAAACTACTTCATAAATGAGTAGGAATGATTTGTGATCGATAGGACTAGTTTGGATTAAGGTTCTTAAAAATTTAAAGCGTCAAACCTATATTTCGTGTAGGGGGTATCGATACACGGGCCACCAATATCGATACCCCTGAGAGAAAAGTGAACGTTTGGACAGGGGTATCGAACTATGGTTCGATACCGAGACCTCCAGTAGCATTTCTGCTTCAATGCTGGTATCGAATCTAGAGGGTCCTCTTTCGTTGACTTTAAAATTGGTCAAAGGGTATCGATGCCAGTATCGATACCCATGTTTCGATACCTTGTTTGGGTGGGTATCGATATAGGGTGTTTCGATACCCCATATAGGAGTATCGATACCCCTGTGAACTTTTGTCAAGATAAGTAGTAGATGAGGTTCGATAAGGATAATTAAAGGTAGATATGAATCTTAGATCAATGAAATGGATCGTAAATCACTGTTGATGGGTTTGCCTCAAAGGTTAAATTAGTAAGTCGTGATAAGAGTCTTAATATGAGAATTATACTTGCATGCTCGGTTTTGGCTTGGTTGAATAGTATTTGGTGTAAGATCCTAGGTGGATCAGCTTGTGTGGTTTGTGTCATTGTTTGGTGGGATCCGGATACCCAGTGAGTGATAGTGTTGCAACACAACAAAGACCATCCGATGTGAGATTCAGGGTGATGTATCGAAGACCATCCGATGTGAGATTCCGGGTGATGACCTAGCTCGATGTGAGATTCCGAGTGAAGACTCAATGCGAGATTCTGAGTATATTAGCTCGATGTGAGATTCTGAGCAGCCCGATGTGAGATTCCGGGCCGGGTGAGTTCCCCAGTGTCGGGTTGGCAGTGGGCCTCACTTCTGATTTGTTTACTTTATGCTTTGGTCGCCTTTGGCATGCCATATCATCATGTTATCTTATCTCGCATGTTATTGTTATGATTCACTTGAAAGCATATTCGATAGGTTGTGTACCCACTGAGCTTTCGTAGCTCAGCGTTTTGGAATTTGTTTCCATGCATAGGTAAGTAAACGAACGTTCAAGCGGATGTGGCGAAGCACAATCATTTCGAGACTTCAGCATTGACCGGTTGGTAGAGTACAGTTACTAGATTATTTGGGCTATGTATTCGTAGGACCATTGTTGTAATTGTAACTCTATTTATTTAGTTGTAAGGTCAAATGTTTTATCAAACTTGTATTTTGGAGCTCCGATGTTATTTTGGGTTGTTAAACCACTTTGGATTTTAAATATAGTTTTAAATTATGTCTTATATCATGTTTTGACTTGAGTTTGACTTTGAAATTTTATGGACACGAGTTTGGGCTTATGGCCCAAATGTGACACCCGGGTTGGGGTGTTAGAAATACACATATTCCAAAATGAAGATCGAAACGGGATTGAGCAATTAAAAGGAATAACAAAGAGAAATTAAGACAGAATCAAAACTGAAACAAGAAAACAAGGAGAAAGAAATGGTTAAATTATCCAACAAGGGTCTAAACTTTTTAAACTTTTTAAAATGATCCCTCTAACTTTCTAAAATTATGAATTAATCACTGAATTTTCAATTATATTTAAACCAAAGATCCCCAAATTCTAGGGTTTCAAATTAGGGATTTTCTTGAAATTAAGATTTTAATTTGGGGGGAATTTTTGGGTGTTACAGGGAGATTGTAGAAATATATGTTTTGATATAATTGAAAAATAGTTTTGGACTAATTTAAAAATATTTCAAAAATGGTTATTATATCCAAACAACTTGAAAATATATTCAAGAGGTTTTTAAGAAACTTTGAAGGTGTTTAAAATGACTTAAAGAAACTAAAAAAGTGTTTTTAACTTAGGAGTTTCGATATACCTCCTAGGTGTTTCGATACCGCTATATTTTTAAAAGGCAAAATTACACAGTCGTTTCGATACAATCTTTAATCATTTCGATACCATTTGCCACTATGATTTTTTGTTCGATACAACAAGTACCCGTTTCGATACGCTACTATCGAAACTTATTTTAGGTGTTTCGATAAACACCTCCAACGGATTTACAAACCCCCTCCCAACGACTTTATAAAAACCGCAACGGTTAGGAGTCGTATCGAAACAGGCTTTAGTTGTTTCGATATACTGAGCTATCGGTATCGATACCATTACAAGATGTTTCGATATCGGTTCTTAAATGCAAGTTCAACGGCTATTTCCCAAAGTGACAGTATCGAAACGGTAACCACGCGTTTCGGTACCACCTGCACCAAAAGTAGCAATTGACCTTGAAACCAGCTCCAAATGGTTCCAAATCAATCCCAACAGTCACCAATGGCTAGAAGCTCAATTGAGATGATAAAAGGAAAGCTCAAGCATCATGTAGAGACTAATGTTTCCATTGTCAACATCTTATGATTTAAGAAATATCTTAGAGCTTAATTTTCTATCTTTGGGTAGACAACACTTGTGAGCTTAATGTATATGTATGCTCAAATGTCTTAGAAATTAGGTGAGAGATTAGTTGCAAACAATTAGCCTTATTAGAAGGATTACTAGTTTGCTTAGATTATCTCTTGTTTGAGAGGATTCCAAATTTCGGGTTGTGAACTTTGGATGCTTAATTCGGGGTTAGAATCAAAGTTCTAATGTTAGCCCTTTGTCTTCAAAAGGAAGAGACTCTTAGTGAATTTGGAAAATCCTTAGTGGGAAGGTAAGGTAGTGGATGTAAGACTTGAGTTAGAAGTCTGAACCACTCTAAATCCTTGTGTCAATTTTTTTTATCTCTTTGCTTCCGCTCTAAATCACTCAAATTGTCACTCCTCCACAACTTCACAAAAATAATCAATTGTCCATCGAGTACTTTAAAGCCTAACAATATCTTATACAAAAATTATTAAAACTCAAATCTTTTAAAATAAATATATTTTTTTCAGTAGGATTATTTGAGAGTTTGACCGGAGCCGTCGAACTATGCAATCAAGAAAGAAGTACCGGTTAGTCACGTGGCTCAGCCTTGTGCAGAAATGATGGATTCTGATGGGTGGGAGGTAGAGGAGCAAGTTGTGATGAACCGTGTTTGTTGGCTTCTCAATTTCCTTTGTGTGTTTCACTTGTGTCCATGTCCATATAAGAATGGAATCTTTCACAGTAACATTATCACAACCTTCTTCTCCAGTTGGTGAAAAGAAAAATGATTGAGAAGGATTGTTTCTTTCAACCATCAATGGCATGGACCCGCCTTTTTCTCCCACTAGTCTCTTACCTCTAAAATCTCCATGTCAATGTCCATGTCGTTTTCATATATGTAATCTTCTTCCCTCCTTATAATTATCCCTTTGTTACTGAATGGTTTTTTCTTCTCCAACATATGACAGACAGTGGATCTTGACTCATCGCCCCTGTCAAGATTTTGTCTGAAGATTTTATTGTTTAACCGATGGCCGGCATGCTTCCTGGTGTTGAATGTGCAAGGAGAAGACGGTTCCATCAAAGCGGAGGCCTGTCTGATTCGCCAACTCCAGCAGTGATTGGCTTAACAAGGAGATCCTCCTTTTGTTTGTATACAAGCAACCATGAATCTCACCACAACTCTGGTTCCTCACAGGTATTTCTTCTTCCAATTCACTTATTATATTTTCTATTGATAGATTAGTAGGATTATTGATTAAGTTGTCATGTAATAGAGTTCGTTAAGACGAGATTAACGTTGAAATAGAGAATTGTTGATTCCGAGTTCGGATTAACTCGAGTTACATTAGTACAGAAAAGGAGGGTCTCAACTCAGACTCATCAAAATGACAAGCTTGGAGATGTTGCAAGAGAAGCAAGGGAAAGATTAGATGGAAGGCTGAGATCCCAGAGAACAACAGAACCCAAAAGGTATAGCAAATTGAACTGTTATTTTTTGCATTTTGGACCATATTTGAATTCCTTATTATTACTGCTGTTTTGTGTACGTGAAACCAATCATTTCAGGCAAAATGGCAAAGAGAGTATTAACTGTGTTATTCAAGGGGAGTTGCATACAGAAGTGTATGGATCCAAGAAGAGGTTCAGCTGGGGGAAACTGAGTTGGAAGGCGGTGGAGCAGGAGGAGTGTGCGATCTGCTTGGAAAGGTTCCGAGCCGGCGAGTGCCTTATTCATCCGTCATGCGCGCATCGGTTTCACGAGATGTGCTTGGTCCCATGGCTACAAAACAATGCTCACTGTCCGTGCTGTAGAATGGGAATACTACCTTAGGATGCATTATAAACTAATCAGCAACCTTAGTTATTCTATATTTCTAGTTATAGACTTAAGTTAAAGTACTTCAAATGGTAGCATGTTTAATTAATTAATTATAAGTTTTTTTACTCCTTGAGTTGCTTCGGTAAAAAAAAATATCGTTATTTTTACAAGATTTAAGTTTGAGTAACTCATTTATACCGTGTATGTATATTTTGAATACCTAAAAGTAAATAACATATTTTACCATTTAATCATATCATAATATTAAAAAATTATATCTTTTTAATTATATGATACAAAGATAAAAAAAATTGTTCATAACTTTCGATAAAATAATCATTTTAATTTCTATTATGTTATTTTTTGAAATAATTTAAGTTTTAAAATTTTATTTTAAGTTAAAATAATCTCTTTGTATATAAAAATTATTAATCAACAAATGATAAATAATTTCAGATACCATAAAAAGTCTAAATTATAACATACACTGATATGATAGATTAAAACATTAACTTAAAAAAGTATCGCATCAATCAAAAATTAATTTTATAAAATATATATTATTTTTTTTTTCAAATATTATTTTATTAAATTATTTTATCATAAATTAATTAATATTTTAATCTGCAAAGAATTAGATATGAAGATTTTACAGTAATATTGTTGTAGGAATTTTTAATTCTGACAATAGTGCTTGCATCTCTTTATTTCTCAATATATTATAAATTACTGTTCCAAGTTAAAAACTTGATGCTTTCAATCAGTCTTTGAATAGTAAACGAATAAAATATTAGTTACTTTTCAAAGATGGGTTGTAAGCAACTCGTCTTCAAACAGTTCACCGTTTAAATATGTATATATGTTAGGTTTGTGTACTATTTGAAGACGGGTTGTAAGCAACCCGTCTTTACACAAAAATCATCATTTTAATATTTTACTGTTTAAAGACAGATTGGAAGCATCTAAACTTCTAATTTTAACAGTAAATCGTAATATTCTTGAAAATAATATTATTTAAACAATATACTTAAAATAAAAAAATCCAAGAACAATATTGATTTAAATTCTCATTAGATATTGAGGAAGGAAGATTAGTTATTTGCAATTCTTTGTAATCCAAGATTTAGCCAACCTGTGTTTTTCGTATTGTTTTCATATCTATGTTAGCTAAATTTTTGATATGTCATACTTTTCCCATTGTTTATGAAGATTTTTAATGATATGTGTAATCATATTTTTTATTTTATAATTTTTTCTTTAATAAATGATCTATGTTTTTTTTGAAATGTTTTTATTTGTAAAAAAAATATTTTGATCAAAATAAACTATTAAAAATTAAATTATTTTAAAAATTAAAATTAAAATGATAATCTAATCAAACATTGAATATTTTCAAATATTATATATAAGAGTATTAGGTATGTACAGTGTACATCTGAGGTCGAGTGAGATATTTATAAAGATGAGTCTATTATTTACGCCGAACATCGTTAAACACTATTAATACTGAATATTTTTAAATTAATTAATAAAGAATAAAAACCTTAAAAACTCAACATATATTAAAAATTAATTAATTAATTTAACAATATTTAACGATATTTAATATTTATAATATTTAGTAACGTTCGATGTCCGATATAAAATTTTCCTCTTTATAATTATCATACTTTTCCTCCAAAAAGACATAATAATTCATTGTTTTGTCGTTTTTCTTACCTTTCGATTCCTCCTTCACGACAACCACAATTCTGGTGAGCTTCCATTTAATTTTTCTATTTTAATTTATTTTTAATCTTGAAACGTCACATCCATAAATTGATTATAAAATCTTATATCTATAATTGTATTGAATTTTTAAGGTTGGAAAACATAGGGTCTAGCTGCTGGGAAATTAAAGTAAGAGGATAAGATTCCAAATGTTCAAAGAGTATAAAGATTTTAAGAATATTTTAATTATATTAAAATCAAAATTTTATCAATAACAATTTAGTTTAATTAGTTTAGCATTATATAATAAATTAAAACTTGTTTATAATATATTTATTCATGGTGGATATCCATATATTAAGTTAAAGTTTAATGAGCTTTATTATTAGGGTTTAATAGAATTAGGGTTTTCATCTTATGCCTATAAATATAGACTTTTGGACAAAGCATTGTATACAACTCTACTTTGAGAATATAATAAAATTTCTCCCTTTTGTCTCTTTCTTTTGTCTATTTTCTTCTTGTTCTTTATTTTATTCACAACACGTTATCAGTACGAGTTTGCTCAGAAGATTTTTATTTCAAGTTTCTTCAAAGATTTATCCGGTATGTTCTTTTCAATCTTTTATATTTTGATTTATAAAATAATATATATATGATGATGATGATTATTTTTCTTTCTCATGTAAATATTCCTATTTTTGTCTAATGATATTATGTGTTTATTTCATGTCATTAATATTTTGTTTTAATAATTTAATCCAAGTATATTGGTTGGACATCCCGTTCTGCGAGGCTACTGGTCTCAAAGGAGGTTCTTTTTAAAGGACCTTGTGGACTGGTTTAACAACGTCGCGTATGAGGATTAAATTTTTATTCTTTGTATATATTGAATATATATCGGTTGATCAATTACTATTTAATAGTATGAATATTATAAAGTCTATATTTGCTTGGAAGCAATATTTTTTTGTGTCGAAAAACTCGACTATAGACTTCTCCCAAGTTCAAGTTACAAAAATTGTCTTGATCAAAGAATTTTTATGGGAGGCATTCCCTGAAGTGAATGCAAGCATGATGATTATTCCATGCGATTATTGGATTTATGACATTCCTTAAAGTGAATGCAAGCATGATGATTATTCCATGCAATTATTGGATTTATGACATTCCTTGAAGTGAATGCAAGCATGATGATTATTCCATGCGATTATTTGATTTATGTTATTCTCTGAAGTGAATGCAAGCATGATGTTTATTCCATGCGATTATTGAATTTGTCTCATTCCTTGAAGTGAATGCAAACATGATAATTCACTATATGGTTAGTGAATAAAACTCAGTTATATGCCAGAGTATCATTAATGAGGATATGTTAGAAAACATAATCCACTTTTCACACATTAAAGTTGTTCAGTAGACACAATATCGTGAAAAGGTTTTAAAGACCTATTGGCTCCGCTCCATTCCCTGAAGTGAATGTGATATTTTATAGCGGAAAGAATAAATGCCACATTAGTAATTGTGGTCATGATTAAGATCATAAATAGACATGGATAATATGATTATTTTGAGAATACTTATATCCACAAGAAGTGGAATTATAAAGATGACAAGAATGATAGAGATCATATTAAAATCTTTATGTTATCAATGTGATGGTATAAACCATTGATCTCGTACTTGTCAAACGCCGAAGTATTATGGACTTTATTCATAATCATGAATGATAAATTAAAGAAAATATAATCAGATTTTCTTTGTGGCGAAAATAATGGCGTTATTGATCCAACTCAATTGGATATTGATAATTTTTCTCATAGTTCTTCAAGAGAATAATTCGTCATTTCTTTTATTTTCCTTATAACATCTAAAGGAAATAATTGATCTTTTATTTATTTTGTTAATTTATTTTTATTTATTATATATTTATGATAATTTATTTTACATATTATTTATTTACACTCTATGTTAATTTATCGTTAATTTATTTTATATATTATTTATTTATATTCTATGTTAATTTATCCTTTGAAGAATATTATCACTTCCAGAATGAAATCTACAATGAATTGTGGCTATTTATGCTTAGCAGACAGTGCAAGTACTCATACAATACTTAAGCATAAAAAATATTTTCCCATTTAAATACAAGGGAAATAAGAGTACTATATCTCAAAGTACTAAAATATCAGTGCTTCGGAAGAGCTATTGAGAGCTTATCTTTGATCCGATTTGATATGATGTGCTATTTTTTTAATATTTTTCCATTCCATGAAGTGAATGGTACAGAGCACATATTTTTCATTTCCCGAAGTGAATGAAATAAAGCACATATTAAAAGGTGCATAATTATGCATATTTTCCCATTTTAAATGCAAGGGAATAATATGAGTACTATATCCGGAAGTACTAATATCACAAAAAGCTCCAACTGAGCAAATATGTTATTGCCAAATGAGATTTTATCTCATATTTATAGTGCATTATGTTCGTTAAGCAAATATGTTATTGCCAAATAAGACTTTATCTCATATTTGCAGTACATTATGCTCGTCAAAGTCGCAAAGAGACTTATTGAATTTTAAAGATATTTACAAAAATATATTGAGAATATTAGTCAAGGGATGCTGACTATCTCAATATTACGAGTATAATTCAAGACAATAAGAAAATCTTGGCAAAATTACATGCACTGTCATCCATATTGTACTACATTAGAATTGATACAAATTGAAGCTCATGCTATTGTAAACTAGATGTTTACTGATAATTTTATTTGGCATGACCGGTTAGACCATCCCGGTTCAATTATGATGCGAAAATTAGCTGACACTTTCATGTGGTCATTTATTAAAGAACTAAGATTTTCTTTATGGTAATTTTTCATGTGATACTTGCTATGAAAGCAATTTGATTATTCAATCATCAACAGCTAAGATAAAGTGTAAATCTATTACTTTTCTGGAACGAATACAAGGTGATATATATGGGCCCATACACCTTTTCTAAAAGTTCATCTAGATATTTTATGATTTTTATCGATGCATCGACTAGATGGTTATATGTATCCTTGTCATTAACCCGCAACTTGGTGTTTGCAAGGCTACTTGCTCAGTTGATAAAATTACGAGCATATTTTTCAGATTATTTTCTAAAGACAATCAGTCTTGATAATGTTGATGACATGTAATTTTATATGTAGTATCACAAATTTGCATCAAGCCAACAAATGATTATAAGTTCTCCCCATTACAAATGGTTTTTGGTTAGGAACCAAATATTTCTCATCTTAGATTTTTTTTGTGTGTGCGATATATGTTCGAATTGCTCCGCCACAACGCACAAAGATGAGTTTTGTTGGGAATATATATCAGATTTAAATATCTTAAGCTTCTGATAGAGAATTTATTTACAACCCGATTTACTGACTATCATTTTAATGAGTCAGTTTACCCAACAATAGGGGGAGAAAATAAATAGCTGGGGAAAGAAATAAGTTGGAATGAATTATCATTTTCTCTTTTTGATCCACTTACTACACAATGTGAACTATAAGTTCAATGGATAATTCATTTAGCAAATCAATTGCCAGATGATTTTGCTGACCCTAAAACAGTGACTGAGTCACGTATACCAGCTATAAATGCTCCGATTAAATTTGATGTCATGAAAGGACAAACTCTAGTTGCTAATGAGTCTAACTTACGCTTAAAGCATAGTAGACAAGTAAGTTCCAAAGATAAGAGATCCTTGAAAAAAATGAGCTATATTTTATGATGGTCTGATCGAGGAATCAATGATTATAAAAATCTCTAGAAGAGATTAATTGGTCTCTAACAGAGACATTGACATGACTCAGGTACCTGATAATAAAGATATCTCAATAGATTATGTCATGTCTGGTAAAAAGTGGAACTGAAATTAAATCGACGTCGTTAATATATTTGCATGCAATATAGCACTAGAGATTTTATTTGATGATGTGGATCATGAATCATTATCAATTGGGCAATGTAAACAAAGAAATGATTGACCAACATGAAAGAGGCAATTGAGGTGAAACTAAAATCTCTTTTGAAAAGAGAAGTATTTGGGCCTATAGCCCGTACATTGAAATGTGTAAAGCTTGTGGATATAAACGAGCCTTTGCGAGAAAGAGAAATCAAAAGGGGAAATCATGAGATATAAGCTCATTTGGTTGCACAAGGATTCTCACAAAGACATGAAATTGGTTATGAGGAAAATATATTCCTTGGTGGCGGATGCAACTACTTTTAGATTTTGATCAGTCTGGCAATTTATAAAATTACTCGGTTTCTGCCTAATAGATGTTGTTACATCATATTTGAATGGGCCTCTTGACAGTAATACTTACATGAAACTTCCGGAAAGATTTAGATTTCTATAAGCAGTTTATTCAAGTTCTCGAGAACATTATTCAATCATATTGAATATATTTTTTTATGGCTTGAAACGTTTTTTAATAGATGTTGTTACATCATATTTGAATGAGCCTCTTGACAGTAATATTTACATGAAACTTCAGGAAAGATTTAGATTTCCATAAGCAGTTTATTCAAGTTCTTGAGAACATTATTCAATCATATTGAATATATTTTTTTATGGCTTGAAATAATTTAGGCGTTTTTTGTATGATCACCTCATTGAATACTTATTAGCATAATGCTATATGAATTATTTCTTCGAGCATTTTTATTAAGAGATTTAGCTTTGAATTTTTATTGATTGTGTATGTTGATGATTTGAATATCGTTGAGACTCGTGAAGAGACCTCCTCAAGTCCTTGTGCATTTATCGACATATAGAAAAATATTGGAAGAGACTTTACATGCATAACGCATATCTATTGATCACCCTTATGGTTGTTGCTAAGTCTCTTACTGTAAACAAAGATTTTTTCGCCTCACGAAAAGGGTAATGATATTCTTGGTCTAAAGCACAATATACACATTATTTGATCTGGAAGCATCGTATCTTAGCTGGTCCAGAAATATTATTTAAGTTCTACGAGATCATTACCTTTAAATAATTGTTATGCAAGAGACAAAACCGAAATATGTGTTTGGCTAAACATATCCTGAAGATATGTGAATGTTTTTCACAAGATAAGATGCAAGCTATCTTGTATAGAGATAATATAAAATTTATATCTCAATGTGGATATATCAAATATGATAAAAAGAAACATATTTCTTCAAGTTTCGTCCCTCATGATTTTCAGATGAATAGTATTCAATGAATCATTTCAAGCAATGACTTGGAAGATTTATCCACCAGTGCATGATCTACTTCAACATTTGAAGATTGTATTCAATATTGAATTATGAAGATTCAAAGATCTTATGTGATATTTTCATGAGGGGGAGTAAATACGTGTTGCACTCTTTTTCCCTTAACCGAGGTTTTGTCCCAATGAGTTTTCCTGGTAAGGTTTTTAATGAGGCAACATGTTATGCGTATCAAATATGTGTGTACTCTTTTTCCTTCACTAAGAATTTTTTTCCCATAGGGTTTTTATCTTAGTAAGGTTTTAACGAGGCACATTATCTTCATGGATATCCAAGGGGGAGTGTTATGAATATATTTATTCATGGTGGATATCCATATATTAAGTTAAAGTTTAATGAGCTTTATTATTAGGGTTTAATATCAATTGGAATTAGGGTTTCCATCTTATGCCTATAAATATAGACTTTTGGACAAAGCATTGTTATACAACTCTACTTTGAGAATACAATAAAATCTCTCCCTTTTATCTCTTTCTTTTGTCTATTTTCTTCTTGTTCTTTATTTTATTCATAACAAAACTATTAAATATTATTTTTTAGAATGATTATATAAAACAAATTAAGTTAAATTTTGAATGGAAGACTCGAACTAATTAAATATCTATAGATAAGATGTGTTGACACAATTTAGAATTATTTAAAGATTTTACGGACAGAAAAAAAATATTTTTTTATGAATTTAGTTAATTTGATCATTTTATATTATATAAAATTAAATAATTTTATATTGTGTAAGTGGATCTTAACATATATAAAGAATCATTTGAGAGTGCTCGAAAAACATATTTGCACTAAAAATTAATTTTTAGGTCGAAAAACAATCCTAAAAAGATGGATTGGTATGAGAATAAAATAACGTTCGTAATGTCATTTTCGGCCCGAACGTAAAAGATTTTTTTTTTAATTTTTTAGTTGTAAAATTTATTTGAAATGAAAATGTAAAATTTGATCTTTATAAAAATCAAAGAATACAATTTTATTAGATTAACTACTAGAATGATCAGTTATGTTTTTCTCAATTACAAAGTTCGTCACCGACTTTTACAAATGATCAGTAAGGTCACTTATGTTTTGGGTGTAAATTTTTCGTCATTTGATCATTTGTTACCTTTAAACGTTGACAACTTGTTAATCTGATAAAAAAATCAGAATAAACTACTGCAATGATCAATTACGTTTATAGGTGTATATTTTTTGCCCTAATTCTAAAAATTAAACAGTATAATAACTATTAAAAAAAGTTTATTTCTAATTTCACCTTTGATTTTTTAAAAATATATTTTTCTATTTTTTTACTATCTGATTTTTAATTTGGGATTTCTAAAAAAATCTTACTCCAAATTTAAAATAAAATGATAAAAAAAATAATTTTTATATTTATATAAAATTAGCTAAAAATAATTCAAACACCAAAACTGAACAATAAGTATAATTTAGAAGCTTATTTAATTATTAAATCTATTTTATATTATACTTACTTACAATCAACGCATACATCACACACATGTTCAACTAATATTTAATAACTTTGATTTTATTACTTTGATTAAAACTAAATTAAATATAAAAGTCTAATATTATATTTAAAAAAATAAAAAAATCCCCTAGTAATTAATATTTATATTTTTTTCTGGATCATTCGTCTCTTGCAATTCACAAAAAAAAAAATCATGTTATTTCTCTCATGCATTTTATACGATAAAAAATATTTAAAAAATATTAAATATGAAGTAAGTAAAAGAATTTTTAAAAACCCCAAATTAAAAATCAAGAAGTAAAATAATGAGAAGAAGAAAGTTTTAGGGTTGAAAAATAAATTTAAAAAAAAATCAAGAAGATTAAAAATAAACCTTTTTACTAGTAATCATAATGTTTAACTTTAAAAATTGAGGATAAAAAAAATTACATGAGATAAACGTAAGTAAACACTGCAGTTGTTTATCCTAATTTCACCAAGATCAACAAGCCGTCAATGTTTAAGGGAATCAAGCGATTGAGTGACCTAAAGTTTACACCCCAAAAATATAGTGACTTTACTAGTCGTTTTTGAAAATTGATGATCAATTTTATATTGGGGGAAATATAAGTGACTATCCCAATAATTAACCCTATTTTATTTTATAATATCTTAACTAAAATAGAAATTTTATCTTCTCAAATTCAATTTTTGATATCAATGACAAACACTAAAATCATTAATCTAACTTTTTAAAATTATTTTTCATATTTTTAAAATAACTTTTCTACTATACATTTTAAGAGCAATGTCAAACTAAGCTCATATAAAAGAGGTTTTCCTTTAAAAATATAATTTTGTTAGGCTCGATGCGCAAACCGATTTGACTTGTTAAGTGTGGAAAAATGATTAATTTTGGTGTAATTTGGTGAAAGCAAAAACGTAAACAATTTGCATAAAGATTTTAGAGTGGTTCGGATTTCTAATCAAATCCTACATCCATTACCTTAGTTTCCCACTAAAGATTTCTCAAATTCACTAATAATTTCGTCCTTTTGAGGCTAAAGGACTAACCTTACAATCTAGATTCAATTCCTGAATCTAGCATCTAAAATTCAAAACCCAAACTTTGGGAAACCTCTCAAATAGAGAAAAACTTAAGTAAACTTATAATTCTTCTAAGAAGGTAAATGTTTACAATCTAATCTCTCACCCAAATTCCTAATACACTTGAGAATTTATAAACATCACAAGTGTTTGTCTATCTAAATATGAGGATTTTAACTTTAAGACAATCTTAAAATCATATTGTAGTTAGAATGGAAGCATTAATCTCTACATGATACTTGAAGGTCTTTTCTAACATCCTAAATGAGCTACCAACTGTTGAGATTGATTTAGAGTTGTTTGAGATTGATTTACAGGTCAATTTCTCCTTCTGGTGCAGGTGGTATCGATACTCAAGAAACCTGTATCGATACTACTTCTTTGGGAAATAGTCATTGGATCTGCATTTAAGAACTGATATCAAAACACCTTGAAGTGGTATTAATACATTTTACTCGTCGTATCGAAACGGACAAAAACTGTTGCGATAGCCGTTGGGATTTTTATAAAGTCGTCGGGGTTTTCATAAAGTCGTTAAAGGTGTATCGAAACACCTAAAACTGGCATCGATACGCCAGTATCGATACCTGTGTTTTCTGTATCGAAACCAAATTTTACAGAGATAAATAGTATCAAAACGATCTAAGACCGTATAGAAACACTTGTAAAAATACCTAAAACGGTCGTTAAAGTTGTATCAAAACATTTGGAGTATTTTGAACACATTCAAAAGCCTTAGAAAATGTCTTAAACTTATTTTCAAGTTGTTTGAACTTAAAATCATTTTTGAAATCTTTTCAAACGAGTTTAAAACTATTTTCAATTATTATATCAAAACATTAGTTCTACAATCTCCCTTTTTTTGATATAATAAAACTAACTTGATTTTTTTTTTTTGAGATTTTCCCCCTTTGTGAAATAAAATTTAAATAAGGAAGTTAAAGATTCAAAATCATTTAAACTCTCCTATATTCATTTGAAACATTTAAAAAGTAATTTTTCATAATAAATTCACATTTTAATTCATAAAATTTTCAACTTTTCTCGTATCAGTATCTAATTTATTTTGTTCACGTTGAGACATAATTTATCTACTTTTCACGCTATAATACCTAAATCTATCTACTTTTTCATATTGGTACAATATGAACAAAATGCTATTATGAGAAAAGTAGACAAATTTATGGGCTAAAATATGATTTACCATCAAAATTTCTTCATTATAAAGTTTCAATTCTGTTACATCAATCGGATTCATTCATTTGGCCCACACTACAAATTATTCGAGTTTTATACATAAATTAATAGAGACTATAGGTATGGTCTAAAATTGACGTAATATTAATAATAATAATAATAATAATAAGAGTGATGTGTAGTTAGGGATGTTAACGAGGTATGGTAGTTTTTTAGTCCCTTTGAACTTGTTTTGATATATTAATCTCTAAATTTGAATTTATTTTGTTTTAGATTAAAAAATTAATTTATTCGATTTATTCGATCTAATTTGATATTTTTTAAATTTGATCATTTTCGCTTCAAAAATTATAAAAAAAAATTATTCTTTATTGACGATAAATGCTAGATTCGATCAATCCTCCTCCACCATCATCTATTATGATTTTTAAGTGACTTTGAACTTATATAAAAATTAAAATAAAACAAAATTTAAAATTACTCAAATGTTAAATTACATATTTAAAATAATAAACTTGAATCATCAAACGAGAAAATCTAATATTTAAAACCAGGGACGGAGCTATATATAACTTGGGAGGGGCTCTTCCCCTCCCAGATTTTTCTGGTATTATTGCACTTAAGGTCCCTCTTAGTTTAAATAGTAGTAAAATAAGGTTTTTGTCCCTCTTAATTTTTAGATTTAAAAGTTTAATAGACCTTTGTCCCTCCCAATATTCAATCCTAGTTTCGTCCCTGTTTAAAACTGGAACGTCTAACAAATTTTTATGATAATAAAAAAACCCAAAAAATTATAAAACCCATAAAAATATTTAATAAAATATATAAAAATAAATAAAAAAATATATCAGAGTAGTACGAGTAATTTCAAACATATACTCTATCCTGTCTGACCTTATTTCATATCGATGGGGCGGTGACTGAGAGTTATAAGCCGACAGATTTTAAAGAATCATATGGTTTAACATAGTCCCTTAGGAGTCTATTTGTCTAGGTAGTAGGTACCATCCATTCTATGAAAAAAGTTTTTAATGAAACCTTAATTTACCTTTTAAAAATATAATTTTAATTTTTTCAAAGATAAAGGACCATTGAAAGCAATGTCTTGAAGAAATTTGAAAGTAAAGTAACTTTAGTTTTGTTTCAATCCTAGTCCTACTTCAGCAACAAATTATTAAGTAGATAAGGAAAGTTGGCCTGGGACGGACACTTATACATCTTCGTTTCAATAATTGAAG
Organism: Abelmoschus esculentus; assembly: GCA_035048815.1. Taxonomy (NCBI): domain Eukaryota; kingdom Viridiplantae; phylum Streptophyta; class Magnoliopsida; order Malvales; family Malvaceae; genus Abelmoschus; species Abelmoschus esculentus. Next base: position 9,588,069 of record JAUCBN010000002.1, on the reverse strand, counting down.
TTGTGGGGATTATCTCACTTGTTTATTATTTTATTTTTCAAATATTTGTTTAAATTTTTTATTAAAAGATTATATATTAAAATTAAGTATACGGTAAAATTACTAAACCTATATTTTAAAAAAACTTTGAAAAATATTATTATTTGAAATTAGTTTTAGGGTTTTAGGGAGTTTGAAAAATAATTGAGAAAATATGTCTATTGCTACAGTAATAAAAAGATCTTGTCACCTTCTCTTGGCAAAATCTTCTCTCTCTTCCTTATTTAAGAGTACCTCACCATCTTATTTTGGCGTGGTTCAAGAAGAGAGAAAAGATCTTGTCAAGAGAAGCTGACAAAGTCCTTTTATTACTGTAACAATTGGCCTACTTCCCCAATTATTTTTTAAACGTCTCTATAATATTAAAAATAAACTTAAATCCCCTATATTTCTCAAAATTAATTTATATTTTAATTTTTGATATAATAAAGATTTAATTATAAATAAATAAAAAGTTAAAGAATTTGAAATTACTCAATAATCATTGAAATTGCTGGCAGAGATGATGTCTTGATCGGTAAGAAATGTCATAAAATGCTTAAAACCGGAGGTGCGATGCTTGCTTTCCCACTGAACCTTCAAAAAAACAGTCCCTACTCCAGACATCCACAATAAACGACGAGTTACTCACAGAACTTGATCGCGGTGAGGCGACAATCATGGAGTCGTCGATGGTGATAGCCACCGCCAAGTGATGGCTTCGATCGGGACAAAAAATATGATTGCTCGAAGGGAAAAGTCGGGGGCAAATTCTAGATATTTTTGGGAAATGGTTTTGGAAGAAATGACCAAGATTTTTGGGTAGGTGAACGGTCAGACCAATTTTAATTGCTTTGGAAATATAATCTTAAATTTTGTCAAAGATAAAGGACAATTGAAAGCAATATAATGAAGAAATTTGAAAGTAAAGTAGCTTTACATTTGTTTCAATCCTCCTAGTTCAAGAAAAAATAATAAAGTAATAAGGAAAGTTGGCCTTATTGTAGGGATTGATAATAGATCGAATTTGGATTGAATTTTATAAAGTTTAAGTTTAATCCAATTAATAATCGAACTTTTAAAGGAATCTAAGTTTGAATCTAAATCTATTTAGATAAATTCAAATCAAATTCAATAAAATATCTAAAATCCAAATCCAAATCTAAAAGTCCAAATTCAATTATTTTTTAAAGTAACAACTCAAACATATATCTTTAAATGAAAAAAAAAATTATCAAATAAATATATTTAAATTTATAGTACAAACAAATCTCAACAAATATTACAATCCAATATAAAACAAATTAAAGTAACAACTCGAAATATAATTAGAAAACTCAACTATAAATAAATTATCATTACATAAACTACTATTATCTTACTAGTCTACTAACATATCTATTTTTCATATCATAATTATAAAATGTCTAATAAATATTAAAATCTAAAGAAATAAATTAAAAATATAATCAAAATGTTTGACAATTAACATTGGACATAGAGAAAAAGTTTATAACAATCAAGCTTTCAATGTTCCACTAAAGCTCAATAAAAGCTTATAAAATAAGAGAAAACATAAACAAAATTATAAAAGATATTAATCATCTAAAATATTAATCTTATATAAATTTAATTAGGATTTGAATATATATTTTTAAATCTAAGAATTTTAAATATTTAGCTTAACTAGAAAATAAGTGCCTAAACTATACATTTTTTTCTAAAATAAGTACCTAATATTTTTTTTGGCTAAAATAAGTGCCTGAACTATATATATATTTTTTTTTCTGAAATAGGTGCCTAATGTTTTTTTTCCTGAAATATGTGCCTAAAGTTTCATTCCATTAGTGTTTTAAGGTAACACCGTTAAAAAATTATTTAACTTATAAATAGGTGCCCAAACTATATATTTTTTCCACAACCCATATTTTTTGCCCCTAACATGTCGTAGCTCAATCCCTTATATGTGAGCTTAAATAGCCTTATGCCATGCCAATTGTATCCAATGCGTATCAATATCCAAGGAGTCAATACCATATACATATAAAGTCATTTTCCCCTTAAACCAATCCATATATCATGTCATAACAATAGTGAGACTTATCCCATTTAACATATTAATATCTAATTTCAAAATTAATTCATATACAACAAGATTTGTATAGTCAATCATATACATCAATAGTATGATCATAACATTTTTACCTTAGTATGGTTTATGGTGACGGGCTTATAGTCTTTGAATTCTTTCACCTTTTGCATAGTAGTATTTAAGATATCGATCCCTCAGGGACTGGGATACCTACACTGCACAATAAATCTGCACCGTAAAAGTAAAAACACAAGTAATTTTGGATGATGATGAATTAATTGAAAATAAAAGAAAACTAAATAATTCAGAGGAATGATAAATGAAATAAGTAAGGTTAGGCAATTTGCTTTGTAGAGGGAAATCTAGTTGCACTTATTATCTAGTTATTAACGCATGTGGTTGAATTTTTGTCACGACGGGTCGCTCGAAGGGTCGCCTCAGCTGCTTCAGCGGGGTTATGCCTTGTCGACAACTCAACATTCCATTGCTCGACAAAACATCCGAAATTATTCCTTCTTATCCCTAAGCAAGGAAAACTATTGAAACTCACGTCTTGATAATACCTCCCAGCTTGAATTAAGGATGAATAACAATCAATTGTATGTTTCCTTTTAGTCACTGAAACTCTTGTGGATTAGTCGATGCCCATGAGCAAAGATTGTATTCTCTCGTTTCGTGAGCCTAACTCTCCCGATACTAGACAAATAGATTTTTCTTCAAAAACTTATATTTCGATCTCGTAAAAACTATGAAAATAAAGATTGCATTAATAAATCTCAAATAAAATACAACTTTCTTCCCCAACTATTCCACAAAATACCCAAGCCTCGATGGAGTTTAGAACATGATGAGTTTGTAGGCGGCTAGGGTTTTGTCTATTGAGAACCGACTTGTTATTCCTAGCCCTAGGGGTTTGCTTTATATAGGCCAAGCCTAGGTTAAAGACTTCCATAAAGATAAGAGTTCTAAAAGGAAAAGAATACATGTCCTTATTGAATTACAACTCTTTTATTCTATTTCTTAATTTAAATAATTAATTTCCGCATCGGCTTTGACCATGGCTTGACTATATTTCTTCCCTTCCGTTTTGTCTCGCATAGTGTCCGCTGGATTCAGCATATTATTCTTTATCTGTCAAGCACCAATTGTCTTCTTTCCTCTGCTGCCATGGCGGACGATATGTTGTCGTGGCGGGTGTTCCTTGCATTTTAGCTCATGTTCCAGCATTCATTCTTCTATCTATTCGTACTTGCATGGTTATTTTCTGTCTAAGAAAGAGAACCATTAACCATACCTGTTTTATACCAAATAATAGATAAAATGATAAATTAAGTGCATGGGTGTTGGAATATGGAAAATATGTAGAATTATCCTTAATTGTCATTAAATATGTCCTTTACAAACAATAATCAAGTGAGAAAATGGTATAAAATTTAGGACTTTTATGCACTTGTCAAATACCTCCAAACTCGAACTATTGCTTGTCCTCAAGCAATGTAATAAAATCCTTAAGTCTGAACTTTTATAGTGATATACCTTTCTGCCTACCGCGGCAGAGTTCCTTTATTAACTTGGCCTCTTCAAAGTTTTAGGAATTCCTCGGAACTGGACTATAAGTCCTTTGTGAGTGTGTGCGTTGCCTTAACAAAGCTGATTTTTTACGTTCTAATCCTTTTTTCTAGCTCAAAACTCCCGACTTAGATTTTTAATTATTTTTCCTCTTCCCTAATTCGTTATATAATCACATAATTAATTACATACTTATACTACTTGAGCCAGTTTTGGGCACCTCAAGTTTTTAACTACTCTCACTAGAGCCAGTGATAGGCACCTCTAGTAAGTGGGAAGGAGGCTAAGTCTTAGAGCCGATGATAGGCACCTCTAAGAACTATACTAGAGCCGGTGATAGGCACCTCTAGAAATCTAAAGTCTAAGTCTCTATTGTTTTTCTAAAAGAAAGAACTTTTAAAATCAACTAAGTCTAGCGGTGTTTAATTATTTGTAGGCTCATAGTCTAATCCTAAGTACTAATCCCGAGTTACTTTTCTGATTTCAAGTCTGGTGAAAGGTGCACTCGGCTGTAGCAGTAGAATGAAATATTGTTGCCGAAGTAGACTCTATAAAATTAACAAACTTAAAAAAAATTTAATTTTGAAGTAAAATAAAAGGACACAATTAAGACAATATTGTGATAATCCTACTAATTTCTATACATGGCAGTTTTAATTACAAGTTACAAAATAGACTAATGCTCCCCCAAACTCAAGGGATGCATTGTCCTCAATGCATAGAAAAGATTGATAAAGAGAAATAAAATAGGGGATATTGAAAGACAGAATAGAAAGAGAAAAGACTAACGCACTTAGAATATCGAGGATGTAAAGGAATCCTCGGAGTCGCTGATGATGAGGAGTTTTCGGTGGCTCTTTGGTGGTTTTTGCGCTGTTGCCTTCAGCGGGTTGATTGTTGGTTTCTTGGCAGAGCAGGGCGGTTGGAATTGGAGGGGAGTAGGATTGTTGCTAACCTCCTTCTCGTTGTCAATGTTGATTGGGGAGGTTGTTGTTTTTTGCTTCTGTCCAGGTTGTGCCGCAGCTAGGAACTCTTCGACAGCCTTTAGTGGGCCTTCTAAGTCATCAAAGCATTGGCTCCAAGTGAAAGTGTTAGAGTCGTCTGGTGTGGCCCCTCTATTGGTAGATTCCATTCGTAGAAACTTAGCTAAAGAATCTATTGAGAAGGTTTCAGTTACAGCGACAACAGTAGTGACAGTAGGAGAAATTGGAACTGTGGTAGAGGCATTAACAGATTTGGCGGGGGCAGTAGGAGTCGGCTGAGGCATGAATAGATCGACTGCGAATTCAGGGAAAATAGTCGAGTAAGCTAGGAATTCTTCGTGGATGATGGTGATGATGGCGCTGTTAAACCTCCCTACGTTGGAGTATTTCTACGACTCTTTCGCTCCATGCGTTGGAGTATTTCCAAGACTTCTTCTGGTGTTGGAACAGTGCCCTCTACAGCCTCGATAGTGTTATCAGGTTGTACTGCCTCGGCAGATGCAGATGCAGTTGCAGTGGCTGGGGGATGTATGCTTGGGGAACAACTACCTCCACTTGTATTCTTTTCATGTAAACCTCTCTGGTCCAGCCCTTTCTTTTAGGAGTGTAGAGATCAGAGGGAAGCGTTGAGACTCATTCCAAGTGACTGAGGGATGTAATTAAACAAGGGAAATACAATATACCTCTATCCTTGGTGACGTATTCAAAGATCTGTTTGCTGAATATTTTGCCCACATCGATGCAACGGCTCTGAATAATAAAATGGATGAGCGCTAGTCACGGCCGATCTATCGTCTGATTATGAGAGGTCGACAGCAGACTCCTCTTTATGAAGGTGTTTTAGAGCTTGGCCTCGGGTCTCAAATCACAATGGCTTACAGAATTACGGTGTTTCCAAATATTCTACTCTTCTCCAAGCATGCAGAGTTCTGCCTTCATCGATTCGTAATCGACGACAGTTAGAGTAGCGACGAATACGACATGCTCATCGGTTTCTATGTGGAGGCCGAAATGAGCGTTGATGGTGATGTATGTCACAAGGATAGCTCTGCCGCAGAGGTGAGTGCACAGAATGTTTAGCACTGAGCGGTGAGCGTAGAATTCGCGAACCCATGTGATGTTCATCGGTGCTGGTTGCTGGGCAAACTTCTTTCACTGCTGAAATGTGATCTTTGACAAGATGAGTGTTTCGATGCCGAGATCTTCGGCATCATTATAATGGAAGCACTCCTCCTCCCAAATCTGCTGATTCTGGAAAATGTGTTGATATTCTTGTTCGACTGCCGTTGTTGCAAATCTTCTGTAAGTTGTTGCTCCAGCATGGTTTTGTTGTTGGGTTGCCATCAGATTTGTTGTGGAGAAGAAGAAAAAGAAAATAAAGAGAGTTTTTGCTAATAAAATGAGAGGAAGATTAAAAGAGAGTAATTGTTTCCCGTGTATTTATAGCCGGGGAGCGGCGAGCATTTGAGGGAACGGGGGCGTGATTATTGCCCTTGGCGTACAAGAGACACAACCCCATCTGGCACCTATTGGCAGTGTAAACGATGCGATTTTTAAATCCGACGGCATAATTCCTACCTAGAATTATCTACCGCGTGGATTGGGCCGCTAATTGATTGGGTTGGTTATCCTTATTTATTCTTCTTTACTAATCCTAAATAATAGAAAATAAAATTAATAGAAACTATGAAAAATATTGAAAACTTTTGAAAACTAAGTTGCAAAAATTGAAATTTAAATCCTAAAACATAAAAGTAAAATATGAAGATTAAAAATAAAATTAGGTCACTAGAGGAGTGCACTTAATTGCTTCTCTAGGAGTAACCATCTTCCCCTTTTTTGGTGGATGAGGATTTGATCCAGATAGAGTGTCCTCACCAGGTGGTTTCTTTCTCGTGTGCTTCTAGTCGAGGGGTATGCCTCCGCGACAGCGGTTGCCTTGGCGGGTATTGTCTAGGCATTCAGTTTCTGTATTGAAGTTAAATTCAGATTTAACCTAAATTCTCTGACATTCGTTTGGTTCTTCTGGATGCCTTAGAGCCTTAAACACATTGATATTCATTTGTTGGTCATTGACTCGAATAACCAATTCCCTTTTTTCGCAATCGATCAATGTTCTTCCTATGGCTAAGAACGACCTTCCCAATATAATCGTAACATGTTCATTTGCTTCACAATCAAAAATTAAGAAGTCACCAGGAAATATGAATTTATCAACTCTTACTAGGATGTCTTCTATTTTTCCTTCTGCTAATTGTAACATAACCGTAATTGGTTTTGCCTGACCAATGCTTAGCTTCTAGAAAACTGACTTAGGCATCAAGTTGATGCTGGCACCTAAGTCATATAGTGTCTTTCTTACGTATTGATTCCCAATAGAACAAGGTTTCATGAAACTACCCGGATCTTTTCTTTTCGTAGTGGCCCTATTATGCAGCATTGTCACACACCCTTCTGTCGCGGCGACAGTTTCAAACTCCTCAATTCTTGTCCTCTTGGATATGATATCCTTAAGGAACTTAACATAATCGGGCATCTGTTTGATTGCCTCCACTAAAGGTATATTAATGTGTACCTATTTAAGGATATCCATGAATCTCTTGAACTGGTACTCTTGCTTCTGTTGCTTTAATCTTTGAGGGAATGATGGTGGTAACATCAGATCTTCAATTTTTTAGAGCATTGAAACCTGATATGGTGTGCGACTATGACATCTTCTATTGTGGCATCATTGTCGGCAGGATTTTCCTATAGTCCTTTAGCCTCAGTTTTGTTTTCAATAACCTCCTTAGAGATCATTGTTTCAGATTTTTGACCCACTGCCTTGACAGGTATCTCAAGGTCTTTCAGTTGAAGTCCACTTCTGGTAGTTATCGCCTTGCACTGTTCATGTGGACCTGTTCTAGTGACTTCAGTATCGCTTGGTTGACCTCCTAAAGGTCAAGTATTTAGTTGTTGTGCAATTTTACCCACTGTGGTTTCTAGAGATTTTAGGGCAGCTTCATTGTTTTGCATACGCATCTTAGTTTTTTCAATGAACGCATCGGCTCGCTAAATAAATTTATCTGTATGTGCAACATACGAGTTGGTTTGATCCATGAACATGGATAGCATATTCTCTAGGGTTCGAACGTAAGCGAGTTGTTGCTGCGACATCGCCTGCTGCGAAAACTATTGTGGGATAGTCTGATATTCTATTGAAATCCAGTAGGTTACACGTTCTGTTGTTGCGGGTTTAGCGCATTGTTGGGGTTACTCCATGAAAAATTGGGGTGTTTCCTCCATGCTGGATTATAAGTGTTGAACATATTTCCGATTAAAATTTCCAACATAGAAGCTCGATTCTAGATTGTGTAGACACTCGTTCGAATTATGATTGTCATCGCATGTTTCACAGAAAACGATGACTGCCTTTACCTCTCGAACGTGGCTAGGCTTTTGCAGATCCTTAACCATATTTTTCAAAGCTGGCAATTGAGCCAATATAGAATCTAAAGAGTCTAGGGTTGCCATACCTCTCCTTGTTAATCCTCTTCTTGTAGTCGGGTGTTGATAGTCTTTCTTTGCGAGTCTATCCAGAATTTCCAGGCTTTCATGAGGTGGTCGGTCTAATAGCGTGCCATTAGATGAGGCATCAAGCATCATTCTTGTGGGTGTGTTCACCGTATTATACAATACGGATACTTGAGTCCATTTTGGTAATCCATGAATTGGGCATTTTCTATATAATTCCCTATATCTTTCACATGCCTCATACGTGGATTCTTCATTGTCTTACTTGAAAGATGTAATATCGTTTCTCAACTTATATGTCATATTGGTGTAGCCGAATCGGGCAAGGAAGCTTCGACATAACTTTTTCTATGAGTTAAGTGATCCCGGCTGGAGGTTGTTTAACCATGATTTTGCCCTATCCCTTAGTGAATGGGGAAAAAATTTAGTTTTAAAACATTGGCGGAGACTCCTGACATCTTAAAGGAGTTACAGATTTCTAAAAAGGACTTAAGATGCTGTCAAGCATCTTCATTGGTCGAACCTCCAAATTGACCTAAGGTATTTATCATATTGAACATAACCGGTTTTAACTCAAAATGTTCAACATCAATATTTGGCATTACCACTGCAGGTGTCAGTCCATCTAAACCCTCCTCTAAGTAGTCACGAACAGTTCAGACTCGTTCCTGTCGAGGGAGATTATCGGGGTCAACTACTGCAAAGGCAGCAGGATTTACTGCCTCGACAACATTCATGCCAGCATTGTTCCCCTGCTGGCCATGTGCTTGATTCATCCTCTCTCGTATCCTTTGTCGAAGACTTCTTGCGGTTCTCTCGATTTCATAATCAAAAGGATAGTCGTTTGTTGACAAATCTGCCCTGGTCATACAACAGAACAACCTAGATTATATTGATTTAAAAAGAAACAATAATAAAAATAAAAAGAAAAGAAAAGAAAAGGGTGCAGAAATAGTATGCGGGAAGATTAGAACGCCAATCACCGGCAACGATGCCAAACTTGGTGACGGGCTTAGAGTCCTTGAATTCCTTCACCTCTTGCCAAGTAGTATTTAAGATATCGATCCCTCAGGGACTGTGAAACCTACACTGTACAATAAATCTACACCGTAAAAGTAAAAACACAAGTAATTTTGGATGATGATGAATTAATTGAAAATAAAAGAAAACTAAATAATTAAGAGGAATAATAAATGAAATAAGTAAGGCTAGGCAATTTGCTTTGTAGAGGGGAATCCAGTTGCACTTATTATCCGGTGGGTCACTCGAAGGGTTGCCTCAACTGCCTCGGCAGGTTTATGCCTTGTCGACAAATCAAATTTCCATAATTCGAAAAAGCATCCGAAATTATTCCTCCTTATCCCTAAGCGAGGAAAACTATTGAAACTCATGTCTTGATAATACCTCCCGGCATGAATCAAGGATGAATAACAACCGATTGTATGCTTCCTTTTAGTCGTTGAAACCCTTGCAGATTAGTCGATGCCCATGAGTAAAGACTGTACTCTCTCGTTTCGTGAGCCTAACTCTCCCGATACTAGACAAATAGATTTTTCTTCACAAACTTATTTATTGATCATGTAGGTAAATAAGAATAAAATCCAAGAGAGAATAAACTATGAAAATAAAGATTGCATTAATAACTCTAAAAAATACAACTTTCTTCCCGAACTACTCCAGAAAATACCCAAGCCTCGATGGAGTTTAGAACATGATGGGTTTGTCGGCGGCTAGGGTTTTGTCTATAGAGAACCGACTTGTTATTCCTAGCCTTAGGGGTTGCTTTATATAGGCTAAGCCTAGGTTAAAGACTTCCATAAAGATAAGAGTTCTAAAAGGAAAAGAATACATGTCCTTATTGAATTACAACTCTTTTATTCTATTTCCTAATTTAACTCCTTAATTTCTGCATCGGCTTTGACCATGGCTTGAGTATATTTCTTCCCTTCCGTTTTGTCCCGCATAGTGTCTCCTAGATTCAACATATTATTCTTTATCTGTCGAGCAACAATTTTTTTCCTTCCTCTGCTGCCGCGGGGGGCGATATGCTGTAGTGGCGGGTGCTTCCTTGCATTTCAGCTCCTATTCCAGCATCCATTCTTCTATCTGGTCGTACATGCATGGTTATATTTTGTGTAAGAAAAAAACCCTTAACGATACCTATTTTATTCCAAATAATAGATAAATGATAAATTAAGTGAATGGATGTTGGAATATGGAAAATATGTAAAATTATCCTTAATTGTCATTAAATATGTCCTTTACAAACAATAATCAAGTGGGAAAATGGTATAAAATTTAGGAGTTTTATGCACTTGTCAGCTTACCAATATGTTCCACGAGTCTGCTTACTCTACTTGAGTCTTTGTTTCAATACAATATTAACACAAAAATAGCAAATCAAGGCAAAAAAAAAAAGGTGACACCAAATCAACCTTTTGACACAACTATCCTTACCATGACAATGAGAGCTTTCAAATGCTCTTGGATTACTATTTCTTTTCCTTTGATAGTGTTAGGTTGAGATGGTGGAAAAAATAGTTTTTCTTTGATCTCTTAAACATGGAAAAAGTTAAAGGAGTGTACTAAAATCAATTTTAACCTTCAAAAATAATACCTAAGCTCACCAAAGCTTAAACTATAAAGAATTTAAACAAATTTATAGAGGAGAAATACTGACCATGTCACTAGCTATCAATTGGTGTTCTTAGATTAAGAAAGTTGTAACCCCCTAGGCCGGCCTATGCGGAATTCTCGATCTAGAGTGATCATACATTTTTTTTCTTCAAATATAATCAGAATGACCTGTATTGATAAAAGTTCAATCTGGATATCATTTAAATCAAAACACAACATAATACCATTTAAAACAAAATACATCATAAAATTGTTATCCTCCAAATAGATTATGTTAAAACAGCAGTAACAAAATATAGGCAAATGTCAACCTAGATGCAAATCGGAAGATTTAAACATTACATCAAAATAATAACCGAGAAATGTGCAGAATTCTCCAAGTACCAAGTTCGGGTTGCCTATCTATAGGTATTTGAAAGAGGAAGAATCGGGTATGAGCTATGGATCTCAATGCGCTCCAACAGTGCATAAAAATCACAATTATTCATATAAACAGTAATATCAGAAAAATAGGTCATGTATATGTTATGACATGTTACCCTCCTACCGAACTCCTATATACAGTTCCCTAGAACAGAATCTAATTCAGGCATTAATCTAAGCCCGATATGGGTGAAGGTACCGACCTAAGGGATTACCTCAGGGAACAGGCGAAATTACCCTGACTTTAGCACGGTAACCGATAATAGGCGAAATTACCCTAACCGGAGCTAGAAACCATAAACAGGCGGAATTACCAGACAAATCAAGGATGAACCTTAGGCACTTCTCATCATAACCCGAATCATAATGTAATAGTCATGTAGTAGTAACAAGAATAATATCATGAATCAATAGGAATTAACCAGGATATCATGTATGTGTTTCAAATTAGAAAATCTTTTAAAGTGTATCAACATGTATCAAAACACAGAAATATCATGCTTAAGGTCCAAAACGCTATATATATCTAAGTTCAGGAAAACAATCATGTGCACATTCTAGGTGTATTTAAATCAGAAAAACAGTAGCATACAATCATATTGCATATAAGGAACACACCTAAAAAAGGCAGAGTCAGACAGGTGATCTACTGAGTGTTTGAGCCATGCTCTACTATAGTATTGGACCCTAATATACAAGATAAGTTTATATCAATATAAGAATTTAAACATTGGATTTATTCACATAATATAGATACATACGATTCACGATCGGATCTCAAGTTTGAACGAATCGAGAGAAGCTGGGTTAGACCGACATGCGGTCAGGATTACTATGAGATCCTACAAATAGCCAAATATCGGTATTAGTCCTTTATTTTAAATGCAAAACTTTAATTTTATTTAGAAGAAAATTTGACTTAAAACTTTAAAGTCCAATTTAGAGGCCTTCTAGTTTGAATTTTGAGAAACGGACATCATGGATGGACTCAGGACGTCGAAAAAAAAAAACAAAATATGAGATTTTAAAAATTTTGACTTTTGGGGTCAAAGTCAACGCTGATGTCATGTTGATGTCAACGTTAACATCAGCGGTCAAACAAGTCAATGGATCGGGTCAGGTTAACGGGACAGGTCTGGTCGACGGTTGACTCGGGTTGGACCGGTTCGATTTGACCAGTTCAAGACTGATTTGGACCGGTTTAGGACTAGATTGGACCGAAAACATATCTCCAAACTCAAAAAATTCACCAGATCTAACAAAAAAAACGTATTTCACTCCAAAAAGTCCTAAAAACATATTAAAAAGGTTGTGATTTAATTAATCTCAAATTTAATTTAATTAGATAATTAAATTTGAATTTAAATCAGATTTTATCTAATTTCGGACGGATGTGCCCCTTTGTCCAGCGTATAAATAAGAAGTTTTTCTCTCAAATTTTCATCATCAATCAGAAATCTATTGTCTCCTTTGAGAAAGTTTGAGAGCATTCTTTGAAAAGCTTATGTTGTTTTTTCATTCGACTTTGGTTTTAGAAGACGACTACCATTGCAGTCCACTACAAAATTTGGGTGTATATGTTTGGAGTGGTCGTGCTAACTTTCGGGGGACAACCCCTAAAGTAGCAAGTACACATCGGGGCAAATTGTTTCTAAGGCAGTGACCTCCATATCACGACATGGTTCAATAATCTTTTAGTTTATTTTATTATTTTTTATGTCAGTGTTAACGTCCTGTTTTGCAATATATCAATACTAACAACCTTTATATGTTCGGCATGATTATTGCACCGGATATATAGATTATCAATACAACGTTCATTTATTCGAGATCAATACCAGACGTACTGGTGGTGGTTTTTTTGTTCACTTTCGAATAATAAGGTCTTTAAAATTTACTCGCAAGTATAACCAAATTTTAATCCAATTGTCACTTTAATTCGGAAAATCTATTATTAAAAAAGGGTAATATTTTTTGGTACCTGTTTTTAACGGTGTGAGGTATTAAAACCTTTTCCATTCATAACTGACTCCCGAACCAATTTCCAAATAAATCTTCGATTTTATGTTATCTCTATGTGATCGGCGAAAGATTATAGTTTCATTATTTTAAAATACAAGTTTCAAAGAAATTTCCCAATTTTAATTATTTTCCCTTTTAAGTATTCCTTTTCCTTAAAAAATATTTTTTCAAAATTTAAAATATTAATTTTTTAAAAAATAAATTTTAAAAATGGTCGCTACAACTCTGCATTCTCATGATGTGTCATCTCTTGATGTTCTCTCTTTAGCCTACGTAAGGTTCTCTAAACTTTAGGATCTTGTTCAAGTTCTCTCTTTATAGTATTCTCCTTTCATAAGCTAAATAAAATTAATAAAAATAACTAAAAATAAAAATATATATATAATTTTGTTGTAATCTCTGACAACGACTTCAAAAACTTATCAACGAAATATTGTTTGATAAAAAATTAATTATTTAATTTAAATATGTAAGTAAATAATGTTCGGAATAGATTTTTTGCATGCAAGTATGCACGATCAGTAAGTAATACAGTAGTGAATTGAGTATCGTCTCTATAAGGATCGACTAAATATTTAATATTTTGATATTTTATTTACTTATAAAAACAAAAAATGTTGAAGTTGGATTTGGGATTTTGATATAGAAAAATAACTAGGTGAAAATAAAATTAAAAAGGTTAACGGGTTGACTAGCAAATGTAATCAAGTAAATGGTAGGTGTTGGAAAAGCATAGTTGGAATTTATACTAGTTAAAGCAGTATTTAATAACTTTTTATATTGATTTTATCGTCAAGCAGATATAAAATTAATATTATCTCCGTTGATAGAATACTCTAAGTTAACTGTGATTAAACCATATATGTCTTTAGAGAAATTAAACAATGAGTTAACTTGATGAAGTTTCAAACATTATTTCTAAAGAGTAGAATCACTCTCTAAGTAAGTTCACTTATTTGAACACCTTCCGTCGAATTTTTTCCTTAGTACCTGAAAATTAATTGTTACTCCCTAAATCTGTTACGATATTAAGGAATAATAAGCGTACAATAATTAAGATAAACAATTCTAGAAAATAAAGCATTAACAGATAGACAATTATACCAATATAATCAATTATTAAAAATTGAAAATCAAACGAACGTTCATTGCAATAACATCCCCAATCAACTTAAATGATTTAGATCATGGTTAGGATAAGTATCCACAAATTATTATTTTTAAACATCACTATTTCAAATGAATATGAAACTAAAGAATGGATAAAGAAAAAAAATCGTTGATGCAACCCTTCAATAGATCTAGAGCTTTTGGTATAGCTTGATCGAACCACGCTTGCCCTTCTTCACCATAGTGCAACACCCAGCACATCCTAAGCACACTTTTGGCTCATTCATCATCATCTCTTTTATAGGCATTCGTGGAAAATTTTAGATTGGGTTTAAATTTAAAAGTTGAATAAATATATTATCTTCTTATTAGTTTTTCGTATTATATGCTTATATCATTATTTGAATATTAAGGTTAATATATTCAAAAGCTTTGACCATGTAACACCCAAAAATAAGCATAAAAGTTAGTAGGTCAGTTTAGCTGGTTAAACCTAATTCGGGATTAAATACTTAAAAATTGATCTTTTAGTCGAAATAAATTATGAAAAAATATCCTAAAATCATAATTTAATATATTTTTAAATTTGGTCAAATCAATTTCAAAAATTGACCCTTAAATCCCTAAGATTTTTAAATTAGTGATTATTTTGTAAAAATTGATCTTTAAGGGGATTTGATCCAATCCTAATTTTAGTTGAACTAACCTTCCATGAGCTTATTTAATTAACTCTTAACCCAATGTTTTTAATTAATAACTCAAATAACATAATTTAAAACCTATAAACCTTATCTTATATCAAAAACTAAACTTTTTTTTTATTTTTCATTTTTCCTTTTCCCAAGGCATAGAATGACTATATTTTGAAGCTAAATCCACTTTCTTTTCATTACATTTCGTTCTAATAATTATTTAAAATTTTTCCTTCTTCAAAAACCTTGTTTTTCAATTGTTTTCTTTCTCAAAAACCATGGAAGTTTGTTGGGTTAGAATTGGAGGTAAGAATCATTCAATAATCTGATTTTAAAAGGTTCTTTACTGAAATTCTCAATTTATTGGCTTGGTAAAAACGTTTTTTTACTCTTTTGGTTTAAAAAAATTCGGTTTTTAATCAAAAACCTATAATTTTCATTCAAGGGTTTTTACTCACTATTTTTGGATCATAAATGGATGATTTTTTAATTATTTAGTATGTTTATAAAGTGTTTTTAAAATCCCTAATCCTGGAATAAAGGCTTAGGAGAAGTTTAGTTGGTTTCGGAAAGTTTTCGATTAAGGTTTTGATAGGTTTTAAGGGTTATTGTATAGGGATTTGACTTGGGGTTTGTTGTGTGCGATTAGAAGCACTAAATCCTTAGTTTTTAATGCTTGAAACGGGATAAGAAGTGGGTGATCATGTTTGAAAGAGTTTCCGTTTGGTTCGGTGGCTTGTTGCGTAAGAAATCAGATTTTGGTGAGTGGATGTGAGAGTGGGCTGCTTCGGCAAAGTCTTACTTTGTTTGTAATGGTTTGAGAGTGTAGGTATGGTGTGATAAACCTCCCTATACTCTGAAGTAATTTTATGTTTGCTCTCGTAAATCAGTTTTCCCATAATATGCTTGTTTTGTTATGTTTTTGACATGCTCGTATTATATTAGTACATATGTGATTATGTACGTGTTAGAATGCTCCCATTACTATTTTATGTTGATTTTAAATGCTTCTAAGTTTTGATTTTTGAAATAATCTAAAAAAAGACTTTATCGGTTTTTGCAAGTAAGCATGATAAAGTTGGATACTAAAGTTTTACCTACTGTTTTGAATAAGAACTTGAGCATTTATATTGTTTTGTGTTGGATATTCAGATGATGTTATAGGGATAACTCGATCGATCGATAGGATGTTAGTGCACTCTTTATATTTATGAAAATTCCTATAAGTGGGTAAATTCCTTAGTGATGCATTAGAGTTCTTGCTTGAACTGTGATATATGTGTTGTATTGCATTTAAGCGTAGCTTATCCCGGTAACTAAGGTGGGAAACATGTTTGTAATTGATTCCATTCGTGTGCATGAGATAGACTCGTGTGTGGTATGAGAAGGTGGTAGAGCCCTCATACGTGGTATGGTGACAGTTTAGTCTCATACATGGCATGAGTCGAAATTTATGTCTTCATGCGAGTATCCGTTTATCCCAACGATTAGAAGTAGACTAATTAGATCACTAGTACCAACACGTGAAAACGTAAGTGTTAAGTTTATATTGATTTTTAATTGCAAATTGAGTTTGTGTGAGTTTGACTTATTTTCAAACGATTTATAAAGCCTCGCTAATGAAGCATGTAAGTCTTGAGTTTTGTGAATTTGTTCCATGTGATAAAACACTTACTCGATTTTTATACCTGGTGGCGTTTCTGGCCACGTGTGACTGTTTTAAGAGCATAAACTGATTTACTCATATAACTTTTTAGTATATTATGGGTTGTATTGCAAGTTGTTTAAACTATTTTTATACATTCTTCACTAAACAATTGCTTAACCATTCTTTTCTTCTTGCAAAGCAGAGAAATAAGTGAGATTCTTGTCCAAAGAAGCAAGGAGTGCCACATTTTACGATTTGATACATTTTAATTTGAAGTATGTTATTTCCAATTGAACCTTAGGTAGTAGAGAGCAATGAAACTAAAGACCTTGATTTATATATGATTTATTGTTGAACGATGTTACTTTTGAAATACTTGAATATGTTAACGAGGTTATGTTTTTTGAGCTTAATATTTATACTTGAAATTTTTCTTATGAGGTTATTAAGGTGTTTGGATATGAATTTCATATTCCCCTGTGTTTATTTATGTTATTACTTGATATGTTTGAATGTTCTCACATGTTGTATGATACTTAAATGAATTAGGAGGAATGACATCTAGAGAACTTGTTGATACATGTGTTTCATGACCCTTTAGGTGAAATTATGCATTTAGACTTTGTTGGTCACGTTTAGACTTGAAACCAGAGTAATTTGCATTTTCTGGGCATAGGGTTTCGATACCATTTTATAGGGTATCGATACCCAGGCAAAAACATGAACGATTTTCGGAAAATTATGACTGGGTATCAAAACCATATGAACTCATTTCGAAACCGTAGTGCAAATTTGAGCAAGTTTATTGATACGATCATCCTGAGTTTCGGAACAAAGTTTTACAGTTTCAAATCGTATCAGAACGGGGTCTAGCCCTATCGAAACACATGCTTGTCACACGGGTCATGGTATGAGAAATCGAAGGCGTATCGAAACACTTGAGCGTCGTTTCGATACCTTCTTTAATTTTCAATGGTATTGAAACAATGCCAAGGAGTTTTGATGTCCCTAAACCATGTTCGGTTAAAATTAATACTCGTATCTCTTTATTTTCTACTATAAATGAACTCAGACCTTGCATGAACATTTAGAATCTAATTAAATTATTTAGATAAGATAAAAAAAGGGTCGTTTACCGAGGCGAGTCTTCGGATGAGCCTCGATATTCTCCGTGTAGCTTGTTCGAATCGGGTGGCGTGTAGACCAGGTTGAAGGGGTTACAGACAAGGAATTTAAAGTTAATTTATTAAAATTACAAAATATTCTCAAACTTATAAAAATTTTAAAATAGACCTAAAATAGATGTCATTGTATCATACTGATCAACCTTATTGTATCATTATTATGCTATTAAATCATTGAATGACATTAAACCAATGAAATATTATCAAAAAATATTATAATATTTATCATGTTGAACACTATAACATTTTCTAACCTGTTTTTTTTACTAGATAGGATAGAGTTGTAACATTACGAGTCATGTGATAGCCTATATTTCCTTAAGAATTCCCCAAATGTCATGCCAACAAATATACATGTATATTCATATTCATGTATTTGTACAACTAATGTATACTAGTTTTATTTATCCTTATTTTTGGATCGCGATAATTAATGAATGCACGAATTCTCAACTAACATTGCTTAATCACGAATGGTTATAACTCCAAAATTGTAATCTACCTATATATGAGTTTAATGAATTCTATAACACGTCAATTGTATATAAAACACAAATGTATTCAAAGAGACCATAATATCACAATTATTTGTATCCAAGGAGTCTTTAATATCATAATTATTATAATTTCATAATTCCATGATTCATGTAGCTTGTAACTTAATATGCTAGAGCCTTAGCTCTCTTGCATCATGTTCGTGAACTTGTATATCATACACATAACTTCATAGATTATCATGTTTCATGTCATGTCATATATTATCAATGCAATATCATGTCATGTTCATGTAACATAAATAAACTTACTAAGCTTACCTTATCAAACCATGAATGTCACCCTAAACTTGCTCTATTCGAGTTTCATGTATCCAAGTGCCATCTCTATCAAAGTTTACTCTTAACCAACTTAAGTCTTGTTTTAAATCATATTATTTTTCCTCAAACATAATAATCTTATTAGAAGGGTGGGCTTACTGATTTCCTTAAAGACTAACAAGAATTTTGAAGTTGAAATATATTGATTTGTGCTTAAAGATAATTCTTTTCAAACGTTAGTTTTCAAAACTAGAAAAATTATTAGATGAACTTTGTTCATCACGTCATCCGTGGTTTCAATCAATTAGATTCGTCTATCTTTTTTTTCTAGGTGAATAATTACCTCTTTCCTATATGTAATTAGAGAGTGAATAGTTATTTTAAAATGAATGAACCTGATTAGTTGGACCATGGATGACTAGGGTGTGCAAACCGAGTTCGGTTAACCATTAACACTTTATTTCGGTTAACCGATAAGTTCGGTTTGTTCAATTCTTGACTCTAAATCGTAACTATTTAATCGGTTAACCGTTTATCCGGTTAACCAAAAATATCGATTCAGTTCGGGTAATAGAATTTTTATTTAGTTTATTAAAAATATAAAACTAATATTATGTTAAAAAAGTATATATTTTTAAAAAAATGACACATGATGTTAGTATCTTTTTTTTAATACTAGCAAGTTAAATATTTAAATTTTATAAAATAAAATCATAATTTAATTTTTGAGAATAAAAAATAAAATAAAAAACTGATTTTTTAATATAAAATATTAAATAACATATAATATTATAATATAATCAGTCGGTTCGGTTACTTGGTTTATCTCAAAATCATAATCTGTAATTAAACTAGTTTCTATATAATAAAAACCTGAACCAAATTTGATTTTTTCGATTCAGTTAACTATTTTTTTGGTTCGTTTTCTTTAGGTTTCGAGATCGGTTTCAGTTTTTTGATTAATTTGTACACTCCTACAGATGATGCGGTGAAGAGGGTTGATCTAGTAATTTCTCTCAAAAGCAAAACATACTTATTTATTTTTAATGAGATTTATTCTAGTTAAAGACGTTAGATATTAAATAATTAATTCGAAATAAATGATCAACCATTCAACCCAAAATCTATCGATTATTTACTTAATTACTTATTTGTACCAAACTCAAACATAATAATTTTAATTAATATGAATTTAAAACCCGAATTAATTCGACCTGAAATGAATCCGACCTGAAATGCAACCGAACCAAAATGAACCCGACTTGAAATCTACCCGACCTGAAATGAACCTGTCAATTATCTGATTTAGACTCGAACCGGTTGAACTCGACCTAAAATGAACCCGACCTGAAATAGACCCGACTTGAAATAGACCCGACCTAAAATAAACTCGCACCCGACCCGAATCAAGTCAAAACAATAAATCAACTTAAAATGACCTATATCCGATTTTACTCGACCTGACAATACCCGACCTGTAACTGTTTTTATATCCCTACTAACAACGTTACACCGGCAATCCCACGAATTTCCAATCATATAACGCTACCTGGCATATCAGCCAACTAAAAAAATATCATTTTCAAAAATTTCCAACCAAACATCCTTCCCTATTGGCAGTTACAATCTTCAAAACGACATCGCTTTCCGTTTTGTCAACAAACTGACTCCAGATTTTGTTTCCTTGTTAGGGTTTGGAAAATATGAATTAAAATTTCTTTCAATTTCCAATCTGTAAAGCTTCATCAACTGTTAAAGCGACAGAGATAGGAGATTTAAGATCAGAGGTTTTAATCCCTAATTTTACTTGGAAGTTTTGGTTGCTGTTGTATCACAAATAAACGACGACGATGAAGAATGGTGAAAGGCTCGCCAATTTGGCTTTAGCAGGTTTTCCTTTTCTGTTCTATTCTTGATCAATTGTTAGTTTATTGTATACATTTTGGTTTCAGTTTGAACGGTTTTTTTTCGATTTTATTATTCAGTTGTTGAATTTAGTTGATTAGAAGCATAGAGAGTTTGGTTGTTAACGGTGTCTTTGGATTCGAATTGCAAACAAAAAAGACGAGAAATGATAGGAAATAAGGGGTTTGAGGGTGGAGTTTGACCTTTTTTCACTGTATTGGGAATGTGTATGTGTAATTTGTGTAGAAATAGGGTTGCTTTCTTTCTCATGGTATGGATGATCTATGTTGTATTTATAAAGCTATGGATTAAATGTGAAAATTTTAATACTCTTTTGACAACAAAATTTTGAAAATTTTGGATTTCATTTGAGAATGATTAGGAATGTTGCATTTGTTCGTGTGTTACCGCTCAATTTACACTATGTTTGAAATCCAAGTTTCCAAACGTCACATAAAGGAATTAATTTTTATTTACACTTTTTAGAAAAAGGCTATATAATTGAAAAAGCTCCTAAATTTTTACACTTTTCTTAAGTACCTACCACTTCTTTATGTACCTAAAATAAACCCGTCTTTTGATTTGTACAGTAATAAGTCTTCATGTCAAATGAAAGATTGATTTATGTTACGGGTTATTTAGGTTTTTAGTTAAAGATTGAGACAATATTTGGATACTAATTAAAGGTCAATGGCTTATTTTGGTGCCCGAAAACTATGGGGATATACCAAGGCATAGATGTAAAGTGATAAAATTTAAGGGATTAGAGGGACTGTAAATTTTAGGCTCCTTTTGGTTGTTGCTTTGGACATAAAAGCTCATACTTTGAAGAACGTAAAAGTAATAAGGTACATGGATTTAGTTTCATACACCATAATTTGCTTGTACCTTTTGTATATTTTAGATAAATATGATTTGTTCTCTACTTTCTTTTTCATTTTAGATTTATAAACCAAAAGTATTTATCATATTCAATGATCAAATGGATGCACTTTGCGTTGCATATCCCACTTTTTTAAGTCCAAATGCATTATTATTGTATTTTTCGTAGTATTTGAGTTCTTACATCATGCATCTTTCTTGATATAATGGTGAAAAATAGATATATTATGTCTCGTGCTGATTCTTGTAGAGCATGAATGTAACATAAATTACTGTCCGATATGGGATCTCTATGGAGGCACATGCATATTATATTTCCATGGTTCAAGAGGCTTGACTCTTTTAAATGTAGTGTTCATGATTTGCTAAATGCAGGTTTGGCAATGGCACCACTTGTTGTGAAGGTAGAACCCAACTTGAATGTTGTTTTGACTGCATGTCTAGCAGTATATGTCGGTTGCTATAGGTCTGTCAAGCCAACTCCGCCATCAGTGAGTAAATTGATTTTGGTGCTTCTTTTGTCTTCAAGGACCTTGGTCAGAGTTATCTAATATTGTCATGTCTATCATCCAGGAGACAATGTCTAACGAGCATGCTATGCGTTTTCCATTCGTTGGGAGTGCGATGCTGTTATCACTTTTCTTACTGTTCAAGTTCTTATCAAAAGACTTGGTTAATGCAGTATTGACAGGCTACTTCTTTGTGCTTGGAATCGTCGCTCTTTCGTATGCACTGTTCTTATGGGTTTGCTACTATTGATTTACTTTTACACAACCAGTTCACTTGATGCCATCATCTTATGTATTCTTTCTGCCATCATTTTCAGGGCAACAATACTGCCTGCCATAAAACGCTTCTTGCCAAAGCATATCATTTGGCATTTTCCATTCTCCTGCTGTACGTCCTCATTTTGTTATTCTTGAAGTGTAGTTTGAGTTTTATATATAACAGGATTTGATTAGTTTTTTAATGGGATTAACATTTTTCTTCTCAAATTTATCTGTGTTACTGTTGCTTCAACCTTTTATGTTTATGATGCAATTTTATTTTTGGCTTTTTTGAAGTTTCTGAATTTATTTGCATTCTTGTGTGTTTCTTCCTCATTCAGTGCCTTTTTTTATTTGTCATTTTTTCCTTCTGAAAATTACTTTGGGTTCGTTTCTTGCATTGGGAAGTAGGTTATATGGAGATTGGAGGAATACTAGCATCTAGGTGCATTAAAGTTTTATTATTTTTTAATGGTAGTTTCTGTAACACCCCAAACGAATTACCAGAATTAAGAGTAAAGATAGGAAGAATTTCAGAGAGAAACATAAAAGAGAGAATAGAATGAAAAAGAAGACAAATTCGGTTGATATTTAGAATGATTTCCCAATACATCCTCCATCCGCTTATATTCTTTCTCAACCATTGAAAACGTCAACGTTTTATCTATTCACAAGACCCCCCCATAAAACTCACCGTTTCATTAAAAGAACAATAACAAATAACAGTAAATTAAAAATACTCCCCTCTAACGGCTATAATTTCCTGGTCCTGGTGGTACCTCCATATAGAGATTTTTCAAGTTTGCAGATAGTATTTTAAGTGACTTTCCCTTCTAGTCTTGGTGGTACCTCCATGTATACATCTTCTTCAAGGTTTCCATTCAAAAAAGCATTTTTGATGTCCAACTGATGCAACTTCCAATCCATGTTGATAGACACAGATAATAATATCCTGATGGTGTTTAACTTTGCAACCGGAACAAATGTCTCCTTATAGTCAATACCATAAGTTAGTGAAAAGCCCTTAGCAATTAACCTCGCCTTATACCTTTCTATGCTCCCATCTGAATTGTATTTAATGGTAAAGATCCATTTGCATCCAACAGCCTTTTTTCCTTGTGGTAAATCTGTCAATCTCCATGTGTTATTCTTCTATAAGGTCCTTATCTCTTCTTCCACAGCTTTCCTCCATTTTGGAACTTGAAATGCTTCTGCCACATTTTTGGGAATTTTCTCACTGTTAATGCTGGCAGTAAATGCCCTGAAATCAGATTGCAATTTTCCATAAGCTACATATCTATTTATTGGATGTGCTGTACATTTTTTTACTCCTTTTCTGATGGCAATAGGAAAGTCATCGAGTTCACCTGCTCCAGTCTCTCTATTACCTTCAGTTTCAGTACCATTGTTCTCGGTTGCATTTTCATTACTTACTGTTTCAGTAGCAGGAATCAAGTCTGTTCTTTGATTGATGCTAGACTGATCATTAGCTTTTTTCCTTCTTGAATAGACATGTAGCTGAGGTGTCATAGTTTCAGGATCATTATTGGGTAGAATTTCTAAGGTAGGAGGACTAGGTTGTTTGGATAAGGGAGATGGTAACTCAGCAGATATATCCTCTTGGTCAGTCCCACTGTTTTCAGTGGATACATGAGTATTTGGCTGCGAAAACACATCAATAGGAACTGATGGAATAGGTTGTATAGGTAGAGAAACTTGAATTGGAGAATCTACCATTTTAACATACTGAAATTCCTTAGAATTCTCCCCCTGAATTTTAGTCTTTTGAAAATAAGGTGTATCTTCAAAAAAGGTTACATCAAAAGAAACATAAGTCTTTTTTGTTGATGGAGAATAACATTTATAGCCTTTTTTACTAGAAGAGTACCCTATGAAAACACACTCGACAGATATAGGATCCAATTTGTTTCGATTATTTGGATGTATATGGACAAAGGCAGTACATCCAAAAATTCGAGGAGGAAGTCTGGAATGCAGAGGTCTAAAGTGGGGAAACTGATTAAGAAGAACTTCAGTAGGAATTTTGAACCCCAGGACCTTACT
The DNA here is from genome assembly GCA_035048815.1 of Abelmoschus esculentus. Lineage (NCBI taxonomy): Eukaryota > Viridiplantae > Streptophyta > Magnoliopsida > Malvales > Malvaceae > Abelmoschus > Abelmoschus esculentus. The sequence continues at coordinate 9,563,745 of JAUCBN010000002.1, read as the reverse complement.
TGGCATTCTATTTATGAGATAGGTAGCTGTCAAAATTGCCTCCCCCCAAAAATATTTAGGTACACAAGTAGAAAAGAGGAGGGACCTTGTAACCTCTAAAATATGTCTGTTTTTTCTTTCGGCAACCCCATTTTGTTGGGGTGTATTGACACATGAGGTAAGATGTACAATTCCCTTCTCTCGAAAGAAAGAATTAAGAGAGGTGCTCAAGTACCCACTCCCATTGTCACTTCTGAGTACTTTGATTTTTGTGTCGAATTGTGTGAAAATTTTCTCATAAAAGTTTCTAAAGATGGTTTCAACTTCTGATTTGTCTTTCATAAGGTAAACCCATGTGGTTCTAGAGAAATCATTAATGAAGGTAATGAACCACCTATAGCCAGACATGGTTTTGACAGAGGAAGGACCCCAAATATCACTGTGAATGGTAGAAAAAGGTCTCGTGGGTTCATATTTAACTGGAGTATATGGTTGGCGAGCATGTTTGGCAAATTGATAAAACTCACAGTTAAAAGAAACTGGATAAATAAAAAAAATTTAGATGGCCTAATCTATAGTGCCATAACAAAACTTCATTCGTACTAAGAGTAGAAAGAAAAGCTTGGTTCCTAAGAGTAGTGGATAGGGTATGGTGAGGAGGCACACATCCTTCAAGCACATATAAGCCTTTAACCAGCCTAGCATTGCCAATCGCCTTACTCGATCCCTGTTCCTGAAAGATACAACCACCAATGCCAAAAAAACATTACACTTGGATTCATGAACCAACTTACTGACAGATAACAAATTACATGCAAGTTTTGGGACATAAAGAACATTATGGAGAACTAATTTGTTGTTTAAGGTAACTGAACCACTCCCTTTGACTTGCGTAAGTGTACCATCAGCTATTCGAATGGATGTAGAAGAATTGAGAGTACCATAATTCTCCAGTAGGGTAGAGTCTCCTGTCATATGGTCCGATGCCTCAGAGTCTTCTATCCATTGAACAGAGGAGTTGGAGAAAAGATTACCTGCAGTAGCAGCATGAGCAATGCTGGAAGACTGTGGTGTCAAATTGCTCAGAAGTTGCTGCAATGCTGTAATTTGCTCCTTACTAAGGCTGCTCGAAAAATCTTCTTAAGTAGCTACATTAGCATCCATCTGTATTCGAGACCTATTAGGTTTCCAATCAGGAGGCTTGCCATGGAGTTTCCAGCACTGATCTTTCAAATGGCCAAGCTTCTTACAGTGTTCACACCAAGGACGATTTCTCCTTTGTTGGTTCCTAGTATTAGAACTAGTAACAAGAGCTGAAGCCTCTAGTTGTGATGTTTGTGAAACCATTAAAGTTCTTCTACTAGCTTCTCTTCGAATCTCTGAAAAAGCTTCCCGCACTAAGGGAAGAGGTTTGGTGGCCAGTATTCTTCCTCTAGCCCCATCAAAATCTCCATTTAATCCAGATAAAAACTGGAATACTCGCCTTTGGTTCTTTTGTTGGCCATAAAATAGACTGTCCTCCTGACACTTCCAGTCATTCTTTTCATATAAATCAAGTTGCTGCCAATACTTGTTGAGAAGACCATAGTATTGCACCACCGAGAGGTTCCCTTGTCGAAGATCTTTAATATGATTTTCCACACGAAAGAGTTTCGAGGTATTATCAGCACTCGAATAGGTATCCCTTGCTGCCTCCCAAATCTCTGCTGTTGTTTGATATAGCATAAAGTTCTCCCCAACTTCAGGAATCATAGAATTAATTAACCATGACATAATCATAGTATTTTCACTCAGCCATGTGTTGTATTTTGGGTCTGTTTTTGCTGGGATAATCATGCGCAGAAAGATATTCATTTTTCTTCCTTCCAGTGATGTAAAGTCGCACGGATTGGGACCATGGCAAATAGTTATTGCCATTTAGTTTGTAGGAAGTGATCAGGGAGAGAGAGGAATCAGAAATAGCACAGTCCGATTGGGAAGAATTGTGCTGAGAACTAATCTCAGAAGATGACTGCTCCGGATTAGTCATGAAGAGAGGAAAAAAAACTGATTTCAAATTGAGAGAAATCAGGATCGCTCTAGCTCTGATATCATGTAGAAAACAGAGTGTGAATAGTCTCTGTTACTTGCTTTATTATTTAGCCGAGAGGTTAATATATATAGACTCTTTTACAAGAGTTTTACCATAATTCAAAACCTAAAAGATAAAACTCTAATCTCTTAAGGAGATAAGAGATTTAAAAGATTAATAACTCCTAAAGAATAGTAGATAATCCTAAAAGAGATAATTCCTATTAAGTAAGAATTAATCCTAAATAGAAATAATACTAATAGTCTTAGGTTGCAAAAGTCTTACCATTTGACTAATCTCCACTCTCAAATGATTCTTAAACACACTTAAAGCATAAGCATCAGGTAACTGAACTTGATTTAAAAGCTGAATGAAATCATCATAATACCTGTCCACAGATTCAGTTTGTCTCAGCTCCACCAATTCCGCGAAAGGCTCATCCAATCCACCTGGTGTAAACCTCTCTTGCATCAGTTGTAAATACCTTCCCCATTCCAACTGGTTCAAATCCCCATGGTTTCGAGACAAATAGTGATGCCACTGCAAAGCTTTTCCTTCTAAATGAAGTATTACCACTCGCACTTTCGAACCATCTGGAATTGCTTCTGCTTCAAAATACTGCTCCAACTTCAACACCCATTCCAGAAATTTCGACCCATCGAACTTTGGACAAAAAAGCTTGTACGCTTGTGAGACTGCATCGCCCCCTTCTCATGACATTGAACCACTGCTTCTTGAGTCAGCACTGGATTTTGAGGTTCCAACTCCGGTTCCTTTTGCCAGTCTTCGATTATAATCGGATTTGAAGCACTCGGGTTAGTGCTGGTAGTCCCCTGTCCACCGGGTCTACTGCCCGCCAGACCCTCATGTTGTTCCCTTATAGCTCCCACATCTATCTTTTTACCCAGCCTAATCTCCAGTAACCTCTGCAAATTTGCGAGCATCGCATTCTGCATGTCCTGAAACCGAGAATCAATAGTCTTCTCTAATCGTTGTACGTCCGCCTGAATACGACTGGTTTCTTGCTTCCACTCAGGCATGGTTTCCGGTTCAGTTGACACCATGGCTGCGTTCTGAGCTTCCAAATCTGACCGTGCACTCTGACTGCGTGTCTCCACCATCCCAATCCGAGAATCGTGATAGCTCTGATACCCTTGTAACACCACCAAACAAATTACTAGAATTAAGAGTAAAGATAGGAAGAATTTCAGAGAGAAATAGAAAAGAGAGAATAGAACGAAGAAGAAGACAAATTCGGTTGATATTCAGAATGATTTCCCAATACATCCTCCATCCGCCTATATTCTTTCTCAACCATTGAAAACGTCAACCATTTATCTATTCACAAGACTCCCCCCCATAAAACTCACCGTTTCATTAAAAGAACAATAACAAATAACAGTAAATTAAAAATACTCCCCTCTAACGGCTATAATTTCCTGGAAACAGCCGTTGCAGTTTCTTTGAAGATTCTGCTCAACTTTCATTCCAGAATTTGCTCTTAGAATTTCATAAACCCAAAATGGAGTAAATTCTTTGAATTTTTGATACCATCTAGTAGGGAACTTTCCTTTGGCCATTTATGAGTATTCTGGTTCTTGTGCTATATAAAGTTGCCAGATCTGCCCACTGGAATAGTTTGAATGCAGAATCCTGTTGATGATTTTTATTTCTTAATTTTATGCTTTGATATAATATTTTCTTGTTCAAAGTTGAGCAAATCTGTATTTAGTTGCGTCCATCATTGACTCATTACAATTCTTATTTGATCTAGTTAACATTACCTTGCTTGCATTATGCAGAATGATATTTTTCCTTACACCTTTCTTAAACAGCTTTTGAGATTGAGTTCACAAGATCTCAGATCATAGCTGCAATCCCTGGAATCTTTTTCTGTGCATGGTATGCTTCGCAGAAGCATTGGCTGGCTAATAACATTCTGGGTCTCGCTTTCTGCATTCAGGTATGGTCGAATCGTTTTTGGTGTTCGGTATCTACTGTCTTTGATTGTGCAATGAGACCTAGATTAATCAATATGGAAGTTTCTATGTCTGTCAAACTTTTTGTTAGGGTTTAATTAACCAGTTAAATGACAGTTAAAGTATTATTTTCCTTTATCTTTTAATAATTTTATGGAGTTATTTGTTTGCTTGGTGGTCTGAACTCTGAAGGTTTCCATTGATTTTTGTAGGGAATTGAAATGCTTTCTCTTGGATCTTTTAAGACTGGTGCCATTCTATTGGTAAGAAGTGGATTAGTGATTTTTGTGCGTGTTACTCCCTGTTACTGAGACGAGTTAACGTCTAATATTATTTGTTAATGTAGCAATGTTTTGCACATGTTTAGGTATCATGATATGAATCCAGCAACTTTACCATGGTTGCTTATTTTTAAGCTGATTGATCGTGATATGAATCAAACTTCACTACAGTTGCTTTTTGTTAAGATTTTGATCTGTAGACCCAGTTTCCTTTCTTTGCATTATGCTTTGGCGAGACTTGAATAGGTCCTCATGGCTTCTATCTTACATTTTGCTCTGTTTTCAAGGTTACTATGTAACCAAATTTCAAAGCTATGTTTGTTTGGCCGATTAGAAGAAAAAAATACTTTGTTTTTTTTTGTCTGCTGTTTGACCACATTATTTTGCCTTCACTTTTTCAACTATGTTTTCTTTCCTCTGAATTTCTCCCATCTTTATTCATTGCAGAGTGGCCTTTTTGTATACGACATTTTCTGGGTCTTTTTCACCCCTGTTATGGTTAGCGTTGCGAAGTCTTTTGATGCTCCTATCAAGGTCTTTTCCCCCCTCCCCCCTTCTTTTCGGTAGCCTGGTTAGTTCTTGTTTCAATATATTTACTTTACATTTTTTATATATTATTAAATTTGTTAGCCATGGTAGTCTTATTGCTTTGATACTTTCTTGCAGCTTTTGTTCCCTACAGCTGACTCTGCCCGACCATTTTCCATGCTTGGACTCGGTGACATTGTAATTCCTGGTATGTTTGAAATCCATTTTAGTCAGAGTTTGAAACAAAAGAAAGCGAAGTAACTTTTTCCTTTCCTAATTGTATAGTATTATTTTGCATCTTTTCACATATTTGTCTTGACAACTGTTTTTATCTTTTACTTTATGCTTTGAGATCTAAGGCCTTGCGTGTAGACCTGTGATTGGGATGGGCAAGGTGTTTTTAAATTTGACCTAGCCTTGATTAAAATTTAAATTATAAAACTAATATTTTTATTTATATTTACTTTAAAATATATAAAATGGTCTATTTTTAATATTTTATTCTGAAGTTTTGAATAGTAAAATGGGTAAGTAGTGTTTGCCCGACCCTGACACTGACCCCAGCTCAAATGGCTTGGGTAACTGAGTAAGGGAGGCTGCTGTCCGGCTTGGCCCATGAACACCTCTACTTGCTTTTATTTGATGCTAATGTCCTTTCTTGCTAGACGATGATCTTATCTACTGCTGTAGCACAATGCCTTCTGTTGTTTGATTATGGAGATGTTTATTCAAAGTTTTCTTTTTTGTTTTAGCCAATGACATTTTCATCGTTGTTGCCAAGATAGGCAACAAATATTCCTGGCCAGAAATGCTCTCAGCTGCTGGTGTTTTTCCTAATGCCATTTGTTCTCGAATGAAATATGAATTTTTTGCTTTAAGGCTCTGTCTTTAAGTAATTAATATGCACTATTATGGATATAAATTTATGCGTACCTGGTTCAGAAAAAAATTATTTCTCCTTTTAATTTCCATTTTATTTGATTGTTATTCCTTTGGCAAGTTCTCCGAGAGTTAGTTTCGTGTATATGAGAAACAGAATACTTGTGCGAACAATATTTTTTGTTTTACCTATTGGTTTATTTCTCCATGTAGGTATTTTTGTAGCTTTAGCATTAAGATTTGATGTATCAAGGGGGAAAGAGAGCCAATATTTTAAGAGCACTTTTTTTGGGTACACGGTGGGGATGGTCCTCACAATTGTTGTCATGAACTGGTTTCAAGCGGCACGGGTAAACTATTTATGACCATCCATCTTATGTAATCTTGTTAATGCACATGAAGCTGTATCCTATAGATATGCACTCTTCCTCTTCCATGACAATTTTCTATGCTTATTTGCTTTCAGCCTGCACTTTTGTATATTGTGCCATCTGTTATCGGATTCTTGGCTGTTCACTGTATTTGGAATGGAGAAGTTAACCCGGTTTGCTCCTAACCCTCGTTTCATTATCTTTGGCATTATATACTTGGCTTGTACTTTTTAATTTGACTTCTTTTCAAATTGCCATTTTGCTCATCTAAAGGAAAGAAGAAAATAGACATGTTAGATTGATATTGAGTTGTAAAAATGGTTATTTTTATTTCTTTTATCAAGGACTAGCAAAAGGGTGATTTTGTGTACTGTTAATGAAAAAAGAATAAGCTAGTATGATCTTACTGTGAGATTGGGTTGAGGGTTCAGTTATGTCCATGTTTAGTCTTTTGTTTTACAGGGCTTGTTGATTATTCGAATGGTTCCGTGTTCATTTCTTAGAGTAATTTCAAGAAAAAAAAATGAAGTCGGGATGGCAAACTATCTTCTGTACTCGTATTACGATTTGGTTTATATGATCCACTGTCTCGTGTGCAGTTATTGGCGTTTAACGAATCCAAGGCAGCGGACGGAACGCAAGAGTGCATCGACGACAACTGTATCAGGAAGGTGGAATGAGCTAGAATTGAATCAGACACTGAAAGTCTTTGTAGGTTGAGAGGAGGAAAGTGTTTTTACATTACAAGGTGACTCTCTTGGCTAACCTGTTCTACTGCAAGAAATAATATAATATATATATATTTTGGTTTAGCTACATTGATTCAGTAGTATCTGTTCTAAAGTATATACTCTCAACCATTAGACATTGATCGCTCAATTACTGTGCTAACAGTACTGGTGCTTAAACCCATGACATCTATGAACAATAACCATTCCTTTAACCGATGAGACTAGATGATTCGTGCAATAATATAATATTTAACTTCTTAAGGAAATGATTTTTTTTTCTTTCAATTTTACACAATTCCATTTCTCATATACTCTCTTCCTTTCTCGTACATATATATAGAAATAGAAATATAACGTTTTCTATTCTTTTCTTTTTTTCATGAGTAATATACTCAAATGAGTTGGGCATAGTTTCTCAATACATTTTAGAAAATGAGATTAAATAAGTTTGAAGATATTAAGAATAGATATTTTAACTATAGAGTTTAGAATTAATTGTTTTATTCAGGGTTTATTATAAAAGAACTCTCCAAATTATATTGGTTTTCTTTTTAGATATAAACATTTTTAAAATCTAAAGACGTTTAATTTGTTTTCTAAAAATTAAAAAAAATGCTTGGTTAATAAAGATGAGAATTTCTTTTAAAAATAAAAATAATGAAAATATATTTGGTATTTAATTTTTTAAAATAGAAATAAAAAACAATTATTAAAGAATTAAAATAAATTATGATTCAAAATATTATTATAACAATAAATAAAATATGACTAAACCTACTAAAATTTTAAAATATAGTATTTGAAAATTTTGAACCCATGTTAATGTGAAATTAAAACTAAAAAAATTAGTTTTCATGTATTTCAATTTTCTAAAACAATTTCAATGAATTTTTTTTTTTAATTTTCAAATATTCACTTTTTTATTTTTAAAAATTATTTACTAATTTTACAACTAAATTCGTTTTCTTTATTTTTTAATTTTTAAGAAAATAAAATTAATCTTCATTCTCTAAAAAAAAGAACAAATAAATCAAAGAAAAAATTTTTGAAAATTGGTTTGTTTTGAAAAACCATACAACTCTAATTTCTAAACACTTTGATTGTTGAGAATTCATTTATTTTCACTGCATCAATTACGACTTGAATCTTATTTTGATTATAAAAAAAAATTATCTATGTGAAGAAGAATCAATGTTTCAACTCTAAAAATTAAACTCAAAACACTTTAATTTTGATTCTAATGATAAGTTGGGGAAAAAAGTCAAAGCATTTTCCTTTTTATGATTTTCAGAAGATTTATAATATAAATATATGATAAATTTATTCAAGTGACAATTTGAAAGATATATTCACGAGTGTATTGTTTACTTCAAAATTTTAAAAATTATATACAAATTGAAATATAAAAGTTCAAAGATCTAATGTGATGTATTTTTAAGTCTGAATAACTACACTCTTTTCTTATTAAGGTTTTGCATCAATAGATTTTTTTATAATATTTTTAATGAGACATTAATGATATGCATACTTTTTTTTCATTAAGTTTTTTTTATATATATTTAATTTTTATTTTAGTAAGATTTTAACTAGACACATAATTTCCGTGAACATTCGAGGGGTATTATGAATATATATGAGTAAACTACATTCCTTTTGTTTTTGTACTGTTTAAATTTTATAAACAATTTTAAAAAAGTTCTGTTTTAGTTATTTATATTATTGATTCATAACATTTCAATAACTAATTAATTTCATGATGTGACATGTTAATAAAAAAATATTTTTAATTTGAACAATAAATTTTAGATAAAATAATAATTTACCACTTAATTTAGATAAAGTATCAATTTGACCCATAGAAGTTTACCAAACATAACATAATAAAAACAAAAGCAAAACAACCAAAACAGGTAAAAAACACAAATGCATCAAGAAAACGACAGGAAAAAAAAAAGACTAGAACATCGATGACAATTTTAATATCTTCGACTGCATGTTAAATCTGGGTTCATATATGCATAAAATTATTTAAAGTAATTAGAGAGATAACCATTGATGAACATTATGGCAAAATAAAAAAATATCATTGTTAAATGGGCCAAACGAGTTCCATTGATGAAAAGCAAGAACCCTAACAAACCATTCATAAGACATTGAGAGTCTACAAAAAAGAGAACTAGGCATAAACCAATTTAGACAAAACTAGAAATGAAAGGGAATAATAGAGCATTCTATCTCGTCTATAATCCTATCAAATTACTCGAGCTTACATAGCCTATCGAGTTACTTGATGCTCACACAACTCATCAAGTTGCGTTTCCTTATCTGGATTATCATAGCCACAAATAGGTTCTAACCACATCCAGTTCACATAGCCCATGGATACGTTGGATATACCCGCCCACACAGCTTAAAGTATACATCCCCTTATATAAGTGCCCATGCACTAACTCTAGGACATCTGAATTCCTTTACCAAGTTAACATATGCTCTTTGAGCATCTACACATCTCACTAAAAGATGAGAGACACCTAGCCAACCCATTTCAAATGCCCTAAAGTATCTGTCTAATAATTATATTCATAATTATATTCATTAACTCATAACCTCATAGCTCATTCTTATGATCCTCATTTGATTGTTCTGTTGACAACTCGACTATGTAGCCATCACTTCATCACACACACAATAAGGACCCTAACTATCATACAATATCAACCGATCCACTAAGCATCCTTATAAATAATACAAACAAACCATTCATCATGTATCAAGTTACTAACCATTCATTCATATATAGGGTATTAATCACAATTTCACAATTTTAAAGTTTATTTTATGTCTTTAAAGACCTATTAGGTCCTTTACCACAAATTATGAAACCTCTAAATACTAACTCAAATTTCTTGGGTAGATTGGTCTATGTGTACCGTACACCTACATAGGTATTGGTATGCCTCACTAGGGTATCGATACTCTTATCCGAGTATCGATACTCGACCACTATTTGAATGATTTAGCCAAAAGTCTATACTGATATGCCAACCTTTTGTATCAATACCCAATGTTGGTATGCAACATACCCCATACCAATCCTCTATCCATACCGATACACACCTAAGTGTGTACCGGTATGCATCCCCAAGTACCGATACACTAAAATGATTATGAAATTCAAAATTTGCAAGGGGTATTGATACAATCTTAACCCCCTAAAAATATCTTAGCATATCGATACGCTCCCTAGTTGCAGTAAAACGAACGCCCAAAAATGAAGGCATGGGTTTGGATTTCACCTATAAATACCACTTAACCTATATGGTTAAGCCTAAAAGAATCCCTACCGATTATTTTGAGTATGATAAGTGATTTACTAGCAATTTTACGCATTTTAAACTCTTAAATCTTAATTATCTATTAAAGGGGTTTTAAGCTTTAAAACCTTAAACAAAATGCCCTTAACTATAAATCATATAAAACAACAATTTTATAAGTCTCGTAAAACGAAAAAGTCAGAAATGTATTGACCTTAAGCAAGCAAACTCAAACTAGAGCTCCCATTAATCTTCTTCCACCTCATAACTTTCTTCTTAAGCTTCAAATCCCTTCCTCCACCAAACCGAGAGATGAAAACCTTGTGTAATGTCCCAAAATTGGGCCTAGAAGTTTAGAGGCCGGTTTAGAGGTTTAGTGGACCAGTTTTGTCGATTTAGCCTAGTTCGAGATTAAATTCTTAAAAATTGGTTTTTAATGAAAATAAATTATGGGAAAATATTATAAAATTCTTAATTGACTTATATTAGACTTATGTCAAACCAATTTTGAAAATTAACCCATGAATCCTTGAGATTTTGAAATTAGTGACTATTTTGTAAAAATTGAAAACTTGAGGACAAGTTTAAAAACTAAGCCAAAACTTTGAATCTTTAAAGGAATTTGATCCAATCCTAATCCTAGTTGATCTAAGACTTTTAAGAGCCCATATAAACAACTTTTATCCACTTGTTTTAACCTAAGTAATCAAAATTCCCTAATCTTGATCCAAAACCCAACAATTCACTTTTTAAAAATAACCCTTCTTTAAATTTCGATTTCTTCTTCTACAAGGCAACATATTCACCATATTTTCAAGTTAAATATCCATTATTTTTAATAAAAATCCGTTTATTTAATTTCCCATAATTTTCTTCTTCAAATTCTCTTTGATTTTTTTCGGTTTTACTTGAAAAACTCTATTTTTGCATCAAGCTTTAAACCTTTCTCCAAGATTTCGATTTCTTCCTTCCCAATACATATTCTTCATCATATTTTCAAGGTAAATATAACTTCTTTTCAAATAAATTTTGTTAGGTTAATTATCTATAATTTTCTTCTTCAAAATCTCTTCGTTTTTCTTCGTTTTTAAACCTTTGAAGGAAGTTGGATCAATTTTGGAGGTGAGAATCATTCAAAAATCTAGAAGCTAAATTTATTTAATGAAATTAATAATTTCTTAGCTGATTGAAACAATCTTTAAAATCTTGAATCAATAAAATCAGTTTTCTTGATAAAAATTCCATTGTTTTCTTGAATTTTGTTCAAGGGTTTTACATGGCAGTTTTTGACACCTAAATGCATGAATATTAAATTTTTTATATGTAATTAAGATGTATTTTAATTATCTAATCCGGACCTAAGGTTTAGGTGGTGTTTGGAGAGGATTTCAGTGAGTTTTGGTTAGGTTTTATGGTGTTTTTAGGGGCTGCTACGTATTGGTCCAACTTGAGAGATGTTTGAGTTTGTTATAATGAACTAAACCCTCTGGTTTTGATGCTTGAATTAGGTAAAGAGGTAGAGAAAAAAGTTTGAAGGAGATTGGAAAGCCGAATCGCGTTTTCAGGTGATTTATCGAGCAAGTTTTGGTAAATCAATGAGTGGATTATGAGGGTTGTCGATTTGAAAATGTTATAAATGTGTTTTAAAAGTTTTGGGGTTTAGGGAAGGTTTGAAAACATCCCTATACTTTTAATTAAGTTTAAAGTATTACTTTCTTAAAGGTTTTCATATTATGCCTTGTTTTTGCTATGTGTTTTAGTCATGCTCGTGTTATACGTGTGCATATGTTATTATGCATGTGTTTCAATACTCATGAGATGTTTTTACAAATTTTTCATTTTCATATGATGCTCCCACAGTTTTGTTTTGAAAACATGAAAAACATGTGTTATTATGCATGTGATATAAGAGTCACCTTATCATATTCGGGTATGGCAAACTATCCCGGACACCAAGATGGGATCTTTAGATTGTGATACTCAATTCATGTGAATTGGTGTAAGATGTCATTCACATGTTTCCGTTTATCCCAACTATTTGAGGTAAATCCATTCGTGTCACTTAACCAACTTATGAAAAACGTAAGTGTAAATTATTTACTGTTTTGGTGCAATTCGAGAATTGCATGTGTTTTGTTAACGAACTCCAATATTTTTTAAGCCTTTATATGAGTAGCATGTAAGACTTTTTATGCTTACAAAGCATGTGATTTCAAAAAGGTATTTGGAAAGGTTTTGTAGCTTGTGAGCTATGGTACACTTGTTGATTTTTAAAAGATGGCGTTGTTTGACACGATTGACTGTTTTTATAAAGAGCATTACTTGGTTTTTAAACTTTATTTTGATATATTATGGGATGCATTGCAAGGTATTTTTAAAATGTTTTTATTCACTCACTAAGCTTATGCTTACCCTCTCATCTACCTTGCAATGCAAAGTATTTAATGTGAAGGCAACAAAAAAAGAAGCAACGATCCAGGTAACTACTAAGTGAAAGCTCAAGTATGTCTTTATAACATTAGTAGTATTGAGAGAGCAATAGGGATGAGTTATCATGTTAAGAATATTGTTATATTGATGCGACCTGTAGTATTCGTATGCTTATACATGTTTGATGCTTACTAATGTTAATTTTTTCTTGAATGATAGCTTTATGAACCTTATGTTGAAAGTAGGTTGTGATGCCTTTAGTCGGGATGTTATATGTTAAGCTATGTGACTTGGGGTTTGAATTACCTACTAAGATATTAAATTGAAGTATCTTGAAGTTTAATACTTGTTATACCTATGTGTGAATCTATGATATGGTTATTTAGGTTGCAATACATCTAGTAAGTTGTACATGATATGTGGATGATGTTTACTTAGGTTTATATGCATCTAGAAAATGTTTTGAAACTTGTGCATGAAATTAAATGACTTGTAGATACTATTTTAAGCTAAAATTTGAGACTTAAGCATGTAATGGACTTAATTAAGGATCGATAATTTTAATCTCATGATTAGTCCATAAATTTCTGGAAAATTATAATTAGGTCCTTAAAACTTGTTTGCTTAAATTAGGACTCGTTTCTTATCGGTTTCTGTTGCAATTGAACTCATTCCTTGCATGAAAAGTTAGGATCTATAAAAGTATCTAGATAAGATAAAAAGAAAAACTTTTAGGCTTGTTTATCGAGGCGAGTCTTTGAATTAGTCTTAATATTCCCCGTGTAACCCGTTCGAGTCGGGTGGTGTCTAAACCAGGTTGAAGGGGGTTAAATTTGTTGGTATCAGAGCTTAGGTTTACGAAACCTTTGAGTATTATTTGTTTGATTGATATGTTTTTATGTTTATTTATGCTTGATGTTGCCTATGCACGGTGAATGTTTGAAAATGCTATGTTAATGATGTACGGTGTTTATTATACGTGATAATTTATGTTGTGACATAGTAATTATGACCTTGTTTGACATGCACACTGATGGAGGCTAGAAAGTCCTACTTTTATGATGAAACATTCGTCCTTCCACCTTTTGTCAGATTGTAGTATTTTAGATGTCGAACCCACAGGGATTGACTTTACTTACACAATTTATTCTTCCTGCACAATGAAAAGGTAAAGACACAGATAATTGAGTTGGATTATAACTAAGGAAACTAATTAAAGTGATAAAGATAAATGATCAAGAAATCAAGGATGGAAAAGTGTAGGTTAGAGTGCTTCGTAGTGTGGAATCAGAATATAATTGTCTCGTTCTTATAATGCAATAGGGTTAAATTGCCGCCTCGGCGGGTCGCACCAAGGGTCGCCGCAGCTGCCTCGGCGGGGTTATGCCTTGTCGAAAATTCAACAACTCATAGTTCGACAGAGTATCCTTGTATGTCTTCTTCCTTATCCCTAAGCGAAGAGAACTGTTGAAATCCACGTCTTGATGATACCTCCCAGCGTGAATCAAGGGTGAAAAACAACCAAACACATGCGTCTTGTTAGTCGCTAAAATCCTGGGCGGTTGATCTCTCAACCAGATTAGTCAATGCCCTTGAGCAAAGATCGTATTTTCTCGTTTCGTGAGCCTAACTCTCTCGATATTAGACAAATAAATCTCTCACAAACTTCTCTCCTGAGCTTGAATGCAAGAACAATGAATGCCAAGAGAGAATAAACTATGAATTCTGAAATTGCATTAATAAGAACTAAACAAATTACAAACTTTCTTCCACAACTACTCCACAAACTAACCTAAACCCCAAGGGGACGATGGAGGAGTTTAGGGTTTTCTATGAACACTTGATTTCGAGATGTTCTTCCTCTCTACATAGGCTATGGTTTATATAGGCTTGGCCTAGGGCAAACCTTTCCAAAGTAGGAATACAACTTGGAGTAAAACACAATTTAAGTACATAAATAAAAGATCTTTATTTTATTTCCTAGTTTATTCCTATAAGGATTCTTTTCCCACGTGGCCTTTGACCTTGACTTTTCGTGTGTTCCTCAGCTCCGATTTCTATGTTGTTTGTCTTAAAACGTCCACCTTATTTTTCTCTTCAGATCGCCTATCATATCTATAATTTCTTTTTCGGTGCTGCCGCGGCCTTCAAGTGCTGCTGAGGCGGGTACTAATCTGCATTCCAGTTTTGGTTTCCAACATCCATCATGCTATCTGGCATTACATGTGTGGTAGTTTCCTGTCTAGTAGAGAAAACCATTAACTGCACCTGTTTTATGCCAAATAATAGATAAATTCATGAATTAAGTATTGGGATGCTGAAAAGTGGAAGATAACCAAAAATATCCGTTATCGCCTTTAAATCTGTCTTTATTAGCAATAAACGAGTGGGAAAATGGTATAAAAATGAGGACTTTTGGGCACTCATCACACACTTTTTTTAATCATGATTAAATTTTGATATGCTTAGATGTTGATATATGAATTATTGTTTGCAAGCATGATTAAATTTTAATGTGCATAGTTGTTGCCATATGAATTGTTGTTTGCAAGTATGATCAAATTTTGTTGCATTGTTATGACATTGATTATTATATGATATGGACTACTATTTAAATGTAATCTTAATGTTGTCTTGCATATAGAATTTATGCATAAGAAAGGAAATATGAGTAGATTTTAAATGTTGCAACATTGTTGTTAGTTGGTTTTGAAAATGATTTATTGGTTGAACATTCCATGAGAATTGTGATTTTGATATGCCATGTTAGCATTGTAAACTAGATTGAATTTGCATTGTTTAATGCATGAGTTTTTGGGAATGGTTTATATGAAGCTTAATGCATGTGTGCACATCATTTGAAAAGTGTTGTGTGTAGTTGTGGAAAATGCACTTGCTATATGATTATATATTCTTGGTGTTAATCATAGTTGATGGTTGTGTTATATGATGTTTGAGTATGAATTGTTGGGGTTTATTTTGGGTACCCATTTCCCTAACTACTACTAGGAAATTATTTTATATTGTACTTGAGCTACTTGGAACTTGCTTCGCGTTGGCCTTGCAAGTTTTATAAAATGTTTTTGCATGTTAAAATTGTTTTTCTATTTTATTATGCTTGATATGGAACCAAAAAGAAAGGTAAAACTTGGTAATAGAGGAGTTGTGGAGATCAGAAAATGTAGTCAGATTTGTGTTGTGGTATTGTGATATTCGATCTTGAGTCGACTAAGTCCTCGATCGTGTTTGAGTGAAAAGTGATTTTGAATCAGTTTGGTCTGAGAATCTGTTGTGTAGTGAGTCGAGTTACTTTTCTGGTTGGGATGTAATCCTATATAAGGATTGGTTAGTTGAGCTTGGAGTTGTGAATGGGTGAACTCAGGTTGAGTGCCTTGAGAGTAATGTCGGTTGAAGTTGGTTGTTAGTAAAATGGAAGGTTGAGTTTTGTGGTGTTTCCTTAGCGTGAGTTCCGTTTGTGTAAAAGATGTTGTGTTATCATTGTGTGTGAAGGAAGTAAAACTTGGTATTTTCTTTTTGTTATGGTTTAGAAAGTGGTTAGGTTTTTGGAAAGAAAAGAATATATCGAAAAGAGAGTTGTATCGGTTTTATCTTAGATATGATCAGGTTGTTAATTGTGCGTGGGCACCGAAATTTTTTTATGCATTGCTGAGTTGGTTATGACAATCTAGTCTTTAGATGAGGTGTTTTTTGATTGAGCAAGATGTTGTGTACTAACACAAAAGAATTAGAAATGCCTTGTGTTGCATGATGGGTTAAATCTTAGTTGCTTACTGTGGCTTGGATTTCTTAAGGGTTATGTCTTTACAGGTTTCAGTGTAGTGGAATAAGTTAAGAGTGTTATGGAGTCAAGAGCATTGTTGGCTCGATTAAGCTTATCAAAGAGTGTTGGTCTAGTGACAGAGTTGTGGTTGAGACTTTTCATGGTTAAGATGTTCTAAGGTTAGTTGCTATTGGATGTTTGGTGGAGTCGCATGTACGGGGCACAACTGAGGTTGTGTTGATGGGTTTTAGCTGTGATGTGGGTTTTCTTTTATGTCTATGAGGCAAGAAGTTGTGTCAGAAGTTGAATATGGAAGTAAGAAGTTGTGTCAGAAGTTTAAAAGTGATTGATGCGAACTTGTTTTGGATATGGTTGATTTGAAAGTGAATGTTTGTTTTGCTGTTAAGTTGAGCTTGATAGCCATTGTTCTTTGAGAATGTTATTGTCGTCAAAGGTGCTAGAGTATATGTGGGTGAACAAATCTTCGTAAGTTTTATGACGTGATTTCTCGGCAGTCAAGAGATAGTTTTTCCTTGAAAACTGTTAGATTTGCTGCTTATGGGTTCACGATTTTCTGGGTTTTCTGAGCTCTTCCTATTAAGTTGGTTGAGCGATATGTTTTAATGTGGTAAGATTTTTGAGACACACGTTAGGTTTTCGGTTAAGTTTCATGTATTCTCTCGTCAATAGGAATGTGGCCGGTTTAAGTGGGTTATCTAGGTTTGGAAAGGTATGTTAAGGTACTATAATATGAACCTTCAGGGTTCTAAGTGAAGGTAATATTGTTGGTAGAGTTGTTTGCATTCTTGTTCAGTAGTCGTGTGTTCAAGTGGTACCATTTAAGATTTTTTGTTAATGGAAGTTGTTATGTGTTGTTGTGTTGAGCGAGGCTTGGTGGGAAGTTTTGGTTGTTGCCTTATGTGTTAGAATATGCTTGAGGAAGCTAAGCTTGTTAGTGACAGTTGGGAGCTGTGGCAGTTTCCCGAAAGACGGTTGACAACCTTGAGTAAGGAGAGGTTAGGCCGTCGGGAAAAGAAAAAGGATTTTATTTTTGGCTTAATGGTGCAATGAGTGTTGAAATAGACCATGGTATTTTGGTTTATCGTTACAAGTTGTGATAATAGTCACCTTTTCACATTCGGGTATGGTGAACTATCCCGGACACCAAGATGGGATCTTTAGATTGTGATACTCAATTCATGTGAATTGGTGTAAGATGTCATTCACATATTTCCGTTTATCCCAACTATTTGAGGTAAATCTATTCGTGTCACTTAACCAACTTATGAAAAACGTAAGTGTAAATTATTTACTGTTTTGGTGCAATTTGAGAATTGCATGTGTTTTGTTAACGAACTCCAATATTTTTTAAGCCTTTATATGAGTAGCATGTAAGACTTGTTATGCTTACAAAGCATGTGATTTCAAAAAGGTATTTGGAAAGGTTTTGTAGCTTGTGAGCTATGGTACACTTGTTGATTTTCAAAAGGTGGAGTTGTTTGCCACGATTGATTGTTTTTATAAAGAGCATGAGTTGGTTTTTAAACTTAATTTTGGTATATTATGGGCTGCATTGTAAGTTTTTTTTAAAATGTTTTTATTCACTCACTAAGCTTATGCTTACCCTCTCATTTACCTTGCAATGCAGAGTATTTAATGTGGAGGCAACAAAAATAGAAGCAAGGATCCAAGTAATTGCCAAGTGAAAGCTCAAGTATATCTTTATAACATTAGTAGTATTGAGAGTGCAATGGGGTTGGGTTACCATATTAAGAATATTGCTATATTGATGAGACATGTAGTAGTCATATGCTTATACGTGTTTGATGTTTATTAATGTTGATGTTGCTTGAATGATAGCTTTATGAGCCTTATATTAAAAGTAGGTTGTGATGTCTTTAGTCGGGATGTTATATGTTAAGCTCTATGACTAGGGGTTTGAATTACCTACTTGAACATGTAATTGACTATTAAGATATTAAATTGAAGTATCTTGAAGTTTGATTCTTGTTATCCCTATGTGTGAATCTATGATGTGGTTATTTAGTTTGCAATGCATCTAGTAAGTCGTACATGATATGTGGATGATGTTTACTTAGGTGTATATGAATCTAGAAAATGTTTTGAAACTTGTGCATGAAATTAAATGACTTATAGATATTATTTTAAGCTGAAATTTGATACTTAAGCATTTAATGGACTTAATTAAGGATTGGTAACTTTAATCTCACGATTAGTCCGTAAATTTCTAGAAAATTACAATTAGGTTCTTATAACTTGTTCGGTTAAATTAGGACTCGTTTCTTATCGATTTCTGATAAAATTGAAATCAGTCCTTTATGAACATGCAAGATCTAATGAAAGCATCTTGATAAGATAAAATGAAAAACTTAAAGGTTTGTTTATCGGGGCGAGTCTTCGGATTAGCCTCGGTATTTCTCGTGTAACCCCTTCTAGTTAGGTGGTGTCTAGACCGGGTCGAGGGGGTTACAACTTGAAATAAAGATCTTGATATGCTAATAAACTTCTCCTTGATGATAAATACGAGATTCTCTCTTAACATCAACAAGTTTCCAACTTTTATCTTGAGTTTGGGGAGAAAAATAAAGAAGGTAAATGGAGAGAGAAGATAATTGTTATGATCTCATCCTCCCATATTTTATATAAGAATTAAAAAGATATCAGTCCCTTTGTCTCCTTTAAGGGTAAAATTGTTCATTTACTCCTTAGCATTTAACTCATCTAAAACAACCCAACATTCAAGCCTAATAACCCAAGAAGCCCATTAAAATGAACTCGAATCCTGACAAGGTCCAATAAAACTCGAACACTCAACTCAATATGATAGTCCAAAACTCAAGTCAACATCTAACATTGACTCAGGAAAATCTGGGTTATTACACGGTTTCACCATGCCATACTAGATTAAGTTACCTAGGTGCACATGCTCCCTGCGCATCGGATTATTTTTTGTAGGTGCACCTTAACTGTTGTGCTCTGCGTTGCACCGAATCATTTGGGTTGTTGACCAGTATTTGACAATGTTGGTTCCCCATTAACTTTTTTTAGGGACCATGCCTAGGGATTTCGACGTTTTGAGTTTATTGGTATAATTTGTTTCGTTAAATTCGAATATGATAAGCTATTTTTATGCATGACCTTAAAAATTAATTAAAGTATGAGATTAGTTAATGTATTTCATATTAATTATTATGCAGGGAATATTTGGATCAAACATCGTAACAAGTAAAGTACTCAAGAAGCTTGAATGAGGATTTATTATTATGTCTTAAGGTTAGTACACCTCGAACACCGAAATGTTTTATGAGCATCATAGATTGCCAAACGACAACGTTTACACATCAACTAATAAGCCAATAAAACACATTGTTTCATTGAAATAATAATTAACTAAAATTAAAACATTAACCAACTCTTATGAAACTACATCGTTTCACGTCATTTATTTTGGCTCTTTATATTAACCTTCTTTTTTCCCTTGTTTTACAAGTTAGATGAAGCTTGTAGCAGCATTGATGATCACGAAGAATAACTGAGATAATTTGGTGATGTCCGACAACGTTGGGACTAAAAAAATTTGGGTTTCTATCACAGTTTGTGGTTGGTTGTAAAGCTTAAAAAATAGACTGAATAAAGATTAAGAAAAATAAGCAGATTTAGGGAAAAAGAAATCAGAAATAAGGAAAAGATAAGAATTTTATTCATTTTTTTGATGGTTTTCTTAACCACAAACATCTCTCTTTCAACCCTTAAGAAAAATGCATGAAACACAACGTTTCAATCACACAAATATTTTTGTCAGCTGGCTAACAACCTAAAACAAAAAATTAAAAAAAAAGACAGGATATAACGAATAACAAAATAAAATAAATGAAAAACTTCTCCTTTACAAAATTCTTGCTCTCAAAGATTAGAAGATGAAAACTATTGTTGAAGCTTATAAAGAACTTCCCAGGTGACATCCTCTAAAAAAGAGTTTTTCCATTCAACCAACACTTCAGTCACGACCCTATTACCACGTTTGACCATTCTTTTCTATGATATGTTCTTAGGATCCTTTATAATGGTTCATCATTTCCTACCACATGCAAATCTGATTGTACATTAGCAGAACTCACCTGCTTCTTTAGTTGAGAAACATAAAACACCGGGTGAATCTTTGAGTTATTGGGTAGTTCCAGCTTATAAGCTATTTTTTCCACCTTATCAATCACTTTATAGAGTCTAAATCATTTTGGAGCTAGTTTTTGACATCCTTTGACATGCAAAGACTATTGCCTTTAGGGTTGTAGTTTTAATATACCAAATCTCTTATATGAAGTTCACAATCTATTCTTCCTTTATAATTTTGTTGCTTTATGAAATCATGTTCCCTCTGTAAATAAAGTTTCATAGATTTGATAGTTGTCTCCCTCTGTTGTAAAGTCATGTCTACAACAACCACACTTGAATTACCAACTAAATAAGGCATATGAAGAGGATTATCTTGCCCATACAAAATTTTATAAGGAATGGTGTTTATGGCTGAATGATGAGAGGTATTGTACCATCACTCAGCCATGTACAACCAATTGTCTCAATCTTTGAGTTTTTTCATCAGTCATACACCTTAAATAAGTCCTCCTTAAATAAGTCCTAAAGCATTGATTGACTCTCTCAGTTTGTCCATCTAACTCTGGATGATAAATTTTAGAAGGATTCACAATCACCTCTAACTTTTTTAAAAATTTCATCCTAAAATATACTCATGAAGACTTTGTCACGATCTTATACAATATTTTCTGACAAATCATGGAACTTGAGAATATTCTTCATAAAAACTTGAGTAATATATATGACAATAAAAGGATGTGATATTGCTATAAATTATCCAAACTTAATCTATCTACCACTACATTATAGCATTCTTATACTTGAAGCTTGGTAATTCCTCTAAAAAATCCATGCTAATATGGGTTGACATAGGTTCTGGAATTGGTAGAAGTTATAATAATCCTCTAGGACGTAGATCAATTTTGTTCTGCTGACAGACTCTACATTCATTAATCAGTCTTCTTATATCTTTTCTTAAGCCTTTTCAGTACATTATTTTAATAACTCTTTTCATGGTGGCTTTAATTTCAGAATATCTATCCATAGGACTATTATGAAAAAAATTCAACACTTTTATTTAATCCCTCATCTTACTCTCCAACTATTAATTTCCCTTTTCTCTTTAATATCTTTCCACCCCAAATGTATTTAAGATAATCAGTTTTATCCTCCATCAAAGAACTAATAATCTTTTGATCTCTCTTATCAACCCCACATGAATTTCTGACTTTCCTCCATAATTCAAAAATTGTATTGCTCCTATTTAAAACTTGATAGCTTCCAAATATAAGATTTCTGGATACAACATCAGTTACCCTGTTACGGATTCTCTTTCTGTAAATCACTTATTTTTGTTGTGTCGGTGTGATTGTCTATTGTTCAGTCAAAAATATGAGACTTTAATGATTAATTTTTACTTTAAAGAGTTTTCTAGGTAAATAGGGAGATCATTTTTACTATTATTAACACTATAAGCATCTCCTTTTCATAAATGGATAATCCTTGGTGTCTAACCCCTAACCTTTTACTGAAAAAGGCCAAGGTCTTTTTTCTTGAAAAAAATAACTTCTACTCTCATAACTGAAACATCAATCTATACAATAAATTCTTTCTCAAAGTTGGGTAGGGACAAAACTAGGCTAAGCATATTGTTGTCTTAATTGCATCAAAGGCTCTTTGTTCTTTCTTTTTCCACCTTCGTTCTCCTTTCTTCAGTAACTCAATAAGTTTCATTGCAATTAATTCATACCTCTTCACAAACTTTCTGTAATAACCCGAAAACCTTAAAAATTATATCAATTCTTTAATTGACTTGGGATATGGTCAATCTTTTATACATTGAACCTTGTACATCTCTTTAGAAATGGTGCCTTTAGAAATTATATAGCCTAGGTAGTCCATCTCTATAGTTCCAAAATGGCATTTACCTTATTGGCATAAAGTTGGTGACTTCTCAACGCTTCTAAAACCTCCCTGAGATGCTTTAGGTGTTCATCTAAATTTATATAATAGACAAAAATATCATCTAGAAAAATCAACATTGTCTTTCTCAAAGACTTCTTGAAGACTTTGTTCATTAATCTCTGAAAGGTGACTAGTGTGTTTGTAAGACCAAAGGGCATAACAACAAACTCAAAATGTCCCTCATGTATCCTCAATTTTTTTTGAGAATTCAGATTCTCACATTCGAATTTGATGATATTCAGACCTTAAATCCAACTTAGAAAATATTCTGACAACTCCTAATTCATCCAATAACTCCTCTATCAGTAGCATTGAAATTTTATCTTTCACAATTAATTGGTTTAATCTCCTATAGTCTACACACATCCTCCAAAAATCGTTTTTTTCATCATTACCACAGGGGATGTAAAGGAACTATTATTATCTCTAATAACCTCGGTGTTAAGTATTTTCCTAGTCAACCTATATATTTCATCTTTCTAGAAAATAGGGTATCTATAGGGTTTTAGTTTCACCACTGCCCTTTCATCAACTAAAAGAATTTTTTGATATTATCCTCTATCAGGGTAACCCTTTTGGTTCTTCAAAAATATCCCTAAATTCGTTTAATACATTTTGCATTGCTACTAACATGATTTCTTTTAATGATTTCATCTTCAGTTTTATATTCATCACCAATATGTACGCTATTGAAGGGTTAACTCCTTCCCTTAACATCTTAAATCATGGTTTGGGATCAATCAATGCCAAAGGAATGGGTTGAACTCCATTCAACTTAAAGAATCATTCTTGATACCAGAATTTCATTGATAATGTTGTAAAGTCCCACTTAATAGGGACCCAATGTGGAAAGCCATTGTATTCCAATAATAAAATCACCTCTCTTCAAAGGTAAAACTAAATAGTTGGGCTCGATGCACAATCAATATTGCTTGTCAAGTGATGGAAAAATTCTAATTTGGGTGTTAATTTGGTGGAAGCAAAAATATAGATAATTTGTACAAGGATTTATAGTGGTTCAAGCTTCGAATAAGTTCTACATCCACTACCTTAGCTTTCCACTAAGAATTTCCCAAATTCACTAAGAATTTTTTCTTTTAGAGGATAAAGGGCTAACCTTACAATATAGATTCTAACCTCGAATCTAGAATCCAAAGTTCATAACCCGAACTTTGGGAATTAACTCAAGAAAGAGAAAACTTAGCAAACTAGTAATCCTTCTAACAAGGCTAGTTGTTTTCAATCTAAGCACTCACCCAATTCCTAATACACTTAAGCATACATATACATTGAACTTACAAGTGTTGTTTATACAAAGAATAGGAATTTTGCTCTAAGACATATCTTTGATCATATGTTGTTGACAATTGAAGCATTAATCTTTTCTTGATGCTTGGAGGTCCATTTTGTAGTCCCAATTGAGTTTGTAATCATTTTAGATCTTTGGGATTGAAGTGGATTCGTTGGAGATAAGCTTTCATTTCATTTACTCTTTTTGATACAGTCGGTATCGATACTCGAGAGACGATTATCGTTACGCCTATTTTGGGAAGTAATAGTTGCACTATCTTTAGCAAAGGCGTATCAGTACACCACCATAGCGTATCGGTATGTTATGTCTGTAAGAAACTAGTCGTTAGGGTTTAAAAGCTTAGACTATCGGTACACTTATATACCATATCGGTACACCTTACCGTATCGGTACGCTAGGGACTTGTACCGGTACGAGTTTTACTCATTGAAAAATTACTATAGCTTAAACCCTTACCTATATTGATACAGGAAAAACCATATTGGTACATTCTGTTCAAAATATGAGGTTTAACTACTTTAAAATATTTTGAAAACATCCAAAACCATTTGAAAACATCTCAAACTTATTTTCAAGTTGTTTGAAAATAAAACTTTTTGAAATCTTTTCAAATTAGTCTAAAACTATTTTTCAATTATTATATCAAAACATATAGTTCTACATAAATAATCAGCAACAAAAAAGTGACCTTGTGTAGTTTATTCCTCCCCTTTTTATATTTTCACTATTTGTAATACTCCCATCAGCCACTATAACCTTTATGTTAACTCTTTTCTCTACTATTAAGTTAATCTTTTAGCTACAGAGCTACTCACAAAATTGTGAATGCTATCAGAATTTAACAAGGCTACAAAGTTGGCCTCTATAATGAATATTCTCAGCTTTATTATCTCCCATGAAGACATACGCCACATGGCTTACAAAGACAAAATAGAATGATTAATTTTCTCCCCTCCAAGGAATCTTCATAGTCCACAAACTCTTCTGGTTCACCTTCCTCCTCGATGACATACACTGTGATTTGGAACACCTGGGACTTAGCACAACAATACCCACGGGTATACTTGGATGAGCACCAGAAGCATAGTCCTTTTTTCCTTCTATATTCAATGTCAACAGAAGTCAATACCTTATTAACCCCTTACATTGTTTATAATTGGAGCCTTTCTAGAACTTGGACTAACCACAATATGAGAAATACTACGAAAATTAAAATTATGACTCACAATAGATGTTCGAGAGGAAATGGACAATGTAGAGGCATGGTTGTCCTAGTAATAGTAGGTTGGACCTTCTTAACAACAGGATAAAATATTATCTCTAATTATTTAGTCATATGAAATGCTTCAATCAGTGTTTTAAGTTGCAATAACTTCAGGAATTGACTTATCTTCAAATGGAAATGATTTTAAACATGCTATGAACATAATCATCTAATAATTTTACCGGATTCAATAACATGACAAACTCCTCATAAAACTTATCGACTAAGTTCGTTTGTTAGAGAGTAACCAATTTTATAAAAGGATCTGAGAAACCTTCTGGAGAAAATCTATCTTGTAGCATCTGTAGATATTGAACCCAACTCACTATACTCAAATCAATAATTTCACGCATCGCAAATTAGTGCCATTGAAGGGTCTTCCCTTGCAGATGTAATATTACCAATCTAACCTTAATTGCCTCGGATACTCATTCTTCTTTAAAATACTATTACAATTTAGCCAACTATTCTTTGAACTCCATCTCATCAAATTTTGGGTAAATCAATTTGTAAGCAAAATTATTGGATGATGATCATAACCCTGTGGTTTTTTCTTGGAATTCCTGCTCGAAAATCACCTCCACTCGTAACTTAAGACTTCTACTACTCGAAGCTGGAGCAAATGTGTTTTTCTGTATCTGAGGGACAGCACATAAGGTCCCATCATCATAGGTGGAGATCTCAAAATTTCTTCTGAAATTGTACTTTTTTCCAACACAATCAAAATTAGCTTCTATATCTCTGTTAAAATTGATGTTCGTATATCAAACAATCAACTATCCATTTTGACATCTAGTTGAGCAATACCTGACTTAAGTTGGGAAATTCCTCAATCGAAATCTGATTGAGAAACTGGATGTGCGTGTGTCGAATGAGCTTCAATGAGCTTTTGTGTCACGTAACTCCGAATTATTATGACATCGATCATGTTGAGGAACGTGCTAGTTTTGATACCCTTGTAAAGCTTAAAAATTAGACATAGCGAAGATTAAGAAAGCGAAGTAGATTTAGGGAAGAAGAAGAAATAAAAAATAGGGAAAAAATAAGAATTTCATTTAGTTTTAATGATTTTCTTAGCCACAAATATCCCTCTTTTAACTCTTAAGAAACACGCCTAAAACGCAATATTTCAGTCACACAAATATTCCTGCCAGCTGACTAACAACCTAAAACAAAAAATTAAAACAAAAAGACAAAGGATATAACGGCTAACAAAATAAAATGCATGAAATTGGACGAGAGGTTTTGTAACGCCCAAAAATGGGCCTAGAAGTTAGTGAACAAGTTTCGTCGGTTAGCCTAGTTCGTGATTAAATACTTAAAAATTGATTTTAATCGAAATAAATTATGGAAAAATATCCTAAAATCCTTATTTAATATATATTTGAATTTGTTCAACTCAATTTTGAAAATTGACCCTTTAATCCCTAAGATTTTGAAATTAGTGACTATTTTGTAAAAATTAAAAATTGGAGGATAATTTTATAATCTAAGCCAAAACTTGGAATCTTTAAGGGTATTTGATCTAATTGTAATTCTATTTTATCTAACCTTATA
Organism: Abelmoschus esculentus; assembly: GCA_035048815.1. Taxonomy (NCBI): domain Eukaryota; kingdom Viridiplantae; phylum Streptophyta; class Magnoliopsida; order Malvales; family Malvaceae; genus Abelmoschus; species Abelmoschus esculentus. The sequence goes on along the minus strand of JAUCBN010000002.1, from coordinate 9,537,190 downwards.
TGGGCTTATTTAATTAACTCAAAACCCAAATTTTAAAACATCTAACTTATATTACCTAATTTAAGTCCTAAAAACCTATTTTTATATCATAAACCTAAACTTATTTTTATAATTCCGACTTCTCATATTCTTGGCAGAAAATCCATCATATTTTAATATTTAAAAATCAATATTTTCAATAAAAATTCGTTTGGTTAATTATTTATATTTTTCTTCTTCAAAAAGTCATGTTTTTCAATTGTTTTTCTTCTCAAAAACCATGGAAGTGGTTTGTATCAAATTTATAGGTTCTAAAACATTCAAAAATCTAAATTATAGAGTTCTTTTTTTAAATTCCCAAGTTATTGGCTTGGTACAATTGTTTTTAAACTTTATTTCAAGAGAAATCGGTTTTTGTGGTTGAACTTGTGATTTTCGTTCAAGGTCTTTAACTCAATGTTTTTGGATCCTAAATTCATGATTTTGGATGTATTATGATCTTTATAACATGTATTTAATTTATTTAATCCCGTACTTTAGGTTTGCGTGAAGTTTGGTGGGTTTCGGGAAGTTTTCGGTTAAGGTTTTGATAGGTTTTTAATGACTGTTGTTTAGGGGTCCGACTTGGGGTTTTTTTGTGTGCGATTAGGAGCACTAAATCCCTATTTTTTTATGATTGAATAACTTTAGGAGGTAGAGGAATAATTTTTAGGGAGATCGGAAAGTCTAATCGCATTTTCGGGTGACATGTCGAGCAAGTTTCGGTAAATCGGTGAGTAGATTATGAGGGTGGGATACTTCGGTAGTGTTTTATACTTGTTTTAAAAAGTTTTGGGAGTGTAGGTAAGGTGTGAAAACCTCCTTATACTCGGAAGTAAGTTTAAAGTATTGCTTTCTTAAAGGTTCCCATATTATGTCATGTTTTTACTATGTTATTTGTCATGCTCTTATTGTGTTGTGCATATGTGATTATGCATGTATATAAATGCTCATGAGACTGTTTTTAAAGAGATTTATATGCATTCGATGTTCCCATGATTTTATTTTGAAAAATAAGATAAAAGTGGTTTTATCAATTTTTGCAAGTGATGCATGAAAAATGGGATACATTTTATTTGAATTATATTTTGAATTAAGTTTTGAGCATTGAGTTTTGATAATATATTGTCTAGTTAAGTGATGAACCTTATGAGATAAGTTGATCGATCAATAGGGTCTAGAGTGCACTATAAATATTCAAAATTCGTACGTTTGTAAATTCCTTGTGTGTTGCATTTTGGCTTTTAGCCTAATATTGTGTGTCATGACCTAGATTTGAATTCGAGTATCGAGTTAACCCGAGGAGTTGGGCTTCGGCTTTGGGCCCCGGGTTTGAGTGTTGGGCCTTAGGCTTTTGGGCTTGTTTTGTTGTTGGGCTTGTTTTTGCTGTGGGGCTGAGAGTATTTTGGTATTTACCAAATGAAGATGAAAAGAGAGGGGTTTGGGTTTTAATTTCTACAGATGAATGACCTCATTCCTTTTCTCTCTTCTCTCTTCACCCTTCATCTTCCCCCACCTTAGAAGCAAGTAAAGATAAGGAAAAAGGTTTGATCTTTAAGAGATTTAGTTGGAATCTCGTTTTTATGCTTGAGAAGATGTTGTAGAGCTATAAAGGATTTATCAAAAGAGGTAAGGAAGTGTTGGTTTAGAGAAGGATGAAGGTTGAAGAGGGGTTTAAGCTTGACAACGAGAATAGGTTTTTGGGAGTGTTAATCTTGGTTTCTCTAGTGTCTTAGACTTTGAGAATCATCTCCTTGGTGTCTAATTCACTTATTGTCTTACCCTTTGTAGAGAAACAAGTGGGAGAGCATTCTTCAAGCTTTGGGAAGGATAAAGCTTGAGCTTGTGTTGGGAGCTCGGGTTTGCTGCTTTTGCTGCTAAGGTTTGTTATCTTCCAACTCATAATCATCATACATGTCGCGTGTCAAAAGTGTGCGTTTAGTGCAAGTGGACACATCGCAAGTAATAAGTGATAAGTATTTATCGAGTTATCGTCTCCTCAGGGACCGGTCTACTTAATATGCTTTCTTTATCTTCTTGCTCTGTAGAAAAATAAAAACACAAGTGAATGGGTGTGATTTATTAAACTAGAATAATTGAATAAAAATAACAAGGTCGAAATATCAGAGAGAAAGATGGGCCAGGATCTAGTTGTATTGTATTGTGGACTTGATTGACTTGTCTTTATCCAATGCAATCGCATATCTCTGCCTCGGCAGCACTGCATTTTACTGCCTGGGCAGCGATAACGCTGTCCGCCGCGGCAATCCCTTGCTCGTGGGCAGACTTTACCAAAGTTCAGCAAAGTGTCCTTGAATGACTCCGCTTATCCCTAAGTGAGAGTGCTGTTGATGACTAGTCCTTGATGATACCTCCCGGCGTGAACCAATTATACTCACCAACCAATCTCACACTTCTTTTAGCCGCTGAAACTCTTAACCTATCCCTAGGCCGAGTTAGTATTTCGCGATTGAAACACCGTACTTACCCCTTTCGTGAATCTAGCTCTCTTGAGCTTAGATAAATGGATCACTTACAAACTTTCCTCCCGGGCTTGAATGCAAGAACAATGAATAACAAAGGATAAGCAAACCTTGATAATCTTTATTGCATTGAATGAAAGATAAAGTACAATCTCTTCTCACAAATACTCCACAACCTTTACCTAAACCCTATGAAGGTTTTAGAACATGATGGAGAGGAAAGAAACAAGAGTAGAAGTCGGCTCTCCCTAGGTATTTCGATGTCCATTACATTGGGTCGCTAGGTCTTTATATAGGCTAGACCTAGGGCAAACCTTTCCTAAGTAGAATACAACTTGGAGTAGGGAACAAGTCAAGTACATAATAATAATATATTTCCAAGTTTGAATTCGGCTAAGGGGGCTTTCTCGCGTGGTATTCCTTTGGGCTTTTGCTTGTGCTAGCCAGCTCCGATTCATGGGCTTCAAGTCCAGACACGTTCCTTGGATTTTTGTCTTTCCATCGCCTATCACTTTGCTTCCTGTCTTCCTGCTGCTGCCTCGGCATCAGGTCCTGCCTCGGCCTTGTCTCTGCCGCGGCACTGGTTCTCCTGCACAGATATGAAAACGCAGTAAAACGTGCCCTTTTCTGTAAATAGTATCTATTTAAGTATAACTTCTAAATATATCATATTAAGCATATGCATTGGTTCAAGTGGGTGAATATTTGGTGATAAATGCCGATAAAAGGAGTATAAAGTGATAGTGTGTTGAGCACTTATCACACCCCCAAACTCGAACTATTGCTTGTCCTCAAGCAATGAAAACCATCAATTTGCCGAACTCTACTCTCTCTTGGTCTTACATGTCCATCTATTCTCCCCACCATAGCTAGGCCTATCTTTAAGCCTTAACCATTCGGCTACCTAAGAATTTACCTAGAAACAAACTATAGGGTTGTGAGTGTGTGCATTTTTGTGGACAAGTTGATTAAAGGCTTTCTTAGATAAACTCTAAGTTCAAGACAAATAGACATTGGTTAAGTCTTCTCTTCTTTTCCAAACCCCAAATCTTGAGCCGGTTTCGGGCACCTCAAAGACTTGTGTTTTTCTTTTCACTAAAAATCTTTTTGTCTTTTCTTTTTGGTATTCCTTAATACATACTAGAGCCAATTTCGGGCACCTCTAGCATGAAGAAGAGATTTTCTAGAGCCGGTGGTAGGCACCTCTAGTTACTTTTCCAAAAATCTAAGTCTTTATCACCTAAGTTCATTAAAAGAATCCCTATAATCCACAAGTCCCAAAAGTGTTTGAAGTTTTTCCTATAGTAAGCTTCTAAGTTTTCATCCTTAAGCATCCTAAGGTTAAGCCCTCTTAACAGAACCTAAACATGGTAAGGAGAAAGATTTCTATAGCCTTAAAGAATAAACTAAGGCAATATTGATGATGAGCAGTGCAAGAGTGTAGGTAGTTAATTCAAGTAAGGCGGGGAGCATAAAAATAAAAAAATTTCACTGGAATACTCCCTTTTTTGGCACGGCCACGGCAGTAGATTGCTGCCTTAGCAGTGAATCTGCGCCCCCAAACTCAAACCAAGCATTGTCGTCAATGCTTTATATTTGGAAGGAATAAGCGGCAAAACAGAATATGAATTTTATATGCAGCAAGGGAAGATAGTAAAAGCAATTGAATATTGAAATAAAGGACAAAGAATTTTAGAGCGACTCCGAAGAGCTGCTCGTAACAATTTTTCTTCGTTGCCTAGATGCCATGTGCTTTGTCCTTGGGGAGGGCGATGGTTGCGCCTTTGCTTGCCTCGGCGGCTGGACTCGAGTGGGTGGGGTCCTATGCATTGGGGCTTCTACTTCTTCTTCTTCTTCAACATCCGCCGTCTCTTCGGTTATTATCACATCCGTTCCTCCTCCCATCGCAGTTGCTCCTCCGGTGTGGTGTGTGCTTGGGCCAGCAACAATGGAGCCTTGGTGTACATACGCATCTATCTCGGCGGATAGATTGCCCATGATAATTGGCGATCTTGGTGGAGTGCTGAAAACGGCTCTCCGCTTGGATGGCCTTCGGCTGACAGATGAGGCCGCAGCAGAATCTACTGGCCTAGATGGTCCAGCAGCCTGGTATTGGGGCTGAGGGTCCGGATGGAAGAACGATTGCGGTCCTCTTGGGGCTGGTGTCGTCTCGGTGTAGGGTGCGGCAGTAACGAACATATTGCTTGGGAACTCCGGGAATTGGACGCCTTGGTCCGGGAATGCGTGCATCATCATTTGGGCGAGCGTTCCATTGAAGTCCCGTTGGTACTCCATGTACCGTTGTTGTCGAAGATCCATCGCGGCCATGCGCTGCAAGATTTCTTGATAAGGGTCTGCTGCGGCAGAGGTATAGGCAGTACCAGGCATGTTTGTCGTGTACTGGGCCCCGGCAGCAGTGTCGGCAGTGAACTGCTACGGTGTTGCCTGGACAGGTTCTGCTTGTGTGATCTGCATGACTTTGTGGCAGAATTCCCTGGTCCATCCTCTTCTTGGGGGTGTGTATTCATCGGTTTCTTCAATAGGCATACCTGCAGAAACACATAAACCCGTAATCAAGCAAGGGAAATACAATGGTCCTCGATCTTTCTTACCGCACTCGTGAATCTCCCGTAGGATAATTTCTCCAACGTTGATGGTCCTTTTGTTGATGATGGATTGGATTAACACCAATCTCTTGCGATCCACCGTGCTATTATGTGATGTTGGGATGAGGCGTCGTTTGACGAAGGTGTTCCACATCTTGGCCTCCGGCTTCAAACTTTGTCTTATTACGGAACCCCGATGGGTACCGGTTTCCCATGGAGTGTTTGCGTAACAAAGATCGTCTTTGATCAGTTCATAGTCCTCGGCAGTGATATCTTCGAAGAAGTCCGCATGGAGATCGCTGGCCAGGGTGAGGCCGTAGAAGCTGTTGATTGTTTCGGCATCGAGTTGCACTGGCCTGCCGCGGCAGTGGACAAAGAGAGTGTCTTTGCTGGGCCCATGAGCGTAGAACTCCCGTACTATTGTGGCGTTTGCCTGGGCAGGTTGCAAACAGAATACTTCTCAATTTTGGTACTTGATTCTGTCGAACAAGTAGTGTTCGATACCATAATTCTCTTCGTCCGCGTGCTGGAACCCTTGTTCTTCCCAAAGTTGCCTCGCGATGAATGATCGATTGAATCGTTCTTCAACGTTGGTTGGGGCGAATCTTTTGTAGGTTGCCATCAAGAAAGAGCGAATTTAGTTCTTGGAGGTTTTCTTGAAGAGAAAACTGGAAAATCAGAAGGGATTAGTATGCAGAGAGTAATTGAGAGAGGGATTGTTAAGGATACTAAAGAAAACAAGAAAGTAAGAGTGAATAGTTCAAGAGGAAGGAGTTTCTTATATAGGCCTCGGCCTTGTAACCGTTGAGATCACTAGCCGTTGTAACCGTTTCCTTCTTCTGCCGTTTCCTTTTCTGCCGCGGCAGGGATCTCGGCAGACTAGCCATTACACTTTTCTGCCCGTTGAGACTGCTGCGGCTCTGACACTGTTTTACTGCCTCGGCAGAGTTCCTGCTGTGAACTATTTTTCCCTTATCTTTTTATTCCTAAATAAAAATTTAAACACACAAAAGAAAAATACTAAAAACGAAAATAATTAGAAAAATAAAAATAAACTACCAACCCTAATATAATAAAGAAAAGAAAAAGGGAGAGGTTAGGTTACTGGTGGAGAGCATGTGAATGCGTCTCCCAAATTTATTTTCTCCCTTAGGCCCAAATTATGTATCTGTTGTGGGCCGCTCCTTAGTGTTGTCTGTCCATCCGTCTTGGGCTTGATTTTCTTGCCGAATATCCTGCCGAGCAGACTGCCCAGGCAAGATATCTTATTGTCTACTGTGCGGATGGCTTTGCATTCCTATGGATCGTCATACCTCTTTAAGTTGTGGAATGCGTTGAGTTTGACTTGTTGGTCATTGACCCGCATAGTCAACTCTCCTTTTTCCACATCAATCAATGTACGTCCAGTTGCTAGGAAGGGTCTCCCAAGGATGATCGGTGCGTTGTCGTCCGCTTCACAATCAAGGACAAGGAAATCAGCAGGAAAAATAAACTTATCAACTCTTACCAGTATGTCCTCGATTTTTCCTTCAGGTTGCACATAGGATCTATCCGCGAGTTGGAGCATCACTGTTGTAGGCTTCGGCCTTCCAATTCCAAGCTTTTGGAAGATTGATTTAGGCATGAGGTTTATACTTGCTCCAAGGTCGCATAGGGCCTTTCCTTCATAACTCTTTCCTATTGCACAAGGTATAGTGAAACAACCAGGATCTTTTAACTTTGGTGGCATGCGGTTATGCAGCATTGCCATGCATCCCTCGGTGGCAGCCACTGTCTCAAACTCACCTATTCGTTTTCTCTTTGATACCATATCCTTTAAGAACTTGGCATAGTTGGGCATTTGTTCAATGGCCTCAACGAATGGTATGTTGATGTGGACTTGCTTCAAGATATCGAGGAACTTCTTGAACTGTTGATCCTGTTTTTGTTTCTTCAACCTTTGCGGGAAAGGTGGTGGTGGTCTCATCTCATCCAGTGTTTCCTTAGTTTGGAATCGTATACCTGGCACCACTGGAATTTTTGCTGCCTCGGCAGACTGCTCAGGTGCTGCAGTGCTTGCTGCCGGGGCAGTGTTGTCAGTCTCGGTATGATCAGCCTCTTCTTTTGATTGATCCGCCGGTTGGGTTTGGTTCTCTGGGATCTTCTCTTTCAACTGTAGACCACTCCTGGTAGTGATTGCTTTGCACTGTTCATGGCTTAGTACCTTAGCAACCTCAGTATTGCTAGGTAGGCCTCCTTGTGGTCTAGTGTTTATACATTGAGCAAATTGCCCAACCTGAGTTTCCAGAGTTTTTATGGTCGCTTCTTGATTTTGTAGCCTCATCTCAGTCCTATTCATAAAGGCGTCGCGGTCCTCTTGATGAAATTACTATTTTCTGCCATGTATGACTCGATTTTCATCATGAAGGCCTTTAACGTGTTTTCCAATGAATTGACCGGTTGCTGCTGCATCTGCGGCGGCGGCAACGGTTGTTGGACTTGCTGCTGCGGCATTGGCTGCTGAAATCCCGGTGGTTGGGTGATTGGGTTTAAGGCATTATTTAGGTTACTCTAGGATAAGTTTGGATGCCTCTTCCATGAGGGGTTGTACGTGTTGGACATCACATTGTTACGGTTGTAGTTCCCAACATACATACCGGTCTCTTGATTCATGCAATCAACAGAACTGTGGTTGCCTCCACATAAATCATAACATAAATCAATTACCTTGACCTCACGGGTATTGTTTTGTAATTGTAGGTTTTGCACCATCTTGGTAAGAGAGGCCAATTGTGCACCCACTGAACTTGATGAATCTAATTCGTTTACTGTGGCTTGGCGTCTTACTCCTCCTCGCCTAGATGTGGGAAACTGGAAGTCATTCCTTGCGAGTTTGTTCAAAATGTCAATAGCTTCCTCGGGCGCCTTGTCCAGGAGTGTGCCGTTTGCCGAGGCATCTAACATCATCCTTGTCGGGGCATTTGTGGCGTTGTAAAACATTGTCACTTGTGTCCATAAGGGAAATCCATGCAGCGGACACTTGTGCAATAGCTCTCTATAGCGTTCCCATGCCTCGTACATTGGTTCGTCTTCAGCCTGTCGGAAAGAAGTAATTTCATTACGAATTCTATCATATAGATTAGTAGGATTAAAACGAGTAATGAAATCATGGCATAGTTCACTCCAGGATCCAATAGATCCCGCTAGAATGCTATTCAACCAAACTTTCGCCCTATCCCTCAATGAATAGGGGAATAGCTTTAATCGCAAGACATCTTCATGGACTCCTTGGATTTTGAAAGAGTTGCAAATCTCCATGAAGGATTTGAGATGCTGCCTTGCGTCTTTAGTTGCAGACCCACCAAATTGTCCAATTGTATTTAATATGTTGAACATAACAGGTTTAAGTTCAAAATGGGCTGCTTCAATCTCAGGTGTAACGACTCCTGGGTTTAGTCCATTTAGGTCCTCCTCCAAGAAATCTCTGACAGTCAGCTGCCGCGGCCTAGGTGGCGGCGATAGACCTTCATTGCCGGCAGGTATGTTTTGTCCTGCCTGAACCTCTGCCATGACTCCTCGGATTTGTCTCCTCAACCTTAGCCTTATTCTTTCAATCTCAGGATCTAACTCGTATAAGGGGTTGGTTGGATTGACCCTGGTCATACACCAAGAAAAACAAAACTAAAATAAAAATAAAAATAAAAAGAAACAAGAAAATAAGGAAAATAAAATTTAGTTGCCAGTCCCCGGCAACGGCGCCAAAAACTTGTCGCGTGTCAAAAGTGTGCGTTTAGTGCAAGTGGACACATCGCAAGTAATAAGTGATAAGTATTTATCGAGTTATCGTCTCCTCAGGGACCGGTCTACTTAATATGCTTTCTTTATCTTCTTGCTCTATAGAAAAATAAAAACACAAGTGAATGGGTGTGATTTATTAAACTAGAATAATTGAATAAAAATAACAAGGTCGAAATATCAGAGAGAAAGATGGGCCAGGATCTAGTTGTATTGTATTGTGGACTTGATTGACTTGTCTTTATCCAATGCAATCGCATATCTCTGCCTCGGCAGCACCGCAGTTTACTGCCTGGGCAGCGATAACGCTGCCCGCCACGGCAATCCCTTGCTCGTGGGCAGACTTTACCAAAGTTCGGCAAAGTGTCCTTGAATGACTCCGCTTATCCCTAAGTCAGAGTGTTGTTGATGACTAGTCCTTGATGATACCTCCCGGCGTGAACCAATTATACTCACCAACCAATCTCACACTTCTTTTAGCCGCTGAAACTCTTAACCTATCCCTAGGCCGAGTTAGTATTTCGCGATTGAAACACCGTACTTACCCCTTTCGTGAATCTAGCTCTCCCGAGCTTAGATAAATGGATCACTTACAAACTTCCCTCCCGGGCTTGAATGCAAGAACAATGAATAACAAAGGATAAGCAAACCTTGATAATCTTTATTGCATTGAATGAAAGATAAAGTACAATCTCCTCTCACAAATACTCCACAACCTTCACCTAAACCCTATGAAGGTTTTAGAACATGATGGAGAGGAAAGAAACAAGAGTAGAAGTCGGCTCTCCCTAGGTATTTCGATGTCCATTACATTGGGTGGCTAGGTCTTTATATAGGCTAGACCTAGGGCAAACCTTTCCTAAGTAGAATACAACTTGGAGTAGGGAACAAGTCAAGTACATAATAATAATATATTTCCAAGTTTGAATTCGGCTAAGGGGGCTTTCCCGCGTGGTCTTCCTTTGGGCTTTTCCTTGTGCTAGCCAGCTCCGATTCATGGGCTTCAAGTCCAGACACGTTCCTTGGATTTTTGTCTTTCCATCGCCTATCACTTTGCTTCCTGTCTTCCTGCTGTTGCCTCGGCATTAGGTCCTGCCTCGGCCTTGTCTCTACCGCGGCACTGGTTCTCCTGCACAGATATGAAAACACAGTAAAACGTGCCTTTTTCTGTAAATAGTATCTATTTAAGTATAACTTCTAAATATATCACATTAAGCATATGCATTGGTTCAAGTGGGTGAATATTTGGTGATAAAGGCCGATAAAAGGAGTATAAAGTGATAGTGTGTTGAGCACTTATCAATACATATCATGTTTTAAGCTTCTTGGCATATTTATTGATTGGTTTGGTATGCTTGGTAGCTTTAGGTGACCTTTAATGGTAGATTATGTTTATGTTGATGAACCTTCGTAAAAATGATGTAAACATGCTTAGGATCACTCCATTAGTGTCTAGAATCAGTTTGGGATTAAATGGATCAAGTTTGAGTAGAGTTTTAAGTGTTCAAATATGCAAAACTGCACATTCCGTGCAAGGGTATCGGAACGCAGGTAGGGCGTTTCGATACCGAGTCGTCCAGTAACCTTCGCGATTCGATACCAGTATCGAATCGGGTAGGTCCTCTTTTGTTGACTTTGAGTTCGGTCAAAGCATTTTGATACCCCCCTTTGGTGAGGGTATCGATACCTGGTGTTTCGATACTCCAAGTAGGGGTATTGATACCCCATGTCATTTTTGCCCAGGTTCTTGTGGAAAAATGGTAAAGTCTCATAATGCTACCTAAGAAGCTCCAAAGACTTGTGATGTGAGCACGAATACGATCCTTATATTATTTTCTACAACCTTTCAGAGACCGTTTAACGGAGGCAAGTTGTTTACATTTGATAAGCTTCAAGAAGCTTATTGTTCCTTAATCTTGGATGTTCAAACTAAGCTCAGATTTATGAAGGTGTATTTCAACCCGAAGGAAGAACCTCCACCATCATCGAAGATCTTCAAGGCTAAGGGAGTTCTTCCTTATTTTATCTTTTAGATATTCTTGTCAATATATGCATTTGAGTGCTAGCTTAAGAGTTTGTTGCATGTAGTTGCAAGAGCATTAATAAGTTTACATGTTCAAGAATACATGATAGTTCATTTAATATGTTAGCTCATTTAAGCATGATAGTTCATAAGCATGCTAATTCATTAAATAAGTTATGTTCATAAAGCATGCTAGTTTATTTAAGTAAATTCTAATTTACATAGAAGTTGCATTATTTTAACATATGTTTTTGTGTTATTAGGTGCATTAATTCTGAATAAATACATGTTTTAATTCTTTTGAGATTCAATAAATCAAGTGAGAGTAAAGGTATGGATTAATATAATACTTAAAGAGGGAATTGAAGGAGTCTTGTATATTCAGTCAACTTGATCGCCATATTTGAGTTGGATCTAGGCCGAAACGAATTTTTAAATCTGCTTAAAACTTGTACCCTTATTTCTTATCTTTCCAACGCACTTTGAATCACATTGATCCGATATCGGGAGCTTGAGATATAGTCATTTTACCAAAGACAGAGCAAGCTGGAATTTTATTACGAGAAATGCATGCAAGGATAAGCTTGAACCAAGGAGAGACTTTTCATATTCAGCAAAGAGACAAGCAATTGAATGGAAGATTTATTCATACAAATAAAGCATTCAAGGTCTTATTATCAACCATTTTGTGAGACTATTCAAATTCTAAATAAGACACACATTGAAGAGCTACTTTATTCATGCCATTATGACATTCAAGGAGGACAAATGACTTGTAGATGAGCATAGAATTCAATGAGACACTCTACCTAGGAAAAATGGATGTTTACATTTATCCTAGTGTTGTCCACATTCATCCTACATGTTCTACAAACTATTCAGCTACCAAAGAAGATGGAAGAACACAAGCCTTAATGTCTTGTCATTATTGTCATGTTTATTTGTTAGACTTTTTTTATTTTGTTTTTCTATAAATAGTCACTAGCATTTCATTTGTAAGGGAACAACTTTGATTCTAATATGCTTTTGTGTGAGTGTTTTATCTCTTTGTTCTTTATTGAACTTATCCGACTTATCAAGGAATTCTCGTTGTGGCGTCATTCCTCATTTTCATATACTAAGGTTCCTAGTTTTCTAACTAGAGGGTCACGGTCATTCATTTATGAACATTATAGGAAACGAGTCTTCACTTTTATATAGTGTTGGTTCCTTCCTCGTTCCTCTAAACATCCAATAAGATTGGGTCGACATTCTCTATACTGTCGGTTATTTCCTGATTACTTATCATCATTACCTTTCCCCATTTAAACATATACTTTCATCATCATCTTTCATTCATCGTATTACATTTTCATCAAATCACTAAATTAACTTCCGCAATCATATCAATTCCATCATCAAGAACCCTTTTGAATTCATTTAATCACATTATGAATTACTTACTACATTTACGATTGGGCAACTAGTGAATTCCAGAAACTCAAGTAACCGGGATCATATCAACTTGTTTAAACTTTAAAATGAATATTAAACCGAGAAATAGACATCTAGCCCCGTTAAAGAGATAATTGAATACTAATTGGAGTCTAGTGGTATAAACTAGTATGTGGAACCGTTAAGGGTTCGTGTGACCTATTCGAGTCATGTGGCATACTATATGATGGTAAAACTGATAATCTTGTTGTTGCGTGTTTTAAGTACTTCGCAAATACGTGCAAGTGTATACGTTTCAAGTTATAGTATAGAAAGATATCGTCTCCACAGGGATTGATGCTTCTTCTGGAACCTAATTTCTTGCACTGAAAATAAAGACACAATTGTTTAGAGAATTGATTTTTAAATGAAAATAATAAAATAAACAAGTAAAATAAATTGGAATAATCATTGAAATTATTAGGTTGGGTTATCCTGTATTATGGAATGACGGTTGAGTAAATTCTTCCTCGTAAGTGGGTGATCACACCACTCAATTATTCCGGCAATTGGGCTTAGTCAGATTGCCTAGCCAGTTCATCCGAATGCTTGGGCAATTGCAACTAAGGGAATTGCTCGGGCAAGTTGAGCGACTATCCTCAAGGTTCGGCAAAGCGTTCTTCAATGGTCTCGTTATCCCTAACCTGAGACGCTGTTAATTGCACAACTCTTGACGATACATCCCTGCGTAAATCAAAAGTGAACAACAACTTTCTTGCGCTTCTATTAGCCGTTGAAATCCTACACTTATCCCTAAGTCGGATTAGTTCTCACGCACTTGGATCGAACCATGCCTATTCGTTTCATGAATCTAATTCTCCCGAATCTAGATAAATGAATCGTTTATCGAGGTTCTTTCTCAATTCTCTCGCAAACCAAATTAACACCAAGAATAGGCAAACCTTGATTAAGAACACACCACAAACTTAAATAGAATTTAAACTAGATCAATCCATAAAATAGAATAACCCAAGCCAACTTTAAATTAGTTCATGGCTGGGCAACAATATCCAACAAATAATCCTTTCATCACTCGAATAAAACAAGAGAAAAGAAAGATGAAAAGAAAGACGATAGCTCCTTGCTCTCTTGTTCTCTATCGCACGTTCCAACCTCCTCTTGCTTTGGACGACATCTTTTTCTTTTTATAGGATCTTTCTAGGTCAAATAATGTGATAAGAATTTGATTAGGAAATAAATATTAATTTAAATATTTGTTTCCCATATTAAATCCAATCTCCTAAAATCTTTCCATGTCTTTTGAAATCAACTTTATCTTCTTGTGATTTAAATTGGCATCAAATCCCTACAAATAAGGAAACACACAACCAAAATATCTTTTTCCACAAAATTTAACCAAAATATAAATTAAATACACAAACTAAAGAAATTACGTAAATATGTATGTATGATTAATAATGCAACTAATATTATGCTTAATTCTAACAATAATAAGAGTAAAAAGGGTAATAAAAATAGTACTTTTGGACACTTATCACACCCCTAAACTCGAACTATTGCTTGTCTTCAAGCAATGCAAACCTAACAATTAATTGTCAAGGCATCCAATCTTCACAGACATGCTTTCAAATTTAACTTCCAACCTCAGAACCGGGGCAGAAAGTATGATCACCTTTTAATTTTTCGAAAGACAAAGAATTTTTCCAGAATCAGACTATAATACTCATGACATAGTGTGTGCGTATTTGTGTACAAGTCAACTTTTAAGGTTCTATGTGAACAGTCGGTTTAACACAGTAATTGCCTGGGCATAAATTTAATTTTACTAGAGCCAGTTTCGGGCACCTCTAGCAATTAAGCAATTCCTTTAATTTTAACAACTAGAGTCAGTTTCGGGCACCTCTAGTGATTCTTCAATGCAAACAAACTAGAGTCAGTTTCGGGCACCTTTAGAATGATATTGCTTATCCACTTTTCTCCTTTTTTTCTTTCTTTTTTTTATCGCTTGATTTTTTAATTTTTTTATTTGCCCAAAATTCCAACAACCTAAATTCACAAAGTCTCTATCAATCAACAAGTCACAACCGTGTAAAAAACAACATCATAATAAAATTCCGGATTCTCCCAATGCAATCCTAAAATAAAAGGTTATTTCAATTAAGTGCAATGGCAAAATGTCGTCATTAGTTATCCATCAAATTTCAAGCAATTAGAACAGATTAAAATTCTTGGCAAATAATTTATGCAATCTATATGCAACCACTAATAATGAATGCAACTATCATGAATTAAAGGTAAACACCCCCCAAACTCGAGATGAGCATTGTCCCCAATGCATGCAAAAATAAAAATAAGAATGCAAATGAGTTAGAAAGGTTGTCACCTTGAGTTAGTAATTTCCTGCTTGTCACGTATTTAACTTTTAGTCCTCGTCGTGGTGGTTGTGCTGGTGGAAGAAGTCCTCCATTTATGCTTTTCCATTATCTTGAGCAGTACTTTTATGAGCAACAACAATTGCCTGGGCATGTGAAGTGGCGAGCATAACATCACTACGAATTGATCCAAAATTTTCAATATAATCATAACTCCACTTGTTTGTCAAGAAAACGAAAATAATAATGGTGAAAGTAGTTGACAAAGATCATTATTGAAGGAAAGAATTTCGACTAGAAATAAAAAAGGAAATAAATAGACCAAAAATATAGGAAACTTTTAGAGTTAATTATGGAATTAAACTCTTCAAAGTTTAACCCATATTAAAATCTATCCAAATCTGCCATAAAATCCTCCTTGATCATGGAATCTTTTCCTAAAATTCAAAACAAGAATTATTCAAATCATGAGAAGATAATTATTTTGAAAATAAAGATAAAGCATAAAATAGAAATACCGGAAAATAAAACAAAATAAAAGTTCAAAATAAAATGCAATAAAAAATAAAAATACTAAAGAAGAGCATGATTATGCATCTTCTAAAGTAACCCTTTCCTTGTCGTTCTCCAAATTGGTATTGGTGTAGTGCTTTAATCTTTGTCCATTAACTTTAAATTCTCTTCCATCAACAGTGGACTTGATTATCACTGCACCATGCGAAAATGGCTTAACAAATTCAAACGGTCCAGACTATCTGGACTTAAGCTTTCCGGGAAAAAGCTTTAATCGAGAATTGAAAAGAACTAATTTCCCAAGCATGAATTGTTGTGGCATTAGTTTCATATCGTGCCAACGCTTCGTCTTTTCCTTGTAAATCCTCGCACTGTCATAAGCCATAGCACAAAATTCTTCAATCTCATTCAAGTCCAGCAAACGTTTTTGTCCAGCATTCTCCCAATCCATGTTCATTGTCTTGATCGCCCAATACGCTTTATGCTCAATTTCTACCGGTAGATGACACGATTTTCCATAGACAAGTCTATAAGGAGACATACCTAAAGGTGTTTTAAATGCAGTGCGATATGCCCAAAGTGCATCATCAATTCGAAGAGACCAATCCTTTTTAGAAGGATTCACCACTTTTTCAAGGATACTCTTCAATTCAAGGATTCACCATTAAAGGTGTGTAACTCCAAGACGCTGCAACATTTTGGCAATTAACTTATTATCAAAATGCTTACCTCCATCACTGATTATTGCCTTTGGCATTCCAAACCGTGAGAAATGTTCTTCTATAAAAATTTCTGAACGGTTTTGGCATCATCTTTTGGACAAGCTGCAGCTTCAACCCATTTAGAAACGTAATCGACAACAAGTAAAATATAAAGATTACCAAAAGAAGACGGGAAGGGTCCCATGAAATCTATACCCCATACGTCGAATAATTCGACCTCAAGGATATTTTGGAGAGGCATCTCATGTCTCTTGGAAATATTTCTCGTCCTTTGACAGCGATCACATTGCTTATAAAATTCATAGGCATCTTTATAAAGCGTAGGCCAATATAGACCGGATTGTAAGACTTTTGCTGCAGTTCGCGTTCCTCCAAAATGGCCTCTATATGGTGAAGAATGACATTGTCGAAGCACATTTTGTTGTTCTTCCTTGGGAACACATCTTCGAATAACCTGATCTACACATTGCTTAAACAAAAGAGGCTCGTCCCAATAATAATGCTTAACATTATGCAGGAACCACTTCTTTCCTTGGTGAGTAAGATCATAAGGTATAACACCACTAACCAAAAAGTTAACAAAATCAACATACCATGGTGTTGCCGAGGCAGTCATTAATTTCTCATCCAGAAATTCATCATCGATCTCCAAAGAATCATCCTCATTGTTTCCTTCCTCCAACGTTGACAAATGATCCACCATTTGATTTTCCGTTCCTTTCATGTCCTTAATTTCAATGTCAAACTCTTGCAAAAGCAAAATCCAACGAATTAGACGAGGTTTAGCATCTTTCTTAGCAATCAAATATTTAATTGTCGAATGATCAGTATGGACAATTACCTTAGTACCAATTAAATAGGAACGAAATTTATCAAATGCAAATACTACCGCTAGTAATTACTTTTCCGTAGTCGTGTAATTCAATTGGGCATCATTAAGGGTTTTACTAGCATAGTAAATCACATGAAAAATATTACCTTTCTGTTAACCTAAAACAACACCTACGGTAAAATCACTTTCATCACACATAATTTCAAAGGGTAAAGACTAATCAGGTGGGACAATAATGGGTGCCGAGGCAAGTTGCTTCTTCAAATTTTGAAATTTCGTGTCACATGATTCATTGAAATCAAAGGTTTTATCCTGTTCAAGCAAATTACATAAAGGTTTAGAAATTTTAGAAAAATTATAAATAAACCTTCGGTAAAAACCTGCATGACCAATGAAGCTTCGAATTCCTTTAACTGAAGTTGGTGGTGGCAATTTCTCTATAAAATCAACTTTTTCCCGATCAACTTCAATTCCCTTGGATGAAATCTTATGACCAAGGACAATTCCTTCATCTACCATAAAGTGACACTTCTCCCAATTGAGAACTAAATCCGATTCTTCACATCTTGTCAAAACTTTTTCCAAATTGTCGAGGCAACTTTTGAAACTGTCTACAAAGACAGAAAAATCGTCCATGAAAATTTCTAAGAAGTCCTCCACCATGTCCGAGAAAATGGCCATCATACACCTTTGAAAGGTCGTTGGTGCATTGCACAATCCAAACGGCATTCGTCTAAACGTGTATGTTCCATATGGGCAAGTGAATATCGTTTCTCTTGATCGTTTGGTGCTATGAAAATCTGGTTGTAACCTGAATAGCCATCAAGAAAACAATAAAACAGTTTTCCTGCAAGACGATCGAGCATTTGGTCAATAAAGGGCAAAGAAAAATGATCCTTTTTAGTAGCTTTATTTAACTTACGATAATCAATGCAAACTCTTCAACCTGTAACAGTTCTAGTTGGAATCAATTCATTATTCTCATTGCTTACCAGTCATACCTCCCTTTTTCGGTACACAATGTACCTGACTTACCCACGTACTATCGGAGATAAGGTATATAATACCGGCATCAAGCCATTTGATGATCTCTTTCATAACAACCTCATTCATAGTTGGGTTAAGTATCCTTTGCGCCTCAATTGATCGCTTATGATCGTCCTCCAAAAGAATTTTGTGTATGCATACTGCCGGACTAATTCCTTTTAAGTCAGCAATCGTCCATCCTAAGGCCTTCTTGTGCCTTTTCAACATGTCAATCAATTGCTTTTCCTGTTTTGGCTGCAACTTAGATGAAATTATAATAGACAATGAATCATTATATCCCAAATAATCATATTTTAATTGTCTTGGAAATGGTTTTAATTCAAGAATTGGAGATTGCTCAATAAATGGTTTTGAAATCTTACCTCCCGTACCTGAGTAATCAATTGGCTCGAAGAACTTACCTGGACGACTAACTATCCAATTTGTTTCGTGTTGTTCTTCATCGTTTGGTTCTTTATGTTCTTCAGGTTCGGCAATACGACTGCCGAGGCAATTTTTAAGGATATCTTCTTCAACTCCAAAATTGAATTCCGTATTTGCTTGGATGATCTTGCATTCCTCTAGATCATCAGCATACTTAAGAGTGTGAAAAACATTGAGCTTGACTTGTTGGTCATTCACTCGCATCGTAAGTTCTCCCTTCTCGACATCAATTAAAGTCCTTCCCGTCGCTAAGAATGTCCTCCCAAGAATGATGGTTGCAAATTCGTCTGCTTCACAATCCAAAATAATAAAATCAACGGGAAAAATAAATTTATCGACCCTTACCAATATGTCCTCAATTTTCCCTTCTGGATGCACATAAGATCTATCGGCAAGCTGCAACATCACTGTTGTGGGCCTAACCTTTCCGATTCCCAATCCTTTGAAAACTGATTTTGGCATAAGATTTATACTCGCTCCTAGATCACATAATGTTTTTCCAGCATAATGATTTCCAATTGAGCATGGAATTGTGAAACTTCTTGGATCCTTTAACTTCGGTGGCATCCTGTTGTGCAACATAGCCATACATCCTTCTGTCATGGCAATAGTCTCAAACTCACCTAACCTCGTTCTTTTAGAAACAATGTCCTTGAGAAACTTAGCGTAATTTGGCATTTGCTCTATTGCTTCAACCAACGGAAAATTAATATGAACTTGCTTCAAGATATCTAAGAATTTATTGAATTGATATTCTTGCTTTTGTCGTCGAAGCCTCTGTGGAAAAGGTGGTGGCAATCGAATATCCTCAATTCTCTTATTCGTTTGAAATTTGGGAGAGGGTAATGTCAAGGTCTCAAGACTTGCCTCGGCATTTTCCGATTTCTCCTTCTTTTCACTGGTCTCGTCTTTTTGTACTACTTTCGGCTTCACTGGATGTTCTTTTTCCTGCAAAGATTCATCATTAATTTTTAATCCACTTCGAGTAGTGATTACCTTACATTGCTCATGACCAATTCCCTTGGTGATCTCAGTGTTGCTAGGTAAAACTCCTTGTGATCTTGTATTCACAATTTGTGCAATTGACCAAATTGTGTTTCCAGAGCTTTTAGTGTTGCCTTTTGGTTTTGCAACCGCATCTCAGTCCTATTCATGAAAGCTTTAATCTTGTCCATGAAAGCATTAGTTTTTTTTTCATTACTATCAAACAAAGAATCAGTTCTTGTCATAAAAGTTTTTAATGTATCTTCCAACGAACTAGACTGCATCGTTTGCTGCGGCATCTATTGCCGAGGTAGATTCTGCTGGAATCCTGATACTTGTGTGCTCGAACCCCCTTAATTCAAAGCATTATTTGGATTGCTCCAAGAGAAATTGGGGTGCTTCTTCCAAGCCGGATTGTAAGTATTTGACATTGCATTGTTCCGATTATAGTTTCCCACGTAAAAACTAGACTCTAGATTCTACAAGCACTCAGAAGAATCATGGTCACCATTACATAAATCACAAAAATAATTCAATACCTTGACTTCTTTTGTGTTATTTTGGCGTTGCATATTCATAACCAGATTCGTCAAAGTAAGCCAATTGCGAAGCAATTGAACTTGATGCATCATTTTCAGTGTTGTTACGTCTAACTCCTCGTCTAGTGTTTGGGAATTGGTAATCATTCTTTGCCACACGAATTAAAATTTCCATTGCTTCTTCTGTCGAAGCATCTAACATCATCCTAGTTGGCATGTTCACAACATTGTAGAACATCGTCACTTGTGTCCATAATGGAAATCCATGCATGGGGTATTTGTGTAAAAGGTCTCTATATCACTCCCACGCTTCGTACATCGCTTCGTCATCACCCTGTCGAAAAGAAGTAATTTCATTACGTAATTTATCAGTCAAACTGGTAGAACTAAATCTAGCAAGAAAATCACGATATAATTCCGTCCAAGATCCTATATATCCGGATAGAATACTATTGAACCACATTTTCGCTCTATCTCGTAATGAATATGGAAACAGTTTTAATCTCAAAATATCCTCATGAACTTCCTGAATTTTGAATGAGTTACAAATCTCCAAGAAAGACTTGAGATGTTGTCGAGCGTCTTCAGTTACCGATTCGCTAAATTGACCAATTGTATTGATCATACTAAACATTACTGGCTTCAACTCAAAATGAGCCGCTTCAATTTCAGGTGCCACAACTCCTGGATTTAATCCATTGAGATCTTCCTCCAAGTAGTCTCGAATAGACCTTCGTTTCATCTGAACTAGTTGTTGTCCATCTATGTCATCTCCTATTGCCACGGCATTTTGATTGTCGATACGAGGAACAGGATCTGCCATTGTTGCTCGTTGTTCACGTCTCCTTCTACGAAGTACTTGTTCAATTTCAAGTTCAAACGAATGTTCTTCTGACGTTGGTCTTGCTCTGGTCATACACAACACAAAACCACAATTAGTAAATTCCTTGAATCCGAAAGAGAATTAAAAACTGAAAAGAGAAGAAAATGCAAGAAACTAAAAAAAAGTCGCTATTACCAATCCCCGGCAACGGCGCCAAAAACTTGTTGCGTGTTTTAAGTGCTTCGCAAATACGTGCAAGTGCACACGTTTCAAGTTATAGAAAGATATCGTCTCCACAGGGATTGGTGCTTCTTTTGGAATCTAATTTCTTGCACTGAAAATAAAGACACAATTATTTAGAGAATTGATTTTTAAATGAAAATAATAAAATAAACAAGTAAAATAAATTGGAATAATCAATGAGATAGATTAAGCTGGGTTATCCTGTATTATGGAATGACGGTTGAGTAAATTCTTCCTCGTAAGTGGGTGATCGCACCACTCAATTGTTCCGGCAATTGGGCTTAGTTAGATTGCCTAGTCAGTTCATCTGAATGCTTGGGCAATTGCAACTAAGGGAAGTGCTCGGGCAAGTTGAGTGACTATCCTCAAGGTTTGGCAAAACGTTCTTCAATGGTCCCGTTATCCCTAACCTGAGACGCTGTTAATTGCACAACTCTTGACGATACATCCCTGCGTAAATCAAAAGTGAACAACAACTTTCTTGCGCTTCTATTAGCCGTTGAAATCCTACACTTATCCCTAAGTCGGATTAGTTCTCACGCACTTGGATCGAACCATGCCTATTCGTTTCATGAATCTAATTCTCCCGAATCTAGATAAATGAATCGTTTATCGAGGTTCTTTCTCAATTCTCTCGCAAACCAAATTAACACCAAGAATAGGCAAACCTTGATTAAGAACACACCACAAACTTAAATAGAATTTAAACTAGATCAATCCATAAAATAGAATAACCCAAGCCAACTTTAAATTAGTTCATGGCTGGGCAACAATATCCAACAAATAATCCTTTCATCACTCGAATAAAACAAGAGAAAAGAAAGATGAAAAGAAAGACGATAGCTCCTTGCTCTCTTGTTCTCTATCGCACGTTCCAACCTCCTCTTGCTTTGGACGACATCTTTTTCTTTTTATAGGATCTTTCTAGGTCAAATTATGTGATAAGAATTTGATTAGGAAATAAATATTAATTTAAATATTTATTTCCCATATCAAATCCAATCTCCTAAAATCTTTCCATGTCTTTTGAAATCAACTTTATCTCCTTGTGATTTAAATTGGCATCAAATACCTACAAATAAGGAAACACAGAACCACAATATCTTTTATCACAAAATTTAACCAAAATATAAATTAAATACACAAACTAAGGAAATTACGTAAATATGTATGTATGATTAATAATGAAACTAATATTATGCTTAATTCTAACAATAATAAGATTAAAAAGGGTAATAAAAATAGTACTTTTGGACACTTATCACTTTCCTAGTGCTGATGGGTTATCGATATTATATTACACGGATAACTAGCTAGGACCTTGCTTAGTGCTGATGGGTTTCTTAGCTGATGGGTCCCCCTACTTCTATACTATTATGAGATGATATGGACACCGATATATATATATATATAAGTATATATATAAGATACAAATACGAGTTAAGAGCTTGAGATGTTGTGTGGTCTTCTCTTGTCATGCATATGCTATGTGCCGATATATGCAATCATGATATCATGTGTTTAGGCAGTTATGATAGCGCCATCATGCTCATGCCATGTCATCATTCATGTTGCTATGTTTATTTTATGCTATGCTTGATGTAAACCGGTTGGTCGAGTACCCATTAAGCTTTAGTAGCTTAGTGTTTCGAAATGTGTTTTCGTGCATAGGTTAAGGAAGCTTTCGGAAGAGCATCATCGTGGTGGGTTCAACATCGACATATGTTGTCAGAGTATTGTTATTAGGCATTCGTACTTGTAGGACCCTATATGTGTAAATTGTAACTCTGTTTTATTTATTTGTCGAATGCTTTTAAACGGTTGTAATATTTTAGAGCTCCGCTACTTTAACTTACTCGGATTTAAATGGATTTGAATTTTATTATCTTATGATGAAAATGAAATTGGACTCATCTTTTTGGGCTTTTGGAAAGAAATTTTGAAATACAGGTTTTGGGTCGGAAGCCTGATGTGACATCGAGTCGAGGGTGTTACATTGTGTGATGGGAGTAGTACTGTCACATCCAGGTTGATCGAGGTAGTACTATCACTGGACACCAAGGTGAGACTTATTATGTTGGGGGTAGTACCAACATGTGCATGCTCTATGGGTAGTACTATCATGCGGTTGCTCGTTTATCCTAACGATTTGGGGTAGTACAAATTTGATCACTAGCACTAATCTATGTTTTTACTTTTCAAAGGTAAGTGACATGATTTTTACTTGATTGCATATGGTATTATGCATGCGAGGTTTTATGCATTGGTATGCATGTGATTTGAGCATTGCTATGTTGTTAGCATGTAAGACTTGAACTTTGTGCATTGAGATGCATGTGTAAGCATTGCTATGTGAGTAACATGTAAGACTTGTATTTTAGCTTTTAAAGCATGTGATTTCAAAATGGTTTTTATTAAAATTTAATGATGCATTTTTAGTCATGGTTTGATGACACTTACTGAGTTTTAAAAGTGACGTTTGCCACGATTGACTTTTTTTTAAAGAGCATGATATGTTTTTAAATTGATGAAATTGGTTTAATATGGGCTTCATTGCAAGGTATTTTTATACTTGTTTTTATTCACTCACTAAGCTTATGTTTACCCTCTCATTTACCTTACAATGCAAAGTAAATAATGTTGAGGCAGCAAAGGGAAACAAGGATCCAGGTAACCCGCCAAGTAAAAACTTAAGTATGTCTTTATAACATTAGTAGTAGTGAGAGAGCAATGGGGATGGATTACCATGTTAAGAATATTGTTATGATGATGAGACTCGTAGTAGTTGTATGCTTATACATGTTTGATGTTTATCAACGTTGGTGTTGATTGAATGATAGCTTTATGAACCTAGGTGTTTTAGGTTATTTTGGTATTTGAAATTCTTATTTGGTATATTCTTATATTGATAAGGTATTTTGAGAATTAATTTATGATGATTTGAAGTTATAATAAGTCATGTTTTCTTTGATAAAGTATACTTATGTATTGTGTGTATTGCTTATGGAACTAGGTGATGATATATTTAGAGAATATGTTGTGAGATGTGATTTATGTTTTTAGGTACTTATATGTATTTAGAAAGTCTTTGGTTTCCCTGTAATTGAATTCAGTGCATATTTAAGATCTAATTAAAGAATCTAAATAATTAATTATTATTTATATTTTAAGTTAAATATGATCCGACGCTTATAAAATATTTTTTTAATTTATTTTAAAAATAGATAATTTAACAGGTCCGACTTTAAAAACAAAGTGAAAATCGAGACTCATCTATAAAACAGGGAACGCCTATACCTTCTCTTATCTATAAATTATTGTACATTCCAGACCCAAAAATATCTTAAAGCTAAACTTTCTGCAAATGGATACCTTACAAGACATCATATTTTCCACGTGAAACTTAATTCAAAATAATATTCTCCGACATGTTTAAGCAATACCAAGTTGTTCTAGAAACGACTTCGATTGCACCTGATAATTATTGTGAAATGTAATTGTATCTCAAGCGTGGACTGCAATGCCAAAAGCATTACAGAATCTGCACATGGACTGAAACTGAAGGTTACACAGGAACCAGAACAAAGGGAAAATGTTGCCAAGAAAACAAACGGCAACGGAACATCAGTACGTCGGAACTGATGGATCCACCTTGGTTGCATACGCATGGATTCCCCCAGATAGATTAAACACTTTCCGAAATCCCTGAGCAAAAAAAAAGAACAAAGTGAATTTGTCAAGAAAGAATCCACAAACATGGAACAAAAGTGCACGAGAAACCTCGTTAAATCTCCAACAATATATCAGAAACAACGGTAATGGCAGAAAATTAAATCGTCTCAACTTGATAAGTTCACATCTTAGCACAAGCCAGCAGAGACAAACTTGATGGTTCATGATTTTATTTAGTTAAAAACATCCAATGCTGTACCGCAAACCTAAGCTGTGTCTAATGAGGACAATGTAAGCACTAAGCATTCAATGATATATCATAAATTAATGCACATCAAAGCATTAAAGCAGCTAGCAGATACTGGTCTACATGAACATGAAAGGTTGAAGAATGATGAGCTATGATTCATAATGAGACCCATGAAAGTAAATGTGAATTCCAAATAAACACATGTGAGACCTGTGAAGATAAACGAGTAAAACGAAGAATGTAAAGATGATAAAATTAACCTGAGTCTGTAACCACTTGGCAACCTGCAACGATCGCATGCCATGGTGACACTGCATGATGCATTTTAACAACTATTAAAATGGAACATTGGAGGTTACAAAGAGAAACATAGAATGCAAGCAAGACTAATTAATACAAAATGCTAGAAGCTACTCATAATTAAAAGTAGTCAAAACTTAAAATCATTTAAAAAGACAGAAAAATAAAACACAAAACAAATCAAAATCACTTCCACGAATTTGCATGATTTGGGAGTAAGGAGAGGGAAAGTTAAGTGATGGAAAGCAAAGGAAATCAGGAACCTCTTCCATGTTGGGGTAAATATTTTTTAAGGAAAAATAAGGAAATGTGAGAATCCATTACTTTCCCTCTAAATATTCAATTTCTTTATACCCATTTTAGAGTAAATAGAGAAGAAAGGAAAGGTCAAAACTTTTTAATTATAAGATATCTTTTTTACCCTTTTATAATTTACTAGAAACTTGTTATGTATTTAGAGAAAAGATACAATTGAGAAAATGATATGTATAATAATCATTCACTTTCTTTTCACTGTTTAGCCAAACAATGGTTACTAAAATTCCTTCTGTTCTTTCCTTTCCTTTTTCTTTATTAATTTTAACCATCGAAACAAGAGATACATAGATTCTTTCCTTTCATTTCCTTTATTACCAGTTATCCAAACACAGGGAGGAAAAACTCTCAGGTGCCATTCATTTGGTTAGCTAAATGCAGGAAAATGGTTGAATATCTAGGCTTCGACAAGAAAATACTCACCATGACATATGTATCTTTCATTGGATCAAGTTTGGTAGCTACTTCAGGTCCCCAACTTCCAAACTGGCGTAGAGGAAGAACCTGGAATCCTGGCAAAGATGCTTGAGACCTGCCATGTCAAATAGTTTGAGACATGGATTAAACAAGTCACCAATCTCTTCTAAGGCAAAAACAAAGTGTACTGACTTAGTATGAAATGTTCCAACCCCATAATGTCTCATGGTAATATAATTCACTAATTGAACTATAGGTAAAACGATGTATTGCATGAGTTTGTAATGCTACGAAAGGTAAACTTCGGGTAGCTAACCTAAACAACTATGGTTTATGAAATGCTATAATAGAATCATGATCATTAAAGAGACTTCAAAAATGATTCCAGTCAAATACTATAATTTTTAAATTGTTCATGCAATTCCATTTTTCTTGCAGCTTGTTTCACGACCGAAGGCTTAAAAGCTTCATAGCAATGATTAATCAATTAAGAGTTGAAATTCTTTTTGACCATATCAGCTACACTAAGAATTTAGAGTAGTTTTTTTAAAGCATCTAGAGTCTGCACTATAATTGCTATAACTTTCATAACTAGAGGAAGAAGTTGATATAGTAACTTTGTTGTGCATCTTATCCATCACTTAAAAAAGGAAATTTAGAAAAATCCACGTAAACTTATTGTTTTCCAGTTATGTAAACACACAAAATAAAATATGTGAGCATACACTTCTTCAGGTTCTCGGACATCGATCAACTGAGCCTCTTCAATGAAACTAGGGTCCTGCATTTTTGCATGAAACTCCTCTGGTTGAATGTCTTTAAGCAATGACTCCTCCCTGAAGCAAGCTAAAGGAGAGTTAGAACCTGCTTAGCTTCATCAAGCACAGGTTTCAATTGTGTAAGTGTTCCAAGGAATACCTCTCAGATAGAACTTGTAACAAGTGCCATCCAAAATTCGTTTTGCATTTCACAACTTTGTTTAAAGGTGCACTAAAAGCAGCCTCCTCAAATTCTGGCACCTAATATATTTTACCATGAAAAAAAAAGATCCATAAAACATGTTTGCAATTACTTTTTTAACCCCTCTCTTCTTGTCCATGTTGTAGTTAACATAAAAGAAATCAGAATAAACATATTTCATAAAACTAATAAATAAATTCCAAAAGAAAGAAGTAAATCATACATATCTTAACTTTTCAACTAGTATACTGATTAAACTTTAAATAAAATCAGTATAACAAGGGAAAAATGCATAGAAATCTAAAAAGGTAATCAACATATATGTTCTACGGAAGACTTCTTTGATTGTTGTAGTTGATACTTTCACAAGCATGAGGAAAAGTCTGATGCAAAATGCGTGCTATCTAGCATATGGACTGTTAGCCTTCACATGAATAACACTTCAAGATCTAAAGGAATGTGGAGGCTTATGGAAACTGCAAGCAATTGGCAAAGCCCAAGAAAAAACATAAATTGGAGATACGGTGTAAAAGATTATATCAACACATCATATTTTAGAACTCAAATAATAAATCATTTTCCCCACAAATGCACAAAAAGTCAATTATCAGAATGGTTAATTCCAAGTTGTTCTAAATTTTAAACTCAATATCAGTTCACCTTGTGAATCAATAAAATCAACTTTATGGGACCATTATGAAATACATGAGCATAAAAGTTTGCTAAAATCTTCAAATTCAAGCATTATGTCATAACTCATATAATTCAAAAATCTAAAGTATGAATAGAAGTTTGAAAATTGCTACCACAAATTTAATACCTACTAACTAAGATTGTCTCTTGCATAGGTTCAAACCCTCGAAACAGTCATCTGATGAAAACAAGGAATAGGCTATGGCGCATCAAGACCTTGCTTACAGTGGGAGCATTGTGAACCTAGGTACAACATTTTTTTCAGCTTTTAACTTTTCTAAAATTATCCACATATTTGGAGGTCTATACCTTAATAACCAAGCTTTCAAGTTTCGAATACAAATCAGACACAGATACTTCAAGAAAAAGGAAAAGTTAAAACAAAATAGAAGTTTCTTAATATATTTTTAACTCCTCAAAGGATAAATATATAAAAAGAAAAACGATGAATCAACATACCATTTGTCCCTTTCTTACCCATCCAAGCATGCCCCCCTCTTGCTTGGACGGACATAATGAATATTCGACAGCAAGATCACCTAAATCCTCCCCTTCAGCAAACAAAATAAAAAAAAAAATCAAAGTTAAATCACTTGTGACAGTTAAACATCACACAAGCAACATCAAAATTGATTTTAATATATGCTCTTTTTGTTGTTGCTATAAAGCAAAAATTTCCTCCTCTTTGTAAAAAGATGCTATAAAGCAAAAGCAAATATTAGAAAGGTGAATAAGAAATTAATAAAAACTGACCAAATACAACACCAGTTCCAATACAATTATTTCATATAAGGATAAAATAATCTATTGTTCTAAAGGGTAAAATTTTGATACTCGCAAGCCTGCATATTTACACTCTAAACCCTAAACTTCTAACCATAAACCTTATACCCTAAATCCTAAACACTAATCTTAAATTTTAAACCAAAAATCTAACACATAAACTTTAAAGCCTGAACAAGACCTCTAACCCCTAAAACTAAAGGCATAGTTTACTTATACAGCCTGTATCAAATTCTTTTCCTGTTCTGAATTTGTATAAAAGAAAACCACTTCTTCAGACTTATTACATTCTAAGTTACCCTAATAAATCCATGTCCCCTTTTTTGAGGTAGTAATCAACACATCCCCAAAATGTGATATTTTAAAAACTAACATTCTCTAAACTCAAAATATTCAGCTAATTAAAGTTTTGGGAAGAGGGGAAACCTCCTGCTATTCTCTGTTGAAGCTCCACCAAGAGGTTCTGGTCGTCTTCTTTTAGAAGCAAGTGCTGTACCAATATTTCTCTGCTATCTCCGTAGCTACTCTCGGAGTTAAATGAAGCTGAAAAACAAAAAATAAGTAGTTAGAAAAAAGAAGGGACAATAAAATAAAACATGAAACTTTTTATGAAAAGAATCAACCTGATAGCTTGAGTTGTGGATGACCCATCATGGGAGAGAGTTGCCTGAGAGTAACAGTTGAAGGATAAGGGCTGGAAGGAGTGAGGGGTGTGGAGAAGAAAGAGTGAAGAGCAGAAAAAGTGGAGAGTTTGTGAAGAGAATGATAAGTAGGAAAAGAAGAGATGGTGATGATTGGAACCAAAGATTTCCTAAAAGCAACGAAAGTTGTAGGAGATGCCATGGGAGGGAAATGAGCTGCTCTTAACATTGTTACTCACGGTTAGCTTCTGACTTGTCACCATTTTACCTCATAGATTATCTGTTTAGTACAAGAAACGTAAAGGGATTTGGGGATAATGGATAGAGAGATTTGGATATTCGATCGAGAACACTGGCTGACCCAATTCATACTGAGCAGTGGATTGACAGAACATCGACATTTTCACATTTGGACTCAAGAAACTGGATTTTGATGGGTCTGAACCTAAACCCACTTCTAAAGTTGCAGGCAACACTTAGCAGCTGGGCTGAAGCTTGCTGGTTGGATACTTGAGAGGCTTCGGATAGAGAAAACCCGTTTAGAGGATAAGAAAACTTTTATTTGTTCTCTCAATTTTGAATAGTAATTTTTAATATTTGAATTGCCTTTGGATTGTGAAATATGTCTTAACATTGTAAAATAATTTGTTGGTACAGGAAGAAAATTTAAATATTATTAAAAATAAATGAAATGAAATTTTATTTTTATTATAATAAAATAAATTTGATAATTTAAATAAAAACAAAATTTATATAAATATGTTGAGGTTCGCACGAAAGACCTAACCGATCCAAAATATTCAGGTCGCTCATGTTGTATAGGTGTGCTCCAACTTAAATAATATTAGATTTGCACCCCTTACGCAAGGGGTAAAATTTCCATCCAAGTCATTCAATAACCGTAAAGTGGGTAAGTATAGGGGAGTTTAAAATTTTGATTAACCAAATTAATCGATCGAACATATTTTTTTCAGTCGGTTAATTTTAGATTAGATCAATTAATAGTTAATAATTTGTTTAAACTTCAATTATAAATTAATTCAGTTCAAAATCAGTTAATTAACCAAATTAACCAAAAAAATATATTATATATTTTATATTTTTATATACTTATTTTTAGTCATTAAACTTCTAAAAATTATAAAATGGTCACTAAACTTTATAAAATTAGCATAAAATAATCATTAAAATTTTAAATATTGATCAATAATTTATAACGTACAGTGAACCAATAATCTTTCTATAATAATTTTATAAAAAGTGGTTTCTTTAATGGTTAAATTTTTAAAAAAATATCATTTCCTCGTATTTTTTTTAACACACATTAACCGAAATTCTAAACTGATTCTAATGATAAGGATGATATATATTCTTTATGCCATTATAAATGGAGTGAGAAAAGAGATGTGGACATAGAATGTAAAAAAAACTAAAATATTTAAGGTCATAGAACAAAAATTGCCGCTTAATCAGACATAATTTTGTAACATTTTTTAAATTATAATCGTGTTAATCTTGAACTATTTTATACATAAGAAGTAGAATCATTTTTCTTCAGTATTTATATAACAAATAAACTCCAAATCAAGAAGCTTTTCACTTCACATACTTAGCCCCATAGCCCATACAAAGCAACAACTTGGGTCTATATTGTATGAGTGCAGCTAGGGTAGCCTGTGTGTCGGACACTCTCTTTTCCTCCTTGTATGGGGCTATTCCCATGGCCTTGAAGCTAAATTTCCTTTTAAGTTTAGGCCTTGCTTCTGTTCCATTGGCACTCCATGTACCCTGGTTTTCATTGCTCATGGATCCACTACTAAACAAAAGCTTCTTCATTTTCTGACCCTTGGTTGGCTGCTTTCCAATGGTCACACTTGCTTCTCTTGGTTGGGTTCCATTGCCAACATTCACAAGCCTAACTTGTCTGGCGAAAACAACACCTTTGGGTTCCGACAGTTTTAATTGTCTTTCCTTCGCTTGCTCCTTGCTCTCTGTGTTCTTGTCTGAATTCGGTTGTTTTGTTGGTACCATGTGACCATTGGTTTCTTCTTCCCTGAATGGCGACATAGACCGAGCTCGTCTATGGTTCTTGCCTTGTGATTTGTCAGCTTTATCTTTCTTGACATTCTTCAAAGCTGCCATGAAGGGATCAAAGTCATCGTTCCACAAGCTCCTACGTTGAAACGGGA
This sequence comes from Abelmoschus esculentus, assembly GCA_035048815.1. Lineage (NCBI taxonomy): Eukaryota > Viridiplantae > Streptophyta > Magnoliopsida > Malvales > Malvaceae > Abelmoschus > Abelmoschus esculentus. The sequence continues at coordinate 9,506,134 of JAUCBN010000002.1, read as the reverse complement.
ATCTTAGGCCACTACCAGGCGACCTAGTGGGTGATAAACTGGAGCTTTGTTTATGATGATATTGAAGTCCGGGAGGAGGCTTCAGCGGCACCACTTTCCCATCATAAAACAGTTCATCAGCAAACGCCATGTCGGGAAGTGGCTCCTCTGGTTGGGAGTCGTGCTCGTGGTTTTGCTTCCACTCGACCTCACGTTCACCAACATTGAACCGACGACTGGTTTCGAACTCGAACTCGTCACCATTGGAGCTTGAATCCTCATATGCAGCCTTGAGAGTCCTTTTAGTGGGACTTGTTGGGACACTAAAGAAACACAAACCTCCCATTTCCAGGCTGATTCTCCTGGGGCTAGTAGGGGCACTCATATAGAAACTATCATTAGTCATTTCCATCTTTCAAAACCCTTGGCTTGAATTTGAAGGAGAAATCCCACATTGATATATATATATATATATATATATATATATATATATATATATATATATATATATATATATATAACCGGTTCAACAGCTTCCAAATTATTCTTCAAGGCTAAAAGCTAGATATTAGTAAGATATTGAGGAGAAATTCCGGGTTTATGTCCCCTTCAACAATAGCTAAAGATTACCATTCAAAAGGGAAAACACTTGTTTATTGTTAGTAGGGACGAAACCAGAATTTTATATAAAGAGTACAAACTATCAAAAAGATATATTAAAAATGTAGGAGCGTAAATTATAAGAGTTTAGAGGGTCTAAAATTAGATTATCGGTAGAAAATACAAAGAAAATATATACAAGAAGAACTTGAAATTTTTAGGAGATGCTACTGCACCTCAATACCCCTTAAATCTATCCTTGATTGTTTGTACGACCAATAGTTTACCAGTTTAGTGACTAAATAAATATTGTAAAGGATTATATCAATGAGTCGGTCAAAGTAGTAACCAACTTAATACTGTTTAAAAATTTTAAAGTTCTAGACCTTATATATAAAAAAAAATCCCGGTTAAAAAATTTATTCACCAAAACTAAGTGTGTGGTGTTAATCGGAAAGGCAACTTAAAAAATATGTAAAGGATTATGCCTAAGCTTGTTGTTTTGTTAATGATACAAGACCATATATTTATTTGTCTTGGAGCAAATCCTGCAAAGATACCTGGCTTTGTAACTTTTAAACAATTTATAAAACTTGGGTCTATGTAGATGATTGCCAAGGAAATCAGACACTTGGGTCATGGAGGTTTGATACAGATTGAAATCAGTAAACTATAGTAGATGATGTCAGCCAACCTGAAAACCTGGTCATGATATGTTCAGAGCAAATTATGAATATAAATATAATGCTAAATTGAGACTTATATTTTTATGTATAATATGGATAAAAATTTAAATTATGAAATTTAAATTTTAAACTATAACGTAACTATTACATTTTAACCTCTAAAATTTAAAACCAAGGACGGAGTTGTGTATGTGTTGGGAGAGGTTGTTGACCCTCATAAATTTTTTGGTACAATTACATTTTTAGTCTTTTTTTTAGTTTAAATATTAATTAAATAAGGATTTTTGTCCCTCCTAATTTTCTAATTTAAAAGTTTAATAGATTTTTGTCCCTCCCAACATTAGATCCTAACTCCGTCACTACTTAAAACTCTAAACGCCTAAATCAATAGGTATGTAACGTCAGAATTTTTTTACCAACATTAAAAAACGTCGTTATAAGATTTTTTTAAAAAATATCACTAAAAACATACTTTGTTGTAGTAAAATTTACCGATATGTATAAATTAAATCTTAAAATTAACAATTTACACGCTTATTAATTTCAGAGTTTAGAGTCTTAATTAGGTTTTTAATTTAGGGATTTAAAATTTTGAGTGTGTTAAAGATAAGATATTAAAATTTTAGGGCTTATGATTTTAAATTTTAGGATTAAAGCGTAAAATAGACTTGCACTTTATTCACACATATAGAGAGAGAAATATTTGATGCACTATTAGTATTTTTTTTCTAATGCATTTCAGTTTAAAGTTTAAATTTTAAAATTAATATTTTTAAACTTCAAATACTAAATTTTAATCTTAATTTTTTTTAAACCTTAAACCCTTAACGATACATGTATAAAACTAAATCTGTTTGGATGAGTTTAATCTCATAGTCTTAAATCAGTGTAAAATTTTATGTTTATATATATATATATCACAAAATCGAAAACATCAGATGAATTTGTTAAAATTTTTGTTCTCGTAGAATATTAATATCATTAAGAGATTTGAGTTTGAATAATTTATTAAATAGAATCAAGTATTAACCATCTAATCATAATCTTATTTTCAGCTAAAATGTGCATCGTTATTAGTGATTGCGAAAGAGCAACTATATTTAATCGGTTAATCAAATTATTCATCTATTTTTTTATATTTTATTAAATTTGAGTTTTAGAATCGCTCAGAACACTAAGTATATATACTAATTTATTATGCATCATTAACTATTTTAATTACTATTAGAATCATGTGAATTGAAAACGTTGTTATCTTTTTTAAAATAATATTTAAAATATTTTTATATTATTCTTCTATATATTTTTGATAAAGTACACAAATAACAACTAAACATTAATAAATCGTTCAACTTGATAAATAAACAATAAAAAGAAGAAAAGAAATAAAAAAAAAAACTTGTATAAGCAATTCCGATTCAATCTTCTTGTTCCTAGGAATAAATTAATATTTATCGCACATGCAAAAATAATAGGCGAAATAATCAGTGATGTAAATGAAACTCTGATTAAGAAAATCGATCGTCGATTATAAAAGCAGCATAAGATCGTCGATAAAAAGTCAAAACATTTTTAAAACGAAACAAGAAGTAACGATAAATGCAAACAATAACAATAGAATGGATCTAATGATAACGAATGATACCATATGAGAAAGAAAGTATTAACGCCGAGTATAATAACCGACGATGAATGTGAAAGAATTTGACAGTTGTATTTAAAAACTATGATTAATAGATCAAAGACTATCAAAGAGAAAAAAAATGTTTTTCGTTGTGCTCTAACATTACTTGTTACGAAATCATTATACTCTTTTCAAAAGGTATGTCTAACAAGACGAACAACGTCACTATCTATATACCCAAAACTTCTATTTTATTTTTCAATATAAAATTAATATCTTCGGTTTTTTCAGACATAACATTAAAAATTTCGATCACAATAAACTCTCTTTCTGTATCACAGAACCAAATCTAGTTTCTTCTTTGAGCTTCTTTTCAAGATTATGACAAGTATAGTAGCTTTTTTTCGCCCAATGTGTCCAAATGTATTACAATTTCATTTATTTATGTTGATAAATTAGATTCATTAGATAATGTTGATCTCGAAATTCATTCAAATTTTTTGAAAATGCTATTAAGAAAAATGTATTATAATTGTTAAAACGTTATAATTATTTCTTAAATGCAACAATTGATTATAAAATTTTATTGATTATTCTTATTATTATTGCTTCTGTAGAACTAGTGAGGTTTTAAACAGACTTAATAGAAATGATCGCACAGGATCCTCTAGAAAGGATATTTGCTTCTAAGAACTACAATTTTATAACTAGCGGAGGTTATAAACAATTACTTTTAAGGGCTGTATTTTAATAAATTGCACAGGGTTCTCAAAATCTTTGAACCGCTCCTGAATCCACCCTTCCTTTAGGGTGAATACAAACCTACTATAAACTTTTAAAATTATATATATATATATATTTTTTTTAATTTTTTTAATTTTTATAAATTAATTTTTAACTATTTTATAATATTTAAGATTCGTATAAAATTTTAAAAAAATATATATTCACCCTCAAATAAATTTTTAGATCCGTTGTTGACTCCATTAAACTTTCACTTTTCAAGTTTTTTTTTTAATTCTCACAATTTTCTCAATTAGTATACGATATTAAATTAGGCCTCTATGGAAATATTATTCAAATAAATCTGTCAATAACAATAGACTATAAAATTTGAATTTATTCAAAAACTTGAAAGACGGAGACTTGGACCTATTCACGACTCCTTGGGATAGATGACTTATTGAGACTTTACTTATATTCGTATTTCTATTTTAATACTTACTAATATTTTTTTAATAAAATAATATTTAATATTACTTTTTTTATTTTGATATTTTTATTATTTAAAAAATAAAAATAGTAACGTGATTTGGTTTATTGTCTCTGGTGTGTTAATTGCTTACGAAACCAAAAGTTTAGAGTTGTTTATAAGATTTTAGTGATCCAGATAAATAAAAAATTAAATTTCTAATTAAAAAATTAAATTATGATTACGATTACAGTATCGTGGTTGTTATTGTGATTGCTGCGAGTATTGTGGCAATGAATTTTTTTAATAACATATGTTATTGTGAACATAACGGTTGCAGGTATCACTGTTTAGAATGATGTCACTACCAATATATAACGACTATTATTACGATTACGGACCATTATTTAAATCTTTGTTCCAAATAAAAAGTATCGAAAAAAATTAAGAGTAGATCTATAATAACAAACATTAAAAAAATGAACTCTAATAACAAATATTAAAAAATTTAAGAGTATGCTTATTATAAAAGATATTTAAAAATAAAATGGATCCTAATAACAATTATTGAAAAAATATCATGAATAACAAGTATTAGAAAAAATATATATTTTAAGAATATTTTTAATAATAAATATTTTTAAAAAAATATGTCTCTAATGACATTTATTAAAAATAATATTTAATGTTATTTTTTATTTTGATATTTTTATTATTTAAAAAATAAAAACAATGATGTGACTTGATTTGATATATCGTGTTTAGTGTGTTAACTGCTTGTGTTAGATCCATTTTTGAGATTTTGGTGATATTAAAGCAAACAAAAATATTGAATTTTAATTAAAATTTTAAACTACAGTTACGATCGTATTTTTGGTCATATTATATTTATCGTGAGTATATAAATAAAAATTGTTATTCAATCATTGTGAGTATCGTGATTGTTAATTTTTTTTAATAACATATGCTATTTTGAACATAGTGATTGCAAATATCGCTATTTCGGATGATGTCACTATCACTATATAACGAACATTATTGTGATTACAGACAATTATTTAAACTCTTGTTTCTAATAACAAATATTTAAAAAAATAACAGTAGATTTATAATAACAAGTATTGAAATTTTTTTAGATTCTAATAAAAAAATGAAAAAAAAATAAAATTTAAGAATATGCTTATTATAAATTTTTTGAAAAATAAAATGAATCTTAATAATAATTATTGAAAAAATTAACCATGAATAACAAGTATTAAAAAATAAAATAAAATTTTAAGTATAAACTTCTAATAATAAATATTAAAAAAGTTATGCTCTATGATTAGTATTGAAAAAATTGAGCCTCAATAATAAATATTAAAAAAATAAAATTTAAATTTATACATATTAAAAAAACCATTAATAAAAAATTAATAATTTTTTTAAGAGTATACCTTTAATAATTAATATTAAAATAATAGAGTCCTTAAAAATAAACATTAAGATAAAATTAAATTCATAATAATAAATATTAAACAAATTAAAATCCTACTAATAAATATAAAAAATTAAAATATATAATTAATATAAAATTAATTTAAATTTTTTATTAATAAAAATATAAAAATATATCTAAAATATTTTTGATCAAAACTTTTTTAAACAAGTATTTTATAACAATTAATTATTTAAAATATTTAATATAATTATAATTAAATTTAAAAAAATTAACTTTTATAGAGTTAACTTTTATAATTAAATTATTTAAAATATTAACAGGGGTTGGCCCAAATGGTAAGCAGCTTGAATCCACCTAAGCAAGTCTTAGGTTCGAGATGATGTGTATGTAGAAAATCCCTGTTGGGAGACTTACCCATCAAAGCTAGGTGTGCAACGTGGGTCGGTCTGGAACTAAGTGTTAGACTTGAAAAAATTATTTTTAAAATAAATCTTCACTTGAAAAAATTATTTTTAAAATGAACTAACAGTAAATATGAGTGAAGATTCACTTAAGAAAATATAACATGGAAAAGAAACGATGAGAAATGATGAGATTGATGGTTTTTAATGGTTGGTCCCAATCACTCCTTGAATTTTGCGCCGAAGCTTAAAAAAGAAAGGCTAGAGCCACGCGGTTATAGCGAGCCAGACGCTGCCTAATTTGGTCGTTGTTTTGTTTTTATAATTTTATATAGGATAAACTATATCGGTAGTCATTAAAATTTTAAAATATTTTTATTATAATCAATATTGTTAATTATGGTTAAAATCACCACTATTTTTTCACTTTTTATAATTTTTTGAATCAATTACCGTAATTACGATAATATTTGTTCTAGAGTATACTTTCAACTATTGGACATTAATTGCTCAATCACTATAATAATATTATTGGTACTCAAATTCGTGTAACCTCTAAAAACAACAATCGTTCTTTTAACCACATATGCAAGACAAATCCTCTCGTAAGAAAAATAAATAAAGAGGAACGTTTAAACATGATCACGAATAAAAAAACTACTAGTACATTTTAACTTTTATATAACAAAATACAAACTAATTAAAAGCCGTATAGAAAGAATTAGGGGTTAAATTTATTACTTTTAATTAAGATAAAATTGATTAAATTTATAAATATATATAATTAAATATATTATTATTTAAATATTTATAATTGTAATATTATCTCATCAACGATTTTTATCTGTCAAATTATTATTTTTTATAAAATATAAATTTAATTATCATTTTATAAATATTTGAAAGTTTAATTATTTATTTATTTAACAAAGTTGAATGATGTTTTAGTGCTTTATTTTTTTAATATTGGTTGATTAGATAGTAATAAATAAAGTTGTTGAGAGTATTAAATATAAAGTACAAACAATTCCACTACTGATTAAATCATACTAAGGTTGTTGTTACTTGTTATTACTAAATTGTGTGAATAATTATTGAATTTTTAGGATAGATTTATTTTAATAACTATATTTTAAAAATATTTAATAAAATTATTTAATATTTAATTCGTATTTAATAAGGTTATTTAATTTTTAGTTCACATTTGATATGATCTCTACCATCACATTCTGTTAAAATTTGTTGTTAAAGCAAGTCTCAGGTTCGAGAAGTTGTGTACGCAAAAAATCTCTGCTGGGAGATTCACCCACCAAAGCTAGGTGTGCGACGCGGGTCGATCTGGATTAGTCAGAGCTAGAATCTGGAACCAGAAGAGCAATAAAAAAATATATTTTTCCTTAATAAAAAATAGATAAACTATAATAATCATCACTCAACTTTCTTCTCACTTCTATTATTGTCTCTAAAATTTAAGATATTTTAATCTAATAACTTAACTTTTGAAATTTTCATATTTTAATCACTCTGAAATGACATGTTTATACAAATTGAAAATTTTGATTAATTCTTGAATCAATTTTTTTGATTAATTCTTAAAAAAATTGGGAAATAATTTTTTATTTTTCTTTATAAAATTTACCATGTTAACATGTTTTATATTTTAATAAACAAACTAAAAAAATATTACTTGAATAAAAATATTTTAATTATCCAATTTAATTGATATAACATAAGATCGAGAATTGGATAATGAAAATTAACAATTAACTAAATAAATTTTAAAAGATTAATCAAATTCGATTTTAATGCAAAATTTTAAAATAAATTATTCTGATTAGGTTATGATTTATCATTTTAAACAAAATTGATTAAGTGATCTTACCTATTATATATAATATTTTTAAATTTGATGTATTATAATATCTTATAGTCTAATAATATTAATATCATTTTCTAAATGACTTTGAATTAAATTAATAGATATAAACTTTTAATTTTTAAAACAATTAAAATATAATGATTAACCAACTATTTAAATTAAATTAAATATTTAATTTACACTAAACACAATGGTGATAAAAAGAATGAAAATATGTTAACATTGTAAATAAAAGAGAGGGTAAACAACATAAATGATTACTAAACTTTTATGGTAGATTTATTTTGATCATTATATTTTTAAAATATTCGATAAAATTATTTAATTTTTAATTTTTATTCGATAAAGTCACCTAAATATTAATTCTCATTTAATACGATCTATAATGTTATATTTCGTTAAAACTTGCGTTAAAGTTCATTTCTCTTTAAAAGAAATGAGCAAACTATAACAATCATCACTCAACTTTCTTTCCACTCCTATTGTGGTCAGTAAAGTTTAAAATATTTTAACTTAATAATTTAACTTTTAAATTATTCATAATACCTTAAAATGATATAATTATACAAATTAAAATTTTTGATTAATTCATAAAAAATTAGGAAATATTTTTTTTAATTTTCTTGTTAAATTCACCATATTATCTTTATATTTTAATAAGAAATGTAAAAAAATATTACTCAAAAAAAAATTCTAATTATCAGATTTAATTGGTACAATATAAGATCGAGAATTGAATAATCTAAAATTAACAATTTACTAAAATAATTTTTAAAAGATTAATCAAATCCAATTTCAGTACAAATTTTTAAAATAAATTATTTTAATTCGATTACGGTTCACAATTTTAAGTAAAATTGATTAAATGATCTTATCTATTATATATAATATTTCTAAATTTTATGTATTATAATATCTTATAGTCTAGTAATATTAATACTCTTTTTTTTAAGTTTTGGCTCTGGTTAAGATTAATATGTGTAAACTTTTAATTTTTGACTTTTTAGTTGTTTTTACACTTTATCAAAAATTGAACAATTATTAAATTTATCATATTATCATATTTGATATTTTAATAAAAAATATTTTTAGAATTAAATATTTTAATTAATTGATTAATAGATCAGTTGATTTAATTAATACAATATAAAATCAATAATTAAATAATCTAAAATTATATATTAATAAGAATAGTTTTTAAAAAATAATCAAAAATTTTATTTCTATAAATATATTATTTGAGAATCACCAAAATTATGAAAAACAAGATTTTCACCATTAAAGCATGGATCTTTTATACATTAAATAAAGTTAATTTGAAAGATTAGAATATTAGAGATAAAATGAAAAAAATATTGAACAAAAACATGTGATCTGTTGTGAATAAAATAAAGAAAAAAAGAAAATAGACAAGAGAGTGACAAAAGGGAGAGATTTTATTGTATTCTCAAAGTTGAGTTGTGTACAAAGCTTTCTCCAAAAGTCTATATTTATAGGCTTGGATGAAAACCCTAATTCCAATGAGTATTAAACCCTAATAATAAAGCTCATTAAACCTTCCTATAATACATGGATATTCACCATAAATAAAATATTCTTAACACTCCCCCTTGAATATCCATGAAGATATTGTGCCTCGTTAAAACCTTACTAAGATAAAAATCCTGTGGGAAAAAAATGCTTAGTGAAGGAAAAAGAGTACACATATCTTTAATACACAAAATATGTTGCCTCGTTAAAAACCTTTTCCAGGAAAACCCAATGGGACAAAACCATGGATAAGGAAAAGAGTACAACACGTGTTTTACTCCCCCTCATAAACGCATCAGACAAGATCTCTGACACGACGCAATCCAATATTGTATGTTAACTTCTCAAATGGAGCAGTAGGGAGCGCCATAGTAAATAGATCTGCCAAATTATCACATGAATGAATTTGTTGCACATCAATATTTCCATTCTTTTGTAGATCATGAGTGAAGAAGAATTTTGGTGAGATGTGTTTTGTTCTATCACCCTTTATGTATCCTTCCTTAAGTTGGGCGATACATGCTGTATTATCCTTATATAAGACTGTCGGAGAAATTTTTCGAGAGAGTAAACCACAATTTTCTCGAATATGTTGGGTTACAGACCTTAACCACACACATTCACGACTAGCCTCATGGATAGCCAAAATCTCCGCATGATTAGAAGAAGTGGCGGTAATAGTTTGTTTCATTGAACGCCAAGAAATTGCTGTACCACCGTATGTAAATACATAACCAGTCTGTGATCGAGCATTATGAGGATCAGATAAGTATCCTGCATCTGCAAAATCGACCAATTCTGTTTTGGTTATATTAGGGAAAAATAATCCCATGTCTTTCGTACCTTGAAGATAACGAAATATATGTTTAACCCTATTCCAGTGTCTTCGGGTTGGACATGAGCTAAATCTTGCCAACAAATTGACAGCGAATGATATATCAGGTCGTGTGTGACTAGAAAGATACATCAAAGCACCAATAGCACCTAAGTATGGAACTTCTGGACCAAGAATGTACTCATCCTTCTCTCGAGGACGGAATGGATCTTTGTTGACATCAAGTGACCTAACAACCATGGGGCTGCTCAACGGATGTGCGTTATGCATGTAAAACCTCTTTAGCATTTTTTCTATGTATGTTGATTGATGCATAAGGATTCCATCCTTTAAGTGCTTAATATGTAATCCAAGACAAAATCTTGTTTTTCCGAGATCTTTCATTTCAAATTCTTTCTTTAAATATTCCACTGTTAAAGAGATCTCTTCAGGAGTTCCAATGATATTCAAATCATCAACATACACGACAATAATGACGAATCCGGAGCTAAACCTCTTAATAAAAATACATGGGGAAATTGGATCATTCTTATAGCCTTCCGCTAATAAGTATTCACTGAGGCGATTATAACACATACGCCCAAATTGTTTTAATCCATAAAGTGATCTATTCAATTTAATTGAATAATGTTCTCGAGAACCTGAATTAACTGCTTCAGGCAGTTTAAATCCTTCCGGAAGTTTCATATAAATATCATTATCAAGAGGCCCATATAGATAGGCTATAACAACATCCATTAAACGGAAATGAAGTCTTTCTTTTACTGCCAAACTAATCAAAAATCGAAAAGTGGTTGCATCCACCACTGAGGAATATGTTTCTTCATAATCAATTCCAGGTCTTTGTGAAAACCTTTGTGCAACCAAACGAGCTTTATATCTCACAATTTCCCCTTTTTCATTTCTCTTTCTCACAAAGACCCATTTATACCCCACGGGTTTTACACCTTCTAGTGTAAGGACTACAAGCCCAAAGACTTCTCTTTTTGAAAGAGATTTAAGTTCCGCTTCAATTGTCTCTTTCCATTTTGGCCAATCATCTCTTTGCTTACATTGTCCAATTGACAATGGTTCATGATCCACATTATCATCCAAAATCTCTAGTTCTATATTGCATGCAAAAGTATTATCAACATCAGTTTTACTTCGGTTCCATTTATTACTAGACATGACATAATTTATAGAGATCCCATCATTATCAGGTACCTGAGTCATGTCTGATGTCTCTTCTAGAGACCTTTTAATCTCTTCTCGAGATATTTCATGATTCGTTGATTCCATAATTGGACCATCACAGGATATAGCTCCTTTTCTTTTTCGAGGAATCTTATCTTTAGAACCTACTGGTCTACCACGCTTCAAGCGTGCGTTTGACTCATTATCAACTAGAGTTTGTCCTTCTGGGACATCAATTTTAACAAGAGCGTTCACAGCTGGAATATGTGACTTAGTCACTCTTTTAGGATCAACAAAATCATCTGGCAATTGATTTGCTAAGTTTTGCAAATGAATTATCCTTTGAACTTCTAGATCACATTGTTGGGTACGTGGATCAAAGTGAGATAACGATAATTCATTCCAACTTATTTCGTTTCCCAGCTGTTTATTTTCTCCCCTTAATGTCGGGAAAACCGATTCATTAAAATGACAATCGACAAATCGAGCTGTAAATAAATTCCCCGTCAAAGGCTCAAGATATTTAATTATCGAGGGGGATTCAAATCCGACATATATCTCCAATCTCCTTTGAGGATCCATCTTTGTGCGTTGTGGTCGAGCAATCGGAACATAAACCGCACATCCAAAAATTCTAAGACGGGAAATATTTGGTTCATGACCAAAAACCATTTGTAATGGGGAGAAATTATGATAACTTACTGGACTGATGCGAATCAGTGATGCCGCATGTAAAATGACATGCCCCCAAGCAGAAATTGGTAGTTTGGACTTCATCAATAACGGTCTTGCAATTAATTGAAGTCGTTTAATAAATGATTCTGCAAGACCATTTTGTGTATGAACATGAGCTACAAGATGTTCAACACTAATTCCAATCGACATGCAAAAATCATCAAAAGCCTTAGAAGTAAATTCACCAGCATTATCAAGACGAATTGTCTTTATAGGAGAATCTGGAAAATATGCTCGTAGTTTAATTAATTGAGCAAGTAATCTCGCAAATGCCAAATTACGGGTCGATAACAAGGATACACTTGACCATCTAGTCGATGCATCAATTAAAACCATAAAATATCTAAATGGTCCACAAGAAGGGTGTATGGGCCCATATATATCACCCTGTATCCGTTCCAGAAAGTTAATAGATTCATAATCTATTTTAGCTGGTGATGGTCGAGTAATTAATTTGCCTTGAGAGCAAGCATCACATAAAAAGGCATTACTTTGAAGAATCTCTTGGTTCTTCAATGAGTGACCACATGAATTCTCAATAATTTTTCGCATCATAATCGAACCGGGATGGCCTAACCGGTCGTGCCAAATAATAAAGTTATCAGTAAACTTATAGTTTACAATAGCATGTGCTTCAATTGCACTAATTCTTGTGTAGTACAATCCGGATGACAGTGCCTGTAATTTTTCTAACACTTTCTTATTGCCTTGAGTTATACTCGTAATGTAGAGATATTCAGCATCTCCTTACTAATACTCTCAATATGATATCCATTTTTGCGAATATCCTTAAAACTTAATAAGTTTCGTTCCGACTTTGGAGAGTATAGCGCATCTTGAATATGGAATAAAGTTCCATTTGGCAATAACATATGCGCTTTTCCGGAGCCTTTTATGATATTAGCACTTCCGGATATAGTACTCACATTATTCCTTGCATTGTTAAATGGGAAAAGAATTTCTTATGCTTAAGTATTGTATGAGTACTTGCACTGTCTGCTAAACATAAGTCGTCACCATATTTTGCAGATTGTATTTGTGACGTAATCATATTCTTCAAAGAATAAATAAATAAATTTTACAATATTATTCGAAATAAATAAATAAATAACATCAATGATTTTAATAAAGTAAATATAAATTTTATTCTTGAAAGAAAATACATGATAAAATAAAACATCTTTTTAATAACATAAAGTAAATATGAAATTAATTAAAAGGCATCAAATATTTCTCTTAGGGGATATGAGAAAATCATCAACTTCTATGTTTGTAATGCCATAATTGTCCTAGCCACTACTGGAAATACCATAATCATCTTTGTGAAGGCTATAATCATCTTTGTCATCGGTATAAACAAAATTTGTTTCAATTTTTTTTCCTTTACCACTTATTGATTGTTGGTAAAGGTCCACAAGATGTTTTGGAGTACGGCAAGCACGGGCCCAATGATTTGTGTTGCCACATCGATGACACGTTGATTCCTCTTTCTTGGATTGATCTTTTGCACCATTGTCATCCTTATTGTTCCACTTACGGTGGGTATAGTTACTTTTAAAACGACCACCTCGCCTATGTCCTCGACTGTGGCTATGACCACGCCCACGCCCATAACTATGACCACGATTATTGGTATAACCTTTATTTTTTCCGCTATATAATGTCACATTCGCTTCAAGGAATGGAGCGAAGCCTGTTGGGCGATATTCATGATTTTTCATGAGCAACTCGTTATTTTGCTCAGCCACAAGAAGGCAAGAAATTAACTCAGAATATTTCTTAAAGCCTTTTTCACGATATTATGTCTGAAGGGCAACATTGTTGGCATGAAAAGTGGAGTATGTTTTTTCTAACATATCCTCATCAGTAATATTTTGACCACATAACTTCAATTGTGAAGTAATTCGAAACATAGCAGAGTTATACTCGCTTACTGATTTAAAACCTTGCAATCTCAAATGCAACCAATCATATCAAGCTTTAGGCAAAATAACGGTTTTCTGGTGGTCATATCGTTCCTTTAGATTATTCCAAAGAATAAGAGGATCTTTCACCGTTAAATATTCAAATTTTAACCCCTCATGGAGGTGACGGTGAAGAAGTATCATGGCTCTGGCCTTATTTTGAGCAGATTCTGCATTCCCTCTTTAATAGTATTTCCCAAGCCATTTGCATCTAGATGTATTCGGCATCTAGGATCCAGGATAAATAATTCTTTCCGGAAATATCAAGAGCCGCAAACTCAATTTTTGCAATATTTGCCCTTGATATACTATAAAAGACAAATGAAAAAATTAGATCAACTATATCTTAAATATATATACAAACAAACAAAGATTTAATCCTCATACGCGGCGTTGTTAAACCAGTCCACAAGGTCCTTTAATAAAAGAACCTCCTTTGAGACCAGTAGCTTTGCAGAACGGGATGTTCAGCCAATATACTCGGATTAAATTATCAAAACGAAAAAAAATATTAATGGCATGAAATAAACACATAATAACATTAGACAAAAACAAGTATATACAAAAAAAATATATAATCATCATCATATATTATTTTATAAATTAAAATATATAAGATGAAGAAAAAAATATACTAGGTAAATCTTTAAAGAGACTTGAAATAAAAATCTTCTGAGCAAACTCGTGCTGATAACGTGTTGTGAATAAAATAAAGAAAAGAAGAAAATAGACAAGAGAGAGAGACAAAAGGGAGAGATTTTATTGTATTCTTAAAGTTGAGTTGTGTACAAAGCTTTCTCCAAAAGTCTATATTTATAGGCATGGATGAAAACCCTAATTCCAATGGGTATTAAACCCTAATAATAAAGCCCATTAAACCTTCCTATAATACATGGATATTCACCATAAATAAAATATTCTTAACATAATCTACTTTTTCAAACTTAATCGGCTTCCATTATAGGTTTAAATAAAAAAAGCAACATTTAAATTATATTATTATTATTTGAATTTCAGCATTTAAATCAATTTTTAGTCAAAAACAAGTATCTGATATTAAATTATTTTAAATTTGGTCGTTTTTAAGTTAAAAAGTATTGTAACTAATTAGACGTTAACAACATAACACGTCACAAGAATTAAAATATTTGTTTTGAATGTTTAAAGATTAAAAATAAAAATAATAATTTAAATACTTTTAACCAAGAAATAATTTAAGTAATCAAATTAGTCAAAAAGAATAATTCATATGCTTATTTTAAACAAAAATAATTTAAAAATTAAAAAAATATAAATTAAGGGCTGCCTAAAAGTCCAACTAAAAAAAACTAATTAATTTGATTTTGTATGGGTAAACAATTATTCTTTAATTATAATCTTAAGGTAAGTGTAAGATAATATATTTAATTTTAGAAAAATTTTACAACGGATGTCGCACACCGTTAAATGTTGGAAAAATGGTATGGTATATGGACATTTGAGCGTAAATTTGAGTGGATTCCATTAATCAAATTAATTGGGACTAAGTGTATTATTAATCTACAAAAAGAGTAGATTAAATTTTTATATTTACATGCTCAAAATGTTCAATGGGTGAATGAGAAATTGTTGCTCAATGTAACACCCATGGTGTTGGAAAAATAAGATGAAAAGTAGAATATCCCACCTTTTATGGAGTTGCAAACCCTTCAGCTGGTTGTAACCTCCAATTTATTTGGATTAATTCTGTGATAAATACCATTGTAAATTCTTGTAGTTGTAACTCTTCGAGAATTGTTAATTACAGATTAATTCTGTAATTAAACATGTTCCCTACATGAACACTATAAAAGGAGACCCATTGTTCATATTTCAATACACTGAAAACCAAAATATCCTCTAGCCAAATTCTTGATAGTGTTATGCTTCTGTGAATTTCGCCGTTGCAGTTAAAGTTGCGTTGCTCTCTTTGCTGCAGTCTACCGTTGTATCCTGGGAGACAGACGTTCCATAGAAACTCCGGCTTCGGGAGGGGACGAATTTGTTTTAAGGATACTGTGATAGCACAAGCCTCGGTCTAAGTTTTTCAGAAACGTTTATTGGTTTTTTCTTGACTTCTGTGATTTTTCTATTTCCATTTTATATGTTTATTTCTATTACAGAATTGTGTTTAACGTCATATTAACTTGCTTTGTTTGATTTGTAATACACTAAATACTGTTAACGTTGAACACCACTTAACACTATTAATTTTTTTTAAAAAATTAAAATATAAAGGAATTTAATTGTAAATAGAATTATCTATAAAATAAATAAGAATTAGATTAAATAAAATTTAAATATTTTATTTTGTTATTTTCTTAATTAAAATCATAAAATTAAATTAAAGCCAAGCCTTCAACGTTTGAAAACAGTCCAACCCTGCAAACTATACTCCACAGTCATTGCCATCGTCATTGTATTTCCTATTTTCACTACCATTGTCTGTTATTTTTTCGGCGAAGATTTTCTCTCGTCGTTCAGATAACCCAACACCGAATTTTTTTTTTTTCTATTTGGATTGCGTCTCCCTAGTGAGTTTCATCCATCACTTCTATCGTGGTTAGAGTAGTCGTTCGTCGTCGCTTCAACCGTGATTCAAGCCGTTGTTCGCCATGCATCCTTCCTTGATTTCATCCTCACAGTGCAAGGTAAATATTCTCAAGCTTTTTTAATCGAATCATCAAATTAGAACTCTAATTTCATGAATCTTTTTTATCCAAAATTGTGAAACCCTAAATTCTCATATCCGAAACCCTAATTTTAATATTAGCCAAATCAAAACCATAATTGTTCAAATTAGAAACTCTATATTTAATTCACTATTAATTCTGATTGAGTTCTCGCTTATCATCGTTCTTGATCATGGATATTATGATCAATTATAAATTTCACCAAAATATTTCTCACCTTATTTTGTAAAACTCAATCGGTTATGTTAGAAGGTTTTATGTTGGGAGTTCTGTTTCAATGTATTGTATTATATTGATATGTGTATGGTTTTAACCCCTCTCTTAACCTGACATAGTAATTAATATCCATTAGCTTTTCTCTGTAACATGAGAGGAGATATTTATTAATTAAGTAATCATATTATGTTATTCATATCACTTTAAATGTTACATATATATATATATATATATATATCACTCACCAAAACATCTATTTCATGTTTGAATTAGTTTCAAAAAAAAATTAACTTCAAGATAATTTCTTCATCCAACATTCACGATGAGTTGTTAAAATCAAGAATGACTGATGTGAACTCGGTAATTTTTGTGTCTTTTATCAAATTTCCACTTTTTTTTGTTTTGTAAGATCACTTGTTTAAGGATGTTTTAGGAATGCTCATTTGTTTTATTGCTCAATGCATCTACTTACCATTTTTGTTGCATCATGATGAACGACAATGGGATTCGACTTTCGGTTGAGTGTGTGATATGAGTATGTGTTTGACATGTGTATGTTTCATTCTCTAGTAAATTTTTTTTCATCCATTCAGATTATGTTTAAAGTTGTATTCTCATTCTTATATCATGTTCGGAAATAAAGAGTCGAAGTAGTGTAGCTTAATGATTCTTTGACAATTCTAAGTTGAGTGAGAAAGGGTAAGCCGTGGTGTAATTATAAGGTTGTTTCATATTTTCACTATAATTTTGAAGGACTTCTGTTTTGTTAGGCTTGAAGTTGCTCGACGAATAACCGATTAAACTCGTCAAGTGATGAAAAATTGATAATTTGGGTGTTTGTTGTGGAAGCAATGAAAATAAATAATAAACACAATGATTTATAGTGGTTCGGCCTTCGAACAAGCACCTACATCCACTACCTTAGCTTCCTACTAAGAATTTCCACAATTCACTAAGAATTCAACCTTTTGAGAAATAAAGAGATAACCTTACAACCTTGATTCACAACCCGAATCAAGCATCCAAAGTTCACAACCGAACTTTGGGAATTCACTCAAAAAGATAATTCTTAAGTAAACTTGTAATCCTTTTAATAAGGCTAATTGTTTGCAACTAAGAACTCAACCAATTCTAAGACACTTGAACATACATAAACATTAAACTCACAAGTGTTGTCTACCCAAAAGATGAGAATTAAGCTCTAAGACAAATCTTTCATCATATTGTTGTTACAATGTAAGCATTAGTCTTCTCTTGATGCTTGAGGCTTGTTTTTATCATTCCAAAGGAGCTTTTAGTCGTTGGTGATCGCTGAGATTGATTTGGAGCCATTTGGAGCTGTTTTCGAGGCTTATTTTTGCTTCTGGTATAATTAGTATTGAAAAACGTGAAAGTTGTTTTGATACAACTGCTTTGGGAAATAGCCGTTGAACCTGCATTTAATAATCGTTATCGAAATACACTTGAGGTGTATCGAAACCCTTAGCTCATTGTATCGAAACAGACCTTAGACGTTTCGATACTGCTCCTAGCCGTTGGGTTTTTCAAATGACCGCTGAAGGTGTATCGAAACCATTCTATCTAGAGACAAAAGCGTATCGAAACAACTGAACATTTTTCTTTGAAATAAGCAAGCTGTTTAGAAACACTTGGAAAGTGTATCGAAACGCCTGGAACATTTTGTGGTCTTTGGCTTCTTTAAAAACATTTAAAACACATTAACAAGTTTTTGAAAAAGTCTCTAACTTATTTTCAGGTTGTTTGGACATAAAATCATTTTTGAAATATTTTTAATTTAGTCCAAAACTATTTTTCAATTATTATATCAAAATATTAGTTCTACATGGTTTTAGGATATTGTTGAAACTGGAATTCGATAAACAACATATTTTTGTAGTTTGTAGTTAGGAATTACGAAAATTGAGTATATCTTCTCATTTCAAAATGTTTTCACTTAATATGTGGTTGTTGTATTTGTTACTTTGCTTAGATGTTGAGTATTGATAATAGTAGTGTTTCAACATGGATATGTTACTTTTAAGTTATTTCATGTGGTTGGAGGATCATATCTCCCTATAAATGTTTCAATATCTATTGGATCTGAGTATTAAACAATGTGATTTAAGAAAAATAAAGAATTAGAGCAACATAGTATCTATTTGTATTTTTGGTTATTTGTTGTTTGTCAAAAGATTCTCTATCACCTATGATGATTGCTAAACATTTTTTATGTTTATATATATATATATATATATATATATATATATATATATATATATATATATATATAAATATTGAATAATTCAAACAAAAAAGCCCTCAACAAGACAACTCCACTGTGTGGGGCTTGACTTGGTGACCTTGGTATCTCTATTCTTGAAGATTTGCATCAGCAACGATAAACTTTTCTGCATGCCTATAACAAGGTCTTATTTTTTATTGAAATGTTTGTTCTTATTTTTTTTTAATTTAACTTCGATAACATATCATTCTTTATCACTGAATCTTGTTTTCTCTCTACTATCTTCTTTGGGTTGGTGACATTTCTAGATAATTTATCATACATAATAGAGTTCTCATATAGATGCAATGTGTTGGGGGTTGGTGGATTTTTGCTCGTCCCACTCTTAACCCAACATTCAAATATTTCACCTGATACCTATTTCTGAACTTTAACTTGAATTAGATTTTGTCATTCTTGGTATAAAAGATTGTAAATAGTTTGTAAAAAAAAAAAAATTAGATTCTAACATAAGATTGAAATCTGAAGGTTGTAAAGATGCCATAACAAGATTTAGGTGAATGTGTATTTTTTATCGTAAAACAAGAAAAAATTATACACTGACCATCTTAAAATATGCTATTGGTTCTTCACGTGGTGTTAACTTGTTTCCCCTAAACTTCATCTTCATAGCTCATATAATATTTCTATACGATAGGTTGTAAATCGTTGTTTATTTCTTAACATTCTAATTATAATTTTATGATACTATTTTTTGACGGATTTAACTCTTAATAAAATTTATGTATATCCTATAAGAAAATTAATCAAACTCGATTCATGTATTTCTTATTTTGAATATTGTACAAAATATAGAATTTTGATTTATAATTTTGTTTTTTAAGATTGCTATTTGATGCACCATTTTAATAATATTTTTTTATTTTTTTAAAAAAACAAAATGTATTAGATATGGTCGATAATTAAGATATCAAAATTAAAAATATTTAGTTGGAGCATTATAATCAAGACGAAAGTAGCTATTATCATAATGAAGATGGCTACAACAATAAATCAGAGTATGAAACTTATGCTAAAGAACAACAAATTGATTGTAATGGTGATGATGGAAAATATATAGATGATGAGAAGATAATTGATTATTTTATTGACAAAGAGCCTATGGAACAAGATTGAAAAAAATTAAAAGATTACGATGAAAATAATATGGATATGTTAAAGTGGAATACTTTAGATGATTGCATTGAGTTTTATTTAACCTATGCAAAAGTGAAAGGTTTTGGAGTTCGAATGAGCCAGATATTGAGAAGTCGAAATGGTGATCATATAATTTCAAAGAAATTGGTGTGTCCTAACGAGGGGTATAGAGAAGAAAGATAGATTAACTTGCCAAACAAAAAACGTGAACAAAAATTGATCATTAGAGTTAGATGTGAAACATCTAATAAATTCAAATTGAATGAACGATATCAATATTAGAAAGTTGCTAAATTCTGCTTAGAATATAACCATGAAATGTTCAACCAACACAAGTTGCTTACATCATGTATGTAATTCATCAATAAGTAAATTGTTACGTACTAAAATATATCTTATATATATATATATATATATTTATCTAATGTTCTATAATAAATTATTTTGCACATCATTCCGAAAAAATAGTGAGTTAAAAAAAATAAGATTAAGATCATGCACAATTCTGGAATTACTCCAAGTAAAATGATACGTAATTTCGTAAATGAAGCTAGTTCAATTGAGAATGTTGGATTTATATCAAAAGATTTGTACAACTATCTACATAGAATCAAATGAGAAGAAGTACAAGATGGTGATGCTAAAACAGTGATGGCATATTTATATGAAAAACAAAAATTTGATCCATTTTTTTGTGAGGCACACGAGAGGTGAACACGAAAACTTAGAGAAATTGTTCTGGTGCGATGATATATCACGCGTTGATTATAAAGAATTTAGTCATATACTTCCATTTCAATACGTACATGTCACAATCATCCCTGAATCCAACATGAAATATATTAGTTTATTATGGAAATTCAAAAATATAAGAAATATACTTTTATTTTAAATTTAAATTACGTACGAATTTGGTTGTTTCAGTAATTCAGGAAAATAGATTATAAATTTTGCAATATCTTTAAATAATCTACCCAAATCAACATGTCGCTTATACATAATAAGAGCTTTAGTCAACTGTTACAATACATCATAATAAAATTTAATATCTGATTAATTAAAATTTGATTAATTCTATTAGTTCTTATAAATAAAGAAAGAACTTACTATATTTTCGTAATGTTTTTACAAACTTCATTGACACCGAGAGAATCTAAAATAGATTTATATTGCTCTACAACATCAATAACTAATAAAAACCAATGTTTGCCTTCTTCATCATATAAAAGCTATTAAATAAGGTGAGTTAAAAAATATCATCAACTATATATAAGCAAATACTAATTTATAGATATACTTGTTCAACATTACTACTATCAGTAGTTATAAAGTTCTCTATCCATCGGGAATGAAATTTGAAAATGTTAGTATTATTTTCAATCTCTGAGTATGTATAAAATTTTCAAAAATTATACTCTAAGACAAAAAAAATAAATATAAAAACGTAAAAATATCATAAATTTTAAATAAGATATTTTCTAACACATAAAATATTTTTTACCTGAAAAGAAAAAGGCAGATATAACTTCTTTGGCATAGGTTCTTGTCTCAAATGCAAATCATACACATAAGACTCGATGAACTATTAAATATTTAAAAACGATATTAGTATTTGTATTAATATTAAGCAAACAAACAAATATTGAACATATAAAAATATTTAATAATTAAACTTATAATAACCAATCATATAACCATTTTCATGAAAAAATTGTACGAGTATTGGCAACATTCAAAAAATTATTTTTGGACATGTAAAGAGTGTTGGATGTATTCTTCCAAGTAGCAACACTCATACAAACTATAGGTTCTTCAGGCGTTAGATACTTCAAATATTGTTTGTATGCATCAATTATCATACTAGTTTCTGTAACGCCCAAAAATGGGCCTAGAAGTTAGTGGGTCAGTTTAGCCAGTTAAGTCTAGTTCGGGATTAAATAATTAAAACTTTATTTTTAATCGAAATAAATTATGAAAAAATATCATAAAATCCTTATTTAATATATACTTGACTTTAGTCAACTCAATTTCGAAAAAATACCCTTGAATCCTTAAGAGTTTGAAATTAGCGACTATTTTGTAAAAATTGAAAACTTAAGAACAATTTTATAAATTAAACCAAAACTTTGAATCTTTAAGGGGTTTTCATTCAATCCTAATTTTATTTGAACTAACCTTTCATGGGTTTACTTAAATAACTCTTAACCCAAGTTTTAAAACACAAAACCCAAATAAATTTAATTAAAACCCATAAACATTATTTTATATCAAAACCTAAACTCTTATTTTATTATTTGTGTTTTCCCTTTTCCAAAGACAAAACAACTGTATTTTCAAGGTAAATTCTTTTTCTTTTCAATTAAATTCGTTCTAATAAATATATATAATTTTTCTTCTTCAAAAATCTTGTTTTTCAATCGTTTTATTCTTCAAAACCATGGAAGTTGGTTGGGTCAGAATTGGAGGTATGAAACAATCAATCCTCTGATTACTAAAGGTTCTTTATTGAAATTCTCAAGTTATTGGCTTGGTAAAATCGTTTTAATCTTTTTTTTAGAAAAAAAATCGTTTTTTATCAAAACTATACCATTTTCATTTAAGGGTTTTGATTCACTGTTTTTGAATTATAAATAGATGATTTTTCATGTGTTAAGATGTTTATAAATTATTTTTAAAATCCCTAATATCGAACTAAAGTTTTAGGAGAAATTTGGTTAGTTTCAAAAAGTTTTCGGTTAAGGTTTTGATGGGTTTTGAGGGTTATTGAATGAGGATCCGACTTGGGGTTGTGTGCGATTAGAAGGATTAAATCTTTATTTTTTAATTCTTGAAACAGGACAAAAAGTTGTGAATCACGTTTGAAAGAGTTTCGGATCGGTTTGGTGGCTTGTTGCGCAAGTAATCGGTTATCAGTTAGTAGATTTGAAAGTGGACTGCTACGACATTTTTTTACCTTGTTTTTCAAAGGTTTGGGGTGTAGGGAAGGTGAGAGAAACCTCTCTATACTCCGAAGTAAGTTTTAATTTGCTCTCGGAAATGGTTTCTCATAATATGCTTGTTTTTACTATGTTTTAACATGTTCGTATTATGTTAGTACATATGTGATTATGTACGTGTTATAATTTTGTTGTTACTATTTTATATTGAATTTAAACACTCCTATATTTTGTTTTTGAAATAAGCTAAAAAGGGATTTTATCGATTTTTGCGAGTAAGAATGAGAAAGTGTGATAGTAATATTTTACCTACTGTTTTTGATATGAAAACTTGAGCATTGATATTATTTTGTGTTGGATATTCAGATGATGTTATAGGTGGGTAATTCCTAAATTTCGTATTATTATTCATAAAATTCATATACGTGGATAAATTCCTTAGTGATGCATTAGAGTTATTGCTTGAATTGTAATATGTGTTGTATTGCTTTTGAGCATAGCTTATCCTAGAAGCTAAGGTGGGAAAAATGTTTGGAATTTGATCCATTTGTGTGCACGAGTTCAACTTGTGCTTGGTATGAGTAGGTGATAGAGCCCTCATACGTGGTATGGTAACTGTATAGTCCCATACGTGACATGACTCGACATTTATATCTTCATGCAAGTATCCATTTATCCCAACGATTAAAAGTAGACTAATCGGATCACTAGTACCAACACATGAAAACACAAGTGTTATATTTTATACTGATTTTCATGACAAATAGAGTTTGCGAGAGTTTGACTTTGTTTTCAAACTTTTTATATATAAGCCTTACTAGAGCAAGCATGTAAGTCTTGAGTTTTGTGGATTTGTTCCACGTGATAAAATACTTGCTGAATTTTACCCTTGGTGGCATTGTTAGCAACGTATGATTGTTTTAAGAGCATAAACTGATTTTTCTTCTAAAATGATTTCTGTATGTTATGGGCTACATTGCAAATAGTTTAAACTATTTTTTTATATATCCATGACTAAGCAATTGCTTAATCATTCTCTTTTCCTTACAATATAGAGAAATAAGTGAGACTTTCGTCCGAAGAATCAAGGAGTGCCATATATATACGTTTTGATACATTTTAGTTGAAATATGTTATTTTCAATTGAACCTTAGGTAGTAGAGAACAATGGAGCTAGAGACCTTATATTATTTATGATTTGTTGTTGGACAATGATATTTTGAGATTTTGAACATGTTATTGAATCCATGACTATTTGATTTTAGTTTATAGACATGATTATTTGTTTCATATGGAATTAATAAAGAAATTTGTTTGAATTCCACGTGCTTCTATGTTTATCTAAGTTGTTATTTGGTTTTTTTGGATGTACTCGCATGCTGGATGATTCTTGTATGATTTAGGATTAATTGCATCTAGAGAACTTGTTAAGACATGTTTTCCATGGTCTTTAGGTGAAATTATTCATCTAGACTTTGTTGAGTTCGTTTTATGCTTGAGACTTAAGTAATTAGTATTTTCTGGGCATAGAGTTTTGATACCTATTCATAGGGTATCGATACTCGGGCAAAAATACGAGAGATTTGTGAAAAATTAAGTCTGGGTATCGAAACCACGTGAACTGATTTCGAAATAGTAATATGTTTTTGAGAAGGCGTATCGATTCGCTCATCCCGAGTTTCAAAACCAAAGTTTACAGAATCAAAACCTATCGGAACGGGGACCAAGCTATATTGAAACACGGGTTTGTCTCGCGGGTCACCGTTTGAGTAATTGAAGGCATATTGAAACATTTGAGTACCGTTTCGATACTTGCTTTAATTTTTCAATGGCATCAAAACAGTTTCAAGGGGTTTCGACACCCCTAGCAGTTAATGTCATTAAGAGCTTAAATAAGCTTTGAAACTTCACGTCTTAGTCGCTAAACTTAGAGAAAGCAATTAGTTAACTTGTAGATATTAATTTAAGCTGAAAATTTACATGCATGCATGAAATATACTTAATTAAGGATTGGTAAATTTAATTTCGTAATGAGACTATAAATTTCTAGAAATTTACAATTAGGTCCCTAAACCTTGTTCGATTAAAATTATGACTCGTTTCTCATTAGTTTCCGCTTTAATTTGAAATCAGTCCTTGCATGAACACATATGATCTAATTAAAGCATATAGATAAGATAAAAAAAAACTTAGGGTCGTTTATCGGGTCGAGTCTCCAAATTAGCCTCGGTATTCCCCATGTATTCTCTATAAATTTCTGATAACAAATTACCGGCCTCATATTTATCCTGCAAAAAAAGCGTATCTCTTATTAATAATAATAATAATAATAATAATAATAATAAATATTTGAAAATGTATTTATAGTTTATAACTTCATTTTTTTACATTAATATGAATTTGGACGAATAAAAATTGTAATTCTAAATTAATCTCAAAATTATGAATATTGTTCTCTTTTTCAACTTGCACAATCATAAAGTATTTGAGCATGCATTCAATTCAATTAAAATATTTGTACAATATTAATTATAATTTTTTATTAAATTACAAAAATATTTTTAATCATGTTACTACCTCATTTTTCTTTGAACGTTCAATCTTCGATTTTTTTTTTATTATCATAGATTTTTGTGAATTTTTCCTGCATCTACATATTGTTAGAAAAAATAGTATGATACATAAAAATTTTAGAGCTTAAATTTGAGTGGGTTCCATTAGTCAAATTAATTGGGACTAAGTGGATTATTAATCTACTACAAGAGATGAAATTTGTATATTTACATGCTCAAAATGTTCAATGGGTGAATGAGAAATTTTTGCTCAAAGTAACACCCATGATGTTGAAAAAAATGAGATAGAAAGTAGAATATCCCAAACTTATTGAGAACATAGATTTGGAAAGCTTTATATATAGAAGTTCTTCATGTTATTCTTAGAAACAAGACAAAGGCTTGGACTAGCCACCTTGGGTGTTGACTTATATAAAAGTTAAAGATGAGCCTTTTCTGACTTAATTTTCTAACATAAACTATAGAAATAATACATCTTTTATGGAGTTGTCAACCCTTCAGTTGGTTGTAACCTCCAATTTATTTGGATTAATTTTGTAATAATTACCATTTGATTTCTTAAAATTGTAACTCTTCAGAAAATTTTAATTAGCTGATTAATTCTATAATTAATCATGTCACATGCTTGAACACTATAAAAGGAGACTTGTTGCTCCTATCTCAACGCATTGAAAAACATAAAAAAAAAACTCTAGCCAGATTCTTAATAGTGTTTTGTTTCTGTAGTTTTCCGTTGCGGTCAAGGTTGCGTTGGTCTCTTTGTTGTATTCCACCGTTATAATCTGGGAGACAGACGTTCTATAGAAACTCTAGCTCCAGAAGGGGACGAATCTATTTTAAGGACATTGTGATAGCACAGACCTCGGTCCAAGTTTTCTAATCGTTTATTGGCTTTTCTTTGGTTTCTGTTATCTTTGAATTTTTATTTTTATATATTTTATTTCAATTTCATTTATAGAAATTGTTTTTAACTTTTTATTAACTTGTTTCGTTTGATTTGTTACACATATCATATAACAAAGATTAGTTTTAAACAAAAAAATAATGTAAGATATAAGATGAAATATAACCAATAAAGATTAATTAATCATTGTATTTACTTTATAAGTTCGAGTTTTCTTTTTTGATGCCATATCTTTCGACTTCGAACTATCAGAAATTCAGAATGTGCAGTTGAACATCTTATACTTTTTTTATGTTGAAAGTATTTACTATTTGATAAATTCTTGTGATCATTTGACATTTTAGACTTTATTTTTGTAATCATTGGAGTATCTTTTATTGTAACTAATTGACTAAGGAATCGATGATGATGAAATTAAAAGTTAAAAACCTCACTAGAAATTTTTGGGAGACTATAAGTGTTAGCCTTAGTGTTGTTTTCAGAATTAACTTCAAGTGTTCTAGCAATAGGTTCTAATGAGGGATAATAATAATTAGGATCATAATTTATAAATGGAGACAAACTTGAATTTCTAATATGACTCACAGTTTCTTCCTTCATTGATGCAACACTTACTCTTTTTTTCTTGTATGATTTATTTTTTAAAACACCATCTTTCCAAGAACCGCTATGTAAAATAGTCTCCTTTAATCTATTATTTAAAGCATCCTCCTTTAATGATCGACTATATAAATCTTTCTCATTTCTTGAATCATCATATAAACTCTCACCATGTGATTTGCTATAACATGAATCGTTACATGGTTCACTATGTATATCTTTCCCTTTCAATGAAACACCATCTTGTATTAAACTTTTAACATTATTTGACGTTAATATGCTCAATAATTTTTAAATTGATTATTAAATTTTTCAAATTGACAAGTCATTTTAATAAAAATTCCACCAAAATATTTATCACCCGATTCTAATTTGAACAATTATAGTTTTGATTTGACTAATATTAAAATTAGGGTTTTTGATTTGAGAATTTAGAGTTTCATAATTTTGGATAAAGATTCATAAAATTAGGGTTCTAATTTGATGATTTGATTAAAAAAGGTTAGAATATTTACCTTGCACGGTGAGGATGAAATCAGGGAAGGATGCACAACGAACGAAGGCTCGAACCACGATGGAAGCGACGGCGAGCAACTACTCGAACCATGATAAAAACAGTGACTGAAACTCACGAGGGAGACGTGATCCACACAAAAAAAAAACACATCGTCGGTGTTGGGTTATATGAACGACGAGAGAAAATCTTTGCCGGAAAAATAACAGACAATGATAGTGAAAATAGGGAATACAATGACGATGACAATGGCCATAGAGTATAGTATGCAGGGTTGGATTGTTTTTAAATGTTGAAGGCTTGACTTTAATTTAATTTTATGATTTTAATTAAAATAATAATAAAATAAAATACTTAAAGTTTATTTAATTTAATTCCTATTTATTTTACAGATAATTTTTATTACAATTAAAGTCTTTTTGATTTTATATTTTTTATAAAAATTAATAATGTTCAATGATATTCGGCGTTAACGGTGTTTAACGGTATGCGATGTCCGTTATAGACTCATCCTTAATTATATATATATATATATATATATATTACAGAAAATAATTTTAATTTAATACCAAAAATTGCTAACAACCAAACCGAATTACTGATAGTTCATTATTTAATAGATTTTTCGTTCAGAGGATAATATGTGGTGAGAATTCAACAAAATTAATTACTTCTCAACACTCCGATTAGAAATTAATTTCAATGTTACAGTCAAAGAAAATAAAAATGTAAAATTAAAACATTAATGAGGATTTAAGTGGTAAATAATGTAGTATCGTTAAATAATTATTGTGTTTAGGTATTGTGTATATAAAAAAATATTGAAAAATCAACCCATTAAAATTAAGTGTACGACGGAGTTAATCAAGCAAGGATGGTAATTTGACCCCGAAAATATCAAGTGCAGACTCAACACGACTTGATAAGGGCATTTTTTAATTAAAAAATCAGGTTTAAAAAAATAAAATCGGGTCAGAGTCTGGTTTAGGTTGAAAATTCCTTGATCCGACCCAATATATTTTTATATTTTATTATAAAATATATAATATTTTTATTTTTTTTAGATTATATTTTATAATAGGTTTAGTCAGTTTTTTTATTAAAGTATCGAGATTAGGTCAAAATCAGATTATATTTTTTATTATATCGAGTCTGATCAAAAATAAAATATATTAAAATCGAACATCCATAGATTATTAAAGCGAACGAATAACTTAAAATCAAAACCCGAAGACAAAAGTTGGGTTGATGCGAACTACTTACTCAAATGAGTTTCCCGTGCACCAAAGTTATTTTAAATAAATTATGGTAAATTAATTTATGAATTGAAATCTTCTGGTCAAATCATTGAATTTATTGTCTGATGGGACCTACATATTTTTTTTTCCCTCTTCAAACATTCTCATTCAAAATTAGTGACCTAAATTAAATAATAAAATTATACATAATTTAAATGTTTGAAAGAATGATCAATCAATCATAATTTTAAGAATAGATCCAAAGGAGATTTTAGGTAAATATTATTTTTTAGTTTAAATTTTAAAAATATAAAATACGTTGTTTTATAATTGAAAATTTACGATAAAAATTATAATAACTAAAAGATATTATAGATGACATTTTTTTGAAATTTAAATTTTATTAATAAAATATGTATATAGTCCAACTGCTGATTCAAGATTTATATTTTATAATTTGGAAGTGACGTCTTCATTAAAATTTAAATTTTATTAATAATTATAATATTTACCTAAAAACACATTAAACACATTAGTTTATAATTTAAATTTTAATATTTTTTTTAATATGTTGGTGTGATAATAAGATAGTATCTGTTCAATTTTTTTAGTTTTTCATAGCATATACATACCGTGAACACATGATACTCGAACCTGATTACCTAGATAAAATACATCATCTTTTACTACTGAAACCAATCTACGAGTTTAATTTTTTAAAGTTTTAAGGTTTAAATTAAAACATATTCTTAAATCATATATTACATCAAGGTTAAGTCATTTGGTTAGTTACAATACCATGCATAAGTTGTTGATTTAATCATAAGAAAATAATTTAATATATTAAGAAGAAAATGACCTTTGGACTGAAACCCTACCATTGTTCTAGGCAAAATAAATTGACTAAAAATATGTGCATTTATCATTTGAAAGAGAACACTTTTATAATACTATTATATAATTGTATTTTTTATAAATATATAAATATTCTTTTTAAATATATTATATTAATTTTAAAATGGGATGAGATCAAGTTATACTACATAAAATTTAAAGAGTTTTATAATAAATGATCACTAGAGGATTAAAATGAATGAATGATATTAACAGTAGAAAATGTGAAAATTATCATTTGAAAAAATAAAGAAATAATCTTAATCATTTATTACCATCGTTCAACGGTCCAAAATTAATATAAAATTAAATAATTTTTACGTAGTGTAAGTTGATCCTAACCCTTTTAAAAATATATGAATACTTTTTATCGTTTACTATTTTACAATATTATATTTTAAAATAGAAATTTATTCATATATATTTTTAATGTTCATTCATTGACACTCATTTATCATTTTTATAGACGAATATGAACAAACTATATTTTTTAACAAATAAATATAAATAAAAAATTATGCTCGCTTAATCAAATTTGTTGTAATTGTGATAAAGTGTAAAAGCAAAAGCGCGCACATATAATATATATGGAAAATTTTACAACGGGTGTCGAATACTGTTGAACACCACTAATGTTGAATATTGTTGAACATTATTAAATTAATTAATAAAAATTTAAAATATGTAATTAATAAAAGAGTGATAAACTCAACATATAATCAATAATTGTATGATTAGTCCTATAATTAATAAACTCAAAATAAAATTAATTAGTCCTATAGATTTTTATTCTTTATAAATTAATTTAATTATGTTCAATAGTGTTCAATATCAACAATGTTCAGCGGTGTTCGACGCCCATTGTAGACTCATCCTCTCTCTCTATAATTTTGAAATAAAAAAATAATTTACACTAAAAAAAGCTAATTTGAAAAAATATTAACGCAACGATTATTGATTTATATTATTATCATTGACTTTTAAAATATTGGTAAATATTTATATTGATCATTAGATATTATTGTTGATACATTATATTGATATTATCGTTGTTATGTTATTGGCTATTTTTATTAGCTTAATCATTATATTCTGGATATAAATGGATATTGGATATAATTGATATACGCATCATATAATTCATGTGTTTATTGGTATGGGGTGAACTATAGTCATTGAGCTAAGACTCTAATTGACGATATTGTCAAGATGTATTGGCATTGGTCCTATTGACAATGTTGAAGGATATTAACCATTCATTGTTGGTGATATTTGTTGGGAATTCATGTATCCATTGTTACATATCGATCCAAGGATTTGAGCTATTGAGATTGTTGTTGAACCATGGTTTGAGATGCATTTACATTGATATACATGACATCGATAATATTATTGTTTAATTCATTGTTATTTACTAACTCAATAGGCTATATAAGTCTGATACATCTCATTTTCATACATTTTTAGATTAATAATTTTTGGATCGAAGATTAAGACCAGAAGTATTTTGAAAGCTAGTCACAAGGATTAATGTAATGTAATGTGTTTAATATGTTGAATTGGTTAAGTACTATCAGATGATTTGTTTGAAGTTGTTAAAGTTTGATAAAATGACCTGAAATACTTAATGTGGTAAATCATAGTTTATAGATTCAAAATGACTTGAAACTTGACATGCATATAGTTTTGATATTTGTAAGCTTGTTTGTCAAATTAGATAACCATTAGACATGATTAAGGCCTTGAATTTATTAAAAATCATACAAAATTTGTCATTACAAGTCTATTCGTATCAATTAAGGGTGATAACGTATCGATAAGGGTATACATTATTAGGCATGGTCAATATGGTGTATTAATATGGTCAAAAATGTATCGATACGAAATTTAAACACTAAAAAATTACTGTAACACTATACCGGTACCCCTATCGATCCATGAGGTTGATTTTTCAAGTTAACCACATGTATCGATCCAGGATACTAATACATGCATGTTAAGCTTAACAATAATAACGATCATGCATTGGCGTACTGGTATACTTTATTTTCGTATCGATACACATGTAAAATTAATTTGGGAATTTGGGTTTTTATTTCAATACTCTGTATCGATACACAGCGCATTGAAGATCTATATCGTACGGTCGGCCACATATCAGTACGGACAAATGTTATTGGAATCTAGGATTTTTATAAATAGACATGACGTATCGATTCAGTCCCAATGTATATCGATATCCATACAGATAGTTAAAAACAGGGTTTTAAGAACTTTGAAAATCTTATAAATTGGTCACTAAAATATTATAAAGTCTAATTGAAGGGTAAATAAACCCCAATGGCAATGGAAATTTGTATACTAGTTAAGCAAACATTTTTTTTTCTGGTCACATTAATTTAGGTTAAGGACTTGTAAATTGCCATATTTGCATTTTAGTTCCTACTATTTAATAAATTTTAAATTGGTCCATGTTTGTAAAACGATTGAATTTATATTGCTTAATGACATGTATAGAATTATATTGATAATATTATTGGGTTATTTTATCACATAAGTCATTGAAATAATATGTCTGATTATCGTATTGTATATCGATAACTCCTTTTGACTCAAAATCCAGTCGGACCGAAAAAGCGAGTGTTACATTATCATCCCGAGTCGAAAACCATCATTTTTTATGTCTTTGTGATCACCCTACGTACCAACAGCTTGTCTCATCATCCTTCACCGTTATATTAGTTTATATGAATTTGAATCATAATTTCGCTAAATTAATTAATCATTATATTCAACCTTATAATTTTATCCAATTTTTTTAGTGAAAACAAGCAAAACCAAATTTTTTTATTCTCTTCTATTTTTCTAATATTTTCAATTTTTTTAAAATTATTTCTAAATTTTTAACCAAACATTTCATTTTCTAAAAATATTAAATAACTACTATGATCACCTAAATGACCCTACAATACTCACTCATTTAAAATATTTTATTTTTAATAAATAAAAGTTTTACCATGTGATATAATATACAAAGTCGTAAATAAAATGATATCACAAGTAAAATACCAGTATCCTTTTATAAAAGGCTTAATTCAATAATATGTGCCCAAAGTATACACTTTTTCTAAAATAGGTGTTTAATGTTTTATTTGGCTGAATAAGTGCCTAAACTATATATTTTTCTGAGATAGGTGCCTAATGTATTTTTTGACTGAAATAGGTGCCTAAAGTTTTATTCCCTTAGTGTTTTAAGGTAACATTGTTAAAAGAAAATTGTTTAATTTATAAATAAGCACTTAAACTATATATTTTTTTAAAATAGGTGCTTAATGTATTTTTTTATTAAAATAAATGCCTAATTTTTTTCCTTATAAATAATTTATATTTCTTGTAAGATATAAAATTATTTATATTTCTTGTAAGATATAAAATTATTTATATATCATCGTTTTAATCTATTAAATTATTTATTATAATTCATTAATAATTTATTTAAATTTGATTTATTAAATTATTGATTAATGTTTAAATACGTATATTTAAATATGTATGTTTATTTAAATGTAACGTTTAAATAAAGTGGAAGCTAAGGATTTTTAATCTTCTTGTTCATCGCGGCAGAAAAATGTTATTATTTTAACATGTTCTCGATGTGCTCCGTACAAATCTTCTTTAACTTATAGAATTTGGAGTCTCTTTTAGAAAGCTATGGAACAAATGAAGAAACGGAGCTAGAAAACAGAGTACCTAAAGAAGAAGAAGAGAAGCCTGATTCAGGGAAATAATTCATTTGTGAAAATTTGAATCATGGAATTCATATGGATTCAGAAAGTGAAAAAAATTCAGATTTTCGCAACGAATTCGAAGAGAACAGTGATATATAAATAATATAAATCAAATTTAAATAAATTATTAATCAATTATAATAAATAATTTAATAGATTAAAACGATGATATAAATAATTTTATATCTTATAAGAAATATAAATTACTTATAAGAAAAAATTAGACATTTATTTTAATAAAAAAATACTTTAGGCGTCTATTTTAAAAAATATATAGTTTAGGTACTTATTTATAAATTAAACAATTTTTTTTAACAATGTTACCTTAAAACACTAAGGGAATAAAACTTTAGGCACCTATTTCAGCCAAAAAATACATTAGGCACCTATCTCAGAAAAATATATAGTTTAGGCACTTATTTCAGCCAAATAAAACATTAGGCACCTATTTCAGAAAAAATGTATACTTTAGGTACCTGTTACTTAATTAAGCCTTTATAAAATAATAATAATTATTAC
Source organism: Abelmoschus esculentus (assembly GCA_035048815.1). Lineage (NCBI taxonomy): Eukaryota > Viridiplantae > Streptophyta > Magnoliopsida > Malvales > Malvaceae > Abelmoschus > Abelmoschus esculentus. Next base: position 9,471,760 of record JAUCBN010000002.1, on the reverse strand, counting down.
AACACTAACATTATTCTTATTTTTTTCACGAATTTATATAATTTTAGGGAAAAAACTTTTATTTAAATCATTAAATAAACTTTATAATCAGATTTTTATATAAAATAATTTGACAAAATCTACTACATATAAATGTGTGACACTAACTTTAATATTTAAAACCAACAAACAAAACGCCAACCAATTTGTAATATTAATTAATTTTGGTTTTGAAAATAAATAAATAAATTAATAATCCTATTCAAATAAATAAATTAATTAATAATCCTATTCAAATAAATAAATTAATTAATTAATAAATAATCTCACCAAACTAAAACAAGAAACGTATTGTGAACAACCGGTCCTGGCCGTTGCGCTACCTGCTCCTCCTCCTGTATTTAACTCCCTCTCTTCTCGGAGGAAATCAAAGAAACGAATCCTCAAGATTCTTGTAAACCCCCAATTTTTGGGGTTTCTAATTCGGTAATTCTAACGTTTCTTATTTCCCCCTGCTTCATTTCGGTTATTTAATCCCTTCTCCTGTTCATTTTTCTTTGACGTCTGCATGAATTTGTTATTTTTTCTCTGTCCGTTTGGTTTCCCGCGTAATCTGTTAGCTAAACGAATGAGGAAAAATAGTGAGTGCTAGAATGCTGTCTTTACTGTTTTGGTTGGTAGATTTGATAGATGAGTTCATTTTTCTTAGTTTTTAGTTTTTTTATTGAATAAAGGGAACAAGAAAATGTCAAAGAGTTTAGAAACATTTTTTTTACCTTAGAAGTTGAGACATTGAGTTTAGGGTTTTTGAGTGTTTTGAATTCTGGTTATTCTTTTGTTTGGTTGCCTAGAAAATTTAAAGGAATATGCCCGGGTTAGAAGCCTCAATTCAAGTAGGATAGATGTCATTTTAAAGGAATAAAAGAGAAGAATGCAAAAGTTCAGAGTTCAATGTAAAATCCATATTTGTATATTGTGTTGCACCCGTTGCAAGTAATAAGAGTATATAATAACTTACAATTGTTGCTACTTGCTTAAGAATGTGAAATATCCTACTTTTGAACATTTTCTTGTTTCTGAGAGTAAATGCCGGCAGTTTTTACTCTTTGGAATTAGACAAATAATTCTTAACTTCATGCCTGGGGCCTGCAAGACTCCAAGAGTCCAATTATCTAGATTAGAGCATTTTATGTTAGCTTGTTGTTAGATAAAGTGTTTGAAACACTATTTTAGTCTTTTCTTTCCGTATAATATGATCTGACTTGCCTTTATATCTGACTAAACAAATGCAATTTGTTAAAAGTGTGATTTATCAGCTTATCTCCTTTTCTTCTTGAAGGAACTAGCAACTTATGATTCAGTTCAGGAAAGAAGTTATTTCGTTCACATTTGGGGTCGTTACCTGTGCTCTTTAAAGAGCTTATTCTTCCTTGAATGAGTCTGTTTTAAGTACAGATTCAAATAACTTGGATTATGAATATGAATGTGATTCAGAATGAATATATTTGTCTGGTACTTTGGATGGTAGGATTTGTTCCAGATATTGTGAAAATAGCAACAAATTCGCTATAAGTAGAGGATATTAAAGCAAAGGTGAGGTGCTGAAGAAATAGATGACACCAACTTTTTCGTAGAAACTATGAAATAGATTAGAACAAAGTGGAGAATCAAAGTTAAGCATGGTTGTTCGGTTGGAACTGGGTCAATTGATTTACCGATACTATCATATTAAGGATGTTGTCTCTCTTTCTCCATATATCATTTCGTTGTCTATTCTCCTATAAGCTTTTCCAGTGAGTTGGATTCTTGCCTAACTTTTCAACCCAGTCCACCTATTTAGTATTTCTTTTATTTAAGAAAAAATACCACTTTTCACCTACATGCTACTATATTTATGCATTTTGAAGTACTTTGGTAAGACAAAAAAAGGGTCAAATACAACAGTCTTAGTTTGTTTTTGACTTTTTCAGCTTGTAATCTTTAAAAAATGTTCATTGTCATACCTAGCTTACCTTAGAAGACTTTGAAACTCTGTTTATTGATTATTATTAGTGGGCTGCAAAATTTTGTACTTAAGCTATGCTGTCTGCTTTTCCAATGGTTTTATTAGCTTTTGATGCAACTCCTGTTTTAAGTTGATTGTATCATCATTCTATTCAATCAATTCTCATAATCGTTTTAAGTTTTCTGTATCCTAAACCATTAAATGGGATGAGTAACCTGTCCTCTCCCCCTTGCACCAACATTTTTTAATAGAATTTATTCTTTACATGCGTCTGGCAAAACAAAAGGGTTTAGGCAATTTCATCTTCTTTCCTGATTATTTGACATAAGTTTAGTGAAGGTGTGGGAAGGGTTTGCGTTTTCATGTGATTTTTATTTGACTAACACCATGATGAGTATAGTCTACATTTTGCATTTGTATTTCGTAGGGTTATCTGCTCTAATATTTTGAAGATTTGCATGTTTAAATGAGTCAAATGGTCCTTATTGCTCTTCCATTGCTCTTCTCTTATTGTGAGAAGGTCTTATTTAACTTTTATAGTGGAGCTCTAATTATGTTCTGGTTAATTTTCAGTATTTCTTTTTGGCTTTTGTTCACGATGTCGAGTTTGGAGGAGCCACTCAGTTTTGACAAGCTTCCTAGTATGAGTACTATTGATAGGATTCAGAGGTTCTCAACTGGTGCTTGTCGGCCCAGAGAAGATGATATGGGCATGGGAAACTGCTGGATTGATGGGAGGAGTTGCTACACATCTAATAACTGCGAGTAAGTGATACACTGTTATCTTTAGAATTATTCCCCAAAGAAAACTCATTTACTCCATTTAGAAGTTTTGGGGACACTTCTATTTTTCTTGATATTTAACAGTTATTTTTTTGAGAAATTAGTTTTTAGTATTCATTATTAATATCTTGGTAATGGTCGTTGAAAAGATATGGTAGTGAATAGTAGTGTATCGCAATATCTGCCGTTTACATCTGTGTTTATATTTATACCATGTCAGACACATGGATATGAGGATATCACCTCCAAGGATCCTCCAAATACACACAGAAACTTTCAAAAATTGACCATAATATTTGAATGTGAGTAACATAGATAGCTTTACTACTTAACTAAATGCTTGGCTAGTAGTAATCACTCAAACCCGAGTTGTAACAAGTGGAGGTTGAGTAGTTTGCAGGAAACTTGAATCATTCACTCCCTGGTCACATATAGGCCTAAACAACATTGTAACTCTCGGGGATAATGTTCTGTTGTACATACTGGGTTACTGTTGATTATATACTCGGAAAGTACTTTGACTATTTTTGTTATTCTTTTTGTCTTTAGTGAAACTACAAAAGATTTTAGTGCATTCAAGCTTTTTCTGTAAAATTGATTTTAGTATTTGAAAGGGAAAAATGCATACTTTTAGTTTTGCCTTGAAATTTAGTGTATGATTTGTATGGTTAATTATTGATATTCCCTCTTTTCCTATTATTATTTTCAAATCTGTAAATGGTTAGTATTCTTCATGTATCAGTTATCGATTTATTGACAGTATTGAAAAATGAGTTTTCCAGTGAAGATCATGAAGAATATACAGGGGAGACATTCCCATGGAGAAGACATGTGAGGGATGTGTCTGAAGGAGAAGTTTTTAATCGAAGCACACAAAGCTTAAGCAAGAATAGGGTGAAACTTGGACATGTTTCTAAATCAAGGAACTGCCCAGATCAGCAATATAGCTCCAAGCACAATGACAGAGGCATGCGGGACATAACAAACAAGGTAATAAATAACCTGAATATAACTGTATACTTTTCTTTTTTTGAAATTATTAGGATTTTCTATATTATTCGTTTCTGGGGTTTTTAAACGGTTAATGAATTATCTCTGTATGTGTGGAATATTTTTTCTTTGTTGTGCTTCATTATTTAATATTTCTGAAGCTCCTGACTTGTTTCATGTAAAATATTTTATTGATGTGAAGGTGTTATTAAAAGGTATACCAAAGTTTGTGAAGATAGTGGAAGTTGGTCCGAGAGATGGATTACAGAATGAGAAGAATATCGTGCCTACGTCTGTGAAGGTTGAGTTGATTCGGAGATTGGCGGCTTCAGGGTTGTCTGTTGTTGAAGCTACAAGTTTTGTATCTCCTAGATGGGTTCCTCAGGTATCATGATTTGCATATTTTAGATTGAGAGTACATTATATTTTTTCTGGGGTTTCCATTTGATTTGATAGTATGATTATATTTATATTAGATAGAGGATGCACATGATGTTCACAGCCTTAAAATATGTCGTTCGTTTCAATTTGGATGCTCTTTTGAGTTGGTTTTCAAAGAAAATCCATAAAAAATGGAGTTAGCCTTGTAACCGTGAGCAATGAGGCAGTTGTTTTGTGGTTTAATTCCAGATTTTCCTGGTTTTTACTCAGAGCGATCGGTGATCTTGCTTCTTCATCGGCGTGTAGTTGTTATGGGTTGCCTTCGTAGTCAATATTATTATTAAGTGTAAATTATTTAGTTATTATTAATTTACTATGAAATCATTTTATTAGTATTTTATTAGGAGAAGTATTTGGAGATTTTAATTATTAGTAATTTTATATAATTAGAAGTCTTTCCTTAGTAGGAAACTTGTTAATTACCTTAGTAACTCTTTTTTGATCTAATGGTTATCATGATGATTTATAGGTAACCTGCTATTGATTCATTCTTTACCTTTTTGTATAGTTAGCTGACGCAAAAGATGTAATGAAAGCAGTGTGCGACCTAGAGGATACCAGATTGCCTGTTCTAACTCCTAATTTGAAGGTTGGTAATTTTCCTTTGAAATACTTAGCAACCTCATAGTCATTTAAATTTCCTAATCTACTGTGCATATTCTTCTAGGGCTTTGACGCTGCTGTTGCAGCTGGTGCAAAAGAAGTAGCAGTCTTTGCATCTGCTTCCGAGTCTTTCTCTAAGTCAAACATTAATTGTAGCATTGAAGAAAGTCTAACGCGTTACCGTGCTGTTTGCCTTGCTGCTAAAGAGCATTCAATTCCAGTACGTGGGTATGTCTTTTATAACTTTATTGTCATTATTTTTCATGGTTGATGGCTACTATTTTTATTGTGCGAAAATTTTACAGGTATGTTTCATGTGTGGTTGGATGTCCAGTTGAAGGAGCAATTACACCGTCCAAAGTGGCCTTTGTGGCAAAGGAACTTCACGATATGGGTTGTTTTGAAATTTCCCTTGGTGATACAATTGGAGTTGGTACCCCTGGTAATTCTCTAGAGTTTAGATTGTCACCTTTTAGAGACAAGTATGTGGTTGTGTAGGAAGCAATCGCATTTAGCTTTTTGTTGTTGTTACATTTATTTTCATTTATAAAATAAAATTCTATTAACATATCCTCATTATTCCATTTCAAAATAAATTAGAACAATAGAATATTGCTATTTCATATGCTAACAAGTTTGCATATGTATGCACTTATATTTGCATACATCCACATTGACATGTACGCATGCATAAATCCATATATACCAACATGCATGCTTTGTAGATATTATGTTAAGATTTCAATTCAATGAAAAAGAAATGTAAAACCAAATAGGATTTTCTCTTGGATTCATGTGATACCAACATCGGTACTTAGGAGTTCTTTGACATTTCTCTTTGGCACAGGTACTGTGGTTCCCATGCTTGAAGCGGTAATGGCCGTTGTTCCTGCTGAAAAGCTTGCTGTCCACTTCCATGACACTTACGGGCAATCTCTTTCGAATATTTTAATCTCTCTCCAAGTAAGCCTTAGACAAATACAGTCAAGTAATTAACACCCGAAGTAATTGCCTAAAAGTGAAAAATATTTGATTGCAAAGCATTACCATCTACCTTCTTTGTTCATTAATCTTATAGACTGTTTGATTTATTGCAAGGTGAGACTGATTATAGCAAATGTATTCTGTTGTGTCAACAGATGGGGATTAGTATAGTGGATTCCTCCGTAGCTGGATTAGGCGGCTGCCCGTATGCCAAGGGAGCTTCAGGGAATGTTGCTACTGAGGATGTGGTGTATATGCTTAACGGCCTCGGTGTAAAAACCAACATCGATTTGACAAAGCTCATGTTGGCTGGGGATTTCATCAGTGACCATTTGGGTCGTAAATCTGGTTCGAAAACCGCTGTTGCACTGTGCCGGGTAACCGCCGATGCTTCCAAGATATAATAATTAAACACATAAAAGATATATAAATCTATTTTGGTGATGAACTATAGAGAACAGGGGAACATGTTTCCTCTCTAGGGTGTGTTCCTTACAATGTATAATGCAAAATTGGCATAATAAGCGCAGCAGCTGTATACGTAGTCGTCTTTATTTGAGTCAGGGGAGATGTATTCTGTTTAACACTTAAAAGGGTCAGCAAAAGCATTGGGAGGCATTGGAACTTGTTCATTTGTCATGGAATAAAAGATTCATTCAAGTTATTTATCAAAAAAAAAATAATCATTGAACTATTTTTTTTTATTTAGGTAGTAAAAATATTTTTTTGACAAAATAAATACTTAAAATATATTTTTTTATGAAAATAAATATTTAAAGTATTTTTAATTAAATTAAATATTTAAAATATATTTTTTATTAAAATAATTACTTAAAGATTTTTTTATCAAATAGATGTATAAAATATATATTTTTTTACAAATGAATACTTAATGTATTTTTTTAATTAATGTCATCAACAACATTCAAGAACCTATATATATATATTGAGAAAAAATTTACTCAATCATATCTATTTTTAGGCCTAAATTTAAAAATTAAAATTTTAACCTTAAAATCTTAAAAGCTTCACTACTGATGTTAAACCTTAAATTCTAATAATAAATCCTAAATTTTAAACCCTATAACCCAAACCTTTAATCATTAAACATTACACTAAATTCCTAACCTCTTAAATAATCTCGCTTATAAAAACTTTATTCTGTATATGATAACAATCCATATAGGATTAATATATATATGAGGATAGGATCCAATTATACAATGTAATTTTTTTTTTAATTTTTACACGTTTTTGGGATTGTTAAATGAATGAAATTGACATAAATATTTAATACGGTAAATTGACATAAATATTGTAAAAAAAATTATTTCCTAAAATATGGATGCCTAAAAAATATTTTTCAAACTATTGAACTTTTTACAGTAACTTGAAGTCGGATTTAAAAAAATCCGACTATGAACAGTGTTTTTTATATAAAAAATAAATTGAAATAAGGCTCAGGAGAATCCGACTATGCACTGTTCACCCAGCCTACCACTGCCACGCAGCAGACCACCCAGACCACTGCCACGCCTCATCTTTTACCATGAACAGTGCCGTGAACAGTGCATTCACTGTTTGAAGTCCGGTTCTCTTGAATTCTTCTTAGATTTTTTTTTTTAAAAAATACTGTTTATAATCGGATTTTTTTGAATCCGACTTTAAAGTTAATATAGAAAATTCAATAATTTAAGAAATATTTTTCAGGTATCCATATTTTGAGAAATAACTTTTTTCCCTACAATATTTATGTCAATTCTCCTACAATATTTATGTCAATTAAAGGGAATTAAATCGGTTTCTCTTGAACCCTTCTTCCATTTAATTTTTTTTAAATTCTTTAAATCCAACTTTTATATTACTATAGAAACTTTAATATTTCAGGAAATAATTTTCAAGTATTCTTATTTTAGGAAATAAACTTTTTTTATAATATTTGATTATAATTTGATTATAATATTAGATAATTCTCTCTCTTTTAATTTTTACTGCTTGAATAGTTATGATTTGAATTTATGATTAAAGGTTTAATTTATCAATATTTATTATTTGAAGTCTTTTTTATTAATATTTATTATTAAAAATTTATTTTTTTCTTGATTTTTTCTATTATAAATCTACCCTTAAAATTATTTTCTCTTATTAAGCGTTTAATTTATTTTTTCATGTGTTATTTGAGGCCCTAATTTTTTTTATATTTGTTACTAGGGACATACAATTCAACATTTGTTATTTGAATCTTTTTTTTTTTCAACACTTGTTATTTAAGGCTTAATTTTCTTAATATTTTATTATTACATACTACTCTTAAAATTTATTTTATTCGGTATTTGTTATTAAAAATCTAATTTTGTATATATATATATATTTAATGACAATTTTCTTGATATTTATTTTTAGACATTTACTCTTAAAATTTATTTTTTAATACTTTTTATTCAAATTTTAATTTTTTTCGATACTTATTATTTAAATCTAATTTTTTAATATCTAATATTAAAGTTTTTTTATAATATATTTTTTTATCAGGAGCATACTCTTAAAATTATTTTTTTAATATTTATTTAAGGCATATTTTCAAAATTTATTTTTAAACATTTGTTATTAAAAATTTAATCTCAAATTTTATTTATTTTTCAAAAATTTATTATTAAATATCTAATTTTTCAATTCAGCCCAAACATCCAAAATTCACCAAATCAACCTTTTGCCAAACACCCAAGATTTATTGTATATTTTAATTTTTTAATATTTTCATGATTGAATCGGTGATACTGTTCATAATAGGAAAAATATGATTTTTTTCTCTACTAATCTCCCGTCACTTCTTTAAATTGTCAAACCTTTTCAATTTCAGGTTTCGATTTCCTTAGAGTAGATATAAACTGTGATAAAGCTTTTAGAAAAATGGCGTCTTCTTCATCGTCATCATCAGCTGTTGGAAGATTATCGAATATTAGCAACCATCTTTGCCCCACAGATTCAAACCCTTTACTCAAAGTATCTGCAGAAGTATCCGACGCTTTGTCGAGGGGTCTTCCTGTCGTTGCTCTCGAGTCCACCATTATTTCCCATGGTAACTTTTCCTTTCCCATCTCTTTTTATTTCTGAATCTGAGCAATCGCTTCTTATTATGGGATAGTTGAAATCCCATTTTAAATATCCTCTGAATAAGATCAATGCTTTTTTACAAAGTAATTTTTTAATTGTTTGTTTTAATGCATTTGATTGTAGGAATGCCGTATCCTCAGAATTTGGGAACAGCAAAGGAAGTGGAGGCGATTGTGAGGGAGAATGGAGCTGTTCCTGCTACCATAGCCATTCTTGATGGCGTACCTTGCATAGGTATCAATTCTAAAACTTGTTCCTTGTTATATTATAAGCCCTAGTATGTCTAAGCCTTGAATGAGTGGTTTCATTTCTATTAATGTTTGTTGTTAAACTTAATACTATTGACCTTTCGAGATCCATTAATTGGTTATGCTCATGTTGTCGTGGGTTTGAATTCTTACTAGTTCTTTCTTTACATTTGTAATGTGTAATTCCTCAAACTAAACACATCTTTCAACGCTTTTACTGTTTGATATGTTGCTGCCATGGCTGCATTTTAATTTCATTTTTTAAATAGGTTATGGGATTATAATGTTGCTTATTTTCGTCGTCTCTAGGTTTGAATTTGGAACAACTGGAAAGACTTGCCAGATTGGGAAAAAATGCTCAAAAGACAGCTCGAAGGGACATTGCATTTGTTGTGAGTATCATATAAAATTGTTGGTTTTTGCTTTATAGGCTCTACAGTTCCTTGCCATAGATTTACTTAAGGATTTTTTTTTGTATGATTTGTTACATAAATAATGACATTACCAGACTAGTGAACAAAGTTTACTTTCACATACACATAAGATTGATATCTTCATTAAAACATTTTTGTAACTTCTCCTCTGAACAACATATGGTTGCATGCCATCTAAGTTGGACATTAATAAGATGGAAGAAAATCATTGAGAAACTTAATAAATAGTTAAACTTATTGTTTCTGTGAAGATATTTCACAATATTTTGTATATTATCACATTTAGCTTGCTGCAGGATTATTGGTTCATCTCTGATATTTTCTAAAGAGAATAGACATATTAGATATATGATTAGACTTTTGTAGGCTTTGTTTTAGATTGAATGGTTGCAGCATGTCAGTTTTTCCACCGAACTTTCAAATTTGTTGCAAATTATAAAGTAATGAGCACAGAGATCTATGTACAATAGCTGGCAGGTGTATTCATTAGTTTATATTCTTTGAAGTTTTTTTCTTTAGTATTTTCACTTCATTTCAATATCTACTTCAAATTAATTTTGTAATATATACAAGAATAAAACCATAAATGATACTGACCTATTGAAATCCAGAGAGTTTAAGGGGCGTATCTCAGTATCTAGTTCCTATCATTTTCTGATACCTTTTATCTCAAAGGTTGGCTCATACCTATTGTCCATTTGCAGGTGGCCACTAAAAGGAATGGTGCAACAACAGTTTCTGCAACTATGTTTTTTGCTGCTATGGTGGGTACTAGATTTGAATATTTGCTTTCATTATATACTCAGATGAATTTACCAATCACATTTTCTCTTTTCATCTTGGCTGTAATTTTTATCTTTGCTAGTGTCTCCAGTAACACCTTCAGCACCTGCAGGTTGGTATACCTGTTTTTGTTACTGGGGGAACTGGGGGAGTGCATAGGCATGGGGAGCATAGTAAGTTGTACTTCCACATCTGCAGTGGTCCTACCAATTGGTTGCCTCTGATAGTGTTCAAGACTTTGCAGCCAATGGACCATCTCATTGTTTTTTCATAAGCACATAAACTTATTTAAAATTGTATGAATATTCTATGCCCTACTTATTGTACTTTTCTGCTTCTTATGTTTCAAAATGCAGCAATGGATATATCCTCTGATCTCACAGAGCTTGGAAGGACACCAGTGGCGGTTGTCTCTGCTGGTGTAAAATCTATATTAGATATTCCAAGGACACTGGAATATTTGGTAATTATTCACTTTGTCAACAATTCTTTTTGAAAGATTCCCGCTTCAGACTGAATTATCAATCTTTAGCCTTTAATACAGCATTGCAACTTTTGTCGTTAATACAGGAAACTCAGGGTGTTTGTGTTGCTGCTTACAAGACCAATGAGTTTCCTGCTTTTTTTACTCAAACAAGTGGCTGCAAGGTATAAATGATCAACTCGAAGTAAATTATAGCATTCTTTGAAGCTCTGTTGGTGTTCTGTCAAAAAAAATGTTCCTTTTGGAGTAAATTACAACATTTGGAAGGTTTCTAATTTAAAGTGGAGAGACATCGCTTTTCTTGTTGAAACTTCAAGTAAGAGTGTCAAATTTAGATGTTATGGTTCTGATGTGTGCACAAAGAATCATTTTTAGAATGTTATGTAGTTTTACAGATTTACATGAGAGCATACTGTTCGAATGCTTTGTTCAAAGGAGACTAAATACTGTTCTCTTTTTCTTGGTTGATGGTGATAATCTAGGCACCGTGTCGGGTAGATAGCCCAGAAGAATGCGCACGGTTAATTGGCAAGTGACAATTCATTTGATTGTATCTTTAGTTCTTTAAGAGTTTGTAGTTGTGCCTTCATGGCTTTCTTTCTTAACTGCAGATGCAAACAGGAAACTTAATCTCGCAAATGGATTATTGATCGCAGTTCCCATTCCAAAAGAACACGCAGCTTCGGGAAGCTTAATAGAGTCTGCAATACAACAAGCCCTTGCAGAAGCTAGGTCAAAACTTTATTATGCACACCAAACATCTGATTTTCTTAATTAATTTCTTGTCTTCTGACTGTCCTTATCTACAGGGAAAAGAACGTAACGGGGAATGCCGAGACCCCATTCTTGCTTGCTAGGGTAAATGAAATAACTGGAGGAGCATCACTGGCTTCTAGTATCCTTTGAGAGATGAATTTATATATACTTGTAGAATACTCTTCAACTAGTATTGTATTGAATTGGTTTTCTTAACTAAGTTGCAGACATTGCGCTTGTGAAAAACAATGCTGCGATCGGAGCCAAGATATCTGTAGCCCTGGCCCAACTCAGGTCAAATAAAGGTACCTTATATTGACAAGAAGGGAGATACTGAAAACAATCCTCAGTAAATTTAGTATTTTATTTAATAAGTTTGGATATTGCTTTTTGGTGCCTAGTTTGTCTTGAATCTGATTAAGATGGCTTTATTTTTCCAGGCAATATATATTACATTAATCTTTTTATTATTTTTTTGAAGGTTACTCTATCATTTTAAACATAGAATACATGATTTTTTTGAACACAGTTTCATTTGGCTCTCAAATCTCTCATTCTTGGGCATTCTTTTGAAGCTAGGGTGTTTTTAGTTATTATTCAGTGAATTTGATAGGGGAAGGGAAGCATAGATCTTATAGTCTTGTTCATATTTGAATGAGAAATCAGAAATTATGATCCATTTAAGATGGCAAAAATCTAACAAAATTAGTTTTTTTTAATCTTTTTTTATCTTTTTATGCTATAAAAATTAAGGGAAATACTTTCTTTCGGTGCTTGAATTAAATACTTTCTTTCGAGTCGACATTTAGAGAATTTTTGCTTTAAGTTGGCATCTAAAGTAAGTATTTTCTCCCATGTTATTAAAAGATTTTTTTCTCTCAAATTAGTAACTGAGCTTTATTTAGTTTAATTCATTTTTTGGTGTTTTTATTAACAATTTGAATTCATAAAACTTATAGATTCTATCGATTTAATCTTAAGTCAAAACAATTCAATAAATTTAATCCTTTTATATTCAAAAATTATATTAATTTAGTTAATTTATCATGATATTGCCAAACGAGTCTATTTGACTAAAGAAATAGTTGGATAACTACTTTCTTGTGATACAACAGTAATAAGTTATTGTTAAATTTTTATTATATCGGGAAATAATATAACCTTTTTTAAAAGAAGAATAAATACTTTATGAGAATAACAAAGAGTCAAATTATAAAAAATTAAATATACAAGGTTAAATTTATTGATTTATTTTTAATGAGAACCAAATTAATAAATGTATAAGTTTTGGTATGAATTGAGAGAAAGTGTTTAGTTCAAGTATCAATTTTAGATTAATTTTTTTTAAATATCAACTTGGAAAAAGTGTCTAATTTGAGGAACAATTTATGATTAAAAATTTTTTTAAATATCAATTTGAGAGAAAATACCTAGTTTAAGTATTAAATATAATAACCTAGATTTTAAAATCCGAAGGTCAAGTTAACTTGAAGTGTTTAGACTCCGACATGGGGCTTGTCTTAGGACCTTGGGTTTATGTTGTTGGTATGTTAGTGAGCTAGAATGGATTTTACTAAGGTTACAATTGTAAAATCATATTTGGATGGCAAAGAGGGCTGATGGAGTTATTTTACTCACACTTTCATTTCTTTATCCCTAGTTTGAAGTTCAAAGTGTAATCTTTGAGTGGTTGAATTAAAAAATACGTTTTGTTGGTTTGATAGGAGAAAAACGAGAATGAGGTGTTGAGATTTGTTTCTTAATTTTAGTGCTTTCGGATCTTAAATATCCCTATTGATATTTAATTTTATTATATTACTCCGAGGTGGAAGAATTATAAAAAACTCTTGAAAAAAAGAGTTTAAGGATTGGTCACGATCTTCATTCCATCTTTATTAGCTCGAGGTTAGTACACTACTAACTCCTACGAATTCTTATAACTCATAAAAAATATATTTTGGTGTATATTTTAATGTTTTTGGCTTGAATGAGCTTGAATTGATCTCTAGTGGCAACACAACATCAAGATTCTCTATTTGAAAGTCTTCAAGGTATTATAACACTTATCTACGGGTATTCGGATCCCATCAAATATGGACTCAACAACTATACAACCTATCAACATATAACAAGACCCTACGCTACCTCATAGCACAAACGACCCACTAAAGATCCTTATGGTTTTTATCGATTAATATGTCGTCACATTAAGCTTATTAATTTATTAACAAGTTATAAAAATACACATTAGCCATTTTTATTAGTTTATCTCATTATTCAAGATAATCATATTCATGAAGCACATGAAACAATAAGAGTTTAAGGTGTATGAACCTTTGAGTCGATACTGTTAAAATTCTTATTTGAGTTTTTTTTTTAATATTCTACTTATTTTGATACCTAAACTCGAACAATCCTCGTATAACAATAAATACGAAAATACATTAATTTCATGCATCTTATATACGATTCACAAAGTCGATTGTATAAAAATATCTTACCGAATTTGAATTTGGCAAAATGGATTGCGTCAATAAATCCGAAACATCAAAAACTCCTGAGTAAGGTACCTTGAAAAAAGTTGGTCTAGTTAATGTTGGTCAACTTCCCAATGATCCGATATGACATATGTACACGATAAGTTGAGTGCGCCCTAAGAATGTGATCCATTGCAGACATGTGTATTGATCTTGCGGTGAACCCTAGGGTGCCAGATCCAGTGTGTTAATGTATGGAAGGACTGATGTACTCGCAGGAAGGGATCCTGTGCAGATAAGTGTACAATAGCAGAGTGCACTCATCTCAGTTAGGGCATGGCTACACACAGTTGACGACACATACGACAACCTTCGATGGACAGGCAGTAACGACAAGCTTCAGATTGACAATTATTTGATCGTTGAGTTTGATGGTGGCCTTCGTTTGAGGTGTTTCGCGACAAATGATCACCATTCAGCTTCTTCGATTGCGTTTTTCTTCACCCCAATAAGTAACGGCGACAATGATGGAGCGATCAACGATAGACTCTTTTCAGCAAGCTAAAGACGATAATGTTGATTTTGATGGTCGTGAGTCGAGGCTTAAAACCTTTCTTATCTCTTTTTCTTTTTTTTTCTCTCTTCTTAAATATATTTTTTTTCATCCTATATCTCCCATCATCAACCCTCTATTTAATTTAAAATTATTAATTTTTTTATTTAATCCACCAATAATTATCAGCATCCCTTAATATCCATACAAGACTCAAATTCAATCATATTTGAATAGGTTCTCAAACATAAAGATTCGATAATTGGGTTTAAAAATCAATTAGAAAATTCGATATTCGGGTAGTTACAATCCTCATCTTTCACTCAAATTCCTTCAAGCTTAAAGTTAAATCTTTGAGTTATAATTAATTTCTCGTTTACCTTGTTAAGGAAAAATTGTTAAGCAAGAAAAGATCTTTGTTTTGAGGTAAGCTTTGCATGATTTGAACAAAAAAGATTTTATTGTGGTTTTAGGAGAAGAATGATAATGAAGGATTAGGGATCTATTCTTGGCTTAGTCGGTTGTTTTAACTCTTAAATTTTTTTCTTGAGGTATTGTAATTTTTGGTGTAACTCTTTCTTATAGTGAAAGAGATTTGAATTTATTCATATTCTAAATGTGATGCCTTTTAAGTTGTTTTGATGTTAAGTATGTGTCAATGTGCTTGATGGAGGTTAATGATAAAAGTTATAGTTGATGTTAATTTTTCCTCTTCTTCACTTGTGTTGCCTACCTCTAGAGTGAGAGAGGCCTTGAGGGCAATCCCTTGTTTCTTTGCTTTCACCTTTTTATTTTTCACGTTCTTCTCATCTCTCTTATTTTCTTCTTCCCTTCTTTTTTTCATAATCTCATGGATAAGAAGTGAACCCACAAGAGCATTGAGATTTAGTGTCTTGAGATCTTTAGCCCCTATGATAGATGTTCTTTTACTATCCCAAGACTCAGGAAGTGAGTAAATGAGCTTCCGAACTAACTTCTCCTTTAGAATGATTTCACCAAAACCTTTAAGCTCGTTTACGATTACCGAGAATGTATCAAACATCTTGGTGATGTCCTCATCTGGCTCTATTTTGAAATTTTCGTAGTTTAGATTAAGAAGACCTATCTTGGTTTCCTTTACATCATTTGTTTTTTCATAAGTTGTATCTAGAGAATCCTTGTAACCCCTAAAATTAATTTAATTTCTTAGATTACAAGTTAGGGTTTATGTTATTAAAACTTATTTCGCAAGTTAGGGTTTTATAATTAAATGTAATATTCAAATAAATTATTAAATAATTAATAATTTAAAATACTAAAAAACTAAACATTTATTTAAACTGAGTTCAACCCATTAATTTAATAAAAATTAATTGTCCTAAAATCTGAAATAAAAATCCAAAGTCTAAAGTTTATTACATAAAATATCTGGAATAAACATAATTATTCTGAAAACTGTAAAACATACGCAAAAAGTCTAAAATCAGGAACCTCCAAGTACCGTAGTCTAAAACAGTATATCTGAAACAGAAACTGAGAGGGTGTAAGCTAGGGAGCCTAGTATGTCTCTAGTGTGTAGAGAAACAGAATCAGAACAGAGCAGAGCAAATAATGTAATGCATGCATGATATGCACCCAACACCGTACGCCATCAAAAGAGTAAGTTCCCCCTTGAACCACTCTAACTCCGTCGCACCAACAGAAGTGGAATCTTGACCCGAAGGTGGAGCCACTGAACAGAAGTGGTATCTCGACTTGTAGGTGGAGCTACTGATCAGAAGTGATAAAAATCATTGAACTTCCCCGTACAGATAATCCAACCAGATACAATGTTATGAGCAGATACATAATCAAAATGTGTGCCTTAAATTCTAACAAGAGGCATGTATGATAAACAAGATCAAATATGTAATTAAATGACAAGGTATGACAATATGATGAATGTACGGAGAATTATAGAAATAGTGTAATCAATATGCTTATACAAAATAACAGAATCTGCACATATCAGAAAACAGTAAAGTAGCGGGAGAGACACACCTGAAATAGAGCTCAACGTCAAGAATGACGTCTACTAGACTCGGCTCTACCACTAGATCGAGCAGGCGTATAACCTACGAGTAACAAACTATTAGACACACTATTATGCCATTATACCGATTGTACACTAAACGGAAGCAAAATCGAATACTCACGAGCGTGTCCCTATGTCTGAGAAACAGGAGGTCCTCCAGGAGGAGGAAGAGGTAGAAACTCAGGGTCGGAATCTACGTCACCTGAACCAAACAATAACTATTTCAGAATTCGATACAGATAACTCCTAGATAAGCATTCGAACAAAAAAGGCTTAAAAACGAAACTTCGGGTTCGAATTTCAAAAAACAGACTACGCCATCGGACTCAAGATGTTGAAAACATAAAGTGGAACCGGGTCGGAAAAAGTCAACGCTGACGTCAGCATTGGTCAACGCTGACGTCAGCACTAGTCAATGTTGACATCAACAGGTCAACGTTGATGTCAGCATATGACATCAGTACAAATTATGTCAATAAATGACGTTAGCCGGGTCGAGTCTGGGTCAGGTTGGGTCACGGGTCGGTCGGGTTGGTCAGGCGGTTCGGTTCGATTCGATTCTTGGATTTTCTAGAAAAATCTAAAAACTCCAGAATTTCCCAGATTTTCACTCTTCCAAATTCTATTCTCCTATCCCTAGTTTGATTCTAAACCCGAATTAATTTCCTAACACCAAAACACTTCTAACAACCCAACAACCGAATCAAAATCTTTCTAAAACTCAACGAACAGAAAAAGAAAATAAACCTCCACTTCCGAACCACTCCCTAAACCTTTCTCAAACCTCAAAAATAAAAACATAACTCAATATAATCGATCAAAACAACAAGCCATCTCACTAATCTATTGAACCGAAACAAAACAAGAAGGAAACAGGGTTAACGATTACTTACAAAACACTTACCAAATTCAAATCGGGGAAGGAATGACGATTGCTTGGACAATTTACATAGTTGAGAGAGAGGAAAACAAATTCTAAAATTCAGAAAATGTTTGTCCGAAACAGAAAATAAGGAATTTTAATCCCATACTGAAACCGAAACAGAAAATTGGGAAAGGGAGTTACCAATTTCAAAAATTGATAAAATTACTCGATAAGGGTATGATCTTTTGTAATACTTCAATAAGCCCCTTAATCTTTTAGAAATAAAAATTTAGTCACTAAAATTCAGAAAAGAAAATCCCAAATTCTAGGGTTCGAATTAGGGATTTAGGTTTAAAGATTAGGGGGGAAATTGGGGTGTTACAATCTCATACCTCCTTAGCACTTTTGTAAGATGAAATATTTGATTAGATGTTAGGATCAAGAGCACAAAACAAAATGTGTAGTGCCTTGTTGTTTTTTGGCAATCTCTTTCTTTCTTCCACCGTCATCTCGTTTCTTGTCTTTAGGATTTTCCGGTCACCTTCTTGTTTTATCGGAATAGATGACTCATCTTCAATTAAATCCTAAAGGACATAATCATATGAATTGTTGAAAAGCCTCATCCTATTCTTCCAACAGGGGTAGTTATCTCCATTGAAGAAGGGTGACTTAGTGATGGAATGTGACTCGTTTCAACTATGTTTGGAAGAGGATGTCATTTTCTTTAACTTGTAGGGATGATCAACAATCTTGGGATCTTCTTTGGCGAATGTTAATCACTTCAAAGATTAAACTCTAATACCAATTATTGAGTTGATCGATCGATGGAATTGCCAAGAGGGGTGAGTTGGCTATTTAAATTTTTTTATGGAAGAATCGGTAAAAATGTGAAAAATGAAGAACACAGGATTTATAGTGGTTCGGCCTTCGAACAAGCACCTACATTCACTATCTTAGCTCCCACTAAGGATTTTCAACTCAATTCACTATTGAATTCAACCTTTTCTCGGTTCAAGGGATAATCGTTACAATAAGTCAATTATTCTACCCAAAGATTGCCTTAAACCACATAAGGTTACAAACAAAGAAGAATGACAAATTTTATTTCTCTCAAAGAATAATTTTACCCAAAATACAGTCAGAAACACTCCCCAAACTCAAACAAAAGATTATAATAAGAATTATAAGAGTTGGGTACAAGAATTTTGTAATTAAGCTCTTGAGGTTGGATTTGATGCTTAAATGTTTTCTTTAGGATCAATAGTTGTTGCTGCCCACCATAAATGCACTTCTGGAACAACCAGCATCGATACTCGGGGTACCTGTATCAAAATGCTACGAAAGTAGAAACAATCGTTACGTGCATTTTATAAAGGGTATCAATACCATGTTCTATAGTATCGAAACGGGGTGCCTTTAAAAACAAGGGGTATCAAAACGATCTTAAGATCGTATCAAAACTAGTATCAAAACGCCTTGTAGCCGTTTCGATATTGGTCAAAACATTTATCATTTTAAAATTCTTGGAAAATTAACCCTAGTATCGAAACGCTGAGTTATGGTATTGAAACATTATGTAAAATATTTAATTTTATTTTAAGTTCGAAGGGTGGTTTCAATATTAGCTTGATAAAGGCTTCTAAACGAAAAATTACAATTTCAAATGGTATTGAAACGATTTTTGTACCGTATCAATATGCATGGGAAAATTTAAGAACATTCTTTTAAAATTTAAGCACGGTATCAATACCAATGGAAATGGTATCGAAATGCTTGTACAGATTTAAAAGTTTTGGCTTGAAAAATCTTAAGGAAAATTCATTTTAGGTTATTGTTTTGACTTGGAAAAATTTATTGACTTTCAAATTGTTTTGGCCTTAAAAATTTATTTACACAAAATAGTCCTTTAACTTATTTTTTATATCAAAATTAAATTTAGGTTTTACAAAAAGAGCTCAACTTATTAGGGTAAGCGTTTATGTACATACATATTTTCCTACAAGAAAACCTAATTTATTACAAAAGCAGTAAAAATTTTAGTAGATACATAAGTTACTACAAGTTGTACATAGTTTATTTCCCAAATCATAATAAAAACGGTAGGTACTGTATTTATTACAAAAACTCACCAAACCCAAAATAGCTTATTTTAGGGTAAGCATTTAGGTACATACATATTTTCCTACAAGAAAACCTAATTTATTACTAAAATGGTGAGAATTTTATTAGTTACATAAATTACTACAAGTTGTACATAGTTTATTATACAAATAGTAATAAAAACGATAAGTGCCGTATTTATTACACGAGATCACCTAAATTCAAAAGTTATGGGTTAACCGAGTGATATTTAAATATTTTTTAATTTTTTAATCGAACGACTATTAATCATCTAGATAAATCTAACGATTAAAAATCGTTGGTTTTCTTTTAGCCTTAAATTAGGCGTTTTATTTAGAAAACTCCCAATGCAAGACGTTTGATTTGTTAGGCTCAAACTTTTTAACTAACGGAAGATGCGTTTCAGAATTTCGAAACGGTCATGCTTGCATGAACAACATGACTTGTAGTTCTATTTTTTTTAAATTGCAAGTCTTATATACTTTTAAATGATTTTGATAAAAATATGTATTATTATCTTTGAAAAAATTTAATTTAAATATTTTTAAATATATATTATTGAATAATTAAAAAATAAAAAGATACTAATATAAAATCACTCTACATGCTCAAATAAACTCTTGAAATTTATTACAGATTGAAAATGTCTTGTCGCGAATTTTCAAATAAAAATTTAATTTATCGTAGTTTTTATAAGGATTTGTTTGATCCATGATTGAATGCAGAGATTCAGTTTTTTTTTTTGCATGAAATTAAATTAACACAATGATATTATATAAATATAAATTTAAAAACAACTTCAAATTAAAAGCTAATAAATAAGAAGATAATATTTATCTTATGAGATTTGAATTCGAATAATTTTATTTATAAAGTATATTATCAAATAATTAAAAAAATAGATAAATATTATTTTATAATTACTAAAGATTATTAAAAAACAACTTCAGTTCTAGAAACAGAACATAAAAATAATATTTATCATATTAATAAATTCATTTTAGTTTTTTAATAAATAAATGAAGATTCAATTTAACCCATTTCTCATTGTTCTTTTGCTTACGTTCTCAGTTGAAAATATAATAATTTTCGTCTCAAGAGACTTAAGTTTATATCGCTTATTTTATAAAATACGTGTATATTATCAAAGAACTAAAAATATATGTATAAGTATTACTTTATAATTATCTTAAAATTATAAAAATAATATCATTTGGTCGCAAATTTTTCACAGAAAAAATTGAAAGTTGAGAAATTGTTAAACAAAACTATCACTTAAATAAACCCAAATTTTATTAATTATATCTGCTAATACATAGACTTCACATCTCTCATATTCTCAGTCTCTCACTCATCGTCTCAGCACAGTTCCTCAAACCTGCGGTGGAACAACGTAACCTGAAACAAACACAATAATACGATATAATTAAAAATAAAATAATCGAATAAATATATTTATATACATATACGTGTATCTATGTACGTATACGATGATGGGTGCTAATATACGTACTTCCACATTTCATTCCAGGTTGAACAGTCAAGCCACAGGATTTAGCAACGAAGACAACTTTTTCCATGCTAACAAGCTTCTCAACTTCTGGTGTAACGTACTTGCACATGCATGGAATATCGAGGACTTTTATCACATCACAGCAATCCTTGGACGGTGGGATTTTCGGCCCTGCGACTCGAACGTATTGCGAGCACTGGGATACCAGGCTCGGAATACTCGTCTCGCACTGGGCCGAGACTCCCATGTACTCTCCGCAAAGAGTTGCCACAGTCACCAACATTGCCAGGATCAAGAAACGAAAGCTTGATGAGGCCATTAGATAGTTTTACTCTCTCCTTTTTTTATCTAAAGAAACTAGTATGATGGCTGGGTTTGGGTTTGGCATATATATATAGTAAAAATTTGGTGATTTCTTTTTAAATGGTTACTATTGCTCTGGGTAAACTACAAAGGAAAGTTGAGTTGCCCGAACGAAATCGCTTTCCATTATGGCTCAAGCAACGTGACCCACCTGATTCAGAGGTTTGTGTTATTTTTTTAATCACATATATCTGATTTATTAATCAATTCTGTCAAGTTTTATATAAATTCAATATATGAGCGACCCTCTCAATTCAAACTTCTCTATTTAGTATTTACAATATTAATATACGAACCCTAATTTTATTTAAAAGACTTAACACCTCATCTCAATAAACCAATTAATTTATATTTGTGTTATTTGATTAATCTCCACCGTTTATTACATGCCAGCTTTGTATTGTGAACAATGTTGGAAAATGTGATCCTTGGAACTACCACAGTAACATACCTCAAAACTTTCAACCATTCACATGAATGTTGTTTGGAGTGCAAATCATCTGTAATTTTTGGATGCCTCTATTTATGCCTCATTTTACATTGGAGAATTTAGAGTTTAAGGTTTAAAGTTTTAGGTTAGAAGTTTTGACTAGGGTTTAGGAAATTAGGGGTAGGGTGTAATTTTTAGGGTATAAGGTTTATGATTTAGAATATAGAAAATAGAAAATAAGGGTTTAGGGTTTAAAATTTATTTTTTTTAAAAAATCAAAGGAAGCAAAAAAAAGAGACAGAAGATTTTTCTTCTGTTGTTTGTGGCAGTAACTGCATAGGGGACTTTTCCCAAACAAACAACGGAACGCATAAACTCAATACATTTTTTATTAGGTACCTTAACGAGCCGCGCTGAACTTGATAATAAAGATTCAACCTCTATCATTTTATCTCAGTCATGTTACACCAATTAAATCGAGTAAAAATCAATTGTCTCTTTATTACATTTTTTTTATGTCTTATATTAATTTTTTTAAAAAATAAATTTTAAATCTAATTTTTATTTTTTATTTCTTAAACCCTAATCACTATACCTTAAAAAAGATACCCTACCCCTAATTTCATAAACCATAACCATAAATCTAACCTTGAACCTTAAATCTTAAACCCTAAACTCCTCTACTTTAAAACAGAAACATGAAAAAGAATACACGATTTTCACCCAATTAAATGTTACTGAAAATCTGCCCAAACTTGTTTCTGTTCCAAGACATTAACCCTTTTTGTTCATTGACATTCGATTTGCCATCTCGGCATCGATGGCATGTATATCCATTCGAACTATGAAAATGGGTATCCTTGAATATCCATTCAAACCAAAAACTTATCCCTAAACTTTGAAGCTTTGGGTCATTTCTCTATAAAGGGTTTATTACTATTTAGTGCTATAAGAATCATGTAGACTAAATAATTTACCATCCCAAATATAGTCAGTGCCATTATCTTGCAAGAATAATTATTTATAAACACCAACAAAAAATGTTAAACTGTCAATTTTAACATCATGCTCTGGTAGCTAATAGAACATATCTTTTAATTTCAGTAGAAAACATAGGTATTGATAAAGAAAAAGAAAATGTATTTCTTTGTTTTTTTTTACTCTTATTGAAAAATGTAGTAGGCTAGTAGTTATTTATAGTTTACAAATAACATCTAATCTAGAAAAGTTTAATTACACAAAATCACCATTGGTTTTTGCATTAACAACATAAATCTTATTCCTATTTTACAACTTACATTGACTTTGATATTAAAAATAATTTTCTAGATATCAACAACCAAATAATTAGGAAATATTCTACACTCCCCCTCAAGCTGATGAGTATACATTATCGAGTCCCAATTTGGAAATTAACTTGTCAAAGGTTATTCTTGGAAGGGCGTTAGTGAGAACATCGACTAGCTGATTTCTTGTAGGAACAAAGTTAGTTTTTACTTCACCATTATTAATCTTCTCGGAGATGAAATATTTGTATATCTCTACATGTTTGATCTTATCATGGTGGACTGAATTTTTTCACTATATTGATGGTTGATTGGTTGAAACAATTTAGGTCGAAATGATCACTATAACTTAGTTTTAATTCGGCTAGCAACCTTTGTATCAATATACCTTCACAAATCTTTTGTACAAGTGCTCGATATTCTAGCTACAATCGATTGCTTTTTGCTTCTTCAAGTGATCAAATTCCCTTAAATAAGTGAGTAATACCCACCCGTGGACCTTCTTTCTATTAACTCTCTTATCCAACTTGCATGTGAGAGAATCTCGACTTTCTTGCTATCATTTTTCTTAAAAATCAAGCCATATCCAGGTGTCATTTCTAGATATCGATCTTAGAATTCTATTCGTTGCTTTAAGATGTTTTTCACGAGGATCATTCATGTATTGACTTATAATACTAATTGAGAAGGCTAAATTTGGCCTTGTGAAGGATAAATAGATCAGTTTTCTAACTAACCGTTGATATTGTTCTTTATTTACTAGGACACCCATGTCATTTTTCCTCAACTTTATATTAGACTCTATAGATGTTTCAACTAGTTTCCATTCTAACATCCTAGTCTCGGATAAGAGATTTAAGATGTATTTTCTTTTATCGATTATAATGCCATTTTTGGATCTTGCAACTTCTATTCTCAAAAAATATTTGAGACAACCAACATCATTAACCTTAAATTCACTTGCTAGTATTTTCTTCAACTTATCAATCTTTTGAGTGTCATCTCCTGTAATAATTATAATGTAACACCCCAATTTTAGCCCCCAATTCAAAAACCCTAATTTTATAAATCCTTAATTCGAAACCCTAGAATTTGGGAAATTTTTTATTTAAATTTAATTTAAAATTCAGTGACTAAATTGTAAAATTCAAAAAGTTGATGGTTCTGTTGAAAGGTTTTAATATGGGATTAATTTACCCTTTATTTTTCTTTCCCCCTTATCTCTCTGTTATCAGTTTCTTTTTCCTCTTGTCGCGTGTCAAATATGCGCGTTTAGTGCAAGTGAACACGTCGAAAGTAATAAATGATAAGAATTATCGAGTTACCGTCTTCTCAGGGACTGGTAGACTTAATATGCTCTCTTCACTTTCTTGTTCTGTGGAAAAGTAAAAACACAAGTGAATTTGGTTGATTTATCTAAACTAAAATAACAAAATAAAAAGAAGGATTTGGAATAATAAAGAGAGATGGGCTAGCATCCAGTTGCGTTGTATAGTGGATTTGATTGACTTGTCTCTGTCCAATGCAATCGCATCTCACTGCCTCGGCAGCACTGCAGTTTACTGCATGGGCAACGACGATACTGTCCGCCGCGGCAATCCCTTGCTCGTGGTTGGACTTTACCAAAGTTCGGCAAAGTGTCCTTGAGTGACTCTACTTATCCCTAAGTCAGAGTGTTGTTGATGACTAGTCCTTGATGATACCTCCTGGCGTGAACCAATTATACTCACCAACCAACCCCACACTTCCTTTAGCCGCTGAAACTCTTAACCTATCCCTAGGCCGAGTTAGTATTCCGCGATTGAAACACCGTACTTACCCCTTTCGTGAATCTAACTCTCCCGAGCTTAGATAAATGGATGATTCACGATATCCTCTCCCGAGCTCAATTGTGAAAACAAGGAATAACAAAGGATAAGCAAACCTTGATAACTTTATTGCATTGAATCAAAGACAAAGTATAATCTCTTCTCACATATACTCGATAACCTTCACCTAATCCCTAAGAAGGTTTAGAACATATTGGAGAAGAAAGAAACAAGAATAGAAATTGGCTCTCTCCCTAGGTATTTCGTGTTCTATACATTGGGTGGCTAGGTCTTTATATAGGGTAGACCTAGGGAAAACCTTTCCTAAGTAGAATACAACTTGGAGTAGGGAACAAGTCAAGTACATAATTAAATATATTTCCAAGTTTATATTCGGCTAAGGGGCTTTCCCCGCATGGTCTTCCTTTGGGCTTTTTCTTGTGCTAGCCAGCTCCGATTCATGGGCTTCAAGTCCAGACACGTTCCTTGGATTTTTGTCTTTCCATCGCCTATAGTCTTGCTTCCTGTCTTTTTGCTGCTGCCTCGGCATCAGGTCCTGCCTCGGCCTTGTCGCTGCCGCGGCACTGGTTCTCCTGCACAAATATGAAAATGCAGTAAAACGTGCCTTTTTCTATAAATAGTATCTATATGAACATAACTTCCAAATATATCACATTAAGCACATGCATTGGTTCAAGTGGGTGTATGTTTAGTGATTAATGCCCATAAAAGGAGTAAAAAGTGATAGTGTGTTGAGCACTTATCACACCCCCAAACTCGAGCTATTGCTTATCCTCAAGCAATGCAAACCATCAATTTGCCGAACTCTACTCTCTCTTGGTCTTACATGTCCATCTATTCTCCCCACCATAGCTAGGCCTATTCTTTAGCCTTAACCATTCGGTTACCCAAGGGTTTACCTAGAAACAAACTATAAGAATTGTGAGTGTGTGCGTTTTTGTGGACAAGTTTGATCAAGGGCTTTCTTAGATGAACTCTAAGTTCAAGACAAATAAAATTGGGTTAAGTGTTCTCTTCTTTTCTAAAACACCAATTCTTGAGCCAATTTCGGGCACCTCAAGAATTGTGTTTTTCCCTTTTTCTAAGAATTTTTAAATCTTTCTTTTGATATTCCTTAAAGCATACTAGAGCCAATTTCGGGCACCTCTAGCATGAAGAAGAGACTTTCTAGAGCCGGTGGTAGGCACCTCTAGTTACTTTCCCAAAAATCTAAGTCTTTATCACCTAAGTTCATTAAAAGAATTTCTATAATCCAACAAGTCCCAAAAGTGTTTAAAGTTTTTCCTATAATAAGCTTCTAAGTTTTCATCCTTAAGTATCCTAAGATTAAGTCTTTTTAACAGAACCTAAACATGGTAAGGAGAAAGATTTCTATAGCCTTAAAGAATAAACTAAGACAATACTGATGATGAGCAGTGCAAAAGTGTAAGCAGTTAATTCAATTAAGGCGGGGAGCATAAAAATTTTAAAAAAAATTCACTGTAATACTCCCTTTTTGGCAAGGCCGCGGCAGTAGATTGCTGCCTTGGCAGTGAATCTGCACCCCCAAACTCAAACCAAGCATTGTCCTCAATGCTTTATATTAGAAGAAACAAACGGCAAAACAGAATATGAATCATAAGCAGCAAGTAAAAACAGTAAAAACAATTAATATTTGAATTAAGGAAAAAGAATTTTAAAGCGACTCCGAAGAGCTGCTTGCAATAATTTTCCTCCGTGGCCTTGATGCCAAATGCTTTGTCCTTGGTGAAGGTGATGGTTGCGCCTTTGCTTGCCGAGGCGGTTGGACTCGAGTGGGTGGTGTTCTTTGCATTAGGGCCTCTACCTCATCTCCTTCTTCTACATCAGCCATCTCTTCGGTTAGCATCACGTCCGTTCCTCCTCCCATTTCCGTGGCTCCTCCGGTGTGATGTGTACTTGGTCCGGCGGCGGCGGAGCTTTGGTGGACATAGGCGTCTATCTCGGCCGATAGATTGCCCATGATGATTGGTGATCGGGGTGGGGTGCTGAAAACGACCATCCTCTTGGATGGTCTCCTGTTGGAAGACGAGGCCGCGGCAGAATCTGCTTCCCTGGATGGGCCGGCAGCCTGGTATTGGGGTTGAGGATCCGCATGGAAGAATGGCCTCGGTCCTCCCGGGGTTAGTGTAGTTTCGGTGTAAGGTGTGGCTGTGATGAACATGTTGCTTGGGAACTCTGGAAATTGTGCTCCTTGGTCCGGGAAAGCGTGCAACATCATTTGGGCTAAGGTGCCATTGAAATCCCTTTGGACTGGCCTGCCACGACAGTGAACAAAGAGGGAGTCTTTGCTAGGCCTATGAGCGTAGAACTCCCGCACGATTGTGGCATTCGCCTGGGCAGGTTGCAGACAGAAAACTTTCCAATTTTGTTACTTAATTCTGTCGAAAAGGTAGTGCTCAATGCCATAATTTTCTTCATTCGCATGTTGGAAACCTTGTTCTTCCCAAAGTTGCCTAGCGATGAAAGATCGGTTGAATCGATCTTCGACGTTGGCTGGGGAGAATCTTTTATATGTTTCCATCAAGATAGAGAGATATGAGTTCTTGGAGGATTTCTTGAAGAGAATCTGGAATTTTAGCGAAGATTAGTATGCAGAGAGTAATGTGAGAGAGAGATTGTTATGAGTACTAAAGTAAACAAGAAAGTAAGAGTGAATAGTTCAAGAGGAAGAAGTTTCTTATATAGGCCTCGGCCTTGTGACCGTTTGAAGCCACTAGTCGTTTTGTAACCGTTACTCCTTACTGCCGTTTCCTTTTCTGTCGCGGCAGGAATCTCGGCAGACTAGCCATTACACTGTTCTACTCGTTGGGACTGCTGCGGCCGTGATACTGTTTTATTGCCTCGACAAAGTTCCTGCTGTGAACTCCTCCTCCTTTATTCTTGCTTTATTGTCCTAACCTAAAAAGATAAACATCAAGAAACATTCAAATAATGAGAAGATAATTATTCCTAAATACCATAATTAAGAGAATTCATGAAAATACCTAATAAAATAAAAGAGAAAATTAATAAAAAATAAGAATATAAAGAAAACTTATGGAGGGTCGTTTCCGATATTTCTTATAGTCCATCTGCACCCTCCATCGAGTGACAATTCTACTAAAAAAATATATGGGCTAATACGGGTACGGATACTCCCATTTGTGCTATCATGGTGAAGGTGTCTTCCGTTTGTGTTCTTTTGTAGTCCATACCTATCCTCCAAATTGATATTGTTTCTGAAGGCAAAAATAATTTGTTAGAAAAAATTATATCAACATCCAACCACTTAATTACCTCCTTTTCGTTAACTTCCATCATAGTTGGATATAGCCTTCGTTGTCGTGGCAATTGTTGTGATAGCCAATTGCCGTGGTAATCTTTTGCCAAAATTCGGTGTAAGTCAAGTGAAGAATCATCTTTCTTGAAGTTTTCAAGAATCAACCCACATTGTTTCTTATGCTTCTCAGTAATCTCCATCAGTAGAGACTCTAGCTTGGAACTAATATTGGATGGAATTACCACATAAATATCTAAACAATCATATCCTATTTGTGATGGCTTCAAATCGTGTAACGTTGACTCCTCGGAAGATACTTGTAATGGAAGAGATGAGTTTTTAAAGAATTCAAAAGGTTTATTCGTTATCATCTCATATTCCATTATCACGGCATTGACATCTTGTTGATCAAGCATGTCGTCGTGTAACTGCCCCTGCAGCTGTGAGTGAGAGTAATCCTCAGCTTCCTTTTTTAGCATCATTGCTTCCGTAACATCCTGGGAATCAGACTCCTCAGAATTTTCTAGAGCATTACTCTCATCGGCCTCGTTGAGTGGTATCGTGACATTGCCTTGTTTAAGCTTCTCTACTACCACGACAATTATTTCGGGAGACTCATCCAATGTTTGACAATCTTTCTTATCAACTTGTTCTAGACTTAGAGGTTCCGGAATTTCCTCTATGTCCTCTAGTGTTGGGATTTCAGTATCCCTGAGGATTGATTGTTGGGTCATGTTATCCATGGCATATACGGATCCCTATAATTGATTTTCTGAATCCCTCAAGGGTGCATCCAATCTAGCTATATGTGCATCCATGAACCTTGATTGCTCTGTCATTAATTCTTCAATTCTAACCATTGATGTTTTCAATGTTTCCTCAAATGAATTTGGATACTCTTGAGAAGAATTATATTGCCATGGCATATTTGTAACATCAACAAAATTGTCATGGTAAAAATTTTGAGCGTTTTGATCATACCATGAAGGATTTTGTTGTTGGTTCCATCTATGGTCCTCTATGTGGCTATATGTTCCAGTATTATACGGGCAATTGCTAACCAATTGATCATCTCCGCAAAAATTTGCCCATGCATAAATTTGTTGGGTTGCTCTTGGTTGGCATAGATAATCATCATGTAATCTAGGAAATTCTTGATTGGCTCGATTCATATCTTCCAACATCAACTCCCGGATAGATTTCTTTCTTTCGCCTTGCATCTTGAAAATCCTTCAACTTGAAATACACCTATAATTTTTAAAGAAAAAGAAAATTTGTTAGTAAGAATATCTAAAAACAAGAAAATAAAGAAGACAAAATTTAGTTGTCAGTCCCCGGCAACGGCGCCAAAAACTTGTTGCGTGTCAAATATGCGCGTTTAGTGCAAGTGAACACGTCGAAAGTAATAAATGAAAAGTATTATCGAGTTATCGTCTCCTCAGGGACCGGTAGACTTAATATGCTCTCTTCACTTTCTTGTTCTGTGGAAAAGTAAAAACACAAGTGAATTTGGTTGATTTATCTAAACTAAAATAACAAAATAAAAAGAAGGATTTGGAATAATAAAGAGAGATGGGCTAGGATCCAGTTGCGTTGTATAGTGGATTTGATTGACTTGTCTCTGTCCAATGCAATCGTATCTCACTGCCTCGGCAGCACTGCAGTTTACTGCCTGGGTAGCGACGATACTGTCCGCTGCGGCAATCCCTTGCTCGTGGTTGGACTTTACCAAAGTTCGGCAAAGTGTCCTTGAGTGACTCTACTTATCCCTAAGTCAGAGTGCTGTTGATGACTAGTCCTTGATGATACCTCCCGGCGTGAACCAATTATACTCACCAACCAACCCCACACTTCCTTTAGCCGCTGAAACTCTTAACCTATCCCTAGGCCGAGTTAGTATTCCGTGATTGAAACACCGTACTTACCCCTTTCGTGAATCTAACTCTCCCGAGCTTAGATAAATGGATGATTCACAATATCCTCTCCCGAGCTCAATTGTGAAAACAAGGAATAACAAAGGATAAACAAACCTTGATAACTTTATTGCATTGAATCAAAGACAAAGTACAATCTCTTCTCACATATACTCGACAACCTTCACCTAATCCCTAAGAAGGTTTAGAACATATTGGAGAAGAAAGAAACAAGAATAGAAATCGGCTCTCTCCCTAGGTATTTCGTGTTCTATACATTGGGTGGCTAGGTCTTTATATAGGCTAGACCTAGGGCAAACCTTTCCTAAGTAGAATACAACTTGGAGTAGGGAACAAGTCAAGTACATAATTAAATATATTTACAAGTTTATATTCGGCTAAGGGGCTTTTCCCGCATGGTTTTCCTTTGGGCTTTTTCTTGTGCTAGCCAGCTCCGATTCATGGGCTTCAAGTCCAGACACGTTCCTTGGATTTTTGTCTTTCCATCGCCTACAGTCTTGCTTCCTGTCTTTCTGCTGCTGCCTCGGCATCAGGTCCTCCCTCGGTCTTGTCGCTGCCGCGGCACTAGTTCTCCTGCACAAATATGAAAACGCAGTAAAACGTGCTTTTTTCTATAAATAGTATCTATATGAACATAACTTCTAAATATATCACATTAAGCACATGCATTGGTTCAACTGGGTGTATGTTTAGTGATTAATGCCCATAAAAGGAGTAAAAAGTGATAGTGTGTTGAGCACTTATCACCTCTATTCGACACTTTTCTTACCTTTCAATTTTTGTTCACTCTCGACAACATCCTAAGGTCCCTTCTTTCACTTCGGTTTTGTGTGTGTAAGGTAAGATGTTAAATTATTTCTTTTCCTTTTTCGTTATGTTTTAGTGTTTTAGGGAAAAAGAGTTTTTGTTTCTGAAATTATTGGATTGTAGGAAGATGGGTGTTTGTTTAAGGGTTTTTAATTCTGTTTTAGGGTGTTTGGTGTTGTTTGATTCGTGTTTGAATTGGAAATAGGGGGAGTCGTTGAAATTAAAATCTGGAAAACCAGTTTTTTGAAATTTTTAGATTTTTTCGAAAATCTAGAAAAACCTAGATTTTCTCAAAAAATCTAGAAAAATCAGATTTTATCGGGAAAATTCTAGAAAATACGAGACCCGCGATCCAACCCGTGACATGACCCGACCTGCTGATGTCAGTGTAGACCTGCTGATATCAGCGTTGACCTGCTAACGTCAGCATTGACCAGTGTTGACGTTAGCGTTGATCAATGCTGACATCAGTGTTGACTTTTTCCAATCCGGTCCCACATTAGGTTTTTTGACATCCCGAGTTTGATGGCACTGTCTGTTTTTCGAAATTCGAACCAAAAGTGTTGTTTTTAAGGCATTTTAGTTCGAGTGTTTACTTGGAAGTTTGTCTTTATCGAAAATTGAAATTGGTTTATATTTTGGTTTAAGTGACGTGGATTCAGACACTGAGTATCTTCCTCCTCCTCCTCCTGGACGACCTCATGTTTCTCAGACTTTGGGTCACATACGTGAGTTATCTGATTTAATTCTATTTCGGTTATTTTTCCTGTTTAGTGGCATATTAGTGTTTCTTACATTAGTATTTTTTGTAGGTTTTGTATCTACTCGACATACTGCTAGGACCGAGTCAGATAAACGTCATTCTCGACGTTAAGCTAGCTACCTAAGGTGTGTCTCTCCCAATACTTTACGTTTACTTCTGTGTGCAGATTCTGTTATTCTGTGTATCTATGTTGACTACATTATTTCTGTGATTTCTGAATTAATTGTATAATGACATGCTCTGTGATTTATCTATATGCATATCTAATATAGAAATTATGAAAAACTTAGATTCTATTATTTTAGAAATTATTATGCTTGCCTTCTCTTAATTTTAAGACATGCATTCATACTCAAATATCGAATCATGTCATTTCATTGGGTTGGATATTATATTCAGGGAAGTTCAGTGATAACATCTTTTGGTAAGTATCACTTCAGATTAGTGGCTCCACCTTCGGGTCGAGTTTCTACTTCGGATTAGTGGCTCCACCTTCGGATCGAGTTTCACTTCAAATGGTGACGATGGAGTTAGAGTGGTTCAAGGGAACGTACTCTTCAGATGGAGTTTAGAATTGGGTGCATGACATTTAGACATTGCATCACATGATCATGACATATTATGACATTTGCATTTTGATGACATATTATATGTATTTGATATTTTGGATTCTGTGTTTATGATTTATCTACACACTAGAGACACACCAAGCTCCCTAGCTTACACCCCTTCAGTTCTTGTTTCAGGTACTCAAACCTAGGTTTTGGGTACTTGGAGGACTCTTGTTTCGAAACATCTATGTATGTTTTACGGATTTAATATATTTTATTTCGGATATTTATCTTTTTAATGGACATTGGACTTTTTATATTGGACATTTATTTAGGTTTTTGAATCTTAATGTTATTATAAACTTGGGTTGAACTTTCAAGATGAATTTAATACTTTGTTTTAGTATTTCAGTTAATTCGAATTTCGATTAACAGATTTTAGTATTTTGTTCGTTTAAAACCTAACTTGCGAGATAAGTTTTCTTAGCGTGATGCTTAAGTTTTAATATAAGAAATTATGTTAAATTTAAGGGTTACATATGTCATCTACATAGATAATAAAATAATTCTCTTTTTTTTTTTGACAATTTTACAAATAGTGTATGATCTGATTGGCATTGTTTGTACCCATGCCTAACAACTATTTTAGTGAATTTGTTAAACCATGCTCTGGGAGATTGTTTTAAATCATATACGAATTTTTGTAATTTGCATACCTTCCTATTGGTTAAGACTCATATTGTATTCAACTTGATCACCGGTGTAAAAGTTTCTTGATAATCGATCTCATAAGATTGTGTGAATCCTTTTGCTACCAAACTTGCTTTAAATCTCTTTACACTCTCATTTGAATTATATTTGACAATAAAGACCCATTTGCAACATACTGCCTTCTTTCTCAATGATAACTCGGTTAGAGTCCAAGTGATGTTATTTTCTAGGACCTTCACTTCTTCAACTTCTTGTCTTTTACCTAAGATTCTTTAAAGCTTTATGTATTGACTATTGAATTCGAATACTGTCAAGTTTAGTAGTGAAAATTTTGAATGAAAGCATTAGCTTTTCATATGCAACATATCTAGAGGTGGCAAACGGGTCATTCGGTTCGGGTTCGGTTCGGATTGTTTTGGTTCGGTTTATTTCGGGTTTGTTTACATTCGGTTTAGATTCGGATCAGTTCTGGCTTTGGTTTCATTTTTAATTCGGTTATATGATAATTCGGTTCGGTTCGGATATCGGATCGGTGATTCGGGTCAATATCAAATCGGTTTTTTCCGTGTCGGGTCAATATCGGATCAGATGTTTTCGGGTCGGGTCCATGTCGAGTCATTCGGATCGGTTCGGATCGGGTCAATCTTTGAATTTTCGGGTTAATTTGGTTTGAGTTGGACTTGAGTATAAATATAATCGTGTATATTATATATAGAATTAATCATATATTCTTGTAAAAATATATCTTTTTTATTTCATATTGGAATTGTTTTGAAATTTTTTGCCTCAACTTTTATTTGAGTAAAGTCAGTATTGGTAATTTAAGGGATAATGTCATTTTTGTAAATACATGGTGTAATCACCAGAATTCGTCTGGGGAGTCGCCACCAATCGTTTTTTAACGGTGCGATCGGATCACCAAAATTGTGTCTACGAACCAGAGTTGAGTCCGGGAGTCTGTTACGCGTAGGGAAGGGCGAGCAGCCCTACAACGCCCGAAATCGGCACCTATCGGTTACATAATATTTTATACGATCGAAAATAACAATCCGATATCGAATCTGTAAAAAAAACGGTTAGTAATATTTAATAATAAAAATAAAATAGGAAAATAGGAAAAATATAATTTTCTAGGGAATAATCTGCAAAATCAGAAAACATTTGGGTTAAATAATATATAGCAAGGACGAAATTGAAAGAAAATAATAATAATAAAGCTAAAATTGAGAGAAATTAAAAAATGACTAAATTGCAAAAAAAACAGTGACCAAAATGCAAGGATATGCCAGCTGGGAGGCCGAAGTGAGAACACGTTGGAAATGCGGGGACCTATCGCGTGATTTTCACTCTTTCCCGGGTTAAGCGCAGGTCGGGTCTTGGATCCGGGTTTGGTGCGGGTATCCATTGCCAAAACGACACCGTTTTGGGCCATAAGGACCGGCACCAAAACGGTGCCGTTTTGGTCCCTATATATACACTCTCCCTTAAAATTTTTGCTTCCTTTTCCATTTTACTTCTGCTTCCTCAGACTAAACAAATCAAAGCTTCAAGAGCTCTCTGGAAATCCGGCCGGCTGCTTTCTCTCCGGCCACCGCGCGCGGCTGCCGGCCGCCGTGCCGGTGGCCGGAATCATAAAAAAATACCTTTTCCGGCTCTCTTCAACGTGGTGGACACGGATCCAGCCTTAGAATTTTGAAAAGGACCACGGATTGCCCTAGATCTACAAAAGATAAGTTCGAATCTTTTTCTCTTTTTACCTCTTTTTTTTGCTTTTTGGCTTCCGATAATCACTTCGGTTGATCCTTCTTTTTTTTTGAATATTTGTGGCTAATGGTTGTGGTATTTTTTTGGACTGATTTTGCTCCGAATAAAACCTTTTTCGATTGCTCCTTTTTTTTCCGGTTGTTAACCGGTTTTACATTCACATGCATGGGTATTTATACCCATTTTACATTACATATTAAAATCAATAAAAGGTTTCTTATCCTATATTAGATCTACAAAATAGGACTCATAATTTTCTCTCCTTGTTTTGCAGGTTCGAATAGACACAAAGGAGTGGAGTCTGGTTCTTCATGTGGCCGGGGCGGTGGCCGGCCTTCTCGGCGAATCAGAAGAGCGCGTAACCACCACGCGCTATTCGAATAGCCGCGCATGGTGGCCACGCGCGGACAGCTGGCGGGCAGAAGCTGGATGGTCGGCGGCCGGTTTGGTTAGAGGGGTTAGGGTTTAGTTAGGGTAATTAGATGGTATATTGGATTGGGCTATAATTTTGTTTGGATTTAATTTTGATTGGGTTTGGATTGTATTGGGCTACCGGGTTGGATTGTGGGCTTGTAATTATTCCATGGACTTGGACTTAATATTGGATTTGGGTAATTATTTGGGTTGAATTTAATATTTAAATGGGTTATTACACATGGATTCATTAATAACATTTTGGTCATTTTTGTAACACCCCAAATTTTAACAAAAACTAAATTAATTTTTAAAGAATGAATATGATATTAAACATTAAATTATTATCAGATGTAGTGATTAATTAGTATTATCATAATACAAAAAGATAATAAAACATATATTATTT
Organism: Abelmoschus esculentus; assembly: GCA_035048815.1. Lineage (NCBI taxonomy): Eukaryota > Viridiplantae > Streptophyta > Magnoliopsida > Malvales > Malvaceae > Abelmoschus > Abelmoschus esculentus. The sequence continues at coordinate 9,436,033 of JAUCBN010000002.1, read as the reverse complement.
AATTATTTATCATATTGTTAAAAAATAAACAATAGTAAAAATATATTATTTATTCACTTTGACTCAATTATCGGGTTAAAATCGGATTGATGTTCAGTTTAGATCGGTTTTGAGCAAGTTAATTTTGGGTTGCTTTCGGTTCGGGTGAAAATCGGTTCGGGTGAAATTCAGTTCGGGTCAAATCGGTTATAGGTCAAATCAGTTACGGGTCTATATCGGTTCTTATAGAATTCGGATTGGTTTTGATTCGGGTTTCGGATCACACTAAATCATCAGTTTCGGTTTTGGTTCGGGTTTTGGTTCAGGTAAATCGATTCGGTTTTCGATTCTCGGATAAGTTTGCCAAGTATAAACATATCTCACTATACGATGACTTGTATATTTTTATACCCCTTTTCTTTGAGTAATGGATAGATCACAGTTATTAACAAGTGAAATTGAATTTTCATTGTGATAGAATTCCATGCCTTCATCGTTTTCTAAGGTAACTGGATTCGGTTCATCTTTTGAGGCAACCCCGGATTTGGTTCTAGTTCATAGAATGTCCCAAATTGTGTAATTTCATCTTGAGTTGGCCTTTCCCTCCTTGAAGACACGAAATTCTCTTTTTTTAAGTTTTTTTTAAGGATTTTATGTTTTTTTAGAGTTTGATAGAATATGCTCGAGAGAGAAGGAAAATGAAAGAAACTTTTATTCACAGAAGCACACCCTCAACAGTATACATGCGTTCTTTATGGTAGCATAAGATCATTATTGGGAAAAGGTGAGCTATCAAAAAACTTGGAAAATAATTGTGGGTTGAATTTACTAAAGGCTATCAAAGAACTGAAATCTATCTAACATTTTCCCTTGAATTTTAGATTTTTGAAAAAAATATGATTTATCTTTAAAAAGGGTGATATCCATAAAAATATATGTTTTATTGTAAGAGAATGACACTTATAACCCTTCTTAGTAAGAGAGTAACCAATAAAAATATATTTAATGGATCGAAAATCTACTTTGGTTTGAAATTATTGGTGAATATGTAGAAGATTGACCACCCAAATATTTTTATAAGAAAATTAAAGGAGTGAGATTTAAAGTGTGAGAATTGTTCAAGAAGGATATATCTCAGTTTTTGGAATTTAAGAATTATACTAAACATCGTATTGATAAGTGACAATCCTCTAGAAATGTTTAGAAACATTTGTAGAAAATAATAAGGATCTTGTCACTTCTAAGATATGCCTATTTTTCTCTCGACTATCTCGTTTTATTGGGATGTATCAATATAAGAACTAATGTGAATTATCTTCTTTTCTTTGAAGTAGAAACTTAGAGTTTGGTTGAAATATTCACTCTCATTATCGATTTTCAAGATTTTAATATTACTCTTCAATTGAGTTTCAATCATCTTAAAAATTTGTTTAAAGATTTCACTAGTTTTAGACTTATCTTTCATGAGGTATATCCAAGTGGTTTGAAAGTGGTCATCAACGAAGGAAATAAATCATTTAGATCCACTAATTTCTTTTTTTATTTTAAAAGGATTCTAAATGTCACTATAAATAATAGAAAAAGGATGGGATGGTTCATATTTGGATGGTAGCTATCCTTTTTTAAAATCAAATAATTTAATTCTAAAGTATATATATATTTTTTTAATTTGAAAACTTTAATTTAAATTATTAAAAAAATTTAAGGGTCATTAAAAAAATAAAATGGGAGATTTCTTTTTTGAAAATAAATATCTAAAAAAATATTGGAAATGGTTAGAAAATTATTGGAGTCTCCACCATCCATTAAGGCAGATCAAACACCATAAAACTAAAAGTTCAAATAAAAGAGTGTTCGGGGGTCAATTACGATCGAGAATAATTTTAGCATCCCATTTCACCAAAAAAATGACACCTAGAAATTTTATCGCTTTTTAATATTAAACTTTATGAATTAAAGTGATATTTAAATTAAAATTTAGTTATACATATGAGTGAATTTTAAGGGTGCAAATTGTCTGCCCTTTTCTATGCCTCCATTTATGTCCCCACTTCAAATTAGAGGGTTTAGGGTTCTAGGTTAGGGTTTAGGGAATTAGGGGTAGGGTGTATTTTTTAGGGTGTAGGGTTTAGGATATAGAAAATAAGGGTTTAGGGTTTAAAATTCAATTTAAAAAAAATAAAAGAGGCACAAAAGGAAGCACGAAAAAGAAGCAGGGGATTTTTTTTCGAATTTTAAGGGGTCTCGTTATTCTAGAACAAATGATCAACTACCACCACTACGATTGATGTGAGCACCGTTTACTCGAATAAAAAGATACCGCATTAGATATTTTAAATAAAATCTTAAATGACAAAATAAACAAATATGACGATCAAGACAACAATGGATAAGGTAGGATAAGATAACAACATACTCATATGTACAAGCACATATTTGAATATATTAATAAGACAACGACATATTTTATACGTAAGGTGAAACACTTGCAAAATTATATTAAATATACGAACATATTATTTTATATATATAAAAATTTTAACCCATATACGTGTAATAATAATAATTTACATCTTTCGGGCTTATTCAACGTGTACAGTCAGATTGAATAAATCAAAGGATCATAATTTATCTTTTTTCAAAATTGATATCGTAAAAATTTGATCAAAATAAATAAAATAAAATAAAAAAGAAAGAAAGAGAGAAAAGGAGGATATGTTTCAAGTTATTCTGAAGATGGAGAGGGGAACGTGATGCAGTACACGGGTGAAAGAAATTGAATGGCACATAGAATAGGATTAGAGATGGCCACGGGTCGAGTCGGGTCGGATTTTCAGCCCACCCGTATTCAATCCAATCCGAGTTTAGGGTGAAAAAATTTGACCCGACCTGTAACACCCGACCCGGATGTCACATTGGGTCTTCGACCCAAAACCTGTATTCCAAAATTTCTTTTCAAAGCCCATCAAATAAAGTCAAATTCAAGTCCAAATACGATTCATAAAATCCATTAAGTTAAAACATAGCCCAAAATGATAGTAAGTAATCGGAGCTCCAAAATATTACAAACCATTAAAACATTCGACCCAAATTAAAATAAACAGAGTTACATTACATAGGGTTCGACATATACAAGCCCACTAAATCTAATACATGTACTCTGACAACACGGTCGATGCTGAAATCCGAACCTTGATGGTGGTCCACGAACTGACTTCACCTAACCTACGCACGAAAACATATTTCAAACGCTGAGCTACGAAAGCTCAGTGGATACGCCGAACTCAACCAACATCATGCATATCATAAGCAGTAAAGCATAACATATAAAATATCGTGCATGATATGATGATCTAGCATGCTTGCCTACCACATGGCATAAACAATGTATAATGACACACACAGCATATACATGTCAAACAACAACACAAAGTAGTGAGGCTCGCGTCCACACAGCATCGGGATCCTACACTACGAGCAGGGCTCGCGTCCACGCAGCATTGGGATCCCATACTCAGGATGAGGCCCGCGTCCACACAGCATCGGGATCCTACATCCGGGATTTGAGGCCTGCGTCCACACAACATCGGGATCCTCCAAATCCCATACTCGGAATGTCACATCGAGTATCATCGAATGAGTCTCGCGTCCACATAGCATCGGGATCCTACATTCGGAATGGTCTTCAAAATCATCACCCGGAATGTCACATCGGATGACCTTCGACGTGTTGCAACACTTTTGAATATCCGGATTTCCATCAAACAAGGACTCAACATACATAAACGACCCACCTAGGATCCTCACATCAAAACATATCAAGACTTAACATAATTTAGTCATTCAGGGTTTAATACGTCAATCTTGTGTTAACCATTCATTTCATTAATTATAAGATTCATTGTAACCTTTAATTCTATTATCGAACCTCAAACAATACTTATCTTGTCAAGTTTTCGCAGGGGTATCGATACCCTTATATGGGGTATCGAACCATCCTGCCTCGATACCTACCCAAAGAAGGTATCGAACCATGGGTATCGATACTGGTATCGATACCCTTTGACCATTTTCAAAGTCAACAAAAGGGGACCCTCCAGCATCGATACTGATATCGATGCCATTATGCCACTAGAGGATCCGGTATCGAACCATGGTTCGATACCCCTGCTCACATAGCCTATTTTCACTTGTGGGTATCGATACCGGTGGCTCGTGTATCGATACCCCTACACGAAATGCAGGTCTGCACTTAGAAATTTTCTAGGATTCATTCTCAAACTTAGTATTCCTACACATTATTATGAGTGTTTAGGATAATTTAACATCATTTTCAAGACATTTAGCACATAAATCCGAATTCCACCATTAAAGACCTCTTACAAGCAAACCAAGCAAATCAAGCATACATACATGGATTTTTATATGCTATGCACTCTACCATGAAATGCAAGATAATTAGAAGAGTTGGGAGTACCAACCTTAGCAAGCAACAACAACAAACCCGAGCTCCCAACCTCTTCAAGCTTTTCTTCCTCCAAAGCTTGATGATGGCTCACAAGCCTCTTTCTCTATAAGAGAAAGATAAGCAACGACCAGAAACGTTTTGGGATGATTCCTAGAGCTTAAAAACACCAAAAGACATTAATTCTAAGCTCTAAAACCCTAAACCCGAGCTCAACTCAAACCCCCCACTTAAACCTTCATCCTCATCAAAACAATACTTTCTTACCTCTTTTTATAGATCTCTAACAACCCTAAAACTTACTCTTTAGCACAAAAACGAGATTCTACCATAAAACCCTCAAAAACCTTACCTTTGATGATTGTTGTAAAGACAAAGGATGAAGAAAGAATGAGGTTGTAAGGGATGATCTCATACCCTCTGCAAAAGCAGAAAATAATGTCCCTCAACCCCTCTTTTTTCATTCTTTAGCCATTTACCAAAAAGTCCTCAGCAAAAACTCTTAAGCCCAACAACCAACAAGCCCAACAAGGCCCAATACAAACCCGAGGCTCGAAACCACAAACTCGGGGCCCAAAACCAAAACCCAACCCCTCAGGTTAACCCGATACTCGGATACGAGAATCCGGGTCGTTACACGACCCAACCCGAATCATTTAAAAGTTTTAAATTTTAAGGACTTAATTGTATAAAAATAAATTTTAATGATCTAATTGTAAAAAAAATAAAATTTCAGTGACCTAATTATAAAAAAAATAATTTTAGTGACCTAATTGTATAAAATATATATAAAGAGGGATCATTATTGCAAATATCCCTAAAATATATGGAGAAATTACACTATAAATCCCGGGTCGGGTTGGATTTTTTCAACCCTAAACCCGAATACGACACGACCCGAGATCATCATTGAAAAAAACCCGACCCAAACTTAAATTTTCTACAAAAAAGTTCAAACCATTCGGATCGGAACCCGTTGGGTTCGATTCCGTGCCCATCCCTAAATAGGGTTAACGCAAACTTATATAAGCAATTTTTTGGATGAATTGCAAGGTACATTCTTGTCCTTTTCTAGGGTTCTGAAAATAGATAGCAAATATTAATTCTTTATGGTTGAATTATTAAAATATTATGATTGGAAACTTTATTTTTAAAAATATGGTTTACACATCATTATTTCCTACAATGTTGTGGTTTACTATAGCGTTCAGAAGGCCTCATGCATACAACTCGACTTTGAATAGTGGTTTGAACAGTGATTCAAATAAAAAATAATATTTTGACAAAGGCCTCATGCATACAATCCGACTTTGAATAATGATTTGAAAAAAAAATTGCCAAAGGTTTTATGCATGAGGCCTTTGCCGAAATATTATTTTTTATTCAAATCACTATTCGAAGTCGGTTTGTATGCATGAGGTCTTTGCCAAAATATTATTTTTTATTCGAATCACTATTCAAAGACGGGTTGTATGCATGAGACCTTCTGAACGTTACAGTAAACCACAATATTATGGGAAATGATGACGTGTGAATCATATTTTTGGAAATAAAGTTTTCAATCACAATATTTTAATAATTCCTCTAATTCTTTATAAATAAAGTTACTAAATTCATTAAAATCTTAATAATTTTCAAATTTTAGATTTTTTTTAATTTTTAGTAAATCGATTTAAAATCTCAAAATTTAGGGTTTTATTATTTGAGAATTCTTAAAATTAATTTTTTTAATTAAGAATTTAAAATTTAGAGTTTCTAAATTTTGAAAAAAAAATTGGGGTGTTACGTTTCAAGCAGCCTTTTTCCAACAATCTTCCAAACATCAGTATTGAATGCATGGATAAAATATTTTATTATATTTTTCATTGAAAGTAAGAATCTTTGAAGAGTGAAGGGCACATAATATTGCAACCTTCTTCTAAATATTTTTTTATCTAAACTCCGTAGCCATTTTTATTGGAAAGGTAAATCTCGAATTTGATGAATTTTATTTCCAGTTGTGAGACCTTTGTTGAGAGGAGACTCTAATACTAATTATTGAGTTCGATATAATCAATCGAATACCAATAAAATAGGGTGAATTGACTCTTGAAAAATTTCGAAAGTAATAAAAAATATAAAAACAATTTGTGCATGATCTGAATCCACTAACTTGAATTGAACCTTTCAGGGAAAATGTTTAACCTTGATATCCTTATTTTTTCAATGACTAAGATAAAAGTACTTTATTTTTTTTAATGCTAAAATAGAACCTCTTTATTAATAGGTTTATTTTGATAAACAAAATATTTCTCTAAGTATGTGTTTAAAAGAATTAAGCTAAAAAACAGAATACTAAAGACAAAAAATAAAGAATTTATAAATATTTACGATAAAAATGAAAAAAAAAAGAGAGAATTAATCATTATTTCTCATTTTTATTAAGCTTTGATAATTATAGTAACTCATTTAAGTGTCTTGAATTTGCTTTTCTAAAGACACTTAAAGTGGATTACTACAACTATCTCAAGTGATTAAAGGAAGGTTGTTGTTTCTAGAAATCACGGGTTCGAACACTAACGATATCAACAGAATGATTAAGCGATCAATGTCAAATGGTAAAGATTTAAATATAAATTAATAAATAAGTAAATCAAATATAATTTATAAAATAACTAAATAATTTTTCTTGCAATAATTTAAATACAAATAAACAAGTGACTGGCTGATGAGTTACATAGCAAGCCAAAGGTAGCGAAAAAGATTCATCCACGTCATCCACAACGATAAACTGGATATGAAGAATAAGATAACAGCCGCTAATCAAACAATCCATTTACGTGTTCCCGTCGGTTATGGCCACATTTTTGCTTCACTTGAATACAGCAGCAGCTGCTGCAGTGGCGTCGGCAAAAATTGCTGAAAACGCCAACGTAAGTGGTGCTCAACTCCCGGATAAGACAAGGAACTCTAGGGTCCTTGTGCTAGGTGGAACTGGTCGGGTAGGAGGATCTACTGCCACCGCTCTTTCCAAGATTTGCCCCGATCTTCGAATTGTCGTTGGTGGTAGGAACAGGTAAGATAGCGATGACCCAGTTTTTCAATTGTTTGGTTGACGAGAAAATGGAATGAAATTGGGGTGGGGTGGGGTGGGGTGGGGGGGTCTTTTCTTTTGTCTTTATGTATGCAATTCATCAATTTTCTTAGTTAAGTTGTTGAGTGAGTGTCGGAATTATGTAATGCATAGGGAAAAAGGTGCTTCCATGGTGGCTACGCTAGGAAAAAATTCAGAGTTTGCAGAGGTCGACGTTAATAACAAAGATTCATTGGAAGCAGCTTTAAGTGGTAAAGCCTCTTTATTTCACTATTTATATTTTCTTGTGTATCTATGTCATTCCTGCATGTTGTATCAGTGTACAAAATTGAAGAAATTTTATCTGAAAATGGATTTTAGGGTACTCTCATTCGTTTTATATTTTATGTGCCTGCATTTGAGTTGTTCTAGTGGTGTCCGTCCCATGATCTAATAGCCCCCCATGTCATGACCAAAGAAAGAGATCCCAAGTTCAAGCTCCAACTTCCAAGAATTCAAAACAACTATTAGAAATTAAGTTCTTCAATGTCAACTTCCAATTGTTTTATCTAGATGTTGAAGATGATGAAAGAAAGGAGCCTTGTTTGTACAAGTTTTAAGCATTTCCTACCTATTTCCCTATCCTTTTCATGATTTTCGAGCATAAATTATTGTTTATGGAACCGAGTCCAGGATTTCAGCAGGAGTTTCTTTTATTTTCTTTTCTAAGCAAAGAATTTCTAGTCCAAATAGAATCCATGATTGCTCCTTGATGCCATTGGAAACAACAGAACAGCTAATAGTATCCGTAACTCGTTCCCATGAAATCGAACTTGTTATAGTCGTCCCAAATTCAAAAACATAATGAGAACGGTATCATGTGTCTTCTGCAGATGTGGATCTTGTAGTTCATGCTGCAGGGCCTTTTCAACAGGCACAGAAGTGTACTGTCTTGGAAGCAGCCATAGAGACCCAGGTGAGGCAAAGGTAATTGTTATGTTTGAATTCCTTCTTTATTTCAGTGTCCTGCATTCTTTTGTATGTGATACACATGACGTTCTATTGTATGGTTTAGTATAACGCTGATCCAATAACTTGGAAATTGTTCTCGCTTCTTATAACAGACAGCATATCTTGATGTTTGCGATGATACAAGCTATGCATTCCGTGCAAAATCGTTCAAGGAAAGAGCAGTCAGTGCAAATATTCCAGCCATAACTACTGGTGGAATCTATCCTGGAGTGAGCAATGGTATGAAAATTCTTTTATATGTTCCACAACTTAATTTCAGAAACTGTGAGTGTGTTCAATGTGTAAGATTATAATGGAATGAAGAACCAATGCTTATAACGGAACAATGTACAAATATAAACGGATTTTTTTTTGTTAAATTAAGGTGTTCGAGGTTTGATCTAGTCTGAGAGCTGTTAGTCTTATAGTATTACTTGGAATTGCAAACATCGTTTTGGTAACTTTCCTACATTTTTCCTCATCGTTCTAGTAAGAAGCGTATTGCATCTGATGGCATCTAGAACCCACAATGGTAAGTCTAGAAAGTCTAGCAATTATATCACTTTCAAAGTTTTACGATGTATCGGTTAGGACTAATAAATTTGTAACTAGCTAAAACCTCTTTGCTTTGTTTACTGTGCTCTATCTTAATCCCAGAGATAATGCTTTTGTGCATATGACAGTTATGGCAGCAGAGCTAGTTCGTGCTGCAAGAAGCGAAAACAAGGGAGAGCCAGAGAGGTTAAGGTAATTACGCCTTGTTAACACTTATTTTATTAAGCCTGAGATTAATTCTTCTGGAAAACCTATTTCCATTTTATTGTGTGTTGTGTATTGTATTTGAATTCCGAAATCCATTTGACATGAAATAAGAAAACTGAATGTGTGAATGTGCATTCTCAGATTCTCCTACTACACAGCGGGCAGCGGTGGTGCTGGGCCAACTATATTAGCAACTAGTTTTTTACTGCTTGGCGAGGAAGTTGTTGCATATAGTAAAGGTGACTATTAAGAAAATTTTACATCATTTTAGCCTGTTTTACTTCGAAGTTTTCACCAATTCTGTATAGGATGCATAAAATGATTTAAGTATTGTTTTATCAGGAAAACAAATCAAATTAAAGCCCTATACTGGAATGATCAATGTGGACTTCGGAAAAGGCATCGGAAAGAGAGATGTTTATTTGTTGTAAGTAATTTTAATAAAGTATTCTTGACTTCCTACATTAAAACTTTCTTGCATAAATCTAAATCATAGGTTCATTGAATTAGTCATTTTCACTCTAATGTCATCTCGAAATTCTCTGAAAAATGCAGACACACAATGTGTACAGTTTCAAATAACATATTCTAGGTAATTTATATATTTCAAATATAACACTTTTACCCCTGGTTTTCAATGCTAACTGCTTAGCTCAAATTGAATGTCATTTAGTGTAGTCATTCAGCTCCCATCTAGCAACCTTGTCTCCATTAAAACAATTCTCATTGAGGTGCTTTTTCAGGAACTTACCTGAGGTTCGGAGTGCTCATGAGTTCCTAGAAGTACCAACTGTCAGTGCTCGATTTGGAACTGCACCATTTTTCTGGAATTGGGGAATGGAAGCCATGACGAATCTTCTTCCTGCAGTATGTTCTTATATTATGTAGAGTTCAACATTTTCGCCAAACTTGACAAGGCTAATACCATCGTTGATAATGAACCTCACTTTTCTGGCTTAGATAGTGACACAATGTATTATAAACTAATGAATATCACCAGTAAGAACTCTGAGGTCTCAATCACCCCTTAAATTCTGAGAAAATGACAACTTAGTTTATTGTTCATCAGGAAATTACCGGCATGTCTGATCTGCTTAACAAATTCTTAATTTAGTAGTTACATTTTTATCTCCCATAAACAAGTCCATCCCATTATTATAAAGTGATGTTGCAGGAATATCTGAGAGACAGAAGTAAAGTCCAACAGTTGGTTGAATGGTTTGATCCACTAGTCCGAGCAGTTGATGGGATTGCTGGTGAGCGAGTGTCGATGAGGGTATGATATCAATTGATCAAACTGTAGCGAATAGTATTCCAATAGTGGCTTTATACTACTCGACTATATATGCAAATAAAATATTTTCTGTTTATTTTTTTATAGGTTGATTTGGAATGCACAAATGAAAGGAGTACACTTGCTCTGTTTAGTCACAGGAAACTCTCTGTGTACGTAAATTAAAGCTTCTAGAAACACGCAAGCTTCATTGTTCATAAAGCCTCCCCTTAAAATCCCTATAATATCTGATACAATCTCAAAATGCCTTTGTTTGAAGCTACCGAAATAGATATGATGTATATCGAATTCCATGTATTTCAGGGCTGTGGGAAATGCCACAGCAGCTTTTGCAGTAGCAATTCTTGAGGGTAGCACAAAGCCTGGTGTTTGGTTTCCAGAAGAGGTACACAAAACAACTAAACACTTATGTTATCTAGACTTGAGATGAGTGTTGGATACGACAGGTATGTGTCGAACACAAATATGCTCCCATTCCTCTCGTGTGTCGGCATGGGTACTTTAGAAATATAACTAGTTTGGCTAACATAGATTAATAACAAAGTTTAAATTTAAATGTTCTATAAATCTTACTTCAAAATCTTTATATAGCCTGAAGGAATTGCAGTTGAGGCTAGAGAAAATCTGCTGAAGCGAGCTGCACAAGGAACAATAGCCTTTGTGATGAATAAGTATGTTCCAGAAATTACCTATCGTTCATTCACACTCTTTCCCTAACTAATTGTTTTGATCCACAGGCCACCATGGATGGTGGAAACAGATCCAAAAGAGCTTGGATTAGGAATATATCTATGAGAATGCTCGAACTACTGTCACATTCTGGTCACTTTTCCGGCTTTAGATTTCCCGAAATGCATCAGAGGTACGAATTCTACTTAGCATTGTCAGTATGGATGACTCGTTGATCCTTGTGACTCAACTGATTTTCTGAACTTTGTTTGTCAATGTCAGATCCTGGAAATTACATATAATTTGAGCTCATTGCAATTTTAGTAACTTCAGCATGGAACATTTTTGAAAGGAGAGCAAGTAATATTCTGCTGGAGTCATTTACTTTTACGGTCTTCAATTCTTGGTTGAATCGAACCGATCTCTAAAATCTTAATCCTACTGTATTTCTATTGTTAAGTGTTGAAAATGTAGTTTCGAATACATACAAGGTGGTCAAAAAACGTTTTTAATATCACTTGTTTCTTAATTTAAACTTGTTTACTTCTCCATGTTCAATTCCCTTGTATTACAAGGTTGATATCTTACCAAAATATCTATGATGCTTTGCTTGATTCAATTCTTTTGTTTTCTACAGAAATTTTGTGTGTGGGGGGGTCATTGTTTTCGATCTCGTAATGTGTTTTGTAATGATTATTTATGGTGATAATTATTTAGATATAATTTGAGAATGATTTATGCAAGTAACTAAAGAATCACAGAACAAACTTTGATATAACTGAAAGAAAATTGCAATGAATCAATGTGGCTTCATTGTTTTGTTGTATTTTTCTTACAAAAGTGAAACTTGCTGTCATTGCGTGAAACACTGGATTCTTTGCGATTGCAATAGAATATTGATTATCACATTTAATCATCGTTGTTTTTCTTTCGGACCAGGGACGGAGCTAAGATTTAAAGTTGGAATAAAATATAAATATTTAAAGGGGATAAATTCAAAAATAAATTATTTTTAAAAAATTAAATAAGAGAATAAAAATTAAAAAAAAAAATCTTCATGGGGATTGCCCCTCCCCAACCCTATGTAACTTCGATACCGTCTCGGATAATATTCAGACCAGACTCCTTACTTCGTTCAAACAATGCTTCACTTATAAATAAGGCTGCAAAGGGTAATTTGCCCTTGTAATAAACTCAAATCAACATTGTTACCCCTATTTTTTTCATTAATTTTATCCTCGAAGTTATTTAATTGCATCAATTTTACCCCCTGATTGGCTATAACACCCCAATTTTAAGGTTAATCATGCAGAGATTAAATTCGGATCAAATATTTTAATTCATGTATTAAATTAAAGGAAAGAGATTTTAGAAGATTTAATTTTAAAGTGATGATGTTTTGTACAAGGACCGAAGGTTGAAGATTTATTGTTCTAGATTAAGGTTAATACACCTCGAACTTCAAAAATGCTTCATGAGCATCATAAATAAAATTGTCTTGGTTGTTTGAGTTCGTAAATAGGTAGACGAATAATAAACACGTTAGAAACGTGTTTTATGAGACATGATAGCTATGAGATGCATGGTGATGTATAGGAATATGGCTTGACTCATATAAGTTTTAGAAACCGTGTAGGTTTGTTTCGATATTTGTATATCTATGTGATAACTATTGAATTATATTTTGTGATGATTGATTGCTAGAGTATGGATATTGATGTGTTTGCTAAAAATTATTTATAAGAGATAAAGATCCTAAATTAAATGATTAAATGATAATGAAACTGATAATAATATTAATTGATTAAATATGTTAGTAAAAAAACCTTAATGTCTTTCATAAGCTTTAGAGATCGAATAAAGTGTTGTAAAATCTTAATTCGAAGAATTGGTACAAACCCGTAAGTATGGTATCAGTATGAACTTCGATCAATTCGGTATGCGTTTTAGGGACGTATCAGTACTTGTGAAAATTTAGGATTTTTAGTAAGCAATGTCAATTGTCGTGTGTAGGAAGGCCTACACCTTTTACGGTACAAGTGCATACCTCATCAAGTAATAGTATATAAGATGTCGAATCCCACGGGGACTAAACTTACTTATACAATCTATTTTCTCCTATACGATGGAAAATTAAATAACACAAGTAATTTGAGTTTGATTTATAACTAAATTGCTAATCAACTAATGCAATAAAATAAAGAATCAAGAAATAACGAGTTTGTGAATAGGTCAGGTTAGATTGCTTCATAGTGTGAATTTTGAATGTAAATTGACGTCGTCTTTATAATGCAAAGTCAAGATTGTCGCCTCAGAGGATCACTGAAGGGTCGCCTTAGCTGCCTCGGTGGATTATGATTCGACGACAAGGTGAGAACTCATAGTTCGAAAGAACGTCCTTTGATGACTCTTCATTATCCCTAATTCGGAGTACTATTGATGGTCATGTCTTGATGATACCTCCCGGCGTGAATCAAGGATGAACACCAACCGATTTTACGTCCCTTTTAATCGTTGAAACTAGAACTTATCCCTAAGTCGGATTAGTCTAAACCCAAGAGTAAAGATCGTATTCACTCATTTCGTGAGTCTAACTCTCCCGAGTTTAGACAAATAGATTTTTCTTCACAAACTTCTCTCCCGAGCTTGAGTGCAAGAAATAGTACGAACCAAGAGTAAATAAACTATGAATCAAAACTTGCATTAATAAAAACTTAAACAAAGTACATTCTTCTTTCACAACTACTCCACAAAATAACCTAAGCCTTATGGAAGAATTAGAACATAATGGTGAAGTCGGAGGCTAGGTTTATATTCAAGACCTCTTGATTGCTTATTCCTAGGGTATGGTATTTATAGGCTAAACCTAGGTCAAACCGTTCCAAAGTAAGAATTTGACTTGGAATAAAAGAATTTTTTTGTACATAAATAAAAGATCTTTTATTTTATTTCTTAGTTTATTCCTACTAGGACTCTTTTTCCCATGTAAATTTGACCAAAGTTTGCTCGATTTTGTTTGCTCTGTTTTACTTCAGACTTGTCTCAAAAGATCTTCCAAGCGTTGTCGCGATGGCAAGATCTATCGCCTTGGTGGGTGATGCTTTGCATCTTGTCCTAGTCTGGTCTAATCTGCATCTTCCTCCATTCAGCATTTCTTAGCAATATCTGGTGTATAAGTGGCATAATTTTTGTATAAGAAAGAAAATTAAAACATCACCTATTTTCTATCAAATATTGTATAAAATTGATAAATATTTGCATGGATACTGAAATATAGAAAATGTGCAAAATTGTCCATAATTACCGTTTAGTTCTATTAAATACAAGCAATAATTGAGAAAAATAAGATATAAAATATAGGACTATTATGCACTTATCATTAGTATTGGTACACGTGTGAATATCAGTATTGGTACCCACTAAATTGAATAATTTATAATATCCATTGAACTAAATAATCTAAAATATTAAGGTTCAATCTCTTTGTGTGATGAGATCCAAATACCTAGTGAGCATGTTGCAATAACATGGTAAGTGACATTGATTATGTGATCCAAGGTTGTGTGACTCTAAACCCCATTTGTTGATACTCAATGAGAAATTTTGGGTATGAGTCTGTGATCCAAGGTATATCATCGGAAATCACTCAAAGTTTATGATCTGAGGTTATGTGACACAGAACTTCACTCAAAGTGTTGTGTGACATTGAACCTCACTCTAGGTTTTTAGTTCTAGCTTTGTATGTGTTTTCCTAAATGATCTAGTGAGATCTTCGGGTATGATTGGTTGTTGTTTGTTATGTATAATGACTTACATGACCAGAGTATGTGTTTAGGTCACTAATGGTAGTGTTACAAGTTTACTTATATCTATGTATTGCTCGTACTAGCTTACTTGTTAATGTTTACAATTAGCATAAAGTATATTATTGAAGATGTATATCAAGGAGCTTTGTAAGCTCAGCATTTGGAATTGTTTTTTTCGTACATAGGTCGGTAGATCGATTGGGAGCTCGATGAACATTATTAGTTGGGAAACAAGCGATGATTGCTTGAGTACATTACTTTTATTTAGGGGACTTTGTATTCATAATATCTTATAGGGTCGAGTTTGCAACTATTATTTTAGGATTGTATCAATCAAGTCTCATATTTAAAAGTTTTAAATTAAATTAGAGCTTATTTATAATGATTTAATCGTTTATCTATATTTTTAATTGTTGATTTAAATGTTTTTATAAAATATTTTATTTAGGCTAAACCAAGTTCATAAATTTTATGATAATGATTTGGACTTAAGGTATTTTATTTAATGGTATCGAAGCTTAGTTTTAGCATATTCTAAAAAATCTCAAGGTGGTATGTATTTTAAGAAGATATTTAGTAATAATGAGATCTTAAATTAAGTTCGTACTTCATAAAATTAAAATCCAGATAGTGTATCCAATGTTTTGATTCTACAATGATTACGAACGTGGTTGAAAGGTTCGAATTAAGAGTTAATTTGTTTATGGGAGCAATTTCAGAGTCGATATCGTCTCAAACTTTTAATATGTAATTTTTTTAATGATTTTGGAGTCAAGGATGGGTCATTCTCCCATCACCCGAATGTCTTCTTCATTGTGTGTTGTAGTAGTTTTAAATCTTTGAATACGTTACAAGAGTTGCGATAAAGATCTTCATCATTGTACGTGAATAATATTTATGATATGGGTATGGATAAACCATTTCCAAAGTCGACCAAGGGGGTGCACGTTTGTTGAAGAACTTTTTTTCACGTAAAAAAGAGTTTTATTGTGATACATGAAAAATATAATTGACATTCCCAATTATATTTCTTAGAGTTAGTGTAATTATGATTCACTAGTTCGTCTGAGTGTGACTAAAGTTAGATGTTTTATAGGTCAAATAGAGCTAACTTTTTAAGAGTTGTTGCACCTAAAAAAATTAATTTATTGTGATACATGAAAAGTAAAAGGACCTTTTTGTAAATAAACTTTTAAGTCCTTTCTCAATTGACAAGTCAAAGAATTTTTTCTAAGTTAAATTTATAACCCAAAAATATTTTCCTAAGTCAATTTCAAAGCTAAAACATTCATATTTTTCTATGTGTTTCGATACGCTTCTTAGGCGTTCCGATAAAGCTGACTTAATTTCAAAGAAAAACGCATAGGCGTTTCGGTACGGTCTTAGACCGTTTCGATATGTTTTGAAACTATTATTTTTGGTTTCGAAACATTTTGAAATGGTAGTCTTTGGTTGTTTCGATATCGTCCTGCAATTAAAGCTTAAGTATAATATTTTAAGGCATTTCGATACTCCACGTAAGCGTTTCTAGGGGTAGGCGAAAAACTCGATTACCCGGTCTCGGTCCCAGACTCGGCAAGACCCGTTAGATTTTTATATGGTATTAGTTTTTGTGGGACCGGGACCGGATCCAAAATTTAGGTCCCGGTCATAACCAGGACCAGGAATGAATCTTGATTTTTTGGACCCAGTACCCGATCGGTACCCATTGGGATTGGGATCAATACCAAATATCCGTTATTGGTTTTCTTTTGTTTATTTTTCGTATCAAACTTTCTCTTTATGTATTAATATTATGAGTATGACTAGTTTTAAAACTTTAATTTTTAAGCCTACAATGTTCTAATTTTATTATTTAATATTATTATTGGTGGTTGAAAAAAATTCTTCAATTACTCAATTTTTTTAAGAATAAGCTAATTAATCGGGTACACAGTATTGGAACAGGTTTCCACCAATAACGAAAACAGTTCATAAAATTTAGGATCGATGTGACCGGGACTAAGACTTTTTCCAATTTTAAGGAACCGATGGTTATCTGGACCGGGATCGGGATCGAGACCAATTCTATTCAAATTATTTGGGTACCCGGTATTGCCCGCCCCTAAGCGTTTCGATACATTGGCTTATTTTTTTAAATCTTTTCGAACATTTAATAGTTTGATCGTTACTTGTCAGTTGAACTTTAAAAGTTAGTTGACCTGTATCGATGCGCCCTTCAATGTGTTTCGATATTGATTTTAGCAGATTCAAAATATTTTGATACAACTCTGTAGCTATTTCGATATGCCCCTATTTTAAAGACTACTTATTTAGATACGCGAGCTAAGAGTATCGATATATCCCTATTAAATGCATATGACAAATCTTTCTACTTTAGCACCATTTTGATACAGGGGTTTCGTGTATCGATACTGTAGAACTAATGTTTTGATATAATAATTGAAAATTAGTTTTGGACTAATTGAAAATATTTCAAAAATGGTTCTTATGTCTAAACTACTTGAAAATATATTTAAGATGTTTTTGAGAGATTTTAAATATGCTTTAAATGATTTAAAGAAACCAAAGAAAGGTTTTTTAACCCAGGTGTTTCGATACACCCTCAAGGTGTTTCGATACCTATTCTTCAATGACATGTTTTCAAAGGCAAAATCACAGTGGTATCGATACTGGTATCGATACCCTTTCATCACTGTGAGGTTTGGTTTCGAACCTTGTTTCGATACCCCCAACGGTCATAAAACGATTTTATGAAAAACCCCAACGGCTAGGAGCAGTATCGATACTAGTATCGATACTTGTTCATAAATACAGGTCAACGGCTATTTCCCAAAGAGGGCGTTTCGATACCAGTTTCAGGGGTATCGATACCTCCTGCACCAGAAGAGGAAATATGCGTTGAAACAAGCTCCAAACGGTTCCAATTTGATTCCAACGATCATAA
Source organism: Abelmoschus esculentus (assembly GCA_035048815.1). Lineage (NCBI taxonomy): Eukaryota > Viridiplantae > Streptophyta > Magnoliopsida > Malvales > Malvaceae > Abelmoschus > Abelmoschus esculentus. The sequence continues at coordinate 9,418,048 of JAUCBN010000002.1, read as the reverse complement.
ACGGCTAGAAGCTCACTTGGGATGATAAAAGGAAGCCTCAAGCACCAAGAGAATACTAATGCTTTACTTGTAACAACATTATGATCAAAGATTTGTCTTAGAGCAAAATTCTCATCTTTGGGTAGACAAAACACTTGTGAGCTCAATTTTCAATGTATGCTCAAGTGTATTAGATTGGGTGAGTGCTTAGTTGCAAACAATTAGCCTTATTAGAAGGATTCAAGTTTGCTTAAGAATTCTCTTTGTGAGTGAATTCCCAAAGTTCGGTTGTGAACTTTGGATGCTTGATTCGGGTTGTGAATCAAGGTTGTAAGGTTATCCCTTTGTTCTTGAAAATGTGGAATTCTTAGTGAACTGTGGAAATACTTAGTGGGAAGCTAAGGTAGTGGATGTAGGTGCTTGTTTGAAGGCCGAACCACTCTAAAATCATTGTGTTATTTTTGCTTCCACAACAAATCACCCAAAGTGTTCTTTCTCCATCAAATTGGCGAGTTTAATCGGTTATCCATCGAGCACCTCCAAGCCCAACAATTGGTATCAGAGCATGGCTTAATCGAGAGGGATTAACATCCTATTGAGAAGATCCGGAGAGCTCGACCAATTATCAACCAACCAATATTCCATGGTGCAATCCATTGATAAGCCACCTTTCTTTGATGGGTCCAACTACTCCCAATGAAAGATAAGGATGAAGTATTTCATCAATTAAAGAGACTAAAAGCTTTGGGATATAGTGGAAGATGGATCATTTATGCCAAAAGGAACAAAGGCGGAATGTAGCATGGAAGATCGCAAGAAGATGGTGCTAAATTACAAGGCTTTGCACATTCTTGTTTGTGCATTCCATCCAAGCATCTATGAGAAAATTTCTTCTTGTGAGAGTATCAAGTAAGTTTGGGACAAGCTCGAAGTTACATACGAGGGAACAAACGAAGTAAAGGAGACCAAGATTGGACTTCTCAACCAAGAGTATGAGAACTTCAAGATGAATCCGAAAGAGGACATAGCAAAGATGTTCGATCGATTCTCCACCATCACCAATGGACTTAGAGGATATGGAAAGATCATTCTAGAGGAGAAGCTTGTTCGTAAGCTTATGTATTCCCTTCCCGAGTCATGGAACTCGAAAAAGACCACCATCATCGAAGCAAAGAATTTGAAGACTCTCAAGCTTGATGAACTCATGGGGTCACTCCTCACACATCAAATAATGATGAAAGGAAGAGAAGAGGAGAAGAAGAAGGAAGAGATTAGATCGATGGGGAAGAAGAAGGTCCAAGAGCTTGGTGTAAATGTCAACACCATTACTCTCAAATCCTCCAAGTGCATTCACCTTGAAGATTCAAGTGAGGAGGATAGTGAAGGAGATGAAGAGCTTGTCCAACTCTTCGTGGACTTCGATCAATTCGTGAGGAACAAAACTAAGAAATCCTCAAAGCACGAATTAAAGAAGAAGATGAAGGACTCCCATAAGTCTATCATAAGAGGATCATGTTCAAAGAAACAAGCATATGTGGCTACTTGGAGTGATGAGGACTCCACCGAAAATGAAGAAGTCAACCTATGCTTGATGGACCTGAATGAGGGGGAGGTAGCTTCTAACTCTCAAACTTTAAATTCTTATTCATTTGATGAGTTGCAAGAAGCTTATGATAAATTGGTTTTTGATTTCAAAATTACATTTTCAAAGAAAAAGAAATTGATTTCAAAGTTGAAAATTGAAAATTATTTACTTTTGAAAACCAATTTGGAGTTTGAAGCAAAAAATGAAAGATTTTGAACTTAAAATTTTTTATTTACAAAATTTGCTTCAAACAATGGAAAAAGATCATCAAATTGTTTTGGATGATCTTAAGAAGGAAAAAGATTTGATTTCCAAAGAACTTGAAATGAAAAATTATTTGGGAAAATCAAACTTTTATGTAAGACAATCTAGTGCCCCTAGATTTATTAATGGAAAATGTTTTAGAAGTGTTTGGGTCACAGAAGGACTAATCACTTCAACTAAAAATGATAAAATTGAAAAATGGATTCTTAAGGGGACTAAAATTTGTGGTAATAACGTTAAAGGATCCAAAGTAATTTGGATACCAAAAATTACTTGATTGTTTCATTTTATGTATGATGGAGGTATGAGCATCAAAGTGCAAGATTAAGGGGGAGCTCCATACACACAAGAAGGACACTTGAAGAAGGAAGGCTTTACATCCTACCTTAAGTTCAAGTGTGGTAAAATCTAGTTTTTAGCTTTATTTTGTTTATCTTTTGTTTAAACTAGATTATCATATTTGTTGGACTAACACTTAGTGATGCCTTGAGTAAGGGGGGTCTTTTGTTTTCATAAACTAAGTTTTCATATTTGATTTTAAAACAATTGAAATTTTAAAACTCTACTATGTTATGAGCTTTAAAGATTTTCAAACTTGGTTTGAACCATTTTTGAAAAAGGGGAGAATGTTGTGAAAAATTGATTTTCAAATGGATAAGAGGGAATTTTAAATGATTTGATTCTTTAATTCTCTTATTCAAATTTTATTTCACAAAGGGGGAGAAATCTCAAAAGCAATTTTTCAAGTTGGTTTTATTATATCAAAAAGGGGGAGATTGTAGAACTAATGTTTTGATATAATAATCGAAAATTAGTTTTGGACTAATTGAAAATATTTCAAAAATGGTTCTTATGTCCAAACTACTTGAAAATATATTTAAGATGTTTTTGAGAGATTTTAAATATGCTTTAAATGATTTAAAGAAACCAAAGAAAGGTTTTTTAACCCAGGTGTTTCAATACACCCTCAAGGTGTTTCGATACCTGTTCTTCAATGACATGTTTTCAAAGGCAAAATCACAGTGGTATCGATACTGGCATCGATACCCTTTCATCACTGTGAGGTTTGATTTCGAACCTTGTTTCGATACCCCCAACAGTCATAAAACGATTTTATGAAAACCCTTAACGGCTAGGAGCGGTATCGATACTGGTATCGATACCTGTTCATAAATGCAGGTCAACGGCTATTTCCCAAAGAGGGTGTTTCGATACCAGTTTCAGGGGTATCGATACCTCCTGCACCAGAAGAGGAAATATGCCTTGAAACAAGCTCCAAACGGCTCCAATTTGATCCCAACGGTCATAAACGGCTAGAAGCTCACTTGGGATGATAAAAGGAAGCCTCAAGCATCAAGAGCATACTAATGCTTCACTTGTAACAACATTATGATCAAAGATTTGTCTTAGAGCAAAATTCTCATCTTTGGGTAGACAAAACACTTGTGAACTCAATTTTCAATTTATGCCCAAGTGTATTGAGATTGGGTGAGTGCTTAGTTGCAAACAATTAGCCTTATTAGAAGGATTCAAGTTTGCTTAAGAATTCTCTTTGTGAGTGAATTCCCAAAGTTCGGTTGTGAACTTTGGATGCTTGATTCGGGTTGTGAATCAAGGTTGTAAGGTTATCCCTTTGTTCTTGAAAATGTGGAATTCTTAGTGAATTGTGGAAATCCTTAGTGGGAAGCTAAGGTAGTGGATGTAGGTGATTGTTCGAAGGCCGAACCACTCTAAAATCATTGTGTTATTTTTGCTTTCACAACAAATCACCCAAAGTGTTCTTTCTCCATCAAATTGGCGAGTTTAATCAGTTATCCATCGAGTACCTCCAAGCCCAACAGATACTTCAGGTTGCAAAAGTAAATTTATGGTGGAAATATGATGTTTCAACGGCTATATTGATGATACCAATCACCCAAACGGTTAGAATTCAATGAGGGGTATAAAAACAAGTCTCAAATGTAGCAACAACTATTGATCCTCAAAGCAATATTCAAGCATCCAATCCAACTTCAAGCACTTCACATTGAAAATCTTTGTACACCTAACTCTTATTTGCTTTATTTGCAATCTTTATTTTTTGAATTTGGGAAGTGTTTGATTGTAATTTGGCAATATCCATCTTTGTGAGAAATATTTCTTTTGCCAACTTATTTACTTGTAACCTTGTGAGGTTTAATCAATCTTTGGGTAGAAAGATTGATTTGTTTTTAATGATTAACCCTTGAACCAGTAAAAAGGTGTTAATTCATAGTGAATTGGTTAGAAAATTCTTAGTATGAGCAAAGGTAGTAGATGTAGAGCTTGTTCGAAGCTTGAACCACTATAAATTGTTTGTGTTCAATTTTTTTAATCTTTCAATTTTAAAAAAAAAAATTAAAAGTGCCAGTTCAACCCCTCTTGACCAAATTCGATTGTTCAATCCACTCAACAGATGTGCTTGAGTCTTTGAGACCTTGAGGGAACCAATCTTTTGATAATAAGAATGCTAAATTATTATTATTTTTTTATCATGATTTTCGTAGTGGTTATTTTTCAATCTTTCAATTTTTTCAAAAAATCTTTTGATAATAAGAATGTTAAATTATTATTTTTTATCATGATTTTCGTAGTGGTTATTTGAGAGTGACACAACGGGGTTGTGAGATATGTTTCATTATTCGATAAATATCGATATAGAAAGTTTGAAGCTCGAGAGTAAAATTAAGTGGATTCAGTGTTATGGTTGAAATAAGGATCGAAGGTTTCTGATGGACCAGGAGACCTTGTTGAGGGTGTTTTAGAGAAAAATGTATCGAGGCAAGAGATTCTTCTTGTAAAGTATAATAGTTAGTACATGGTGAATTTCGGGAACAATAGTTTGTACCAAACTCTTATCATTTGTTTGGGAAACAATAGCGGGATGTATGTATGAGTTTGTTGTCTAGTGTTTGATTTCGTGGCAGTCAAAGTCAAATAACAAAATCCTCCAAAATTGCTAGAGTTGCTTTGAGATTTCCTTAATGAAATTTTAATGAAATGACTTTGGATTTTGTAAGAAATTTGCGAGTGCATAATTTTAATGGATTATATTTTGTATAAAGGTGTATTTCTTTGCAAGTATTGTTCATTATTTTCAACAAGGGTGGAATCTAGGTGGAAATTCTATTTGGATTGATCACGGTTTGGATCGTACGACCCTACCATGTATGCATGTTATATTGTTGATACGAGATACGAGGTTAGCGATGAAACCTTATCCTTTAGTGGGATTTCATGATATGACATATCCTAGTGAAAGTATAGATGACGAGTTTCTAGATATAGTTTGGAGTGTAAGACTTTTATATGAATTAAGTTAGTAAGAGTTGTATTTGTTAGCATTTAATGTAAAATATACTGAGATCTAAGGTTAATCTTGAGACATGTAGAGAAAGTCTCTTGCCCTCAAAAGCTTTGTATTGAGCAAGCAATGATATTGATAATGGGCGACTTCGTAGATTAAATCACCTAAGGTGTAATGACTCAAATATCGAGTTTTGGAATTGGATCTTGGGATCAAATATTGAGTCTTTATGTTGAGAGCTCAAATCAAATATGGTTGTATTGAGCCCTATGTTAGTTAATTTTTGGATGATGGACGTTGTTGAAAGTGTAGGATAAAAAAATAAGTAACGAAAAAAATAATAATGTGAGATATTTTTGAAATTTAATGAGTTAATGGAGGGAAAAGAGAGAGAAAAAAAAGTGGTGGAGAGAGAAAAAAGAAAATTTAATGAGTTGATATACAAAAATCTAGTTATCTGATTTCACACCTCTAATATCATCAAAAAGATATCGTCAAAACGAATCGGACGATGATCATATTTTGTCGGAGATATTTCGATTGATTTTCATTTATTTTCAAACATAAAAAGTGATTGATTATTATTTGCTACGGTTTTAAGTATTGAAGTTAAGTTTAAAGCGTGTTATTTGGTAAGGATGTAAAAAGATGACCCAACCCGAAAACTTGACTAAAATCTATTCGAGTTGGAACTTGGTTTGACTCGAAGGTGTAATGACTTGAACTCAATTTGTATTCGATTGTTGTTGACTCGAATTTGAGTTAGACCTATTAATGTTATAACCTAACCCGAACGAGAATGACCCGAACCCGATTTGAACATGCTATTGTGAACTCGAAACCCGATCTACACCTGACCAAAACGAACCCAAACTCGAGTTTGACCTTGCAGATAATCGATATAACCCGACTGAATCGATATGAGACCTAATTTTACTCGACCTAATAATTAACCCAACTTTTTTTGAACCCAACCTGTTATTGACTTGAACTAATATTAATTAGGGTTATTGACCTGAACTAATATTAACAAGTCTTTATATTTGCCTGATATTTAATTAGGGATATTTATGATTTAAAGAATTTAAAATATTAGTAAATGTAATTGAACTTAAAGAATTGGAATTTGACATGAACTTAGAGAATTAATTTAAGGATTAATATTAAAATTTAATTTAATTAATTAATTTAGTATTTTATTTAGATTTAGTATATTTAATTTTAATTATAATTTTAAATTAATATTTCATTTAAAATTATAGTTTTTATATTTAAATTATTATTTAATTTAATATTTAGATTATTGTAACTAAAATTAAATTAATATTTAATTATAATATGTTTAATTAAAATTATTAATATTTAATTAATTTAAATTATAAATTAGAATTGGGTTTAAGCTGAAATTGTATTTGAACTTAAGAAATTAATTTATTGAATTAATATTTAAATTTAGTATTATATATTTAATTTATTTAATATTTAATTTAGTTGTTGCGTACTTAATTTTAATTATTATTTTAAATTAAAATTTAATTACAACTATAACTTTTAAATTTAAAATAATATTTCACTAAATATTTAAACTATTTTAATTTTATTTAAATTAATATTAACTATAATATATTTAATTAAAATTATTAATATATATTTTATTTAAATTTTAAATTTAAATTGAACTTAGGGAATTGAGATTGTATTTTAATTATTGTTTTAAATGGGCTTAAGGAATTGAAACTTAACTTAGGGAATTAGAATTAGACTTAGACTTAAGGAATTAATTTATGCATTAATTAGGGGTGAACAACGAAACCGATAAAATCAAAAAATCGATTTGAACCGAGCTATGTAGTTTAGTTCGAGTTGGGTTTACATATTATGGTTCGATTTTTGGTTTGGTTTAAAAATTAAAATTTGCAATTCGGATTGATTTTGGGTTTTCCATATGGAACCCATTTATTCCATATCAACCCGAATTTTAAAAAATATATTATGTTTTTATTCCATATCAAATATATTTAAAAATAGTCTCTTAAAATATTTTAATTTATTTTTTAAGATAGTCTCTTGAAATATTTAGATATACTTACATAACATATTTTAAATTCAAATATATTTTTATAATAATTACTATTTAGGTTTATTTTATGATATTAAATATTTAAATTTATCTTTAATCAAACAATATATTAAGTTATATATTTATGTTTAAGTTGATGATATAAAATCAAACAATATTTGAGTTTGTCTCAACCCTTACTCACAAACTCTTTTCTCACAAAACCAACATTTTTTATCTTGTCTTGTAGATTGATTGATGTTCAACAACTTTCTCTCAATCATAAGAACGTAAACTAACCAAGATTTGGCCTTGAACTTCAAACTTGTGTAGGAAAGATGAGAAAGGAGAGAAAAAACTAGGGACAATGTGACCTCAGCTATTGAGATTTTCTCTACAGAAAATCATCTCTTCCGACCCCCTCTTACACCCTAAACTCCATTTACACAAATATTCTTATTAGGATATCCATCCTAGCCCAAAAGCAACCAAAACACAAACCCAAAGCCCCAAACTTGACCCAACAAGGCCTCTAAGCCCAAACGTTTTAGGTTAATCAGATCCTCGGATCCTGAAATTCGAGTCGTGACACCTAAAATTTTGTTTTTTTAATCAAAATTAACCTCTATTTATTTTATATTTTTATAATTTAGTCTAATATTTTTAAAATGATGGTATTTTTATTCATATTAATCCCTAAAAAATCATCGAAATTGAATCTTCTTTATTTTTAGTTTTTATAATTTACTCTAATATTTTAAGTAACATTGATATTTTTGTTCATTATAATGCTTGATATTTATTTTAAATATAATTCATTTTCGTGAAAGACATTAAATAATTCACTAAAATGACTAAACCCAAAGCAAATCAATTATCTGTACAATACTCAAAATTAATACGAATTTGAAATTAGAATTAACACGACTTGAAATAAACCTGACCTGAAATAAAACCGACCTAAAATAAAATCAACCTGAAGTCTACCTGAACCCAAATTAACCTGTCAATTAATTGTTTCATACTTGAACCGTTTTGACCCGATCTGAAATAAACTTGACCTGGAACTGACCCGTACCCTACTCGAATCGAGTCAAAACATCAAATTGACTTGAAATGATCTATATTCAATTTGACTTGACCTGATAAGACCCAAAACACATTCGATTACATGTTTTTACATCCATATTATTTGATAAACGCCTCGGCAGTTATATGTTGTTAATTCATGTATTAATTGAGGACAAACAATAATTTAAGTTTTGAGGATACTGTAAATATGAAAAATATTATATTTTGTACACCTTTAATTCAATTATTGTTTAGATTTAGTTTAATTTAGTTGCATATTTACTTTATTTTACATAATTTTTGTAATTTTACTATTTGGCAGGTTTGGTATTATGTTTTGTTATTTTGTGGGGGAAATTACTATTGTTTTTGTTTTTCTTGCATAAGAAGGAAATGTTGAATCAGTTGTTGATAGCATTCGGTTAATTCGGTCAGTGGCCAAACTGAATTAACTGAAATTTTTAAAATTTAACTGTTAATCGAACCGAAATTATTTCGGTTAATTAGCCGAATTAACCGAAATTTATTATAAATTTTGGTTAAATTACATAATAGGTCCCTAAATTAAGCTAAAATAATTTTTTAGTCATTAAACTTTTATTTTATACTAATTTAATACAAAATTTAATGACCATTTTATAATATAAAAAATTAATGAACATTTTATAATATTTTAAAAGTTAAATGACACAAAATAAATATATATATATATATATAATATTTAATATATATAATTTCGGTTAATTCGGTTAATTAACCGATTTCGAACCGAATTAATCGATAACCAAATTATCAAAAAAATTAACCGTTAATCGAATTTATCAAAAATTAACCGATCGAATTAACCGAAATAATTTCGATTCGGTCGGTTAACCAAATTAACCGAACCTAATGCACACCCCTAATTGTTGAACGATTTTCGAGAGAAATCGAACGATAAGATCTATCTTTTCAAGTCTCATTCTTATCATTTTAGATAAAAAGGTCTAACATATAAGTATAAAGAGATTAATCTTTTCAATGTTCACCCTAGTAGATTTCTTCCAACCCAGTCATGAACTAATTAAATTGACTGTTACTAGGTAATTAAATTGACTGTTACTAGGTAATTTATTCGATCTTTTTTTATCATTGGAAATTTAAGAAATCTTGGAAAAGGCGTTTGAAATGAATTAATTTATATAAGTTTAAGAGAGTTAGATTTACGAAATTGATTAGATACGAATTTTTGTTAAAACAACTATCGATAGAAGACACTCACCTTAGTGATATGAGGAGAGTTCTAACGACTAAAAGTAATTCATTTATCGATAAAGTTCATAATGTTAACGCATAATGTATTATCGAATCATGTTCAATTATCAATTCTTTTGTTAGGAATAACTAGTTTAAATGATAATAAAAGTTAAGTTTTATCCATCTCTATAAAGACGGTTTTAATTTATACTATTATTTGTATCGTAAGCTTGAACGACAATTTGATTTTTGCTATCGTAAAAGCTCTGCACATTGACTTGTTTTGTACTGGTGTTTAGGACAGTATCAATTGATTCAAGGAAGGGTCTAGAAAGTGTGGCCAAAACTCCTTTTTAGGCAATTTCATTGGCATCTCTTAGTTAATTTGGCTTGCTATTTACTTATGTGGCATCTCTTTTTTTTTTCTAAGGAAAGTTCTAACAGAATTTCAACGATATGAAATGATATTTAATTTACGATGAATAGTAGTGAAGATTCATTTAATAAAAATAAAGTAAAAATATAATTAATTGAATATATTTGATTAGTTGGTCTCATAAATAACATGATAAAAGTAACCCAATATGTAATTTTTTATAAAATATATAAAAAAAAACTTAAATGAAAAATCAACCTCACAAAAATTTGTAATAAAAAATTTGACAACATGCCTCAGACTTGTTTCTACTAAGAATAGTTTGAAATTTTAAGACATTTAAGAGTATTATAGAAAATGAAAATATAAATTTCTCAAAATTTTAAGCGTACAATTATGGATTTAAATAGCAGTATACAATATTTATTGATCGTTATATAATGATAGCAATAACGTCAAAAATCGTGATACTTATAATTGTGATAATATCTATATTTTAAAAATTATATAATTATAATATCCGCAATAATTATATTAATATTCGTTATGTTCGCAATTACGATAAATACAACTTGAATGAAATCATGATCACAACATTAATTTAAATCTCTAAAGTGCAACTGCATTCATAGCCTTAAAGACAAGTCAACCTGACTCAACTCCTCCTCAACGTTCTCGGTTCTGTACTCCATGGAAACATAGTTCACATCTCTTCTTCCATAGCTCATTTCTCCACCAAACCCACCAGCTCGATCTTGTTGGTCAAACGGAGCCGATGGTGACTGTAGACGTTGACCATGAGCCCTGAAAACCGAGCTCATCTCTCTGCTTTTCTTGGCAAGTGTCCGTTCTAGTTTGTGCGCATTTTGGTGTCCTCCCAGTGCTTGTGAGCTATGAAACTTTCTTTTGCAATAATTACAAGAGAACATCCGAGCTTCGGCTGGGCTGCAGGGCAATGAGGACGACGACGATGGTTCGAGGACAAGGTCGAGGTTGAGTTGGTTGTTGGGTAGGCTTAGACGAAGAGATGTGTTAGGCTGATAATCCATTACGTGAGAGTGGAAATTGCAGCAAACTTATAATAAACGGAAATAAAAGAGAGATTGAATAAAGCTAAGGGCTTAAAGTGAAGCAATGGAATGGAAGAGTTTATAGGCAAGCATGACACTATGAGGTGCAAAGGTTCACTGTTCCTGCAAAAATGAGACAGAAACAGACAGTTATGTGCAAAGATCAGTGGGGAATCCAAAGGTTGTCGCCTCCATTAATGGCAATTTTCTAATCCTTTGTTGTCGGTCCGACCAAATAAATTTCATGGTGTTTCGATGCACACTTTATAGAATGCAAACCATCTACTTTTTATTATATTTCTATTGTTGTATTCGTTTAAAATAATAGATTTAAAGTTTAGGGTTCTAAATTAAGGAAAAATGATTAGAGTTTAGAGAATTATAAATATAATATATTTTTTAGATTGTAAGATTTAAGGTTTAAGACGTAAAAATTAAAATTATTTCTTAATATTAAAGAGAAAAAAGCATGGTTATAAGACATAAGATCTTTACTCCACAATATAATCATTGAAAGTCCTTTGTATATATTGACCCTTACTTTCTCGTTTATTTGGAAATCTGATTGGATGACGTGGTATTAATCAATTAACATATAGTTATAAACATATTGCTTAATTAAAAATATTGTTATTAATTGGTGATTCATCTAATAAACAAATCAATTTTTTTAGTATAATAATATTTTTATCTCTTTAAATCTTTACATTCTATTTATAATTTTTTAATAATTTTTTAATCGAATATTCCATTTATAGCTTTTAGAAGAAAATTGACTTATTTTATAATTAAAAATGGCTTTGGGTGAGTTTACTATATAGTTTTATAACAAGATGAACTGCACTTAACATTTCGCCCAAAGATTATACATGGTACACTGAACAAACTTACAAGATTAGACATGTCCCCGGTCCCAACTGGTTCTTATTGGTACAATTCTTTGATCAATGAATGCTCCGATAAAAATCAATGGTGTTTTTATTTATGTTTTATAAATAAAAATATTAAGTTCGGGATTTAGGTTTAAGGTTAGTATTTAGGAGATGTATAATCGGATGTATATTTTGGATACAAATTGTCTGTGCCTTAATTGTATCCCTGTTGGTACTCTATTTTAAATAAGTGGTTTAAGGTTAAGGATTGTGGTTAAAGTTTAGGGAATTAGAAATATGATGTATTTTTAACAGGATGTATGATCGGATGTATATTTTGGGTACAAATCGTATGTCCCCTAATCGTATCCCTATTGGTACTCCATTTTAAATTAGTGGTTTAGAGTTTAAGGTTTAAGGTTAATGATTATGGTTAAAGTTTAGGGAATTAAGAATATGATGTGTTTTTAGGGGCGTAAAGTTTAGGATGTAAAAATTAGGATTAGGATTTAGAATTCAATTTTTTAAAAATAAATTTAACAGAAAGTATGGAAGGAGGCACGATTAAAGGTCAGAAGATTCCTACTCATATTTTTTTTTACAAATTGTTTGTCCTTTTATTGTGTCTCCTTCAGTGTTCTCACTCTAAATTAGTAGGTTTAGGGTTTAAGGTTAGAAATTGCGGTTAAGATTTAAGGGATTAAGGGTAGGGTGTATTTTTAAGGTCTAGAGTTTAAAATATAAAAATTATAGTTTGGATTTAAAATTGGCATAAAGATAATTTTCACCCTTAACGTTTATAATTTTTGTCATTTTGGTCTCTATTCCTTTTTAAAATAAATTTAGCCCTTGACCTATGTCTTTTTAACAAATAACTCAATTTTTAACTACCATTATAACTGAACCGTCAAAAATTTAATAATGATAACATGTCATATATATGTGATAATATATTTTAAATGATATAGAATCTAACCTATTAAATATATGCATATATATAGAATATAATTTTATTCCAGTATAAAATATAAAATAATTAAAATTTAAATGAAATATTAAAAATTTATTAAATCCAAAACAAAAATTTACTAAATATTCTCAACCCTAACTAAACTAAAATATCTTTATAAAATCGTAAAACTCCGATTTAGATTAAAACTAAAATACCTAAATTCTAAACTAAAATAATAAAAATCCAATTGATTATTATCAAAATCCTTTATCTTTGATTTTACTATAGTCAAGGTTGAAAATGTTTAGTAGCCTTTTGTTTTAGATTTAATTAATTTTTAATGAATAAAAAATTATTTTTTAATATTTTATTTGAATTGTAATTGTTTTATATTTTTAGATTGGAATAAAACTATATTCCGCGTGTATGTATTTGATATATTAGATGTTAAGTCATTTAAAATATATTATTATATATATACGATATGTTATCATTATTAAATTTTTAACGGTTCAGTTATCATGGTGGTTAAAAAACTTAGTTATTTGTTAAAAAGACATAGGTCAATGGCTAAATTTATCCTAAAAAAAGAATAAGACTAAAATAACAAAAATTATAAACGTTAAAGGTGAAAATTATCTTTATGCCTTTAAAATTTAATTTTATTTAATTTTTAAAAGTAAGACATGAAAAAAAATAATTAGAGACTATGAAATTTTTATTTTTATTTTTTAAAATATAAGTTTAAGATTTTAAATTAAACTCCTTAAATTTTGAAGTATACAAAGTGACATTGAAAATGACATAATTTGTGTTGACTGCTCCTCTGCATATAGAACATGTCTACAATGTGATACGGCAGACAAGCCGAGGGTGTCATTCAACTCCACTCCACTTCCTTGTCAGTCAGCTGAGTTCAGCCATTTGATCTCTTGCTTCTTTTATCTGTCCAAGTTCAAAGTTCAGATATGCGTGCACAAATTTCATGACATCAATAACAAGAGCGAGGCAGAGGAATAAAGTATTTAATTCAGAGAAACGGTGTGTCTCTTCGGGACAGGGATGGAACTAGCTGGAAACAAATGGAACTACAAACATAAAAAATATAAATATAAACATTAATGTTCAGCATGGAACAGTGTACGGTGTCACCGACATCGCAGAGTAGTGATATAAATAAATCAAGTCGAGTTTGAGTAATGTTGAATTCGATTTGATTCGTTGATATTTTGAGTCAAATTCAAATTTAATTAATTTTTAACGAGCCTAAAAAATCTGAGCTCGATTTGGTTTGTTATGAATCAAGTCGAGTTCGAGCTTAATTACATCTCAATCAAGTCAAGTATTGGTTGGTCTTTGATCATATCGGACTCGAGTAATTCGTCAACTGTCATGTCTCATTTAAAATTCTGTCAGAAAAAAAAAACGTTGATACTCAAGTTGTGTAAACTTAAGTTTATTAATTTTAAGATATAAGATGTTAGTTCAGGGTTTAAAGGTTTAGGTTGTCAGACTTAGAGCTTAGGATTTAGATTTTATAAGATTTAGAATTATGTTTAAGGTTTATATTTTAAGTTTTTAAATTTAGAGATTTAAATTTTAAATTATAAAAATAAAAAAATAGTATATTATATTTTCGAGTCGGGTATCAACATAGGCAGAGCCATGTACAGAACTGGGGTATCTGTTGACCCCCCAAAATTTTTGGAAAATCATATTTTTCTATATAATTTATATATAGAAAATTAAAAATATATATAATTGACACCTCTTTATAATTTATTCGACACCCCTTTATAAATAATTAATTTTTTTAAATGTTATTCAAGAAAATGACACCCCTTAAATAAATTTTTGGCTTGTGTATCAAGTAGTTCGGTTTGACTCGTTAAGAACTCAAATCCAACTTCAACTCGAGTCAAATTCAATCGAATCGAGCTTTAACCAAATCAAAATCGAACAACTCGTAATCTGTTTTATCTCATTTACGAACCTAGATCAGATCATCCACTATGCTGTCTGAGTATTATTTTATGAACCTATGATTTGTTAGACCGTGATTGTGGGATCATAATCTAGCAGGTCGGCTCTGATTGCGCTGAGCTTTGTCTGTTAATCCGAGACACAAATCCAAACCAAGAAGACTACGTAGTCATAAAGATTCCCACTTTCTACCAACATTAATTCCGTCGTCAAGAACATACTGGTATTAAGTATCATGTCATGAATCTGCAGCTGAAGTCCATGTGTTCTTCTGAACTGACACAACCCACCAGACAAGGAATCTGCAACTCAGTTCCACGTAGCAATGACTGTTCCTTGTGCTTTCTCTTGGTCAGTTAATTGGACCTGACTTGATTGGTAAGAAGAGACATTGAAGATATTATTATTAAATTGACTCAATAATTAGTAGATGATGGATAATTTGACTGTAAGATAAGGAAGGATGGAGGAATGAATTTATAGACATATCTTGTCATTGATTAATGGAAAACAAGCAAACGAATTCTCAGTGATAAAATATGACGTATTTTATTTAAGGTAAGTAAAATTCGATTTAAAAATGTTAAATAACTTGATTCGAGGTAAAAGTGTTTAATTTGTCTTGATTCGATTCGAAATTTTATAAATTCAACTCTAAAAAATTTTAATAAAGTTTGAGTCGTAAAATAGAAATTTAAATAACTCAAAAATTATAGTAATTAAAGGATTTATTTTTAAGTTTGAGACGAGTCCATAATTTTTTATGATATATAATAATATGAAGAAATATTGCCACATATGAAAAATTATGAAGAAATATATATATAGAGAGAGAGAGAGTCATTTAAATTGAAATAAAATTGTACTATAACATGATAAATAATTACAATTAAATTTTTGTAAGAATTTAAAAACTCAACTCGAATAAAAAAATTAAATAAAATTTGAGTTGTAAAATATGACTCGCCAACTTAAATAACTTAATTTTTTTTAACTCGACTCGATCGAACAATTATCTTCTATTAAATGATCAAAATTCGAGTAATCTAATTTGTAGGTACACACGAATTTATCTAGATTCGAATATGAATATAAATACCATTAATTTGTACTAGAATAGAAACTTATATAAAAAAAACAACAAACTATCCCCCGGTTTTGCCTACACAAAAGTGTGTATGAATGGATGAATGGGGAATGATCCTATGCAGAAACTGAGAACTGATGATGGCGGACATGCTCGTGTCTTGTCGGGTAAATTTAATAAACATGAAAATGTTTAGGGAGGAACTCACCAGGAAGATTCCTGCTTCTTGTTAATGGCAACACCTGGACAGTGGACTTCACCGAGATTGGTAGCACTTCCAAATTCAATCTTCTCGGTAATATAATACATATACACCATTCATGTATCCAAATGACTGTACCTTGTATATATTTTTTTTTTATAAATGTTACTGAATTTTTATTAAATCCATAAAAAAAATTATCGTTACATCGTATTCAAGAAATAAAATAATTGGATTAAACAATCCAAAAAAATCTTACAACCCAAAAACAATGAAAAAAAAAAGATTTCTATGAAGATAAGCATATCAACAAAATTCAGAGGCTTTCTAAATCTCCTTGTCTTTGTCCAAACGAGACGCATAAAGAAGGAAGGAGTTGTACGCGATCCAAACTGTCATGCAAAATCGCTACCCAGGACTGATTTCATCGACAAACAAACGAGTGGGGATAAAACTTTCCGAGTGACTACTGACAAAAACATAAATCAGAAACTAGCGTCGATTGAATCTCTATGTGAACAACAAACGATCGCTAGGGTATGCTGAAACATGGCACAAAGACAGATGAATCAGAACGTAAAACAAAATAAAAAACATGTCATAAAGACAGAAGAAGAACGTGTCACAAAGAAAGAAAAAACGTGCTATAAAAACAGAGATTCTTATTAAAATTAAAAACAAAAAAAAATAATAGATTCGGTGGTCGACAACCAATACTAAGATTGATTGTCGACCACCGATCAAAAGGATCGAATAAAATGAAGAACGGCTATGGAAGAAATGAAAAGCGGCTAGGGTTTCTCGGTGAAGAATATTTATATGTTATAAATATAAAACATTTTTAGAATTTCTTTTTCATGCATGTCGTAATATCTCTACCCAGAATAAATAAATTATATAAATTTCAGGATTATTTAAAACTTTTTATACTTACGTCTTGTTACTTAACCTTTAAGTTATCCATATCATACAAAGGTGAGTCATATCAAACAACATATAAACCATTTCAATCAAAATCATATCATATAAACAAGTATAACATTCGAATTCAAACACGTGTATCATTCTAGCAAAGCTATACCATATAACAAGCATTGTTGGATAAGTAGACTGTAAAATAGGACGTCAACACTGATAGAAAATAATAATAAACAAACAAGTAGTAAATAAAGCAAGTCGTGGTATAAAGACCACTAATTTGACTAAAAATAGACTAAAAATATAATTATACAAAAAAAAGGACAATAATCCCTTCCATACCATACATGATTCCATCAAGTTAAATCAAGTTTGTGTCCTATAAATTTAAAAATTAAAGACTTGATACATTTTCAAAAAGGAAGTAAGAGCGTTTGGTTTTAGACAATATTTTCTATTTTTTATTTTTAGATTTTTTAAAAATTATAAAAATATATTTTGTTAATAAGATTGAAACTAGTTTTTTAAAAAAATGTTTGGTATCTAGTTTTTTAAAAAATAAAAATATAATTATTAAATAATTAAAATAATATTATGAATATCTTTATTTATGACGGATATTCATACATTAAAGGGGATTTTAATGTACCCTATTAAAAATAGGGTTTCCATCTTATTTCTATAAATATAGAGTTTAGAGAAAGTATTGTATACAATCATATATTAAGAATATAATACAAGTCTCTCTTTTTGTCTCTCATCATTCTCTTGTTCATATTCATTTTTTTCCTGTACTCACAAAACATTATAAGTACGATATAGCTCAATTACCATGATTCTTTGGTCAATTCTTGAAGAAGAATTTTACATGATATTGTGACTATATTTATTGTATATTAAATTTAGCTTAAAAATTTTGGTATATTTTCCTTATTTATATTTTTATATAGTGGTTGATTAATCACTTTTATATTAAGTTTAGGTTGCGTTTAGCATTGCATTCAAAACCAGCTTTTGGGCCAAAAGTTGATTTAGAACGCAAAAGAATGCTAAACAGTTAACTTTTGGAGAAAAAAACTGCGTTTGAAAAGTGTTTTTCAACCCAAATGCAATGTCGTCTTCCGGATTCATCTTGAAGTTCTCATACTCTTGGTTGAAGAGTCCAATCTTGGTCTCCTTTACTTCATTTGTACCCTCGTATGTAACTTTGAGCTTGTCCCAAACTTCCTTGGCACTCTCACAAGAAGATATCTTCTCATAAATGCTTGGACGGAATGCACAAACGAGAATGTGCAAAGCCTTGCAATTAAGCACCATGTTCTTGCGATCTTCCACGCTCCATTCCGCCTTTGTTCCCTTTGGCACAAATGGTCCGTCTTCCACTATATCCCAAAGCTTGTAGTCTCTTGAGTTGATGAAATACTTCATCCTTATCTTTCATTGGGAGTAGGACCCGTCAAAGAATGGTGGCTTATCAATGGATTGAGTCATAGAATGTCGATTGATCGGTAATTGGTCGAGCTCGTTGAATCTTCTCAATAGGATGTTAATCCCTCTCGATTAAGTCTTGCTCTAATACCAATTTTTAGGCTTGAAGGTGCTTGATGAATAACCGATTTTAGCTTGCCAAGTGATGGAAAATTGGTAATTTGGGTGTTTGTTGTGGAAACAAAAAGATAGACAATAAAACACAAGGATTTAGAGTGGTTCAGACTTCTAACCCAAGTCCTACATCCACTATCTTAGCTTCCTACTAAGGATTTCCATAATTCACTAAGAATTCAATCTTTTGAGGAACAAAGGAATAACCTTACAATCTTGATTCACAACCCGAATCAAGCATACAAAGTTCACAACCGAACTTTGGGAATTCACTCACAAAAAGAATTCTTAAGCAAACTTAAATCCTTCTAATAAGGCTAATTGTTTGCAACTAAGCTCTCACCCAATCGTAAGACACTTGAGCATACATAAACATTAAGCTCACAAGTGTTGTCTACCCAAAAGATGAGAGTTAATCTCTAAGACAAATCTTTCATCATATTGTTGTTACAATGTAAGCATTAGTCGTCTCTTGATGCTTGAGGCTTCCTTTTATCATCTCAAATGAGCTTCTAGCCATTAGTGACCGTTGGGATTGATTTGGAGCCGTTTGAAGCTGATTTCAAGGCTTACTTCTGCTTCTGGTATGATCGATATTGAAACATGTGAAAGTTGTTTCGATACAGCTGCTTTGAAAAATAGTCATTGAACTTGCATTTAAGAACCAGTATCGAAACACCTTGGAGGTGTTTCGAAACCCTTAGCTCATGGTATCGAAACATGACTTAGCCGTTTCAATACTGCTCCTAGCCGTTGGGGGATTTTAAAATGACTGTTGGAGGTGTACCGAAACAGGTATTTATTGTATCAAAACAAACATTCATAGTGGAAAAAACATATCAAAACGGTCCAAGACCGTATCGAAACTCCTGTGAAGTTTTGCCTTTGAAAAGCGTAGCGGTATCGAAACACCTTGAAGGTGTATCGAAACGCCTAGGTTAAAATCACTTCTTTGGTTTCTTTAAATCATTTAAACATCTTCAAACTTTCTAAAAAAACATCTTAAATATATTTTCAAGTTGTTTGGACATAAAATCATTTTTGAAATATTTTTAATTTAGCTCGAAACTATTTTTCAATTATTATATCAAAATATTAGTTCTACAATTTTTTTAAGCATATTGTTTATTTTATGTGATTATTGGATTTGTTTCATTCCCAAAAGTGAATGCAAATAAGATATATCACTATATGGTTAACAAATAAAACTCAACCATGAGAATATTTAAAATTAAACTGAAAATTTAAGATAAGATTATCCCAATGAGAAATATATTAGAAAAATATACTCTACTTTTCACGTAAACAGTGTTGTCCTACGTACACAATATCGTAAAAAGGTTTTAAAGACTTATTGTAATCCCAAATTTGATTTTGATATAATAAAAAAGTTAAAGGACCAATTTGAAATAAAATTTTAAGTTCTTACCAAATTAAAAAGTCAAACAAATGTTTTTAAGTCAAACCATAAACACACAAATAATTTTCAAAGTCAAACTTGTGTTTTTGTTACAGGCGTTTCGATACGCTTGTAACTCGTTTCAATGCAGCCTGCATCTTTTCAACTAAAGTTCTTCAAGTTTTATCAAGCGTTTCGATACAGTCTTGGACCGTTTCGATACGTTTTGAAATTGTGAAATTTTGTTTCGAAACTCTAAAAATTGGTATCAAAACAGACGTTCGATAAAGCCTATGATTGTTTTGATACCGTCCTACATTTTATGAAATTAATGAAATAAATATTCAAGGTGTTTCGATATACCATGTGTGCGTTTTGATACCAAGTCAAATTTTCAACGGCTCTTTGAGCATTAAATGATTTTGACCGTTGGTTGACATGTAATTTTTAAAAGTTGATTGACCCGTTTTGGTACACCCCTAGAGGCGTTTCGATACGCAATTTGATAGTCCCAAAATATTTTGGTATAGCTTTGTAGCTATTTTAATACGTTATATTTTAAAGATAAATCGTTTCGATACGTTGACCTCGTGTTTCGATACCCCTATAAAATGCACACAACTACTTTTTCTATTTGGTATCGTTTCAATACAGGTACCTCGCGTTTCGATATCGATAATTGTAGAAGTGCATTTATGGTGGGAAGATGAATATTTAACGTCCATATTTATGTTCTGAATCATTTGAACGCTTAGAATTCAATGAGAATGTATAAAATCAAGCATTTCAAGAAGTAGCAACAAATATTTGATCCAAAAGCAAACATCCAAGCATCAAATACAACCTCTAGCACTTCATTGAATATCTTTGTACACCCAACTCTTTGTTGCTTCATTGTAATCTTATTTTTTGAGTTTGAGGAGTGTTCTTGTTTGTAATTGGGCAAAATTATTTTGTGAGAAACAAAAATTTGTCATTCTTCTTATTTGTAATCTTGTGAGATTGAATCAATCTTTGGATAGAAAGATTAATTCGGTTTGTAACGGTTATCCCTTTGAACCGAGAAAAAGGTCAAATTCTTAGTGAATTGGGTTGAAAATCATTTGTGGGAGATAAGGTAGCGGATGTAGAGCTTGTTCGAAGCTTGAACCACTATAAATCGTGTGTTCTTTATTTATTTTTAATTTTCCAACCATATCACAAATTTTTAAATTACCAATTCACCCATTCTTGGCCATTTTCCATTGATTGATCCACTCAACACCTATTAACTATGTTCCATTCCTTGAAATGAATATAATATTTATAGAGGAAAAAATAAATGACACGTTAATAATTATGGTCACGATTGATGCCATGAATATAAACATGAACAAGATGACTATTTTTTGAATAATTATACACGTCACAAATGAATTATAATGATGACAAGAATGATTGAGATCATATTACCAAGAATGATTGAGATCATATTAAAATCTTTATGTTATTAATGACATGGTACAAACCATTGATTTCGTACTTGTCAAACGTCAAAGTATTGTGGATTTTTATGCACAATCATAAATGATAATGGAAAGAAAATATAAATATTTTTTAAAAATAATGAAAATAATTATGACATTCTTAGTCAACTCATTTGAATGTTAATTTTCTCAAAATCCTTGAAGGGGATAATTTTCTTTTTATTTTATTTTCTTATAACTTCTAAAAAAATAACTGATCTTTTAATTTATTTTATTCTATTATGAAATGATTTTTTATGTTTTATAATATATATTGCTATATTTATTTATTTTCTTTAATAGAGTAGTTATTAACTATAATTTATTATAACGATTTATGTTTAGCATGAAAAAATATTTTTTAATGCAAGGGAAAATACGAGTGATATATTTTAAAGTACTAAAATTATCAATGCTCCAAAAGTGAAATAAGCTCTTGAGAAATTATTTTTGATAGATTATCGATTTAGTATATGTTATATTTAATATTTTTTATTCCCAAAAATGAATGTAACAACGCACATATTGAAAGGTACATAAATGTGCATATTTTCTCATTTATAAATACAATAGAATAATATGAGTACTATATCTAGAAATATAAATATCGTGAGAGGATCAAAAAAATAAATAAATTATTTTCAAATGAAATTCAATTGCATATTCACCATTAGTTATATTCGTCAAAGTTACAAAAAGATTTAATGGATTTTATAGATATTTACAAAAATAAATATCATATTGATACTATTAGTGAAGTGATATTGAATATCTCCAAATTATGAACATAACTCAAAGCAATAAAAAAATCTTATAAAAATTGCATACACAATTCAGATCATACTAAACAAGAATTATTACAAATTGAAGTTCATACTACCATAACAAGAAGTTTATTGATAATTTTATTATTTTTCATGACTAATTAGGTTATCTTAATTTAATTATGATAAAAAAAAATTATTGACACTTCATGTGATCATTCAATGAAAACTAACTGACTTTTTAAAGTAATATTTTTTATGTGATGCTTGCTCTCAAAGAATTAATTATTCAACCATCCTCAATTAAGATAGATTATAAATTTATTAATTTTTTGGAATGGATATAGGGTGATATATGTGGGTGTATACACCCTTCTTATACACCATATAGATATTTTATGATTTTGATCAATATATTGACTCAATGATCACATGTATCCTTATTATTAGCTCATAACTTGATATTTGCGAGATTACTTGCTCAGTTGGTAAAATTATGATTACATTCTTTAGATTACCCTATAAAGATATTTCATCTTAACAATGTTGGTGATATTGTATTTTACAAGCATCATCACTAATTCGCATAAAGTCAATAAATTATCATAAGTTGTTCCTTTTATAAGTGATTTTTGATCGCGAATCAAATATTTCCCATATTAGAATTTGTAGGTGTATGGTATATGTTCTAGTCACCCCACCACAACGCACAAAGATGGATTCTCAAAAGAGGTTGAGAATATATTTTAATTTTGAATCCCTCTCAATAATTAAATATCTCAAGCTTTTGATGAGGAATTTATTTATAATTTGATTTAGTTTTGTAAATATTAATGAGAGAACTAGAAATACAAAGGATAATTCATTTAAAAAAATTATAAAATCAATTGTTAAATGTTTTAACTGATCCTAAAAAAGTGACTAATTCACATATATCATCTATGAATACTCTAATTAAAATTGATATTCTAAAAGAACAAACTCTAGATACTAATGAGTCTAACTCATACATGAAGCATGATATAGATATAAGTTTCAAATATAAAAATTTTTGAAGAAAAAGAGTTATATCTTATGATGGTACAATTGAGGAATTAACAAATTATGAAAATCTCTAGAAGAAATTAAAAGGTCTCCAACAGAAATATTAGACATGACTCAAGCATTTTATAATAAAGAGATCTTAATAAATTACGTCATGTCTAATAATAAGTAGAACTGAAGACATTAAAGCACAACTAAAATCTCGTTCAAAAATATTAGTATTCGGGTCTGTAGTACGTACACTAATAGGTATAAAGTTTATGGATATAATGAGTCTTTGTCACAAAGAGAAATAAAAAAAGAGAGAGAAATTCCAAAATATAAAACTCATATGATTGTACAAAGATTCTCACAGAGACAAAATCGTTTATGAGATAACATATTTTTGATAGTAGATGTAACTATTTTTAGATATTTTATTAATATAAAAATAAATTAAAGACTTAATTTTTCTCATAATGGATGTTGTTACAATATATTTATATATGCCTCGTGATAGTAACATTTACATGAAAATATCATAAGGATTTAAATTATCTTAAACAATTAATTCAAATTCTCAAAAATATTATTCAATTAAATTGAACATATCTATTTATGAATTAAATAATTTGAGTGCATGTTGTATAGTCACTTTAGTGAATATTTATTAGCAAAGACTATAAAAATGATTCAATTTCTCTAAGCATTTTATGAAGAAGTTCAACTCCGGATTTGTTATTGTTGTATATACCGATGAATTTTGTAACACTTTGATTTTTGGTTTAGGCGTTAGTTCGGTTAGATGGTCCGAGTGGAGTATATTACATGATTCGAGTTAGTTCTGGGATTGAATTTAGAATATATATATTTATAAGAGATAAAAAAATATAGAAAACTATGATAAAATACATATTTATTATATAAAATATTTTGGTAAAATCAATTTTATAAAATGATTTCGGGAAATGTGACATTTTGGTCTAGTGAATAAATTTTAAAAATTGAAAATTGGTTTTGGTGACTAAATCGTAAAGGAATTAGAACTTAAAATCTTTCAAGGACTACTTTATAAAAGTCTTTAGTCAAACTATTCTCTTAATTGGGATGTTTTTAAAATATTTTAAGACGTATAAATAAAAATGGATTGATTAATTATTAATTAAGCATTAAAATTTTTTCTTACCTAACTTTTTCTCATATGTTTTGTCTTTATTTTTTCATCAACCAAACACTATTTTCTTTACATAAATTTAGATAATCATCATGTTTTCTTAATATTTTATTTTCAAATGGATTTCTTAATAATTTCTTCTAAAGTCTTATCGTTTCTTTTGTTTTACAATCAAATTCATCCAATTAAGAGAAAGATTAATCAGAGGTGAACTTCATTCTTCTCTTCTAACACAAGGTTGTTTACTAAAATTCTTAAGTTCTTGATCTCTTACAAATGATTTCTACTGAGTTTTAATAATTGGAATATGATTTATTGTTTAAATCAAGGTTTAATTGAGAAAAATAGAGAAATTTTGTATTGAGTGAGTCTATTTTACTATAATCTTAATTAGGTTAGATGATAATTTTGATATTATATGATTCTAATAAATTAGTTTTATCATTGTAATCTCGAAGCTTATTGAATTCATAATTTTGTAGGCTTGTATTAGATCATGATTTTTGATGTTATGTGATTTTAATAAGTTGATTTTATCATTGTAATCCTCAAAGCTTATTGAATTTAAAATTTTGTAGGCTTGTATTAGATCATGATTTTTGATGTTATGCGATTTTAATAAGTTGGTTTTATCATTGATGTTATGACTATGATTGGATTACTTCCGAGCCTTTATTAGATCTTACGTACTGATCCCTATGGACTCGTATCGATACATAAAGAGCTATAATAACCTCTATGTCCAACATATGATACATTGACTCCAATCAAACAAGCCTAAACATGCCTCTAGCATATATCAATAGCACAAGTATACTATTCAACAACATTTAGACATGTATGACAATTCAAACATGCATGACTGAAGTAATTGTTCCTTTAGCTCACGGGTTCGAGCACCAATGATGTTAATCTAGAACAAATCCCTTACTGTAATCACTATAAACTAATTTTTTTAAAAAAAAAATGCACAGCTCAAATCTCCACATCAACTATAGTCATGCTCCTTCCCAATAATGTATCATAAATCCAACAACATAATCTCATATCAATGCAACCCTCAATTTAAGTGTTTCATGCATAATTGAATATGATACATTGCATGATATGGATTTTGGATACATGGGTCTTAATCCCACAGTACAGTGACAAAGCATATGCAACAGGTCCATGACATGTTAACTGGGAAGCCCAGATCAAATCATCTTAGCATCATTAGACCTAGAAAACCTGGCCGTCAAAATTTTCCAATTTTTTTTTGAGGCTTGGGCTTCCAAAATTTTCCAACCCAGAAAATTCAAGAAACTAATAGCTTCCTCTGAAGCGCTGTTGGTAGCAGCCGCTGCGCGCTTTCATCGTTTATCATCCCTTCTCTTCTCGTTCCTCATCTTTGTTGTAAGTTCTTTCATCCTTTCCGATTATTGAAGTTTTTGTTTTAATTGCTATGATGCTAAAGTAATGAACTAAATCTAGGTGACAATGTTAATCGAAACCTTATTTTCTCCCCAAATTTTGCATCTTTTATTAATATAAGCCGTCGTCTCGTCGTTTATTTTCTTTGAAACTGTTTGATTTCTTTGCTTTTATTTATTTATTTATTTTACCGGCATTTCGGTCCTGAAATGATTTTCGAACTAGGAAATGTGCTTTATTATTTTCCCATATGCATTTGCTCTATGATCTGTTCCCCCATTTCTCTTTTCTTCTGAAGTAGAAGGTTTCCTGTGCTGAAGTGATGATGTTATCTTTGTGGTATTTCCAGGCTTTGGTTGATTGTCCTTCTATCAAGATGGTTGGACCAGCACCATTTGTAGATATGGGCAAAAAAGCCAAAGGTATTAGTTGCATTATCCTTTACTTTTTTCTTGTTTGGTATTGTGTTTGATATGCTTGCACTTGACATGGTCTTTCTTTCATGAAATTACTATTTAATGGAAACTCAAACCGATTAGCCGCATTTCAGAGTCTTGGTGATTGCTGGGCAGAGAAATTGAAAATGCTAATGCAGTTCGATTTTTAAAAACAGTTAATAAACCCAAGAAAATGATTATACGTATGTCACATACGTATGTGATAGATAACCAAAATAAGTTGTTCGTTAGTCTGTCATATTACAGAACAGAGATACCCTCTTTCTTATGCTTCTATCTTTCATAGTTTCTAATAATTTCTAATCATGTTTATGCAGACCTCCTGACAAAAGATTACAACTTTGACCAGAAGTTTACTCTTTCAATGCTGAGCTCCACTGGAATGGTAGTGTTTTCCCAATAGAACTTGTTGACCCTTTTTATTGAGCTGCTTGATTGTAATTTTTGGATAGAGCTTGATTACTTGAAAATTTGAATTCTGGTTTTCCATGATTTTTTATGCCATTGATGCTATGGCATGAGAATAGTTTGTTAAATATTAGCAGAGTGATTATCTGTTGGGTTTTCACATATGAACATTATGCTCATAGGATGGTTCGTTTGTCTGTGATATTAATTCCTTTCTCATAAGCAATCTTCTGCAGCAAATTACTGGCAGAAATTGTTTGTGCAATGCTGTATTTGAGATGTATGGAAAAACTAAGTATTCTCAGCTAGATTTTCATGTACATTGAATTGTTTTTGGAGTGATGTTGTTTTTTACTACACCCTTGTTTTGTTCTTGTTGTGCATCTATATCTGAAGGAATCCACACAGGATGCCCCAAGTATCATAATTATTAAAAATTTTCTTGTGTTAAACTGGATGAAATGGATGATGGCACACATAAAAATTTGTGTGCCTGTAGTAACAATAACCGCCTATGTTCTGTCCTTTCAACTTCCCTTTCTCGATGCCTTAATTTTCTGTTTGCTTTCTTCCAATATGAGCTAAACTAGTCAGATATACTCTCCCTTGTATTACGTTGCCCAACCTTCATTTTCCTTTAGTATTCACCAGTGTTAAAAGGCTGGACCGGACAGCTCAAATGGGAACTGGTGGTCTGTCCATTCTGGTACATATAAGAAACCCGAGCCTGTGGTGAACTATTAGAGAAAATCATTTTAACTGGTAAAATTTAGCAAAAACAGGATTATATTGTGATCTTTTTAGTATTTTTTTATTATTACTTTTTTGCATGTGTTGATATTTTAACCTTTAACCCTTTGTGAGCTCTTATGGATTATTTTTATTTTAAATACTATATAGATCTGTGCTCGAATTTGATTGTTCTGTCATGTAATGTCATTCTTAAAAATGTTTTGCAGGGACTTACAGCCACAGGGCTCAAGAAGGACCAAAATTTTTTTGGAGACATAAATACTGTGTATAAGAGTCGAAATACTACTGTGGATGTGAAAGTTGATTCCTATTCTAATGTATAGACGGATTCTCTTTTCCATTTTTTATTTGTGACTTCTCCATATTTTTTATTCAATTTAATGTACAACCCTTTTGTATTTGGAGGTTGTTAAATCCTGGTTGTGTAATCCCCAATAACTTTGTCCCTTTTCCTCTATTTTTCTTTTGTTCTTCTGCAGGTGTCCACAAAAGTGATTGTCAATGATGTCTGGCCATGTTCCAAAGCTGCTCTAAGTTTCAGGATACCTGATCACAAGTCTGGCAAGGTCAGTGCATGAAAATTAACAGTATATATGTAAAATGACAATTGCAATTTCTTATAGTAAGGTATTCCCCATCTTGTTCTTAATTTGCTAGCCATGCAATTTTCATGTGGTGCGGTTTGTGTTTATGCCCCGTCGATCATTTCTATTCTCTTGCTTACTACATATTACCGAGGCTATAGTTGATATGAGTGTTGTTTTGTTATGGCTCCTTTTCATGCATGGTTCCTAGTTTTATTTTTGTGTATCATTTTGTCCGGACTCTAGAAAAATGTTAGTTTGTGAAAGTAAATCAGTTTGATGGAAAATTATGCTCCAATTCTCTTGTTGATTCAAAAGAAAGATCATTGGCAACCACTTTTGTAGAAAATTATATTAACAAACACATCCACCAATCGATTAATGGAAGTAAACTAGCAATTTCTTGAAGTGTTGGTAATATAATTTTATGTTTAGAAACAGAATCTTTTACTCTTTATATGCTTCATATCTCAGTTGGATGTCCAATATCTTCATCCTCATGCTGCTATCGATTCTAGCATTGGCCTGAATCCAACACCCCTATTGGAGCTTTCGGCAACAATAGGTAGCAACGAGCTTTATTTGGGTGGTGAAGTTGGATTTGATACAGCTTCGTCTTCTATTACCAAGTACACTGCTGGGATCAACTTGAACAAGCCAGATTTCTCAGTTGCTCTTTTGCTGTAAGTATTTCAAGATCATCTACCTTAGGAGATATTTTTCCTTTAGGTGCACATCTAGCTGTAACTTTTTTATGCTAACACCTTCAGGCTTCAGTTGGGTTGACAAGTGCTGCATCATGATCAGTTTATAACATCTTGTCAACATTTTACGAAATCTATAGTTGGATTAAGATTATCCTAAATGTTGTTTGCATATGTTATATGCTCCTCAAAATTATTAGGTCTCTAAACTTGATATCTACCCACATGCTCCACAAACTTTGTATGTCATAAAACCCAGCATTTCACCTTATCTTTAAACAAATGCTTGCCACACAACTCTTTTAGGCAAAATTTTGTTTCTTGCCTGAATCTGAAATGGCCAACCCCCTCAAATACTTGTCACACAACTCTGTTAAGTATGGTAGCCATACACGCCCAGTAATCATTGCAAACGTTTTCAAAGAATCACAAGCAATTGAGCAAAATGTGTAGAGAGAGCAATAACTGAACAATTAGAATTAAGGGGAGCACAATTAGCTATGGGGCTGCTGGAGTAAGGAACATTGATTAATTTCAAGGAAAAATAGTGATCCTATTTCCATTATGTTTTGGGTTCTTAAAATCAAATGTCAATTATCATGAGTTTGCATGTAGGATCCACTTGTAAGTAACTGGGACTGATCTGTATTGAAGGATATTGAAGAAGAAGAAGAAAAGGGAAATGAATGAATAGCGTACTGCCAATTGGCATTGAGTTGAATGCTGACAGATGTGTCTGCCATATCAACTGTGTTTTTTTTTTTGTAATGCCAGAGTGATGTATTCCTTGCATATTGAGAATTTAAATGACCTAATTTTGATTAATGGAAGCTTAATGATTCAGATGGAGCTTTGAAACTTAGTGATTACCACGATGCCCTTTTATAGATGCCTTTGAAGTTGATGAAGAAAAACACAATTCTGTTCTGATTTCTATTACCTTCAAATTAAATAGGGTACAGACTATTTAAAGACTATAGAATAGGACTTATGGTATAATTAGGAGTCCTACTTACAACAAACTTCTAACTCTAGTTCTCTTAGGAAGTAGACTTCAAATAAAACTATTCACTACTAAAGTAACTAAACTTGCATTAAATACAACATTAATAATTATCGTACAAACTTACAATGATTCAGAATTTCAGTGACCTAATTTTCTGCATCATGGAGATCGGAGAGCGAGCTGTAGAGAATGTGCTATCAGTATTGGTATTTTGTGTCTTGCATGGAATTTTGAGAACGGTTTAAAGATATTACGATCATTATTTATTTATTTATAGATATAACAATCTTTATTATGGTAAACCATTGTTTGATTCATTTGATATATTTAAAGGTGGCGTGTGAGGTGATCATTCAAAAGAGGCAAAACCAAGAATGTTAAGGAGTTTGGAGAGACTTTAAGATGCATGGGAACCATTGGGATAAATTAAGAAACTAGTTTTCCCCAGAAAGTTTAAGAACTCCATTTCCTTGGACTATGATGAACATTTACTAGTGAGAATAATTAAAAATTGTCTTAATCTCTGTATCTTAAATTCGTACAGCTTAACCTATTAGCTGTCAACATTTTATGCTCTTTCTCTTGTTGTTTTATGTTCTCTCTCTGTCATGAAGGCCTTGCTTTAAATTTTTGAATGCATGTTTTTCTGTTTTTAGGACTGATAAAGGACAGGCATTGAAGGCATCATATATCCATTCTGTCAACCCCTTCACTTCTGTTGCTGCTGAAATGGCTCATAGATTTTCCACCTATGGAAACACTTTCACCATTGGAAGTTCTCATGCTGTGGACCCTTTTACCGTTGTAAAAACACGATTCTCTGACAATGGGAAGGTTGCAATGCTCTGCCAACATGAATGGAGGCCCAAATCACTCTTAACTTTTTCTGCAGAGTATGATTCAAAGGCCATGAATTCATCCCCAAAGATGGGACTTGCCCTTGCTCTCAAGCCTTGACCATGAAGATCTCATTTTGGATTTTCTATAGTTTTAAATTCTGATATGGTTTTTCCCCGAATCCTAGTGGGAGTTGTCATCTACCCGGATTATTTGGTATCGAAGGATTTATAAAAGCAAAGTGTTCAGATAATGAGTTGATGGATGTTTTCACCACAACTTTGGTGGGGAATTGAACCCAAATTTGCCAAATTTTATAATGATAACAGCACAGCAGTTTATCTTGCTGAATGCTAATAATGTTCAAGTTATGTGATCTGGGCAGTGCCTTTGTCTCTTCCAAGTTGAGGTACCATTATAAACCTAGCTTTGAAGTTTCTTATCAAAGCACTGTCTATTCTGCCTTAAGTGCCGCTTTGATTTTCCGTTCTCGAATTGTAGCCATTGAAAAGCAATAGGAAGACAGGAGGAAGCTTGAAAGAAACCTGGTACACTTCTACACTGTCATTTTTCCACATGATTGTAAAGAAAACGTTATTTTGATTTATTTATTTTGGGTACTATTGCTCAAATAAAAAAGAACACATTGTCACAAAATAAGACATATCTAGGGCAAGCCAGATAATGCTGCTCTGTTTTGTATCAGTGTTGAGAAACCTGCATTGTTTGGTGTGTTTTTCTTTCAAATAAATCTGATCAACATGGAGGATCGATATCCGAGCTTGGATCTTTGAGCATGCTAGGATCCTTCTGCATATAATTATGGAGTTCCCTTCTGACTGCTATTCGATAAACACCATCCCAGTTTCCTTTTTTTCACTGCAAAAGCATGCACCCAGCAACAATGTCTTTCTGCAGGGCTGCAGAATGCATTGATGGTAGGACAAATTAGCTATGGTGTAAGGCAAAGCAATCTTATATAGATTTCTAGCATAAGCAGAGCCCCGCGAGCACTTCTTGTTACCTGGGGTCTTCATTTTCTGCTCCCCACTTCTATCGGGCACGTTTTACCTCTTCAATATGCACCATGGTCCATGCTTTGGTTTTGATACATTTTACCTGGGATCTAATTTTATTTCATTTTCAGCTCTCCAACATACATTTCACCTTCAAACCCCACCATGCTTGGGTCTCAACCCCGTGTTAACGAGGTGAACTGTCAACAAACTCCGGCTCCTACTTCGTGCATCAACACATATCTTAGTCTTCATCATTGCTAATGGGGACAAGTTGCTATTACCGGGTAGTGAAGGTTGATTGGTTAACCGAGTCAAATATGTACATGAATTATTATAAAATTTGTACATAATTTTCTATTAAAATTATAAAATAAGGTATATACATAAAATGCTACAACATAAAAATTTGTATACATACATAACTTTTTACAAAAACTATAAGAAAGACGGTAATATACATAAAATGTTACAATGTAATGATTTATGCACATACCTAAATTAGTATGGGAAACATATTTTCTTACAATAAATGTAATAATTTATATATGTACACAAATTACTACAAAGTATACACAATTTATTATAAAAGTTGTAATAAAAACGATATGCATAGAATTTATTACACCTACTCACCCTAGATCAAAGGGGCTCAACTTCGCGTAAGAATTTGTTTACATACATAATTCTCCACGATATAACATAATATAGTACAAGAAATGTAAAGATTTAAGTATGTATACAAATTACTATAAAGTATACATAATTCCTTACAAAAGTTGTAGAAATATGGTATGTACCGAATTTCTTACACCTACTATGGTTCAAAGAGGCTCAACTTAGTGTAAGGATTTTTGTACATACATAATCTTCTACGAGAAAACATAACTTATTACAGAAAGTGTAAGGATTTGTGTATGTATAAAACTTACTACAATGTATACACAACTCTTTACAAAGGTTGTAAGAAAAACGATATGTATCGAATTACTTACACTTACTCACCATGGCTCAAAGAGCTTAACTTAGTATAATGATTTGCATACATACATAATTTCTTACGATAAAACATTATTTAATACAAGAAATGTAAAGATTTGTGTATGTACACAAATTAGTACAATTAATACACAACACCTTACAAAAGCTATAAGAAAAAAAATGTATGTACTGAATTTCTTACACATATTCCCCTGCCCTAAAAGGACTCAAATTAGTGTAAGTATTTGTATACATACGTAATTTCCTACGAGATAACATAATATGGTACAAGAAATGTAAGGATTTGAGTATGTACACAAATCACTATAAAGTATACACAATTCCTTACAAAAGTTTTAAGAAACATGGTATGTACCGAATTTCTTACACCTACTCACCATGGCCTCAAGGGACTCAACTTAATGTAAGGATTTGTGTACTATATAATTTCCTACAAGAAAACATAATTTATTATATAAAGTGTAAGGATTTATGTATGTACACAACTTACGACAATGTATACACAACTCTTTACAAAGGTTGTAAGAAAAACGGTCTGTATTGAATTACTTACACTTACTCACCATAACCCATAAGAGTTTAACTTAGTGTAAGGTGTTTTGTAAGGATTTGTGTATGTAAACAAATTAGTACAATGTATACACAACTCCTTATAGAAGTTGTAATAAGAAAGTATGTATTAAATTTCTTACACCTATTCTTTTTTTTTGAAATAGTCTTACACCTATTTACCTTGTCCCAAAAGGACTTAAATTAGTTTACGAATTTGTGTGCATACGTAATTTTTCACTATATAACATAATATAATACAAGAAATATAAAGATTTAAATATGTACACAAATTACTATAAAATATACATAATTCCTTACAAAAGTTGTAAGAAACACGGTATGTACCAAATTTCTTACACCTACTCATTATATCCCAAAGAGGCTCAACTTAGTGTAAGGATTTTTGTACATACATAATTTTCTACGAGAAAACTTAACTTATTACAGGAAATGTAAGAATTTGTGTTTGTACACAACTTACTACAATGTATACATAACTCTTTACAAAGGTTGTAAGAAAAACGATATGTATCGAATTACTTACACTTACTCACCATAGCCCCAAAGAGCTTAACTTAGTATAATGATTTGCGTACATACATAATTTCTTACGATAAAATATTATTTGATAGAAAATATAAGGATTTGTGTATGTACACAAATTAGTATAATTAATAAACAAAACCTTACAAAAGCTATAAGAAAAAAAAGTATATATTGAATTTCTTACACCTATTCACCATGTTTAGACACCATTCTTCGATCCAATTTAGACACTACCCGACTCGAACGAGTTACACGGAAAATACCGCAGCTAATCCGGAGACTCGCCCCAATTAATGACCCTAAAAAATTTTCTTTTTATCTTTTCTAGATGTTTAATCTTAATTTTATCCCTAATCATCTAATAAGAAAATGAATGCTAAATTATTCGGCAGAAGCATTGGAAAAATATTAGTTTTGGGATTGAAAATATATAGTACTAGAATTTGATTTAATTGCAATAGAAGGACTGAAACCATAAATAATAATAGATATATGTACCTTCTACAAAATTTGACGTAAAAGTTTTGCTCGACCTAAGCAGTTTTGCCGTTTCGAACCGGACTAGCACAATAGAAGCAGTCCTTATTCATGAACCGGTGCTTCGTCCTTGGCTCTTTCGTTTCTTCCAGTTCAGCCGCCGCTCAATGCTCCACTTCTTTCAGTCTTGAAACTTTCAAGTTATTTCAATGGAGGGAGATAAGGTAAAATGCTACCTCTTTATTACTTCGATTCTCGTTGTCCTTTCCTTTTCATATCTTTCTGGAGTTTAATTTTGTTTAGCTTACTCGGATTGCACATAAAATCGATTTATCAGAAGAAAAAAAAAAAAACTGAACACGATATTGAGCACAAAAATTTAACTTCAAATGGGAGCCTTTAGCTTTGGTGTTCTGATTTTGCATTTTTTTTATCCTTGTCTCCAAACATAGTTTGGCTAACCTCAGCTGTGTGCTTCTTCACATTTCAATTGGGGTATGCAAAAGAGTGAGAACTTTAATGGGTATAGTTCTGTTTGGTTCTTTTCTTCATTGAGATTCTATTTTAATAATTTCCAGGTTAAATGGCTTATTGAAATCTTAAAATTCTCTCTTCATGTTGCATTCTCTTCAAGAAGTTGAAATGGACTTGAAGTAATCATGCTACTCAGCAAAGAGTTGTGTCATTTCAATTTACATTTTGCATGCTGTTTTTTTAAAAAGAATCTTAAAACTTGTTTTCCATCTGTTAACTCCATTTGTTTTGCAAGTATAAATCAATAGAAAACTTGCCTTCATGGTAGAGGAACATAAAATGATATTACTTTCAATAACCAATGTTGCTGTATCAGTTAACCACCATGCAGAGGTTGGGCTATCTCTCTGCCATGCATATGCTAATCACTTGGTGCATATATTTTCTTAGACATGTCAATGTGCACATTGATTGGGATTATAGGGGTTTAGGCATGTGTGTGGTTAGCAATTAAAAACATTTAATTTCCCTAAGATGTTATGGTTAACAGTTTTTAGATTTAATATTACTACTATTTTTACTAAAATAGTACTAATCCTTTTGTTTTATTACTGGTTTTCTGCAGCATTCTTCATGTGATAATACAGAAGAAACAAGAAATGGCTATTCAATTCTTCTTGAACTTTCTGATGTTGACCCTTTCTTTGACAAAAAGAAGGTTAGAGAAACAATAAACATGTTTTAGTTTTCTTTCATTTTCTTCATCAAAATATGTTGATTCTAGGCTTTCCTTTCGAAGTGTTAATAGTTATAACCATTGCTCTCATTTTAAGCAAGTACATGATTTGTCTGATTTAAGTTTATTAAATAGGTTGAAGTAGAGAGATTGGAACTAGATATGTTAATTAGGTTTCTACATGATTGTTGACAACAATGTTCTATGTTAACAAATTGTTCTTTCCCATGTTTGGCAGAGATTACTCAATGATAGGGGATTTGATGTCAAGGAAATTGTACATATTAAGAGCTCTTCGGATTCTGGTTCACTACATTCTACTTTGAATAAAATGCTGCAAATAGCTAGAATTATGCATTTAGATGAAGTAAGTTGCAATTTTGCTATTTATAGCCATTGGTGTTTATTGTGTATCATAGTAGCAAACAATTGAAAATAACCAATGAGGGGTTATTTTCATTTTTTTTTATTTTGCTAGTACTTGTTTCTTTTCTTGTGGGATGAGGGTTGGTTGATTTGATAAACTCTCTTTCTCAGTTACCTTCCATTACTTGTAGCTTTTAACTTATGCTTGCTTATGCAGTTTAATAAAGGAAAATATGGAACTAAACAGGTTTTACTAGCCACTAGGGCAACTTCAGTGCGAAAAAATGTTTCATCACCTAATAAAAAAGTGTGCCTAGCTACACCTAGCATATGCCTAATGCCTGGCCTGAAGAGGTTTGAGGCTTTTGAGGTTTTGTTGTTGTCTGACACTAAGGTGCAATGCCTAGGTGAGCCTAGGCACACACCTTAAAGCATTGTAACTAATGAGGCTAGAATTTGGGATGGCAACGGAACAAGGCGGGGTTTTGGTCACCCCGACCCCGACCCAAAATTTAAACCAACCGCCCCAATTTTAATATATTGTATCTGTCGGTTAGGAAACTATTAGGGTGATGTTAAGGTCGAATAGGTTTATATTGTACTCGATTAAGATTTCTTTATTCATTAGAAAGTTTTAGTTTAAGTCAAACTCTTGTAAAGAGAGTTTTAGTTTGAGTCTAATTCTTGTAAGTTCTTAGTTTTGAAGCCTATAAATATAGACTTCATTATGAATTAATAAGATAAGAAGTACAGAGAGTTATTCCCTCTGTTCTCAACATCTATTCTTCATATTTTCTACATGGTATCAAGTTAGAGCGATCCATCTCTCTTCGGTTTCTCTCAACCGATCTCAAATTCGCAGAACAAGAATTCCAATTTATCGGAATCTTTCTCTCTTTTTCTACAATGTCGAAACCGAAACAATCAATCTCTGAGATTAGTTTTCAAACCAACTCCTCTCAGTTTGAATTTCAGATTCTTCTTCTTCACCTATTACGTCCTACAAACTCAATGGAAATAATTATCTTCCATGGTCCCAGTCGGTTCGACTTTATATCACAGGGAGAAGAAAAATATCGTGTCTCTCTGATTCAATGTCAATTCCAGAAAAAACAGACCCCAATTACAGTACCTGGGTAAGTGCAAATATCATAATCATGTCATGGTTAATCAATTCAATGATTCCCGAAGTTGGAGAAAACTTTATGCTATATCAAACAACTGCAGAAATATGGAATGCTGCCTGAGACACTTACTCTAATGCCGACAACACATCATAACTCTTTGGAATTGAGAATAGTATAAAAGAGCTTAAACAGGGAGAACTTACAATTGTTCAGATTTTGGACTTCTCACTAAATACTGGCAGCAAATTGATCTGTATGAAAAGAATGAATGGAAGTGCCAGGAGAACAATAACTTCTACAACAGACAGCAAAATCAAAGAAGAGTCTTCCAATTTCAGTCTGGATTAAATGGAGAATTCGATCGAGCAAGAGGTTGCAACCAAGCCTCTTCCCCTAGTCCAAGAAGTCTTTTTCGATATAAGAAGGGAAGAGAGTAGGAGATCCCTTATGGTTCCAACAGTCCCACAAATAGAAAATTCAACCCTTGTCACAAGCACCAATCATAGGAACCAACAAAGAAAAACTCGACCTTGGTGTGACCATTGCAAGAAACCAGGCCACTTGAAGGAACAATGTTGGAAGCTACATGGAAAACCTACTGACTAGAAGCCTAATCGATCAAAATTTCAGAAGGAAGTTCATATGGCCTCCCAAGAAGATTCTTCTAGCAGCTCCAGCAAAAAACAAATAGAGGAATTGCAAAATCTTTTTAGTACCATGACAACAAAAACTACAAATATTGCTCATAGTGCTACTGTAGGTAATCTTTCATCTCATTCCTCAAATTATTGGATTGTGAACTCGGGTGCATCAGACCATATGACAGGGAATATTGATCTCTTGGAAGACTATAATAATAACAACCTACCAGCTTCAATAAAAATTGCAGATGGCTCTCTCACTAAAGTGAAAGGAAGTGGTTCTGTTAAACTAAACAAGGATCTAATCCTCCATAATGTCCTCTATGTTCTTCAACTTGCATGCAACCTAATAACGGTTAGCAAATTAATTATAGACTCTGTTTGTAATGTTATGTTTGGTTTTGGTGGTTGCTTTTTTCAGGCACAGGATTCGAAGAAGGTGATTGGCAATGCTAGACTAAAAAATGGGTTGTACACAATTGAGGGAGTCACATATCAGAATGCTTTATCTAGTGAACTTAGGATACAGAGTTTAGCTCCAGATTTTAATTCCAATGAAAAAATTTTGTTATGGCACTATAGGTTAGGACATCCTAGTTTTTTCTATCTTTCCAAAATGTTGCCACAATTATTCCTCAATAAAGATCCTTCTTTACTTTCCTGTGAGTTCTGTCAACTAGCCAAACATACTCGAAAGCCTTATATTGCAGCCAAATTTGAACCAACAAAACCTTTCTCCACTATACATAGTGACATATGTGGTCCTGCTTCAACTAAGAGTCTTCATGGATATAAATGGTTTGTTTCATTTATAGATTACTTCTCTAGAACAACATGGGTTTTCTTAATGAAAGAAAAATCTGAAGTAGAGTCTATCTTTCGGAATTTTTATCAAAAAATTGAAACACAGTTTGATACAAAAATAAAAGTCCTTAGGAGTGACAATGGGAGTGAATATTTGAGTAAGTCTCTCGACAATTTCTTTAAAGAAAAAAGAATTATTCATCTCACTTCATGTGTTAATACACCTCAACAAAATGGAGTAGCCGAAAGAAAAAATAGACATCTCCTAGAAGTAACAAGATCCCTTATGTTTACTTCCCATGCACCCAAATACCTTTTGGGGAAGCTCTTCTTACAGCAACCTATCTCATAAACATAATGCCTAGTAAGACCTTAGGATTCATGACTACAAATGAAGTGTTATTTCATTCCTTTCCTCACTTCAAACCTTTGAATTCAAGTCTTTCTCCTCGTGTGTTTGGATGTATTGCCTTTGTACACATGTACAACAGAGGCAAATTAGATCCTCGATCCTTAAAATTTGTGTTCCTAGGCTATTCCTCAAGTCAGAAAGGATATAAGTGTTATTGTCCATCCACAAAAGAACATACATATCATTCGATGTTACATTTTTCGAAATCACACCCTATTTCTCAAGGACAGAAATTGAGGGGGAGAAATCTGAAGAAGTTCATCCAATTGTCCTTACCTATTGTTGAATTTCCACAACCAACTGTGCAAACAACTAGTTAAACAATGACATAAATAAATTTGGTGATTTACCTTCCAATATCTCTCGTACTCCTAGTCCTTGCAAAACCCCTTCCACCACCAAATCTATACTTAACAATGATCCTGAAACCATAACAAACCAACCAAAACAACTCGATGTGTACTCAAGAAGGAAGAAAACTGTTGATGAAGAAATTAACCAGACTAGCATTGATCAAGAACCATATTTGAATCCTACTGCTCCTGAAATAGAAGATGAAATCCAAGAGACTAATATTGGAAACCATGATGATTTTCCTATTGCCATCAGAAAAGTGGTAAGAAAATGCACTCTACACCCCATAAATAAGTATATTGCATATGGGAAGTTACAACAGAACTTCAGAGCATTTATTGCCAGTATAAACAATGAAAAAATACCAAGAATAGTGGAAGAAGCCTTTCAAATTCCATAATGGAAAAAAGCAGTAGATGAGGAGATTAAAGCCTTGCAAAAGAATAATACTTGGAATCTGACAGAGCTGCCAGATGGGAAGAAAGCTGTTGGATGTAGGTGGATTTTCACAATAAAATATCATTAAGATGGAAGTGTAGAAAGATACAAGGCAAGGCTGGTTGCTAAAGGTTTCTCTCAGACCTATGGCATTGACTACCAAGAAACCTTTGTTCCAGTTGCAGAATTGAATACCATCAGAATCTTATTGTCAATAACTGTCAACTTGGATTGAAAATTACACCAACTAGACATAAAGATTGCCTTTTTGAATGGGAACCTTGAAGAAGATGTATACATGAAAATCCCACCTGGACTAGAAAAAAAGTTACTAAGAAAACTGTGTGTAAACTCAACAAGTCCTTGTATGGGTTAAAACAGTCTCCTCGAGCATGGTTTGATCGATTTGCTAAGGCCATGATCAAGAATGACTTCAAACAGAGTCATGCAGATCACACTCTATTCAAGAAATTTTCATCAAGAGGTAAGATAACTCTTCTTATTGTCTATGTAAATGACATAATCATAACTGGCGATGATATAGAAGAAATTGAAAAACTAAAGGTGAACCTTGCAAAGGAGTTCGAAACCAAAGACTTAGGAAGTATGAGATACTTTTTAGGTATGGAAGTTGCAAGATCAGAGGAGGGACTTCTCATAAATCAACGTAAATATGTATTGGACCTCCTTACAGAAACAGGAAAACTTGGATGCAAACCAATCGAAACTCCAATGGAACCAGGATTGAAGTTTTGCAAAGAAGGGACTAGTAATCCAACAAACAAAGAAGCCTACCAAAGATTAGTTGAGAAATTGATCTATCTCTCACTCACTCGGCCTGATATTGCATATGCAGTTAACATTGTTAGCCAACACATGAGTGATCCTCGAGAAGAACATATGGAAGCTGTGAACAAAATTTTAAGGTTTTTAAAGTTTGCACCAGGAGCTGGACTTATATTCAGGAAAAGTCAAGACAGAACTGTAAAAGTCTATATAGATGCTAGTTGGGCAGGAGAACTAACTGATAGAAAGTCGGTTAGTGGTTATTGCACATATGTTTGGGGAAACTTAGTAACTAGGAGAAGCAAGAAACAAGCTGTCATATCAAGAAGTAGCGCTGAATCAGAGTATAGATCAATGGCACTTGGAATTTGCGAAGGTATGTGGATTAAAAGACTTCTCACAGAGCTTCAATTAGAAGGAGACAAAAGTTTTGAACTTTTCAGTGACAACAAATCTGCTATAAGCATAGCCAAAAACCCAATACAGCATGATAGAACAAAACACATCGAGATAGACAGACACTTTATATATGAAAAGGTCAACAATGGAATTGTCAACCTACAGTACATTCCAACAAAAGGACAATTGGCATACATCTTCACCAAAGCCCTTCCACGGATAACATTTGATGAACTATCATCCAAACTGGGTATATACAACATATATACACCAGTTTGAGGGGGAGTGTCGGTTAGGAAACTATTAGGGTGATGTTAAGGTCGAATAGGTTTATATCCTACTCGATTAAGATTTCTTTATTCATTAGAAAGTTTTAGTTTAAGTCAAACTCTTATAAGAGTTTAATTCTTATAAGAGTACAGAGAGTTATTCCCTCTGTTCTCAACATCTATTCTTCATATTTTCTACAGTATCCCTGCCCCGGCCCGAGATAATAAAAAACATAACCCGATCCTAATATTTTAATAAAAAACCCAACCCTAAAATTTTAATAAAAATATTAAATATTATATATAAAAATATAATATATATCGGTTTGGTTCGGAGTGTTTTCACCCTAAGCTCGAACTTGAATTTTTAATACACCCCCCTGCCCCTACTGGGTCGGGACCCGACAGGGTTATTTTTCCATCCCTAGCCAAAATGGGTAGTCTAAGCGGCAAGATACAGATTTACAAATTCCCTTCAATAATCTATTGAACTTTGAATAAATAACGCTAATGCAATGGGCTTTTCGGATGCAGGTAGAACTTTATTTTGGTCCAACTGGTGGACTGGGATTTTACAGCCCTAGGAATGAGATGGAGGCTCAAAATTTTATCCTTTCACTTATCAAAAGGTCATTATCCAGTCAAGTACACATGCAAGCACATGCTCTGCGAGATCTAAGAGATGCTATTATATATAGGATTCATGAGTTAGGAACTGAGGATAAAGTGGAGAATAAAATTGATAAAAATTACAAGTGTAATAAAGAGAACTGTTTAATACAGTGGGCTGAAGACAATGGTGCAAAAACAAGATTGCAGATAGCTTGTAAGTTCAAGATTAGAATTGCTTTTTTAGTGATTCCTTGTTATTTAGTATATTGGTGTTATTTTCCTTTTGAACTTTCCTTTTTCTTATTATCTACTATTTTACTATTTGGACCACATAAATATAATAGTTCTTTAACATTCGAAAGATGCTTCAATACCACTAAAGGAAAATTTTCAAGAACTGTTTTTGAAAGAAAAGGAAGTCAATGTATTAACTATTACCCCTTTCTTGCATTGGTCTTCAAATAGATATCAAAGGTGCTGGTAGAGGAGCCATTGCAACGGAAGATCTAGAAGTTGGTGATGTTGCTATGGAGATTCCTGCATCGATTATAATCTCTGAGGATCTCGTATATAAATCTGACATGGTACATTTCATCATTTCAAAGAATATGTATCTATATCTTATTATTAGTTTTCCCCGAGTTTGATTTAGTATCTCTTTAAAATCACCTAAGTTGAAAAAGGAAATGTATTGAACTTGATAGATTTCGGGATATTATTCCAAATTGACAACATTGTTAAGATTCCAGTTTGTTTTGTAATCTGCTGGCGGTGCAATCACCAGTACATTCATGCGGAGTTAAATTCAAGGAGAGTACAAACAATATAGAATTCACCCAAATTTTTATTGTCCCGGTAACCTCACTTTTAGTGTAGGAGGTGAGTAAACTTTTCATCTCATGCACAAAAGATGTTACAGATGTCTTATTGTAAATTCAACTGCTATGGGAAATGGTGCCTCTTACTTGGTATTTAAAAGCAACAGACAATTTGCATCAGTTCTTTATCCTTTTCTCATATCTATTTTTGTGTCACTATGTTGATCACATTTCTTGGCATATCTGATTTGTTTTCACTTTACCCGATACACTTATATAGAATGTAAGCTACTGGCTGGTGGCAATAAATTCATAGATATAGCTTAAATATAGCATAGATATTTTAATACTGTCTGAAGATATTACTTTTTGTTATTTTATCTGATTGCAGTATCAAGTCTTAGAAAACATTGATGGAATGTCATCTGAGACTATGGTATTGTTATGGAGTATGAAGGAGAGGCACAATTGTCATTCGCAATTCAAGATTTACTTTGATACACTACCAGAAAATTTTAACACAGGTTTGACTTTTAGCTGTGATGCACCTTGTTGATGATGTCTAGATTGTAGCAAATTGGTTTTATTTCTTTAAGTTACCAACTTTGTTCCCATAAGGGAAAAGTGTACGAGTTGAAATGCTATTTCAAAATTTGAATTGTATCTTTGAGTATTATTTTGTTCTTGAATTTTTATTATATTCCTGTGGAAATTTATTTATGATGATGAGTGATTCTTTCTGTACATGGTCTAAAGTAGTAGAGTTTCTGTCTTTGAAATATGTCTTCTTGTCTTATTTGTTTAATTATAATGTGAAGACAAAAAGCTTTTAAGTAAACCCGGAAAGAAAGGGCATCCTCTTTTTGGGTTCATAAAGAGTAGTAATTTTCTAGGCCTCAACAATCAATTCTAGTTCAATAACTATTCTGAGCATGGACAACAGTGATTCAAAACAAGTTGGCAGTTATTGATGGAAATAAGTTGCATATATTGCCTTTTCTTAGAGGATAGGAGGTTGATACTGCTTTCTTAACTGCAAGCTTACAAATTCTTTTGTTAACTTGAATCACCCATTCGCTTTTCAGGTTCCCCCACCCAGGTGGGTAATCACTTAGAATATAGCAACCCTTAGAAAGAATAATTTCCACTATCTCTCAACAGGATGAACACACCAACCCTGACGAATATCTAACCTACATACAACAATACGCTTGAAAACCGGATTAATGATGAATTTGGCCAAAGACCAAACAAGCTTTTTGTGCCTCATGTTGCTACTCTGAACCATGTTGACCGTTCCCTTCTTTGTGGAGTATGAATAGATCATAAAAGTGCACTGCACTAAGTAGACTGTT
This sequence comes from Abelmoschus esculentus, assembly GCA_035048815.1. Classification (NCBI taxonomy): domain Eukaryota; kingdom Viridiplantae; phylum Streptophyta; class Magnoliopsida; order Malvales; family Malvaceae; genus Abelmoschus; species Abelmoschus esculentus. The sequence continues at coordinate 9,374,255 of JAUCBN010000002.1, read as the reverse complement.
CTAATTTAAAGAACGGAATAAGGAGAGAAGAATTATTCAATCATGTATTAACTATTAACTTTAAGAAGAAAAAAAAGGTATATATACACACCAACTAAACCCTATTTAAGGAAATAAAAATCTATACAACAAATACTATATAGGTAAAACTCCTAAATATCAACTTATTAGCTGTCAATAGTCAACACTCCTCTTCTAGTTGGTGCATAGATATCACACATGCCCCACTTGCAAACCAAATTATGGTAAGTTATGTTGTTGATCCCCTTGGTGAAGATATCAGTTGTCTGTTGGATGTAGCGACGGAGCCACAATTTAGGGTTAGAGGCAAAACATAAATATTTGAAAGTGGGTGGGGGGTGGGGGGCAAATTCATAAATAACCTGATTTCTCTTTAATAAAGTGCATGTTGTTCTCCGTGTGTTCTGTTCAATCTTGTTGAGCTGGATTTTGAGCAATATTGATGGCAGCCTTATTATCACATTACAAAGACCCAGCATAGTTTGCATCCGTAAAAGCTTTTTTAATGTATCTCATCTACTGAAAACTGGGTTAAACCCTTTCAACATGAATTTGCTCCATTACATTGCCATGGCCTACATCACCAGCATCATTAGCCGAGAGATAATGTCAGAAATTGCAGATTTTAACAATTAACATATTATATGACAATTTCAAGGATTCTTGTAGGATAATATGAAATCATATCACTGAACCTTGAATTTCGTAAATGCTGTTGTTCTTTCCCTTTTTTCTTTGATTCATAACTAGCTGAATAATTTGAAGTAAGGATGAGGAAGAAGCATTTGTTTTTATATCAGACTGCTAAGGTGGGGGAAAAACTGTGGTTTCATTTTATTTCTTTTGAAATTTTTATAGAATAGACAATGCAACACAAAGACATTGTGCTATCATTTTCATGAATATGCTTTAGCAAACCCATAGTTTGTAAATCCTGTTTATTGAAAATAATGCTGATTTTGAAATTGAAGATCTAACTGATTCAAATGTAAAAGACAATGTTTTTTCACTTTTCCTATGATTTCATTTCATTTCATAAATAAATGCTATAACCTTACTCAAATATAAACCAGTAGCAAGCCTAATATAACTTTTGCATGCAATATGTGCAGCCCTATATAGTATTTCTTTTTTGCATTTTTATAAAATCGGGTGCTTTTTTTGTACCTTAAATTTCCACCACTTTGTCTTACAGGATTGAGCTTCGGAGTTGAAGCAATCATGGCTTTGGATGGAACTTTGCTATTTGAAGAGATAATGCAAGCAAAAGAGGTTATTTATTATGCCATTCATTTTTTATATTGAGTCAACCTTAGTTACGGCTTTGTTTTTTCTGATGGGAATTGGATGAAAGACTTGTGGAAAGGATCAAGATGTTAGAAGAATTGTGCGTCTTTAGGTATTCTATGATTGTTAAGTAGTATTTTTCTCAACACCAGCAAGAATTTGGGTATGTTGCATCACATTAAAGTGGATTACTAGCCAACTGGTTTTAGGTTGGATGTTTAATAGTGTCATAGCGTTGTTGCATATTGCGCATGATAAGCTTATCTTAGTTATTTCTTAGGCATACATGTGTTGTTATTTCCATCACTTGGTTACTTTGCTTGGGTTGGCTGTATGCATCAATAGCCAAGTGGTTTTAAACTTTGAGTACTTAACAATTATCTGAGAGACTTCTAGTACCCATGGACATGGTTGATTTATGATATATATTATGTTCACCTAATATATTATTCTTGTGAGATTATTTAGGTTAATTCAGGAAACTGCAGTTATAATTTGCTTTCTATAATCTATATGATAAATTCTTAAATCCGAGAGATGTTAACATTTTCTAATTATAATGTATGACCTTTCTTCATCTTTGGTCTTCCTCAAATTTGCAGCATTTGCGTGTTCAATATGATGAGTTATTTCCAGCATTATCCAATGATCATCCTGATATATTTCCACCAGAGCTCTACACGTGGGAGCAGTTTTTATGGGCTTGTGAGCTCTGGTATTCTAACAGCATGAAAATTATGTTTGCTGATGGAAAGCTGAGGACTTGCTTGATTCCCGTTGCAGGCTTTCTCAATCACTCTGTAAGTCACTCATTTTCTTGTCATCCGCCATCAATGCAATATGTTATTCTCATTTGATGTCAGATGACGAAGGTACAGTTTGAAGCCATAAGGGGTAGTTTTGTATATTGTTGAACTTGTTACTTTATGGAAGAACCTTTCTGGCATGACTTTATCAACCATTAACACACCAAGTGCTAATATGTATCTTAGAAAACACCTTCATGGCATTTGGCTGTTTATCATTTTTTCCCAGTGTTGCTACTATCACTACTATACCAGTTGTTTCTGCTGTCTGTACTAGTATTGACAATTTTGTTTTTTCCTTTATTATTTAGTTTGATATTATATGTTTTCTTAAATTTATCTTTATGAACATTTCAAATATGTACAATCAATTTTTAAGCCAAAGTATTTAGGCCTATCACAATTTTCTGTCTTATGCTTATATACTAGGACTTGTTCTTTACAGTTACATCCACATATTGTTCACTATGGCAAAGTAGATCCTGCAACAAATTCCTTGAAATTTCCTCTATCAAGACCTTGCAGTGCGGGGGAACAATGCTGTCTAAGTTATGGAAATTTCTCTGGTTCACATCTGATTACATTTTATGGTTTCTTACCACAAGGAGACAATCCTTATGATGTGATCCCATTGGGTAATTTTCTTGCATCCCCTATGTATAGGAATATTTGCGGCTGTATTTTTACTTAGTTTTACATATAAAATCTGTGGATTTATGTAATACATACTATAATCATACATATAGTTTTTAATGGATTCATGGACTCCTTTTTTTATGTTTACTCTCTCACACCTGTGCACACTTACAGCCAGAGTGATTATTTTGCAAGCATTGTATTCATTTGAATAATTTATTGTGCCTTATCTTGGTTCAGATTTTGATGTTGAGCAAGTTGACACCATGGAAGATTTCCCTCTGTGCAACTGGACCACTCACATGGTCCGGGGAACTTGGCTTTCAGAGAATCAAAATATCTTCTTTTATGGTTTACCATCTCCATTATTAGACTTTCTACGAAATGCTCGGAGTCAGATGCCATTCACAAAGACTCTGGTAATTTCCTTCCCCCTTAAGTATGCCATTTTACATTTAGTATTTTAAAGTTCTAGTGTCTCATGTGTTATTTCAACATAATGTTTTTAACCCTTTTTGTATTAATCACAAAATATTGACTATTTGAGTCCCTATCTCAAGATAAAAGCAAACTTGGAAGTTGATAAAGAAGTTCTTGAAGATTTACAATCCACATTCAATGGCATGGTGGAAAGTTTAAGTGACATAGATTCCTTTGATAGGTAAAGACATCTCAAGCAAGCATTTATGATTCATTCCAGCTGAATCTAATTTTCATTATGTAAAAAATAATTGATGGTTTTCTGCCTCATTCATGCAGGGCAATTAGCAGTTGGGATGTGAAGCTGGCATTGGAATTTAAAGAGATGCAAAGGAGGATTGTCTCCTCTATTTTAGCTTCATGTTCAACAGGTATTAAGCTGGTGGAATATGAACTGTCTAAATGCAAGGCTGAGGAGTGAGGACAAGCTATGGCCAGGTGAGAACTGGCTCCTGGTTTGTTGCTCCAGACTCCACTGCCATGATCTCCGTAATGTACTCATCAAATGGCCATTGTGATGCCTGAATGCTGAACTTGTGGCCGGTATGACATCTTTCTTGCACAACTCGGACAAGGTCAAATGACCATCTTGCACTCGTAATTTTTTTTATGATATAAGCAGTATAAAAACGTGGATATTGTGAACAATAGTGATTTTGAGGCAGAAGAATGTTCTCTGTTTTTTTCTTTATTGATAACAACTATTTATAGTTTACAAGAGAGCCTAATCTAAGGAAAAATTACAAAAAAATCACCCACCATATTTGCACCTATTACACAAAATCAACATATACATATTTGTAGGATTATACGACTTGTTTCCATGAGTTAATGGATTCTGTAAATATTATGTTTTATTATAATCTTTTATTTTAGGGATCATCTGTCTTAAGATTAGTATCTTTCTATACTTTGAATTTCTTAAATTAGAGACATGGTTTTTATATATAAAGATATATTATGTCCTATTGAAATAAGAAGATACAGAGAATTACTCTGTTTTCTACATGGTATCCGAACTAGGAAAATTTGAAAAATCTCAGAAATATATTTAGTAGTGTTCTTGTTTAATGGTTCTATCTTAGTTAATCTAAAAATAGAAAAGGATTATAGCTTAGCCATAAAAAAATTATATGGTTCTATTTTAGCCATCCATTATAAAATATAAGAGAAACGGTTCTAGTTTAGCCTAAAAAACTAGATAATATTTCCAATGGTGACAGATTTCATCTAGGAAAGTAGGAGAAAACCTAGTTTTTGCATAAAAATTTCAATCAGAAACTGCTTCAATTTTTAGTCATGATATTCCAACTGATGCATTAACTATCTCAAACATACCATAAGTTGAATGACAACAACTATTCCTAAATCGTGAATGGAAGAGGTAAACTAGAAGACATTTGTAGAGGGGTACAAAGAGATGTAGAAATCAACAACAAAAGCTGCATTTTATCAACAATGATTACGCAAGAACAACATGCTTTTGCCTGATTGTTCAAATCAGAGAACAACACATGAAAATTGAGTTGTTGTCAAAGAAATTATTTTTATCAAAGATGTTGATTTATTTGCATTCAAATGTATAATCTCAAACCTCCATCTCATAGAAAGTCATCAATGGAGGAAATTTTCTCCCACAAAAATGTATCATCTAATATCCAAGCTGGTGTTTATTATGTTGTTGAGTGGATTGAACAATCGATTTTAGTCGAAAGGAGGGTGAATTAGCACTTTTTAAAACATTTAGGAAACAACCAACTGTTACAAATGAATCAATCTTTCTACCCAAAGATTGATTCAACATCACCAAGGATTACAAGAAAGAGATTGGCAAATAATTGTTTCTCTCAATAGAAAAATATTGTCCCAATTAAAAGAACAATCCTCAAACTCAATTGAAAGATTACAATGAAGAACAGAGAGTTGGGTGTACAAGATTTATCAATTTAAGTGCTTGTAGTTGAATTGGATGCTTGGATTTTGCTTTTATGATCAATTGTTGTAGCTCTTAAGTTTTGTTTTTATACTCTCACTGAATTCTAACCAATTGGGTGATTGAGATCATTAATATAGTCGTTGAGATACCATCTTCACACCATAAATGTATTTTTTTCAACTTGTAGTTTCGATACACGAAACTCCTATATCAAAACGGTGCTAAAATAGAAAGAGTCGTTATGTTCATTTAAGAGGGGCGCATTGAAACGTTTAAGAAGCGTATCGATGCGTTTTGAATTTGCTAAACTACGTATCAAAATGCCTTGAGAGACGTATCGAAACGAGTAACTAATTTTTAAATTTTTTATTTCCAATAATTGACAAGTAATGGTCAAAATATTAAAAGCTTAAAAAATTTTGAGAAAATAACCCAACTGTATCGAAACAGGTACATATTGTATTGAAACGTTTTGTTTAAAATATTTTATTTTAAATGCAAGGTTGTACTGAAACAACCAAAAGTTGTATCGAAACGCATGTATTGATACCTTTTTTATTAGTTTCGAAACCGAAAATTACAGTTTTAAATTATATCAATGCGGTTTAAGACCGTATCGAAATGCCTAATGAATTTCTTTTGAAAATAAACTAGTTGTATTGAAATGCTTGGGAAAACTTCAATATTTTGGTTTTGAATATAATGGGTTAATTTTGACTTAGAAAAATATTTTGACTTGTCAATTGAGTCATCGATTTAATTTTTTTTTTTAAATGGTTATTATACTTTCTTATTATATCAAAATCAAATTAGGTTTTACATATGTTTATTCACCAATTTGAGGGAAATGTAGATTATAGATTAATGAAAGTTAAGTAATTACATCTCTTAACTTCTAGCAGCTGAAATTTAGGGATTTAATTATAACTAAGTGCAAATTTATCAGTTGATTTCATGTAACTCTTCTTAAATTAGGTACTTTTATATACTATAAATTATGTGATTTTCTTATCAATAAAAATTAGAAAAATAGAGAATATTTTTTTTTATCTCAAAATCTCTATTATTCTATAATATCAATAGCTAAATATTTAGGAATAAAATTCTCAAACTTTATGCAATTTCTATCAATCTATAATCTATATTTTCTAAGCTGATGAGTATACATTGTAGATTCCTACCTTAGATGTGAGTTTATTAAAAGTAGTTCTTGGAAGTGCACATCAACTAGTTGTTTGTGAGTAGGAAAAAAAAGGTTGTGTTTGGTTGTTCCATTTGTAATTTTTTTAGAGATGAAATATTATCTAGGTCTAACTCCACCTGTTTTATTTTGTCATGTTAGATAAGATTCTTTGTAATGATTTGTTGTTACATTGAAAATCTTGAGTTAATGCTCGAAATTTAGTTTTTGTGCTACTCTTTGCCATTCTTATTTGCTTCTTCAGGTTATCAAATTAGCCCAACTCTGGTGTAAGAATTTTCTGAATGTTGCCCAGATTGTATCTGTGAAAACCTTCACTTTTCTAGATTCCTACAACCCATCATTCTAGTTCTTGAAAGCAAGTTTAGTAGTTTTGAATTGATGAGTTGTGAGTATAATTTAAGGTTTGGAATTAGAATTGTAGATTTATGTGTTAAATCTTAAATCATTAATCATATTATCTCGTACCCTAAATTTTAAATTCTAATCACAAACCATCAACTATAAATCAATTATATAATCCTGATCATAAACCTAAAATAAAATATTTCTAATTTTTACCACTTGTCTAATGAATATAAATCCTTAATTCGACCCACCCAGCCTGAACTGGATGATAAGCCCAATGAGTATAGATGCCGAATCTGGTTGGCCTTTGACACCCACACCACCATCGGTCAAAATCCACACCCTCCTCTGCTTCTCTTTCCATTTCCCTGCAAACCAAAACTAATCATTCAGATCCACCACCACCACCACCACCACCGACGACGACGAAAAGAAACTCCTACGGCTGTCGTTCTCATCACTTACGCTCAATTTCGCCGCAGATCCTCATCAACGCCGTGATTCCATAACCCTTCTGGATCCGGATTCATAGATCTCACCACTATACAAAACCAAAATGTCGTGCTTGGCCCTCTCTCTCCAACCGGCCAACGGATCCGACATCCTTCTCCAAACACGAGAGTGGTTCCCTCCTGCACGTGCCCTAATTGCCCTCCATGCCTTCCGCCAAACCCGTTTTGCCTTCTCCAACAAGTCCCCTTCCTCCTCCGCTGCCGCTGCTACCTCCGAATCTAGTGCTGCCACTGAATCCATCGGCGACGACCCCCTCTCTGCATCCAGTGGCCAATTAATCGTCGGTGTTGAAAGTAAGTATCGCGTTGTTTATCGTCTCGTAAATTCTATCTACGTCCTCGGAATCACTACCGCTGATCACGACAATTCGATCAATGTATTTGAGTGCATCAATATCGTTAACCAAGCCGTTAGTGTCATCGTAACTGCCTGCCGTGGCGTCGATGTAACCCCTGAAAAGCTCGCCCGGAAATACGCCGAGGTTTACATGGCTCTCGACATCGTCCTACGTGGAGTCAGCAACATCCGTCTTGCCGCCATGCTTTCATTTATGCACGGTGACGGGATCGCCAAGATGGTTCATTCTGGACTCGACACTGAAGCCAAGATCCGTGGTGCTGACACATGGCCTGCCGTTGAGCTCCATTCCGCTGAACACCAATCCAACATTGAAGCCTTTTCGAATGCGAATTTCGAATTGCCTCCAGAAACTCTAGCGGCAGGCGATCAGAAAGCTTCAACACTTGTACCTCAGACTACACCTGAGCAAGACGAGAAAATGATCAAAGCAGAGGAATCAGAAGCAGAAAAAGATCCTTTTGCTGCGAGCGAGGCCATAAATAAGCAAGAAGATTTGGCTGGAGGGTTCAAGAAGACGAAGGATCCATCAGCTACTGATTTAACGTTGGCATTGGCAGGATTAGAGGTGACTACATTGCCTCCTGCTGAAGCAACCCAGTCTACAGATATTACTGTTGAAGGGTTTGAAGGGAAGTATGGAGGAATTGAGTTTGGAAGTGAACAGACTACACTCGGAGAAGCTTTTGAAGGGTTTAGCGATGCTTGGGGTGGAGGCTTGGATGCTTCAGAGTTTTTAGAAAATAAAAAGGTTAAGAAACAGGAAGGGCTTAGTGGGCTTGAACTTTTGCAAACTGGGGATATTGCTGCCCCTCCAAATGCTGCCGCCACTGGTGCTGATGGAGGAAAGTCTCTTGAAAATCTTTTGGTTAAGACAACTGAGATGAAAGTCCCCGAAATGTATATTTCGGAGGAGATCAGTGCCGAGTTCAGGGAATCGTTGCTGGCTAGGGTTGGATTAATGGGTGTGGTTTACTTGAGAACCATGCCTCCTAAAGTTTCTGGTGATAAAGATACTGAGTTTTCATTTCGTGTTGAAGGAACAAATTCAGTTAAGAGGTTTGTTATACAGAGTTCTCGGGTTAGTAGCTTAGGGAATGGAATGTTTCATGTTAGAACAGCCTCATCTGAGGAACCTATACCTATTTTGAAATATAGTCTGTTACCTAGGTTAACACCATTGCCTTTGAGAATCAGATTGATTAAGCGTCTTAGTGGGACATTACTTTCGGTGATGATACAGTATGTTCCAAATCCTGAGTTACTAACACCATTGACTGATGTAACTTTTGTTCTGAAATTGCCGGTGGATCCAACACTGTTAAAGGTTTCACCTAAAGCTGTGTTGAACAGATCAGAGAGAGAACTGAAGTGGCATGTGACAGATATTCCACTAAAGGGTGCTCCTGGGAAGTTGAGAGCAAGGATGCCTTTGGATTCTGGTGACATTGATGAAGAACTAGAAGTTGTTGGTTATGTAAAATTTTCAGTTCAAGGAGCTACTTCGTTGTCTGGGGTCTGTCTGAAGCCTGCTTCTGAGGGTAAGACAGATTTTTATGAGGTGAATCATCGGTATCAGAGTGGGGTTTATATTTGCAATTGAACTCTGATAAGCTTGTTTTTTCCATACAAATTTGATGTTTTCTTTTAATAATCCTTTTTGAGCTGATGTGTGATTAGTCACTTCTGTAGAATTTCTTGATATTTCGCTTGTAATGTGGAACAACTTCTGTGAAAACTTCTGCTTCATATTGTTGACCATTAATTTTCCACTGGCTGCTTGTGAAATAATTATTGTATCAGTTTGCATTTCGGATTCTCTTGTGGAGTACATTATATTCTTTTGGAACTACTCGTTTCGATATTGTTACAAAACACTGATTTTGTTTCTCAAGTGTATCTCTTGTCTTTATTTCTGTAATCCCTCTTTGTGTTCGTAATTCTCCGCCTCTGGTTTAGTTTTGCTAGACATGAGTAGGTCATGGTAGTTAAAAGCTAGAATAATTGTGACCTAGACTTTTGATCAATTTACAGTAGCTCTAAAATGGTGCATCCATTGCTTTTCTCATAGGCTAGAAATTATATAGACCGTATTAAGAAGCGGGTAGCGGGTAATATACGTCGTACCTGCCAAAGATCTTTGTTCCATTGGTTTGTTTCGATAGGTGCAATATACTTCCCTCTGACTATGCTATGTGAACCTTTCTGGGCATTTGAAATAAGGTCAACATTTTGCTATTAGTCATCGTAATATGCATAAGCTATTTTAAATCAAATATTTTAAATCAAATAAAAATAGCTTAAAGGATATTAGAATTTAAATTATTTAAGATGTGTAAAGTCACACAAATATCAAATATTTTAAATCAAATATTTTAAACAAAATAAAAATAGCTTAAAGGATATTAGAATTTAAATTATTTAAGATGTGTAAAGTCACACAAATATCAAATATTTTAAATCAAATATTTTAAAAAATATTTAATATTTTTATATTTAAATTAAATTGAATATTTTAAAAACTATTTTAAATATTTAATTTAATTTAAATATAAAATAATCAAATATGTTAAATTGAATGTTTTAAAATTAAATTATTTAATATTTTTTATATTTAAATTAAATATTTAAATATTACTTTAAATATTAAATATAATTTAAAAATAAAAAATATATTTTCATTTTAATTCTTGTTTTAATAATTACTTAGAATATATTTAAAATATTTTACTTTTAATTAGTAGTTAGATTTATTTCATGGTTTGTTTGATTTTACACATCCAGGTGATTTAGGTTTGTGTCTCTTTTTAATTATTATTTTTATATTTATTACATTATAAGATATATAATAAAAAATATAATTTATTTTACTAGAAATAAGTTAGAACAATGGTAAAGCCATCAAATTATTAATGTAAAATCCTTGACTTGGACGTCACATTGGGCCTCCGGTCCAAAATCTGTATTTTAAAATTTATTTCAAAAACTCAACTAACAAGTTCAAATCCAAATCCATAACTTTCAAACCATACTAAAGTTGATAAATCCAAAATTTTACAACGTTTAAAAGCATTCGACTTAAACCAAATTAAAACAAGAGTTAAAATTACATATAGGGTCTTACAAGTACATAGCCCACTACATCTAGTAAAAGTACTCTGACAACAAGTCGATGTTGAAACCAACCACGATGGTTCTCCTCCGCTTCTCATCGCCACCTAACCTACGAACGAAAACACATCACGAAAACGCTAAGTTACAAAAGCTCATTGGGTACTCTATATCCGACCCACATCGCACATACCATAAATAAAGTATATGATACATGAATGTTGACACGACATGAGTACAATTGCGCTACCATACTCGCCTAAACACAGGATATCATGCATGCTTATTATCGACACACAACATATGTATATCAAGAGAAGTCAACACAACATCTCATTATTCATATCTCATATCTATGTAGGGTGTCTAGACCTACTTCATAATAGTATAATATTAGGTGGCCCATCAACATTAAGCAAGGTCCATGATATGTCACTCTACATAATGATATAATGTTAGGTCCATCAACACTAAGCAAGGTCCTAGCTTGTTCTTCCACATGATAATATAACACTAGTTAACCTATCAGAACTAAGCAAGGTTACTAATTTACCATACCTCATAATAATATAACTCTAGATAACCCATCAGCACTAAGCAAGGTTCCTAATATACCACATAGCTCATGTATAACCCACAAATACCTTATTAGTTTCTTTTGCATTCAAATACCCACCAACTGTCAATTTATTACCCAACTATCTCATAAACGGGGTTAAAATATCAATTTCTCAGTTTTAGTATTCATTTCACACCTTAAGAGACCCTTAGAACCCTTTACCTCGAATTATATAATCTCAAATGAAAGTGTTAATTTTTGGACAGATTATCTAGCGAGTACCAATACTCCTATATGGGGTATCGGTACTCCCCCAAGTATCGATACGCCTTTTTTGTGTATCGATACGCAAGCTAAACAACTTTGAATGGACCAAGATAAAACCTACTTGTATCGATACAACCTTACCCCGTACCAATACTGAACTGAATCGGTATCGATACGCCTATTTGGTGTATCAACACGCCCTTATCTGAAAAAATCAATGTAATAGTGGTATCAATATGCCCTTGCATACCGATACCTAGGGATGGGCATGGGTTGGATTTTTGGCCCACCCGCACCTGACCCGAAAAATTAAACCCGCCACCCGCCACCCGATCTGGGTTTAGGGTGAAAAAAATCCGACCCGATTTTTAAGCTTTAAAATCTGACCCAACCCGACCTGAATCATTAAAAAAATTAAAATTTTAGGGACTAAACTATAAAAAAATAAATTTTAGGGATCTAATTGTAAAAATATTTAATTTCAGTGACTTAATTGTAAAAAAATTTAATTTTAGTGATCTAATTGTATAAAATATATATATAAAGAGGGGTCATAATTACAAATATCCCTAAAATTATATATGGGAAAATTACACTATTAGTCCCGGGTTAGGTCGGGTCAGATATTTTCTCTCGAACCGACCCGAGACCACCCTTGAAAAAATCCGACCTGAACCTGAATTTTTTACCAAAAAATCTGACCCGATCGGACCGGGTCGGGTCAGAACCCGTCGTGTTCGAGTTTCGTGCCCATCCCTACCGATACCCAATAACGTTTTTGGAATTTGAAACTTGCAAGGGGTGGTACACGGGACCCCCGTACCGATACGCCTGCTAACATTTCTCTTCAAATCTACTCTACCGTACCGATACACTCTTAGCCCGTATCGGTACGCTTGCACGAAAATGCAGGTTTGGACCTAAAATTGTCAAGAACACAACCCAAACCTTCATTACATGTTATTGGAGTAATTAATCATTTTTCATGTGATTGCCATCGTAATTGTAACAACTAAAGTTGTTGTTCTTTTTCCACGACTTACGGAGCTTAATATCTCCGCTGGATTGTTTCTTGGATCCTTCTTTGGCATGCAAGTCTTTTCCCTTCTTGCCATTGCCTTTGTGTTTTTTCTTTTGCTTTGAATTATCCAACTTCTTGAATTCAAATTCTGTAAGGGAGTAGGTTATGTCCATTGCTTTGGACAAATCTTGGAAATCCATTCAATGTAATTCCATCTTTGCCCAACGTTGTAACTCGTTCTTGAAAACAAAGAGGGCATCAGCTTCACTCATACCTTAAATCTGAAGCCTAAGTTCGTTGAACTTGTTTACATATTCTCAGATTAACCTATTGTGCTTCAGTTGGTGAAGCTTTTCCCAGGCTTCTTCTTGAGCATTCTTTGGGTAAAAGTGCTCTTGGAATTCCTTCCACATTTTGATGGGAATCACACCATCCCTTGATTGAGAACACCTATGTCGCCATCATAGGAGCGTGACATCTACCAAGTAGACAAAGGCGGTTTTTACCTTTATGTTCTTGCCATTGATGCCCGTGAGTCGAAAATATTGCTTCAACACCTAAACAAATTTGTCCACTTCGTGGGCGTCCCTTACCTCTTTGAATTCCTTCAGTTTTAGCATATCGATCATGTGTTTAGCCATCGTCTCTTCATCCACCATGCTGGTTAATATGAAATTCTTATAGATGGATAGCTCAAAATTGAGCTTTAGTATTTCTCCTAATAATTCTCCCCTCATTGTCTCTATTACGACTTGAAGAGAGATATCCTGTTGGTTCAATTTCTTGTACGTCTGGTTGAGGATACCTTGAAGCTTTTTTGTGAATTCATCCTTGGTGGGTTCGATTTTGGCTTCAAGCCCCTCAAAACGATTGTTGACAATGTTTAAGGATTCTATTGACTCTTTTACACTAGTTTCAAGTTGATCTACCTTATCTTTTAGTGTTATAAGTTTCGATCTATTAAGACATCTCTTTTCTTGTCGGCGACTTGAGTTTTTGACGCATATGATGCAAAACTTATCTCTTATTTCTTGGTCATCATGAATAGTTCTCTTAGCTCTAATACCACTTGTCACGCCCCTAGATTTTGCAAGTCAAGATATGTGGCCTTAGACGCCTTTGAGATGATGTGGCTCTAAGTTAGCCTTAGTGAACTAAGCTAGAGTACTTAAGTTCTGGTGGAAACGAGTTATGACGAAAAGGAATGCGAGAAAAAGTGAAATAATTTGCGAAGTTTTATTACTAGAATGAAAAACAAACTCTAAAGCCTAATAAAGTCAAACAAATGCAAACAATGAAAGATAAAGTGCCTAATGGGTATGGGTAAGCCTTTTTATATACCCTTAATGTCTCTAAGTCCTATTAAAACAAGAAGAACGAATCCTTCAAGGAGTATAACTACTTGATCCTAAGGTGTGGTTGTGATGCGTAGGATGTCCTACACCTATTCTGGTGAAAGCACACACCTTGTCAAGTTATAATATATAAGATATCGTCTACCACAAGGACTGGTTCACCTACGCAACTTATTGGATCCTGGAAAATGGAAAAATAAAAATACAAGTAATTTGGATTGATTTGTAATTAAACTAAAATTAACTAAAGCAATTAAGTAAATAATTAAAAATCAAAAGATGAGAGAAAGGTCAAGTTAAATTGCTTCGTAGTATGGATTCCAATTGCAGATTATTCTCGTCTTATTAATGCAAAATTTGAAATTGTCGCCTCAGTGGGTCACTGAAGGGTCGCCTTAGCTTCCTCGACTGATTATGCTTTGATGGCAAGTCAACAACCCATAGTTTGACATAACGTTCTTTATTGACTCCTCATTTCCCTAATTTAGAGTGCTATGATGGACATGTCTTGATAATACCTCCCGACGTGAATCAAGGATGAACAACAATCGATGATATGTTCTTTTTAGTCATTGAAACACAAACTTATCCCTAAGTCGGATTAGTCAATATCCAAGAGTAAAGATCGTATTCACTCGTTTTGTGAGACTAACTATCCCGAGTCTAGACAAATAAGTTTTTCCTCACAAACTTCTCTCCTGAGCTTGAATGCAAGAAAGAGTATGAACCAAGAGTGAATAAACTATGAATCAAAAACTTGCATTAATAAGATTTGAATAAAATACAATCTTCTTCCACAACTACTACACAAAGTAACCTAGACCTTATGGAAGAATTAGAACATGGTATGAGAAATGGTGGCTAGGGTAAAGGAATGAGAGCCTCTTGAATGAATTATGCTCTACTTAGGGTTTAGTATATATAGGTTAAGCCTAGGTCAAATCCTCAAAAAGTAGGAATACAACTTGGAATAAAATATAACTTTTAATAATTAAATAAAAGACCTTTATTTTATTTCTTAGTTTATTTCTATTGAACTTTTAATCTCGTAACTTTGACCATGGCTCGCCTTGTTTTCCTTTTCTCTGTTATTTCTTTTGCTTATCTCAACATCTCCAGCTCTTTATTTTCTATCTATCGCACTCCATATGTGTTCGTTCTAGTTTTTTCGTGGCGGCTAGATTTGTCGCCATGGTAGGTGTTGATCTACATCTTGTCCTTGTTTGGTCCGATCTACATCTTCCTTCTTCCAACATCTTTCAATGATATCTAGTATCTAGGTGGCATAATTCTTGTCTAACAAAGAAAACTATAATCGTACCTATTTTTCTACCAAATATTGTATAAAATCAATAAATAATTGCATGGATGCTGAAATGTAGAAAATGTGCAGATTTGTCTATTATTACCATCTAATTCTAATAAATACAAACAATAATTGAGTTGAATAAAGCATAAAATATAAGACTGTTGTACAATTATCAGTGGTCGAATTGAGTCTTAAGGTGCAGACAGTCTTGGCCCCTGGTGTATGGTAGAACTGGGCCCTAAGGTAGAGGAAACCTCGACACCTATTGTACAACATAACTAGGCCCTAGGGTGTGGGAAGAATCGGCCCCCGGATATGCTAGAGAACTAGGTCCTGCGGTGCTACTTGGCTTGGCCCTATGATGTTTGCTGGAATTGAATCCTAAGGTGCGGTCTGTGATAATATGCTATGGGTTTTTTATTGGTGAAAAGATATGCATAAATGATAAAATAAATTCAAAACTAACCTTATGATAAAATTTTAATAATTTTAATTTGATCGATTAATTTAATTTTAACAAACAATAAATATTATTACTCCAGCCTCCGTCTTTTTTATCTTCCTACTGAGTTAATATTTTCTATTATTTCTATAACCATGATTCCTTGAATGACTCAAGTATCAACGCGCGCTCTGAAGCAAAAACTCTGACGCTTCTTAACTCACCTTCATCTTGCAGGAACTCTAGAGCACTCGATCCATATCAAATAGGACAAACAAATCTTGACATTGATTTTGGAGTTGAATTCCTTATGTACCCGAATTAAATATATTCTAGTATGACTTAAATCGAATTAAAATCTATTCGAATTGATATTTCTACTTGATCTATGAGGAAGGGAAGTTGGAAAGGGTTAGAGCTGTACTTCAAAAACTAAATGTAACGCTATCATTTTAAGTATATCCGTGTAGGGATGGATTTTTATCTGATCTGAATTAGTCTGATCGGGTCAAAATTTTTAATAAAAGAATCAGGTTTAGATTGGGTTAAGTTGGATGTTTATTAAGAGGAAAATTAGATTGAGTTCGAATTTAGAGTATAATATATTTGATTCGGGACTAAATAAATATTTTTTTCATAAACTTTTAAGTATATTTATAATAATTCGTCCCTTTTTTTTTATAATTAGGTCCTTAAAATTAATTTTTTATTTATAATTTAGTTATTAAAATTATATTTTTTATAAATAAGTCTTATATATTTATTTTTTATAATTAAGTCCTTAATATTATTTTTGTATCGGTCAAGTCAAAGTCAAGTTTAAGATATTTATTTTTGGATTGATCAAATTGTTTTTTTAGTAAAAAATATTTAAATCAGAATCAAATTTACAATATATATGTTCGGGTCGAATTCGAATAAACCAAAACCCAATCTGACCCATATTCATCTATGTATCTGTGAGAATCCATGGAATGTAGCTTCTTAACTGTGCTCCAATCTACCAATGTAATTAATGGCAAGCTTCCCTTCTGTCGAAAGCAAAAAGGTTAGATCGATGGTAACAAATAGAGTACGTGCATAATCAACGGTCAAAACTAAAGTCATGTGAAGATATGAATACGATTATCATATACCAAAGAATCCTGCTAGCACTAGCACTAGAACGTTAATTGAATCACTGATGGAATAAAAAAAAATTGAATTCAATGCATTAACACGTTAATTAAATCACAGACAGAGTCAAAACTAATTTTATGAAGTGACAAAAAATGTTGTATGTGCACAAATCCAATACTTTTCTTTTTAAGTGCTCAAGGGTACACAGAGTGCAAAAGCAAATATGAAAATTTTAATTTTTTCTATGTATTTAAAAAATTATTATATTTTTTTATTGTTAGTTTTTTATTCATACGTCTCTAAAAATTTAAATTTTTATAAAATTTTATTAAGTTTAAAAGTTTATACACTCAAGTATAAAAATTTTATATTTTTCCATACAATAAAATTTTTATTGTTAGTTTTTATTCATGCATCAAGAAAATGTTTTGAAACTTGTGCATGGAATTAAATGAGTTGTAGATACCAATTTAAGACAAAATTTGACATACAAGCATGTAATGAACTTAATTAAAGGTTGGTAACTTTAACTTCATAGTTAATCCCTAAATTTTTTGAAAATTATATTTTGGTCTCTAAAGCATGTTTGTACGTTTTAAGACTCATTCCTTATCTATTTCCGCTGCAACTGAATATAATCTATGCATGAACATGTAGGATCAAAATAAGACATCTAGATAAGATAAAAAGAAAAATTTTTAGGATCGTTTATCGGGGCGAGTCTTTGGATTAGCTTCGGTATTCCTTGTGTAGCTCGTTTGAGTCGGGTTTTATCTAGACCGAATCGAGGGGGTTACATTTGTTGGTATCAAAGTTTAGGTTTACGAAATCTTTGGGATGTTTTGTTTGATTGATATGTTGTTATATTGTAGTGTGAACTTATGCCTAAACTTTTTCTTAAACACCATGCTTAGATATTCTGCTATATATAGGTGTTTGTTTGTAAGCATGATTAAATTTTGATGTGCCTAGATGTTTTGCTATATATATGTGTGACTGTTTGCAAGCATGATCAAATCTTTTTGCATTGCTATGATATTGATTATTATGAGACGTGAACTATTGTTTAGACATGATCTTAAAGTCTTGCATATAGAATCTATGTATGAGAAAGGAAATATGTTTAGATTTTAAGTGTTACATACATTACTATCAATTGCTTTTAAAATGATTTATAAGTTAAACATCTCTTGTGATTTGGTGTTTTTGATATGTCATTAGCATAGGAAACTATTTTGAATTTGTATTAGTTAATGCATGAGATTTTGGGATGGTTTTGTACGATGCTTGATACATGTGTAGACAACATATGAAAAATGTTGAGTATACTTGTGGAAAATACATTTTTTATATGGTTATACATTCTTGATGCTAATTAAAGTTGATGATTGCTATGTGATATTTGAGTATGTGATAAGTGCTTAATTCACTATCACTTTTTACACCTTTCATGGACAATAATCACTTAATCTACACCTACTTGGACTAAAGCATGTACTTAATGTGAGATATTTAGATATTCTACTTGTGTGACTTATAAAGATGATATTTATAGAAAATGCAGGCTTTACGGCACCTTTTATGCAATTGCAGGAATATCTATTACCGCGACAGTAACTGAGGCCGAAGCAGAACTGAAGAGAAAAATGAGGTGGACGTTTCTGGACAAGCAGCACAAGGATCGGAGCTGGGAAACGAGTAGAAAGCCCAAGTCAAAGGCCACGCAAAAAAGAATCCTTGTGGGAATAAACTTGGAAATAAAACAAATATTTTATTTATGTACTTGACTTGTGTTTCACTCCAAGTTGTATTCCTACTTAGGAAAGGTTTGCCCTAGGCCAAGCCTATATAAACCATAGCCGTCCAAGGAGAAGAAGATATAGAACGCACGAGAGAAAAGAGTTCTCCATAGATTTTTAGAGTTTTCTTTGTTTCCATTATGTTCTAAACTTTCTTAGGGTTTAGGTGAAGGTTGTTGAGTATTTGTGAGAGAAGATTGAACTTTGTTTTCTTGTTTTATGCAATAAAATATTAAGGTTTGCTTATTCTTTGTCATTCATTGATCTTGCATTCAAGCTCGGGAGAGAAGTTTGTGAGAGATTTATTTATCCAATATCGGGAGAGTTGGATTCACGAAAGGAATAAGTACGGTATTTTTCTAGTTGGAAAATACTAACTCGGCCTAGGGATAGGTTAGAGTTTCAGCGGCTAAAAGAAGTGTGAGATTGGTTGGTGGTTATCATTGATTCACGCCGGGAGGTATCATCAAGGACTAGTCATCAACAGTACTCCGACTTAGGGATAAGCGGAGTCATCCAAGGACACTTTGTTGAACCTTAAAGAAGTCCATCCAAGAGCAAGGGATTGCCGCGGAGGACGCTGGTCTTCACTGTCGAGGCAGGAAACTGCAGTTCTGCCGAGGCAGTGTTGCATTATTGCACAGAACAAAAACAAGTCAATTGAACTCACAATACGATTCAACTGGATCCTGCCCATTCTCTAAATCTGATATTATTTCCATTCACCATTCTCCTTTTATTATTCAGTTATTTTAGTTTTCAAAACAACCAATTTAATCTGTGTCTTTTATTTCTTTTACAGAGCGAGAAGAGAAAAGATAGCATATTAAGTACACCAATCCCTATGGAGACGATACTTGATACTTATCACTTTATTACTTGCGACGTGTACACTTGCACTATTTGCGCACTCTTTTTACACGCAATAAGTTTTTGGCACCGTTGCCGGGGATTGGCAACTAAATTTTGTTTTCTTTATTTTTTTGCTTTTAGTTATTTTTATTTAACTTCGGTTTTTACTGGTGTATGACCAGGGCAAACCCAAGCAATCCATTATACGAACTAGATCCAGAGATTGAACGCACGTGTCAAAGGTTGCGAAGACAAATCCGAGAAGTTATGACAGATCATCCGGTAGAACAAAACTTACCCGCTGGCATTGGAAGGCTTCCGCCGCCACCAGTGGCGCGGCAACTCACTGTTCGAGTTTTTTGGAAGAGGATTTGAATGAGTTAAATCCAAGAGTCGTTACACCAGAGATCGAACCAGCCCACTTTAAGCTAAAACCTATCATGTTTAATATGCTCAATACCGTTGGACAATTTGGTGGGTTAGTAACTGAAGATGCTAGGCAACACCTCAAGTCATTCATGGAGATCTGTAATTCATTCAAAATCCAAGGAGTCCATGAAGATGTGTTGAGATTGAAACTGTTTCCCTATTCACTGAGGGATAGGGCAAAAACCTGGTTAAATAGCATTCCAACAGGATCAATAGGATCTTGGAGTGAACTCTGTCGTGATTTCATTACACGTCTTAATCCTACTAATTTATATGATCGTATACGTAATGAAATTACTTCTTTTCGGCAGGCAGATGATGAACCAATGTATGAGGCATGGGAGCGCTATAGGGAGTTACTGCACAAGTGTCCTTTGCATGGATTTCCATTGTGGACAGAAGTGACCATGTTCTATAATGCAACCAATGCCCCAACAAGAATGATGTTAGACGCCTCTGCCAATGGGACACTCCTTGAAAAAGCTCCAGAGGAAGTTATAGAAATTTTAAAAAAACTTGCAAAGAATGATTTTCAATTCCCTACATCTAGGCGAGGAGGGATGAGACGTCAGGCCACAGTACATGAATTAGAAACATCCAATTCAGTGGCAGCACAATTGAAAACTCTCACTAAGATGGTCCAAAATATGCAAATGCAATATAATACCCATGAGGTTAAGGTAATAAATTCTTCGTGTGATTTATGTGGAGGTAACCATAGATCTTCTGAGTACATGCAGAATCAGGAATCTAGCCTTTATGTGGGAAATTATAACCGGAACAACAACATGATGTCCAACACATACAATCCAGCATGGAGAAGGCATCCAAATTTTTCATGGAGCAATCCCAATAATGCTTTGAATCCGACTGCTCAACCTTGAGGCTTTCAGCAATCAATGCCAATGCAACATCCGTCGCAGCAGTAGCAGCCACTGCCGCCGCAGCAGATGTCGCAACAGTAGTAGCAGCCACTGCCGCAACAGCAGATGTCGCAACAACAGCATACAAGTTCATTATAAAATTCTCTTAAGGCCTTTATGATGAAAACCGAATCATACATGGTTGAGAATAGTAACTTCATTAAGAGAACTGATGCTTTCATGAACAGAACTGAGATGAGGTTGCAAAACCAAGAGGCAGCCATTAAGACACTGGAAACTCAAGTTGGGCAGTTCGCTCAAAATATGAACACTAGACCACAAGGAGGATTACCCAGCAATATTGAAGTTGCTAAGGGAATGGGTCATGAGCAATGTAAGGCAATTACTACTAGGAGTGTCCTACAACTTAAGGAGATGTTAAGAAACTCAGTAGACAAAGTCCCACTAATGGAACAAGAAGAAACAGATAAAGAGGACTTGGATGCTGAACTAAGTGATCATGCTACAACAATCCTAGAAAAAAGCACTGCCTCGGCAGAAAAATCGGCAGTCCCTAGACAAGTGGCCGAGACAGCAGGAAAACCAGTGGTGCCAGGTATTAAATTCCAGACCAATGAAACAATAGAGGAGATGCGACCACCACCACCTTTCCCACAAAGGTTGAAAAAGCATAAACATGACTATCAATTTAAAAAATTCTTAGACATCTTGAAGCAAGTCCACATTAACTTGCCATTTGTTGAGGCAATAGAACAAATGCTGAATTATGCTAAATTCTTAAAAGACATTATGTCTAAAAGAAAAAGGCTTGGTGAGTTTGAAACAGTGGCTGCAACTGAAGGATGCATGGCAATGCTTCATAATCGTATGCCTCCTAAATTGATGGATCCTGGATGTTTTACTATACCTTGTGCGATAGGAAACCACTATGAAGGAAATACATTATGTGACCTTGGAGCAAGCATAAACTTGATGCCGAAATCTATTTTCCAAAAACTTGGAATAGGAAGGGCAAAACCTACAACAATAATGCTCCAATTGGCGGACAAATCGTATGTGCAACCTGAAGGAAAAATTGAGGACATATTGGTAAGGGTGGATAAATTTATTTTTCCAGCTGAGTTCCTTGTTCTTGATTGTGAAGCAGATGACAATGCACCGATCATCTTGGGGAGACCTTTTCTAGCCACTGGACGCACTCTTATTGATGTGGAAAAAGGAGAATTGACAATGAGGGTTAACCACCAGCAAGTCAAACTCAATGCTTTCCATAACTTGAAAGGACATGATGATCCAGAGGAGTGCAAGGTTATCCACACCACAAATTCAGGCAGCAAAATATCCTATCTCAACAACCACTGCCTCGACAGTACGCTCGACAATGCTGTTGATAATAGTTACAACAGAGTCCTAGATAGTGTTGAAACATCAAAGGGTCAGAACCACATGGTGTAGTAAAAATAAAATCAAGAAGGGATAAGCATGAGTCCAAAGCGAATGGCCAACAGTTGAAGCTTGATACTAGTCAACATTATATGAGGACTATAGAGACCATCACTTTAGGAGATGCACTTGCATGCACTCTTCCTGTGACACAATCTCTTCATCGTCTCTTTATTTATTTTTAGGATTAGTTTTAAGTTAATCTTTTTATTTTTTCTTTTTAATTTAATTTTTTTGGTGTTTATTTTTAGGACAATAAGCAAGAATGAAGGAGAAGTAGTCATAACACAGCAAATCTACTGCTGTGGTCAGTGCACAGTGTCAGTGCCGCCGCAGTCCCAACGGGCAAAACAATCAAAAATTTCTAAATCTTTCTGCTTATTTTATATCTTTACTTGTTCTTTTTCTTATTTTGTTTTCTACTGTGTGCCATTGATATAAGCATTGAGGACAATGCTTGGTTCGAGTTTGAGGGTGTAAATCTACTGCCGAGGTAACTCACTGTCGCAGTCTTGCCATGAAAGGAAGTATTTAAGTTATTTTTAATTTTTTTTATGTCCACCACCTTACTTGAAATATTTCCATAATTTTACACTGCTCTACATCATTATTGCCTTAGTTTATTCTTTTGATGCTATAGAAATCTTTCTCCTTACCATGGTTAGGTCCTGTTTAGAAGGCTTAACTTTAGGATACTTAAGGAAGAAAACTTAGAAGCTTGCTATAAGGTTGATTCTAAAATCACTTTTGGGACTTGTGTGATTTTAGGAATTCTTTTAATGAACTTAGGTGATAAAGACTTGGATTTATGGAATGATAACTAGAGGTGCCCAAAATTGGCTCTAGTATATGCTAAAAAAAATCTCTTAACTAATAATAAAACACAACCCTTGAGGTGCCTGAATTTGGCTCAAGTGTTGGTACTATAGGAAGAAAGCATAAATTCCAAAGTCTATTTGTCTTGAACTTAGAATTTGTCTAAGAAAGCCTTTAATCAAACTTGTCCAAAAAAACGCACACACTCACAAAATCTTATAGCTTGATTCCGAGTAAGTCCTTGGGTAACCGAAAGGTTAAGGCTTAAGAATAAGCATAATTATGATGGGGAGAATAGATGAAAACGTAAGACCGAAAGAGAATAAGGTTTGGCAATTTGATGGTTTGCATTGCTTGAGGACAAGCAATAGTTCGAGTTTAGGGGTGTGATAAGTGCTTAGTTCTCTATCACGTTTTACACATTTCATGGAAAATAATCACTTAATCTGCACCTACTTGGACTAAAGCATGTACTTAATGTGAGATATTTAGATATTCTACTTGTGTGACTTATAAAGATGATATTTATAGAATATGCAGGCTTTACTGCACCTTTTATGCAATTGCAAGAATATCTACTGCCGCGACAGTAACTGAGGTCGAAGCAGAACCTGAGGCTGCGGCAGCAGCTGAAGGACAAGTACCGATATTGTAGGCGAACTGAAGAAAAAAATGAGGTGGACGTTTCTGGACAAGCAACACAAGGATCGGAGTTGGGAAGCGAGTAGAAAGCCCAAGTCAAAGGCCACGCAGAAAAGAATCCTTGTGGGAATAAACTTGGAAATAAAATAAATATTTTATTTATGTATTTAACTTGTGTTTCACTCCAAGTTATATTCCTACTTAGGAAAGGTTTGCCCTAGGCCAAGCCTATATAAACCATAGTCATCCAAGGAGAAGAAGATATAGAATGCACGAGAGAAAAGAGTTTTCCATAGATTTTTAGAGTTTTCTTTGTTTCCATTATGTTCTAAACTTTCTTAGGGTTTAGGTGAAGGTTGTTGAGTATTTGTGAGAGAAGATTGAACTTTGTTTTCTTGTTTTATGCAATAAAATATTAAGGTTTGCTTATTCTTTGCCATTCATTGATCTTGCATTCAAGCTCGGGAGAGAAGTTTGTGAGAGATTTATTTATCCAATATTGGCAGAGTTGGATTCACGAAAGGAATAAGTACAATATTTTTCTAGTTGGAAAATACTAACTCGGCCTAGGGATAGGTTAGAGTTTCAGCGGCTAAAAGAAGTGTGAGATTGGTTGGTGGTTATCATTGATTCACGCCGGGAGGTATCATCAAGGACTAGTCATCAACAGTACTCCGACTTAGGGATAAGCGAAGTCATCCAAGGACACTTTGCCGAACCTTAAAGAAGTCCATCCAAGAGCAAGGGATTGCCGCGACGGTCGTTGGTCTTCACTGTCGAGGCAGGAAACTACAGTTCTGCCGAGGCAATGTTGCATTATTTCACAGAACAAAAACAAGTCAATTGAACTCACAATACGATTCAACTGGATCCTGCCCATTCTCTAAATCTGATATTATTTCCATTCACCATTCTCCTTTTATTATTCAGTTATTTTAGTTTTCAAAACAACCAATTTAATCTGTGTCTTTTATTTCTTTTACAGAGCGAGAAGAGAAAAGATAGCATATTAAGTACACCAATCCCTGTGGAGACGATACTTGATACGTATCACTTTATTACTTGCGACGTGTACACTTACACTACTTGCGCACTCTTTTTACACGCAACAATATGTATTGTTGGGGTTTATTTTGGGTACCCATTGCTCTAACTACTACTAGGAAATTCTTTTATATTGTACTTAAGTTACTTGGAACTTGCTTTGCGCTGGCCTCAAAAGTTTTACAAAATATTTTTCCATGTTATTTTTTTCTATTTTTATTATGCTTGATATGAGATCAAAAAGAAAGCTAAAACTTGGTAATAGAGAAGTTGTGAAGATTTGAAGGTATGGACAAGTTCGTGTTGTGGTTTATTTGTGGTGTTGTGATAATCGATCTTGAGTCAACTGCCTCCTCGATCGTGTTAAAGTGAAAAGTTGTTTTGAATTAGTTTAGTCTGAAGAGTTGTTGTTCTAGTGAGTAGTAGGTGACTACATCTTTGAGAATAGCCTCAAGTGTTCAAAATGCTTTCTGTACAAGGTGAATCAAACGTGCTAGAAACGTTCGGATTGTGGTATGGATGTGTATTCCTTAGGTACCAAGATCATGTGGTTTTGAACGTTGAGTTGTAGGAGGAGTTTGAAGTGGGAAGTGAAAGTTTCGGGATTTTAGGATGTTGTTTGTAAGTATGGAAAATAATCATGAATATAAAAAAAGCACTTATACATATACATTAGACATTTTAGAACATACAAACATTCTTGAGCATGATATTAGATTGCATTTTCATGTACTTACATGAGGCATCTAGGGTGACATACAGGAAATCATGCATACATTGTTCATATCTGTGAATATTTCCCTCGTGAAAATGGAAGTTGTGCTAAGGTTAGCCATTTTTGGAAGAAAGTATACGTTTATGGAGGCGTTTGAAAGATACTCTTGTTGGTACCGAGCCATTGTGCAATAGGTGGGAGAATTTTCTAGTAGGTGATTTGAAAAAAGAAGAATTATATCGAAAAAGGTATGGAAGTGTTGGGTTTTGGGTAGGTGTCGGTTTAGTGGTGTAAGTTAAGAGTGTTATAGAGTTAGGAGCAATGTTAGCTTGCGTGAAGTTATCGGAGGAAATGTTGATGGGTTTTAGTTGTAGTGTTGGTTGTCTTTTTTCGTTAATGAGACACGTGGTTTTGTTTTATGGTAATGAGTTAGAATGGTATCTTGATCAAGTTTTTGGAAGTCTTTTATTATGCGTTAGGAAGTAAGAAGTTATGTTAAGAAGTTATGTTGTTGCTTTGAGTAAGGCTTGGTGAAAAGTTATGGTTGTTGCCCAGTGTGTTGGAATAGGCTTGTGAAAGATAGATAGGTTAGGGGCGGTTGGAAACCTTTTTACTAAGATTTGGTTGTTAACCTTGATTAAAGGTCATTGTGTTAAGGTCGTCATGTGGGTTAGAGTGTGTTAGTGGCATTATGGTGTTGGGAAGACATGAGAGTGGAAGAAAGTTAAGGAGGAGGAGTCACTCTAACTCTTTACACTATAAAAATTTCGAGGACGAAATTTCCTTAAGTGGGGGAGAGTTGTAACGCCCAAAAATGGGTCTTGAAGTTAGTGAATCGGTTTCGTCGATTTAGCCTAGTTCATGATTAAATACTTAAAAATTGATTTTTAATTGAAATAAATTATGCAAAAATATCCTAAAATCCTTATTTAATATATATTTGACTTTTTTCAACTCAATTTCGAAAATTGACCCTTGAATCCCTAAGATTTTGAAATTAGTGACTATTTTGTAAAAATTGAAAATTGAAGGATAATTTTATAAAATAAGCCAAAACTTTGAATCTTTAAGGGAATTTAATCCAATTGTAATTCTAATTGATCTAACCTTCTATGGGCTTTTTTAATTAACTCAAAGCCCAAATTTTAAAACATATAACCCTTATTACCTAATTTAATTCTTAAAAACCTATTTTTATTTCATAAACCTAAACCTATTTTTATAATTCCGAATTAACATATTCTTGGCAGTCACTCCATCATATTTTCAAAGATAAACATAAATCTTTTCAATAAAAATTCATTTGGTTAATTATTTATATTTTTCTTCTTCAAAAAGTTATGTTTTTCAATTATTTTTCTTCTCAGAAACCATGAAAGTGGATTGGATCAAATTTAGAGGTTATAAAAAATTCAAACCTATGAATTATAGAGTTCTTTATTGAAATACCGAAGTTATTGGCTTGGTACAATTGTTTTTAACCTTTATTTCAAGAAAAATCGGTTTTGTAGTCAAACTTGTGATTTACGTTCAAAGATTTTATATGGCTGATTTTTATGCATAAATACATGAATATTGAAGTTTTTAGATGTAATAAAGATTTCTTTTAAGTATCCTATCCCTTACATAAGGTTTAGGTGGTGTTTGGAGAGGTTTTCGGTGAGTTTCAATTAAGTTTTATGGTGTTTTTAGGGGCTGTTTGGTATAGGTCCGACATGAGGGATGTTTGGGTGTGTTTTAATGCACTAAACCCTCTAGTTTTGATTCTTGAATCAGGTCAAGAGGTATAGGAACAAGTTTAAAAGAGAATTGAAAATCGAATCGCGTTTTCAAGCGACTTGTCGAGCAAGTTTTGGTAAATTGGTGAGTGGATTATGAGAGTGGGCTACTTCGAAAGTGTTTTAAATGTTTTTTTTTCAAATTTTTAGGGTTTAGTGAAGGTTTGAAAAACGTCCCTATACTCGGAAGTAAGTTTTAAGTAATGCTTTTTTAAAGATTCTCATATTATGTCTTTTTTACTATGTGTTTTAGTCATGCTCATGTTATACTTGTGCATATGTGAATATGCATGTGTTTTCAATGGTCATGATACTATTTTTACAAAGGTTTCTTTTCCATATGATGCTCCCATGGTTTTGTTTTGAAAATATGGGAAAAGTAGTTTTTACTGATTAATGCAATTGATGCATAAAATAGTGGGATGCATGTGGTTATATATTGTTTTTAACTTGAAACTTGAGCATTGATTTTGTTTTGTATTGGTTTATTATGTGATGGCTAAAAGGGATAAGTTGATCGATCAATAGGATTGTAGTGCATTAAATATATAAAATGCGTACGTGTAAAATTTCTTAGTGATGCATTAAGGGGAGCTAATGTTGCGTGATATAAGGGATTTTATCGCATTTGGGTTTGCTAACTAACCCAGACAATAAGGTGAGTTTGGCATTGTGGATTATACCTCCATGTAACCTCGTTCAAGGTACCAAACGAGAGTCCGTTTATCCCAACGATCAGCGGTAGACTAATCGGATCACTAATACCAATATAGCTTAAAAAGCAAGTGTTTTTACTTTGCAATAAGAATTGCATGTGTTGTAAAATTTCTTAGTGATGCATTAAGGGGAGCTAATTGCTATGAATAGCTTATAAGACTTTTTTTTGCTTATTAAGCATGTGTTTTCAAAAAGGTATTTTAAAAAAGTTTTGTGGCTTGCGAGCCATGGCCACTTGCTGATTTTCTAAAGATGGACTTGTTAGCAATGAATGTTTTTCGAAGAGCATGACTTGTTTTTTAAACTTGATTTTGGTATATTATGGGCTGCATTGTAAGGTGTTTTTAAATATGTTTTTATTCACTCACTAAACTTATACTTACCCTCACATTTACCTTGTAATGTAGAGTATTTAATGTGGAGGTAGCAAAGGGAAGCAAGGATCCAAGTAACCACCTAGTGAAAGCTCAAGTACGTCTTTATAACATTAGTAGTTGATGGAGGCTCGGAAGTCCTTTGTTTTTCCACCTTTGTCAGATTGTAATACTTTAGATTGTCGATCCCACATGGACTGTGTCGACTTCACTACCTCTTACGGCTGCACTATAAAAAGTAAAAACACAAGTAATGGTTGAGTTGAGAATTCTAAATTAACTACTAAAACTAAACTAAATCTTGAATAAATAAAGATGAATTAAGTGAGGCTAAGTTGAGTGCTTCGTAGAGAAGAATCCAGTTATGATAAGTATCCACTTATTAATGCAATGGGTTGAACTGCCGCCTCGGCGGGTCGCACAAAGGGTCGCCACAGCTGCCTAGGTGGGGTTATGCCTTGTCGACAATTCAACATTCCATAGTTCGACAGAGCATCCTTGTATGTCTTCTTCCTTATTCCTAAGCGAAGACAACTGTTGAAACCCACATCTTGATGATACCTCCCGGCATGAATTAAGGGCGGATAACAACCAAACACATGCGTCTAGTTAGTCGCTGAAACTGATGGAGGCTAGAAAGTCCTGCTTTTACGATGAAGCATTCGTCCTTCCACCTTTTGTCAGATTGTAGTATTTAAGATGTCGATCCCACGAGGATTGGCGTTACTTACGCAATTTATTCTTCCTGCACAATGGAAAAGTAATTACACAGATAATTGAGTTGGATTATAACTAAGGAAACTAATTAAAGCGATAAAGATAAATGATCAAGAAATCAAGGATGGAGAAATAGGGTAGGTTAGAGTGCTTCGTAGTGTGGGTTCAATTGACTTGTTTTTGTCCAATGCAATTATACATCACTGCCTCGGCAGTACTGCATATTACTGCCTTGGCAGCAACGATACTTGTCTGCTGCGGTAATCCCTTGCTCTTGGGTGGACTTAATCAAGGTTCGGCAAAGTGTCCTTGGATGACCCCGCTTATCCCTAAGTCGAAGTACTGTTGATGACTAGTCCTTGATGATACCTCCCGGCGTGAATCAACTATAACCACCAACCAATCTCACACTTCTTTTAGCCGCTGAAACTCTTAACCTATCCCTAACTGAGTTAGTATTTCGCGATTGAAATACCGTACTTATCCCTTTCGTGAATCTAACTCTCCCGAGTCTAGATAAATAGATTACTTACAAACTTCTCTCCCGAGCTTGAATGCAAGAACAAAGAATGGCAAAGGATAAGCAAACCTTGATATTTTATTGCATGAAACAAGAAAGCAAAGTACAATTTTCTTCCACAACTACTCCACAAACTAACCTAAACCCCAAGGGGACGATGGAGGAGTTTAGGGTTTCCTATGAACACTTGATTTCGAGATATCCTCCTCTCTACATAGGCTATGGTTTATATAGGCTTGGCCTAGGGAAAACCTTCCCAAAGTAGGAATACAACTTGGAGTAAAACACAAGTTAAGTACATAAATAAAAGATATTTATTTTATTTCCTAGTTTATTCCTATAAGGATTCTTTTCCCACGTGGCCTTTGACATTGACTTTCCGTGTGTTTTCCAGCTCCGATTTCTATGCTTCTTGTCTTAAAACGTCCACCTTATTTTTCTCTTAAGATCGCCTATCATATCAACATTTATGTTCCAGGTGCTGCCACGGCCTCCGATGCTGCCGCGTCCTTCAATTGTTGCCGAGGCCTTCAAGTGCTGCCGAGGCGGGTACTAATCTGCATTCCAGCTTTGGTTTCCAGCATCCATCATGCTATCTGGTATTACCTATGTGGTAGTTTCCTGTCTAAGAGAAGAAACCATTAACCGTACCTGTTTTATGCCAAATAATAGATAAATTCATGAATTAAGTATTGGGATGCTGAAATATGGAAATAAGCAGAATTATCCAGTATTGCCATTAAATATGTCCTTTATTAGCAATAATCGAGTGAGAAATTGGTATAAAGAATAAGACTTTTAGGCACTCATTAGAAATCCTGGGCGATTAATCTTTTAACCGGATTAGTCAATGCCCATGAGCAAAGATCGTATTCTCTCGTTTCGTGAGCCTAACTCTCCCGATATTAGACAAATGGATTTTTCTTCACATACTTATCATCTCGAGCTCATATGCAAAGAAGAATAAACTCTAAGAGAGAATAAACTATGAAATAGGTTTTGCATTAATAAATATCTAACATAACATACTATCTTCTCTATCTACTCCACAAACAACCTAAACCTCCGAAGAAATTTAGAACATGATGTAGTCGGCGGCTAAAAGTATTGTCTAGGGTAACTCCTTGTCTAAACTAAACCTAATGTGTGCCTTATATAGGCCAAGCCCTAGGTTAAAGCTTTCCATGCAAGAAAAGAGTTCTAAAGAAGAGAGAAGTATAATTCCTAATTAAACTAAAACAATTAATTCTTATTTCCTAAAATATCTCTTCTTTCCCGCACGTGACTTTGACCAAGGCTTGACTTCATAATTTGACTCGTTCTTTCTTTCGCTCTTTGTTCATTAAGATCAACATCTTTTTCTCTTTCTATCGAGCACTGGTTGTCATCTTCACTCTGCTGCCGCGGCCTCAAAAGTGCTGTCTTGGAGGGTGCTCCATCTACATTTCAGCATCTATCTTCCCAATTGGCCATCTTTATATGTAGTTTTCTGTCTAAGAAAGAAAACTATCAAATACATCTGTTTTATGCCAATTATTAGATGAATTCATGAATTATATGTTTGGATGCTGAAGTATGGAAAATATGCGAAATATTAATGCCCTTGAATCCTGTCCTTTATTAGTAAATATCGGGTGGGAAATGGTAATAAAAATAGGACTTTTATGCACTCATCACACCCCACACTCGAACTATTGCTTATCCTTAAGCAATGCAAGATATAAATTTTAAGTAAGGAATTTTAAGGGAATATATCGTCCTGCCTGCCGCGGCAGAAATCCTTTCTTGACTCGGCCTCTTCTAGGTTCTAGGTATTCCTCGGAATTGGACTATTAGTCTTAGTGAGTGTGTGCGTAGCTATGTCGAAACTGATTTTCTAAGTTCTAATCCTTTTTGTAGCTCAAGACTTCTGACTAAGATTTTTTTTCTTCAATTCTTTTCTTTCTTTCTCCCTAATTAGCTATTCTTACTAGAGCCAATTTCGGGCACCTCTAGTAAGTGGTAGAAAGACTAAGTCCTAGAGCCAGTGATAGGCACCTCTATGGACTAAACTAGAGCCGATGATAGGCACCTCTAGTTAAAATCTAAGCCTAAGTCCTTATTGCTTTTCAAAGAAAAGAACTTGTAAAATCAACTAAGACTAGCAGTGTTTAATATTTTTCAGGCTCATAGTCTAATCCTAAGTACTAAACCTAGTATACCTTTCTGATTTCAAGTCTGGTGAATGGTGCAGACTGCTGCGGCGGCCGGAGAATATATTACTGCCTCGGCAGTTTCAATAAAATTCAACAAACTTAAAAAAATTTGCAGTAAATTGTAAGATTATAAGGATAGAAAATAAGACAATAATACGATAATCGAAATACTTTCCATACATGGCAGATATTTACAGATTACAAAAGAGGAATCAATACTCCCCCACACTCGAGGGATGCATTGTCCTCAATGCATGAAAAGTAAAAAGAAAGCTGAAAATAAAGAGACAAAAGATAAAAGAAATACTACCGCCCTTTTTAGAATGTCGAGGAGGCAAAGGAGTCCTCGGAATCGCTGTCGATGAGAAGCTTGCGACGGCTTTTTGGTGGTTGTTGTGTAGCTGCCGATAGTGGGCTGACAACTTTCTTCTTGGCAGACCGGGGTGGTCGTAGAAGTCCTAAAAAACAAAATAAATTTATTCTTAAACTTAATATAATTATACTTAAAAAGAATGAAAGAGATTAGAGCGAAGTAGAGGAGGACTCGAAGTCGTCTCCTAATATCACTATTTCTTTGAATTCCTGAAAATTCAATCCTTTGTATGGTTTGAGGCGTTATCCATTAACTAGGAATTCATGTCCATCTTATGGGGATATAATTGTAACTGCCCCTTGAGAATGTGTTTGAACAACTTCAAATGGTCCGGACCATCTAGATTTTAATTTTCCAGGGAAAAGCTTTAGTCGCGAATTGTAGAGTAAGACTTGCTGCCCAGGCAGTATCTGTCGTGGCAGTAGTTTCTAATCATGCCATATTTTTGTTTTGTCTTTATATATTCTAGCATTCTCATATGTTGAGGTTCTTAACTCCTCAATTTCATTAAGATCCAATAATCTCTTCTACCCTGGTTTTTCCCAATCCATGTTGACTATTCGTATTGCCCAGTATGCTTTTTGTTCTATTTCTACTGGCAGATGGCAGGATTTGCCATAGACTAGCTGGTAAAGGGACATTTTCAATGGCGTTTTGAATGTCGTTCTATATGTACAGAGTGCATCATCTAATCGAGTGGACCAGTCTTTTCAGGTTGGAATGACCATTTTTTCTAGTATTGTCTTGAGTTCTCTGTTCGACACTACTGCTTGGCCGTTTGTTTGTGGGTCGTATGCTGTGGCAATCTTGTGTGTAACTCCCAATTTCTTTAGGGCGGCGACAATTTGTCTATTGTCAAAATATTTCCCTCCATCACTTATGATTGCACGGGGTACACCAAATCGAGTGAAGATATTTTTCTTTAAGAATTTTTGCACTGTTTTGGCGTCATTCTTTGTTGTCGTGATTGCTTCTACCCATTTAGATACATAATCTACTGTCAATAATATGTAGAGGTTACCATATGAGGATGGAAAGGGTCCCATGAAGTCAATTCCCCATACATCGAACAATTCTACTTCTAGAATGTTTTGAAAAGGCGTTTTGTTTCGTCTGGATATGTTTCCTGATAAGTGTTTAATTTACTATCACTTTTTACACCTTTCATGGACAATAATCACCTAATCTACACCTACTTCGACTAAAACATGTACTTAATATGAGATTTTTAGATATTCTTCTTTTGTAACTTATGAAGATAATATTCATAGACAATGCAGACTTTACGACACCTTTTATTGAATTGCAGGAATATCCACTACCGCGGCAGTAAGTGTGGCCGAAGCAGAACCTGAGGCCGCGGCAGCAGCTGAAGGACAAGTACTGATATTATAGGCGACTTAAAGATAAAAATGAGGTGGACGTTTCTGGACAAACAGCGCAAGGATTGAAGCTGGGAAGCAAGCAGAAAGCCCAAGTCAAAGGCTGCGCGGAAAAGATTCCTTGTGGGAATAAACTTGGAAATAAAACGATTATTTTATTTACTTGACTTGTGTTTTACTCCAAGTTGTATTCCTACTTAGGAAATGTTTGCCCTAGGTCAAGCCTATATAAACAATAGCCGACCAAGGAGAAAATCATCCAAGCGCACGAGAGAATTTTGTTTAGAGTTTTCTTTGTTTCGTTATGTTCTAAATTCTTTTAGGCTTAGGTGACGGTTGTTTAGTATTTTTGAGAAGAGATTGAACTTTATCTTTTCGTTTCAATGCAATAAAATATCAAGATTTGCTTATTCTTTGTTATTCATTGATCTTGCATTCAAGCTCGGGAGAGAAGTTTGTGAGAGATTTATTTGTCTAATATCGGGAGAGTTAGGCTCACGAAAGGGATAAGCATGGTATTTTTCTAGCTGGAAAATACTAACTCGGCCTAGGGATAGGTTAGAGTTTCATCGGCTAAAAGAAGTGTGGGATTGGTTGGTGAGTATAATTGATTCACGTCGAGAGGTATCATTAAGGACTGATCATCAACAGTACTTCGACTTAGGGATAAGCGGAGTCAACAAAGGACACTTTGCCGAATCTTGGTAAAAGTCTACCCAAGAGCAAGGGATTGCCGCGGCGGACGAACATCATCACTGTCGAGGCACTAAAACTGCAGTGCTGCCGAGGTAGTGTTGTGTGACTGCATTGGACAAAGACAAATCAATTGAATCCACAGTACAACACAATTGGATCCTGGCCATCTTCTCATTCTAATTACCTTCTTTTTATTTAGTTTGCTTTATTATTCGAGTTATTTAGTTTACTCAAACCCAATTCACCTGTGTTTTTATTTTAATCCTTCTACAGAACAAGAAGACGCAAGAAAGCACATTAAGTATATCAATCCCTGTGGAGACGATATTCGAATAATACTTATCACTTTATTAATTGAGACGTGTACACTTGCACTATTTGCGCACTCTTTTTACACGCAACAAGTTTTTGGCGCCGTTGTCGGGGATTGGCAACTAAATTTTGTTTTCTTTATTTTCTTGTTTTTTGTTATTTTTATTTAACTTCGGTTTTTCTGGTGTATGACCAGGGCAAACCCAAGCAATCCATTGTACGAATTAGATCTAGAGATTTAACGCATGCGTCAAAGGTTGCGAAGACAAAGCCGAGAAGTTATGGCAGATCATCTAGCAGAACAAAACTTACCCGCTGGCAATGGAAGGCTTCCGCCGCCACCAAGGTCGCAGCAGCTGACTGTTCGAGACTTCTTGGAAGAGGATTTGAATGGGTTAAATCTAGGAGTCGTTACACCAGAGATCGAAGCAGCCCACTTTGAGATAAAACCTGTTATGTTTAATATGCTCAATACTATTGGACAGTTTGGTGGGTCGGTCACTGAAGATGCCAGGCAACACCTCAAATCATTCATGGAGATATGCAATTCATTCAAAATCCAAGGAGTCCATGAAGATATTTTGAGACTGAAATTGTTCCCCTATTCACTGAGGGATAGGGCAAAAACTTGGTTAAATAGCATTCCAGCAGGATCAATAGGATCTTGGAGTAAAATCTGTCGTGATTTCATTACACGATTCAATCCTACTAATTTATATGATCGTATACGTAACGAAATTACTTCTTTTCGACAGGAAGATGATTAACCAATGTATGAGGTATGGGAGCGCTATAGAGAATTGTTGCACAAGTGTCCTTTACATGGATTTCCATTGTGGACACAGGTAACCATGTTTTACAATGCTACCAATGCCCCAACAAGGATGATGTTAGATGCCTCTGCCAACAGAACACTCCTTGACAAGCCACCGGAGGAAGCGATAGAGATTTTGAACAAACTCGCAAAGAATGACTTCCAATTCCATACATCTAGGAGAGGAGGGATGAGACGTCAGGCCACAGTACATGAATTAGGAACATCCAATTCAGTGGCAGCACAATTGGCAACTCTCACTAAGATGGTCCAAAATATGCAAATGCAACATAATACCCATGAGGTTAAGGTAATAGATTCTTCATGTGAGTTATGTGGAGGTAACCATATCTCTTTTGAGTGCATGCAGAATCAGGAATCTAGCCTTTATGTGGGAAACTATAACCAAAACAACAACGTGATGTCCAACACATATAATCCAGCTTGGAAAAGGCATCCAAATTTTTCATAGAGCAACCCCAATAATACTTTGAATCCAACGGTTCAATCCTCAGGTTTCCAGCAAGCAATTCCAATGCAACATCCGCCGTCGCAGCAGCAGCCACTACCACAGCAGCAGCAGCCACTGCCGCAACAGCAGAGGCGACAACAGCAACCCATAAGTTCACTGGAAAATTCTCTTAAGGCATTTATGATGAAAACCGAATCATATATGGCTAAGAATAGTAACTTTATTAAGAGAACCGATGCTTTCATAAGTAGAACTAAAATGAGGTTACAAAATCAAGAGGCAACCATTAAAACACTGAAAACTCAAGTTGGGCAGTTCGCTCAAAGTCTGACCACTAGACCTCAAGGAGGATTACCTAGTAATACTGAAGTTGCAAGGGGAAAAAGCCATGAACAATGTAAAGCAATCACCACTAGGAGTGGCTTAAAACTTAAGGAGAATCCAAGCAGTTCGAACAAAGTCCCAACAAAGGAACAAGAAGAATCAAATGGAGAAGACAGAGATATTGCATTAGATGATCATATCACAGAAGGCACTGCCCAGGCAAAAAAATCGACAACTCCACGTCAAGTGGCCGAGGCAGCACCAACACCAGTGATACCAGGTATTAAATTCCAAACTAATGAGACACTGGAGGAAATGCGACCCCCGCCACCTTTTCCAAAAAGGCTGAAAAGACAAAAACAAGATTATCAATTTAAAAAGTTCCTAGACATCCTAAAGCAAGTGCATATAAATTTACCGTTAGTTGAAGCAATAGAACAAATGTCAAACTATGCCAAATTCTTAAAAGACGTTGTTTCTAAAAGAACAAGGCTTGGTGAGTTTGAAACTGTTGCCGCAACCGAAGGATGCATGGCCATGCTGCATAATCACATGCCCCCTAAATTGAAAGATCCTGGCTGTTTTACTATACCATCTGCGATAGGAAGCTACTATAAAGAAAAGGCCTTGTGCGACTTGGGAGCAAGCATCAACTTAATGCCAAAATCTGTATTTCAGAAGCTTAGAATAGGAAGGGCAAAACCTACAACCGTGATGCTCCAATTGGTGGATAGATCATATGTGCAACCGGAAGGAAAAATCGAGGACATATGGGTAAGAGTAGATAAATTTATTTTTCCAGATGACTTCCTTGTTCTTGATTGTAAAGCAGATGACAATGCACCGATCATCCTAGGCTGACCTTTCCTAGCTACTGGACACACCCTTATTGATGTGGAGAAGGGAGAATTAACAATGCGAGTCAACGAACAGTAAGTCACACTTAACGTTTTCCAGATTTTAAAAAGACATGATGATCTAGAGGAGTGCCAGGTAATTTGTACCAAAGAGGCAGACAGTGCAATGCCTTGCCTCATCAAACACTGCCTCGGCAGCAGTGACAGTAATTCTTCACAGTGCTGCCTCGGCAGTACAATGGACGATTGTTACAGAAATGCATTAAACAGTATGCCTGAAGCTGAGGAAGTTAATTGGACAACACACCACCTTGGTAAGTACTTCGAACCTCTAAATTATCCAAGTAAGGACACAAAACCTTCGAATGAGGAACCATTAAAGATCGAATTAAAACCTTTACCTGATAAATTAAAGTATGTTTATTTAGGACCTAACCACACAATGCCCATAATTATTTCTTCTGAGTTGCAGCCCGAACAGGAACAAAGCTTGATAGAGATGCTGCGGTAGCACAAGAAGGCAATTGGGTGGTCAATTGATGATTTGAAGGGAATAAGCCCAGCAGTTTGTATGCACAAAATCCTTTTAGAGGAAGATCATAAACCTACTATTGAGGCCCAAAGGAGACTCAATCATGCCATGAAAGAGGTAGTACGCAAGGAGATAATCAAATGGCTTGATGCTGGTATCATCTACCCTATCTCTGACAATGCATGGGTGAGCCCGGTACAATGTGTACCTAAGAAATGAGGCATGACCGTGATAAAAAATGAAAACAATGAACTAATCCCAACCAGGACTGTGACCGGTTGGAGGGTTTGTATGGATTATCGCAAGTTAAATAAGGCAACAAAGAAGGACCACTTCCCATTGCCCTTTATTGATGAAATGCTTGATAGACTTGCTGGTAAGCCTTTTTATTGTTTTCTTCATGGTTATTCAGGTTATAACCAGATTGCTATAGACCCTAAGGACCAGGCAAAACTACCTTTACTTGCCCGTATGGAATATATGCATTTAGAAGAATGCCATTCGGCCTTTGTAATGCCCTGACAACTTTTCAACGATGTATGATGGCAATTTTTCATGATATGGTGGAAGACTTCCTGGAAGTATTCATGGATGATTTTTCAGTCTTTGGAGATGACTTCGAACATTGCCTCGGCAATTTAGCAAAGGTGCTGCAAAGATGTGAAGAATCCAACTTAGTACTTAACTGGGAAAAATGTCATTTTATGGTCAAGGAAGGTATTGTCTTGGGTCACAAAATTTCATCACAAGGCATAGAAGTTGAAAAAGCCAAGATCGATGTGATAAAGAAATTGCCTCCACCAATTTCAGTCAAGGGAGTTAGAAGCTTCTTGGGTCACGCAGGTTTTTATAGGATATTTATTGCTAATTTTTCAAAAATCTCTAAACCTCTTTGTGTTTTACTTGAACAGGATAGGAAGTTTGAATTTAGTAAGGAATGTAGTGAAGCATTCGAGACCCTCAAGGAGAAGCTGATCACTGCACCGATCGTAGTCCCACCAGATTGGGCCTTGCCCTTTGAAATAATGTGTGATGCTAGTGATCATGCTGCCGGGGCAGCACTTGGGCAGAGAAAGAACAATATTTTCCATGTTATTTACTATGCTAGTAAAACCCTTAATGAGGCCCAAATTAATTACACCATCACGGAGAAGGAATTACTAGCCGTAGTCTTTGCTTTTGATAAGTTCCGATCCTACCTTCTCGGAACAAAAGTGACTGTCCACACAGATCATTCGGCAATCAAGTACCTTTTCTCGAAGAAGGATGCCAAACCAAGACTAATTAGATGGATTCTTCTTTTGCAGGAATTTGAAATAGAAATTAAGGACAAGAGAGGTACGGAAAACCAAGTAGCTGACCATCTTTCCAGGTTAGAAGCTGGGGAGAAAAACATGCCACTGGAAGAAATACAAGACACATTCCCAGACGAGCACATCCTGCAAGTCTCAGTAGTAGCAGAAGACACTGCTGAGGCAGCACGCGCGGCAGTATACAACTGTGCTGCCACAGCGGTAAGTGAATATATTTCGACAACATTGATAAAAGACCTTACTGCAGTCAAAGCCACTCCCTGGTATGCTAATCTAGTTAATTATTTAGCCAGTGGTATTTTACCTTATAACCTTAATTATAATGAAAAAAGAGGTTTCAGCATAATGCAAGGCATTATTTTTGGGACGACCCTCTTTTGTTTAAGTAATGTGCAGATCAGGTTATAAGAAGATGTGTTCCCGAGGAAGAGCAACAAGAAATGCTCCGGCACTGCCATGATTCACCTTGTGGAGGACATTTTGGAGGAAATAGAACAGTAGGCAAAGTGCTTCAATCAGGCCTTTATTGGCCCACACTTTTTAAAGATGCCCAACTCTATTATAAGCACTGTGATCGATGCCAACGTACGGGCAACATCTCTAGACGTAATGAGATGCCATTGCAGCCCATAATGGAAGTAGAATTGTTTGATGCTTGTAGTATAGACTTTATGGGACCATTCCAATCATCTCAAGGCAATCTCTATATCCTTATAGTAGTGGATTATGTCTCTAAATAGGTCGAAGTAATTGCTACACCACACAATGATTTCAAGACTGTGAATAAATTCCTCAAAAGAAACATCTTCACCAGATTTAGGATTCCTAGAGCAATCATTAGTGATGAAGGTAAGCACATCGGATTGCCACAGCGTATCATCCACAGAAAAATGGGCAGGCTGAGATATCAAACAGGGAATTGAAACAAATCCTTGAAAAGGTGGTCAACCCATCTCGAAAGGATTGGTCTTACCATCTAGATGATGCCATGTGGGCATATAGGACAGCCTACAAGACCCCATTGGGAACATCCCCATACAGGCTTGTATTTGGAAAGGCATGTCATTTGCCTGTGGACATTGAACATAAAGCATACTGGGCAGTCAAAAATCTGAACATGGAATGGGAGAAGGTTGGCCAGAAAAGACTGTTAGATCTCAATGAAATTGAAGAATTCCGAGAAGCAGCCTATGAAAATGCTAAGATCTACAAGGAAAAGACCAAAAGATGGCATGATCATAAATTACTGCCGAGACAGTTCCTGCTGGGGCAGCAAGTTATTCTTTTCAATTCCAGGCTCAAAATGTTCCCAACCAAACTCAAGTCCAGATGGTCAGGCCCATTTGATGTTGTTCAAGCTTATCCACATGGGGCAGTCACGATAAAATCACAAAAAGATGGGCATGAGTTCAAAGTTAATGGCCAACGTTTGAAACACTATTCTGGAACACATGATATAAGGCTTGTGGAAACCATCACCTTAGGAGATGCACTTGCATGGACTCCTATTGTGAACTAATTTTTTTTTCTTGCATTTTTAGGATTAGTTTTAGTTTAAAAGTTTTTATAATTTCAAAGTTTTAATAATTTTCCTGCATTCTTATTTCTAATGTTTCATTTTTATTTTTAAGCTTTAGGCAAAGAATCAAGATGCAAAGTGACAACAGTATGCAATCTGCCGCAGCAGAGCACAGTGCCAAGGCCACAGCAGTCCAACGGGCAAAAATAGCCTAACGGCTAGTCTTGCGAAAATCCAGGGCCGCGGCAATAAATGCCAACGGCTAGAAACGGCTAGCACACGGCCAAGGCCTATATAAGCACATTTTCACAATGAACTATTCAATCTTGCACTCTTGAAATCTTTGAACTCTCTATTTCTCTTTTGCTCTCAATTATTTTCTCTAAATTTCTCACAACTCTAAATGGCTACCTACAACAGATTTGCTCCCGCATATGTGGCCGAGCGTTTCAACCGCTCTTTTGTTGCTCGGAAATTATGGGAAGAGCAAGGTTTCCAGCACTCTGATGAAGAAAACTATGGTATCGAGCACTAATTGTTCGACAGAATCAAATATCAAGAATGGGAAATTTTTTGCCTGCAACCTACTCAGGCCAATGCAACAATAATGCGAGAATTCTACGCTCATGGGCCGAGCAAGGACTCTCTGTATGTGCACTGCCGAGGCAAGCCAGTTAGACTTGATGTCGAGACAATAAATCTGTTCTACGGCCTAACCCCTGATCGTGATGACCATTCCGCATTCATGGAAGACATCACAAATGAAGATTATGAACTCATCAAGGACGACCTGTGTTATGCAAACACTAATTGGGAAACTGGTTCCCACCATGGCTCCGTGACAAGGCAAAACCCCGAGGCCAAGTTGTGGAACACATTTGTCAAGAGAAGACTCATCCCCACCTCCCACAACAGCACCGTCGATAAGTGGAGGTTGGTTCTTATCCAGTCCATAATCAACAAACGCATCATCAATGTGGGAGAGCTGATCATCCAAGAAATTTATGAGCGTGGCCAGAAGGAGAATGGGCCATTGTATTTTCCATGCCTAATAATGGGTATCTGCAATGCCGCGGGTATCCCAACCTAGGATACCGATGAAATCACCGTCCAAAGGCGTGGTTGGACGATGGAGTAGTGCCACAGAGTCATGCAGATCACACAAATAGAACCGGTCCAAGCGACACCCCAACCAGGCACTTTCGACACCTCTGTCGGGGCCCAATACACAGTAGATATACCTGCTACTTCACATAGCTCAACCCCAGCAGACAATTACCAGGAGCTGCTACAGAATATGGCAGCAATGGACATCAGGCAGCAAAGATTTATGGAGTATCAGTGGGATTTCAACACGGCCCTCGCCCATATGATGGTAAGTAATTTTCCACACCAAGGGGCCCAGTTTCCGGACTTCCCCACCGGTAGGTTTTTCACGGCTGCACCCTACACCGAGACCACTCCAGCACTAGGAGGACCGAGGCCTTTCTACCCTACTGGCCCTCAGCAGCAATTCAATGCCGCAGGCCCATCTCGACCAGCAGAGCCTGCCACGGCATCCTCTGCCAGCCGACGACCATCCAAGAGGAGAGCTGTTTTTAGCACGCCACCAGGATCCCACATTATAATGGGTAGTCTCTCGGCAGAGATTGATGCTTATGTGCATCAAACCTCAACAGCTGTCGGGCCCAGTATTCATCCCGCATGGGCAGACCTAATAAATGTAGAAGATGAAGGCGGGACAGATATAATGGCCACGGAAGAAATTGCCGACGAGGAAGAAAGAGAAGAAGTGGAGGCTCCAATGCAACGACACCACCTACACGAGTCCAACCGCCCCGACAGGCCAAAGCTCAGCCATCACCATCCCCAAGAACGAAACAGTCGGTATCAAGGCCACGGAAATTGATTGTCACAAGCAGCTCTTCGGAGTCTCTTTAAATTTTACATCTTTATGCTGCTGTTATATATTTACTTGTTCATTTTCATATTTTGTTCCTGCTATGTGCTATGGTAATAAGCATTGAGGACAATGTTTGGTTCGAGTTTGGGGTTGTAAATCTACTGCTGAGGCAATTCACTACCGCGGCCTTACCATGAAAGGAAGTATTTAAGCTGTTTTTAATTTTTTTTTCTCCACCACCTTACTTGAATTATTGCCTATACTTTTGCACTGCTCTACTTCAATATTGCTTTAGTTTATTCTTTTGAGGCTATAGAAATCTTTCTCCTTACCATAGTTAGGTCCTGTTTAGAAGACTTAACTTTAGGATACTTAAGGAAGAAACTTAGAAGCTTGCTATAGGATTGATTTTAAGATCACTTTTGGGACTTGTATGATTTTAGGAATTCTTTTAATGAACTTAGGTGATAAGGACTTGGATTTATGGAATGATAACTAGAGGTGCCCGAAATTGGCTCTAGTTTATGCTTAAAAAATTAGCTAGTAATAAAACACAACCCTTGAGGTGCCAGAAATTGGCTCAAGTGTTGGTACTATAGGAAGACATCATAAATTCCAAAGTATATTTGTCTTGAATTTAGAGTTTGTCTAAGAAAGCCTTTAATTAAACTTGTCCACAAAAACACACACACTCACAAAATCTTATAGCTTGATTTCGAGTAAGTCCTTGGGTAACCAAAAGGTTAAGGCTTAAGAATAGGCATAGTTATGGTGGGGAGAATAGATGAAAAAGTAAGTCCAAAAGAGAATAAGGTTTGGCAATTTGATGGTTTGCATTGCTTGAGGACAAGCAACAACTCGAGTTTGAGGGTCTGATAAGTGTTTAATTCACTATCACTTTTTACACCTTTCATGGACAATAATCACCTAATCTACACCTACTTGGACTAAAGCATGTACTTAATGTGAGATTTTTAGATATTC
This sequence comes from Abelmoschus esculentus, assembly GCA_035048815.1. Taxonomy (NCBI): domain Eukaryota; kingdom Viridiplantae; phylum Streptophyta; class Magnoliopsida; order Malvales; family Malvaceae; genus Abelmoschus; species Abelmoschus esculentus. Next base: position 9,331,081 of record JAUCBN010000002.1, on the reverse strand, counting down.
TGCTTTTGTAACTTATGAAGATAATATTCATATACAATGCAGACTTTACAGCACCTTTTATTGAATTCCAGGAATATCCACTGCCGCGGCAGTAAGTGTGGCCGAAGCAGAACCTGAGGCCGCGGCAGCAGCTGAAGGACAAGTACTGATATTATAGGCGACTTAAAGATAAAAATGAGGTGGACGTTTCTGGACAAACAGCGCAAGGATTGGAGCTGGGAAGCAAGCAGAAAGCACAAGTCAAAGGCTGCGCGGAAAAGATTCCTTGTGGGAATAAACTTGGAAATAAAACAATTATTTTATTTACTTGACTTGTGTTTTACTCCAAGTTGTATTCCTACTTAGGAAAAGTTTGCCCTAGGTCAAGCATATATAAACAATAGCTGACCAAGGAGAAAATCATACAAGCGCACGAGAGAATTTTGTTTAGAGTTTTCTTTGTTTCGTTATGTTCTAAATTCTTTTAGGCTTAGGTGAAGGTTGTTTAGTATTTGTGAGAAGAGATTGAACTTTGTCTTTTCGTTTCAATGCAATAAAATATCAAGATTTGTTTATTCTTTGCTATTTATTGATCTTGCATTCAAGCTCGGGAGAGAAGTTTGTGAGAGATTTATTTGCCTAATATCGGGAGAGTTAGGCTCACGAAAGGGATAAGCACGGTATTTTTCTTGTTGGAAAATACTAACTCAGCCTAGGGATAGGTTAGAGTTTCATCGGCTAAAAGAAGTATGGGATTGGTTGGTGAGTATAATTGATTCACGCCGGGAGGTATCATCAAGGAATGGTCATCAACAGTACTTCGACTTAGGGATAAGCGGAGTCATCAAAGGACACTTTGCCGAATCTTGGTAAAAGTCTACCCAAGAGCAAGGGATTACCGCGGCGGACGAACATCATCACTGTTGAGGCAGTAAAACTGCAGTGCTGCCGAGGCAGTATTGTGTGACTGCATTGGACAAAGACAAATCAATTGAATCCACAGTACAACACAACTGGATCCTGGCCATCTTTTCATTCTAATTACCTTCTTTTTATTTAGTTTGCTTTATTATTCGAGTTATTTAGTTTACTCAAACCCAATTCACCTGTGTTTTTATTTTAATCCCTCTACAGAGCAAGAAGACGCAAGAAAGCATATTAAGTATACCACTCCCTGTGGAGACGATATTCGAATAATACTTATCACTTTATTACTTGAGACGTGTATACTTGCACTATTTGTACACTCTTTTTACACGCAACATTTCCCATCCTTTGGCATCGATCACATCTTTGACAATATTCCTGTGCATCTTTATATAGGGTTGGCCAGTATAATCCGAATTGCAGTAACTTGGCTGTCGTTCTGTTGCCGCCGAAATGTCCGCCATAGGGAGATGCATGACATTGTGCTAGCACACTTTCTTGTTCCTCTTCCAGGATGCACCGCCTTATGATTTGATCTGCACATTGTTTAAATAGAAGGAGGTCATCCCAAAGGTAATGCCTTACATCATATTTGAACCTTTTCTTTCCTTGATGGTTAAGGTGAGGAGGAAGATTGTCACTAGTGATATAATTAACAATATCAGCATACCAGGGTCTTATGGTCGCGGCCAAGGCAGAGTGGTGGATGTACTCAGATCTTATGTTCGCGATCTTGTCTATCGTGAGTTTAGGATCTACTGCTGATACTTTCCATACAGCCGTCGTGGCAACCAGTATTTGTTCGTCAGGGAAAGTATCTTTGATTTCTTATTTTGATTTTATTGTCTTTTCTCCTTCTAGGCGTGATAAGTGATCTACCACTAGGTTCTCCATTCCCTTTCTATCCCTTATTTCGGCTTCAAATTCTTGTAGTAGTAGTAGTATCTATCGTATTAAACGAGGTTTTGCATCTTTTTTGGATCGTAGATATTTTATAGTAGAGTGATCTGTATGTACAATTAACTTGCTACCGATGAGATATGAGCGAAACTTATCGAATGCAAAAATTACTGCTAACAGTTCTTTCTCTATTATGGTGTAATTGATTTGGGCATCATTCAAGGTTTTACTTGCGTAGTGTATGACATGGAAGGTCTTGTTCTTTCGTTGCCCAAGTACTTCCCCGACAGCATAATCACTTGCGTCGCACATCAGTTCGAATAGTTCATTCCAGTCAGGTAGAACCACTACAGGTGCTGATATGAGTTTCAGTTTCAATGTTTTGAAATCTTTTACACATGCTTCGTCAAAAATAAATGGTTTATTTAGTTCCAGTAGTGAGGATAAGGGTTTAGTTATTTTAGAAAAATCCTCAATGAATTGTCGTTAGAAACCAGCATGTCCAAGGAAACTGTGTATGCCTTTGACTGACGTTGGTGGCGGCAATTTTTCTATCACCTCTATTTTGGCCTTGTTGACTTCGATGCTGCGACAGGAGATCTTGTGGCCGAGCACTATTCCTTCATTAACCATAAAATGACATTTTTCTCAATTTAAAATTAGGTTCGTGTCTCCACATCTTTCTAGTACTTTTTCTAGGTTGCTGAGGCAGCTATCAAAGTCATCTCTGACCACAGAGAAGTTGTCCATAAAAATCTCAAGGTAGTCCTCAATCATGTCGGAGAAAATAGCCATCATGCATCGTTGAAAAGTGGCAGGAGCATTGCATAGCCCAAAGGGCATCCTTCTGAATGCATATGTCCCGTATGGGCATGTGAAGGTTGTTTTGGCTTGGTCTTCGGGAGCTATGGCAATCTGATTGTATCCTGAATATCCATCTAAGAAGCAATAATATGGTTTACCGGCTAACCTATCAAGCATTTGGTCAATGAATGGTAAAGGGAAGTGATCCTTTCTTGTTGCTTGATTGAGTTTCTGATAATCCATACATACTCTCCACCCGGTTACCGTTCTTGTTGGAATTAATTCATTATTCTCGTTTGAGATTATTGTTATTCCACCCTTTTTTAGAACACATTTTACTGGACTTACCCATGTGCTGTCGGATATGAGGTAGATGATTCCTGCATCGAGCCATTTTATAATTTCTTTTCTTACCACTTCCTTCATTGCATGATTTAGTCTTCTCTGTGCATCAATTATGGGTTTATGATCTTCTTCCAATAATATTTTATGCATGCACACTGATGGATTGATTCCCTTTAGATCTGCAATTGTCCATCCAATCGCCTTTGTATGCTGTCGTAGCATGTCAGTAAGCCGCTTTTCCTGTTCAGGCTGCAGCTTAGAAAAAATAATTATTGGTAGAGTATCATTTGATCCCAAATAAACATATTTTAATTGCTCAGGTAGTGGTTTTAATTCCAATTCTGAAGGTTGTTCTATAGATGGTTTATGTTTCTTACTTCCACTTAAAGTATAATCGAGTGATTCAAAATACTTACCTGGATGTGTGTGCACCCAATAACCTTCTTCCGTTTGCTTTTCTTGTATCTTTGTATCTTGGTTGTCAATGCATGATTTTCCATAAAAACAGCGGTCGTGGCATTCAATATCACTGCCCTGGCGGGCTTCGTCTAAACAATCTGGTTCAGCATCGAGGTCTTCTAATTCGTCTGGATGCTTTAAAGTTTTGAACACATTGATCTTTACTTGTTGGTCATTGATCCTTATGACCAATTCGCCTTTCTCACAATCGATCAATATTCTGCTCGTGGCTAGGAATGGCCTTCCCAATATGATCGGAGCATGTTTATCTGCTTCACAATCAAGAATTAAGAAGTCAGCAGGAAATATAAATTTATCCACTCTTACCAGGATATTTTCAATTTTTCCTTCCGGTTGGACGTAAGAGCGGTCTGCCAGTTGCAGCATCACTGTTGTTGGTTTAGCCTGCCCGATGCCTAGCTTTTGGAATACTGACTTAGGCATGAGATTTATGTTAGCGCCTAAGTCGCATAGTGCCTTACCCACGTATTGATCACTAATAGAGCATGGTATGGTGAAGCTACCAGGATCTTTTCTTTTGGTCGTGGCTTTGTTGTGTAGCATTGCCACACACCCTTCTGTTGCGGCAACTGTCTCAAATTCCCCTATTTTTGTCCTCTTCGATATAATATCCTTAAGGAACTTGGCATAGTTGGGCATTTGTTTAATTGCCTCCACTAAAGGTATATTTATGTGTACCTGTTTAAGAATGTCCAAGAATTTCTTAAACTGATATTCTTGTTTTTGTTGTTTCAAACTTTGTGGGAAAGGTGGTGGTAGCCGCAAGTCTTCAATTCTTTTATTGTATTGGAATCTTATCTGTGGTGCGGCAGTGGCATCATCTATTATGGCAGCATCGTCGGCAGTATATGTTGGTTCCTTTACCTTGGGTATTTCATCAGTAGCTACTTGAGGTGCTACTGTCTCAGTATTCTTACCTACTGTCTGAGCAGGTATTTCAGGGTCCTTTAGTTGTAATCCACTCCTAGTGGATATTGCTTTGCATTGTTCATGAGGACCAGTTCTAGTGACTTTAGTATCGCTAGGCAGACTTCATATAGGTCGGCTTTTCATCTGTTGTGCCATCTGTCCTACTGCAGTTTCCAGCGTCTTGAGAGCAGCTTCATTGTTTTGCATCCTCATCTCTGTCCTGTCCATGAAAGTATCGGCTCTCTGAATGAACTTATTGGTGTTCGCAATGTAAGCGCCAGTTTGAGCCATGAATGTCTGCAGTGTGTTTTCCAGGGTTTGGACATCTGTTGTTTGCTGCGGCGGCGACAGTGCCTGCTGCGGCATCTGCTACTGAGCAAATCTGTTTTGCTGGAATCTAGTAGATTGCACTGATTGATGTTACGGGTTAAGTGCAGTGTTAGGATTACTCCATGAGAAGTTTGGATGTTTCCTCCATGTTGGGTTATAATTATTGGACATATTGTTTCGATTGAAATTTCCAACATAAAAGGAAGATTCTGGATCTTGCGGGCATGTGCTTGTATCATGTTTATCACCACATGTTTCACAACAAACAGTGACTGCCTTAACTTCTCGAACGTGACTCGACTTTTGCATATCCTTAACCATGTTTGTCAAAGCTGACAGTTGAGTAAGGATAGAATCTGAAGAGTTGGAGCTTGTCATACCTCGCCTAGTTATTCCTCTTCTGGTGGTCGGGTGTTGATAATCATTCTTTTCTAACTTATCCAGAATTTCTAAGCTCTCATGGGGTGGGCGGTCTAAAAGGGTACTGTTTGCGGAGGCATCAAGTATCATTCTCGTAGGGGTGTTTACAGCATTGTAGAAGATTGACACTTAAGTCCATTCGGGTAAACCATGCATAGGGCATTTTCTATATAACTCTCGGTATCTTTCCTAGGCCTCATACATTGATTCGTCTTCATCTTGCCTAAATGATGTGATGTCGTTTCTCAGCTTATCAGTCATATTGTTATAACTGAATCGGGGAAGGAAACTTCGGCAAAGCTCAGTCCATGAGTTCAACGATCCAGGTTGGAGGTTATTTAACCAAGATTTTGCCCTATCCCTCAGTGAATAGGGAAACAGTTTTAACTTTAATATGTCGGCAAAAACCCCCGGTAGTTTAAACGAATTGCAAATTTCCAAAAACGACTTAAGGTGTTGCCGAGTGTCTTCGTTGGCCGATCCTCCAAATTGGCCTAGAGTGTTGATCATGTTGAACATGACCGGTTTTAATTCAAAATATTCTACCTCTATATTAGGCATCGCAACGGCAGGAGTTAATCCATCCAAATCTTCCTCTAAATAATCACGAATTGTTCGTATACGCTCTTGTTGAGGTGGATTGGCAGGATCAACAACTGCGAATGCGCCTTGGTTGTCTGCCGCGACGGCATTCATGCCAGCGTTGTTCTGCTGGCCAAGTGCTATGTTCATCCTTTCTCGTATCCCTTGTCGTAAACGCCTTGCGGTCCTTTCGATTTCGGGATCGTATGGATATTGTTCTATCGATTGATTAGACCTTGTCATACACAAAACAACCCTAGTTAGTTAAAAGAGATTTAAAAAGAAAAAGAAAAAGGTGCAGAAATAATTGGTAGTAAAATTGAGCACTAGTCCCCGGCAGCGGCGCCAAATCTGATGGAGGCTCGGAAGTCCTTTGCTTTTCCACCTTTGTCAGATTGTAATACTTTAGATTGTCGATCCCACAGGGACTGTGTCGACTTCACTACCTCTTACGGTTGCACTATAAAAAGTAAAAACACAAGTAATGGTTGAGTTGAGAATTCTAAATTAAAGTAATGGTTGAGTTGAGAATTCTAAATTAACTACTAAAACTAAACTAAATCTTGAATAAATAAAGATGAATTAAGTGAGGCTAAGTTGAGTGCTTCGTAGAGGAGAATCCAGTTATGCTAAGTATCCACTTATTAATGCAATGGGTTGAACTGCCGCCTCGGCGGGTCACACAAAGGATCACCGCAGCTGCCTAGGCGGGGTTATGCCTTGTCGACAATTCAACATTCCATAGTTCGACAGAGCATCCTTGTATGTCTTCTTCCTTATCCCTAAGCAAAGAGAACTGTTGAAACTCATGTATTGATGATACCTCTCGGCGTGAATTAAGGGCAGATAACAACCAAACACATGCGTCTTGTTAGTCGCTAAAATCCTGTGCGGTTAATCTCTTAACCGGATTAGTCAATGCTCATGAGGAAAGACCGTATTCTCTCATTTCGTGAGCCTAACTCTCCCGATATTAGACAAATAGATTTTTCTTCACATACTTATCATCTCGAGCTCATATGCAAAGAAGAGTAAATGTCAAGAGAGAATAAACTATGAAATAGGTTTTGCATTAATAAATATCTAGCATAACATAACTATCTTCTCCAACTACTCCACAAACAACCTAAACCTCCGAAGAAGTTTAGAACATGATGTAGTCGGCGGCTAAAGGTATTGTCTAGGGTAACTCCTTGTCTAAACTAAACCTAATGTGTGCCTTATATAGGTCAAGCCCTAGGTTAAAGCTTTCCATGCAAGGAAAGAGTTCTAAAGAAGAGAGAAATATAATTCCTAATTAAACTAAAACAATTAATTCTTATTTCCTAAAATATCTTTTCTTTCCCGCACGTGACTTTGACCAAGGCTTGACTTCGTAATTTGGCTCCGTCTTTCTTTCGCTCTTTGTTCATTAGGATGAGCATCTTTTTCTCTTTCTATCGAGAACTGATTGTCATCTTCACTCTGCTGCCGCGGCCTCAAAAGTGCTACCTTGGCGGGTGCTCCATCTATATTTCAGCATTTGTCTTCCTAATTGGCCATCTTTATATGTAGTTTCCTGTCTAAGAAAGAAAACTATCAAATGCATCTATTTTATGCCAATTATTAGATGAATTCATGAATTATATGTTTGGATGCTGAAGTATGGAAAATATGCAGAAATATCTATTAAATCCCTTGAATCCTGTCTTTTATTAGTAAATATTGAGTGGGAAAATGGTAATAAAAATAGGACTTTTATGCACTCATCAGTAGTAGTGAAAGAGCAATGAGGATGGGATATTATATTGAGAATGGTGTTTATGCTAATTAGTCATTCAATGGCTTTGTTGATTATCTATGTTGATATTAGCTTTGTGACTTGGATTTGAATTACCTATTAGTATATAAGTGGTTATAATGAAGTTATATTGGAATTTGATTCTTGTTATCCCTATGTGTGAATTTGAGTATTGTTGATATTGAAGCATGACTAATTTGAGTTGAATCTATGATGTGGTTATTTAGGTTGCAATGCATCTAATAAGTTATACATGATATGTGGATGATATTTACTTAGTTGTATATGCATCTAAAAAATATTTTGAAAATTTTGCATAAAATTAAATGAGTTGTAAATACTAATTTAAGCCAAAATTTGGCATACAAGCATGTAATGAACTTAATTAAAGGTTGGTAACTTTAATTTCACAATTAATCCCTAAATTTTTTTGAAAATTACATTTTGGTCCCTAAAGCATGTTTGTACGTTTTAGGACTCATTCCTTATATGTTTCCGCTGCAACTGAATATAATCTATGCATGAACATGTAGGATCAAAATAAGGTATCTAGATAAGATAAAAAAAGTAGGGTCATTTATCGAGGCGAGTCTTCGGATTAGCTTCGGTATTCCTCGTGTAACTCGTTCGAGTCGGGTTTTGTCTAGACCGGATCGAGAGGGTTACATTTTTATTGTTAGTTTTTATTCATACATCTCTAAAAATTTTAAATTTTCGTAAAATTTTATTAAGTATAAAAGTTTATACACTCTAGTTTAAAAATTTTATATTTTCCCATAAATATATGATATTCATTTTCAAGTGGCCTTCACTCATTGGTGTAAATCGTTTGTCCCCTAATCGTAACTCCTTTGGTGCTTTCGCTTGAAATTAGTAAATTTAGGGTATAATGTTAGGAGTAATAGTTGTAGTTTAGGAAATTATGGTTATGGTGTATTTAAGAGTTTATGATATAGAAAATAATGGTTGAGATTTAAATTTTAAATTTTTAAAAATTTTTATTAGAGGATATGGAAGGATGGATGATTTGAGGCAAATGATTTTTATTCCTCACTCATAGGGACAAACACAAAATTTTATGTCAAGAATATAAATTATTACAAAATTACATTAAAAATTTTAAAAATAAAAAATTTTAAAATTTTAAAAGATATAATTAAATCATTAATAAATATATATATTAATTACATAAATATTTTAAATTTTTAAAGAGTATAATAATCCTTTCTGCATGTGATTGGAATCATATTGGCGAAGGATACTCGATTTATAGATCAATCTGCATCCAATTTCAATTATTACATATTTTTTATACGTGTTGCCGCTCAGTTAATTAGAAAAACCAATAATTCTTTATAAAAAAACCCAATAATTGATATATATATATATATATATATAACCAATGTTTATCTTCGATCACGTCACATCACATATATAGTGACCCTTTCGTTAATTAAAAATTTAAAAGTTTATCAAAAATTTTAAAGAAAGATTAAAATGTAAATAAAAATTCAAATATGAAAGTTTAAAAATTAAAAAGTCTTGGAAAAGAAGTTTTTGAAATTAAACCAAACCATGGGATATGATTAAAATGAAAAAAGTTTAAAGAACTAGGGGTTTTGAAAAATTAGGGATTAAAAAAATAAGAATTTAGGAATTAAGGATTTTAATTAAAAGATAGAGATTTGAAGAAATTGGAAAATTTGAAAATTTATCTTGAAAAAGGAAAAATGAATTTAAAAATGAGAATTTAGGGTTAAAAAAAACTTAAAATAAAAGGGTCATTAGATTTTAAGAAGAGGTTTTAAATCGAAAAATTATTTAAAAATTAAACCTCAAAATGATCGGTTTTAAAAAGGTTTAAAAAATAATTTAGAAAATAATTTAAAAAATTCAAAAAATAATTTAAAAATTGGAGTCGCCACCGGGCACTTAGGTAGATTGGGCACCGTAAATCCAGAGGTTCGAATAAAATCAGGTTCGAGATTCACTTACGATTAAAAACGATATTATCGTTTTAAAATCTCCCAAAATTGGTACCTTTTAAAATTATTGCTTAATTAATTTTAAAACTTCCAAATTAAAGTGACATTAAATTGATATTTAATTATAAATTTGAACATATTTTAAAAATCTCTTTATTCGATGGTAAACGCATAATCCACCACCATTATATTTGATATCGGCCCATTACGACATTAAAATAAAGTAGCTTAGATGAACAAATAAACAAGAAAATAAATAAAGGGTTAAATAAAAAAACTGAAAATTAGAAGACATTAAAATAGAATGAAAAGTTTTCTGGAAAGGATTAGATCAAAAGAAAACAAAAACTTTAGGGCGAAATTTAAAAATAAAAGAAATCATTAAAATTAGTGATCAAAATAGAGAAAAAATAAAATTAGAGTTCTGATAAACAAAAAAGGGTTAAATTCGATTAAAATACAAATTAAAGGGTTGAATCAAAAAGAGAAATTCGAAAATAGTGGCTAGATTATAAAATGGATCAAAGTTATAAGGACTTCGGAAGTGATTTTCCTTACACAGAAGGATTTAATGAGGAGATTAAACCTTTTCTATGTTTAAGCCCCCAAGTATAAAAAATAAAAATAAATCGAGTTCTCTTTTTTTATTTTTTCAATTTAAAAGAAATCAAAACCCCCTATTTTCTCTTTGTAGCTTCAAAGAAAACCCAGAAAATGAAGAACATCATTATTGTTCTTTATAAACCCAAAAAATATCCAAAAAAATTATCATCACTTTTTCAGAATTCAATCATGTTAGTCTTCGCTAGCGGCGGCCAACAAAGATAAAAACAAGATTTTCTTTTCTTTTCAAAATCAAAAATAAAAATAACTCCCTTTCTTCATTCTTTTAAATTGATTCCTTCTCAAAATGAGACGTTTACTTTATTTTCGAAAAAGATTGAATCACCTTGTTCTTGCAAAAGAACGAGTTTGAAACAGAAAAGGAGAACTCTCTTGCAAGGTTGGTCTTTTCTTAGCCTGGCTTATCAAGACAAGTTCGAAACGAAATTAAAAGGCTTATCACCGGCATGTGAAAGACGAACAGTCACGATAGAAGATCAATTCGAGTAAGGTCTAACTCCAACTCCCTTTTTTAAAATGCATGCAAAGGAAAAAAACGAGATCATATACCTCTGAAACTGTTCGATTTTTGTATTGATGATGAAAAGGAGGAAGCCCCGTTACAAGCATTTTTGTTCGGTTTATAAAATTGGTTACAAAAAAATAAAATAAAAAAAGCATAAAATTTTTATTGGTTCTGTTGGTATTGACTGAAATTTTGTTTGATTTCACTCTGATATTGGCATTGTAATTATTCGATATGCTTCAGAAATTGTTGTCATTCTTTTTTTTGGCTTTTCTGGTAACATGCATATTATTTCTGATATTGCCCTTTTGTTTGTTTGCATGTACCGGTGGTCGGAGATCGTCCAGGATCAGTACCGATGAGAAGACGAAGAGTTGATCTGAACAAAAGAAAAGGTGATCATTTTATTATGTTTAAATTTATATGACATTTTATTTGAGATTTTTTTTCATAATTTTATTATGTTTAAATTTATATACACTTATAATATGTTTTTATGCATCTTTGTGACATTTTTACGATATAACACATTTTCGATCATTTTTGTGTTATATTTTTATTGATGTAAAGCTTTTTGAAGTCTTTGGTTTTGATGTATGTTTATCGATTCTCTTTAATAGTTTGATTTTTTTTACGATTAGTTATTATCGTATTCAGTTATATTTCACAAAATAAACTGTAAAAGTATTTCTACCGTTCATTACTTTTATATTATATCTTAAGCATCTAATTAGATCAAAAGAAAGAATATTATTAACGATGGTGAAAAAGTATGGTGAAAAAGTGTGGTGGGAAAGTTCTTTTGGAATTTTTGGTTTTAGATATATGTATTTAGTAGTACGGTCAAAAAGTATTTTTGAGAAGTAAATGACTATTTTAGACATAATGTTATAAGTTAAAAATATATATTTAAATGATAATCAAATTCTTTTATATTATAATATTAATTTAAATTATAATAAAATATAAAAATATTAATAAATAAATACATAAATTATTTTTAAAAAATACTTTTCAGAAGTCATTTTGAGAAAATATATAATTTTTACATAAATATATATAATTTTTAAACTAAAAAATAATTTATGTTAAATATAATTATGTATTTATAAAAATTAAATTATAATAAACATAAATGAAGGTTAAAATTATAATCTGACTCCTAAAAGCATTTTTTCAACAACAAAAACTAATTATTTTAACTTTACGTTTGGGTTAAAAAACACTTTTCAAACGTAGTTTTTTCTCTAAAAATTAACTGTTTAGCATTATTTCTACGTTTTAAACCAACTTTTGATCCAAAAACTGATTTAGAACACAATGTTAAACCTGTTTTAACCTATTGTTCTTAGTTTAAGAAAAATATATCATATATATTCGAACCGGATCATGGACACGGGTCACCCGGTTCCAGCTCGAAAATTCAAAATTGTGGTATTTAGATCTATCCATCTCCTTCTTCACGCGTCGGACAAAATATTCCCATCTTCTCTCACGCAATGCCAGCAACTGATGCAGACTTTAATCTCACTGTAAGGATTCGGAAACCTAAATCCCAATTTCGATCTCTTTCTTCTTTGTGTCTACCTTAAACTGTTTTCTCTTTCTTTCTTTCTTTCACAGACGCCTTCGCAATCCGCCTTCTCTATCGGGTCAGTTCATATCTCTACCAAAACTTCAATTTTTACTTTTGCATTGTATAAATAGTATATTTTCTTTTGTGTTTCAGAGAGTATACGTTTGCGGATGCTGGAAACTTGGACCACTGTACAAAATATTTGAACCAGACACTCGTTACTTTTGGCTTTCCCGCTTCTCTCGATCTCTTTGCCAATGATCCAGTGCGTTCCTCTTTTTCATTTCCTCAATTTATATATTTTAGTGATCGAAAGGTAAGGATTTTGTTTTAATTTTATGTAATTGATAGGTTTCGGTCGCCAGGACTTGCAATTGCTTATATTCATTGTTGCAGCAGAGGCAGCGCGATATTGATTTTAGAGAGTCTGCTAATGAACAAAGGCAACGGTAATTATTTATTTATTTATTTATTAATTGCAATTGTCCAGTGCTATGCCCTGACTGACCATGCCGTATGTCACACCTGGTTTTGGTGGGTGAGTCTCCTAGTGGGGATTTTCTGCATACATAAAACCAAGTTGCTTGCCACTTGCATACCTGTCTTTGATACATTTTCAGGTACTTTGAGATTTATGTGCTGGTTTTGTGTATTTCTGTGCAGAATGTAATGATTTCTTTCAGGTTGCATTTGGGAATTGGATTTCGAAAGATAGGTTTTGATTTCAGAATGCTATAGTCATCTGATGAAATACTTGTAATATAACATCTGCGGTTATTTCTGATTTGTAATTGTCTGGATTTGTTAGATTTTTATTTGGGGTGAACTTGAAATACCTATGTGTGTGTTTGGAATTCATGCATTTTATACTTTTCAAATATGTTAAGTTATTGAATCTTAACTAACTTATATGTAATGTAAAAATGTATGCATTTCATTTTCACAATTTATACTGTAAATGAAATCTATTTCTGAACTTTCAAGTTCATGTTCTCAAATATAGTATTAGACTATCATTCATTGTTTTCCGTTCTTCCTTTTCATGTAGATTATTATCAGATGTCTCAAGATTAGAGGCAAAAGTTGAGAGGCTTGAGGCACAATTGCAAATGAAAGATAGAGAGATAGCAACAATTACTAGAACGGTTTGAAATTTTTCATTTATATCCTTCTTCATTACTTTTTATTCATGGTAATGCTTTATGATATAGGACACAGAAATGAGCTAGTTTTAATTCGTATATAAATTTAGTAATTTATGATAATGCTTTATGATTTAGGAAGCCAAAAATTCAGCAGCTTTTAAGGCACAGATTGAGAAGCTACAGCAAGAACGAGATGAATTTCAGAGGATGGTGATTGGTAATCAGGTTAGGCATATTCCACTTGTTTGGAGCGTTCTGTTTTTATTACAATATAGAATCGACATTTATTATTTTTAGTTGATACTACAAAAGCAAGTGAGAACTCAACAGATACATGAAATGAAGAAAAAGGAAAAGGAGTACATAAAGTTGCAGGTAGGATCTTATGTAGTTATTTATTTCTCTTTTAGGGGGAAAAAGTAAACTTAAGTAAAATTTGTACTTATCTTTTCTGTTGCAGGAGAGGCTGAACCAAGTCTTAATGGAAAAAAAGAAGGAATCAAAATCAGGAATGGAAATAATGAATTTGCTTCAGGTATTAATTGTGCTGGTTCCAATTGTACCTCTTGAGTGAATCTAAGTTTAATGCTTTAACGAATTTTATGAAACTTACAAACAGAAAGAAGGGCGGCAACGTGGGACTTGGAATGGGAAGAAGGCAGACAATGATTTCTATAAAAAGATTGTATGTAGGGTGATTGTTGATTAGACTCTATGGCATCCATTAGATTATGCTTAATAACTTCTCATCTACCAGGTGGATGCTTATGAGGCAAAAAATCAAGAATTGAAGGCGGAAAATGCCGATTTGAGAGCATTACTGCGATCAATGCAGGTATATGCTCAATACATTCTATCCCTTATTGTCACCGTTGCTCTATTTTATCCCTTATTGCTGCCAGTTAATCAGATTTATTGGCAGAAGAAAATGGGATTATACGTGAAAGTAACCGTTTTCCCCAATATGCGCTAATATAACCTTTTTTGTATTTTGTAGCATGGAAAGATTAGATTTGTTTAAGGTTTGATTCATAGCTTAGAAATATGAAATTTATTTCACTTTTTTTTTCTTCACTGATTGCAAATGATTCGAACTCATTTTAGATTTCTCGCAGCAGCATATTTTCCCTATACAGCTGCTAACATCTGTTTTAAGAGTAATAACGCAATTATGAAAATATGTGCTTTGTTATCATAGTAGTTCGGTGCTGCTATCAGCTCACTGGTGGAAGTTATTTCTCCCTTGTTTTTGGTGAAAGTGTGAGCTCAGTGTTATTTTTCAAGGCTCTTTGCATCATTGCATGTAAGATTGTTTTATGGAATAAGATTACCCCAGGAAGACTAATCTCTGATGCATCTAGAAAGGACATGGATGATTATGAAGTATGCTTCATTAAGGAACATAAAAGAATGAAAGAAACATCAGAGTTTTGGTTGGTTGGTCTTGGTCAATGATTTTAATAATGAGTGTTGCCCTTTGAATATATTGATGATATTCGATGGGGGTCGTACAACTCTGCCCAGAGTATGATGATGCTATTTTATTGGAAAACCTTGATCTAGTATCGCTTCTGTAGTGACTCATATCGGAGATGGATATTATATTTTCTTGAAATATCCCAAGAAAAGCATGATACTGCTACTGTCTCAATTATCATTTCCCTGGAACGTCATTATAAGGTTCATAGCAATCTCAGAAGGGGGAGTGTACTCCAATAGAGGAATTACTGTTAGA
The DNA here is from genome assembly GCA_035048815.1 of Abelmoschus esculentus. Taxonomy (NCBI): domain Eukaryota; kingdom Viridiplantae; phylum Streptophyta; class Magnoliopsida; order Malvales; family Malvaceae; genus Abelmoschus; species Abelmoschus esculentus. The sequence continues at coordinate 9,316,055 of JAUCBN010000002.1, read as the reverse complement.
TATCCTTTCTCTGATATTGCATAATTTTTTGTGTGGTATTTGAATTAACCTATAAATATTGTTTCTTGATTCTGGCTCCCGTATTCAGTTTTCCTCATTTAGTTTGTAACCTTGAATTCTGACAGCATCTTTGGTTACAGGTAGATATGCGTGATTTCTTTAATTCTCCTAATGGGGGGCCAAATCAATCTTTGTCTGTTAGTGAAAGGCATGAAAATGATCCATCACAATCTCCATTGGGCGGGCGGACGGTATGACTTAAAGTATGCAAAATTGGTGCTGATTTCCAGTGCATCAAGTACTGCCTCTAAGCTGTTTAGGTTATTGTTTATACAGGATGTCTTTGATCTTCCTTTTCACATGGCTAGGGATCAAATAGAAGAAAGTCTTCGCAATAAGATGGCCTCTGTAAAAGTATTCTCTGTTAAATTGGGTTACACAGATATTGACTGTATAATAAGATAGACATGTTGACAATTTTTTTCATTCTTTTATTTCAAGGAGAGAATGGTCCAATTACAGGGTGCGCAAAAAGGTGCAGAAGTCACTTCTGAAGCAACAGAGAGGGAGCTTGAGCTTGAAGCTCAACTTGTTGAAGCGAGGAGCAGGTAGCCAAGTTTTGCCAACCAGAAAACACATACAGTGTGTTAATGAGTTATTTTGCATATTAGATGCATAATATGATCATGATTCATATCTTCGTAGATTAACAATCAATCATTCTGTTTCTTGTCCTACATATTTAAGTAAACTTGTGATAGAATTTACAAGGATCTCAGTTAAGCAATTCGTTTTGGTCCTAATGGTTTTATAACTGAACAGAATTTCTATTTGATAGTCAAGCATTATGAGTATATAATGTACTAATGGAATCCTATTTTCCCCCTTTAATGTAAAAGAGATTTTAGAACTTATCTATCCATTTTGTTCTTTTTAATTGATTGAAATATAATTCTTCTCTCTATATATTAATGTTTTATAGAAATAGGATCTAGTTACACAATGTAATTTTTTTAGTTTTACTCAAATTTTGGACCATTGGATGAACATAAATTAATGGCTGAGATTAAAATTTGAAAATGAGGAGATTTTTAAGGGGAAAAAAGAAGTTGCTAATCTCAACCATAAATTTATACCCATCTAATGGTCCAAAATCAATATAAAACATTTTAGTTTGAACACTGCAAGTAGATCCTATCCCTTTTGTTAACATGTATACATAATTATTCACTTTTTTTATAATTGTTAAGATATAGACATAAATATGACACGGGATCTTATTGCAGGCATCCATCATGTCCAAACATCTTGCTAAGGCAGACAGACCAAGGTAGTAATCTTCTTGTTGTCTTGTTGAATGCAATATCTTTTTAATTGTTTGTGTAATGATGAAAGGAACTAAGATCGTCATTTAAATTTGAACAGGGAATCCATTGTTCCATCACCAGCTGAGGTATGCTAGATTGACATCTGAATTACTGAGTCATCATTTAAACTTTTTTCCTTGTTTTAGGGCTAAAGCATTGAAGAATCAGAATCTTAAATAAAATAAAACAGGATAATTATAGGTAATAATTTTTCAAGATTACATGAAATAAAAAGTTAATCTCGTAGCGAAAAGGAGTGTTTGATACTGTATCTTTGTTATACTTTGACAAATCATTCTGAAATCCTTGTCCTCTCTTGCTGTCCATAGCTGAAACCAATTCAATGCACATCTTATTTGACATGAATTCCTACTTTGTCATTTACTGCTCTGTTTTACAAGAAGTGTTTACCTGGAGAAGTGATTATTAATAAAGGAAATGGAATATAAACTATTAAATTAGTATAGGAATATCGTCTCGACTATATTTCATGTTCTTAAGTGTTGGGTTTCATGCTGTTTGTAGTTTTCTGTAATTTTGGTTGTGTTGATTTTCAGGGGGTATAACTTAGGAAACCTAAAAGGTCCAATGTCTGCATTTTCGGATTAAGATCAACTGATGTTGGTTCTTTTGAAAAAATGTGCGGCAGAATTCTGATTGCAGTAACTAAATTAAGTATTTATTCTGAAGCTGTAATTAGTATTTAGGAATCCTCACTTGTATCTGTAAATTGTATGCATACCGAGAATTCGATATCTTTTTGTATCAAATTCTAGCTTTAAGCAAAAGAATACTGCCTGTTGTGTATTGATAGTTTGTATTCCGATTGCAGTAACTAAATTGTATGCACTTGCCATAATTAAGTCTTTGAGAGTAAGTTTTTTAGAGTTTTAGCTTGAAAGGTCATAATTACATGACCAGTTGCTTTCTTATTTTCCGTGGAAGCAGGGACGGAGCTAGGAAACGGGAGGGACTCTGTCCTTCGTTTTTTTTAATGATAATTTTAGTCTCTGTCAGTTTGACTATTCGTCAAATCAAGTCTTGCTCATAATCTTTGGATTAAATATTTATTAGGTCTATGTGTCTTCTATTGTCTAATCCTGATTCCATCCTTACCTGAAAATTCATTTGGTTTAACAATTGATATGATGCTTTTTATGGGTGGGGTAGGATGCTCTACAACATTAGTAGAGAGTTTAGTTTACGAAATGTAACATTATTTTTGAGAATAGCATTCATATAGTGATTTATTACTCGACTCATTACTAGAAATATTACATTGCTTTGATTACCGTATTGTGCATTTTACAAAATTATCTTTGTGATATATTTTGTTTTTAACTAATAGAACTATTGATCCTATAGTGTGATCTTAGTGGTAAAGGATGTATTTTATTAAGGGGACTCGGGTTTCTGTACATAGTGTGCGTGCCTTATTAAAGATCTAAGAACCTTGTGATTACACTAACATATTAAAAAAACTAGAACTTTTTATACTAAATTGAAAATACTTTCAATATAGTCCACTTAAGTTATAAAATTAATCCTATTTTCATTTGCAAAACGGTCCACTTAAGTTATAAAATAGTCCCATTTTCATTATCAATAGTTTACCCTTTACTCATAAGCATATTTCTCTTTCATATATTTTTAAGGACCAAGCATAATAATCAATGTCATATCATGTTTTCTTAGTAAACATATTATAACAATCTATATATATTTTAAGAATCATAAAAATCAAACAATATCGTATTTTAATTGAATCATAACAGTTCAGAATCTAATACTAAAGACAATGTGTCTTTTAGATCCTTAACTTCCAATCATTAGTGTCCTAATTTTATAACATGCACATCTTCATGTTAAAAATTACATAAAACAATCAAATTCATTATAAAATCAAATTCAATTCCATTTACTTAGCATTCGATATCATGCTTTCATATACAATTAAAAAATCAAGCATGCAAACAATTATTATTCGTTCATCACAATTATACATTAAATCGAAAGTCAAGTTATCCAACATCATACTATTGTTAAATGACCACAACATTTCCCTCTTATTATCACCAGATAAAAATCGTAATCCTTGAATTGTAGTCTATCCCAAACATGAGCTCCATAAACTTTATTACATGCCAACTATACCTATGACCGACCGACTAGAATCAAGGCTTTACAATTATATCACTTCGTTATAATTAAAGTTGAGCTTGGCTCCTTATTCAAATAATTAAATAACATGTCTAATCCAAATTAGAAATGAGTATAACTCCATAATCACTTATTTAGAGAGCATATCTTTTTTGTTTATCTTTTAAGCACATGTATAACATATAGGAATCTTAAAATTGTCGTACTACAAAATCAAGTATTGCATAACATAAGGTACCTAACAATTAGGTACTTACTTCGAATCCAAGCTTAATTATAAGCACAATTTATCAAAATAAGTAGGTAATATATTTGAAACAATTAAGAATACTCAAGAAGGTCTTAGGTCTTATCGGTTCAAAAATCTTAGGGGTCCGATATAATTTATTAAAATGTGGTCCTTAAAAGCAATTGTCTATAACCCCCATTGGTTCTAAAAACGTGGCCCTTAGAAGCAATTATCCTTTTTAGGGGGCCGTGTGCGGTCGTTTGTATTACGTATGTCCATAACCTCATTAGATCTATAGAAGCAATAATAATAGGAATAATCAATAAGATTCTATAATCAATTGTTACATTTAGGACATAATTATAACGTTTTAACAATTATAACTCATCTTTTTTAAGAGTATTTTCAAGATTTTTGCAATGAATTTCGAGATCAATATCAATTAATGAATGTAATTTATCAAATTTTGGGACCCTCTTTTTTAGGGGACCCTGTAAGGTCGCTCTTATTGTGTCTATCCAGAACCTCACTGTCTATCGACAAAGCTTACTAAATCGTATATTCATTTTTGTTTCATTTCAAGCATTAGCTAAGTATTCAAAACTATCAAATAACTATTATCTTAAGCTTCTTGAACCTTGCTTCCTCTAGCCATCTTTAATTTAAATAGTCGCAAGTATTTTTTTTATTCAGAGTGGTTACATTAGTATCTACTCTAGAGTAGACTCTCAACCATTGGATATTGATTGCTCAATCACTGTGCTGGCATTATTAGTGCTCTAACCCGTTACTTTCAAAAACAATCGTTCCTTTAACCGATGAGGTTAAATGATTCGTGCAGTCACAAGTACTTTTTCTATACACATCATTTAACACACATTAACTCAATATGCATAACCAATGTCATTACTCAAACATGAACCATGCCTATACTAGTCATTTCTTAATTCTATTCCTATTTAATTTCATATTCCAACTTTTGGTAAACTTGAACAATTATCAAAGAATACCTATCCAGAATAAAGTATACACTGAAGTTTAAAGATCTTTACACCTTTACAAATTAGATTCAATGACGGTTTTAATGGCATAAGCCTCATAATTTAACAAGTCGTATTGAAATTAGGAGTATTCTTAGAAGTTTTAAAACAAAAACTCTCCAGAGAAGAATCTGCTTTTAGGGTTTCTGCACTAACTTCACTTAAAAATTTATAACTTTCGATTCAAAACTCGATAATCAATCGATGTTTGTTAGAGATTAAACTAGACTCAAATGTAGTTCTATATATAAAATTCATCCTATAATCCAACATGTACAATTTTTTTTTAAGAATTTCTAAACCTACTGCCAGAACAGAATGATGGATAATGTATTAAATATACTTTCCTATAATTCATTAAATTAATTTTTTAATTAAACTTGAAGGTATAATTAATTTTTTTCGAATTCAGAGACATAATTCATTTTAATTAAAGTTTAATAATTTATTTTATATTTAAGTTGAAAAATAAGAATGTAATGCATTATTAAAATTTTAAAAATATCTACCAAGCATCAGGATTTTGTTAAATTCTCGATATAAAAAACATTTTTTTTCATACGTTGTCAGAATTTAATATAAATAGTTATTGGATTTTATAAAAAAGTTTAAATATTAGATTTTTAATATTGTGAGTGAAATAATTAAATAAAAACGACTATTCTCATAATATTTTTTTACAAAATTCGATCTAAATTAATAAATAAATTAATTAAATACAAATAATTAAATAAAAAATAGTAAGAATAAATTAAAATTAGTGTTATTGAAATGGAATTGGAATGATCAATTAGAATAGGGGCCAGGATTGTCCTATGGTTCAGCTATAAGGCTGAGAAAGGTGTTCAATCTATGTGTTTTTTTAAGTGTCTGAATTTTATTTTAAGTAGATGTCTAATATCTACTTTTATAATTTAAATATTTTTTTATTAAAAAAATCATCATTCAATAAAAATATGACATATGATTTATTTTTAATTTATAAATTTCTTTAAAATCTTAAAGTTTTATCTTTTTCCCCTTCAAAACATCTCTTTCATAGTCCGAAATCCCCATATTTTGGTGGTTCACCGTCCAAACGTAGCATTCTATATCGTTCGATATCTCCCACCTTCTAGTTGTTAAAAACTTAATCATTCTTTTTTTTGTTGTCGTTGGACGTTCATCAATGGTTTATTCATCGATTTTTGACGATATGATAATAGAGTTTTCATTTATAAAGTCCGATAAGGTAAATATGATCAATAATGATTGAATCGATGATAGTAGAAAAAAAAATTAGGATTATAATTTAGATTTTTATTTTTTTTATAAAACCAAAGTTTCTTTTATTTAAAAAAATAAAAATTATAAAAATATGTCACATGGAATAACAAAATTGTTTAACTGACTGTGATATATTTTTTTAATTTATAAAATAAACATATATTTAATCCAAACAATAATTTAAATATTTTATGAGAAAAAAAGTTATAATCTGTTTGTTTTGGTGTAAATGGTTTTACGAAAAATATTTTTTTAACTTTTCGTTGTTTGGTTCATGAAAAATGAAAAAGTCAAAGAAAAATCAATTCCAGTCAATGAACCACCCCTTGTTTCTATGGAAAATGACTTACCCATTAATTATTGGTAAGTTGTTTTCTTTCCTTTTGTTCTCTCTACGAATGAAGAAATATTCTAATTTAATTATATTTTAATATTTCATTCTAATTATATTTTAATTTATTTATTTTTATTTTAATATTTTAATATTTATTTAGATTTATATTTTAATTTGTTTTCCTTCCTAACCGTAATTCATTGTTTTAATTTATTTTAGATTTTAATATTTTATTCTAATTATATTTTAATTTATTTATTTTTATTTTAATATTTATATTTTAATTTGTTTTCCTTCTTAACTGTAATTCATTGTTTTAATTTATTTTAAATTTTAATATTTTATTCTAATTATAATAGGTTTTATTTTAAATTTTCTTTTTAATGTTTTCGAACTTTTAAAGATCAATATCTAAGAATATTTGTTTAGTTCAATGCCCTAATTCCTGTGAGGGTAATTGGACGAAGGAAAAAAATTATAAAGACTTACATCAACGTAAATCTTTATAATTTATTATTGGTTATTAGGTTGGATATATATTAGTGTAAGTCTTTATAAAACATAATTTTTAAAATAATAAAAATAACTCAATAAAATAAATAAATTTTTAATGTAAAATCTTATTTGTTTCATTAAAAATACTAATGAATCAAATATAAAGATATTATACTTATAAAATATGCACAATTTAAAATATAAAGACATAACTTAATGTATTTATAAAAATAAAATATGTTGTAAAATATAATTTTATTAACTCAATAAAAAATAAAAGATAAAATTTAATAAAATATTGTATTATGTTTATTTACTAAAAATAAACTTTGAGTTTTGTTTTAAAAAAATTACCAAACAACGAAATATGATTTAAACAGTTTTATCCAAACACTTGAAAATAGTTTCCGTAATAACTTTTCAAAAGATGTAATTTATTTTTCAGAATTTATTTTTCAAAAACAATTTTCAATAGAACAAACGGACCCAACTATACTATACTACTGGAATTACATATCCCGGACTTATTTGTTCCGGTTATATTTTCCAGAAGATGTAATTTATATTTGTTCCGGTTATATTTGTTCACAGCAAAGCCCCACTATACTACTGGAATTACATATCCCCGACTTGTTTTTGAGATTGCTTCGTTCATCATTTCCATTATATTTGTTCCAGTTATGATGAAAGAAACAAAGAAAGTTGGGTTGGCGTTCAGATCTTAAAGTTACTTAACTATAAGAAATTATATCATGGGTCAGTCCTACCACGTTATTTATGGGACCGACCAATAAAAATTAATCACCTCATTATTTTTTAATTGTTCAAATGAAAAATCACTTGGAAAAAAAATGACATGGAAAGATGGATAGTTTTTATTGGTCGGTCTCATAGACACGTGATGGGACTGACCCATGATATAATTTTTCCTTAACTAGATAGTATGTTTAAGTCGGTATTTAAAAATATTTTATACTTAAATTAGTGTCTAAATTAAGTTTCTTCCTCTAAATTCATATATATTTTTTATTTCTAACTTACACTTTTGTTATGTAACTTTTTTAAGTCGATTAATTTAGTCTTAATTTTAAAAAAATTTAATAAATTTATATTTTTATTTTTAAAATTCTTATCAATTTATTCTTTATTCTTCTCTTAAATTATTTATTTTCTATTATAAATGTTTATTACTTTCATGATATAATAAAAGTTTAACAACAACCAACAAGGTTGGTCCAAGTGGTAAGCAGTTTGGTTCCGCTTAAGTAAGTTTTAGGTCTAAGACGTTGTGTATGCAGAAAATTTTTGCTGGGAGACTCACCCACTAAAACTAGGTGCTAGATGCGGGTAAAATGATGTTATTCGGTTGCTATTTTGATATGATAAACTCGTTAGATTTGAAAGTATCACAAAAATAATTAAATTGATATTTTTTTAGATACAAAAGATTAAATTTATTAAATTATTTAGAATTAAAATTTGATTAATAAAATATATAAATTCTAAGAATTAAATATATTAATAAAATGATAAAATAGTTGTTTTGAGTTAATGCTCCACCTTCGATGAACTGTGTTGAGTGCAGAAAGAAATGTACTTCTGAGTCATCATCGTAATATTAATTCGAAAGGCCAAATGTTTAAAACCCTAAACGTAAGTGACATTTTTTAAAATTGGTGAGCTAAAGTTACATACTTAATAAATATAGGGGCCAGTTTAGTAATTTCTATAATTATTTTCTCCCTAATTTTGCGATATTTTAGATCCTGGAGTTTTCTTATCAGTCTCTTCTTTCTCAGTTACTTCATTGCTGGAAATTCAATTTTTTTATATTCCTCAGGCAGGACTGATAATTGCGGTTGGTGAACTTAAGGATGGATTCCTCAGCATCGCTGTTGAACAAGCTCAAGGTGAAGCTTCCCTTTTTATTTACATTTTCTCTTTCATAACCTGACCTAGTTGTTTCTATTCAATTCTTGTCGAATTTCAGGGTGCTGAGCCATTTTTCTTGTTAGCGGGTCCCAATGTGATTGAATCTGAAGATCACATTCTAAGGATGGCTGGACACATCAAGACTATCACTACCAAGCAAGAATCCCCATTCTTTTCTTTTTGAATTTGAATCATTGTGCAAAGATTCTATGATTTTCTCTTTCTTTCTTTTTTTTTTTAATTGTCTGAATTAAATCTGCGCGTTCTGTATTTTTTGTAGACTTGGGTTGCCTTTGGTTTTCAAATCCAGCTTTGATAAAGCTAACAGAACATCCTCCAAATCATTTCGGGGTCCCGGAATGGCTGAAGGCTTGAAGGTTCTTTTCTTTTGTTTCTTTGCTTTCTTACTATAACATGCCTGGCTGCTTTCCTTACATTGCATGATACATGGTTTCTTTGTATGGTTTCTATGGCTATATGAACTGCTGCTACATCCATCTATTAACTATACGTGTGCAATTGTTTGATATGGATTTGCATTGTTTGTTTTTAAGTTTGTTATTGCATTTAGGATGTATTTCTACATATGGAGTGGACTGGTAGAGTTTGGGTGTTTCTACTCTTCTGTGTTAGATACATTTTCTTAAACTAATATTTCTTTTTCTTTTTGGGTTACAGATCCTTGAGAAAGTTAAACTAGCATATGACATTCCCATTGTAACTGATGTCCATGAAACCATTCAGGTATGAAGATACCTTGGCGGTCATCTATCTATATACAAACTTTATCATTTATTTTCAGTCTACGTTCATGTCTTCATTTTGGATACATGGTAAGTATGATTTCTTTGGATTATGATTTCAAATGTATTTTCTTTTGGAAATCATCTATATTTCTGCGGATGTGCCACGAGGGAACCTTGGAGGTCATATATCTATATACAAACTCTATCAATTATTTTCAATCTATGTTCCTGTCTACATTTTGGATACATGATAAGTGTGATTTCTTTGGATTATGATTTCAAATATATTCCATTTCGGAACCCATCTGTACTTCTGTTGATGTACCAATTATATATTACCATTCATTGCTTGTGCAAACGATGAAAAGTGATGCAGCCAATGTAATATCATACTCTCTTAATAGGAAATCATAATTTCAGGCTTAATGTACAAGCACTTATATGAATCATATATTGCTTAAAGTAGTTTGGTGAAATCAAAATTTTCATATCGGACTCCATTATGTTTTTGACAAACTCTTTTTCATATTGTTAATCTAGGCATGAATAGAATATGACATGTCAATTGGAAGTAAGCATACCATGCACCTGCACACCTTTTGCCGGGCAGCAGTTATATATTTTATTCTTTCCATTTAAGATATTGCTTGCATAACTATCAAATACCTGTTTCCTTTCAGTGTGAATCAGTTGGAAGAGTCGCTGATGTGATTCAGATTCCTGCATTTTTATGTCGTCAGGTTATGCTGATATTAGTATATTATTAACAGAACCCTTCCATGTTTAAGGGGAAAGAAAGTTATTGTTGACAATATTTTGTCAATGTTTGTTTGACAGACGGATCTTCTAGTTGCAGCAGCCAAGACTGGAAGAATTATCAATATAAAAAAAGGCCAGTTCTGTGCCCCTTCTGTGAGTGTTCTTTTTGTATTTCCACAAATTTCAAATCTCATGTTTTGAGTACAAACTCTCAAATTTAAGTAAACTATACATTTTTTGTAACCATACATGGATGTTATTTGTAATTATTCATGGTTGTAGGTTATGGTAAATTCTGCTGAGAAGATTAGATTGGCTGGGAATCCGAATGTGATGGTTTGTGAAAGAGGCACCATGTTTGGCTATAGTAAGTTACTCTGAACTTTTGTGTTAAAAAGAAAGAAATTATTTTAGATCTATATATAGGTCTTTAGGAAGGTATTTTTGGTTCAGAACTTCATATATAGATCTATTGAGTGCTTTTTGTGTTGTGTATGCACTCATGAAGTAAGCGATTAATATGGTAATAGCACATAATGTTAATGGATGTTGTATTTAACCAATCAAACTAAAATTAACTGGTCATAGGTGGTGGTGGTGTCCAACTTGAATATGGAATCGCAACAAACTTGAGGCTAAATTTGCATACCCTTGCTTTTGTCTCTCTTCACATGTAGTCCGATAAATTTTAATATGTATAATTTTATATTTAAAAAATACTTGGTTGTAAAAATAATTTATTGTTTAAATTAAGAATTAAAACAAATAAAAAATATTTTTTTAGAAAATATTTTTAATATAAACTACATATTATATATTTTATTAGTACTTTTTATTTTTTAAATTAATGTTGGTTAAATATTTGAATATTTTAAAGTATTTTTTTTAAATTTTCAGTAAACAAGAAGTTATTTTTAAAAAAATATATATTTTTATCAAGTTTTCTAAACATAATTATGAAATAACTTTTATATTTACATGTCCTTAACAAACTAAAATAATAAAACAATTTAATTTTATAATATAGTCTTTTTTATTCTTTCAAAACAGATTTAATTTTTCAACAGGTAAATATGAAATTTTCATATTTTAAAATGTCAATTTTTAAAAGGAAAATCTTATATTAGTTGCTAAATAAATCAGGTTTTGCCATGTGTTAACAATAACACATGATAGGTACTCATGGATTTATATTTCTTCAACATGATTTGGAGAACATTATAAGAAAGGTGCAATCTCCCATGCCTTCTCTCCATCATGTTAAGTTTTGGAACTTCTAATATACATGGGTACTCAGGGGATTTATATTTCTTCAAAAATAAAGTGTTCATCCTTGTTTCAACATTATTAATGGTTAAAATATTTGATTCCCCCCCCCCCCCCCCCCTTCTTTTGTGTTTCTAATATCATTAATCGACCCTTCTATCGGTGTATTGAAATTCTACTGTAGTTCAAACTTAAGGTCACCTCACCGAATACTCAAATTGAACTTTTTTGATGTATTGTTATTCTTGTTTACCCTTTTTGATTGATCTTACTGCATTTATTTTGATTTACAGATGATTTGATTGTTGATCCACGTAATTTGGAGTGGATGAGGGAAGCGAATTGTCCTGTTGTAAGCATATGGTTTATGTTATGCAAATTTTGTTTCTTTCCTCCCTTAAAATATTCAAATCATGCATTCAGATTCTCAGGGGCAGCCCGGTTAACTATATTCTACGGTGCATGCTTCAGCTTTTGTTTGGTGTCTGCCAAAATACTGCAATTAAGGGAAAAAAATCTTTGTTAAATATACCAGATAACTTCGATACACACACATACATATTTCATTAGCGTTTATTTGCAGCATGTCACTTCCTATGTTCGTATTGAAGAAATGTTGCGAATGAAAATGTAGTTATCTGCACCATGACTTTTTCTTCCTCTGTGTATAACTTGAACAGTTCCTGTTTCTTTTTCATGCTGTTTAATGTTGGGCTTCATTGTCTGATTCAAGTATTTTACTCCAGGTTGCAGATATCACACATTCACTGCAACAGCCAGCTGGAAAAAAGGTTGGGATAATTTTGAATGACTTTTTGTATCCAAAACTAGAATGCACCTGAGTGCTCTGTCGTTATGGCTATGGATGATGTTACTTGTTATCCAATATTTTGATTTTGTATATTTTCTTTAATCCGATATGGTCAAGAAATTCGATAGAACTTGTTACTGATTTTGAATTGGGATAGTTGACCATCATATGTTTTTCTTGTTAGATTTTACCAGATGGATAATCATTACGGTATAGTCTAAGGGAGATATAATTTTAACTGAAATGTTTTTTGATATTAAATATGCTTGTTTCATTTTCATTTAATCTTTATTTTTTGATGGGTTGATGGTTTTGGAACTGCTCACTTTTGTATGTTGATACGCCTAGAGCTGTTTCATACCTTAAAGGTCCAGCATGTTCCATAGTATTAATTAATTTTAGTATGAAATGGATAATATTGATAATAAGCTTCCCTACCTGCCATTTCCTTTATGGTTCTTATTCTTTTTCCCTTTTACTTGATCAAAGGGAAGGCCAGTGTTAATTCAAAACCACTTAATTGCGTCAGTGGAGAAAGATCCAAAAATTTAAACCTTCCTATATATTTTGCATTTTTTGATGTCTATTCTGTCATTTGATATTTGTTGCCAAAGCACTGAGAATAAATATTTGTAGTATATTAGGCTGAGGATTGATATTCTATGGTAATTTTTCCTTTGTCTTGTTTTCTGCTAAATATGTTTGCTTGCTATAGTCGGTGTTCTTTATGATATGGGTTTCTTGATCCTCATTTGTTTCTGTTCTAGTTTACCAGTTCATATATGGCTTCTGTGTTTCATTTTTTTTTACCACAGTTCAATTTTTGCTTTCTTATATAGTTGGATGGAGGAGGTGTAGCCAGTGGAGGTCTCCGAGAACTCATTCCATGCATTGCAAGGACCGCAGTTGCTGTTGGAGTGGATGGCATTTTCATGGAGGTATGTTCTCCTTGACTGCCTTATGGAAAGCTGCAATATAAAGCAATTGAAAGGTTATTCTGGAGTTCTGGGTTGGCTTTTTCTCAAATTGCAATTTATAGGCATCACCTTTTACTTTGATTCTTGAAATAGAATATGTGCAAAAAATTCATTCTCATTTAGTTTCTATGGAGATTGATTTTGGTTTTGACATCTAAAAGTTTCTCCTTTCATGTAGGTGCATGATAATCCTTTGAATGCACCGGTTGATGGTCCAACTCAATGGGTGGGTTAAATTTATACTTGCCACTTGCTCAAATGCTAGAACATGGAGTCTTTATGTCAATTCATGCTAGGAAGTTATATTATCAGACCTTATTAGTTATTATCAAACTGAAATCTTATTGGAATATTTTTGCTTGTTACTGGAGATAGCCACTGCGCCATTTGGAGGAACTGCTGGAAGAGCTAATTGCAATAGCTGTAAGTTCTTTTCCTATCATTGATGTGATTGGTTATGTCATAGTATTCCCAACATTTTGCCTGGTAATTTTTTCTCTTGAGCAATTTGATTTGTTTACAAGGAACACAGATTAAGATAGAACAGATATGGATATAAGTTGCGGTTGGAACATCCTTCCCACCCTGGTTTATAGGAACTTTTCCTCCAAATCCTACTCATAAGAATATAATTCTAGGGTAGTTACTAGGAATTTTCTTTGGTAATCTATTCAGAAGATAAAGGCCCCAAGGAAAGGTTCTTTTCCAATGCTTGAAAAACATCTCAAGCGGATAATTCTTCCAAAAACTTGTTTGCTTTATTCAGAAAGTACCAATTCGTAGATATTCAGGATAACGATGATTTTGTTCATCTATTTCTTGGTAATAGTAACTGGCCTTGTGCATGTGTTGGTACCCCTCCGATGTCTTTTTAATGCCTTTTATTTATTTATCAAATATGTAGAAATGGTGATAATTTATCCTATCTTCGATTGATGTTGTCCAGAGGGTAAGCAAAGGGAAGCAACGCTTCAACATTGATCTCACACCCTATTCGGGTTAGGAGGATTTCAAGAGTTGTCCAAGTGGGTAAGCAGGTAACACCATATTCAAACAAAATGGTACTTTCAAACCTTTGATTATCTGCTTGCTATGTCCAAACCTATTGACATGAGATTCCTAAGGCTAAGAGTGCTTGTATTAGTATATTAGTATTGCTGCTGCTATTCTCCAATTAAGTAGTGTTCAATGTTCATGTCCAAAGTTTTGATCTCTTCTTTTCGGATTTTCAGGTGATTGTTTTCGGTTCGAGCACCATTTAAATGGAAACAGGATTGATTCTTGAATGTGGCATTGGTATTATGCTGTGTGATATCTAGGATTTAGCCCCTATTGCATGGAGCATTCTATGGACAAACTTTCATACTCTATTCATAGTGCGGAGCAGCAGCCCTGTGAGTTATTACTGCAACTTCTCTTCTTTGTACCACTTAAATAAGATTATGTCTAGCAATTAAATCCTATTTTGCAATGTTTTTTTCCTTAAAAAATAAGAACTAGAATTATTATTATTACTTTATTAAGAGAGAGGTAAATACATTTCTGGCAAATGATGAGATTTGAACCATATAAGATAATACGAGCATCATTAACTTCTCTCTCAATAATAATTATTATTATTATTATTATTATTATTATTATATAAATAGTTGCCCAAACTATATTTGTAGATTACTTTTGGTGTTTAAATTATTTTTAGCTTTTAATAGGTGTCTAAAGTTTTAATTTTGGTCATTTTAAGTGTTTATCCATTAATAAAATACCGTTAGCGAATTAAAAATATGACAAGTGACATGTTTTAATTTTTATTTTTTTAATTAATTTTTAAATAAAATTCAAATTTTATTTTTTTAAGTGACATTTTTAAATATTACAAAACAATCTCAAATTCCTAACCCCAAATCCTCAAATTATTATCATTATCGTTGTTTATTGTCTCATCTAACATAATAGGAACCACCATGATTGTTTTCTCCTGTCACCCATAGTCTATAATAGACTAGGTGTGTCAACGATTTTTTCTTTCTCGTTATTTTAGTTTATTCTGATGTTAAAAGTTGATCGACACAACTACCACCGGTTATCGACAATGGGTGATTGGGAGAATCAGTTGTGGTGGTTTAATGACAATAGCATTGATTATCGTTGAGTCAGTAAACAACGATGATAATTTGGGGATTTTGAGTTATTTTGGATTGTTTTGTAAAGATTTAAAATTGATGATTTTTTTTAAAATTAAGTTAAAAAATAAATTAAATTAGAAAAAGAAATAAAATAAAAAAAAAAATAAATACAACGATAATTAATGGTTAGATACCTAAAGTTAGGGGTGTTCAAAAATACCTGACCGAATGATTCGACCCGATTACTTGACTACCCGAACATAAATAATCGGGTATTTACTCGATTTTTTTTCGAATTGGGTACTCGGCCCATCATTTTCTGGGTCGGACCCGGATCATAAAATTATAAATTTTTGGGTACCTGATTACTTTTGGGTGCCCAATTCCTTTTTTTAAAAATATAATTATCATTTAAACAAGATACACTTATATTTACTATATTCCCAAATAAAACAATCTAATTTCTAAATATCGATCTCTTAAACTTTATTTTTAAAAAAGAATTAGGGACTCATTGTAAAAAAAATTAAGATTCATTGTAAAATTATAAATTTAGTTTTTTGAGTTGATAAAATTTGAACTTTATATACACTATTTTTGTATGTGTATTAACCGATACGAAAATCAACTCAAGTTTTTTTACTATTTAAATCATTAATTTTTCTAAATTAAAATAAATTAAACTAATTAAAAATATCTTAGAAAACTTCCTTTAGACCTTATGTTTTGTTTCGAATTAGATTATATAATTTGAGTCTTAAAATTTATGTTTAGATTATGTAACTAGTGTTTTAAAATTTTATATTTCTATGTTGGATTATGTAATTCAAACTTTTAAATTTATGTATATTTTTTTAAGATTAAATTTAATATTTATAAAAAAAATTAAAAATTTGAGTATAGGATTACCCGAATTTTTGGGTATTCGAAGTATCGAGTTCCCAGAAACTCCAGATCGGGACATGAGTCGAATTTTGAACTAACAGAAGGTCTGGGTACCCGGTACTTCGGGTACCCGAATACTCGGGTACTCGGATTTGAACACCCCTAATTAAAGTAACCAAAATTGAAACTTTAGATGCCTATTTAAAACTAAATATAGTTTAGGCATTAAAAATATCCACAAACATAATTTGAACACCTACTTCGATATCAATTATTATTATTATTATTATTAAAATGAATAATATGGACACAGTTTATATATTCTCGTTTATATAATAAATATGTATGGTTTGTTTTAGAAGTTCCCGGTTTAAATGTTTCATAAAGAACAGAAGTTCCTTGTTTTAAATCTTAGGTTCGACATCTATTTTCTTTTCATTTTGCGACCAATAATATGTTATCATCTTATTGGAAATAAGATGCTAAGTCAAATGTTATTAGAGGTTTAACGATTGAGACTGAAATGATTTTTTTTCTTCTTATCGATGATTAAATTGGTGACATACCAAAGTTGAATGACTTAATAGTAATAATTTTTTTGTTATTAAATTGATAATATCTTAAAATTAGGTTTGAGGAATTGAAATTGGACATGAATGTAAGGAATTAGTTTATGGATTAACATTTAAATTTAGTATTATATTTAATTTAATTATTTATTTAATATTTAATTTTGTTGTTGTATATTTAATTTTAATGTTAGAATGATATTTAATTAAAATTATTAATATTTAATTTATTTAAATTATAAATTTAAATTGAACTTGGGTATTTGAGAATGTATATTAATTTAATGTATATTAATTTAAGTGAGCTTAAAAAATTGAAATTGAGTTTAGAAAATTAGAATTGGACTTAAGTAACTTAAATTATGCTTCGACTTACAAAATTAGTTTAAGATTAATATTTAAATTTAATATTATTTATTTAATTTATTTAATTCTTAATACATTATATTAACATAGTGACAATATTAAAATGTTATCGAATACAATTGGTCGACTATAAGATTAAAAATGCATTATAATAAGTTGTTGCACGGAAAAGAGAGGTTTGTAAAGGTATCGTATCTCTTCCATAAGAATCATAGTAATTGAGGGGTCTTGTGACTATGGTCGTAAGGTATCATGATTATGATTTATATTGCTTATCCTTGTACTTCCACCATTGGATTTATACACCTAACTGATGAGTGGAGTTATGTTGAACTTTGGTTGTAAATTATACTACGATTGTGAGTAGTATCACTATTTTGGTTAATGTTGTATGAAGTGATTGTGGAATCACTTGTGAATCCATATATTCGATGTACATTTTGGAAATATAAAGTCTTAGACTTTGGTCACTTGGGAATGTCAATATAATAATTGATGTATCATGTTGTTGTATTGTTTAGTATAATGTGACTTATACTTCTATTGTCTCTTTAATCTTTGTATATGATGGGTAATACATAGGAGTCTTAAAATATGTTTGCATGTACGAGTATGTTGTTGAATCTATGATACATGCTATATATGATTTAATATGTATATTTTGAAAAAGTTAAGTGCAAGTTTTAAAAGTAAAGCATGATGGTTAAATGTTGTTTGAGATAAACTAGTTTTGAATTGTATTAGATGATGATCTGTGTGTTTGAGTGCTTCTCACTAAGCATGATTTGCTTACACACTCTTTTATAATCAATATAGATAAGCTGCTTGTGGGGTTGTGTTAGGCCCGATTCTTAAACCGTTTTGACCGTCAAGTGTTGGAGAAAAGGTTGGTTAGGTGATTTGTGGTGGAAGCAAAAAGATTGGACAATGAACACAAGAATTTAGAGTAGTTCAAATTTCTAACCAAATCCTACCTCCACTACCTTAATTTCTCATTAAGGATTTCCCAAATTTATTATTAAATTTTTTGCCAAAGGGGAAACCTTGGAACCTAGACCCAATTTCAAGTCTAGCATCCAAAGCTTACAACCCAACATTTGAGAATCCTCTAAAACAAAGAGATAAACAAAGAAAACAAGAAATCTCTCTCATAAGGTACATGTTTGCAATCTTAAGCTCTCACAAAAAACTTAAACACTTGAGTATACATTGACAATTAAGCTTACAAGTGTTGTCTATACAAAAAATGAGAAATTAAGCACAAAAGACACTAATTACAATCATAAACATGTTGACATTTGAATCTTTACTTATTAATGATGCTTGAAGATCTATTTTATAAGTTTCAAATGAGTTCCTAATTGTCAGGGATCGTTGGGATTGGATCCGTTGAGGAAAAGTTTCCATGCCAAATTTTCTCTTTTGATGCAATTGATATTGATACACGGATATGTGGAGCGGTACCCTACTACTTTGGGAAGTAATCGTTATGTGCGTTTCAACCTCTACGTATCGATACATGTCTTCTCTGTATCGGTATGCTACTTATCTATATCAATATAACGGTTCTCGGTATTGGTACATTATACCTATATTGGAACTAGTTGTTAGGGTTTAAAAACTTAGGGTATGATACGCTAAAGAAACGTGTAGAACTAATGTTTTGATATAATAATTGAAAAATAGTTTTGGACTAATTTGAAAATTTTTCAAAAATGATTTTATGTCCAAACAACTTAAAAATAAGTTTAAGGTATTTTCTAAGGCTTTTGAATGTGTTCAAAATGATTTAAAGAAGCCCAAGTGTTCAAAATGTTCTAGGCATTTCGATACAGCTTGTCGTTTTCAAAGGAAAGGCGTTTCGATAAGGTCTTGGACCGTTTCGATACGTTTTGCTACTAGAAGATTTAGTTTTGATACAAAAAATATGTGTATCGATATGTTAGTATCGATACCAGTTTTAGGTATTTCGATACACCTCCAACAACTTTATGAAAATCCCAACTATTTTATAAAGAAACCAAACAGTTAGGAGTTCTATCGAAACAACCTTGGACAGTTTCGATACGGGGAGCATGAGCGTTTCAATATGACTTATAGGCGTTTCGATATTGGTCATTAATTGTAGTAAAAAGGCTATTTCCCAAAGTGATAATATCGAAACGACTATCACACGTTTCGATACCACCTGCATTAGAAGCAGAAATTGGTCTGGAAATCAGCTCCAAACGACTCCAAATCAATCTCAACGGTCATCAATTGCTAGAAACTCATTTGGGATGATAAAAGGAAGTCTCAAGCATCAAAAGAAGACTAATGCTTCCATTGTAACAATAATATGATCAAGCAATTGTCTTAGTGCGTAATTTTTCATCTTTGGATAGAAAAAATACTTGTGAGCTTAAATGTATATGTATGCTCAAGTGTATTAGGATTGGGTGTGATCTTATATTACAAACATTCACCTTGCTAGAAGGATTACAAGTTTGTTTAAGTTTTTCTCTTGTTTGAGACAATTCCAAAAGTTTGGGTTATGAACTTTGGATGCTAGATTCGGGGATAGAATCTAGGTTGTAAGGTTAGCCCTTTAGCCTCAAAAGGACAAAATTCTTAGTGAATTTGGGAAATCCTTAGTGGTGAGCTAAGGTAGTGGATGTAGGTGCTTGTTCGAAGGCCGAACCACTATAAATTCTTGTGTCAAATATTTTATCTTTTTGCTCACTCAACAAATCACCCAAATTACCATCTCTCCATCATTTGGCAAGCAAAATCGGTTATGCATCGAGCCTAATAGTGCGTATCGATATGCCTCTCTATATTGGTACTCTAGGGCCTGTACCGGTACGGGTTTTCAGTTCTAGAAAATTTTTGTACCTGAAAACCTAGCCTATATCGGTACGGTTACAACCGTATTGGTAAGCCTGTATAGAAATATAAAGTTTGTCTACATTAAAATATTTTGAACACTTCAAAAACCTTTTGAAAATATCTCAATATTAATTTCAAGTTGTTTGGACGTTGGACTTAGAAATAATTTTAAATTATTTTTAAATTAATGCAAAAATATTTTTCATTTATTATATCAAAATCAATATCTCAACAAGTTGAGAACAATAGTGCATGCTTCGATATATATCATCTAATTCTTGATTTGAATTTGATGGTTTGGTTGTTTAACATGATGGTTTATTCGTGAAAATGTTGCCTTGGATGTTGTAAGTGTTTAGCATAGGTTTAGACATGATTAATTTGATACAAAGTGTCATATGTTGTACCTGGAGGTCATTCCAGGCCTCTATGTACAGATACAAGTACTTCGGTTTTGGTACGTGAGATCTGGTAAGGCTTGATTCTAGAGTATTTTACACGGGGTACCAATACAAGTCATCATCGTATTGGTATGCAGAAAGTAAATTTATGCATGTATAGATATATGAGATCGATTATTAATACGACCTTTAAGGATTAATATTGTACTGATATATGGGCTATCATATCGATACAAATTTTTTTTATTGGAATCCGCATTTTGAAAATAAGCCTCAAGGGATCAGTACGAGGTATTGTTGTATCGATACGATATTGCTTGTGGTATTGTATCGATACAGACTCGATACATATCAATACATATGTAGGTTTTTTAGTTATTTTTATCTATTGATGTTGTTGTCTTTACATATTAGTCCTTGAATGTTCGAAAACTTAGTTGAGGATTTTAATGAGGTTCGTTTGTGATGAAATTTCATACTCTAGCATGAAATGGACTTAATTTAGGATCGATAAAATTGATTAATTATCTTGGACCTTTAATTGTGGAAAATTAAGTTTCAATCCATATTATTCATAAATTGTACAAGTGTTTGTGTTTGATCACTTCGCTATTTGCATACACTCTTTAGTTTTTCAAATTGTATTTAGAAAAGATAAAAATGAAAAAAAGGATCGGTTTAGGTTATTAAATCGAGTTTGCTTCGGTAAACCTAATATGACCCATTTAGCTCAATTTCGACAAGACCAAGTTAAAGAGGTTACACTATTTACTTATCATAAACCTTATTGTCGTTTTAATAGGTTAGACTGGTTTTGGCCAGATCGGCTTAATGTTGAACCGAATCGGTTCAAGGGTGAATCAACCATTATGGTGGGAATTCACCTTTAACGGTCTTTGTGAGCTACACGGAACCTATATCGGCTGAACATACTCCTAGGAAAACGTAGAAATAACCATAACTCACCCATTTCAGTTTTTTAAAAGCTTGTTGAGCTTGATATAATAGAAAGTGATCGAAAAGAAAGAAACAATTTGATTTTAACTCCATCAATGTTCGAAATGACAATGGATAAACAATAAAAAAGAAAGGTTTTGTTCGCCTTAGCACATAGAAGACGATGACGGCAATTTAGTTGAGAACATATAACGAACAATGATTGGAGAAAAATAGAAATAGAATCCTTGATATTTTACTGAACTTTCAAACCATTTCCCATGATGAATGATAACAGAATCGCGCAAGTGGTAATTAGGGTTTCGCAAAGCAAGGTGGAGGTTTAAAAAAAATAGAGTAGTGTTTATCACTGATGGAAATTGATGGAGATCAAAGATGATAGAAAATGAAGAGGTTTTGAGGATGACTTTTAGAATTTTTTAGATATTTTGACTTTGAGAATAGGGAATTCAATACAATAGGTAAAGAGCAATAATGGGTGGTTGATATTAGGGTTGCTTAACACATTGAGCTACTCGTGAGCTGCTTGAATTCGACACAGTTAAAACTCGATAAATATTCGATTTAGGTTGAATCGGCTTTAACTTTGTCACATCAAAGCATATTCTTTGAAGGTCTCATTTGATCTCACCTTCATGCCCCGAAGAAACAGTCGACTTGGTGCTAAATCTAAGGCATGCTCATATTGCTCTAAGAAAGCATTCGCTGCATCATCCCAAGACCTAACTTGATCTCTTCTCAAATGACTATACCATACTGCGAAGGTCCCACCAAGCTATCATGGAAATAGTGAATCAATAACTTTTTATTCTTAATATAACCCACCATCTTTCTACAAAACATGGTCATATGAACCCTCTGTTGGGACTGTCAACGCATCCAATGACATAGCAGAACAAAATTACGATAGTCTTTCCAGTGATCCGTGTACGTTTAATCCGAAACTGGGAGGAAGATATGCGATGACTTACATTGGGTTTCTGGATAAACAACAAAAACAACAACTTGAATTGCTACAACCACGATCGTTCGACATTTTGAATCTTTAGCCTCCACGAAAACGTCTCGGCCTCTACTCAGTTCACCCGGTTGAGAGCAATAAATCTCGAAAACTATTTTCTTGATTTTAGGTTTAGGAATTGGGATTGGGTTAAAATGGCTATTAGACCAAAACCTCCCTTATATATGTGTCACCCTAGTAATTAGGGTTTTAATATGAATTTATTATAGGAAATAATTACATTAATTATTTCCTTAAAATTTAGGATCTATATTTAAAATCCAAATTTAAAAAGGGATACAATTACTTTAATTATATCCTTTGATTAAATTCAGGATTAAATATAATCTACTTACACATATATTTATTGCTCCTTTTCAACCAATGGGTGTAACCCTGTAGACTCATTGTAACATTAGTAATAATATTAGAACAATTCTAATATTACAAAGAATGAGTGACATCTAACAATATATCATTATCATCTAATTTACAAGAGATCATGATTCGATGTACCATGTCTGTGACCAACTCTCATAATATATTGTATCCTTTTGTCTTTTTATATTTATAATAGGCACTAGTCTTGGAATAATCACACTTGTATAACCTATTTAATATTTCTTGATATCTAGAGCAGACTATTGTTAATAAATAATTTATGATATCTCAAATCAAATTATTCAAGCATGACCATGCATTTCTCTAGTCTCACTCAATCAAGTGACCTTTGATATGCTTTCCTATTATGTAGGAAGGACAAATCCTATCTCGATCATTCACATCTCACTACATACATTGTAATATGTTCAATGTCAGTTTTTATTGTGTAACCAATTATGAGACACGTTTAACTGCATCAAAACATAAAACAACATATGTTAAGATAGTAATAATCTCAAGTCTAAGGATCATACATATAGTTGTCACTATGAGCAATATCGTGACCTTCACATAATAATCCAATACATATACTTATGGCGGGTCAATCCAATATATTATTCTCTAATAATATATTCATGTATTAATTCTGACATTTCTATGTCAATGACAACTCATTGTCATTAATTAATAACATATTAATCTTAAGCGTATCATTATTATCCATGCCCATAATAATACTTGACTAAAGATCTTTTAATAATAACAATGCCTTTATTCAATAAAATTGGTAAATAAAAGTATCTTTACAATCATCATATGATTGGTCTTTGGATATACTCTAACACTCTCTAGCAACTCGTTTCATCATATTTTACAAATTTAGGAGTCTTGAAATTCGGAGGAATAACCAAATCAAGAATTAGGCACATTTCTCTTGTATTGAGAGTGTTCGCTTTTTCTTTCTTTTCGATTTCTTTTTGGATATTTCTTCTAATTGGTCAAGTCTTGATTTCGTAGTTTATTACATTTTTCTTTCGACTGGTTCTGTCATTGAACCTAAAAACTTTGATTACAAAAGGGAAAACAATGATAAAAATGCACTGAATTCAATGTGATGCTAAAATGTAAACATGAATGCAATAAGGTATTGATTCTAGAGGTGACCCCTATAGAACAACTTTGATTAGGACCATAAGGTTTCATTAAATAAAATATCAGGTAGTTATAGATATCGATGATCCTTAACCCCTAACTTTTTAACTTCGTTTAACAAATGAGTCAACTTTCCTCCTCGTTCTAATACTGGATCCATGTTTTGACTTAATGGCACCACCTCACCAGCCAAATTTATTAAGTGTTTGGCCACTTTACGAGTTTGTGTCATAGTGGTCCTCATGTCCTTGTCTCTCTCTTGTATTTCTCATTTAACCCTTTTCAACTTGATTGTAAAATTTCCAATACTTTCATAACCAACTTATTTGTAGGTTTTAGCTCGAATCTTACTCGTACGTAAGGAAATCATGAGCTTATCTACTTGTTCCTTGAGTATTGTATTTTCCTTTCGAACTGTGTCGAATTCTTCATCGTTTTTTTGTAGACTTGTTTACAAAATCTCATTCATGAGCTTATCTACTTGTTCCTTGAGTATTGTATTCTCTCTCTTGAGAATATCACACTACTCTCGGTTTCCTTCAACTTCTTTGATAATGATCGAATTTTATTTTCACTGGCTTTGCCCCTCCTTTTCCAATGTACTAACTCATTATTCAATCGAATCATGTCACTCTTCCACTCTTCTAAAGTGTTACCTAAACCAACATTCTTGAACACATAATGGAGTTGATAATGTTTTGTTTGCAAACTCTTTAATTTTTCGTTCAGGTTATCCCTTTCTTGCCTGAGTTGGTTGTACTCCAACGAATACCCCTTTCCTGGGATACCCCATCTTTTTCATCTAAACCTAACTCCTCTAGATCACTCATTCTTATGTTTTTCAACTCTTACCTTGGGTATTGGCTGGGTTCGACAACCTAAAGTATTACAATCTGACAAAGGTGGAAAAACAAAGGACTTTCGAGCCTTTATCAATAGGGTGTTCCGATACCCCACATAGGGAGTATCGAAACCCCTGTGAAATCTTGCATAAGTTACGTAGAGAATGAGGTTCGATAATTTTAATTAAAGGTCCTTATAAATCTTTAAAACTATGAAATGAATTGTTAAGCCAAGATTGATAATTTTAACTCCGAAAGACTAAGTTATGGTAAGTCTTAATACTTTTGATGTGAAGGTCCTAAATGGATCATTTTTGTGTGTTGAGTCCTTGTTTGATGGAAATCCGGATATCCAAAAGTGTTGCAACACGTCGAAGATCATCCGATGTAATATTTTGGGTGATGTATTAAAGACCTTTATTCCAAATATTAGGCGACCTCATTCGAAGATGTTCGATGTAACATTCCGAATATGAGATTGGTTGGGCAGCCTCCATCCCGATTTCTTATTCCGAACGTTGGGCGGCCTCGTTCGAAGATGCTCGATATAACATTCCATGCATAGGATTTGAGGGCGGCATCAATCCTGAGTGTAGGATCCCGATGTTGTGTGGACGCGGGCCTCACTTTTGTGTGTTTTGATGTGACATGTATATGTTGTGTGCGATCGTATACATTACATTTATGCCATGTAACAAGCAAGCATGCTAGACCATCATACCATGCACGATATTTATATGCTTTGTTTTATTGCTTATGATATTCATGATTTTGGGCCGAGTTACGGCGTACTCACTAAGCTTTTGTAGCTCAACGTTCGAAATTTGTTTTCGTGCGTAGGTTAGGTGAAGTCAGTTCTGTGGATCACCATCGAGGTTTGGAATTCAACATCGACTTGTGTCAGAGTAAAATGATTAGATGTAATGGGCTAGTACTTTGTCGAACCTTATATGTATTTGTAACTCTGTTCATTTATTTGGGTCGAATGTTTTAAAAATGGTTTGTAATAATTTGGAGCTCCGTAATGTTTTAAATATTATATCATTTCACCTTTGGATTTGAAACCTTTGGTATGTTATGGTTTTATTTGGACTTGAGTTGTTTTTACTTAGGCTTAGAGTCAAAATTTTGAAATACAGGTTTTGGGCCGGAGACCCAATGTGGCATCCGGGTCGAGGTGTTACAACTTAGTTGCAAGACCACAATGAGTGAATGAGGTGTTCTCAAGGTCATCTTAGACAAACTTAGATCGAGGGTAGAACTTGCATCGGAGCAAGGAGACGCCCATGTTTCTTCAAAGGCCAATGATGAGGCCCAGTTACTGACCGAGCTTGTGGGAGACAAGCCAATCAGCATCGAGACGTCCAAGCCCATAATGAAAGACAGTGGGAGTGGTGAAACTAAGACTGTTCGAAGCAAAGGGGGTAAAACTTCGTGGAGACAAAAGGGCTGACCCATTTTAGAGTAAATGCGACAACCGAGAGAAAGGTACATCTCAAAAACAATACTTGTGTTTTTGAGTTTGAGTTGCCATCACTTTGGAGTATAGGTCAGGTTAAATCTAACTCATATTGCGAAGAAGACAGTTTAGAAGGGATCTTTCAGAGTTCTAAGGAGCCAACCAGATGTGTTGACGAGTCTAAATGTTCGTCCAGCGTTTAATGTGATGACACCCATGACTTTGCCGCAGGACCAAGAGTGTTCGAGTCGAGGTAAATCAAGTCAAGAAAGAGATGTATCCGAAGGCGTCTTAACACGCGACATCACTTGATGGGAAAAGTTAAAGCGAGCAGTCTTTATGGGGGATTTGAGCAAACCGAGATACTGATAAGCCACTAAGATGATACGAAGAATGGTGCAGAGGATCGATTGAGGCAGGAGCCGACGCAAACAATTCTTATGGGGGAATCGCATCAAGCCGAGGCAACGAGTAGTAACATCCAAGATGGACCAACCAGGATCGTTCTAGAGCAGCGACGAGGGCGTCGCTAAGTTCGGTGGGGGAGAATGTCACGTCCCGCACATTGAGATCCGTGATAATCGCACACAAGTCTGACCAAAAGGTTCCATCGGGCTTATCAAAACCACTAGACTTGGCCCAACACTTGGAGAATGCTATAGAGCCCGTTTCAGAAATGGAAAGAGACAACTTATCAGATAAATATAAGGAAGAATCTTGCCATATTGGGAGAGATCAACTATCCAGGGAAACATTCCTATGAATTGATGTAATTTGATAGAATTTCCTTAGATAGCTGATTTTTTATTTATTTCGAGCTAATCCTAGCCATCTATGTAAATTGGTCCTAACCATTGATTGAGTGAGAGCTCAACTATAAATAGAGAGCTCTCACCCTCATTTGTACTCACCCAATAATTCCATTCATCCTCTCTGAGAGAGTAATAAAAAGCTCTGACATTAACTCTAGTTTCTCTCTTGTTCTTTACTATAATATTATATATTATATATATAATATATACTTAAATGTATACTAATATATGTATTTAATTTGCTTATAAATTAATATATGTATATTATTAATTCTTTAAGCACAACACTAATCCCCTAAACCCAAATTACTAAACTAGTTCTCTAAGACCAATTCTCCAATCACTAAACTAATTTCCTATGATCAAATTGAAACCATTTTAAAATATATAATCTGATTGTAATTAAATGATGATCAAATCAAATAAAAAATAAAATTTAAAACTTAATTTTCGAGTGATCATAATAAAATTGAAATAATTGTAAAATAAGGTATAGAACGACGCGAGATTCGATTTTTTAGGCATGACCTATATAAAAATATGCAGAATTTTTTACCCGACCTAGATTAGTGTCAAATGAATTATCTAAATCCAATATCTCTTTTTATATTTTTAATTGATTATATTTAATTAAAGTTTATTATTTGATTATATATTATAATAATAATAATCTAAATTTCACTATATATATTAATTTCCTTCAAAATCTATATATATTAGTTTCCTAATTTTCTTTTCTATTTTTTTTATATAATAATCAAAATTTATTTCTAATTCCCTCCAAAACTTTAGGTAACTTATATCTCTCCAAAATTTTTACACTAAAAGTAAATTAATCTTAAACTTAAAAAATGAGTGGCTTATTTCCCTTCAAAATTTGATCTTTTCATTTTTTTTATCAATTAATTTTTCCTTTTTTTATCAATTGTTTGATTTAATTTAATTGTATCATAATTTAGATTAATTTAATAAAAAAACTATATTTTGTTTTAGAATTCTTTTAATTATGTTTGTAATTTATGTTTTTATATTTTAATTTAGTTTAATTATTCTAAGTTTAATAAATTAATTTAACTTAATTAAATATTAATTTAAAATTATAATTTTTAATAGAATATTAATTTAAAATTAATTATATTTTTTAATAAAATATTATTTTAAAATTATAATTAAAATTAAATATATTAAAACTGAATAAAATAGTAAATAAATTAATTTAATTAAATATGTAATACTAAATTTAAATATTAATCCCTAAATTAATTCTCATGCCTAATTTTATTTTTTAAGACTAATATATTTAGCAATATTTTAAATTCATCAAATTATAGATATACTTAATTATATGTCATGTAAATATTAAGTCTTTTTAATATTAGTTTAGGTCATAACAGGTTGGGTTCAAAACAAGTCGGGTAAAATCAGGTCTCGGGTCGATTTAGTTGGGTAATATCGGTTATCTGCCAGGTCAAACTCGGATTCGGGTTTATTTCAGTCGAATGCAGGTCGACTTTTGGGTCCATAGTAACATGTTGAAATCGGGTTCGAGTCATTCTCGGTCGGATACAATTCGGGTTCGGTTATTATAGTAATAGGTCCAACTCGGGTTCGATTCATTACATTCCTAGGTCAGACCAAGTTCTTACTCAAATAGGTTTCAGTTAGGTTTTCAGGTCGGGTCAACTTTTTACATCCCTAATTGCAATCAATAACAAGGATTTATAAGATCCTATCTAAACAAAGAAAGAATCTCTAATTTATGTTCATATTTCCTGACACACAAAAATATATACATTACCAAACGACGGGGGAAAAGGACCTTTAAAGTCAATCTCTCACACATCAAACAAATTCATTGTCATAATGTTCTCGAGAGGCAACTGATGTTTGCTAGAGATGTTCCCTGTCTGTGGCATCAACTTTCTTCCCAACAAAGTGACCTTCATATGGTTTATGCCAGCCTTTATTAAAAAAATTGTCTTGACATTGTTTGTCGAGCAGATTCAATTGTAACAAAGTCTTTCTCGATGGTCGTAAATTGGCCAAGTAAACACCTCTATATCTCTATAGTGCAATTTTTTCTTAAACGAACTTATTAAAACCAATCTATACTTTGTGAGGTAGATTTCACTTTCGAAATAAATTCATTACTTAAACAATTTCTCTCAAAATTTCTCTCCCAAATATGTAGCAACCGATCGTTGTTTCCTAAGTCTGTTAAGATATTGGGAAATAATAAGTCAATTAATTGTATTTTTCTGGATCTACGAGTGTTGGTGTTTTAATCCGTGATTCTTCCGGCTTTATTATGGGTGGTAAAAAGTCACTTCTTCTGTTGGAATGGCCGAAGCTACTGTTGCTCGTTTGAGTGTGCGTTATGCCCTTTCTGCAAGTTTCATTAAGATTTTTGTTGAATCTGATAATGTTGGTTTGATTAAATAAACTTAACATTGAAGTTTTTGCTTCTTGGGACACAGTTGCAATCGAACACGATACTCTAGATTTTGTTAAACTTTTTCTGCTTGTTTTTTTCTCTTTTGTCAATCATTTACGTAACAAAGCTGTCGATTGGGTTGCTCAATTTGTACTAATTGATAGTTATCCTTTGAACTGGGTGCTTAACCCTCCTCTTGGATTACATCCTCTGCTGTAAGCTTGTTTTGTTTATGAAATTGAGATATTTTATGTCAAAAAAATAGTCCACCAATTTTGAACATTGAGTATGCCACATCACAATTTTAAAGGGAGGTTAATGAATCAAAAGATGTTACGGTCTAGCAGGGGCGGTTCAAAGATTTTGGGGGTCCTGTACAATTTATTAAAATATGGTCCTTAAAAGTAATGAGCTCTACTAGTTATAAAATTGTAGCCCTTAGAAACAAATGTCTTTTCTAAAGGTCCCTATGCAACCGTTTTTATTGCGTCTGTCCAAAACCTCACTAGTTCTATTGAAGCAATAGTAATAGTAATAGTAATAATTAATAAGTTTCTATAATCAATTGTTATATTTAAGAAATAATTATAACGTTTTAATAATTATAACTCATTTTTCTTAATAGCGTTTTCAAAAATTTTCAATGAATTTCGAGATTAACATTTAATAAATGTAGTTTATCAAAATTTGGGGCTCCTCTTTTTCGGTGTTCTGTGTGGTCGCTTCTGTTATACCTGTCTAGAACCCCCACTGCAGCTAGAATTCAGATCGTAAATCTGTTGTTACTAACAAACATGTACAATGTTACTTTCAAATACTGTTTGGAGTGCATGATGCAACGTGCTAGTATGACTGCTATTTAAAATTTTCTGGTCAAGTTTTCATCATTACAATTGTTGTAGAATCTGATGAAAATAATTTCGTTTTCTCAGTATTTTCATTCATTTTATAAAGTGAGTCTTATAAGAAGATTTTAGTAAGGAGAGTTGCACTGTTGTTAGGAGTCTTGTAGTTCTACAGTTCTTATATCTTAAATCAAGGACAAGAATCTCAAGTAAGTAAATTTATCTACAGTAAATAACAAGCTGGTGATTATACGTCGTATAAAACTCTTAATATAAAATAGATTCGTGGATAATCTCATATGTCCTAACTAGGATACGTTTGTTCTGCATCACTTGGTGTTTGAATTTGGAGTCTATTTTCGTTGTGTATTTTCAATTCTAACCCTTATGCTGGAATCTTCGTTTCGGACCAATAGCAGTAGTTACTTCTAGCACTAAATTATAGGACTAAAGTGGATGTACTGTTATGCAAGTAGCATGTTCTTAATGATTCAAAATAATTTGAATTTTCAGGAGAAGCTCGTCCTTAAAAGCTTGAAATTTTGCCTAAATGTGCCTACTCCCTGTCTTCATGTTAAGGTTTATCAAGGCTGCTCAATCCGACACAGGTATGGTAGCTTTCGAACATCATAATGAATCAGCTTTAGCAAATTTTAAATTTATTTATTTATTTAAAATGAAAAAAAATATATATTTAATGCATCGAAGGTGTAACCATGCCATATAAGATATGCGTGGTCATTGCTAAGTGTTTTGAGGATATGTTTCATATTCAAGTTATGTTGTCATGTGACATTTGAGTATATTGCAGGATACATATGATAATTGTTGTATGCTAAGGCATGATATATGTCCATTTGGTTTATGGCATATCATAACTAGAATCAGGACTAAATCTTGATTTTCTAGACCTGATAATGGTACAACTGAAGTTGTATCGATACATTTTGGTTATTGGAATTTATCAAAACAATTGGATAAAGGGACGTATTGGTACACAAAAAACTGTACCAACATGAGTTCTTTGAGTATCTATACACTTTTATCTGTATCGATACATCATTATTATTTTTACACATTAAATATTTAAAGTCATTTTAAACATGTAAAATCCTTTAAAAATATTTTAAATATAATTTTCAAGTTAATTGAATTTTTGAATTTTTTTAAATTAGTTTAAATCTAGAAACTTATTTATTTTAATTATATGAAAAATAAATTCTAATAAATTTTAATTAAAATTTTATTTTTTATTTATTTTACGATTATTAAAATCTCAAGAACAAACCTAAATATAAAAATCTTACTTCTCTGGTCTTTCTTACACAAGTACGAAAATCTTACTTACGGGCTTCACATCATTTCATATTCTTCCTCTCCAGAACATTCCTTTAATTTTTTCTTTTAAAAGTATAGATTTTTTTACAACACATTTAATACCTTCGTCATACTTTTTTTTTAAATAAGAACTCTCACTTTTCTGATTTTATATATCATTATATTTGTTTATATTTATATTTAGTAAGATTTTATTTGTTTTACGATATAATTTTTTATTTATTTTTATAATATTTTAGTATTCATGTAACAATCAACTCGGTATTTTTATCCCATTTAATCAAGAAAAATCGAAGATCTAATAGTATAGTTTTTAGGAGAAGGTTTAGTATAGTTAAATCCGGTGGCAGATCCACCCTTTTGGTATAGTGTGGACCGTGTCTACCTTAAATTTTTTAAAGCTCACATTTTTATTTTTAATTTTTATAAATTAATTCTTAAGTTTTTATAATATTTAAAGTTTATGCTCATCTTAAGATTTTAAAAAATTAT
Organism: Abelmoschus esculentus; assembly: GCA_035048815.1. NCBI lineage: Eukaryota > Viridiplantae > Streptophyta > Magnoliopsida > Malvales > Malvaceae > Abelmoschus > Abelmoschus esculentus. The sequence goes on along the minus strand of JAUCBN010000002.1, from coordinate 9,283,746 downwards.
ATATATTTATCTTTAAATAAATTTTTAGATTCGCTACCGATTAACTATCACTCTTAAGCTGCAACACTGACGAAGAAGCGTGGTTTGTCTAATCCATCTACAACACTGTCGTGAGATGGGAAGCGCCATTTGATCCACTTACAACACTGCCGAAGAAGAGAGATCTGACGACGAGTTCTGTCACTCTTAAGCTGCAACACTGACGAAGAAGCATGGTTTGTCTGATCCATCTACAACACTACCGTGAGATGGGAAGCGCCATTTGATCCACTTACAACACTGCCGGAGAAGCGAGATCTGACGACGAGTTCTGTCACTCTTAAGCTGCAACACTGACGAAGAAGCGTGATGTTGGATCAAGCTACTACACGGACGGAGAAACGCGATCCTTACTGATAGTCATTTACTCTGGGCTGATTGTATTATCTCATTGAGTACAATCGGTTGATATCGAACATGAGATTGGAGTTCTTCAAAGGATTTGATTTCTTTTGACCATTCGTGAAAATAGATTTTAAAGGATATTTGAATAATCCTCTTTAATGAATTTTTCCCAAATGCACAGGGATTAACGGATTTGACTTACCTTTACCGGTGGACGTTTGCCCCGGGCTAGTTGTACCATTCCCCTGGGTACAATCAGTTGGTACCAATCCTGCGATTGGATTTATTCAAAGGGATTGATTTCCTTTGACCATTCGTGAAAATGGATTTTAAAGGACATTTGAATAGTCCTCCTTAATGCATTTTTCTCAAATGCACAAGGATCAACGGATTTGACTCGCCTTTACCGATGGCCGTTTGCCCCAGGCTAGTTGTACCAATCCCCTGGGTACAATCAGTTGGTACCAATCTTGAGATTGGATTTATTCAAAGGGATTGATTTCCTTTGACCATTTGTGAAAATGGATTTTAAAGGACATTTGAATAGTCCTCCTTAATGCATTTTTCCCAAATGCACAAGGGTCAACGAATTTGACTCGCCTTTACCGATGGCCGTTTGCCCCGGGCTAGTTGTACCATTCCCCTGGGTACAATTAGTTGGTACCAATCCTGAGATTGGATTTATTCAAAGGGATTGATTTCCTTCGACCATTCGTGAAAATGGATTTTAATGGACATTCGAATAGTCCTTATCACTTATTGGATTTATTTTTTACCGAATGACAAGTCTATTGAGTAACAGTAAGTGCAAAGGATGAGGATTCTTACCTGCACTCCTCAATGAAGGGTTGTAGTCTGGAGTAGAGGTGCACTATTCTGTCGAAGTGCTTTTGATGACGATGCTACGTTCGTCTGTTCCATTACTTGCTGAAGGGACAAGATCTGTAACACTTTCGCAAAGAAATTCAAAGGGTTAAGGTTAGCATGCATTGCATGATTCTATTCCTAACATGTATGATGTATGCATGCATTCATGATCCTAGTATGAAATGCAAAATGCACATGACGATGATTGTGTTCAAGATTGGCTCAGTTGATTGGTCTGATTGTCTGTTGAGACTCTGATAGTCATGCCTCTTTCTTCGTGCAAAATATCTGACTCACATTCTGTTCGCAAAGTGTCTATCCTCTTTTTGAGGTGTTTCTTTGAAAAATGTCATTTTCTGAATCAAAGATTGCTCTCGGTCCTTGTACTTTCAGGAATGTTTCCGGAGCAATGTGGACAAAGTTCATGTAGTAACCATTGATAGTTATTCAGACTAATTGGCAACATGTGATGCCCCACATATCTTGCTAACAAGCTTTGTAGAATTTAACGAGGCAACATGCATCTGTGAGGTTTAAAGTGCAAGCTCTTCTTGTTTTACGGGGCCTCATATCTAGCTGGATTCATTTTGTTTCATCTTGCTTCATCTTTGTCAAACCCATGAAGAAGGATCTTTAACTTCTACGGGTGATATAACGTTTATCCCATAAACTAGGGAAAAAGAGGTTGCCCCGATAGAAGTTTGACTAGTGCAGGGTGAATGAGGGATCCTTATTCCCCTTCCATGATTTTAGATTTCTACGGGTAATATCGCGTTTATCCTCTAGACTAGGAAAAAGAGGCTACCTCAGTAGAAGTTCGGATTGACATAAAGCGCATGATGGATTCTTGTATCCCTTTTATGATGAGGGGAATATTTTCAACTTCTACGAGCATCATAGCGTTTATCCCCTATATTAGGGAAAAAGAGGTTGCTCTGATAGAAGCTCAAAGTGATGTAAAACAAAGGATGGCTTATCATGCCCTTTCTTGTGGATTCTTGTTGTAGCAGAATTTGTCATTCTTATTGTGATTCAAAAAGTAGATCAAAATCTTGGTTATCACCACGGTTCAGAAGTTTGTTCAGACACAATTTTCTCGAGAATGTGTTCTAGATCATTCTCGGTGTTGCTCAATGATTCGGTATCTCTAGACCTGAAGCATTTGTTCGGTCATAATAATGAGTAGTTGTTTGAATTTATGTGTAAAAAGAAAACACGAATGCTTGTTGTATGTAGCACAAAAAGTTCCATTTCATTATCGTAGGATGACAAACTTAGGCCTTTTTACAAAAAGTCTTTTGGGCCAAAGTGACAAGCGTATTCTTTTGTACACAGCTTTAGAAGACTTCCAAAACAATAGGAAATTCTTTAACAGTCTGACTGTCAAAGTAGTTGTAAGGTGATTGAGTCCCTCAGTCAAGGATTCACGGTCGTATTAGATCCAGCGGAGTCTTTGAATCGTACGATTCCCATTTCGATGAACTTCTCCATGAGCTTTTTAAAACTGATGCAATTTTCAATGGAGTGCCCCACGACTCCGGCATGATATTCGCATTGGATGTTGGGATCATATCACTTGGGATATGGCGGTTGTATGGGATTCGTGTAGAATGGCGATACCACATGTGCATTATACAAATTTTTGTATAATTCGCCATAAGATATTGGAATGGGTGTGAAGTTCTGTGTATTCGAGGTTGTGACTTTTTCTTGCCCCACTGTCAACGACTTTGAATAGCTGACATTATGGACATTGGTACTATCGACCTCATCATCTTCAAGTCTTCCACTTCGAATAGCGTTTTCAATCATCTCGCCATTCATTATGATGTCTGAAAAGTCCTTTGTGACACCTCCCAAGATTCGACCAAGGAAAGGCTTGTCTAACGTTCCCACAAAAAGTGTCACCGTTTCTTTTTCTGATAACGGAGGTTGCACCTGGAAAGCAACATCCCTCCAGCGCTGAGCATACTGTCTAAAGCTCTCATCATGTCTTTTTTGCATATTTTGTAGGGTAACCCTATTAGGGGCTATTCGATGACGTGACTGTATTGTCTGACGAAGGCTTGGGCTAGGTCGTTCCATGAATTTATCTCTGAATGGCTCAACTGGTTGTACCATCTGACTGTTGATCCAGTCAGACTATCTTGAAAGCAATGTACCAACAAGGGATCATTGTTGATATAGCCTGTCATCCTTCTGACGTACATGGTGAGATGAGCTTCTAGGCATGTAGTTCCATTATATTTTTCAAAATCTGGCATCTTGAACTTTGGTGGCAACACCAGATCTGGGACCAAGCTTAATTCCCTTGCTTCTATTTTCGGGAACTGGTCGATGTTTTCCATGGCTTTGAACTTTTCTTCAAGTTGTTTATATCGATATTCGAGCTGCTTGTATAACTCAACTTTTGAGTTGTTCATTTCATCAAAATCAAGCACCATACATTCCTTGGGGTTGCGAATTACCAAACTTCCTGAAAGTGAGGACTCGGCTTGATTGCTTTATGCCTTGGATGCATCAACTGATATACAAGTTTGAAGGGGATTTCCTGAGTCTTTCACCATTGCACTTGGGTAAATAACCATTCCCTTCTGTTTTCCTGGATCTTTGTCTTTCAACAGATTGGATATCTTTTCGAATAAATCATTTTCTGACTGCGAGATGTGAGCGCGAGTATTTGACTGCGCTTTTTTCAACCTATTTTCGAGGTCCCGCTTGATATCTTCATGTACTTGCTCAATTCTGGCTAATCTCTCTTCCATTATTTCGGCTTTGCTTTTGATGAGACGATGATATTGTGGCTTAGAATAACTGCAACAAGAATGCCCCCTTGGTGTTAGAACTATGGTGTAATGATGCAATATGGTATGCTTTTTGCAACTAGAATGATGTCATGCACATGTAAAGTGTTACAAATTTTTTTATAAAAAAGGTGTTGACTCAGTACAACTTTAAAAAGGAAGCTCGAGTCAGAACGAAGCTTTCTCTACATAAAGTGGGTCTTGTTCGGCCTTCATCTTCGAAATTTCGATTTTCTGGGAAAGCACTATCGGCTTCTTGCCCCAAATAAAATTTAGTCTCGAACAACTAGAACGCATGGATATTCAACCACTTCTCGAACCTGCTTTAGGGCTTCAATCATGGTGCAATCTTAATCTTGAGTCTAGTCAAGGTGGGACTTCCATCATTGTTGGCATGAACTATCTCGAGCTATGTTCTCTTGATGTCACTAGTGGAACCCATTCCAGTGTCCCTCACCTTATCGAGAAAACGGTTCCTACGTGACTAAACCTTTTTAACGGTTGTACTTGCATCAACACTTTTTTTTTTAAATTAAAAAGTGTGAATGCAAAAACAAGAAACGATGCAACACAAGGATATAAAAATACTAGTATCGAATTAGACAATAATAAACATGCATGCTTTATGATGCATGAATATGCATATGACAAATATATTGTGAAAATAAATAACGAGCAATAAATAACAGAAATTAAGGGCGTAAATAAACATAAACCCCCCCTCGCTCTTTTTCTAAAAGAAAAACCCTACAGGGTGACCCTCTAATCGGGCAGAGGTTCGGCATGACGGCTCTAAGGGTAGGCTTCTAGGGCTTACTAGATGAGGTTCGGTTCTAAGAGGTACCCGAACGAGACTTATTATCCTACTAAGGATAATAAATACGATTCAGGGGAATACGTTTCTCTAAGTCTATGCGGAGACGTAGGTCTCATGAAGACAAATGGAAAAATATCCTGAAAGCAATTCACCATCCTACACGGAGGCGGAACCTCACGAAGGAGTGGTTTCATGCTCCCACTTAAACGGATGGAACCCGGGTTGAGGGCTCATGAAATGAAATCCTAAAAAAACATTTAAAACATGTTAGTAAAATATTTTAGAATAAATAAAATAAAACGGGAACCATAGAATTAAAATAAACCGAATTTATATTTTCCCTCATTAAATAAAATGTAACCGATTTTAGGCTCGACTCTCGAGAAATTGTCCCCAGCGGAGTCGCCAGCTGTAATCACCGGAATTCGTCAGGGGAGTCGCCACCAATCGTTTTTATTTTTAACGGTGCGATTGGAACACCAAAATTGCGTCTACGAACCAGAACCGGATCCGGGAATCTGTTATGCGTGAGGAAGGGTGAGCACCCCCACAACGCCCAAAATTGGCACCTGTCGTTTACATAATATTTTACACGGTCGAAATTATAAATCGGTATCTAATCTGTAAAAAAACGGTTAGCAAATAATTATTAATAATAAAATATGAAAATAATAATTTTTGAAAAAACAAACAGGGGCTAATCTGCAAAAACAGAAAACATTTTGGGGTTAAATAACATATAGTAAGGGTAAAATTGAAATAAATATAAAATAATAGGCTAAATTGTGAGGAAACAATGACCAAAATTGAAAAGGATGCAAGTTGGGATGCTCATGTGAAAATGCGCTGGGAATGCAGGGACTAATGACGTGATTTCCCCACTAATCTGTGTTAAGCAGGGCTACAGGTCGGTTTCTGGGTCTGGAGCCGGATATTCATGCTCAAAACGGCGTCGTTTTGGGCCTTATAATTCGGCGCCAAAACGGCGTCGTTTCGGTATCTGGTTAAATACCCTTATTTTCTTATAAGGGTTCATTTGGTTTCCTTCTTCCTTGAGAGCAAAACAGAGAGCTCTCAACTCTCTGATGATCCGGCCACCGCAAGCATGGAGGAGAGTCGTTCGCCGTCGTCGTTCACCGCGCAGGCCGCCGTGCCGGCGGTCGAAATCAAAAAAAGAAATAGTTTTCGGACTCGTCTCGACGTGGGGAGTCTAGATCTGGACTCGATTTTTTGAAAAAAATGCGTGTATCGCCATAGATCTACAAGATAAGTGTTCGAATCTTACTCTTTTTTTTACCTTTTTTCTCTCTGGTTTCGAATATGCTTTTGATCTCTCTTTATTTTTTCTGTTTCGATTTGGATCTGGTGTTTGGTATTGTTTTGGACTATTTTTGGTTCGAATTTTTTTTGTTTTCATTCGATAATCCCTGTAAACCAGTATAATATATGTTTTCGGTATTTATATCCCGGATTTTACACTAAAATAATACAAAATATCTTTGCTTTTTATCTCAGACCTAATATTTCTTTAATATTTGCAGGTCCAGATATGAAGCTTGGGCGGTGAAGAGACTTCAAGTGGTGGGGCGGTGGCCGGCCATTTCGGCGACTAAGAGCGCGCGTGACCACCAAGCGCGATTCGAAACGCCGCGCGTGACGGCCACGCGCAGAAAACGGACGAGCATGGTGATGAGCGGCGGCTAGGGTTGTTGGGGAAAGGGTTTAGTTGGCTGGTAGTTAGGGTTTAGTTTGTTTGGGTCTTGATGTTGGGTTATGTGGTTGTAATAGGTATTTGGATAATGGGCTTGTAGATTAGTGGGTTGTATATTGGATTGGATATAAATTCAATTGAAATGGGTTATTACAATTTTTATATTATGTTAGGCTTGGGCTTGAGTTTAGAGTAGGAACGTGAGATGAAGGCGATGAAAACAGGACAAGGCGTTTCCCTTTGGGCATTCATTCCTACGCTGTCTTTATCATTTTCTTATCCAAAGCTACCTCTTCAATTTTCGTTACGCTCTGTGCAGGTATGGGGGTATTATTTTCTTCACTTTAATCGTAAAGGAAACGATAACCATGGATATGCTTTTGCTGATTTTTTTTTTTTTTTTTTTTTTTTTGGGGGGGGGGGGTTAAAATTGAAAATGCAGACAAACAGGGTTAAGGATTCTGAAATGGCTATGGCAACTACAGCAACGGCCACGACGAGTTTGCAGCTTAATGCTGCTCTCAAGCATAACCAGACTTCTTTTCTGGGAGTTCCCTTGAGGTTGTCAATGTCAAATCCTCACCCATATTTGCCCTCTCTCTTCCTCAATGTGGAAGCCAAAGATCGCACCAGAACTGAAGATCGTCATGCCCGACATTCTCGCATTAGGAAGAAGGTGAACTCCTGTTATATCTTACCTGTTTAAAGCTGATCCAATTTCTTACAACAATTATACTCTCCTGAAGAAAATGCAGGTGCCCTTCATATTTATACCCATTTCTTATCTTATCAACTACTGTGTGCCTTTAAATTTTACTCATTTATTGATGATGGGATTCACTTATTTACTTTTTCTTATGCTTTGGGAATACCAAATACTGGGTGAAACATAATGCTACATTCTATCTATCAAAGAGGCAAATAAGAGATGTAATGTTCTCTTATTCTTATATGTAAGAAATGGTTCTGGTTAAGAGTTCATCTAAGTTAGAAAATTTTGTGACTTGATGCTACTGTAACGAAATGTACTAGCTTTGGTTCCTTGGGGTTTAAGTCTCTTAAACGTGTACGAAGTGGTTTCTTGCTTTTGTAGGTTGAAGGAACAGCTGATAGACCAAGGCTCTGTGTCTTCCGCTCCAACAAGCATCTGTATGTCCAAGTCATTGATGACTCAAAGATGCACACACTTGCTTCGGCTTCAACAATGCAGAAACCGATTTCTGAGGAGTTCAACTACTCATCTGGCCCTACCATTGTGAGTTCATAGATGTAAATTAATAGTCATCTGTATCATGTTGCAGTTTTCCTACATTGCTTCCATTCATTGCTCTGGTTCTGAATGATAAGTTGATAACTAAAGGGATTTCTGATTGGAGTGCTTCTTTTACTTTTACAATAAGTCAATTGCTTCTTATAAGCTGTTTGGAAGTTGTGAATTGCTCCTAATTAGTCACTTTCTCCTACAACTAAAATTACCTTGTCATGCACTTTTGAGTATTGCTTGTTGAGTTCATTTGTGATTTCAGGAAGTGGCGAAGAAGGTCGGTGAATCCATTGCAAAATCTTGTTTGGAAAAAGGGATCACAAAGGTTGCCTTTGACAGAGGTGGATATCCATATCACGGACGCATACAAGCCCTTGCGGATTCTGCCAGGGAGCATGGCCTTCAATTTTAAAGCTTGAGCAGTTAGTCTTCTTCTGAATTTTCTTATCCTTTAACTAAACGGCATGAAGAATGCTCAATCTTATCCTTGTTAGAAATGTAATTTGATTACTATTTTGCTTCCCTCATGGACGCATTGTTGGTAATTGGATTATCTTGTGGCTAAAATGATTTGAACAAAAGGTGTCTATTTGGGGAAAAATTATTAGGTGAATTTTGTTCATCATGTTATCTGTGGTCCCAAGCAATCAGAACTGTTCATATCAATTTTTTTAAAGTGAATTATCACATCTTTCTTATATGTAATTAGTGGGTAGGTAGTTATTTAAAGATGAACGATTCTGATCGCTTGGACCATGGATGACGTGGTGAACAAAGTTCACCTAATAATCTCTCCTATTTGGGAGATTATATCATAGGTCCGGCTCACCACGTCAGTCGTGATCCTTAACCAATGAAAATCATCCATTCCACCACTAATCAGTCATGTCATTAATATAATTTTCAGAAATTATATTTTTAAAATGACATAGAAAAGATGAGTGAAAATTCATTAGTTGAAAAAAATGAGTTGAAAGATAATGATAAAATGGGTGATTATTTTTCTCTGACATTATATTTTTATATTGTAAAAAAAATTATAAAAAATTCTTGGAAAGTTATACGTCAATATAACATCAAATATAATTATTTTTTTCGGTCAAATTTGTCATCGTATCATCTTTATCAAGTGAATCGTCTTTGATCGTCTTCTTTATCGTCATCTATTAGTTTGTTTTATAGATTTTCTTAAACTACCATCTTTTTCTTTTTGTGTACTCTTTTGCTCTCAAATTAAATAGCTCTTTATGAACTCTAATAATAGTTGTAACATTCCCCTAAATAAGACCATCCTCTTCAAATGCAAATTCATCTTCAACATCTCTTTATATTTCTTTAATCAACCATTGTTTATATTACCTTCATAAAATTTATTGTTATTGTCGTTACGTTATTATAAGTTAAGGTCTCTATCTCATTAGATAAAATATGTTTGATGTATTTACTTTTATGTATATTATAAGTTTAAAAGATCTATAAAAATTAATCGTATTCGAAATTATAAGTTATTCTTTAAAGTTTTGAATAAGATTTATTTTTCTTGTAACTCTTAGAATGTAACATGTAGCATGACATGCATATTAAGTGTGTTTGATTATGAGAGATGTTTTACTCGCATTAGTAAAAATATGGCCTAAAGTAAGACATGTAAGTTAGTGACTAAGAGTTTTGTATAAATTTTATTATAAGAGCAATGATTTATGTAAAAACCTATCAAATGGAATCACATGGTTATGAAATTTGGCAAATAGTTTGTTATAAGCACAAGTAATTTGCAGGTAAATTTTTATTGGTATTGGCCACTGTTAGAGGGGCTAAAATGCTATTAAACCAGATAAAAAAAATATTAATTTGTATAAAACATAATGGTACGGGTGATAAAGTACAAGTATGTATGATATATCGATACAGTTATACCATATATCGTTACTAGTAAACTAACAATAACTAAATTAACGGTTATTGCATGAGCGTTTTGGTATGACCTCTCAAGTATTGATACCGATACAAGTAAGTTGGTTAAAGTTACGGGATTAAATATGAAAATTTTCAAACAGATCATTGATATTTAGATGGTTGATTGGTTGGGTAAATGAACTCAGAATTGATTTGTAACACTTCGAAAATTGGTCTAGTCGGAATTGTGCTCCAATGATCGGAACTTTATACTGGAAAATGGTAAATGTTTCTAAACCCATTTGTACTCAATTAATATGTAATGGAAATTCAATTGAATTTAATTGTGGTTCAAGGACCTAATTGGAGAGAATAAAAGTTGTTTAGTGACTAAATTATAAAATAATTGAAAGTTTAATGACAAAAATGCAAACTTTAAAATGTTGAGAGACCACCCTCGTAATTTTATAATTCTTAAGCTTGTTTAAGCTTATATATTGTTTCTAGATATTGAATCCTTTAGTGACAACTTTCATAAATTTTGTTGCCTAGCTAAAGATTTGGAAGAGTCGTCATCAAACTCGATCAAAGAAAAGAGTAAAAGAATTGTCATTCAAAAGCCTTAGAAACCTCCCTACTAAGGTGAGTGTAGTTGAGCCATGGGACAAAGCTAGATACTTTTCCCATTTCATTGTTAATTAATAGCATAAAATAAGATATTGGCGAAGAAGTGACATTGAACCCATATAAGGCGGGATGTTAAGCTTGGTAAACTTCCTTTATGTATCAATAATCATTGAATCATTGCACATGACATTGGCATAATGATACATTGAACCATAGAGATATTGATTATAGGACATATCATTGATATTGTTTATTATTGCTATTGACCCTAGTATGGAACATGGCCATATTGAAAATTTGCTAAACATTGTATATTAATCATTGAATCTATTGGAATCACCCTAAGGGTTTTAATCATTGTTGTCGTTACATTGAAATTATTGGAATTGTTTATTGGACTAAAATACATTAGACCTTGGATCCGAGTGAGAATTAAATATAATTGGCATACCATATGATTTATAAGCTCATTAGTACGGGAGGACTACGGTCCTTGGGCTACTACATATATTTGGCGAGGTAGAGGGATGATTTTTTTATTGGTCATTTTGGCGAGGCGGAGGGATTAGAACATTCATTGAATTGGTGAGGCGAAGGAGTCTGTGTATCCACTATCTAGATCGATCCAAGGATGTATATTGACTTATTAAACTTATTGTTAATATATATAATTCATTGGCCTAAATGATGTTATAACATAAAAGTACGTAATTGGGATGCATACCATGTGTTTATGCCGTTATTGACTAACTCACTAGGCAAAATATGCCTAACGCATTCATTTTCTATGTATTTTTAGGATAGAGGTTGTGGAGGACGATTGGATCCCTTTTGCAAGATTTTTGGCAAGATCACAAGTCACTAGCATGTAAGCTTTGTTAAAGATACTCTTAGAATGGTGACAATTTGTTTTGTTAATTCATATTTATGTATTTTAATATGTTGGTAAAGTATAACTCACACCTAGCCTATTACTATGTAAAATGACCCTTTATATGAAATTGATAAAATGACTAAGGCAAACCTAGTAAATGGATTCAGAATAACTTGAATTTTGGTATGCTATTAAAATATGCTTAATAAGGTTTGTTGGTAAAATTTCATAATAATCGGATTTCATATACTAGGTCAAAATGCATAAAAGCTAGATAAAATTGATATTACAAACCCAGACGTATCAAAACGGGTCCTTGACGTTTTAGAACAACCTGCTTAATATCTAGGAAATTCTAGGAATTTTGGTATAGTATCGAAACATTGTGCGGGGTGTTTTGATACATTTTGAGTGTGGAATTTTTCGTTTTGGTACTTCTATGAGGCATATCGATACGGTTGGTCAAGTCAAACCTTTAGAATTTTTGGTTGGTCTTCGTGTATCAAAACAATGAAATAATGGATCGAAGCAATCATAACGATAATAACTACATGTTAATAGGTATCAAAACGACATCTAAGTGTTTCGATACGTCCAAACTAGTCAAACATTGTTGACTCGTAGATGGTTAAGGAGTTTCGATACTGCTCAATGCCCTATCGAAACAGGCTTTGGGAATAATTGAATTATCGACCTTGACATCACTGTATCGATATACGACCATTAGGCATTTCGATACCGGTGATTGTACTTAATAAGTTTAGCATAAACTTATCAGGATTTCTTGTATGCCATTAAAAAAGACTAATAGTTCGAACTGAACCAGTAAAAATATAATCCCTTAAAGACTATCTCAAGTTTAGATTAATAAGCATTTGACTACTAATGATAGCTAAGTTGATGTGAAACATCGGAAGATGACACCAAACCACCAGAATTCCTAATCGTATCACTTTCCGATTCGGTTCCCTACTAGACCGGGGAGGGAGTGTTATATTTGTAATATCAGAGCTAGAGTTTAATCGATTATAGGACTAGATTGCTAACAAATAAGAGGATTGTTATTGTTATTATTGATATTGCATTGAGCATTTTTTCATTATTCATGTTTTACCACCTAGGTGTATTATTATATTATGACTTACCGTTTATTCAATCTCTTCTTTTATAGTTGTCTGATTCTAAAAAGGGTCATATAGACGAGCATGTGATGGAATGCTCGACCAATGACGAGGAAATGAGGGGAAAGGATCCCCAACGTGAGCAGATTCTATCTGCACCTGAGATTGAGACAGGGATGCAAGACACATAGGCTGAGTATTACAAAACATGACTAAAATGTTTAAAAAGTTTATGGACTCGATGAAGGTAAATCATATGTCTCAGACTTCTACAGTTTCTGCACCACCATTCTGAGCCCCTATCGATAAGTTATCTTTGTATCGGGCCTACTATTTCACTGGTCAGGACAATGAGGATCCAGAGATTGCTGAGTAATGGTTGGATAATATTATGAGAATTCTGACCAAGCAACTACAATGTAATGATGAGCATAATGTCACGGGGTTAGAGTTCTGGCGTAGGGACATCCACCCTGTGCGGCACCTCAGGTCTCTCTCATACCTGAGGTTAAGCCTTTACCATCTCCGATCCTCACTGGTTTCGCCCTCCCATGGGCTTATCAGGGAAGCGAGGACAGCTCCCGACCAGTGTGGTGCGCGATCAGCACGCCTATCCGAAGATAGGTCGACTGCTCGGCACGTACTACACCCTTAATGTTATCCCGCTCCCAAGAGTTAAGCACAACCAGAAAGCATCTCGCTCGGTCCCGCGTTGTTACGACGAACGGACCGTGACAATCTCCCCCACCTGATTCATGCACGCCCTCGTGCATGGGGGAGAAACTCTTTCCCTTTTCTTTAGATTTACCAGGAACTAGTGTGCAATTCTCCCTCAACTCGCCCTCGATACTGGGGCCGCCCACCTGGGCATTAGAGAACTTTCGTTGCGGCTTCCTGCCTACCCGTCCTCATCTCAATCTCTTTCTAGAGGACCCACTTGCGAACACCCCATTCACATTAGGGTGCAAGCTACACTGGCTTGTCCACACGACTCGTTCCGTAGCACATGGAGCGCTAGGCAAGCTCACAGCTAGCACACAGCCTCGCTCTGATACCATCTGTCACTAGGTCAGAGTTTTGGCGCAGGGACATCCACCCTGTATAGCACCTCAGGTCTCTTTCATACCCAAGGTTAAGCCTTTACCATCTCCGATGCTCACTGGTTTCGCCCTCTCATGGGCTCATCAGGGAAGCGGGGACAGCTCCCGACTAGTGTGGTGCGCGATCAGCACGCCCATCCGAAGATAGGTCGACTGCTCGACACGTATTACACCCTTAATGCTATCCCGCTCCCAAGAGTTAAGCACAACCAGAAAGCATCTCGTTCGGTCCCGCGTTGTTACGATAAACGGACCATGACAATAAGCTGAAGTGTGTCATTGCTTTGTTAGCTGATGAAGCCCTATAGTGGTGGGAGACCACTATACTCACAACACTTGAGGAATCAGTTACTTGGGAGTTCTTTTTAAAGGAATTACACAAGAAATACATCAACAAGTAATATTTAGCTGAGAGACGAAACATCTTCCTATATCTCAAGCACAGTGTAAGAACTATTGCGCAGTATATCCACGATTTTTGCAAATAATAAAAATATGGAGCTGAATACATTAAGAAGTAAGAAGAGAAATGCAGGATGTTCATTGATGGTTTGTATGATGAGCTCCGTCCTATGTTCACTGCTTTGGGCATTACCGATTTCCAGGAGCTAGTTAACAGAGTGAAAGACATTGAAGCAGTGCAAAAGGCTCAAAGTTTTAGAGGTTTCGATAAAAAGGCAATTTGATGATTCTCGACCTTTTAAGTCTAATAATAAAGGCAAATATCAATGCAAAAAATAGAAGTTCTAATCCTAGCCTGCTCGTTCTAAAAAAATCACAGTCTGTGAATTGTATTTTAGGTCAGTAGCATCAGTGGAAAATACGAGTGGCTCAGGCAAGACTACACAATATCTAGTCTGTAACGACTGTCAGAAAAAGACATACATCTGGCCAGTGTTGTAAGCACTCTAGAGCTTTTATTTCTGTTGTGAACAAGGACACTTCATTCAGGACTTTCCGAACAATCAGAATAAGATTGTTATTGTTCCATCTACTACACCATCACTGGCACAATCATACAAGGGAAAAGGGATAGAAGCAGGTTTCGTACAGAACCATGGGAAGACATAGTGGTCCCTCCAAGGCACCGAACAAACAAGAATCGAAGACTTCTACACAAGTGTATCATGTGAGGAGCCGAGGGACGAGGAGGAACCTAAGGTCATAGCAGGTACTATTGAGTTATATTCTCGTCCTATTTATACTTTTGGTTGATCCTGGCTCTACCCATTCTTTTATTAGTACCTTGTTAATAAAGAAACATAAGTAAGATGACATGTGAATCCATAACATCGAGAACCTTTGTGATGAATCCCCTGAGTGATAGAGTTATTATTAGCTTGATCTGCAAGAATTGACCTTTGGTGATTTAAGGGATTCCTTTTCTGACCAATTTGATGGCACTATCGGTCCATGAATTTGATGTAATTCTGGAACTTGATTGGCTTAGTGAGCATCAAGCCTGGGTAGATTGCTCCAAGAATAAGTTGTATCTTCAATGGCTTGGTAAAGAAAGCGTTAACCCTTTTGAGCTTGAAGAAATCGTCTTTGTATGCTTTGGCTATGAATACCAAAGGAGAAACCCATTTACACAGTATAGACGATGTATGTAAATTTCCCAATGTCTTTCTTGAGAAAATTCTAGGTTGACTACCAACCTGGGAAGGGGAGTTTGGTATCGAGGTGTAACCTGGGATAAACATTAGTCTCTATTGCACCCTATCGTATAGTGGCTTTGGAGCTGAAAGAGCTAAAGACACAGATTCAAGATTTGCTTGATGAGGGCTTCATTCAATCGAGTTCCTCACATTGGGGAACTCCGGTTCTCTTTGTTAAGAAGAAATATGGATCCATGAGGTTGTGCATTGACTATCGACAACTTAATAAAGTGACCATCAAGAATAAATCTTCTTTTTCGAGAATAGATGAGATGTTCGACCAACTTAAGGATGCCACTTTGTTTTCCAAGATTGACCTAAGGTCAGGGTAATATCAAATGAAAGTTAAAGAGTTTGATGTACCCAAGACAACTTTCTTGACACGTTATGAACACTATGAATTCTTAGTTATGCCTTTTGGGCTAACCAATGCACCGACTGCTTTTATAGATATAATGAATCAAGTTTTCAAACCTTATATGTATAAGTCCATAGTAGTCTTCATTAATGATATCCTTATCTACTCCAAGGATGCTTCTAAACATCAAAACCATATGAGAATTGTAATAAAAACCCTGCGGAAAAATAGTTGCATGCCAAATGCTCTAAGTGTGAGTTTTGGCTCACCGAGGTTACATTTCTCAGATATGTCATATCGGATTCGAGAATCCAAGTGGATCTGATGAAAACTTAACCCATCATAGATTGGAACATACCAAAGAATATTGGAGAAATTTGAATCTTCCTCGGTCTTGTAATCTATTATCGAAGATTAGTAAAAGGATTCTCCATAATAGTTTCCCCCATTGACCAAACTCTTAAGGAAAGAGACATCGTTTGTGTGGAACGAGGCTCATCAAAAAAGCTTTGATCAATTGAAACAAGTTTTAACACATGCACATGTTTTGATACAAGAAGGCAAGGTGATTAAGCCACACGAGTTTAACTATCTCACTCACAAATTGGAGCTGGTTGCGGGTTTTTTTGCATTGAAAATTTGGAGGCATTATCTCTGTGGAGAGAAATGTTATATCTTCACCAATCATAAGATTTTGAAACATCTCTTAACTCAAAAGGAGTTGAATCTTCGACAAAGGAGGTGGATGGAACTCCTTAAGGACTATGATCTAGTCATTGATTACCATCCAGGCAAGGCCAATATTGTAGTTGATGCACTCAACTGCAAACCTTAGCCTGGTAAGTGTTGTCATTGATCATAAAGTTTGTATCGTTATTGTTTGAAGACTCATTTATAATCTTCTATTGTAGCCTCTCGCGCTATTAATGCACACTTACATCTTCAGAAACATATTGTCTAGTAGTTGCACTCTAAGTTTAGTCTACCATCATATCGAGTATTAAAGCTCTATAAGACCAAGACCCTCAAGAAAGCTCATTCTAGCTCTTTTTTTTGTGTACACAGGTTTGGTAAAGATGTATCAAGATCTCCAAGAACTTTATTGGCGGTCAAACATTAATCAAGCTATAATTGAATTCGTTTCTAGATGTCTCATGTGCCAGTGAGTCAAAGCTAAGCATCGTGTTCCTACAGGCTTATTACATCCTATCGACATATCTCAGTGGAAGTTGGAGAAGATCACCAAGGACTTCATTTATGGTTTACCCCTGACTTTTGCTAAACATGATGCCATTTGAGTCATTGTAGACCATTTTACGAAATCAACACACTTTTTACTAGTGAGAATGGATTTGGATTCCCGAAACTAGCTGACTTGTACATCAAGGAAGTGGCAAGAGTTCATGTTGTATCGTAGTCTATCATTTCAGATCGTGATCCACAATTTGTATCCCAATTCTGGAAGTCTCTATAGGTTGCTTTGGGCACTAAAGTAAACCTTAATTCAACTTTTCACCCTCAGTCTAACGGCCAGTCAAAAAGAGTAATCTAGGTAATCATTGAATTTTTAATCCATGAAATCACAAAAATCAAATGTCCTTTCTAAGTTTCTCTATTACAGATTCTGAAAGACATGATGCGGGCTTGTATCATTGATTTTTGTGGATCTTGGGAAAAATCCCTACCTCATATTGAGTTTGCCTACAATAACATTTATTAGTCCTCTATACAGATGGCACCTTATTAGGCATTGTATGAAAGACATTGTAGAACTCATTTATGTTGATCTGAACTCGGAGAAGGCAAGATACTAGGCCCTGACTTGCTCCAGGAAACCAAGGAATGAGTCACTATAATACATGATCGCCTGAAAGCTGCTTTTCACCAATAAAAGGCCTATGCTAATCTCAAACGTAGGGACATCACGTATGAGGTTGGTGAGAAAGACTTCCTCAAAATGTCACCGTGGAAGAACATTATGAGATTTGGCAAGAAAGGAAAATTGAGTCCCCGTTTCATTGAACCTTTTGAGGTGATAGAGAAAGTTGGCTTTGTGGCTTATCGTCTATCCTTACCTTCCAAGTTAAGCAGGATTCTTGACATATTATATGTTTCCATGCTTCGTAAATTTTGATTTGATCTGTCGTATTTTGTTGTACCGGAATCTATACAAATTTAGATAGATTTGACATACGAGGAAAAATTGGTGTTGATTCTTGTGAGGGAAGTTAAGAGGCTTCGTAAAAAGATAATATCATTAGTTAAAGTTCTTTAGAGGAGCCATTCATTGAAAGAAACCACTTGGGAACCAGAGGAAACAATGAAGGCTCAATACTCACATCTTTTCAGTCTAGATTAAAAATTCGAGGACGAATTTTCTTAAAAGAGGAGAGTTGTAACACCCCGAAAATCGGTCTAGTTAGAATTGTGCCCCGATGATCAGAATTTTATATCGGGGAAATCATAAATAAAATATCAGAACCCTTTTGTACGCAATTAGTATGTAATAGAACTTCAATTAAGTTTAATTATGGTTCAAGGACCTAATTGGAGAGAATAAAAGATGTTTAGTAACTAAATTATAAAAAATTGAAAGTTTGAGGGCAAAGTGCAAATTTTGAAAAATTAAGATACCAACCTCGTAATTTTACCATTTTAAGGTATGAGTCATTTCCTTGCTTGCTTAATTTCATGAAAAATTCACATGTATGTCATAAGATGAGACATGTTTTTGTGTGTAAAGAGAAAGAGAAGATAATGTTACATTTTTAATTTGTCAAAATTGGCTTTTCCACTTTTAAGGAAGGAAAGGTTTTGATTGGTGGTTGCAAAGACATCCTAGCTTGGCTTTCTTTCACACGACAATAGGAGATAAAATATTGGAAATAAATACAATCTCCAAACGAGACAAAATTTGATTTCAAACTTTTGTGAAGTATACACCTCCATTGTTGTCTTCTTCTTTGAGCAAGTAAACACCTCAAAAAAAATCATTAATGTTTCTTTTATCTCTTCATAGCAAAAGAAATCTAAGAGTTGGGTAAGTAAAACCCCTAACACAATATTCAAATTCCATGGAAGGTTCGAGTTTAATTTTGAGTTTGTCTTAAGAAATTCATGATAGAACCCGTGTTTAAGAATCTTTAATCCATAAAATTTATATCATTCTTAAGCTTGTCTAAGCTTGTATATTATTTTTAGATCATTGAATCCTTTAGAGACAATTTTCATGAATTTTGTTCCTTATTTAAAGATTTGGAAGAGTCACCATCAAACTCAATCAAAGAAAAGAGTAAAGGAATTTTCATCCAAGAGCCTTAGAAGTTATTTATACTAACGTGAGTGTAGTTGAGTCATGGGACAAAACTAAGTGATTTTCCCATTTCATTTCATTGTTAATTAATAACATAAAATAAGATATTAGTAAAGAAGTGACATTGAACTCATATAGGGTGGGATGGTAAACTTAAAAAAGCTTCCTTTTAAGTATCGATAATCATTGAATCGTTGAACATGACACTGGCATAATAATACATTGAACCATAGAGATATTGATCATAGGACATGTTATTGATTGTTTATTATTGTTATTGACCCTAGTATGGAACATGAACATATTGAAAATTTCTTAAACATTGTATATTAATCATTGAATCTATTGGAAAGGACCTAAGGGTCTTAATCATAATTGTCACATTGAAATTATTGGAATTTTTTTATTGGACTAAAATATATTGGACATTAGATCCGAGTGGGAATTGGATAAAATTATCATGCCATAGGATTTATGAGCTTATTAGTACGGGTGAACAACATTCTTTGAGCTACGATCTATATTTGGTGAGGCGGATGGATGATTTGTGTATTGTTCATTTTGACGAGACGGAGGGAGTAAACCATTCATTGATTTGACGAGACATAGGAGTCTGCGTATCCATTATCTTGATCTCTAAGGATATATATTGAATTATTGAACTTATTGTTAATACATATGATTCATTGGCCTAAATGATGTTATAACATAAAAGCATGTGATTTGGATCCATACCATATATTTATGTTGTTATTGACTACCTCACTAGGAAAAATATGCCTAACGCATTCATTTTCTATACATTTTCAGGTTAGAGGTTATGGAGGACGATTGGATCCCTTTTGTAAGATTTTTGGCATAATCACAAGTCACTAGTATGTAAGCTTTGTTATAGATACTCCTAGAATGGTGGTAACATGTTTTGTTAAGTCATACTTATGTATTTGATATGTTGGTAAAGTATAACTTACACCTAGCCTATTACTATGTAAAATAACCCTTTATATGAAATGGATAAAATGGCTAAGGTAAGTACACTTGGAACTAAAAAATCCAAACATAGTAAATGGATTCAGAATTACTCAAATTTTGGTATGCTATTAACATAGGCTTAATAAGGTTTGTTGGTAAAATTTTATAATAATCAGATTTTATATACTAAGTCAAAATGCATAAAAACTAGATAAAATTGACATTACAAGCCCAGGCGTACTGAAACGGGTCCTTAACATTTCGGTATGACCTGCTTAATTTCTGGAAAATTCTGAAAATTTTGGTATGGTATCAAAACAGTTTGGGAGGTGTTTAGATACATTTTGATTTTGGAATTTTTCGTTTCGGTACTATTATGAGGCGTATCAATATGGTTGGTCAAGTCAAACCTTTATGACTTTTGGTCGGTCTTTGTGTATCAAAACATTTAACTAGTGTATCGAAACAATCATAACAGTAATAACTACCTATCCATAGGTATCGAAATGACATCTAGGCGTTTCGATACGTCTAAGCTAGTCAAACATTATTGACTCGTAGATGGTTAAGGAATTTCGATACTGTTCCTTGCCGTATCGAAATAGGCTTTGGGAATAATTGAATTACCAACCCTAATAACACCGTATCGATACGGTCATTAAGCGTTTCAATACCGATGGTTATTCTTAATAATTTTAGCATAAACTTATCAAGATTTCTTATATGCCATTAAAAAGGATTAATAGTTTAAATTGGACCAATAAAAATAAGATCCCTTAAAGACTACCTCAAGTTCGGATTAATAAGCATTCAACTAATAATGATATCTGAGTTGATGTGAAACATCAGAATGATGACACTGAACAACCAGAATTCTTAACCGTAGCACTTTCCAATCCGATTTCCTACCAAATTAAGGAGAAGGTGTTACATGATTGAAAATTGCAAAAGGTAGTATTTCAACATTAGTTTCACCAAATTATTGTATAACTTAACAAGATTAAGGGGCATTTGTTTCGTCCCAATGAATATATAATATAATAGGATATTCATTTATCATTAAAAATTTTATTTTTATATTAAGTTATACAGTAACTTAATGTGTCATTATAATTGTAGATAAAAATTTTAAGTATAATCACTAATAATGCACTAAGTTCTTAAGAAATACAGGTGGTGTACAAAATACTCTTAAATACAAAATCTTTGATAGGACTAATTCTAGACACGCACTAATTTTAATCATTATTCAACAATCAATTATGAAACATGTCACATTTATATAATTTTTCCTTCATTTTCACAATATGATTTCTGGGTTTGTAACTAATTTTAATCATGCTTAAAGCTCAACTCATAATTTTTTTTTTAAACATAAATATTATAAGTAAGATTTGTTTAATAATCCAAGCCCATAGCATAAATAAATTAAAATTATATTTTAAAAACAGTCACAAAAATTCATATAAAGTTGAGAGAAACATTATAATTTTTTTCTTATAAACTCAATATCAAATCTATTTAAACCTAAAAAATCAATATTAATGAAAGATACGGGATTTTTAAAATATACTAAATAATTTTATATTTTTATACACTATCATAGAGCTGGAATTTAAAGTTAAAGAAACAAAATATAAATATTTATATTCAACGAGTTAATAAAAAATTAATATGATCGTTGATCGTTTGGGTTTGTTACTTCGAGGGACTCTAATAGGTGAGTAATATTTTAGTGATTCACCGGAATTTAATATAGAGAGCCCATCGTGATATGAAACATGTTCAAGAGCGGAAGTAGAAATTTATTATAGAGGGGATCAAATTATATATTTTAAATTTTTTTTATTAACGGACCAAAAAATGATTACTTTAGAAGAAATTATATATTTTAATTTTTTTATCTACATTTAATATATAAAAACATTAATTGGCAGGGATCGAGTATCCTTAAACCCTCTGGTTCCGCCACTGAACAAGCTTCTATGTAATGTCATGTATTGTCAAATTTGTCTCATTTTTCTTTTGTAAATGAAACTTGTGTACTTTTTTTTTCCTCCATCTAGAATTAAAGAAATTTTTTAATAAGACACATAATTACATTTTCTTATCGATAAAAAAATATAAAAAATTAATTTTTATATAAAAACAAAAATAAAAAGCAATTGAGATTGTGTGACTCTCACAGTTTACGCACCTCCGTCTCTGCCGGCGAAAGCTAGCTCATGATTTCATGCTCTTCATTGAAGCTACGTATTTTGTATATGAAACTAATGCTATTTTATTTTAAAATAATAATTACGTGAAAAAATAATATTCAAAAAATAATTTAAATTCTACATTCTATATTCTAATGCTCTTATTTTTGTGATTCTTTTTCGTGTCGTATAATGAATGGTTGTTGGTTTTTTAAAGATAAACACTTATTTTATCAAAAAAATAATTTAAAAATAAAAAAAACAAAAATTTTGTTACAATATTATAGTGGTAATAATGAGACAAGTAATAATAACAAACACAAAAAATTTCTAATACCAAAATTTCACGTAAAAGCCCCTATAAAGAAAAAAAAGTTAGGACATAAGAGGAGAAATTTACGTAGAATTTTTTATTCAAACCGAGTTTTTTATTCTTCGACGGATATCTAAAAGAATATAATAGAGTTTTATACGAGTTGACGGGGACGGAGTTAGGATTGAACATTGGGAGGGGAAAAGATTTATTAAGTCTTTAAATCTAAAATTTGGGAGGGGCAAAAACCTTATTTTATTATTATTTAAACTAAAAAGAACCTTAAATGCAATTATACAAAAATGTTTGGGAGGGGCTTTTGCCCCTCCTACCATGTTGATGGCTCCGTCCCTGCGAGTCGGATCGAATTAAATTATTGAGTCACAACTCTAATAATAACAATATTTAAGAAAACACAATGATTCAAATGAAAAGAAAAAAAAATTGTGGTATTTTGAGGAAGAGGAAAGAAATTTATAATTTTAACCTAAATATTTAAAATGATTAAATTGATAGAGTTTGGACCAAATTGATACAAACATACAAGTTTTTGAGATTAAAATTATTACTATACCATTAAAAATAGCAATGTCATCATCTTCTTTAATATTTAATAGTTAGTGTATCAAAATAGAATAAAAATATGACGTTAGATATCATTATATTTAAAAATAGATCAAATTATTAATTTTTCAAATTGAATTACTATTTTATAATTTTTCGTAATTATATGAAAATAAAAAATTGAGGGGGCTAACATTGTAATTTACCCTATTTTTTTATTTGGATGACCATGACCCAATTTCTAAAAAAATTATTAGGTGAATCATGTCATCCGTGATCCAAGTTATCAAGATCGTTCATCTCAATTTTTTTTCAAGTGAATAATTATCTATTTTCTATATGTAATTAGAGGGTGGATAGTTATTAGGTGGTCATTTAAAGATGAATGGTACTGATTACTTGGACCATAAATGACGTGGTGAACAAGTTCACCTAATAATCTCTCCATTTTCTAGGATGATATAATTTTTGTAAATAAATATTTTTGTAGTTACAAGTGATGGAAATTTACAAGTGCCGTTTATTTCAAAAGTTTACATTATTTCTGTGCGTTATTTATTGTTTCCGTTTCTATTTTAATTTCTATATTTGTCTGGAATTGCATGAGAAAAGAAAGAAAATCGAAGGCAATTAGGGGAATTGCTACACACGTGTAAGATTGGTTATGGAAATTCTTGAAACCAAATCAATCCCTTTTTAAACAGATCATAAAGGGCGGAAAGCAATGATTTTTACAACAATTTTCTTGTTTTTGACCAGGTATGGTTCTTCAATTGCAAGTTTCAAACTTTGGAACAAACTTTCTTTCTATTTTTTCTCAATTGTTTGTGTCTGTGATTTAAGAATGGAAAGGAATTTGAAAGAGTTTATATGGAGATTGGATTAGAAGAATTTATGGCTGAAATTTGAAGAAAGTAGAAAATTTTGATTAATTTTCCCCAGATTTTGATGGAAAATCTCCGTTCCTGTCATTGGATGTTAGAAATAGGTTGAATATGGTTGAAGGTGGGAGATATTGCTGTTATATATGAAGTTTTGAAGCCATGTGATCTGGTGAAGCCAGGGATTCTGTATTCATTTATTTTAAAAAAAATCTCAATTTTTCATAAATAATTTTAAATTTATTTCTTCATAAATCAGTTTTTTTAAATTTAAATAATGTTCTTCAGTTTTTGTTATTGTTTAGATATTATATGGTTAATTTTAAAAGAAATGGTTGATGCCTGTGTGTTCACTCTTGTTCTTGCTTCATTGAATGGTGAAATAGGTGCAATTGTTATCCTTATAACACATATATCATACCATAACTGATTAAAAGTTGTTGAATTGTTTAGATGGATAATGGAGAGGTTGGCTTATATACATTGGATGAAGCCCTTGAGACTCTGGGGTTCGGGAGATTCCAGGTCTTTGTTCTTACTTATGCCGGATTCGGTTGGTTTGCCGAGGCCATGGAGATTATGATTCTTTCCTTTATAGGACAAACTGTTAAGTCAGAGTGGCAACTTTCCATCGTCTTTGCCGGGATGCTTGTTGGAGCCTATTCTTGGGGCATTGTATCAGATAACTATGGAAGGAGGTATGCCTGTTTACTTTCTTTTCAACATTATTTGAATTGGTTTTAAAGTCAGATTGTTGTTTCATTCTTGTGTAATTTATTTGCTTTAAAATGTTCCTATCAGGAAAGGTTTTCTTACTATAACTCTGGTAACTAGTGGAGCTGGATTATTGAGCGCATTCTCTCCCAACTATTTATCACTCGTCATTCTTCGGGGTTTCGTCGGGTTTGGCCTTGGTGGTTCATCTGTATTCTTATCCTGGTTTCTAGAGTTTGTTCCACCTTCTAGTAGAGGCATGTGGATGGTTGTGTTTTCTACTTTCTGGACAATCGGGTCTATTTTTGAGGCTGCTCTTGCATGGGTACGTGTATTCTCTCTAACATATTGTATGGCTACCATTATCATTGCTTGTTCTCCGTGCACCGGAAGCTAGAAGAGTCTTTTAATTTTGGCTCTCTACTTCCTGAGAGCTTAGAGCTTCAGTCTCACATATCTGTAAGCTGGACGAAGATGAACATGAAATGAAAATATAGGCTTTTAGATGTGATCATTTCACCCTGAAACAGTGATGCCAAGGTGTGCATCCATGAACCTTGAATCTGAGTCACGGTCTGAATCAAGGGTCTTGTAGCACCATAATTAGGCACATAAGAAGCAATCCTAACATACACTTCCCTTTGGCTTCTTTATTTTTTTTTCTACTTAGGTTGCATTTAGCATTGCGTTCTAAACCAGCTTTTGGCCCAAAAGCTAGTTTAGAACGCAAAAGCAATAGTAATCAGTTAACTTTTAAAGAAAAAACTGCGTTTGAAAAGTGCCTTTCAACCCAAATGTGACTGAAAAAGTTTTTTTAGGAGTTAAATTACAATTTTAACCTTCATTTACTATGTTTTATTATAATTTAATTTTTACAAATACATAATTATATTTAATATAAATTATTTTTTTTAGTTTAAAAATTATATATATTCATGTCAAATTTATAAAAAAGCACTTTTGAAAAGCATTTTTTTCAAAAGCACTTCTAAACAACACTTTTCAAAAATAATTTATGTATTCATTTATTAATATTTTTATATTTTATAATAATTTAAGTTAATATTATAATATGAAAGAATTTGATTATCATTTAAATATATATTTTTTAACTTATAACTGTCTAAAGTAGTCATTTATTTTCTCAAAAAGTACTTTTTGATAGCAATATTAAACATATATATCTCAAACCAAAAATTTTTAAAGAACTTTTTCACTAAAAATTTTCACAACACTTTTCCACCACATTTTTTAAAAGTAATGCTAAATTGGGGGAGTGTCCTTTCAATAGCCAGAAGAAAGAAAAGGACAATTCAACTCTGCTTACAATTGGAGGAAAACTAAATTAGAAGGTCCACCGACAACTTTTGCGGAATTGAGTGAAGGAAAGTTGAACATTTTGTGTATTAAACCCATCATTCATAAGCTTATTGGACATAACACAGAATTTTCTTTGTTCTTTGTATATTAAAGATCTTGTATAAATGAGCACCTTCACTCATGCTAGCACTTGCAGGTGAACACTTGTTTTATGCTGTGCCTTGGTAACTTAAGGTAGAATTTACTATTCAGTAAAAATTTGCATAAACGGATCCCTCCCCTATCCTAAACATAATCCTCCGAGCTCATATAGAATAAACATGGTTGATGGTTGATGGATGTGTGATGCTTGTTATTGAAGTGCAATTCCATATTATGATACCTCATTTGCTCTATCAGCATCAAAAACATATTTGTGCATTGAAGAATTCTTAAATATTGAACACCGAGTGTTGAGGTCTAGCTGCTAAACACTTTTCACTATCAAGTTTGAGAAATATGGATTTCATATGCATGCACCGAGTATAATTGTGGACACATATTTTACCTTTTGAGAGTTGGAGTGATTTCTGTCCTTTTTATTGCAGATTGTCATGCCCAGATTAAACTGGAGGTGGGTACTTGGATTTTCATCAGTGCCTTCTTTTGCTCTGCTTTTATTGTATGGTGTTGCACCCGAGTCTCCGAGATACCTATGCCTGAAAGGGAGGACACATGATGCACTTCAAATTCTAGAGAAGATAGCTTCGGTGAACCGAACAAGGCTTCCTCCTGGCGTCCTAACTTCCGGTAGATCAAGTGACAAGGTTGAAGAGTCGTCTTCATCAGAAGATAGGACCCCGTTACTCCCTTCACTGAATAAAAGTACCATGCAATCAAAACTAGGGATGTCATCATTTTTTAGTCTTTTCTCATCGAAATTAATTAAAACAACACTGCTCCTATGGGTATTATTATTTGGAGATTCATTTTCATATTATGGTATCATATTGATTACGTCAAAGCTAAGTGATAGACAAAGTGGATGTTTCCCGACGATTCAAAGCAGTGGAAATCACCAGGATGATAGACTCTATGTGAATGCATTCATCACAAGTGTAGCAGGTACTACGTCTCTTTCTCACATTCTTCTTTCTGCTGCATTTTTAAAACTTAATTCGATCTTGGTCTATGCTGCAGAGCTTCCCGGGCTTTTTCTGTCAGCAACATTGGTCGACAGGGTTGGCCGCAAGCAGTCCATGACATTTTTGTTTGTCTTGGCATTTATTTTCCTCCTTCCACTACTAACCCATCAGTCTGCTTTTGTAACTACTTGCTTACTATTTGGAGCTCGCATGAATGCCATGGGAACCTTTACGGTTGCCTCCATATATGCCCCTGAGGTAGGCCCATTTACTTGTGCATTAAGTTGTTCCTTTCTGAACTATCTTGTTTCACTAGGAGAAACTTCCTTCCTTTTCTTTTGTAGTTATATCCAACCTCAGTGCGAACAACGGGTGCTGGAGTCGCAAGTGCTGTAGGAAGAATCGGCGGCATGGTATGTCCTCTTGTCACGGTGGGATTGGTGAATGCCTGCCATCAAACTGCAGCTATTGCTCTATTTTTGGTTGCTATAGTTGTTTCGATAATCGTTATTCAACTCTTCCCTTACGATACGAAGGGACGGGAACTTAGCGACACTACCGATTGATGAGAAGTGATTGGTTTCTTAAGACAAACTCTGTGCTGTCGAAAAGAAATGGTTACATTGTGGTGGGGATATAGTCTTAAAACATTTACTGAGAAAAATGCTTATATTTGTGCTCTTCTTTATTCATTTTGCTCCTTGTTCTTATGCTGGGATGATAATGTAAAGGTATACCAGTCATTGCTAATTAAATGGTTTGATATGCACGTCTTTTATTCCACAAATGTTAAAAAATATGAAAAACTTTGATCTTGGAAACTGTATTTCCTTTGCAAATATTGTATTGGTTGTGGCGGATGGAACTGATTTTATTTTTTGTGTTAAAGTGGCCGATGTGATGGCAAGATTGTATTCTTCTGATAGTTTTGAGGTTTGTCTTTTTCTGAAACCTCCTGATGTTGTTCTTAACTCTCTACATGAAGATCTTGATGTTTGAGGTCTAGTTGTTTTTCTTTTGATGTTTTTTCCTTGTTTTATTCTTATTGTTGGTTTTGTTGTTGAGTTTATCTCTTGAATTGTTTATGTAATATTATTATAGGTACTTTTTCCCTCCAATTTAGGTTAGGGAGGTTTTTAACAAGGCCTATAATAATATATTCTCCATTTTTTATCAAAAAAAGAAAAAAAGAAAATGCACTTAATTAAGTCTTTTAATTAGTAAATTTTTATCAAATTGACTCATAGAAATGATTGATGTATAAGCTTAAATCGATCACCGATTATCGTCAAGAGAGTTATTTTTGGTGTTTGGTTGAGTTTTCTAAAATCGAAAGATTGAGACAAATGATACAAGAATTTTAGAGTGGTTCGATCATGTCTACATCTACTACCTTAGCACACCACTAAGGATTTTAATCAATTTACTAATGAATTCAATCTTTTTCTCGGTTTAAGGGATAATCGTTACAACCCTAACTTCTGGACTTGACTAAGATAGAACCAACTCTAGTTTTTATCTAAGGCTAAATTAGAATTTGTCCTTTTATAAGGGATTTGTTTGGTAAGCAAAGTACCTTACAAAGGTGGGTGTTCACAACAATTAAGCTCACAAGAGAGTAAGAGAAATTTATAATTAAATCACTCTCTAAAACACTATGTATAAGAGAAATAGGAAAATATGAATTATATTTATTTTCTCTTGATCATTTTACTTGGATGTGTTCTCTAACCATCTTCAAGTGTCCCAAGCTTGTTTTTATAGTGTGGAATCATATTCTAACCGTTTATAATTGTTGGGGATGTTTTGGAGCCGTTAAAAAGTCATAAAGTTGAACATTAAATGTTTACCTACACAGAGGTTGCGAAAACTTTACCAGAGGTTCGAAACCTTGCTTTGGATCCCCTTACTCTTTACATTAAAAAATAGGCTAAAAAATAACACTTAGAAGAAATTGAATTTTAAATGTTATATTAATCAAAACAACATGCACAAAAAACTCAATTATCCTAGACTTATAACAAAAATTAGATAACCAAACATAAATAATAAAAACAATAAACTTAGAGGTTACCCAATTTTTTCATATATGTGATTTGAGCATTCTTTGATCTTTGATATGCTTGTCATTGCTCCACACACCTACAAAAGACATTTATTTGAATTTTAATATCCAAATTGCTTTGGATCTATTTACATTAAGTGCAAGGTCTTTATTTCCCTTAAGAACTCATACTTGTGTAATCCTATAAAAGAACTTTATAGGACAAGTATACAAGGAATGACCATGATAATGACAATGTGAGCATTTTGTCATTATGTAACAAGATGAATTATTTGAATTGATTTATTTTTCTTTTGTTAAGCTTTTAAGTTTAACTTTCAAATTAATTTTTTTTTTAATTTTCATTCTTTGTTTTTAAAAGCTCTAAATTAATTTTTAAAATTTTATTTTGGCTTTCAAAATTGATTTTTGTCTTCAAAAGAAAATCATTTCCAATTTCAAGTTTTGAAATCAATTTTCTTAAATTTGAAATTCATGGTCTCAAATTCCAAGTTTCTCCCACATATCTTTGGCACTTTTGCATGTGAAGACTTTCTTTGAGATATCTTCATTAAGACCAGAAAGAAGGATGTACATTGTCTTGATGTTTAGTTTTGCCTTTGAGTCATTGACACTTCGTTGCTTCTTCTTTTTAGAAGTTTCAGTGTAATTATCTTCAACAATCCCTAAACCTCAAAATCATGAGAATTGATGAATAATTTCATTATATTTCTCCATTAGAAGTGTCCCAAGCTTGTTTTTATAGTGTGGAATCTTATTTTGATTGTTTATAGTCGTTGGGTATGTTTTAGAGCCATTGGAAGTCATAAAGTTGAACATTAAATTTTCACCTACACAGAGGTTTCGAACTTTTACCAAAGGTTTCGAAACCTTGCAAAAATATAGTCGTTATAGGACCAAAGTTTCAAGAAAAAAAAGTCATTTTGCTTGAGAGGTTTCGAAACCTTAAAGGAAGGTTTCGAAACTTTCATTTAAAAAACACAAGTTTGGCTATTTTAAAACATTTCAAACACTTTTAAAATCGTTCAAAAACTCTTCAAACTTATTTTCAAGTTGTTTGAACATAAGAATCGTTTTTGAAATCTTTTTAAATTAGTCCAAACGATTTTTCAATTATTATATCAAAATCAATATCTCAACACTCATTAATCGACGTTAATCGTTACGGCGTAGATGTGTCAATTAACGGTTATGACGTGATAGTTCATGATATTGATGTTATAATCAATGATTAAGACGTGGTAATACAAGTGTGTTGTTGATGTGGCAAAAGGGTTAAATTGATTATGATCGAATTTGAAAGTATAATTAATTTTTTATTGAATTGAGTGGTATAACTAAATTTAATTAAAATTTCAAGAATTTAATTTTTAAATTATAAAAGTTTTGACGTAAGATTTTTTAGATTTGGGATTTTCGAAACTAAAAGAAAGTATTTTCGGTTTTCAATCTAATAAAAGAGTTTTTTTTCACGGTTAAAGGTTTATTTCGTTCAAAAATGTTTTTTTTATCTTTTTAAATTCTGACATTATGAACGACGACGCGCGATAAAATTCGATTAATATCCAAAAAATTATGGTGGTATTTTTTAACTATTGAGTTGTAATGGTTTAAAATCAATAAGCGTCTATGTTCAGCGTGGAGCAAATAAGGTCGCTGACATTTTGGTTCGTATGAGTTGAGGAACACCAATTGGAATGGTGTTCGGAAACATCTCAATTGAAGCCTTGAGAATAGAAAGACCGTTGATTTTTGATTTGATTCTTGGGTCGGTGATATTTTCCCTTTGGTTAATCAGCTCTTCTCATGGACTCCAATACAATGTTGTAGTTAAAGTACATATGGGGAGCGATGTTGTAGGTTGGAGTTAGGGATGAGCAAAACTTGACTCGACTCGAAAAAACTGGATAATTTGACTCGACTTGAGACGAAAATATTCAACTCGTTTTGACTCGACTCGAAAAAATTCAAATAAAGTTTGAGTTATAAAATAGAAATTCGAATAACTCGAATAACTCAAAATTTTTAGTAATTAAAGGATTTATTTTTAAGCTTGATATGAGTCTCTTAATTTTTTATGATATATATACATTGATATATAAAAATATAAAGAAATATTGTTACATATGAAATATATATATATATATACATACATATCTTATATGATTAGAGAAAGTCTTTTACATTAGAATCAAATCGTATTATAACATGATAAATAATTATAATTAAATATTTATAGGAACTTGAAAACTTTACTCGATTCGACTCGACTCGAATTTCTTAAACTCGACTCAAAAAAATTCAAATAAAGTTGGAGTTATAAAATATAACTCGTCAACTCGAATAACTCAAAAAAATTTTTAACTCAATCGAATACTCACCCCTAGTTGGAGTGGTGGTGAGGTGAATAGGTTTTCGGTTAAGGCAACTTACTATGAGCGTTCGCTAG
The DNA here is from genome assembly GCA_035048815.1 of Abelmoschus esculentus. Lineage (NCBI taxonomy): Eukaryota > Viridiplantae > Streptophyta > Magnoliopsida > Malvales > Malvaceae > Abelmoschus > Abelmoschus esculentus. The sequence goes on along the minus strand of JAUCBN010000002.1, from coordinate 9,252,352 downwards.
CTGACATATTGATTTCGAAAATGTTTGGAAGGTTATTCATAAGCATCGAAGGTTACAATTTTTTTCGGATTTTTTTTGTGGCTTATGAGCTTGAACATAATTATGACAAACATTGAGCGATTTAGGCGCCATTTGATCACGAATATCATTTACTCTATGTGTTGTGTTGCCTCAGAAGATGTAGATCATGTTCTTCGTTCTTGTGTTTTCATAACTACGACATGGTGTTTCCTTATTAAATCAGATAAAGTTTTGAATTTTTTTGGATTGAATATACAAGAATAGATTTTTTTTTAACCTTACTAAACAAGAATACTTTATCTCTATCGAGCTGAAGTGAGACATTTTTTTAGTTATATTTGTGTAGAATTTTTGGAGAACTCACAGTGCACTGGTGTTTAACAATCTGGTTGAGGGTGTGGGTTCTGTGATAGATGAGAATATAAGAAAATTAGATGTTACGCTTCGAGCTTTGGCTACTCAGTAGTGTAAACCGATTGTTCCATGTGCAATTCGGTGAGGTCCAACATCATGGAGTCCACCGGAGCAACGATGTGGTGAAGTTGAACATTGATGACTCTTGGTATGGTATTTTAGGTGTTACGTCGTGTGGTGTTGTTTTACATGACCAAACGGGTGAGTGGATTTTTGGCCTTTTAAATTTATTGGGTTTGTTTAGTCACTGATGCTGAGTTATAGGGTATATTTGTTGGTTTGGAGAGTACTTACAATTGGGGGTTCGACTTGTAATTCTTGAAGTTGTGATCTACCAGTTTATCACGGCTCCTCTTTATTGATGCATTTAAATCAGTTGTAATAATGATAGTGGACTATTTGAATATCGTGGGGTAATAAGGTTGTGGATGATCTTGTCAATGAAGTAATTTTTAATAGTTTTGATGTAGTTTATTATTTGATACCCCTCTATTAGTAGTGAAGGTTTTCTTAAAGGATATAATAGCTTAAATTCAAAGATTCGATAGTAATATCTCTTATTATTCTCATGTATACTCTTTTTCCGGTTGGGGAGGTTTCACGATCCAAATTCGGATCTAAGGGTCGAATTAAACTGAAGTGTTGGGGTCCGATGTTTGGGCCCCGGGTTTGAGTTTGAGCCTTATTGGGCCTTAAGCTTGTTGGGCTTGAAGTTGGGTTTTTGAGCTAGACGTTGTTAGTAAGGGCATTTTCGTAGAAATGACATCATCTTTTGTTTCTTTCTTTACTTCTTCATCATCTTAATAGCAAGGAAGAAGAAATAGAAAAAGGTTGAATCTTTGAGGTTTTGTGTTGGAATCTCGTGTTAGTGTTAAAAGAGATGCTGTAAAGCTGTCAAGGATTTATAAAACAAGGTAAATATGTGTTGGTTTGGTGAAGATGAAGGTTTAAGAGGGGGTTTATGGTGTAGTTCAGGATTGGGTATTTGAGAGCTTGAATCTTAGTCTTTTTGTACTTTTAAGCTCAAGAAATCATCACAAGGTGTTCCTAATCCTTTTTTTTATCTTTCTCTTGTAGAGAAAGAGGTTGATGATCCCTCAAGAAGCTTGGGAAAGGAAAAAGTTTGAAGATGTGAAAGGAGGACGTGTTTGTTGTGTTCCTTGCTAAGGTTGGTACTCCTCCAACTTATTATTATCATGTATTTCATAGTTTTAAGCCTTGTTTTTAGGAATATTTTAGGAATATTTGCAATAATGATCCCTCTTTATATATATTTTATATAATTAGGTCACTAAAATTAATTTTTTTACAATTAGGTCACTAAATTTTATTTTTTTACAATTAGATCCTTGAATTTTATTTTTTTACAATTAAATTCCTAAAATTTAAATTTTTTTATTGATTCGGGTCGGGTCATATTTTTTCACCCTAAACCCGGGTCGGGTGGCAGGTAGAGGGTATGAGTTTTCAAGTCGGGTGCGGGTGGACCGAAAATCCTACCCGCCCCGACCCGTGCCCATCTTTATATATATGAGATATACACGAGGTATATGAATCTTATGGACTTGAGTTATATGGACATCTCTTGACATTCATATGCCATGGGCCGATTTTTGTTCATGCATAATATCCTGTGTTTAGGCGGATATGGTAGCGCCATCGTACTCATGCCATGTCATTATTTCATGCTGCTTAATTATGATATGTTTGATGTGAACCGGTTGGTAGAGTACTCACTGAGATTCTGTAGCTCAGCGTTTCGAAATGTGTTTGCATGTGTAGTTTAAGGAAGCTTGTTCAGAAGAGCATCATCGTTTAGGGTTCATCATCGAAGGTGTTACATTTTTAACGTTGAATGTGAGAATAATCCCCTCTCACCTATTTTTTTTTTTCAACTTTCCCATTTTTTTTCCTCCCTACCAAGCAAAACCAAGATGTTACTTAAAACATTTAGAATAAAGTCTAGCTAAGTTTTAAGTTCGTTTATTTCTTTAATGGAGAAATTTGTTAATTTCAAACTAAAACTAAAAAAAAAAAACTTATTCGGTAATAAAAAATTCTTAAAATGATTTATTTTCACAAATTAGACCTGAAATTATGCATCTGAAAAAATAATTTATTTTCAAGTTGTTTTAATTTTTAATGTTGATTTTGTTATTCTTAACTAAAATTAAGATTTTTTTATTGGGTAATTAAGATTTCTTAAAGTATATGAGTAATTTAAAGTTAATTTAACAAATTAAACTCAGAATTAGACAATTGATGAAAGAAATATTTTGTAAAAAAAATAAATTTATGTCGAAGTTTTTAACTCTTTTATAGCGATTTTATAATTTTGACCTAAACTTAAAACTTTTATTGGGTAATAAAGATTTATTAGAGTATATAAATATTCTAAACTTGATTTTAACAATTTAAACTCAGAATTTTTTAATCGATAAAAATTGTGATGTTGCTTCTAAGCTAGAATTGTTGATTTTTAGTAAAACGTGGATTTATATTGGATAAGTTTTAAAACTTCGAGCAAATTTTCTATACTTACTCTAAAATATTATCGTTTTCAAATGGAAGATAACGAGAGAGATCAAAATAAAACTAAGATTAAAGTTGAAGCCCAAAGAGAATTTTAAAAGTTTGGTGACCAAAATAAAAATACTCTAAAAATTTGATGCTTGTTTATAGAATTTACCCTATTAATGAATAATTAAAGTGATTACATATTATTCGGACAAAGCTACTTGTAATCTCATTTTCCGTTAGGATCATTTGTTGTTGTTGTAAAAAAAAATTAAATTTTATTACAATATTAGGTCTAGGGTTTTACCTTTATATTAATTAGTTACCTAAAATATTATACAATAAATAAAAAAAACTATAAATTTTATTTAATTTACAAATCTAAAATTGTTTCAAATAACACAATCCTAACTGTAATTAGCATATGAAGATGGAATGTTGATGATATGAGCAAAACAGTCCTTTCTATTATTAGCTCAACCTGTAACTTTACTGCACAACTAAGTAGAGCTTCCTTATTGTCTTTGAGTCATCTACTGCAGCTGCTTCAAAGTATTAGACCATAGAAGAAATCATGATTGAACCCCAAGTCCAGGAATCCCAATCCTAGAAGAACACTGGCCAATGATTTCTGGATAAACCATGCACCTAGAAAAAGATATTAGAATCAATATATCATAAGTTGTCACTTCTTTGAGAGGGTTTATGTTTCTGAAACAAGTCAGTTTAAGCCTTTAAGGTGCATGCTACTTGTTGAAAATGAATGCAGTTACAGATGAGAATCATGTTTTTGCTTCAGTCCTCAAAATTCTTACCTTCCTTCTTTGCAGTTTCTTGTGATTTTACAAGTGTCATCCCAAGGTCTTTTTGTTTTAGGTCATCTATTAACAATGCTCTTCGAGATTTCGATCTGTTTTCTGTTGAAGATTGAGAAGAGGTATCCATGTCTTGGTTTCCACCAAGTTCGGTATCCATCGCTTGTTTACGGTACCGTTTCCGCTCTGATTCTTGGACGGAGACACCGAAAACTTGTGAGTTGTTATCCAAGTCGAATGGAGAAAACCGGTACCCGCCTATCTGTATGATGGGATGATAAATGTCTTCTACTGCCTGAACCATAGGTGTTCCATAGAATTCATCTTCAGTATCAAAATTTTCTGATTCGTTGCAGCAGGAATCAGGTGGAGAAAGACTGTAACTGCCACCTTGATTGCCCTCTATCAATGAGCCATCAAGTGAGTCTATTTGGCCACATTCTGTTGATTCAGGAGGACCAATGAGACTAGAACTTGATTCCTCTGCAAATAAATCCTTTAATGTTGGTGATTTGTCTTCCACCTTTAGATAAGTAACCTGCTGCTTTTTATTGTCATTCCTATGCATTTTCTCTCCATTTGGCCTATGTTTCTTCTCGAGGAGAGGAATATCTAAAACCATTTTATTCCTTGGTGCAGATACACTAATACTGGGTTCATCCTTATGCAAGGTAAGCCATTGATCAACCTTTGATACTTTAGTGGAGTTGCATTTGTTTGATTTTCTACTTCCTCTTTTCTCGATGTTCCTAGGATTCGATGTCATCGGTGGCATGTCCCGATATGGTAATACAACCATTTTTATATCACATTCTGATATGTCTTGGCTGCAGTCCGTGGCATTATCTAACTCTACACTAGTTTTCCTGTTCAATCCCACTGCACATGTAGATCTTGAAATGCTACGGTCAGAGTTGCACTCTGAATGATTCTTCACTGGGAAACTCACTGACCCGGCTCTCTGAGATGCCGGTCTTCTTTTTCTTCTCGAATGCAGTGATGTTTGATGCTCCATTGCAGTTTTCTTCCTACTGCAAATAGTTGATCTCATAAATCTAGGCACTTCTGATCCAGCATTTCCTTTTCTGCTCTTGGAAAACTCAAGCTTGAAAGGTGGCACAGGTTCGGAAGATATATCAGAAGGCTCTACTTGCTCTTCCAAAGGTAGACGTTTCCTTGTCTGTTCTAATTTGTTGTTTAAAGCTTGGATCTTTCCTTGCAAATGCCATCGTTCGTCTTCGATCTCTTCAATCTTCTGCTGCAGATTTTTAACAGCAGCTTCCCTCTGGTTTCTCGCTTCCTGATTTTTAATAGTTCAACATGTTAATGGTTTTCGGGAACATATTTATACTGTGGGATACTTGTACATCACTTACATTGGACTCCTCAGGCCCCAAGTGAACACTTTTCACCCTTGCTGCAAAATTTAATGAACATATTGTTTCACAAAGATCTTCTTCCTTGGGACTGACATGTACAAGCATCAATGTTTTCGAATCATCACCTAAAGATAACAAACAAGTCGAGAAAGTCCGTAAAAGCAGCTAATTCGGTGAATGGAAAATGGAACATAGAGAAGAAGAATCATTAGTTCACCTAATGAATCTTTAAGCACTTGTGTCAGCCTGCTGTTCCTGTATGGAATGTGGCGTTTTCTCCTTTGAAGAGCATGAATTACATCTCCGAGAGCCGAAAGAGACAAATTGATGGCTCTTCCTTCATCGAATCTTCTTCCCCGTGCCTTGGTCTTCACTACTCGCTCGCTTCCTCCAAGATCAACTAACCAGACTTTATTCGTTTCTCGCCGTCTCTCGGGAGCATCGAAGCATGTAATTGAAATGCGAATCATGCTAACGGGGCAAAAACAAAGTCAACATACTTTATAAAGCAACAAAAAATAGTTATCCACTCTGATGTTCCTAGAATCAGTAATGAAAATCAAAACCAGATTGTTTGTATGATATTCCGAGAGGGAAATGTCACCGTTGATAGAGACGAGTTCGTTCTGGCTCGGTGATGCTTTGCTATATCATGGTACCATAACTCTTGGGACCTTTATCCAATACTAGTATTAGTTTAATTTTGATAGGTAAAAAACAGTACTTACCAGTGGGATCTGCTAGAAGCTGTGTTTGAATTTGTTGAAGCAGTTGATCTGAGTTGGCATCCGAACCTATACAGCTTCAAAGCCTGGTTGAAGTCGCTTACTTGGATGGAAACAAGGTTCTCGATTCCGATTCCTCCGTTTGGATCCGTTTGAATTGAAAGGCTGCACACAAACATCACTGTACCCAAATCAGAAGGCATTTGCATATAGTATTTTGCATAGTGATTACTGACCATGGTGGCAAAGGATCCGTCGATCTCATAGCTTGCGGTACAAGTAAGTCTCTGAGATTTCCTAGATAGATCTCAAGCATACTGAAAGTGATAAGGAAGGTATGGTTACTATCCTCCGCTTGCTTGAACAAAGTCTCGATTGTCCGGGGCACTATGCCGGGGGATTCCAATGTACCTTCCTGTATGTTTGGGATATAACAGTATCAACCATTGTGGAATTATGTTATAATAGTATGGATAAGAATTGTGGACATAAATGTGTGGTGACCTACCATTGTGAAGGTTTTCCCCGTTCCCGTTTGACCGTATGCGAAAATGCAGGCATTGTAACCATCGAGGGCGGACTTGATGACCGGTTCAACTTCCGAGAAAATTCCATCTGAAATTCAAAGTTCAAACACAAAATGAATGCATTGGATCCATTGTGATTGTTTCAAACAAGAAAGAGCAAGATTAAGAGGGTACCTTGGGATGAACCGTGGAACACTTTGTCAAAGGTGTACCGGTTCCTTTTGTTATTACCAAGCTCTAAAAGAAGGTTACTTGAGTCCAAAGCTACAACAGGTCCTAATCCGAAACATAAACAGCCTATATTTTCCGCCAACGTCAATGGTCGCACTCGACAAAACACACGAATGTTCCCTGCAATATGCCATGGACCAAAATGTTTTCAGAAAACAAAAATCAAAATACGGGTATCGAACAAATACTACATTCGACTAACCTTTCAAGTTCAACAAATCATGCAACAACTGCCTCCTCTGTATGTTCAATTGGTTTATGCAGTGTGTTAATGAAGCAACTTCTTCTGTTCAAGGAAGCACCAAAACAAAATGGGACTAATTAAGTTGAATAAGCACTACCTATATAAGAATGGAGAGTACCTTTTATCTTGGAGAATTCATTTGCAGCAGTTTCATCTTCGTCCGGAAAACGTTTTATTATTTCGCAAACCGACTTCACCCAAGTAGAATTCAGATGTGACTTAAATCCCAGCAAGGAGTGAATCGTTTCCCCGAGATTCTGAATCGATTTCTTCGAAGTCATTGCCTGATAACCGAGGGATATAAAAGGATCAGCACAAGTCGAAAAAGTCTATAAACTCACAGACATGCTTGAGATTTCCAAGCTCATCTATGATGAAACAGTGCAAGCTAGCCCATTTGGTTGCATCATGAGCTGCAGTTCCTTCACATATTATACACAGATAGTAATCAGTCAAATTCAAGGGCCTACTCATAACTCGAGGCATCTCATTGATTAATACAAACAGTCCAATGGTTAGAGTAAAAGGCTCATCAAAAGGTAATAACGTGCATAGGAGGCTAATCTCAGGCACCACACCAGTAATGAACTCACCAACCTTCAGTCTCCTAGAAACTCTCTGCCACTTTTCGATGCCCGAGTTTAGGGTTTATAGTTTAGAATTTGATTTCTCAGTATTGAGGTATAAAAAGGACACTGAAAAGGGATAGACGATTTTTGTCCGAACCGATCGGTTCCAATCTTAGTTTGGGATCTTTCTTTGATTTGCTGGTGCATGCACAAACTTATGTGTGCAGACTACGCCAGCATCGACCAACCAAATGAAGATGAAAATTCTGTTCCAACTCACGATAATGACTCGAACAACAAGAAATTAAGGAAAGAAACTAAAAATATTTATTGGGATTCAGACTAAACTCTAAGCCACCTCCATTAAAGTTCTGTACTGTACTAGGAATGTTTATGTTTGGGGTACAATCTGACAATATCAAATTCTCTTGACCCGACCGCTAACAATGGCCATTGGTGGATGCTGCAATAATAATTTAGGATTCCCAGAACATTGTGATGGGCAGCCTGACGTAGCACGAGAAAATATGATTATAATAGTAATAGTTTGGTACGTGAACTAGTTAAACAACGAAACGATAACCTTGATTAATTAAAATGTCTACACATAAATCTTGTGACACTTGTCTCAAGATTATATATACGATCTAAAATAATTAGACTCGAAAAAATTGAATTTTCAACTCAATTCAAATCATTTTTTTTAAATTGACTCGACTCATAAATGTAAAAGATGTTAGTATATGTTCTTAGGGTCATAAGCCATGCAATTAGGGGTTCGAGACGGAACTATATGGATTTAAAAAAATTAAAAATGATTTATTTATGAATTTATCTCTATTTTTAAATCTAAATTCTGGTTCTGTCCCAAGAAAATTATTTTTTTTTCATTACATACCATTGGTTTTTGAAATCTTTGTACCTGATTTCTATACCTTTAAACATCGTACTGAATTAGTTTGGAAACATTTTTTGTGGTTTCAATACCTCTGAGCTGGTTTCGAAACTCACCAAGGGGTTTGAAAACATGTGTTCTAATTTGGTAAATTTGCATGTTTAGCCATTGAATTGTTGTTTGCTTCTACTTATAACCCCTATATATTTACAACTTAACCAATGAACCAAATATATTTACTCTATTTTTACGTATGAATTTAGATTTCAATAGAAATGACAATGTTTCAAGGGTACAATTTTACTACTTTGTGTTTTTATTTATTATGAGTCAATAAACACTTATTTTATAGTCAAAGAAAATTCAGTTAGCAAGATCTAATTATTTATTCTCCTTTTTTTTTATATTTTAGATATACATATATTATTTTAAGAAAAAATGATACGCAAATTACGTTAGTTTAGGATTTAAAGTTTAGAGGTTAATGTTTAAAATTTAAGTTTTACAATTAGGAATTTAATATTTGAGTATTAAACTATAAATATGCATGCTAGTATACAGAGGCGGTTCAAAGATTTTGGGAACCTTGTACAATTTATAAAAATGTGACCCTAAGAAGCAATTGTCCTTTTTGGGGGTTCTTATACGGTCACTTTTATTGCGACTGTCTAGAATCTCATTGATTTTACAGAAACAATAGTAATAAAAATAATTAATAAGATATTATAATCAATTGTTACATTTAGTAAATAATTATAACGTTTTAACAATTATAACTCATCTTTTTTAAGAGCATTTTTAAAATTTTACAATAAATTTCAAGATTAATACTATCTAATGAATGTAGTTTATCAAAATTTTAGGACTCCTTTTTTAAGGGCCTTGTGTGATCGCTCTCATTACGCCTGTCCAGAATCCCACTATTAATATATTAATTTTTTTATGTAAATACATATAATGACCATATTATAATTGCAAATATTTAGGTTTGCTAAATAAATAATGTAGAGTTTTAATAGTCTAAAATATTTTCCTTAATGATTAGATTTTTTTGAGCAACTTCTACTTAGGGGAAAATGAGAGTGTAGAGTTTTAATAGTTTAAAACATGTATGAAAATCAGTACTTTAAGGAATCTTAATGTCAACACATACTAAAAATTATAATTTAATTTAATTTTTAACCTCAGGTATCTTAATGTAACGATGTCAAGCTTGTAGTAATTCAATTGCAATAATGTCTCTAGTCTAAGAGCATGAAAAGTGCATAATGTGTAACAATATGCATCAAATATCCTTTCATTCTTTCGATCAAATTTTATTACCTAAATTCATATTTATTTTTTTTATTGGTTAAAAATTTTCGGTCGACATTAATTTAAGTTTGCTTTATGACATTGTTTGGCGTAAAAATGTCAAGCATCTATAGTAACGTTAATATTTGCCTTAACATCTCACTTTTAGTGCTGTTTTGAGATATTTGATTTGTATCTATGCGCTATTGATTATATTATCATGCATATTTGTTTTATGATATTTATGAATTGCTGTAGAACAAAAATAGGTCATTGAGCTTTGTTAGCTCAACATGCGGAAATGTGGATTTTTTCGTACATAGTTTGATAAGTCGTTCGTGGATGACTTTTCAATATCGTAACTGCTTCAGAGTAAAATACGTGAACTGATTGTATTCATAAGACCTTACCATAGTCAAGTTTGTAACTTTAATTGGATTATTATTATTTTATCGAATAATGTTTTTTGAATGGAGCTCTTATTTTGTAAACTTATTTTAAATGTTAATAATTTATGTGGATCTATGAAAATGAATGTTTTAAAAAATGTCAAACTTGTGGTTTTAAATGTAAATTTTGACATGTCGGTTTTCGGAGACTCTAATGTAATACTTCAAAATTCAAATCGGGATTGGGATGTTATAGAATTAAAAATTTTAAGACCATCGATAAACTTAAATCAAAAAACAAACATCGTGAGCATCTTTGTACCAACACTAAACGATCATTAAGATATACGAAAAATTGTATTAAACGCTAAAAGAAACATACTACAAAAGCAAAAAATAATATATCATAAAAGCAGAAAAAAAAAACATGTCACAAGAATAAATATTCTTACTTAAAATCGAGAAAACTCAAAAAAATATATATAAAAAAATAAAAAAGTAATTAACAACCAATATTAAAATCAGTATAATCGTTGGTCGAGAAAAAATAGAAAAGACATACAATGTTAGGTTTAGAGAAAAAATAGAAAATGAAATAATTCATTTATGGATTTTTATCTTTAGAAAATTTTAAGATTCCATTGGATTTAGAGAATAGATATCGTTTTTATTTAAAAAAATATATTAGAAAAATATATTTGATTGTAAAATTTAAAATTAATTTAAAAATAAGAAAAAATGAAAATATTTTAAAAATTAAGAAGATAAATAAAAGTTTCTAAATTTTAACTTTATTTAAAGTTCAAATCCTTTTTAAATTTTTTTTTGAATTAGCTAATAGTGATTACAATAGTATCTGTTCTAGAATATAATTTCTACTATTTAATTTTGATCAATCAGTAGACATCACTGATGCTCGAACCCATGACTTCTAGACAATCATTCCTTTAACCACTTGGGTTAGAGCGTTTGGGCTTTAAATTATTTTTTAAAACTTAGGATTTATTTATTAAAATTTTATTTTTTTCTAATAATAATAATAATTTTATAATATTTAATGGATTTGACCTCTATTTTTTTTACAAGAGTAGGACATGGCTGACCTAAGCAGATTTTCCAAATTTCCCAAATTTTAGTGGGAAGAGTAGTAGTATTCCCCTGTGTAAAAACCTATCACATTTCTCTGTAGGCAAAAGTAGAAAAAAGTTGATGTAAAGCTGGACACAAAATACATGAGTTGTATGGCCTGGTATTGCACTACATGAAACGGAATGGAGTTCAAGTATACATATATAGTATACACGCAAACCTGTTCATAACTATACTTCATTACTCGGCAGCCACGACAATCCGAGCCCCGCCACATTTAGTCCATATGCAAACCTGTTCATGTTCATATTCATGGATTAATGAGGAAGCCCTCCCGGAACACAAAGAATGAATCATCACACTTCTATGTCAACTAATAGCTTACACAGCATCACTGTCCCTACACGAAACCTCCAACCCGAAAGAGTTCCCCTATTTGCTATGCCTTCCGTTAGCAAGACCGATAGGAAATGCCAACTGCATTAGCCAAATCGAATTACTATGCACGATATGTCATCTTTGCTTTTTCTTGCCAATGCCTCGGTTGTTAATCGTTTGGCTGCTACCTTAGGGTCCTTCACGGATTTCACCAAATTAACTGCCTCTTCGTTCTTCATTACCTGCCGAAGAGATCAAACAAGTTATTTTGGCTATTTACAGAAAAAAGGAACATAAAACTATAGGCAACAAAGGCAATAAAGATTTCGAAATATAACACCAATTTTAGCAGAACAAGTAGAAAACACCACCACAAGGCTTTGTTCTTTGCTACACAAGAATTTCCCTAAAACCAGTCCGTATATTTGTAATCGAGCATGCACAAGTCGGTGTTTCACAAAATAAGATTTAGTGCTATGAATGTCGAATTGATTATTATCCTACATATCGACTAGAGAGTTTTTAAGCTACATTGAAATAAGATATGGATGCTTTGACTCAACTTTTTTTATATTTGGATGTTTGAGACCAAACTAAACCTAGGACCATAGTCCGAGGACATCGGATGCAATTAACCCAAACAATAGTAAGGAAAGAAATATCGATAAAAGGGTAAATGTATCGAGATTTTAACTCTATGCAAATATTAAGAAACCATGAATTCTAAAGATGTTATACATTAATTACTATAATAACCAAAGACTTGTAAATCTAGCACCTTGGTATACATGGACCACCTAATTTGTTCCAACATATTGGGTTGATAGTTCATCTCATCAGAGGGAGACTGAAACCTTGTCACTCCTAACTCCTAAGAGAAACCTAAATCTATTTTAAGGTTTTTGATAGAATTTTGCTCAGGGTTTATTATTCCACATGTCTACTTTAAATAAAGATAGATCTTATTACATAAATAGAAAAAGAAAAAAAAAATTGAAATAAAAACACTATCAGGAAACTTATGGAAAGTAATAAAATGGCAATCTAAGCCTTAATTAGAGAAACGAAAATGATGGTCTTCCCTAACATAGATTTAGTCCATAGCATTACTCCTCTCCTGGAGAAAACTATCCTTGAGCCTGAAGGTAGGATACACCTAGGTGAAAGGTACCTTATTCAAGAGTGATTGGCATTTATTCGGTGCTCACACGTCAGTCAGTCAGTCATCATTGTAGTCGAATTAAACGTGGTTTTAATAGATAAACTAAACACTACAACACCATTATTCCTTCTCATTACTAATAGTCGAAACCAATAGAGGTCATGTATTTTCCACAAAGTTATTCACAATTTTCAAAAATAACCTAGTTAAGTTTCCTCAACCATCTACTCCCATAAATTCAAGCATGTCATTAATGATAAAAATACTAGTTTATTTCTGCAATCATTTTGCTAAGAAACTAGTTTGAACTTGTTTATTCAACAATGATCAGACACAGCAAATAAAAATTCGAAAACAGGACAGCAAAATTTTATGACTTCAACCAAACAAATATGTATGTGCAACAGCCTTATTAAATTTTCCTTAAGTATGTAAAGCAAAATTTCTTACAACAAGATAAAATCAATATCTCTTCCTAATTACGCTCCAGTCAACTTGTGTTCTTAAAGTTTTAATGAATGGGGTACAATATATTCAACAACGGAGATTGAGTCAATTCACTCTCAAATTGTCAATGCAATTAACATGCTAAGCTTAAGCACTTGAACTTTCACATAAGTTCAAGTTAAGCTGAAGCAAACCCTAGGTCAAATTTGAGCAACTTATTGATTGGAGTAGGTTGGTCATTCAATCATCCATAGATAAACTAGTAAATTGCATAGAAAATGAAAATGTTCCTCTGCGTTTGGAATTTGTCATATCTCCCTCCATTTCTTCCCTATATAATTTCAGTTTCAGGAATATGTTTTACTATTAGTGAAGTGTAACAATAAAGATGACACAATTCTCTAGGTTTTTCAAAACCTATCAGCTGCTTTGAGGCAAAACTGTAATGCTTATATTATTCAATACTGAGGTTCCTTTAGAGGATAAAACTTCATGGGAAAGCATTATCTAAAAACAAGGCTTAGAACGTATTTCTAACTCAACTTCTTAACAGTTACATCTAAGGAATGATTCAGAACAAGTCCAAAAAGAGATCTCTTGGAACATATCTGTCAACAATAAACTATATAGAAGGTTTGTTTGTGATGAAGTCTTCAAATTAACAAACAAAACAGAATTTAGATTACTAAAAATCTTTGTATAGGGAATTTCGGATTGAGATATCGAAAGAAAGAGTAATCGCTCTTTCCCTGCTTGGACAAGATCATAATTCACAACAATGCATCCTATCCATTAGCTCAGTATCAAAAGAAATAATAATAATAATAATAATAATAATAAAATAATAATAAAATTGAATCATCAATTAAGAATGCACCAAGCCGAAAGCACTTTCAGCATTTCTTGTAAAACATTGACAAGTACAGAGAGAATGGTGCTGAAAGTATCTCACATTCATCTTTATTGAAGAAAATTATGAGATAGTTTTGCAAAGCATCATTGCAACAAAAAAATTACCCCAGGCCAAAGAGTAATCCATATGTGATGTATGATGCAAAAGATAACAAGCAGGACTAAGCTACAGATAATTTTTATCTAGTAATTTTATTACATTTTAGTGACAATTAATGTTTACACATATAGATGTAGGTTTTTTAAGATTATGACTTATATTAACTAGTGTTTTTGCTAAGTTTCCAGGTTCTGAGGCATTTTGTTGATGTTCAGTAATTTATATTTCTATTACATTTTAAGGTTTAGTTTGTAGGCATCTATGCTATTACATTTCTAAGGAGGTTTTGGATTATCAATTATTGAAATTTAAGGAATATGAAATCATAGTATTGATTATTCTCCTCTAGCTCTTTTATTTGTCTAACTACTTTCCTCCTTTTTTTTCCAGGTGACCCAGGCTACAGTCTAACACCCCCAGGCCCCAACTCTTACATGATTTCTTTAATGTGTCCGGCTTTTTTGTTCAGTAGACAGCTTAACATTCATGCAGCACGAAACCAGAGATGCAGAGTGGAAATCAAAGAAACATACTGAAGTGCCAAGTGCTATAAATGATAACCTATTTAACAACTGACCTTCCACAAACCATCACTAGCCAGTATTACAAAGTCAATGGTGGGGTCTATTGGGACATGTCTGACATCAGGTTCTGAACTTAAATGTGCTTTAAGGCTCTGATCCCCAAAAGCCCGTGCTACAGCGAGTTGCCCATTAACCCTAGGCACATCTCCTGAAATGAATCACATGTTCATTTTAAGTTGAATTAGCTTGTCAATATATCCATGTTGCATAATTGGTTTGGATTGACCCTCGTGCAGAGAGTGATAAAAGGAAAATTACAACATGTATATTACCGGGAAGTGTAGTCACAAAGCCACCCTGCTTCTCAATCCTTCTTCGTTCAGCATGCGGCTCATGGTCCACTGTAATTTGATTGGCAGAGCCCCTCTCACACACAACAGCTCTAGAGTCACCAATGTTAGCTACCCATAAATCTTTGCCATCAATGACAATTGCAGTTACAGCAGTGGAGCCACCAGGTCCTAATTGCATAGAGTTATCCAATATAAACTTATCCGTGGAGGAGTATGCATTCCGTATTGCCGCTTCGGGGTCTTTCCAGAAATTTGGCTGTATCATCATATTTAAGCCAAGTATAATATAACAAACAATTGGAATTTGGAACACAGGAGATGTGATGGGAAGAAAGATACCTCTTCGAGTATGTTATTGAAAAGGTTGTCCTTCAAATAAGTGGGCACGCGATCCCCCAAATGACCATCGAAGATTGCAAACAATCCAAGGGTATGATTCCTCTTTTTCCTGTACTCAGCAACATGGTAATCTTCCATATTATGACCTGATTGACCTTCCACCAAGTGGAACCCATGGGAGACTTTGTTACTTGATGACTTGCTTTTCCCTTTCCCCCCTTTACCCTTGTCTGATGAGGAAGATTTCAGGCAAGCAACATTCTGCAGCCCCAACACAAATTCACAGGGCAACAAATTAGCTGATGTATTCATGCTTTATTTCAACTTCATACATATACATATACATATACATATACATATACATATACATATACATATACATATACATATACATATACATATACATATATTTCTGTGCATAACTAGCAAGTCAATCCAAGTAATTGAACAAAAAAAGCAAAAGTAAGATATCAGGCAGACAAGCACATATGAATTACAGATAGGAGAGGGTTACCTTGATTTTTGTGAAAAAGCCGGCTTCTTTAACAGGGCGAGAGGCACCTGCAACGGACGAATGTTTGCTCATGTTTTCAACTCCAACATATAAAAAAAACACCCCAAGTCGTTTCCTTCCTTTCCCTTGCTAGATAACCAATATGCTTCAGTATTTTGTTAAATTGGCCAATACCCAGAAACAAACAATGATCAAATAAAAAGGGTATTATTACAACCGACTTTCCTGTTCAGGTATGAATTCAAACCCCCAAAACTCTCAAACATGAAAACATATATTGGAGAAATGATAAAGGTTGGTTTTTGGTTGACCATTAGAACATAATATGCAAGGATGAAAACGAAGACCAACTGGGTTGTGATTGGTGTTTAGAGATTGACGTTGAAGATCAAGTTTGACCTGTAACACCCAGAAATAATAATCAGTGGAGGGGTTTTCTTAAAGAGATTTAGCTTTAAAATTTGGATTATGGCTTGTTTGAATGGGTGTAATCTCTTGTTGTTTATAGTATTCAATTACTTACACAAATATGACGTCAAATTCCGCGTGGGGTAGGTCTGTCTTGGCCCCCCAGCCGTTCTTCCTTGAAACTTCCGTCGATGGCGACTTCCCTTCACAAATCTTTTTTTCCTTTTCAACTCTCTCAAGCTATACAGTCCTGGAAAATTATACATGGCTGTAAACGGTCGGGACAAATCAATGGACTCTCATTTTTTTCATCATTTATAAATGGTTTAATATAAAAATGGATTAAACTATATTTTTTTACTTTAAATATTTTTTTACTAAAAATAAATGTTTAAAGTTTACACCCTAATAATTTTGGGTGTTCAATGGTTATAATTATCTTTTTACAAAAATCAGTAATTAATGTTTAACACATAATAATATTTTTAATTTTTTTAAGAAAAAAATCATTTTTTTAAATTTTAAAAAAATTCTTAAATTTTTATAAAATATACGTAAAATCCTTAAAATTTCTAAACTCGAACTCTCAAATCATTGTTACTTTCACTATTGATCGTCGTCTCTAAACATACTTCTTTGGTTATTAGACTTAATCGTTTATTTTTATAATACGGCATCTTCAAAAACGACGAACGACGTTCAAATGAACATCTTTCATATACGACGTTCGTTTGACACGTCTTTCATCATTTTCGGTGACTTTGTATTAGGGTGAATGACTTATGGTAATTGAAGGGGTGTGTTCAGGGCTAACGATTGGCAATAGAAGTGGTGACGAAATAAGATTCAAAATTGAGAAATTTTAGGATTTGGGGGACTATTTTGTAAAATCATTGACTTTCATGATTTTTTGAAAATTTAATTTTTTTTTGTAAAAATTGTTCAAAAATTTTATTTAAAAAACAAATATGTCACATATCATATTTTGATTGATTAACAAATTTTTTAACGATATTCACTAACATATACCTAAAATTATAAAAGTGTAAACTTTAGACATTTATCTTTAACGCCTAAAATTTAAAAGGGATAATTTGTGTACTTGTAGTGCGTAGGATGTCCTACACCTTTATGGTGTAAGCGCACACCTTGTCAAATTATAATATTTAAGATATCGATCTCACAGGAACTAGATACTTACGCAACTTATCGTTCCTACACTATAGAAAAATAAAAACACAAATAATTTGATTGAATTATGATTAAATTAAAAATAACTAAGACAATAAAATAAATTGAATTCAAGAGATGAAAAGAAGGCTAGGTTAAATTGATTTGTATTGTGAAATTCAATTGTAAATTATTCTTGTCTTATTAATACAAAAGGTTGAAGTGCCGCCTTAGCGGGTCGTTGAAGGGTCGTCTTAACTACCTCTACGGGGTTATGTTTTGGCGACAAGTCAACAACTCATAGTTCGACAGAGCGTCCTCTATTGACTCCTCCTTATCCCTAATTTGGAGTGCTATTGATAGCTACGTCTTGATAATATCTCCTGGCGTGAATCAATGATTAACAATAACCGATGAATCGCTTTTTTTAGTCGTTGAAATCCGAACTTATCCCTAAGACGGATTAGCCAATACCCAATAGCAAAAACCGTATTCAGTCGTTTCGTGAGCCTAACTATCCTTAGTCTAGACAAATATATTGTTCCTCGCAAACTTATCTTCCGAACTCATATGCAAGCAAGAGTATGAACCAAGAGTGAATAAACTATGAATTATAAAACTTGCATTAATAAGATTCAAATAATAATACAATCTTCTTCCACAACTACTTTACAAAATAACCTAAGCTTATAGACAATTTAGAACATAATGTATGGAGATGACGACTATGGTAAAGGAAGAAGGTCTCTTGAATTCTTATCGGTCCCTTCTCCTATTTAAGGTTCGATTATAGGCTAAGCCTAGATCAAAACCTCCCAAAAGTAGGAGCACTACTTGGAATAAAATATAACTTTAATACTAAATATAAGACCTTTAATTTATTTCCTAATTTTACTCCTATTAGACTCTTCAATCTCGTAGCTTTGATCATGGATCACCTTGCTTTCCTTTTCTCTGTTTCTTCTCTTCTTTGTCTCAACTGCTTCAACTCTTTATTCTCTTTCCATCGCACTCCATATGTCTTCGTTGTATTTTTCCGCAGCAGCCAAGTTGTTGCCCTGGCTTGTGCTACTCCGCATCTTGTCTGATATACATCTTCCTTCATTCAACATCTCTCAGTGATATCTGGTGTCTTTAGGTGGTATAATTCTTGTATACATCTTCCTTCATTCAACATCTCTCAGTGATATCTGGTGTCTTTAGGTGGTATAATTCTTGTTTAAGAAAGAAACTATAACCTATAAAACTAAAATTGTTTTTGATATAACAAAGAAGATAAATGATCATTTTGAAATAAATTTTTAAGTCCTTATCAAATTGAAAAGTCAAACAAATAACTTTAAGTCAAACCAAAAACACAAAAACAATTTTTAAGTTTTTTTCAAAGTCAAACTTATGTTTTTGTTAAACATCGATGGTTAAAATATTTTTAAAAAGAATATAAGTCAAAATGACTATTTAGTCAAATATCAAGAGTATTTTTTTTTGTTATATGCTCAAAACAAAATCAAACCTATAATGGAATGATTATGGATATAGTTTATCTTTTTTTAATTATCTTGTCAACAATTAATGACATAATCTTTAGGTTTAATAGTTAGAAAAATGTTCAAATTATTTTTTAGTTAGATGCTTAAATTATCTTTTAAGTTAAAATAATATTTAATATTTTATTTTATAACTCAAATAAAAATTTTCATCACGATTTTTCTAATTTTTAATTTTTTTAAAAAATAAAAAATCATTAATTTTAAAAAATAAAATTTCTTTATTATTTTTTAAAATCAAAACCATAAATCCCAAAATTCATTCATTCTTACCACCAATTCAACAATCACCAATTTCTTTACCTTTACCGGAACTTAACGACTTAAAATCTCATTATATCATCATTGAATTTGACGAATGAACCGTGTTTAAGATTTTATAGGTTAAAATCTAAATTCTTATTATATTATCTTAAAATCTTAACTCTAACCTCTAACATTTAACCTCTAAATCTTAATTCTAATCCCTAAATTGTGACTATTACCCCTAAATTTTATGCCCCTATATCTAATTATTACCTTATAAATTGAGCCTATAAACCCTAAAATTAAGACATTTATAAAATTAAAAATTTTCACTATCCATATATTGGATATAAACTTTATTAAATATACCTTTAAAAAAATATAAAATAACACTCAAAGTCATTATTTTTTTAACATGAGTAAACTAATTTTACTAAAAAATTAAAAAATAAAATAAGAAATTACGACTTAAATAAATAAACTTAATATTAGATATATTCTTATAAAAAATAAAAAATAACTCTCTATATCATAATCGAACCGAACTATATTAAGAAAATATAAAAATTCTAACTCAAAAAACATATCAAATAACTACTTCCTAACTTTAGCCGCTCTCTCCTTTCTCCAAAATTCTTTGGTTCCTAATCGTTTTTCACTTTGATCTATCTCTTTGATCGTTGGTCGACAATCAATTCTAGTATTGGTTGTCAACCACCGGATCTATAAATCTATTATTTTTATTTTTAATTTCGATAAGAATCTATGCTTTTATAACAACTTTTTCTGTCCTTATAACATGTTTTCTTTTGTTTTTATGACATGTTTTTGTTTTGTGGTTTGATTCATCTGCTCTTGTGGCACGTTGCAGCATACTTTAGCGATCGATTATTGTTGTCGGTGGTTTGATTTATCTGCTCTTGTGATTTGATTCAATCGACGCTAGTTTCTAATTTATATTTTTTTCGGTGGTCTTTTGAAAAGTTATATCCCCACTCGGTTAACGATTGTTTGTTGATGAAATCAATTTTGGGCAGCGATACTTTTTACATGATAATTTGGATCGTCTACAACTCTTTTTTCCTTCTTTATACGTCTCGTTTAGACAGACAAGAAAATTCATGAAGTTTTTAAATTTTATTGGTATACTTAATTTCATAAAAAAATTATTTTCTTTATTTTTTGAGTTATAAAATATTTAAATTATTTAATCTAATTTTTTACTTTAATTATAATTTTTTATGAATTTAATAAAAATTAAGTAACGTTCGTTGAAAAAAAATTCTAACTCAAAGCGCAAATTTCCTTTGTTCAAAAAAACTCTTCCACAAAAGGGGGTGAAACTACTGGCTGGCTTTGCATTTCTCACCCCCTCTACTTTCCAAATTCTCAATTTTACCCTTCTCGATATCTCAGCTCCTCTTCCAAGCAGGCCTTTTCCTTTTGTAGAGGGAGAAACTCCATAGGAGGTGCTGCTTTGAAGATCTGATCCAAAATTCATGCACCCAGAGAGTAATTCTTTCTGCATTTAACGACATGGGCATACTGTTTACAAAATTGTTCTCGTCACTCTTCGGAAACAAGGAGGCTCGTATCCTTGTTCTCGGCCTTGACAATGCCGGGAAAACCACCATTCTCTGTATTGCTTCTCATCCCTCTTCCTTTTAATGTTTTAAGCGCTACCCATTTTTTTATATCGAGATTTATGAAATGGGTGTTTCGAATTTTTTAATAATATTGCAGATCGGCTCCAGATGGGTGAAGTTGTATCCACGATACCGAGTTAGTCCTTCTGATTCAATTTGTGTCATTTCTTCTTGTGTTTGTAGGAGGATTATTGAGCATTTGATATGTTGCGGGGAAGTTAGAATCGAAAAGTTATTGTTTTTCAAATTACCAGATCAAAGGCTTCTTCAATATTTAAGAATTGTTATTTGATTTGTTGTGTTCTTTATGGTGCAGCAATTGGGTTTAATGTCGAGACAGTGCAGTACAATAACATCAAATTTCAGGTTTGGGATTTAGGTATGTGGACCTGTGTTCCTTGATCTACATCTTAACATTTAGCAATGTTCTGTAATTTTGATTGTATATTCATTGATTGTTTTAAGGTTGAAGAGATGGATAAAACAATATAATAATCATATTAGGGAACACACATAATCTCTCTAGCTTACAGAAATGTCAGTAAGAAGGAATGGTTATTGTTTTGACTTTAAATCTTCAATTTCTTATATCCAAGACTTCAAGGAATTTAATTTTGACTTTTGTTACTTTAAATCTTAATGCTATGAAGCAGCCATATCTGGCTTTCAACCCACAATTCACATGATTCTTTCACCACTAGTCTATATCTTTATGTATCTGTTCAAAGTATCTCTTGTGCGAAACCAGCTTAGTAAGTAACAACTTGAAGCAAGTTTACAGAACTATGTGGCATGTGCCTTTTGTCATCAGGGCATTGCAAACTATGTAATAACTTTTTCTGCTAGTTTAAATTGAATATCTGCAACCTTCTTTTCCTATACAATTTTTCTGTTATTCAAAGCCATTGGACTTTGTCAAAGCATCACCTTGTGGAATTGTAATCTTAGTATTAGACTGAGATTGAATACATTGTTTTGAAAGTTTGATTTCTTTTATAGTTATGGTCTATTTAGTTTTATTGGTAAGACATAGGTGATGTTAACTTCTTGTCCTGATGACATCTTTATCATTTATTGATGCAGGGGGACAGACAAGTATCAGGTAACTTTTTCAGACATAACTATTCTTTTCTTAGGTTGTTTTTTTAATTCTTTATTATTTAAGTTGCATTTTAGGGTTAACTCTTTAATGAAATGTTTGGTTTCCTGAAGCTCTATGTAAAGTTGTGCCTTTGTGCATCTACAACAGGCCAGAGCTAATATTGATTTTCTCTTCAGAGTTGTACAATACACAATGTGTTCTGTAATCTGTTAATTACAGAGAAGATAGGGTATATGTCTTATATAGTTATATTTATTTTATCTTGACTATTTATGATTAATGTTTGATGCATAATGAAAGAATCATTTTGATACTTTAGTTGTACTGTTTATACTTATTCAGCTACTTGAACCAGATGTAGTAACTGTGTGATTGGCTATAATTATAGTGTATATTTACTTTTAATGTTAATGAACTCATTGTTGCTAAAAATCGGCTAGAATGAACATCTTCAAAAGGCCACAAGTTACAGTAAACCATCTTAGTCTCTCCTTATATTTGAGAGGGACTATCTAAAACTGCTGTTACTGTACAATCCGAACCTATATTTTAAGGCTCTTGTATATTAACATTTAAATGTTCTTGGAAATGCCTTTTGTATTACATTTTGGGCATCAAACCCACCTACTTTGAGTCTGTCATGCCATTTTAATATCATGTCATGGTTTCCTCTCTTTACACCACTCTTGTAACGAGGACATGTGATTGAATTGATGCGTGCTACTTTATGTTGTTTCACTGTCTAAAGGTTGTGAAATAAAAGTAAAATAAAGTTTTGCGTTTCACAGTGTAACCATGCCTGCTAAAAAGATTGTAATTCTATTCTAGTTTTAGGGTATGATTTATGTATGGCTTGCACATTCGATTCAAGTTTTATCGAATGGCTTATGTATTATTTATCTACATTCACTTAATAACATGTTGCTCCCAGAAATAGATCACCAGCCTAGTTTCTTATTTCCTTTTGCTCCACAGGCCATATTGGAGATGCTACTTTCCAAATACTCAGGCCATAATCTATGTTGTTGATTCAAGTGACACAGATAGGCTGGTGATAGCTAAAGAAGAATTTCATGCAATCTTAGAGGTAAATTCATCAAAATATATTTTGACATATGTCTGTAGTCCATAAAATATCCGATGCCGTGAAGATGACATATGAATCATTAGCAGACTGTTGTTTTAAAAGTTTGACAAAAGAAAAAGAAGGATGTTTGAAATCTTTCTATTTCCTTTCTGCCCCTCCTCCTTGAATGTCTTATTTCCCTACAGTTAGCTTCATTCTTTAAATGGTATTTCAGGTTTTTTAGTCTTGCTGTATTTCTCTTCCTTTCATTTATTTTATTTAATCAAGTGAAGACAAATTTGGAGGACTTCTTGTTGTACTTGTCATTCATTTCCCATGAAAAAAAGATATGAACTAAGAAGCTCCAACACAATGGAACCCTGCTTGTACCGGTGTCTGACATGAGTACGCTGCTGCCATGCCAGAATATGTACTGGATACATTGGAATACGAGAAAGTTAAAATGAAAAACATGAATACGATCAATTACGTCCTGACACGGATAAGGTAAAGAGATTGAGAATATCGTAAACTGTTGAAATATGAAAAAGAAAAAAAAAGGTGAAGCAGATTCAGTGGCAGAAGAAAGATATAGGAGGAAGAAAGAGGCAATGAAGAAGTAGAGATCTTTTTTCAGTGGTTATTTTAATCAGAAGTTAGGCTTGAGCTAAAAGGTTTAAAAAGCTAAACTTTCAATATTTATTTTAGCCCGAAATAAAATATTAATTTAAAATTTAAAGTATGAGTTATTTTTCATGGAATGAAAATATTTAAAATAAATGCTAATAATATTTTTTTAAAATGCTTTATTTATAAAGAATTTCGATTAGAAAAATATAAATAAAATTGAGTTAATATTAAGTGTCTTATTTTTGTCTTGTTGTGTCCTAGTTTTTTAAGAATTGTCGTGTCGCGTTGTCCATGTCCTGTCGTACCTGTATGCCGTGTTCATATCCGTGCTTCTAGGAAATTTGTCCATATCTTTGCATCTAGGATATAAAACAAACATTTTTCCCTTTGACTATGAGTTAAAGATGACTGGTTTATACATCTGTCTTGAACTACATCTGCTTGGTGTTTACAATATTTCTTTTTACTTGTCAATGCTCGATTACATGTTTTGGTGCGGCTTCTGTAATAGTTTGTGTGAATCTTTGCAGGAGGAAGAGCTTAGAGGAGCAGTAGTTCTTATTTTTGCAAATAAGCAGGTTGGTTCTATTTTCCCCCTTATTTCTTCTTGGAGCTGCAGTAGAACTGATTCCTTTTCTTTTTCTTATGTGTGACATTGAGCAAAAGTTGATTATGGGAATGATATTAGAAGCCCTTATTGCAAGAGGAAATAATATCCAGTTTCTTACTGGGGATCATATATTTGAGAGTGAATTTAGATTGTTTACTGTACACATTGAGGATGATCATGTCATGTATAAGCTAATCATGAATATGGACTTCTTTATGAATTCTATTGCTGAAATTAGTGGCAAATTTGCAATCCAAATCCATTATTTCAAATTTAAGTTCCTAAACACATTCTCAAAATTTTTAGCCGAGAAAAGAGGAATAAAATTTTTGTTTGGTGGTCAAAATTTATGAATTTTTCTTATAACTAATGTCACATTTTTGGAGCATACAGGATCTTCCAGGTGCACTTGATGCTGCTGCAGTGACGGAGGCTTTGGAGTTGCACAAGATAAAAAACCGCCAATGGGCGATTTTTAAAACTTCAGCGACTAAAGGGGAAGGCCTTTTTGAAGGTTTGGACTGGTAGGTTTTGGATTACATGTAATTCATGTTTTTCTTGAACATGATTGGCAAAACACAATGCTTCCATATATAATGCCGCCATTGCTATGATGAGATTGGTTGCATGAATTTATGAATAACAACTTCAAAGCATCCATTTTTTTTTCATTTTTGTCGACAAAAGAAAGAAGTTTCAAAGTAAATTCCATCTACTCCTTGCAAATTCATATTTTCATGCTGTAGAATGCTAAGCTAATTGTCGATGCACGTGTAATAGTTCATCTTTACAAACAGTACCATGCCTGAAGACAAGGATGGACTTAGGGGATGCGATTGCACCCTTTGAATTTTCAAACTCTAATATAGTTTAAGTAGTTTTTTTTTTTTAAATTTTCTATTGATGATCTAATTTCGCACTCCTTTAAATTTTTGTAATGTTACACCCCTGTATTGATGATCTATTGATGATCTCAGTCATGCACTTGTAAATGACTACCTACTCTCCCAATGTTTTTCTCTGATTCTTAGAATTAGCAGATAGAAAACATGACTGAGATGCATTTTCAATTCTCTTTTCTTTTTTGTTTGATTGTCTTTCTTACATCATTGTAGGTTGAGTAATACACTTAAATCCGGAAGTGGCTAAGTCTTGTTCCGAAGAATTAGAAGCTTGCGAATTTCCGGTGAATCGTGTTTGTTCGGTATGATCTATTAGTCCTTTCGAATTTTGTGGTTTCTGATTTTGATCTTTTCTTTGTTGAGTCAACCAGTAGACATGTACAATTTTTGTTAAAGACTAACCTTTTCATTCTTAATTGATTTTGATCTTTTCTTTGTTGAGTCAACTTAAGTTTGGAAACATACCATGGCTTCTGATGAAAGTTCAATTATTAAATTAAATTTTTTAAAGTGGAGTGAGCAAAATAAGAGAGACAAACATTCCTGTGTGTCAGGAACACTAAATGAGAATCGAGGTAGGATTTAGGGTTAGAGGACAAAATTGAAAGATAGACAATTTTATAACTTTATTTATTTATTTTTTTAAAAAATAATACATAAAGATAAAAAAAAATTATCCTGTGTGAGGGGCAAACATCCCTCCCAAAGAACATGTAGTTTCGTGACAAGTTTTAGGGTGAAACATGTTAAAATGAGACAAAATTGAAATTGTTATAAAAATTTAAGAATTTTGATATTAATTTTTCAGTATATACCAAATTTTTTACAAAAATTTCAAAAAATTTTAAAGTATAAGAATTTCGGTACCGAATTTCTTATAAAATGTATAAGAATTTAAGTGTATATCAAATTTCTTAAAAAAATTTAAATTTTTTGAAAGTATAAGAATTTCGGTACATACTAAATTCTTAAAAAAATTTTAAAAATTTCAGTATATACTAAAAAATTAATACCTAAATTCTTATAATTTTTAAAATAATTTTGATACCACTCTATTTTAGCCTTATTTTAAGCTTATAAAAAACCATATTTTCTTTCATCCCTGTTGAAAAGAAGAAAAAAAATGTCCTGCGTGAGGGAGTGTTGGTGATTAGCATTGTAAACACTTTCCAAATCTGCCAAACAAGAAATGAGAAACCAATCTCTTCTCATATTAATATGTTCATTTTCTTATATTTAAAATAATTTTTTAAATAAAATTTAACAAAAAATATAATTATTGAAAATAATAATATTTAAAAATGTGGTGTAATATTAAAACCAATCTCTTCTCATATTTACTACTGCACTTCTCAATAGGGGTGTGCATTCGGTTAACCGACCGAACCGAAATTATTTTGGTTAATTCGATCGGTTAATTTTTGGTAAATTCGGTTAACGGTTATTTTTTTTGATAATTCGGTTATCGGTTAATTCGGTTCGAAATCGGTTAATTAACCGAATTAACCGAAATTATATATATTTAATATTATATATATTATATACATTTATTTTTAGTCATTTAACTTTTAAAATATTATAAAATGTTCATTAAAATTTTTTTATATTATAAAATGATCACTAAATTTTGTATTAAATTAGTATAAAATAAAAGTTTAGTGACTAAAAAATTATTTTAGCTTAATTTTGGGACCTATTATGTAATTTAACCAAAATTTATAATAAATTTCGGTTAATTCGGCTAATTAACCGAAATAATTTCGTTTCGGTTAATGAAAATTTGGTTCGGTTAACGGTTAAGATTATAAAAATTTCGGTTAATTTGGTTTTAGTTAATTCGGTTCGACCACCGACCGAATTAACCGAATGCTCACCCCTACTCCTGAAGTAATTATTAGTGATCTAGAATATAATTTGAATGAGAAGAGATTGCTTTTAATATTACACCACATTTCCCCCCTTTTGCTATTGCTTTTAATATATATCATTTTTAATCATTCTTTTGATATTATATATATTTGGAATATTTATAATTTTAATTTTTTTGACATTGCATATTAGATGAATAATGTCATATTAATATAAAGTGTATACATGGACAAAGTCAAGATTTAAGGTTTAGAGACAAAAACATAAATATTTGATGGTATAGAAAAATTCATAAACAAATTAAAAGTTTTAAAAATTTAAATAAAACAATAAAGATGAAAAAATTTCTTCGGAAGTTAGAGGCGATTTCTCCTCTCCATCCTCATTTGATTTCTCAGTGAGTACATGTTATATATTAGGTTGGTTATACTTCAAAATCGTTTGTAATTTAATATTTTAGTCAATACTTTCGTTAAAATTGATTTTTTTTTTAAAGTTGAATATTAAATTTAACTAAAAAATATGGATAAATTTAACAAAATATATACAATTATCTTATTATTCATCTTTGGGCATACTCCAACAATATATATTGAACATAATTGAGAGACTCGACTTGAACTTGAAAACTAATCCACAAATTACTAAAAATTTTAAGTTAATATTTATTTTTATTTTATAACTCAAACTTTATTTAATTTTTTTCAAGTCGAGATGCATCAAATATTTTTACATCGAATCGTATAATTAGTTTATATATTATGCCATATATAAATTTTCCATAATTATCTTATGTTATTATATATTATTTCTCTGATAAATTTTCATTTACTAAGGATAATAAATACTATTAAATAATTAAAAATAATTTTTTCTTCGTTAAAATAGCTGAAGTGAATGCCGATAACAGTGACGGAAACAACAACGGAAATCCGTCGGTAAAACTCAAACATATTATTATTTGAGTGAAAATCCTATGCCTCCTTATTATGTCTCATATTATCCTTATTATGCCTCATATTAAAATTTTCTAAAAAATTGATTTTTAAAACTGACCCTTATTTTCTATATCATAAACCTTAAACCCTATACCCTAAAAAACACACCCTACCCCTAATTCCTTAAACCCAAACCACAACCATTAACCTTAAACCCACTAATTTGAAGCGATAGTCGATTTGTACCCTTATTATTCATAAACATATCATCAACTTACTTATGTTGATTTATATCTATTTATCGAGCTAAATGAGCAAACACATTTAATCGATTAATCAAATTATTCATCTTTATTCTCTCGCGTTGTCTTTGGTTATAATTTTTTAACAGCATATTAAAATTTGTGAAAAAAATATCTTAAATAACCATAACCGAGGGTTCATGATTGAATTATTATCCAAACTAAATTCGAACAATAATTTTTTTTTTACGCAAGAAGACTCGTTTATAAAATATTTAAAATCTATATAGAGTCAATTTGATTCAATGAAAACATATTTCTAAAAATGAATTTTCGTAAAATAAAATTTATTTATTTAAAAAAAACTTCGGAAGTATTTTTTGTTGTGTAGCTGATATGGTGTGAATAATTTTCCTTTGTTTGATTATTTTTTAAAATTATTAATTAAAAATATCAAATAAAATAAATAATATTATTCATTTTAAAATCTAAATATTATTGTTTTATACGTTACCGTAATTTCATATTATTGTTTATGTCAATATTATTTTTGATTACGATGAAACACATATGATTGCATATTAAAATGATCGTACATGAAAAGAATATCATATCTCTTATTAAAAACTTTTCTAAATTTGTAATCTCTCAAAATCATATACACTACTAGTATGGGATATAACCCCTAGTTCAGTTTGATTAAAACCGAATCAAGAAAGTTACATCAAATTTGTTGAAACAAATCGAAAATATTAACTCGAATACGTCTATTTTCCTTTTATCTTTATTAAATGCAGTGATTAAAGTATAATGATGAATATTTTCTCGATCATAGATGATTTTGATTCTTTGAAAAGAATGAGATTCATCTTAATTGATGACGATATTATATTTTGATGATATATTTTTGAACATAATTTTGATTTATTTATTAAATAGAAACTATATATTTAACTTTAAGCTATGTTATATAAAATTTTTATTCTATTTCTATTGGCCTAGTTATTTTTTTTTGGATTTTCCACCGATCTTAAGATACACAAGATCTTAAAATATATATCAAGTTATAATATACATTGAGTTATCATATATTTGTATTATTTGTTATCTCTATGTTTATAATAAAGTATTTGTTTCCTCGCTCATAAAATTAAACAAATTTAAACCACGTTAAAACGCATATTTTATGCATGTTAATATCATTTTTGACCAAGTATACACGTCGTAAATAATAGTATAGTAAAGACATCGTCTTCACGGGATAGATTTGGACCACTTTGCTAACATTATTACAATGTAAATAAAAACACAATTAATGAGAATAGGAGTTTAAATGAATA
Organism: Abelmoschus esculentus; assembly: GCA_035048815.1. NCBI lineage: Eukaryota > Viridiplantae > Streptophyta > Magnoliopsida > Malvales > Malvaceae > Abelmoschus > Abelmoschus esculentus. The sequence goes on along the minus strand of JAUCBN010000002.1, from coordinate 9,222,799 downwards.
AGTAGAGTAAAATAAACAATTAAATAAAAGATAGATGATATCGAATAAGTGAGAGTAAGAAGGGTTATCATGGAGTTGTGGAGTGAAACTCGAATGGACATCGTGGTAATTGAGTGTTTGCGCTACTCGATCAATCTGGCAATTGGCGCAGTCGAATTACCTAGTCAATTCTTTGAATTCTTGGGCAATTACGATTGAGGCGATTGCTCGGGCAATTGCACAACAACTTTCAAAGCTTAGCGAAGTGTTTTTCGATGTTTTTTCGTTATTCTTAAGTCAAAATTCTATTAATTGTGCATGCCTTGATAATACATCCTTGTGTGAATCAAGGGTAGACAATAATCAATTTTGCGCTCCTCTTAACCATTGAAATTCTTAACTTATCCCTAAGCTGAATTAGATTTTACCAATAATTGAAAATCATGCTCATTCTTTTCTTGAATCTTACTCTCTCGATATTAGATAAATAAATGAATTCATGAGATTCTCTCCCAATTTAAATAAAAAAAAATAAAAATAATACTTATCAACTACTTTTTTTTTGGTGAATTATATGTTCATTTTATGATAATTCATGTTTAAGATTCGTGACTCTCCCTTCTAATAATATATTCTATAAGTTTTGAACTTAAATCCTTTCCTCGAGAGAATAATATGTCTTACCATTACACCCAATACTTATACTCATCAACTATTTTTTACATTCAAATTTCTAACATAAATTTATAACTGTACCTAGATTATTATACTTGATTTAATATTTCTAATTATTATACGCATACAAAATATAATTAATTCCTATTTCATTTTTTGTTAGTTTTTATTAGGGGTGTTCATAATCGGGTACCCGGAATTTTGGGTATAGGGTACCCGGAATTTTTGGGTACTAAAATATCAGCCCATGATCTGGCCCATAAAATCGGGTACCCGGGATTTCGGGTACCAAAACGTCAGCCCATGATCTAGCCCATAAAATCGAGTATCCACAAAATTTGGGTACCCGATTTAATTTTTTATATTTTTTTAATTTTTTTAAAAAAATATATAAGAAATACTTAAAAATTCATGATATATATTTCAAACACAAAATTATTGATTTGAGATAGGTTTTAAAGATAAATATTTAGATATATATGCATATATTAAAGTTTATCGATAAAAGAATGTATTATTCTAGATCATAATTTTACTTTCAAATCTCATATTGACAAATTAATATAAATATTTATGAAAAATTCAAAACTTAAAAGTATATAATACAAGTATAAAAAGAAGTTAAGAATTTAAAATTAATTTTAGAGAAAAATAATAAAAAATATATAATAAAAATATAATTTAAAATTTAAAAATATATATCTATTAAAATTACTGGGTTGGGTCGGGTACCCGATTCTTAAAAAATTTTGGTCCTAACCCGGTCCAACTCCCCGAAAAAAATACGGGTCGGATACCCGACCCAAAAAATTAGAGTATTTCATTATAAATACCTGATAATTTTTAATCGGGTAGGTGGGTCAACGGATCGGGTATTTTTAAACACCCCTAGTTTTTATATGAAAATTGAATTTCCTTTCCTTTTATTTTTTAATTTCAAAGTTACGGCTTACACACAAATTATTTCAAAAGCTATATGTTCATTTTAATTATTATATTATCACGCTAGAAATAAAATTTCTATAATCAGTTTATATATTATTTTGAAAATTTTCATTCAACAAAGATACTAAATACGATTAAAAAAAATAAAAGTATTAATAAATATAAAATAAATTTGATATCAACAAGTGTGAGAAAATACTGTAAGACATTAATATTTTTAAAAAGAAGATTCCAATTTAATTCTCGAGGACTATATTATCCAAAAGGATAACTTTAAATCTAGAACATAAATTTGAACCATGAAACGAACATAAATCATTGTAAAATAATTTTTACGATTTTTTTCATAATTTAAGATATTAGTATGTTTTATTTAAAAAAAATAATATTCTTCTCGTTTAATTCGTTTTATCTATGAAGTATATACATTATCAGATGATTAAAAAAATATATAAACATATATTATATTATAATAATCAAACTACTATTAAAAAATATTATTATGCTGGTAAAACCTATCCAATTTATTTTTTCCCTAAGGATATTAAATATGAATTGAAGAGAAGATCTAATGTTAATAAATATAATTAAATACTATATTTATTTTACCAGAAAAAACAATAGAAAAGAGAAAAAAGAAAATATTTAACACTAAATTCCAAACAATATTCCCACAATTATTTTTCTCTATAAAAACATCTAGAACCAAACTTGTTCATGGCAAAACTAAAGGAATTGAAAACTCTAGAAAAATGGTTAAGTTATTTCAAGTAATTTGTACTCTCTCCATCCTTCTCCTGTTCATCTCAGGTACTATTCTTCACTAAAATGAAGCGTTTTCTATATCATATTTTTAAGGATAATTTACTTATTTGGTACTTTTATCTATTTTCTTACAGTTATTTTAGTCACCAAATTATTTTTTAGTAAAATAATATTTTTAAGAGCAATTATATATATATTTTTTATTTTAGTATAAAAAAATAAAAAAAATTATATCATGTGTCTATTTAATTAATTTTCACCTCATCATCTTTATCAAGTTAATCTTCGTTGGGTAAAAATTATTTTTAAATTTTAATGAAGAATTACTTGGCTGAAAAATATGATATAAAAATTAATTAAATTGATGCATTTGATTGTTGATCTCATGGATGACGTGACAGGAATGACCCACGATATAATTTCTTCAAATAAATATTTTACCATACTTTTAATTTTAAATTTTTTAAATTTTTTAGTAAAGTTTATTTTTTCTTATATTACCTCCGTCTCCTTTATCTTGTCCATTATTAACTTTTGAAAAGTCAAAAATTTTAAAGTTTGACCTTATTTATATTAAATATTTTAAATAATTAATTTTTATAAGATATATATTTAAAAAATTCTTGATAAATTGTTTTTAAAATATATTTTTATATTTTTATCAATAATAAATTTTAAATAATTATGAGTTAAAGTTGAAAAAAATTGACAAAAAAAAGTCAATAATGAACAATTTTCATGGGACGGAGGGAGTAATAGAATTAAGGTGATTATAAGATAATATCCGTTTATCATTAATACAAACATGCATTATTCATGATTAAATTAATTAATACAAATGATGAGTCTATCATGTGCATCGAACATCGTTGAATATTACTGACACTAAACATCGTTGAACATTATTAAATTAATTAATAAAGATTAAAACTCTTAAGGACTTAACATGCATTTAACAAATATATATCGAGTTTATCACTCTTTTATTAATCGCATGTTGAGTTCTTAAAATTTTTAATTTTATTAATTTAATGATATTTAACGTCAATGATATTTAACAATGTTCGACCCCTGTGTAGAATTTCCTAATACAAAAAGATTTATCATTGGATTATTCATGATTCATTTATTAAACAATATAAATTTGAACATTAGATTTATTTCATTATTATCAAACCAACATTTAAATTTAACGATTGGTATAAAAAATGTAAAAATCTAGATTTTATTAAAAAAACTTTTGAAATGAAAATTGAGTCTTTCTTTCATAAGTAGATCAGATATTTAAAACAAAACTAAAAATTAGAGAAATAAATAGAATTTGAGTTTCGGAATTGATTATATAAAAGAAATTATCATCCTCGACGTTCAAAATTGATATCTAATTAGTTCTTATTGTCTTTGCAATAAAAAAATAAGTACTCGAATTAAATTTAGTAATCGATTCCTGACTGAATTTATGAAAAGAGAAATTATTAAAATATTTTTAAGTTATGTTCTTTTACTTCAAACATTAATAGATGCAATGCTTATATGTTTAGGGTATGTTTTTATGGTTATTATTTAGGGGATTTGCGGTTAACGAGTATTTAAAAAGTTTTGGTAGCTAATTAAAATATGATATGTCATATGGTTTCATTTATTTTAAAAATCAAAATTTTTAAAAATATCTTGAAATTTTATTTTCTCCCCAAAATAGTCCTTAAATACCAAAATTCTTAAGTCCCAAATCTCAATTCTAGTTATTTCTTCCGTCAATCGTTGATGACGTTTTTATCACTTTCGTCATCAGATCTTATGATCATTTCTCCCATCCTCTATTCATTAAAAGTTGACGATCAATGTACCTAATACCGAAAAAAGTCGAACGAGATAAGAAAAAACGATGGGCAGCAAACGATGACAGATTAGATGATGAACAATATGCGTGTCTTACGACGAGAAAAGGAGGCTTCGCTCCATTGCCAATAGCGTGATGAATGATAAAGATAGTAGCCGAATTTCAGGATCTAAGGATTGTGGGTTATTTTATGAATTTTGAGAAATTTAAAAATATTTTAAAATTAAGTTAAAAAATAGAAATAAAAAGAATAAAAAAATAAAAATCATACCTCATGTTTTGATTGATTAAAAAATTAAAAATTAAAATAAAATTATAACGATAAAAATATTAGACACTACTTAAACTAAAAAATATTTTAAGCACCTACCTAAAAATTAATATATTGCTTAAACACGTTTTTATTATGAAGCCATGTTCCAATAAAAGAAGATCACCCGTTTCTAGAATAGGTTTCTAAAATATGAATACATGATTATTAAAATAAGAATTTTTGTATTGACAACCTTTTCTAGAATAGAGCAGTCAATAATAGCTTAATAAAATTTTATAATTAATAGGCTCAACTCAATAATAGGTGCCCAAAGTATACACTTTTTCTGAAATAGGTGCCTAATATTTTTTTTGGCTGAAATAAGTGCCTAAACTATATATTTTTTCTGAAATAGGTGCCTAATGTATTTTTTTGGCTGAAATAGGTGCCTAAAGTTTTATTCCCTTAGTGTTTTAAGGTAATATTGTTAAAAGAAATTTGTTTAATTTATAAATAAGTACATAAACTATATATTTTTTTTCTAAAATAGGTGTGTAATGTATTTTTTATTGAAATAAATGCCTAATTTTTTCTTATAAATAATTTATATTTCTTATAAGATATAAAATTATTTATATCAACGTTTTAATCTATTAAATTATTTATTATAATTGATTAATAATTTATTTAAATTTAAATTATTTTATCCGAGGCCTTGTTTTTTTTTAAAAATAATTTATTTATTAATTTTATCTCACTTTTAAATATTTATGTTTTGTTCTCAATCCAATTTCATCTCATAGTATCACAATAGTCCTACACAACTTCAAGTAGTATAAACAAATTCTCACCGTTGCTCCTTCCCCGACTTGACCAGTAATTGTAAGTAACTCAAGCTCAAGGTTTCACAACGACCTTCATGCAATTATCCCGAGTAATTTACATTTTACATCATTAAACTTAATATTGACTTTCATTTACATCATAAACCTTTAATTTAATCAAATCATATCATTCAACTTTCATTATTTATAAATTAAGTCATTTATATTAGTATCTTTAAATATCTCTAATGAAAAAAAATTGAAATTGATATTTTTATTTAATATATTTTTCATATATCATCGATAAATGATATTTAATTAGTAATTTAATTTTTTAAAAATTTATAAAAAAATTTGTTATTTTTCTTTAAAGCTTATTTAAACAAAATAGAAAATTTCCACATAAAATTATTAAAATTGTCAATTAAACATTATTTAATAGTGATATGTGAAAAATATATTAAGTAATAGTACTAATTTATGTTTTTTTGTTAAAATTATTTAATTGTGTTAGGATAAATGATTTAGTTTATTAATAATAAAATTTGGATGATGTAATTTGATTAAATTGAAGGTTTGTGATGTAAATGAAAGTAGATGTTAAATTCAGTGATTTGAAATGTAAATTACTCCAATTATCCCACATGCAAACAGAATTTTTTTCATCATTGACATCTATTTTTCATCGATTCTACAATCATACGATGCAGCAAATATTTAATCCGCAACAACGAAACCGGATCGAAAACAAAACATAAATATTTAAAAGTAAAATAAAATTAATTAATAAATTGTTAAAAAAAACAAGGCCTCGGATAAAATAATTTAAATTTAAATAAATTATTAATCAATTATAATAAATAATTTAATAGATTAAAACATTGATATAAATAATTTTATATCTTATAAGAAATATAAATTACTTATAAGAAAAAAATTAGACATTTATTTTAATAAAAAGTACATTAAACACCTATTTTAGAAAAAAAATATATAGTTTAGGTACTTATTTATAAATTAAACAATTTTCTTTTAATAATGTTACCTTAAAACACTAAGGGAATAAAACTTTAGGCACTTATTTCAGCCAAAAAATACATTAGGCACCTATCTCAGAAAAAATATATAGTTTAGGCACTTATTTCGGCAAAAAAAAAACATTAGGCACTTATTTCAGAAAAAAATGTATACTTTGGGCACCTATTACTGAGTTAAGCCTAATTAATACTTGTTTTACTTCTTTAATTGAATTAATATAACGCAATCAATTGCATTCTTAAAATTTTATATTTAATATAATTAATACTTACCTAAAATAGTTTATGATTTAGAGTTTAGATTTAAGGTTAGAGTTTAGGTTTAATAGTTAAGATTTAGGTTTAGGGTTTATAATAGTTAAGATTTAGGTCTAGTGTTTAGGGCTAAGGGTTTAAAAGTTAAGATTTAGATTTAGGGTTTACGGTTCATGATTTAGAGTTTAAAGTTAGGTTTTAGGATTTAATGTTTATGGTTTAGGTTTAAGGATTAAAGATTAATGTTTATGATTTAAAATTTATTATTATATTTAATAAAATATAATTATTTATATTCTTTAAAACCAAATAAACATTATTAATAAAAAAAATATTTAAAGTTCTTGTTGACGGCCTTTAGGACCGTTAATAACATAACCCTTAAAATAGAGAGATTATACCATAGGCCCGGCCTACCTCGTCAGCCGTAGTCCCTAGCCAATTAAAACTACCCATTCCGCCACTAATCAGCCATGTAATTAATGTAATTTTTAGAAATCATATTTTTAAAATGACAGAAATTCTGAGTGAAGATTCATTGGTTGAAAAAAAAATGAGGTGGAGATTAGTGATGAAGTGGGTGGTTATTATTGGATGAGACCACGACTTACGTAGTAGGCCGGGCCTATGATATAATTTCTCCTATTATTGCAAGTTACCGAAAAAGTAGCATCCGATTTCATTACAAAATTAATTATATTTTACCTGGTGTGATCTTGAATATGAGCCTCCAAAGGTTCAAGGCAAGTTTTCTTTGACCAAGAAACCTTAATACTTTTTTTTTTTTCATGGCAACGATAATGGAAATACTAGGGATATGCCACAAACGTATACAACATGAATGGTTTCTACTCAAATATATTTATTCATGAAATGAGGGATAATAAAAAAAAGACATAATTCAAAATTTAAAGGTACGACCTTTCAAAACATAATAGTTCATCAAAAATTCTCCTTTCTCTTTAATACGGTAGATCACTTATTTAACATCAAAGGGTGACTTTTCGCATCATTTTGTAAGATTAAAAATCGCCTGTCTCTTTCTTATGCCTCCATTTGTGTCTCCGCTTCAAATTAAAGGCTTTAGAATTTAGGGTTTAGGATTCAAGGTTAAGGATTGTGGTTAGGGTTTAGGAAATTAGGGGCAAGGTGTATTTTTTAGGTTGTAGGGTTTAGGATATAAAAAACAAGTTAAATTTTAAAATTCAATTTTTTAGAATTTTTTAACAGAAGACATAGATAGAGACATAATAAAGAGACAAAGTACTTTTACTCATTTTGTAAGCCTATAAAATAATGTCTCCTATCTCACTTTATATATAGCTTTTAAACCTTTGATATTGAAATACAATTGAGTTTATCTTTATATCTTTGTAAGCCTATAAAATAATGTCTCCTATCTCACTTTATATATAGCTTTTAAACCTTTGATATTGAAATACAATTGAGTTTATCTTTATATCTTTGTAAGCCTATAAAATAATGTCTCCTATCTCACTTTATATATAACTTATTATCGATGCTTCTTTCAAGTATTTAATTTTTTTCAACTACGTTTTTTCTTTTTCTTCTATTCCATTACAATAAGAATTTTCAAGTTGAAAATTACCTTGTTCAAGTCACGTTAATTTGATAAGGATCCCAAACGATTCGAGTTCAAATTTTAAGGACAAGCTCACAACATTTAGTTGTAACGACCCGGATTCGGATCCGAGTGTCGGTTTAACCAGAGGGGTTGGGCCTCGGTTTTGGGCCCCGAGTTTAGTTTAGACCTTTGTTGGGCTTGGTTTTGTTGGGCTTTTGAGAGGCGGTTAAGGGCATTTCTGTAAATGCCTAAATGGATGGTAGGATGGGGGTTTTGGATGGTTTTCTTTTCCTGCAAAAGCAGAGAGTGAAGTCACTCTTGTCATCTCTTCTCTTCTTCATCCTTTCCCATCTAAATCCTCAAAGAAAAGGTGACAACTTGTTGTTGTGGGTTGTGTTTCCCGTTTTGCAGGTTAAGGGTAAGTTGTTGAGCATCATAGGATCTATAAAACAAGGTAAAAATCGGTAAGTTTGGTGGAGGAAGAGGTTTTAGTGGGGGGTTTAGGTTGAGTTCGGGAATGAAGTTTTGGGGGTTGTTTTGTGTTTCCTTGATGTTTTAAAGAGTTAAAACATCCATGGGAGTGTCTAAGAGTTGGCTTAATCCTTTTCTTGTAGAGAAAGAAGTTGGGGCATCATCACAAAGTTTGGACAAGGGGAAAAGCTTGGAAGTGTGAGCTCGGGTTTGGTGGCTGGTTGCTAAAGGTTGGTACTCCCAACTTCTCTAATCATTATACATGTCATGGTAGAGTGCATAGCATATAGAATCCATGTATGTATGCTTGATTTGCTTGGTTTGCTTGAAAGGGGTCTTTAATGATGAAATTCGGACTTAGTTGTTAAAAGTCTTGAAAATGATGTTAAAATTATCATAAATACTCCTAATAATGTGTAGGAACACTTTAGGATTGTTTGGATCGAGTTTGGGAATGAATCCTAGGTAATTTCTAAGTGCAGACCTGCATTTCGTGCAGGGGGTATCGATACACGGGCTACCGGTATCGATACCCATGAGTGGAAATAGGCTAAGTGGCTAGGGGTATCGAACCATGGTTCGATACCGGGACTTCCAGTGGCATAATGGCATCGATACCGGTATCAGTACTGCTGGGTTCCCTTTTGTTGACTTTGGAAATGGTCAAAGGGTATCGATACCTGTATCGATACCCATGGTTCGATGCCTTCTTTGGGTAGGTATCGAGGCAGGTGGTTCGATACCCCACATAAGGGTATCGATACCCCTGTGAAAACTTAACAAGATATGCTTTGTTTGAGGTTCGATAAGAGGATTAAGGGTCTTAATGAATTGTTAATATGAGTTTGATGTTTATAAACCCGAAAGACTAAGGTAAAATAAGTCTTAATATATCTTGTTGTGCTAAGATCCTGGGTGGATCGTTTGTGTGGTTTTGAGTCCTTGTGTGATGAAAATCCGGATATCCATAAGTGTTGCAACACGTCGAAGGCCATCCGATGTAACATGCCGGATGATGTTTGAAGACTTTTATTCCGAGTGTTGGGCGGCCTCACTCGAAGATGTTCGATGTAACATTCCGAGCATGAGGTTGGTTGGGCGGCCTCCACCCCTTTCTGAACGTTGGGCGACCTCGTTCGAAGATGTCCGATGTAACATTCCGGGCATAGAATTTGAGGGCGGCCTCAATCCTGAGTGTAGGATCCCGATGCTGTGTGGACGCGGGCCTCACTCTTGTGTGTTAATTATGATGTGACATGTATATGCTGTGTGCGATAGTATACATTGGTTATGCCATGTGGTAGGCAAGAATGTTAGATCATCATATCATGCACGATATTTTATATGTTATGTTTTACTGCTTATGATATGCATAATGTTGGCCGAGTTCGGCGTACCCACTGAGCTTTCGTAGCTCAGCGTTCGAAATATGTTTTCGTGCGTAGGTTAGGTGAATCCGGTTCGGGGAGCACCATCAAGGTTCGGAATTCAGCATCGACTGTGTTGTCGGAGTACATGTATTAGATTTAGTGGGCTTGTACTATGTCGAACCCTATGTAATGTAACTCTGTTTATTTTAATTTGGGTCGAATGTTTTAAACGGTTTGTAATATGTTGGAGCTCCGGTTTCTTAACTTATTTTGGGCTTTCGTTTTAATTTAATGGATATATGAATCGTATTTGGACTTAAATTTGATTTATTGTTGGGCCCTTGAAAGGAAATTTTGAAATACAGGTTTTGGGCCGGAGGCCCAATGTGACATCCGGGTCGGGTGTTACATTTAGTGGTATCAGAGCCTAGGTTGAGTCGGTTCTAGGAAGTCCCCGGGGGAGTCTAGTGTGTCATATAGGTGTTAGACAAGTACATGCCCACGAGTCGATATCGTACTTTCTTTAAAGCTGAAATTCTGATAGTGTACTCTTGTTTGTTGTTGTTGTTCGTGCAAAGGTAGTTAAGTATGCCGAGACGTGTGCGGGATCAGGAGGAAAGCCGGGGTTCTCGTGGAGGAGACTCCGACTATGAGTACGAGCCCGATAAGGAGGTGCCATCGGATGATGCAGTTGGTCAAGGGGCAACTACTTTGCTCAGTTGAACCATACCCTGCGCAGGATAGTGAGAGCTATACCGAGGCCATCTTATACCCCTCGTGAGGCACCGGTTGAGAGGGTGCGAAGACAGGGAGCTGTGGACTTCTTTGGTACGGGACAGGACAATCCCGTACAGGCTGATCAGTGGCTGCGTGACACCAGGTGGATAATGAGACAGATGAGGTTGAGGTCAGAGGACAAGTTGTCGTGTGTGTTGTCGCTTCTGAAGGGCAACGCGAGAGAGTGGTGGGAGACAGTTGAGCAAGGTTGGTACCCTCATCGTCCTAAGTGGGAGGACTTCCTTGAGGAGTTTGAGAGCAAGTATGTGGGTGAGACTCACATCGACACCTTGAGGGTGTGGTTTACCCATCTTGTTCAAGGGAACCGTTCGGTCTTTGCTTACGAGCAGGAGTTGCTTCAGTTGAGCCGGTATGCTCCAAAGCTTGTTGCTATAGAGAAGATGAGATGTAAGAGGTTCTTGAGAGGTCTGAGGAAGGAGATCCAGACTTATCTCACTGCTGCACCGCCTAAGGTGTTTTCTGAGTTGGCTGCCAGTGCCAAGTCGTTGGAGCAAGTTCAGGGTTTGACCTATGGGCCGTCTGTTGGCCAGGGAGTCACCGGTGGAGCTAGTCAGAGTCATGCGGGTAACTCTCAGTCTCAGTCCGGTAGGAGTAGGAGCCGTTGGAACCAGAGTAGAGGAGCAGCGAATCAGGGTTCGAGGTCGAACCAGAGATCGAAGTCAGTGGGACGTAGGAGGCAGTTTGTGTCTTCTTCTACTGGGGGCCCAGAGAGTTTACAGAGGAGTGTCAGTGTTCAGACTTGTAGACGTTGTGGTCGGACCCACCGAGGAGAGTGTTGGGGCAATACCAGAGTTTGTTTTCAGTGTGGGTCACCAGATCATCTTGTGAGGGACTACCCAGAGGTTGTGATGTCACCACCAGGTCAGGCATAGAGGACCGTGTTCCAGGCTCAGAGGGGCCGTGCGTTTTCACGTGGCGGAGCTAGCCACGCCTCAGGAGACACCTTTTAGTCCACTACTAGAGCACCGACGAGACAGTATGCGTTGAGAGCACAAGAGGACTGCGCTGCGATAGATGTGATCTCAGGTACGTTCAGTTTGTTCTCTGTTCTTATAGTTGCTCTTGTGGACTCAGGATCTACCCACTCGTATATCCATAGTGGGATATCAGAGCAGTGGGGTTACCAGCGGAGGATCTAGAAGTAGGAGTCTGTGTGACCAGTCCGTTGGGGTTTGATGTGTTGGTGGATAAGGTTTACCAGAGGTGTCCGATCGAGGTACAAGGATCTATCTTCCCGGCCGACCTCATGGTTTTACCGTTTCAAGAGTTCGACGCAATCCTTGGGATGGATTGGTTGTTCGAACATGATACGAGTTTGGGGTGCAGATCTAAGAGTTTGAAGCTTCGAGTATCTGATGGTTCTAATCTTGTTGTGAGGGGTGAGAGAAACCCGTGTTTAGCGAATGTTGTTTCAGCTTTGTCAGCTCAAAGGTTGATCCAGCAGGGTTGTGAGGCTTTCTTGGCTCACGTCGTAGATGTAAGTGTTGAGAGTCCAGCTTTAGAGAGTTTGAGGATAGTTTGTGAGTACCCCGATGAGTTTCCGGAGGAGTTGCCCGGTTTACCACCCGATCGTGAGTTGGAGTTTTGGATAGAGGTATTGCCAGGGACAGCACCAGTGTCCATAGCACCTTATCGTATGGCACCGACGGAGATGAGAAAGTTGAAGCAACAAATCCAAGAGTTGCTTGAGAGGGGTTTTATCCGACCGAGTGTGTCACTGTGGGGAGCACCAGTTTTGTTTGTGAAGTAGAAGGACGGATCGATGAGGATGTGCATCGACTAACGTTAGCTCAACAAGGTCACGATCAAGAATCACTACCCTTTGCCTAGGATCGATGATCTGTTTGATCAGTTGAGGGGTGCTCGCGTGTTTTCTAAGATAGATCTGAGGTCAGGGTACTACCAGTTGAAGGTGGTAGAAGAGGATGTCCAAAAGACCGCTTTTAGGACACGGTACGGGCATTATGAGTTCTTAGTGATGCTGTTTGGGCTCACGAATGCACCTGCAGCTTTTATGGACTTGATGAACCGGATCTTTCAGCTGTACCTAGATCAGTTTGTGGTTGTGTTCATCGATGACATCCTGGTGTATTCACGCTCGAAGGAGGAGCATGACTACCACCTAAGGGTTGTTCTTCAGGTGTTGAGGGATAGGCGTCTGTACGCCAAGTTCAGTAAGTGTGAGTTCTGGTTGTCTGAGGTGGCGTTTCTTGGCCACATAGTTGCAGCGGATGGAATCCGAGTTGATCCCCAGAAAATCCAAGCTGTGGTGGAGTGGAAACCACCAAGGAATGTATCGGAAGTCCGTAGTTTTCTTGGGCTTGTCGGATACTATAGGAGGTTTGTTAAGGGTTTTTCGATCATAGCGGCACCTTTGACCAAGTTGCTCCAGAAAGGTGTTCCTTTTGTGTGGAATGAAAGGAGGCAGCAGAGTTTTGAGCAGCTTAAGGCTTATCTGACAGAGGCTCCGGTCTTGACGCAACCGGAACCGGGAAAAGATTATGTGGTGTTTAGTGGTGCTTCCTTGAATGGGTTAGGTTGTGTGCTTATGCAAGAGGGTAAGGTGGTTGCTTACGCCTCAAGGCAATTGAAACCCCATGAGAGGAATTATCCTACACATGATCTTGAGCTTGCGGAGGTTATCTTCGCTTTGAAGATTTGGAGGCATTATCTCTACGGGGAGAAATGCTACATCTACACCGACCACAAGAGTTTAAAGTATCTGCTTACCCAGAAGGAGTTGAATCTGAGACAACGTCGGTGGATAGAGTTGTTGAAGGACTATGACTGTGTCATAGAGTATCATCCCGGCAAGGCGAACGTGGTCGCCGATGCCTTGAGCCGGAAGTCCATGTCGGACTTGAGAGCTTTGTTTGCTCGGTTGAGGATGACAGATGATGGAGGTTTGTTGGCAGAGTTGCGTGTGGAGCCCACGCTGGTTCAGGAGATCAAGAGAGCACAGGTGTTAGACGAGGAGTGGGTTGCTCAGTTAGAGACTGTTCAGAGAGGTGAGTTGTTAGACTTTGAGGTACGAGATGGTGGATTCTTTTACTTTCAAGGTCGGTTGTGTGTGCCAGCTTTAGAGGATCTAAGAGATTGTATCTTGAGGGAAGCTCACCGTAGTCCGTTTTCTGTTCATCCGGGTAGTAACAAGACGTATCAGGATCTTCGTCCTTTCTTTTGGTGGCCGTGCATGAAAAGAGATGTGTCAGAGTTTGTGACTAGGTGTCTAGCATGTCAGCAGGTGAAGGCGGAACACCAGGTTCCTTCAGGTTTGCTTCAGCCTATCTAGATTCCTCAGTGGAAGTGGGATCGAGTGACCATGGACTTTGTCACTAGGCTACCGATGACGTTGAGGAAGCATGATGCTATATGGGTTATAGTTGACCGGTTGACCAAGTCGGCTCACTTCTTACCGGTAAGGATAGACTACAGTTTGGAAAAGTTAGCTCAGTTGTACATCAAGGAGATCGTGAGGCTGCATGGTGTACCTTCATCGATCATATCGGATAGGGATCCGAGGTTCACGGCGAGGTTGTGGAGGTCTATCCACGAGGCTTTAGATACCAAGTTGCACTTCAGTACAACTTTTCATCCTCAGACCGATGGATAGTCTGAGAGAGTTATCCAGATCTTGGAGGACATGCTTCGGTGTTGTGCTGTGGACTTTGCTCGCAGTTGGGAGGAGCAGTTACTGTTGGTAGAGTTTGCTTACAACAACAGTTATCAGTCAAGCATCAAGATGGCTCCTTTTGAGGCCTTGTACGTGCGTAGGTGTAGAACACCCTTGTGTTGGACAAAGCTTAATGAGAGAAAGATAGTGGGTTCGGAGCTTGTTAAGGAGACCGAAGAAAAAGTTCAGATCATCAAAGAAGGTTGCAAGCAGCTTTTGACAGACAGAAGGCTTATGCGGATAAGAAGCGTAAGCATATCGAGTATGAGCTTGGTGAGAAAGTGTTCCTCAAGGTATCTCCGTGGAAAGGGATCATCCGGTTTGGTTGTAAGGGAAGTTGAGTCCAAGGTACATAGGGCCTTATGAGGTTCTTTAGAGGGTTGGACCGGTAGCTTATCGGCTTGCCTTACCTCCAGAGTTGGCACGTATACACGATGTGTTCCACGTGTCTATGTTGAGGCGTTACCGTTCCGATCCTTCGTATGTGGTGCAGCTTGAGGAAATCGAAGTCAATGCAGATTTGACTTACGAGGAGAGACCTATCGGAATCTTGGATAGAGGCGTTAAGGAACTTCGGAACAAGTGTATACCCTTGGTAAAGGTTTTGTGGAGAAACCATGGGATCGAAGAAGCAACGTGGGAAGCGGAGAAAGACATGAGAGCTCAGTATCATCATCTCTTCCTGACAGGTAAATTTCGAGGATGAAATTTTCTTTAAGGAGGGTAGAGTTATAACGACCAGGATTCGGATCCGAGTGTCGGTTTAACCAGAGCGGTTGGGCTTCGGTTTTGGGCCCCGAGTTTAGTTTAGACCTTTGTTGGGCTTGGTTTTGTTGGGCTTTTGAGAGGTGGTTAAAGGCATTTCTGTAAATGCCTAAATGGATGGTAGGATAGGGTTTTGGATGGTTTTCTTTTTCTGTAAAAGCAGAGAGTGAAGTCACTCTTGTCATCTCTTCTCTTCTTCATCCTTTCCCATCTAATCCTCAAAGAAAAGGTGGCAACTTGTTGTTGTGGGTTGTGTTTCCCGTTTTGCAGGTTAAGGGTAAGTTGTTGAGCATCATAGGATCTATAAAACAAGGTAAAAATCGGTAAGTTTGGTGGAGGAAGAGGTTTTAGTGGGGGGTTTAGGTTGAGTTCGGGAATGAAGTTTTGGGGGTTGTTTTGTGTTTCCTTGATGTTTTAAAGAGTTAAAAACATCCATGAGAGTGTCTAAGAGTTGGCTTAATCCTTTTCTTGTAGAGAAAGAAGTTGGGGCATCATCACAAAGTTTGGACAAGGGGAAAAGCTTGGAAGTGTGAGCTCGGGTTTGGTGGCTGGTTGCTAAAGGTTGGTACTCCCAACTTCTCTAATCATTATACATGTCATGGTAGAGTGCATAGCATATAGAATCCATGTATGTATGCTTGATTTGCTTGGTTTGCTTGAAAGGGGTCTTTAATGGTGAAATTCGGACTTAGGTGTTAAAGGTCTTGAAAATGATGTTAAAATTATCATAAATACTCCTAATAATGTGTAGGAACACTTTAGGATTGTTTGGATCGAGTTTGGGAATGAATCCTAGGTAATTTCTATGTGCAGACCTGTATTTCGTGCAGGGGGTATCGATACACGGGTTACCAGTATCGATACCCATGAGTGGAAATAGGCTAAGTGGCTAGGGGTATCGAACCATGGTTCGATACCGGAACTTCCAGTGGCATAATGACATCGATACCGGTATCGGTGTTGCTGGGTTCCCTTTTGTTGACTTTGGAAATGGTCAAAGGGTATCGATACCTGTATCGATACCCATGGTTCGATGCCTTCTTTGGGTAGGTATCGAGGCAGGTGGTTTGATACCCCACATAAGGGTATCGATACCCCTGTGAAAACTTAACAAGATAAGCTTTGTTTGAGGTTCGATAAGAGGATTAAAGGTCTTAATGAATTGTTAATATGAGTTTGATGTTTATAAACCCGAAAGACTAAGGTAAGATATGTCTTAATATATCTTGTTGTGCCAAGCTCCTGGGTGGATCGTTTGTGTGGTTTTGAGTCCTTGTGTGGTGGAAATCCGGATATCCATAAGTGTTGCAACACGTCGAAGGCCATCCGATGTAACATGCCGGATGATGTTTGAAGACTTTTATTCCGAGTGTTGGGCGGCCTCACTCGAAGATGTTCGATGTAACATTCCGAGCATGGGGTTGGTTGGGCGGCCTCCACCCCTTTCCGAACGTTGGGCGGCCTCGTTCGAAGATGTTCGATGTAATATTCCGGGCATAGGATTTGAGGGCGGCCTCAATCCTGAGTGTAGGATCCCGATGCTGTGTGGACGAGGGCCTCACTCTTGTGTGTTAATTGTGATGTGACATGTATATGCTGTGTGCGATAGTATACATTGGTTATGCCATGTGGTAGGCAAGAATGTTAGATCATCATATCATGCACGATATTTTGTATGTTATGTTTTACTACTTATGATATGCATAATGTTGGCCGAGTTCGACGTACCCACTGAGCTTTCGTAGCTCAGCGTTCGAAATATGTTTTCGTGCGTAGGTTAGGTGAAGCCGGTTTGGGGAGCACCATCAAGGTTCGGATTTCAGCATCGACCGTGTTGTCAGAGTACATGTATTAGATTTAGTGGGCTTGTACTATGTCGAACCCTATGTAATGTAACTCTGTTTATTTTAATTTGGGTCGAATGTTTTAAACGGTTTGTAATATGTTGGAGCTCCGGTTTCTTAACTTATTTTGGGCTTTCGTTTTAATTTAATGGACATATGAATCGTATTTGGGCTTAAATTTGATTTATTGTTGGGCCCTTGAAAAGAAAATTTGAAATATAGGTTTTGGACCGGAGGCCTAATATGACATCCGGGTCGGGTGTTACATTAGTACTAGAGCTGTTTAATAAAAGTACATCATGACCCAAAGTTCTATTTTCTTGATGACAATGCACAATATGAACAAATTGATAGAAAAACTTACTCTTTGTTAACCTTGTTTAGAAAAAAAGGCACGGGATTAGAAAAACCGTATGTTTATCATTATAATAGTCGTTATTTAATGGTAACACCTCTGTCTGAAACGGTTATTAGTAAAAATAACACTGAGATTTAAATCTATATCGATAACGGTTATTATTTAACTGATAATGATTGGTAACGGTGATAACAGTCTGTTATTTCCGTTATTATACCGTTATTTTACTTTTATTTCAAAAACTTCTATGCAAGTTTTAAAAAAATTCACGAACGCGACTCTCGCAACGACTGTAATAACAACCACTATATTCGCAACCACGATAAATGTGATGTGACCGAAAATACTTTTTAAATCACTACATGTTCCTAAACAATGTACTAATTGGAGCACCATAAAACTTAAAGACACAGGCAAATATCAACCAATGAAGATTCGCAAAACAAGGCCTTAAGAGAAACATGTAAGTCCTCTTAATCTTTAATCGTTTGCTACACCAATAATAAAATTGTTTGTAGTGGAAGCTAAGTGGAAGGTGAAACTACATCCGAGGATAATTTGGAAGACAAAGAGGCAAACAAGATCAATTATCTCATAAAAAGAGATTCCTCAAAATCTGACTAATCCATGATCGTTTGCGAATTTGGATAAATTATATCGTCATTTCAAACGTGTCATTTATGGATCAATCAATCAAATATATTTTTTAGTTAAATTTTCTATCTTATTTTATTATTAAGTGAATCTTCACGTGGTAAAAATTATTTTTAAACTTAATTTACAATAAATATTAGTGAAGATTCACTTGGTAAAAGAAATAAAGTGAAAAAATTAATTAAATGAATGCATTTGATTGGTTGGTTTCATGGATAACGTGTCAAGAATGACCTATATATTATATAATTTCTCGTGAATTTGGTGATCAAAATTATCCTCAATCTTTCAAATTAAAGTGATCGATCGATGAAGAGCAATTTTTATTTAGGCCATTATGAAATGAACCCTCATGCTTGTAATTGATTTAATTTGGTCACTTTATTGTTGTAATTATCCCATGCAGTTTTGGTTTTATTGCAGTTTAGTCCCTTAAATTCTCTAATTGGGCCGTAAAGTTTGTAATTGTTTTAATTTAGTCATTGAGCTTTGTAATTAAGACATAAGGTTTTTTAATTAGTTTAATTAGTTCCTTTGTTTTATAATTGGGCTATTAAATGTTGTATTTATTTCAATTTGATCCCTAAATGTAATAAAATGGAAGTTAATTTTCTTTTCTTTCCAATTTAGTCATTGATTTAAATTATTTAAATTAATTTGAGTTGAGTCGAGTCAAAATGAGTCAATTTTTATTCACTCTTTCAAAAAGGTTGGTATAATGATAAGACACATTACATTTTCAAAGAGAAGGTTAGAATTGAATTTTAAAGATAATATTATTAAGCGGGAAATCATCAAATTCTGAACAAAATTTTGAAATATGATTCAAGGATAAACCATTAAAATGTGTGAACTGTTGAGATAATCAATCAAACAAAGATGGGCAAAAGAGGATGAATTGACAATTTAAAATTTGATGGGTGCTAAAAATAAAGAGAAAAAAGACGCAAAGAAATTTAGAGTGGTTCAAGCTTCAAACAAATTGTACATCCACTACCTTAGCACACCACTAAGGATTTCAAACAATCCACTAACTTGAATTCGTCCCCTTTTCTCGGATTAGAAGAAAACCTTACAACCGATCAAACTTTTTATCGAAAGCTTGATCAAACAAACACTTTGTTATAAAGAGAAATGGTAAACTTACTAAGACTTCTCAAAGGCTGATAATGTCTACTCAATTACAAAAAAAATAATAAAATAAAAAACTTACCAAACTTGAAATAAAAATCACAAATGAATACAAATAAGTTGGGTGATAAAATTTGACAATAAAAGCTTTTGAAGATTGAATTTTTACTTGACTTCTCACTCAATGATCATTAGTTATTCATAGGAGTTTTGAAGACTTGAATTTATATGTCTTCATTGAATTTTAGTTGTTTGGGTTGTTGGGATATTGAATATAGCCATTAGGAAGGTGTTTTCTGCAATAAATGCTCTGCTGAAGCTCTGAGTATCTGTATACGAAGAGCCGTATCGATACTTGTCATAAATTGAAAGAGACATTATAAAGCATGGAGTATCGATACTCAAAAGGCAATTATTAGTACGGAAGAGACGGGTATTAGTACGCAGACTAGTACCGATACTAAAAAATATCACTGAAAATTCATAAGATATCCTAGTATCGGTATTCCCAAGTATACCATGCACCATAACTTTGTATCCAAAGACTTTCATTGTAGACAACTTATGTATTTTAGTTCTTATTAGAGTTGGAATGTATCGTATATTTTAATACTTGTTGATCTTGTGGTTAAGGCTTTTAAACTTTCATAATCAATAGTTGTATCCATGTATATTTCAAGATCAAGCTTAGCCATTAGGCTAATTGAGCCTTAGCTCATCATTTCACAAGTTTGTTATTAAAGCAAGCCATTTGACTTATATACCATGTTCAAGCCTATAAGCTTTCAAGTCGTAAATATCCAAGTTTTCAAGTGTTCAAGTACTCACTTTCAAGCATTTAAATTTTTATTTGTACGAGCTCGCAAGTTTTACTATTCAAGAATTCAAATTATCAAATTCAAGTATTTAAGTTCATATGTTCAAGCAAGCAAGCTTGGAGTTCTAGTATCAACTTCAAGTATAAGCAATCAAGTTTGTTGTTCAAGATAATAAGTTTTCAAGTTCACAAATTTTCAATTATCAGTTTTCGAGTCTAAAAATTTTGCTTTCAATGCAAGTATAGAGTCTCTAACTTATAGTTTTAATTTTCAAGTTTCAAGTGTTAACTTCAATTGTAAGCATAAAGTCCCAAATCATATAGCAAATTTATTCATACATGTCAAGTAGTTAGTATATCCAAACAGTCAGGTTTCAGTCAAACACACCAAACATTATAGACATCAAGTACAAAATTCTATCAATTTATTATATCACCAATTAACAATAAGAATTAACAAGTATTCCATATTAATTTCTCAAGTGATCAACAATACATGTATCCATTTTCAATTTTCTATGGAGCCAATCCATACATGTATTCGGTTACAAGAACAATCAACATGAATGCAATGCACACCATGCATCCAAGCAAGCAATATGCCATTAATTATCTTGACATCCCAAGTAACTCAAATATGAGCATACAATAAATAAGATATAGTAGCAAACATATCATATAGTTCATTACAAAGTCAAACACTTATTTGATCACAAGACAAAGCAAATAAGTTGTCAAACAAATAATCTTTTTTCCCTTACTATTACCAAGTATTTGTTAGTCATTTTTAATGAAAATAATTCTAATATAAGTTTTGGTAAGGACCTAGGTCCTAACCCTAAGAGAAGCCACACTCACAATACTCCAAGTTTGCTAGCCTTGGATGGCTACTCCTTTGTTCCTTTTTCCTTGGTGTTCTATGTTCCTTCTTACCCAAGAATTTCCACTCCTTAATCCTCAAAAATTTCATACAAGCATACAAATGTTGTTATAATTCATTCTAACAAACAATTTATAATTTTACATGCACAACATGCTCATATTAAAACTGTCTTGGTAAACAATTTCTAATGTGCTCACTAATTCAGTCATATCTTTCAATCTATTCATCCAAAATTTTTATAATTTACATGCTTGAAAAATAAAATTTTCTTTCATAATATAAAGGTCTTGAAATTTAATCATTTACCAATTAGTACATTTTTTAGCTTAAAGTCCTAGACATACACATTTTTGTACAGTTTGCACTACCTAAACAATTTTATCTTCATATTTTAGCTCACAACTTCAATTGTAATTCCGTTTTCTCCTATGAAAATAGACAAATAAACATATAGTCTATCAAATTTGATCTTTAAATTTCAGATATATAAATTATGGTAAATTTTTAAAGTAACTGTCCATAATAGAACATTCTAGACAGATTTCATCTATTATGTTCTTAGGCTCATATCAATCAATTCCAACATAATTTTCATTTGAAAAGATCACAATCCATTATAAAACTCAATTTACAACAACGTTTTCCTACAACACTTTCTCCAATTTTGCCTAATTTGTTATTAATTTTACCAATTTAGCCAACTAAATCATTAAATCCTATTTATCATAGTCACTTTAAGTAATTACTAAGCATGAATTTGTTCAAGCTAAATACTAATTTTTTTCCCAGCAAATTATCCTCTATTAACAAAATATATTCATATAATTTAACCACCAATTCCTGCAAGCTTAATCCTCCAACAATTCATGCATTTCTAACCACCAATTCATGAAATCTATCATGTATTCTTGTTGCCTATAATTTTCAGCAATTATCTACATCTCCAACAAAAATTCAAGCATGCAAATTCATCTTTACACCAAAATTAAGGGATAAAGAATGAACTTACATGAATTCCTAAGCTAAATCACCCAAATTTTTCTTAAAAATTCAAGATCCTTGCTTAGATTACGAAGCTTCCATGGAGGTTTTTACTTTTCTCTCTTTTCTTTCTGATTCACGATAAGAAGAAGATGAGAATGCTGAGTCATTCTTTCTTTTAGAACACCCAGCCACATGTAAAGATTTATGGTTCAATTACCATAATTTTCCAACTCAAACTTGATTTTACGTACAATCCCTTTTTTTTAATCAATTTGATCCCTAGATTGGTTATTCAATACTTCTTTGTTTCAAATTTGTCCTAATTTCTTATAATTTATTTAATTCAATCACCAATTTAATCAATTTATTTTAATTTGATAATGATTCAAACATTTAATTCTAGTTATTTATGTATCAAGTAACTAGGCCTAGGTTCACATCTACCCCTCGAATGGACTTTCCCACGGAAGGATGAAAGAACCAAGTGACAAGAAGATGAAGGATCCTATCATGAACATTAAGTACAAAGGCGGAAGAACCCGTAGGATGCACAAGAGGAATTTGTATAGTTTCATTATTTACCCCGGTATTCTCTAGACCTAAACGAGTGACAATGATAGATGAGTCTAACCTAAATGTTTTACCCATAACATAAGAATCAATTGCAACGACCTCATTAGATCTTTCATCAACAATGGCCCTAGCATTAGAATAAAAGACTCTAACGAGGGTTTTGTAAACCACACGCAGTATACAAAGAAAGAGAAAAATCTTCCAATCCCTAAAAAGTTGAGTATAAAAAAAGTTCAAGGTATTAGAAAAGAGGAATTCTATATCAATGACCCTATTAGTATTCTTTTCTTTTAAATTTAGTCATTGATTTAAATTATTTAAATTATTTTATGTTTGATTGATTAATTGTGTCATTTTAGGTTGTATATTAGATAATTAAATTCACATATTAATTAATTGGATTCAAACTTCTTTAATTAGGTTTAATAATTAATTTAGGGTAGAAAATTGTAAAAAAAAATTAATGAATATTTAATAGTATATTTGGGAGCCCATCTTCGAGTAGTGTCCTACTACAATAGGACATTATTCGATGAGTTTCTAAAAGAATGTTCGATGCACATTATCATATTTGAATTATTAATTAAATAATTTAGACAATTAATAAAAGCCTAATTAGGGCTAGAACTTAATAATTAGATTTAATTGATGAATTAAATATTATATTCAGATCCAAACATGGCAGTGCCCTAATGTAACTGGGTGTTGCCATGTGTGAATTTCAAATTAAATAATATTCAAATAATAAATATAAATCGTTAGAGTTTATTAGTTTAAGTATTTAATTAACAAGATCATAATTAATCATACTTAATTTCTTCTATATAAACAATATTCTTTTAGAACGTAAATAAGGGTGCACTAATGCAACTGGGTGTTTCTATTTATATTCAAAATAATATTTTCTATATGAAAAAAATATTTTCATTATTAATACCTTAAACCTTAATCATTGGTCGTTAAGGCGTATTCTCAAAATATTAATAGATAAAATGATTTCTTTTCACTTCTGAATCCCAAATAATTCGATTAGGGATAAGTACGCAAAGATTTAAGGTCATTTCTTCAATTTGCTCTCCATTTCTAAGTTCGTAGCCGTCGCAGTAGCTTCATCTATGTTACCTAACAAATAAAAGGCCTGTTCAGGAGGACCGTCTAATTCTCCATAAAGGATCAATTTAAACCCTTTAATTTTTTTCTTCTAGGCCAACATATTTTCCTGGGGAACCAATAAATACTTCCGCTATGAAAAAGGGTTGTGATAAGAAACATTAAGCTCAACTAATAATTAAATATTAAATTATATTCGAATTCTTATTTTTAAAATTATTAAATATGTCATACGAAATATGAAGTACTGATATCAGACGCTTGTGGGGTGCTAATTCTTTCCCACATATAATCAATTCAACACAAATTTTTAAAAATGAATTTCTGGTTTGTTTTTATAGTGTTTGGACTACCAAAGTGTCGATGACGTCTCCAAATATTTTTTCAAATCGAATAAAGGATAAAATCTGATTTTTCATAATTAATTAATACAAATTTAAAATAAATTTTAATATTCATAATTTATTTAAAAAACTGATTTAATGTGAAAACTCTATTTTTTAAGATTTTTAACAAATAAAATAATATAACCCCGATTTTTAAAAAACAACCGTCAGACTTCGCCATGCTTGAGATGCTGATATTTTGAATGATCAATAGCTTATATATATTCTATTCTTTATTTGTTGGAAACTATTAATATTATTTAAAAGGCATAAAAAATAATTTTCACTCTTAATATTTATAATTTTTATCATTTTAGTTTTTATTCTTTTTTTTGGATAAATTTAGCCCTTAACCTATGTCTTTTTGACAAATATCTCATTTTTTAACTACCATGATAATTGAACCATTAAAAATTTAATAATGATAACATGTCATATATATGTGATAATATATTTTAAATTACTTAACATCTAGTATATCAAATTTATAAGCACGAAATATAGTTTTATTCCAATCTAAAAATATAAAACAATTAAAATTCAAATGAAATATTAAAAATTAATTTTTTATTTATTAAAAATTAATTAAATCTAAAACAAAAGGCTACTAAACATTCTTAACCTTATCTATAGTAAAATCAAAATTTTATCTAAAAAAGTATGAACATAATCTGAAAAAGAAGGGCTTTGTAGAGTTTGTTAACGGTAAATCAAAGATAAAGGATTTTGATAGTAATCAATTGGATTATTATTATTTTAGTTTAGAATTTAGATATTTTAGTGTTTAATCTAAATTGGAGGTTTAGGGTTTATAAAGATATTTTAGTTTAGTTAGGGTTGAGAATATTTAGTAAATTTTTGTTTTGAATTTAATTAATTTTTAATATTTTATTTAAATTTTAATTGTTTTATATTTTATATTGGAATAAAATTATATTATATATATGTATATATTTAATAGTTTAGATTCTATGTCGTTTAAAATATATTATCACATATATATGACATGTTATCATTATTAAATTTTTAACGGTTTTGTTATCATGATAGTTAAAAAATGAGATATTTGTTAAAAAGACATAGGTCAAGTGCTAAATTTATCCCAACAAAGAATAAGAGCCAAAATGATAAAAATTATAAACGTTAAGGGTAAAAATTATCTTTATGCATATTTAAAACTTAATTATTTTATATTTTTTAGACTGTTAAATTATGATAAAAATACTATTTTTTAAATAATAATTTTTATATTTTTTACTATTAATCTCGATTATACATTTAAATTCATCCAACCTACAGAAAATATAAATTTTTAAGTTTTACGTAACATAAAAGAATCATATCTCTTTAAAAAATATTACTTTGTTAGGTAAAAATTATCCAAAATTAGTTTTTTTAGCATTCTATGAATTTATTTTTCTGAATGCTATTAAATGCCAATTAAATATTAGATTTTATGTTAATAAATTCAATTAAATAATATATTTATTTTACCTGAAAAAACACTCTACCAAAAAGAAAAAGGAAACATTGGACGTTAAATTCCAAACAATCAAGGTTACGGAAAATTATATCATGGGTCAGTTTTACCACGTGTCCATTAGACCAACCAATAAAATCTACTCACCTCATCAATTTTTTCATGTCATATTTTTTTCCCAAGTGAATCTTCACTTGAAAAATTAAAAAATAATGAGGTGGATAGCTTTTATTAGTTGGTCCCATGAATGACGTGGTAGGACTGCCCCATGATATAATTTCTACAAGGTTACCACTGTTGTTTTTGCCTATAAAAACATCTTCAATCAAAATTGTTCAAACCAAAACAAAAGGAATTGAAAATTCTAGAAAAATGGTTAAGTTATTCCAAGTATTTTCTACTCTCTCCATCCTTCTCCTATTCATCTCAGGTACTATTTTTCATTAAAATTGAATATTTATTAATTGATTTAATTTTTTTAGTTTGCGTTATATTTTAATTACCTCGAATATAAAATATTTATAATTATATATTTGAAAGATAGAAAAGTTCATCTTTTTTAAGAAGCTTTTGATTTTTAGGTCATTTAGTGTTTTTATTTGTGAAAATAGTGTGTTTAAAGTTTATTTTAGAATTAGACTGAAAGCTACGGTGCAGGTAAGAGAACGCCATCGACAGAAATGCAAAATATAAGTGAGGATCCTAAAAATTAAATTGGATTATTCTCACAAGTTTGGATTTTTTTTCTATGCTGAAATAGCTGAAGTGAATGGTGGCTACGGTGACGGAAACGGTGGCAAAAATTCGTCGGTGAATCGTGGTAAATGCCGTGAGATGATCGGACCGTGTACCGAGGAATGTGAAGATGAATGTTGTGACCATAATTGTTATGTTGAATTCCCAGGGCCAGAAGAGGGGGAAGGCAGTTGTGTTAGATCTCTATGTGTTTGTAATTATAATTGTTAGAAACAAGACCAAATCTAGATTCTGTTTTGTGTTCCCATAGACAATGGAATAAAATAGGTTTGGTATATTATTCATAAACATTTCATGTTGATTTTTATTTTTATTTTTATTTTTACCCATTTATCAACTTATTTTAATATCCATATTGATATTTATATATATTTATAGAATGAGATAGGAGAAGAGAAAAAGAAAAGAAGAATAGTTTATTTAGAAAGAGGAGAAAAGAAGGAAAAGAGAGAAAATGTAGAAGGAGACTTTGAGTCTCGATTTATGATTATCGGAGTTATCATGCATGATACAATCAATAATATATTTTATATATTAAACTTGAACCTAGTAAACTATCTTTTATATATTTGACTTTGTGAATAGTATAAGAGCTACATGGAATTAATATATTTTTGTATTTATTGGTATCCATCTTTGAGTTTATATATAATATTTAGTGGATTTTCGAGAAGCTTGAATGGGGATATGGTAATATCAGCTTAAGGTTATATCGTGACCTTTTTTAATCGGGTGTAAAAAATAGTCTGACAATTAATTCTTAAAAATTAAGATTTCAAGGTTAAATTGAATATTTCCTATAATTAATGATGAAAATTAACATTTTCCTATAAAATTTGTATTAATTAACTAAAACATTGAATTTACCCTTTTTATTTAATTAAAAACATTCGGAGTCGTCATTGGACACATTGCTACTACTAAAACGAACCATAAATTCATTCTCTAAAATTTGGGTCCAAGATTCGATTACGCGTGAGAAAGAATTAATACTTATACCTCATGAGTGTCCGGTATCAGTACCTCGTATTTCGTGTGATATTTTGATAATTTTAATAATAGCAATTAGAATTTATTTTTATACTTAATTATTAGTTTAGTTTATATTAAAAATAGAAATATTCTTTTCATATGGAAAATACTTTTTAGATTAGAATATAAAATAAGAACATATAATTTCATCAAGAATAGCTTCAATTTTAAGTCCCTAAATTATTTGGCTCTAACAATTTGTATTTATGATTAGAATATATTTAGTTCAAAATTTATATGTTACAACATCCAGTTACGTTAGGGTATTATGAATATTTGGATCCCCAATGTACATCCGATTCACTAATTTAATTTATAGTTTAAGTGCTAACCATATTTAGGTTTTATTTAATTGTCTAAATTATTTAATTAATTTTTTAATGAGATAATATGTATTAAATAGGCATAAAGATATTTCTAACCTTTAACGTGTATAATTTTTTATCATTTTGACTCTTATTCTTTTTCTAGATAAATTTAGCCTTTAACCTATATCTTTTTAAAAAGGCTTAACTCAGTAATAGGTGCCTAAACTATACACTTTTTCTGAAATAAGTGCCTAATGTTTTTTTTTGGCTGAAATAAGTGCCTAAATTATATATTTTTTTTGAGATAGGTGCCTAATGTATTTTTTGGCTGAAATAAGTGCCTAAAGTTTTATTCCCTTAGTGTTTTACGGTAACATTATTAAAAGAAAATTGTTTAATTTATAAATAAGTACCTAAACTATATATTTTTTCTAAAATAGGTGTTTAATGTATTTTTTATTAAAATAAATGTCTAATTTTTTTCTTATAAGTAATTTATATTTCTTATAAGATATAAAATTATTTATATCAATGTTTTAATCTATTAATATTTATTATAATTGATTAATAATTTATTTAAATTTAAATTATTTTATCCAAGGCCTTGTTTTTTTTAATAATTTATTAATTAATTTTATTTCACTTTTAAATATTTATGTTTTGTTTTCGATCCGGTTTCGTTGTTGCGGATTAAATATTTGCTGCATCGTATGATTGTAGAATCGATGGAAAATAGGTGTCAATGATGAAAAATTATGTTTGCATGTGGGATAATTGCATGAAGGTCGTTGTGAAACCTTGAGCTTGAGTTACTGGTCAAGTCGAGGAAGAAGCAACGGTGGGAATTTGTTTATACTACTTGAAGTTGTGTAGGACTATTGTGATACTATGAGATGAAATTGGATTGAGAACAAAACATAAATATTTAAAAGTGAGATAAAATTAATAAATAAATTATTTTTTATAAAAAACAAGGCATCGGATAAAATAATTTAAATTTAAATAAACTATTAATCAATTATAATAAATAATTTAATAGATTAAAACGTTGATATAAATAATTTTATATCTTGTAAGAAATATAAATTACTTGTAAGAAATATAAATTACTTATAAGAAAAAAATTAGGCATTTATTTCAAAAAAAATACATTAGACACCTATTTTAGAAAAAAATATATAGTTTAGGTACTTATTTATAAATTAAACAATTTTCTTTTAACAATGTTACCTTAAAACACCAAGGGAATAAAACTTTAGGTACCTATTTCAGAAAAAAAATACATTAGGCACCTATTTCAGAAAAAAATATAGTTTAGGCACTTATTTCAGCCAAAAAAAAACATTAGGCACCTATTTCAGAAAAAAAGTGTATACTTTGGGCACCTATTACTGAGTTAAGCCTTTTAAAAAATAGCTTATTTTTTAACTACCATGATAACTGAACCGTTAAAAATTTAACAATGATGATATGTCATACGCATACGATAATATATTTTAAATGACATGACATTTAACCTATCAAATACATATATATGAAATATAATTTTATTCTAATATAAAATAAAAAACAATTAAAATTCAAATAAAATATTAAAAATTAATTAATTATAAAATAAAATATTACTAAACATTTTTAAACCTAACTACGATAGAATTAAAATCTTATTTAAAACAATTAAAATTTAAATAAAATATGATGACTACTACTCAAATCGAGTTTCAAGTCGAATGAAATACGACTAAAATAAGAGAAAGGAAGTGCTATTTGTGAAAAGTTATAACATGAATCTCCCTGTACGATAAGGGTGTTTTATGACAGGTTAATCATATCATTTTTAATTTAACAATTAATTAATTTAATAATTAAAAAATAATTAATAATTAATTTTAAAATAATTAATTGTTATAATAATTATTTATTTTTTTAATAATTCAGTTATATGTATTTAATAGATTAGATATCATGTCATTTAAAATATATTATCGTATGCATATGACATGTCATCATCGTTGAATTTTTAACGGTCCAATTATCATGATAGTTAAAAAATAAACTAATTGTCAAAAAATATAGATTAAGGGCTAAATTTATCTAAAAAAGAATAAAGACCAAAATAATAAAAATTATAAACATTAAAGGATTAAAATTATCTTTACAACGTATTAAATATTCTTTTTAGAAACTCGTGTCAAATAACTTTCAGTTGCTTTATGACATTATTATAATATGTACTTTTAAATTTCCCATTCAATTATCATTAAGTAACTACAATCATTTATCCTAATTCAATTATTAATCTAATTAAAGAAACCTAATCTAAAGGCTCTATTTAAAGTAGTAGCATGTGTGCATTTAATTTTCTATTGTGCATTCTAACATGGAATAATTAATCAAACACAATCACAAAATAATTAAAACAATATAAAATAATGATTAAATTAAAAAGAAATAACAACTAACATTTCATTATATTATTTTTATGATTAAATTAAAAATATTATAAAATTATATGTCCAATTATAAAGCCTTAAATGACCCAAATCGAAGCAATTATAAACCCTACGGTTCAGTTACAATAACAAAGTGACCAAATTAAAACAATTTGAGGCATGAGGGTCTGTCTAATCTAAGGGAAAGAGGACTAAAATGCATGAATTACAAACTACATAACTATTTATGATAATTTAGTGATCAGATTATAGTGATTTAAAAATTAGGAGGATTGAAACCTTAATTAACTCAAACTCTTAGAAGTACGTGGATAGCATCCGACCCAACTCAAAATGAAAAAAAATCATCTGCCTCTTTAATGTTCATCCTTTTATGTCTCTTTTGTAAATTTTTTAAAAAATTGAATTTTCAACCTTAACCCTTATTTTCTATATCCTACACCCTAAAAAATACACCATACCCCTAATTCTCTAAACTCTATCCCTTATCCTTAAACCCTAAACCCTCTAATTTACAATGGAAATATGAAAAAAAATATAAAAAAGAAGTAAACGATTTTCACCCACTAAAAATATGTCGGTCACTCTTATATTAGGTGCCAAAACGGAACCATTTTAAAATTGTTATAAAAGACCAAAATTTGATTTTTCTCTCATTTTCTACGCTCCCGTTCTCTCAACTCTCTTCCCCTCTCTTTTAACTCTCCCTATTCTCTCCGAAAAAAACACCATGTTGCTTAAAAGAATTTCTCAACACCCTTTAAATTCTTTTTGTGTTTTTCGAAGAATACAAACAATTTCGACAATAAAACGTCATTCTTGCCACCCTTTAATCCTCAACCACCATTCTCCGATCAACACCTCCATCTTGCGATCATTGTTGCTCTTTCAGTCGATCACTGTGAGACGATTTTTATCGTTGACGAGAATCCTAAAAATTTATTATTTTAGAATTTCTCTTATTTTTTAACGTTAATCTCTGAACTAATCCTGGTTCATCGGAATCACCCTTCTCCACCACTTAACCTAATTACACGAGCGTGAATCATCTTGCCTCAGTGGTTAAAGGAACAATTATTGTTCCTAAAGGTCACGAGTTCGAGCATCAATAATACCATCACGAGCTCGCGGTGGCTGACGAATTTGAAAATTGTTTGAAACCCTTTTTACACCAAAACCGAAACAAAACTAACCTTATTAACAATTTTCAAAACCCAAAAATGAATCCTTTTTCTTTTGGGAAAGAACCAAAACGAAAAAGAAAATCTCTTTACGAATCTCCAAGAACCAATTTACCCTGATGGCTCGATGACTTTGGGCTTATCACAGGATGGAAGAAACTAGGACAGGGAAGCAAACGGTAACTCGATCTGAAAAGGGTAAAACCACAAACTCTAAATCTATTTCCCTCTTTGTGCATGAAAGTGAAAGTGAGAAAATTTACTACTGAATTTCTCTTTTTTGATTTCATGATCGTGGAAAAAAATCCCTGATTACATTCTTTTGATTCGGTTTTATAACCGAAATTACAATAAAAATTAGAAAGTAAAATAAGTCTAAAAAAATCTCATTGGTTTCTGCCGGAATTTGTTTGCATGCCTCTGAAATTAGGTTACACGGATAATAATAATAATAATAATAATAATAATAATAATAATAATAATAATAATAATAATAATTGAATAAAAAAAGGAAAAACATGAAAATAAATAAATAAATAAACAAATATATAATATAATGAAGGGTAATATAATATTTTTTGGGATATATCAATATATGTAATAATAATAATAATAATAATAATAATAATAATAATAATAATAATAATAATAAAACATGAAGATCTTAATTGGAACAAAATAAAATTTAATCCTAATATTTAATACTATAATATTTTGAATTTTTAAAATAAACAAAGAAAAAAATAACATGTTAATGTAATAATATTTTAGATTTGATCTTAACTGATAATAAATATAATTAATAGTAACATTTCTGTTTTTATTTAAATAATACCTATGAAAAAAATTAAGAACGATAGTAGTGACCTATTATAATATTTTTTGATTTATAATAATTTTCTCTGATGCCTATTTATTTAGAATTGACATAAAATTTAAAACCGTGTCAAAATTCGGATAAAATTAATGATTATGCTTATAAATTATTTTGTGCTTAAACGACTTGGCTTGATCACACAGTTGGTGCTCAAGCCGAACACTTGGAGACAAGAACCAAGGTTAATGGGGGGACGAAGAACATTTTTGAATGAACAGACTAATTATTAATAGTTTGTGGGATAATAATTTTTTTTTATTTTTTATTTTGGGTTGAGTTTATTATCGAGATTAAAATATAAATATTGGGATAAAAATAGTATGGGTCATATAATAATTGTAAACCAAATAATAAATACCTCTTATTCAATGTAGTTTTCTATATTAACCGAACAATAAACACGTCTGAAAACATTGAGTAAACAAACTAAAAGAATTTTAAATGTTTTATACTGAGTTTGTTTTAAATATAAATAAATTTATTATTCAAATTTGGTTTGTATAATAATTGTAAATTATACTATCATTTATTTAATTTGATAAATGAATATAAATGAACGTAAATCTTAAAATGTTTAGGAATAATGAATCGAACAAGTTTGTTTATTTCTTTTATTTCGTTCTAATTCTAGAACTCCATATGATTTGTTTCTAACAATTAAAATAGCAAATACATTGACGTAAACTAGGTATACCAATAATATCCAAGCAAGAGCCATCATGCCCTTCATATGGCCCAGGGTATTCAGCTGCACAATTTTGGTTACAAAAAACATCATGATATGGTCTATTGATGGATTGAAAGTAATAAATTCCACACTTTGATAGAAATGAACAGAGGATAAGAACAAAGAAGAGAGAATAGAAGATAGTAGAAAGTTTAGTAATTGCATAATCATCAAACCAAATCCTTGCTAGTGTCTATAAAATATAATCCTTCAAACCACATGGTGCTCCCCTCTCACGCAATCCTCTCCGTGGCCCATGTTGAGCTGGCTGATTGTCCTCTGGTACCAAATCAGTTATCACTAGTCCTTTGTGATTTGGTTGTTTCATTGATATACCCGTTGTGCCCTCCATGCCAACGGTATCATTCATATCATTACCCTCTCCTCGCAAAGCAACCTTGTCCTCAAGGTTTGTATCAACTAACTCATCGATTTCATTTTCAGTATTCAGTAGAGGTAAAGGTGTCACTTGTTGTAATGGTTTGCCCTTACACGGCTTTTACTGTGAAACATGAATTACTGGGTGTACTCGAGATGAAGAAGGCAAATCTAATTTATAATCTAATTAATGGGGCTAAGTTTTTGTTGGCGTCGTAATCGTAGTGATAATTGTCGGTAAGGTTGTAGCCGCACATAGACCCACGTTCCTTCTTGAAATGTTAATTCGCGTCGTTTGCTGTCTGCTTGATTTTTCATCCTAACTTGAGCTTGCAGCAAGTTACGTTTCAATTCACTTAGAAAAGGAAGGGAAACCTATAAATGTAAGACCATATAGTTATCCACACTACCAAAAGGGTGAAATTGAAAGGCAAATACAACAAATGATGGACACACAAATCATTCGCCGAAGCCAAAGTCCATTTTCATCACCGGTTTTATTGGTGAAAAAGAAAGACGGAACATGGCGATTTTGTGTAGATTACCGAGCTCTAAATGCGGCCACCATAAAAATCTGGGGTTAAGTTTTTGTTGGCGTCGT
Organism: Abelmoschus esculentus; assembly: GCA_035048815.1. Lineage (NCBI taxonomy): Eukaryota > Viridiplantae > Streptophyta > Magnoliopsida > Malvales > Malvaceae > Abelmoschus > Abelmoschus esculentus. The sequence goes on along the minus strand of JAUCBN010000002.1, from coordinate 9,189,031 downwards.
AATCATAGTGATAATTGTCGGTAATGTTGTAGCTGCACATAGACCCACGTTCCTTCTTGAAGTGTCAATTCGCGTCGTTTGCTGTCTGCTTGATTTTTCATCCTAACTTGAGCTTGCAGCAAGTTACGTTTCAATTCCCTTAGGAGTTCATCCCGATTCTGCAGTTCGTTATCCACTTGCGAATTATTGGAAGACCCTCCCAAATAGCTTATCAAAGTTGGGGGCTCTCGACCATAGAGTTCCTGAAACGGAGTCATTCTCGCTGTCGTCTGATAGGAAGTGTTATACCAATATTCAGCCCAAGCTAAATGTTTCTCCCACTCATTAGGTTCATCACCAGCAAGACACCGAAGGTACATTTCTAAGTAGCGAATCAAAGCTTCCGTTTGCCCGTCCGTTTGTGGGTGGTACGCTGAACTCATACATAAATCAGTGCCCTGAAGGCAAGCCATCTCCCTCTATAAATCACTCATGAACAAGCTGTCCCGATCACTGACTATCGTCCTAGGAATGCCATGTAATTTAATTACCCCTTGCACTAACACTTCCGCAATCTGAGCACTGTTATATTGTTTAGGCAAAGCAAAGAAGTGCCCATATTTTGTCAATCTGTCAACAACCACTAAGATCGCTTCTTTACCATTAGACTTGGGTAATCCTGTGATAAAGTCGAGCGCTATATCTTCGAACACTTTTTCTGGAATCGGTAAGGGCTACAGAAGGCCAGCTGGAGATAAGCTCTCACTCTTCATCCTTTGGCATACTTGACATTCACTAACAAAGTCTTTTACATCCTTCCTCATTCCACTCCAATAAAAATTGGAAGATAATCTCTGAAAGGTTCTTAATACCCCCGCATGTCCCCCCACAACTGAGCTATGGAATTCCCTGAGAAGACACGATTTTAGTGAGGTTTCATTTGGAATAACAATGCGATCCTTATAAATCAGTAGACCATCTCTCATTTTATACTCTTTGTAATCTTTATTTCCATTGGTTATTTCATCCCGAATATCTCTCATTCCTTCATCCACCTCGCTTGCCCTTCGAATATCTTCTAAAATTCCCATTACTAGTCTTGATAAGGCCATCAGAGTGCCTTCTGTTCTTCGAGATAACGCATCAGCAGTGGTGTTTAATTTGCCTGGTCGATATTTTATTTCAAAGTCATACCCAACTAGTTTAACCAACCAATGTTGTTGTTCCGGTGTTTGAATCGCCTGTCCCGTGAGTTCTTTTAATGCCTTTTGGTCGGTTATAATTTCAAACTTTCTGCCCAGTAGATATTGTCTCCATTTCCCGATAGCTTATGTTATCGCATACATTTCTCTATGGTAAGTCGACGCTCCTTGCATCCTGCTACTTAATTTCTTACTGAAATAAGCGATTGGTCTTCCTGCTTGCACCAAGACTGCACCAATGCCCACCCCAGAGGCATCTGTCTCTACGGTGAATGTCTTTCCAAAGTCTGGAAGAGCCAACACTGTCATGGAACACAATTTCGACTTTAATTTCTCGAAATCTTGTTGTGCTGCTTCATTCCAATGGAAAACATCTCCTTTCTTCAACAATTCTGATATGGGCGCAGCTATCATTGCAAAATTACGGATGAATCTCCGATAATAACCTGCAAGACCCAAAAATCCCCTCACCCCTTTCACGTTTAATGGTGTAGGCCACGATTTGATTGCCTTTATTTTCATCGGATCCATTGCTAGACCTTTGCTTGAGACCACATGCCCCAAGTACTCCACAGAATCCTTTCCGAATGAACATTTAGCCTTCTTCGCAACTAGTTGTTTCTCTCGTAACACTTGCAGGACTGTTCTCAAATGATCCAGATGCTCCTTCCAAGTTCGGCTAAAAATCAGTATATCGTCGAAGAACACCAACACATTGTCTGAGGAATGGTTTAAAGATACTATTCATGGTCGCTTGGAATGTTGAGGGTGCATTCGTCAATCTGAATGGCATGACGAGAAACTCATAATGCCCTTTGTGTGTTCGAAAGGCGGTTTTGTGAATATCTTCCACCCTCACCCTTATCTGATGGTAGCCAGATAACAAATCAAGTTTAGAAAATATGCAAGCACCTCCCAATTCATCGAATATCTCTTCAGCAGTAGGAATAGGGAACTTATCTTTTATGGTGGTCGTATTTAGAGCTCGGTAATCTACACAAAATCGCCATGTTCCGTCTTTCTTTTTCACCAATAAAACCGGTGATGAAAATGGACTTTGGCTTCGGCGAATGATTTGTGTGTCCATCATTTGTTGTATTTTCCTTTCAATTTCACCTTTTTGGTAGTGTGGATAACGATATGGTCTTACATTTATAGGTTTCCCTTCCTTTTCCAAGTGAATGGCATGATTTGTTTCCCTAGTCTGTGGTAGTCCTTTCGGTGCAGTGAAGACATCCTCAAATTCATCAATCAATTTCTGCAACTCAGGATTCTGAACTTCACCCTACTCTGCTTGGGTCATTACCAATTGCAATTGATACAATTCCATCCTCGCCTAGGTATTACACATACGCCTTAAGGTGTTACACTGAATCAATTGAGGTCCTAGATTTCTTTCTCCTTGCCATCGACATTTCTTCCCCTTTAGTTGGAATTCAAAAGTAAGTTTTGAGAAATCCATGGTTACCGGACCCAAGGTGGTCATCCATGCCACACCCAACACCATTTCTGTTCCCTTCAACGGCAAAACATAAAAATCAGTCTCCACTTGATTACCTTGTACCTCTAGTGCAAGCTCACGAACGCTTCCTTCAGTCTTTAATCACTCTCCGTTCCCAACCATCACTTCAAAATATGTTGTCGTTGATATCGTTAGACCAAGATTCTTAGCTACACGAGATTGAATGAAGTTATGTGTACTCCCTCCATCAATGAGGATCTGAATCTCTCTTCCTCGTATTGTCCCTTTCACCTTCAGTGTATTTGGAGTATAATATCCAGAAAGAGCATTAAAAGAAACTAAGGATTGTTCTGGTACCAATTCTTCTTGCAATTCTTAAGTGAGATTCGCGTTGTTGTGGTTGTCTGTTTCCTCTTCGACTCCATCGTCCAAACTGAAAAGTTGGGGCACCTTGAATTTGTGACCAATGAAATACTTTTCATCACAATAATAACAAAGCCCTTTTTCCTTTCTAGACTGAGCTTCTGCGGCAGAGATGCGTCGGAATTGTGACGTGTTAGGGCTTGCCTAATTTTTTTCTCTTGGGGGTGGACGTCCTGGCATTTCATTAAACCCATTAACATTTCCCACAAGTGTGGGTAATAATGGAGGCAACTTTGGAGCCATATTCCGCCCAAGTCCTTTCTTGACTTCTTGGAGTCGAGCCAAGGCTGCTATCTCATTCATTGTAGTGGGACGATGGATTAACACATCATTTTTTATATCGGGACGTAATCTTGATATAAAACATTGGGCAAGAAAAGTTTCAGATAACTGGGTGGTCCTTAATGCCATCTCCTCAAATCGATTCTGATATTCAGCAACAGACGTTGTTTGCACTATTTTGGTAAGTTGCCCTTCTGGTGATTCAATCTCGGTGGTTGCGAATCTCCTTTTTATCGCTTCTACAAGATGTTCCCACCCCGCCAATTGGCGTCGTCGCTGCATCCATCTAAACCACTTCTTCGCCACTCCTTCCATTCGAAAGGATGCCATAGTGACACGGTGGTGATCTTCGGTCCCATAAAAATCGAAGAAGTCTTGTGCCGATGCAACCCATTCCTCAGGATCTTGTCCTGTGAACAAAGGAAGCTTGACATATGCTGGTTTTGGAGGAAACGAAAAGGCGTCATCTGTTTCTTCCTTGACCTTTGTCTTGCCCCAATTTGCCAATACTTCTCCCAACCTTTCTGTTTCTAAAGTGGTTTTGCTTGCTTGCCCTTGTTGTGAAGATATCAAAGCTAAATGGTTGACAATATCTTGCATCGTCTTTTGCATCTTTTCCATCGTTTGCTTTTGTTCATCCAATGCTTGTTTGTGCTCCTGGGCACTGGATTGAAGAGAGCTCAAACCCTGCTCGTGACGAGTCGTTGTTTCTTGCAGCGTTCGAATAGGATCGGCTTGGGTCACCATATCTCTCAATGAAAGCACCAAATGATATGGTCTATTGATGGATTGAAAGTAATAAATTCCACACTTTGATAGAAATGAACAGAGGATAAGAACAAAGAAGAGAGAATAGAAGATATTAGAAAGTTTAGTAATTGCATAATCATCAAACCAAATCCTTGCTAGTGTCTATATAATATAATCCTTCAAACCACGTGGTGCTCTCCTCTCACGCAATCCTCTCCGTGGCCCATGTTGAGCTGCCTGATTGTCCTCTGGTACCAAATCAGTTATCACTGGTCCTTTGTGATTTGGTTGTTTCATTGATATACCCGTTGTGCCCTCCATGCCAACGGTATCATTCATATCACATCATTGCACTTCCAGCTGCATGGTCCGATACCAACATTGCATTGCTTGTTTTTTGGCAACAAAGTCTTGTTGTCGTTGCCGTTGCCGTTGCCTCTGCCGTTGTCGTTTCCGTTGTTTCTGCATTCATACAAGCATTTGCACGTACCCAATTCATTTGGCGACGATTTCTCACATATTCCTGTTCCATTCTTTGAAGTTTCACATCTTATACTGCAATTCACATCACAAATTCCCATTTCTTCTTCGCATTGTGCACCACTCACTCGAGTTGTTTTTACAAAAAAAAAATATTTAGTTGATCTTGGAATCTTGGATTTTAAAAATATAGTGTAACGTGTGTATGTATGTAAGGGTGAGCATAATTCGACTCGACCTGAGATAAAAATACTCAATTCGTCTTAATTCGACTTGAAAATTTTTTAAATAAAGTTTTAGTTATAAAATAAAAATTTGAATAATTCGAATAACTCAAAATTTTAATAATTAGATAATTTATTTTTAAGTTCTAGACAAGTCCCTCAAAATTTTATAATATATACCAATATATAAAAATATAAAAAATATTGTCACACATGAAATAGTACGAATATATATATGTATATATATGTACATATATATTACAATTAAATCGTACTATAACATAATAAATAATCATAATTAAATTTTTATAAGAACTCAAAAACTTGAATCGACTCAAATTTCTTCAACTCGACTCAAAATTTTTTTGAATAAAAGTTCGAATGATAAAACTAGACTCGTCAACTCGAGTAACTCGAAATTTTTTGACTCGGCTCGATTGAACGCTCACCCTTGTATGTATGTATGTATACAAAGTTATTAAGATTTAATCAAGGATGGAGTTAGGATATGGAGTTAGGGGACAAAATATAAAAATTTAAAAGTGGAGAGAATTCATAAATAAACTAAATTTTTAAATAAATATGGGGAGAAAAATAAAAAAAATATATCTTCAGCTGAGGAACGATTACACTTCCTCACTCCTTTTAGCTCCGTCACCGGATTTATACCTAGTCTTTGTATCTAAAGAGATATAACCAAAAATTTCTTAAACATTGCCAAATGAAATTTAAATCTAAAATTTTAATTTATGTCTTAAAACATTACACCGAAAACAACAACCAATGAATTTAATTCTCGATTATGGAATTAAAAATGTTAATATAAAAATGCTCAAATTTAGTGGAAAAACATTTTCTGTGGTGAACAGGAGAAGGATGGCTAGGATATAAAATGACTGGAAGAAATTAAACATTTTTTTTGAAATATAGAATTCCTTTTTTTTCTTTATTTTTTTTTTCAACAAGTTTGGTAGAAGCTCTTTTTTATATGAAAAAGTTGTGGTCCTACATAAGTAATAATAATATTGTTTGGAATTTGAATTAATTAAAACTAAATCTATTCATTAATTGCATTTATTAACACTAAATCTATTTATTAATTGCATTTGTTAACACTACTTTTTATTGGTGTTCTAGTTTTTAGGGTTTCTCCTGATTAATTCAAATCTATCTACGTCGCATGCCTAGTTTTGGTGGGCGAGTCTCTCAGAAAGAATTTTCTACATATACGGCTAGGGTTGAACATTTGATCAAGTCGAATTGAGTCGAGTAAGAAAATTTTGAGTTATTCAACTTTACAAGTCTAATTTTATCATTTAAACTTTTATTAAATTTTTTTGAGTCAAGTCGAGTTAAAGAAATTTGATTTGAGTCTAGTTTTCAAGTTCTTATAAAAATTTAATTGCAATTATTTATATAGTACGATTTAATGTAATTTAAACTACTTTCAATAATTATATAAGATATATATATTTCATATGTGACAATGTTCTTCATATTTTTATGTCGGTATATATATCATAAAAATTTGAAGGACTCATCTCAAACTTAAAAATAAATACTTTAATTACTAAAAATTTTGAGTTATTCAAATTTTTAAATTTAGAACTTAAACTTTATTTGAATTTTTTTGAGTTGAGTTTATAAAATTTCGACTCAAATCAAAATGAATCGAGTATTTTTGTCTCGAGTCGAGTTATTAAATTTTTTCAAGTCGATTCGAGTTTTGGTCACCCTTATACACAGCACCTCGAACTTGATATCTACTTAAATGAAACCAAATTGCTTATCACTTGAACCAATCTTTGTTGGTATTCTCTAATTGCATTATTAACACTAAATATACTCTCTAATTGTATTTATTGCATTATTAACACTAAATAATTTTTTCCATAATATTTACATAAGGGAAAATATTATTCCTTTCGAAATTGGTAGATTTTTTCACAAATATCTTAGTTTTAGTGCTTATGAATTTAATTTTAAGATTTAAGGGTTTAGTATTTATTGGTTTCGGTTAAAATTTAAGGTTTTGAGGTTAGATTTAAATTTTAGAATAATACGCTAGAGATTTAGGTTTTAACCTTTAAATCTTATATTTTAAATCAATAAAATTAAATCCCAAAATCATACGAACTAAACTAAATATCTAAACCATAACTTAAAGTGCTCATTGAATTTTTTTTATTTCTACAATCTGTGCATGATATAGTTAGGGATGTAAACAATTGACACAATCTGTAAACTCAATTGAAACATGCTCGAGTTAAAACCTACTTTGACCCGGGGATCTAATAACCTAAAATTGATCTGTAATCGACTATTATTCACCCGAACTGGAGTTAAACTTGTTACTATAGTAACCGAACCTGGCCTATATCCGAACAAAAACGACTCAGACCCAAATTGAAATTGTTATTGTGGGCCCAAAACACGATCTATACCTGAATAAAATGAACCCGAATCTGAGACTAACCTGGTAGATAATCGATATTATCTAATTGAATCGATCCAAGATCTAATTTTACCCGATAAGTTTGAACTCGACCTGTTAATTGAATCAACTTATTTTGAACTCGACCTACTGTTAATTTGAATTGATATTGACCTAACATGTAATTGAGGAAGTTTATGATTTCATGAATTAAAAGTTTTGACAAATGTAAACTATTATTTTTTATCTCAATTTGAAATATTAAATAATCCTTTTATTATTATTATTATTATTAATTATTATTATTATTATATATATATAATCAATTAAAAATATCAAAAAAAATTAGATATAGATATTAATTTGATGTTATTAAGTTTGAAATGTTGTTGAATAATTCAATGCTTAGTAATAATTCAATATGCTTATCACTACATTCAATATTGTTATGAATATTTATTTATGTGGATGTTTATCGTAATAAGAACTTTATCATTAGGAATATTATCTTCATTAATTAGAGTTTAATATATTATGTACTTCTTATGCCTATAAATAGATGAGTTTGTGAAGGCATTGTAAAGATCAGATTCATCTGCTACACGTCAATCACTCAATTCGGTCTTTTAAAAATATATGATTTCAAGAATCGTAAGTGAAAAGAGAAAGTCAACAATTTTTTTACTTTACTTTTATAATTACTTGAAAGGTATGTTTAATTTTAATTACAGTATCAATTAATTATTTATTTATTTTATTTGATGATAGTTGGTATTTTTAACCTTGTTTTAAGTCTTAGATGTATTTAAATGACTTGGAAAGAGACATGATATAAAGGGATTATGAGAGACTGTCTCGGTCATTCACTACGTCTCCATCGTCCTCAAGAGGAAAATCATTATCGGTAAATTTTGATTTTATATTTATTCTTTAAATTGTGATTTTAAAATGTGATAAACCATGGTGATTTTGCTCGAAAGCAATAAAGTGTCAAAAAACTCGACTATTTCTCCCAAGTTCAAGTTACGAAAATTTGTCTTGATCCAAAAAGTTTTATGGGAGGCAGTCCCTGAAGTGAATGCACGCATGGTATTTATTTTATGCGATTATTAGATTTGTGATATAACTCTGACATGATCCAAATTGTTGAGTATCAATGATGATATGTTAATAAAAACATACTTTACTTTGTATGTATTGTACATACAGTAAAACCTCTATAAATTCATACCCTTGGGACCATGAAATTTTATTAATTTAGAGAGATATTAATATATCATCAAAGATTTTTGTATGAATTTTACATACAGTAAAACCTCTATAAATTCATACCCTTGGGATCATGAAATTTTATTAATTTAGAGAGATATTAATATATCGATAAATTAATAATTTATTAATTAAAAGAAAATTTCTCAATTCATCAAATAAATTATAAATTGTACATAATATTTCAACGATATTGGCTATCGCAATAAAATAGACGTCGATAACTTGTTGGATTATCCAGGCGAAAATGACGAATGTTTACAAGTTCAAAGTTTAGAGGAAATCGTGGCTAATATTGTTGAAAGTTCTACTAGTGATGAAGTTGAAGATGATTCAACACCACTTGAACTAGTCACGCGAAAGGAAGCATTGGATGCGACAACAACTCTTCACAACTTTTTATTGCAATTGGAGTCTTTAACGTCGAAACCTGTGAGCGCAATTAAAAAAGTTAGAGATGAAATTGAATTAGATTTAAATTTTAAAAAGAAACAAATTACAATAGATTCATATTTTAGCAAGTTACCAAAGTAGTAATTGTAATATTTATGAATTATTAATTTATAGTTTTTATGGGACCTTTATATTTATAAAGGGGATCTCCAAATTTTTTTATATAATCTTATCGAATTTGATGATTTTTTACATTGGCCTAAGTCGGGACTGGAGAAATTTATTATTTAATAGAGTTTATTAATTTAAAGAGTATTAATTTATAGCGGTTTTACTATATACTGTTAAATTTGAGATTTTAAAATAAAAAAATAATAATATAAGATTAGACATACCAAATATAACATCTCAGATACGAATATAACATCAGGGTGTTACAACATTAAACATGTAGACAATATAGACCCCCCAATTGTATAGCATACATTCACAAATATGATAAACATCCGCAAACATTTGTCATTTAATCAAATAAATTGTCGCATATTTATAATACGTGAAAAATTTATATGTAGAACTTAAAACCGATTTTAATTTTTTTAAATGTCATTTTTAAAAAATCACACATTTTAACCAATTATAATCATCAATTATTTTTCTTTTCTTTTTAATTTCAAATCTTAACGTGCAAATTCATGTCTGTATACAAATATGTTAATGTACAATAAATCTAATGAAAAGTTGGAAAATAATCCAAAGAAGGAAAACATACAAACCCATAATCTCTATTTAAGGAAGAAATCCAAAGATTCCTTATACAATTTCTCTATTTTCTGTTTATAAGTACTCAAAATGCAGTAGAAGTGAAACCAAGAGAGAAAATACAAATTCAGATTCATTACTTCCACTACAATGGCCAACATTCTCAACTTATTCTTTGCAGCTCTCTTCATGGCTCTCATTGGTCAAGGTATGTCAATTATACACTTAAATTAGAGGGTTTTAGGATAACTTTTTTCTGTTTTAGGGCTGAAATGTATATTTGTGTTGTTCCCAACTTACTGGACCATCTAGAACTCATTTTTCTCTTGTTTTTTTCCTAAGGGTATTGCCAGTGCTCACTAGCCAATGTGACCATCAGCCAAGCAAAGACTGGAAAAACAGTGTCAAGCAAGCCTGAATGGAAAGTGACCATCAGCAACAATTGTATCTGCACTCAGTCGGATTTGAAACTCAGTTGTGATGGATTTAAGACCGTGGAAGCCGTTGATCCATCGGTGATGTCGAAATCAGGGGGAGAATGTTTGATCAACAATGGCCAACCAATAAGTTCTACTGACCTGAGTTTCAACTATGCTTGGGAGACTTCCTTCCCTTTCAAGACACTTTCTTCACAAGTCAACTGTTCTTAAGGATTGAATCTTTAGTGGTACTTTGATTACCTATGTTTAAATAAAGAATGGGTAAACATTATTAAGACCCAAAATCCTATATTTTTATAAAAAATCACCAAATTTTTGAAATATATATATATATATATATATATATATATATTCTTCGATTTCTTATGGTACTTGAATATTATTTTTGTATTCCAATAATTTTAATAAAGATATTTTTCAATATCAGTATGATCGACCTAATAAAGATATTTGTGTATTCCTTATGGCCATAGTGAACGACATTCAACTTAATAAATTTTAATACTTAAATTGGATTGAACCATGTAGAAAGCTACTCGGTAGCTGATATATATGATTTTGAGCACCGCAGTACTTAATCGACGTGTACTTAATGTTGTGTCATCATGGTATATATTATGGGTTGGTGTTGAGTATTTTGCATACGTATTAAAGGTAAGTGTCTGATATATATGATTTTGAGTACAATGTTGAAATTAATATTTGATAATATGTGATTTCGAATATAATCATTAGGTATTTCATCGATTATGTTTGCACCTTGTGCTATTGCCTAGTGCCGTTAGTTACTAGATTAGCATAAATCTATATATGAACATCTACATGTTATTTTCTCAATTTTTACATCCTTGCATATATAAAATTGGGGGTGTTTATTGAGCGAGTTCATCTCGAGTGAAGTAGTGCTCGACTCGTGCTTATTAAAAAAATTATTGCTCGATTCGTTGCTTGTTAAGCTTATTAAAATTGAGCTCGACTCGTGCTCGTTAAAAACATTTATTACTTAACTCGACTCGTAGCTCATTAAGCTCACTAAAAATTTATCTTATTTTTAACTAAAGTTAAATTTAATAATAATGTATGAGACTTAATATTAACATAAATTAACAAACTTAACCAAAAAATAACAAAAGAGTATATAAAATATTTTTAAAGTCTAAATTTTAAACTAACAATCGACAAATACACCAAACTAGTATATTAAAACTAAAATAACAATCCATAAATTTTGAATAAAATAATTTTAAAATAACTACTAAAAATTATTTTAAAAAATTAAAGAGTTGTTCGAGAAATTATTGAGTCGAGTTAGACTTTTAAAGATTTTTAAAGGCTTCACTCCATTCCTTAGAGTGAATGTGAGATTATATTATGAAAAGAATAAAACCACATTAAAAGTCGTGGTCGAGGCTATGAATATAAACATACAAAAATATGGTCATTTTAAGAATACTCCTACCCACCGGTAATAAGGTTATAAGGATGACAAGAGTAATAAAGATCATTTTAAGGAAGTGAAATACTTTTACCAATGTGATGTTATAAAACATTGGTCTTGTATTTGTTGTCCTCTAAAAAATCAATAATCATTGATTGATAAAGGAAAGGAAATAGAAGCAAATTTTATTTGTGAAAATGACGAAGATGTTATTAATCTAACTCATTTGGATCTTGTTGGTCCAATTCATTTGGACATTATTGATTTCTTTATAACCCTAGAAGAGAATAAATTATCTTCTAATTGTTCTCGTAACCTTAAAGAGAATTACTTATTTCTTTTAATTTACTTTGCTTCATGTTTATTTACTGCACACATTAATTATTTAGCTTTATACATTAATTTAATGTCTAAAGTATATTCTTTAATTAATTAATATATTCTTCATTCTATTGGATTAATCCAAATATATTGGTTGGACATTCGTTTTGTGAGGCGATTGGTCTCAAATAAAGCTTTTAAAGGACATTGTGAACTAGTTTAACAATGCCACGTAAGAGGATTAAATCTTTGTTCTTTGTTGGTTTGTATATATATTTATATATTATGAATTCTTTTATTTTGTTTCACATGATTATTTATCAAATAAAATCTATGGTGACGATTTATGCTTAGCAGAAGCATAAGATATATTTTCCCATTTAAATGCAAGGGATAATGTGAATACTATATCTCAAAGTACATGAAAATATTGATGCTCCAGAAGAACAATGCATTTTTAAGAGAAAGCACATTATGAAAAGTGCATAATTGTGAATATCACAATACTTACCGTTAAATATAATGATATTGTCAACACCAAAAGTGGATATAATCTTTTGAGAATTATAAATGACATATGTTATCAATTGACATACAAAATAAGAGAACGTGAATATAAGTTATGGTAACCAAAAATTCAGTTGAAAGCTCTAAAAGAACTATATATTTCTATCAAAAGATTAATTTTCATTAAAAAGCTCCCAAAGAGCTAAATATATTCCTATTCAATAGAATAATTTTTGGCACTACACACATATAAATGAGATTGAATCAAATATTATGGTAAATCAGAAATTTACAAATTCAGAGATATATGTATTTGACATGATCAGTTCGAATATCCTGATCCACAATGATGTGGAAAATTATTAAAATTTATATGCACATTTATTAAAAGAATCTGAAGTTCTTGTGGTGCTTTTTCTTAAAGGAATTAATTAAATTTCATTTACTAAAATAACCTAAAATTCTTGTGTTGCTTGTTCTGAAAAGAATGGATTAAGATCTCACCTACCAAAAGAACTTGAAGTTCTTGTACTAAAATTGAAACTACACGTCTAGTATATCTGAAGAAAATGTGGGCCCATATATCCACAAATGTGGAAAGATTTTTTGATTTTAGTAGATGCATCTACATATATATTATCAACTTATAACCAGAAGTTTATGAGATTGATTAAAAAAGATTCATATTATGCAATTAAGACTATTCGTCTTGTTAAAGGTGGCGAGTTTATATTTTAGGCTATATCATTTGAAATAACTATTATAAAGCCTACTGATTATGAAAAACAGTTTAGCAAAAATTTTGGTTGAATGCCTCCTCTTTAATAGCTAAACTATGAGAACAAAACATTTATATGGTATTTCCACATAACAACACTTGTACACATCAAGCCAACGAGTTATAATAAACTTCCCATTATAATTGGCTTTTGGTCAGAAGCCATATATTTTCTTTTTTTTTTTAATCTTTGAATGTGCTCTATATAGTTGAATTGCTTCACCACAACACACAAAATGGGTATATAAAAAAGGGTTGAGAATATATGTTGAGCATAGGTTTCCTTTTATGTTTAAGTTCTTAAACATTAATTGGAGAATCATTTATGAGACGATTTTTCGCAACATCAGGGGGAGAATAATCAATTAGATAAAGAAGTAAAATGAATTATCATAATCTAGATCCTCGTATATGAACCAAAATTTCATAATATAATTCATTATATGTCAACTGCTAGACATATTTACTAACCTAATGAGAATAATCAAGTCTCATATACTAGTTAAAAATGCTCCAAATTTGAATTACATGTTAAAGTGAATTGACGTAGATCATGCATGAAGCGTGATAATTAAAATTGGTTCTAATGATCAAAATTCTCGTAAATAAAAACGAATATGAGATGGTCATATATTGGAGGAAGGTGCTCCTAAAGAGACCCAAGACATAACTAATTATAAACTCTAGAAAAGTTTTAGGTACCTGAAATAAAGATTGGAATCTTGATGAGATCTCGATGAGTAGTGTCAATACGAGAAAAGAATGGAACCAGAAATTGAAAAAGTTGTCGATAAAAATTTTACAAAACAATTTTAATAGAATACTTCTATAAGAACTAAATAAAGAAAACGAGGGTCTTGTATATAAATCTATAGATATTGATTGGCCAACAAAAAAAGATGCTTTGAGCTTCCAAAAGTGTAGTTTGTGGACCAACAGTCTAAATACCTAAAGGTGTAATGTAAACGGGTTACAAATAAATAGTCTTGAGATATACCACGATCTGAACAAAGAAAATTTTTTAACTACCTCATGGTGAATGCAATTAATTGGGTAGTTCTGAAATACTTTATATGCGTTCGATTATTTTGTGGATCCATATTTATCATTAAAGGATTTAAAGTGCTAGAAGCATTTGAAAATTTCTGAGAAAATTTGTTTAGATATCTTATTGAATATTTTGATGTATTTGGTATAATAGCCTTAGTAAGTACTAATTGAGAAAATACTATAAGAATAATCAGATATTCTTATATATATTATAAATGAGTTTCGGATCAAGATTTATTATGATTCCTGAAGAGCTTCAAATTGGAAACTCATGAAGAGCTTTCAAAGAATTTAATGAAAGTATTTTAGAAAAAGAATATTGAGATGAGGTTTTTTCTCGAACTATAGATCAAGTACTTAATTATGCACTTTTGTCTATGAATAAATACACGTTGAAAGAATCTTAACAAGATTCAATATGAATAAAGCATATCCATTGAGTATCCCAATAATTGTAAGATTATTGGATGTGAATAATGATAATTATATCTTATTTTTCTTTTCTTTTGATGCACTGTATATTAGTTGGTTAAGAAATATCCATAGATATAGAAGATCATTACCTCTAGATATTCAAACATTCATCGATGCCTCCTCAAATCTTGTAGAAATAATTTTTATGCACGAGGCAAGCCAAAAATGTGTTTGGCTAAGACCATAACCATTAACCAACATATCAAGAAGATATGTGATTTATTTTCATAAGATAATATGCAAAGTTTTCTTTTGTAGAGATAATGCAAGATGTATATATCAATCGAAAGATGGATACATCAAAGATGACAAAGTGAAACATATTACTCCTTATTTTCATCCCTTGTAGTCTTTAGAAAAATTGAATTATGAAGATTCAAATATCTTATGTGATGTTTTCATGAGGGAGAGTAAATACGTGTTGCACTCTTTTCCCTTAATCAAGGTTTTGTCCCAATGAATTTTTAACGAGGCAACATATTATGTGTATCAAAGATGTGTGTACTCTTTTTTTTTCACTTAGAATTTTTTCCCACATGGTTTTTATCTTAGTAAGGTTTTAACGAGGCACATTACCGTTATAGACATCCAAGGGGGAGTGTTACGAATATTTATCTATGTGGATGTCTATCATAATAAGAACTTTATCATTAGAAATATTATCTTCGTTAATTATAGTTTAATATATTATGTACTTCTTATGCCTATAAATAGATAAGTTTGTAAAGGCATTGTACCTAAGTTAATATTGAGAATAATACAAATATCTCTTTCTATCTTCTCTTTGTTCTTTCATTCTTGTTCTTCATTCTTGTTTTAGTTCTTCATTATTTTATTCATAATAAATATTTTTTTTGACTAAATAGAGAATATATTCCCATATCGGGATTCGAACATATACAGGATGAGATAATATGAACATCCTTAATCACTAGGTCATCAGTGAATCTCATTCAATATAAATTATTTACCAAGTTTGAACTAGTAAGTTTGATCTAAATTAAATTTTTAACTTTCATGTTTATACTTAGTAAAATTATATGTTTAACTTATATTTAATCAAAGTTCATTATATGTTTTAATAATATCTGAAATGAATTAACTTATTAAGCATAGTATCTAGTTGAACTAAACTAAAATCCCAAAGCATAAATCACGTACATAATTAAAAGAATTCTAAAACTAAATATAGAATTTTAATTAAATTAATCTAAATTAAGACTCAATTGAATTAAACTAAAACAATTGATAAAAGAAAAAGGAAAAAGATAACCGATAAAAAAGAGAGAGAAAAGAAAAAATAGAAAAAAAATAAGTTACTCATTTTTAATTTAGATTTGAAGCAGATAGGCTCACAGCGGATACGACAAGACCGGTTATTCACTCAGCAACAACAGCGCATTCAATAGCAGATACCCAAAATTTTGAAAAAATGTAATAATCTTTCATCTTTTGGAGGGACATTATTATTATTATAACATATAATAAACTTTGAATGAGTTGATAATAAACATATTTGTAGAACTAATGTTTTGATATAATAATTGAAAAATAGTTTTGGACTAATTTGAAAAGATTTTTAAAAATGGTTATTAATGCCAAACAACTTGAAAATATATTTAAGAAGTTTTTGAGTGTTTTTAAATGTGTTTTAAATGATTTAAAGAAACCAAAGAAGTGATTTTAACTCAGGCGTTTCGATACCAGTTTCGATACCGTCATGTTTTCAAAGGCAAAATCACAATCGTATCGATATCTGTTTCGATACCCTTTCATCACTGTGATGTTTGATTTCGATACCAGTTTCTATACACACCCAACGGTCATAAATGATTTTATGAAACCCCCAACGGCTAGGAGCTGTATCGAAACTAGTTTCGATACCCGTTCATAAATGTAGGTTCAACGGCTATTTTCCAAAGCAACCGTTTTGATACCAGTTTTGATATCATTTGTGCCAGAATAAGAAATATGCCTTGAAAACGAGAAATTATATCATGGGTCAGTCCCACCACGTCATCCATGGGACCGACCAATAAAAACTATCCACCTCATTATTTTTTAATTTTTTAAGTGAAAAATCACTTGGAAAAAAATATGACATGGAAAGATTGGTAGTTTTTATTGGTCGGTCCCATGGACACGTGGTGTGACTGACCCATGATGTAATTTTTCCTTGAAAATAGCTCCAAAACATCTCCAATGGCTATAAACGGCTAGATTATGATTTGGGATGATAAAAGGAAGCCTCAAGCATCAAGAGAAGACTAATACTTCACTTGTAACAACATTATTATCAAGAAATTGTCTTAGTGCTTAAATTCCAATCTTTGGGTAGACAAAACACTTTTGAGCTCAATTGTCAATGTATGCTCAAGTGTATTAGGATTGGGTGAGTGTTTAGTTGCAAAAAATTAGCCTTATTAGAAGGATTATCAAAGTTTGCTTAGTTTATCTCTTGTTTGAGAGGATTCCCAAAGTTCGGGTTGTGAACTTTGGATGCTTGATTCGGGTTTGAATCAAGGTTTGTAAGGTTAGCCCTTTGCCCTCAAAAGGAAGAGATTCTTAGTGAATTTGGGAAATTCTTAGTGGGAAGCTAAAGTAGTGGATGTAGGTGCTTGTTCGAAGGTCGAACCACTCTAAATCATCATGTTCAATGTCTATTTTCATTTCTTCCTCAACTAACACCCAAATTGTCACTTCTCCACCACTTGACAAGTTTTTAATCGGTTTTTCTTCGAGTGTCTTCAAGCCCAACAATATTAAATTATTATTATAACATACAATTTCTTATATTGATAGAAGTTTGTTATACGTTATAATAATAGTAATATCACTAATTCTTTAATTCTTTTAATGAGTTAATATTAAACGTATTGAATTATTATAACATATAATAAAAATAAATCATTTTTGTGTTTAAATTATTATAACAAAATCCAAAGGAAGCATAATTTTTTTTCTCGGTGTCCCATTTTTATGCTCAATACTAAAATATTAAAGTTTAAATCTTAACTAAAAATCATAAATCTTAAATCATAAATATTAAAAATATACCTTAATCCTAATTTATTAAACTCTACCATAAATTCCAACCTCAAGTTCTTTAGTTTTTTTTTGTTCTTTTACTTTTTTTATCAGCAAGATGCATGATTTTATTAAGAAGTAGGGAATCATACATCGCCACACTTACTTCGGCCTCATTAATAACCTCCCCTAAGCCTATGTGGGAGGAAAAGAGTACCGAAGCAAGCGACACAGAGGGCAAAGACCAACCAAAATCAACGAAACACCAATATCCACGCCTTACGCCCAACACCCCCTTTAGCCAAAACATCTGCTAAACTATTTCCCTCCCGAAAGACATTAGAGAAACAAACATTATACAGTACATCACAACAACGATCAATAGAGTCAAACCAATGTTGCAACCGCCATGGGCGTTGTTCCACATTAAGCACCCATGAAATAGCAATCCAAGAATCATACTCAACAATAAAAGAGAGCACCTCCCCCCATGATGCCTTCCTCAACATAAACAACGCATAATGAATAACGAGTACCTCAGCTTTATTTTATTTTGTTTGATAAATTATATATCTATTTTTATAGTGGTTCATGTTAAGGATTTGTGGCTTTCCCTCTTAATAATTCTTATCTAAAATTTAGACCTGAATCCTCTCCTTGAGAGAGTAATGTGCATCGTTATTTCAAGAACACTTTCTAGTTCTATTTATTCATTCTTATGCATTCATATCTTATTATGTGCTTAGAAAATATGATTCCTTGCAATATTGGTAGAAATATAAAATTTCCACAACTATCTTAGTTTTAGGGTTTATGAATTTAATTTTAAAATTTAGGGGTTAATATTTAATGATTGCGGTTAAAATTTATGATTTTGAGGTTAGGTTCAAGTTTTAGAATAATACGTTTGAGATTTAGGTGTAACGCCCGAACTAGGGTGTCATATTTGAGCCACAAACCCAACCTGTTCCCATAAAACTTTTCACATATCAAGTCCAATCCAAAACATCCCATCAAATATGACATATAGATAAAAACAATATTAAATATCAAAAGTAGTTAATAAATCCAAAATAGTTAGGAGCTCCAAATACAAGTTTAACAAAGCATTTGACCTTGACAATTTAAATAAAATAAAGGTACAATTACAACAAATGGTTCTACGAATACATAGCCCACTAATCTAGTAATTGTACTCTACCAACCGGTTAATGATGAAGTCCCACAATGATGGTGCTCCATCACGTCCCTCCGTTTACTTACCTATGTATGGAAACACATTCCAAAATGCTAAGCTAATAAAGTGCAATAGGTACACAACCTATCGATTTTGCTTCAAGTGAATCATAATTATGCACATGCTATATGAGAATATGATGATATGATATGGAGCATTGGCGCTACCTTAATCACCTAAACACATGATATGACAAACACAATCAAATCATAAAATAACCAATTCAGAAGTGAGGCCCAATGCCAACCCGAAACTGACAGACTCACCCGGCCTGAAATCTCACATCAGGCTACTCAGAATCTTTTATTGAGCTAATATACTCAAAATCTCGCATCGAGTCTTCACTCAAAATCTCGCATCGAGTCTTCACTCAAAATCTCACATCGAGCAAAGTCATCACCTAGAATCTCACATCAAATGACCTTCAATACATCAAACGAAATCTCACATCGGATGACCTTCATTTTGTTGCAACACTCACTCACTGCATATCTGGATGCCACCAAACAAAGACTCAAACAACATAAGACGATCCACAAAGGATCCTTATACCACTATATACCACAACCAATCCAAAACCAAGCATATGTGGCATAAATCATCACACCATAATCAAAGACACCAATTTCAAGTTTTAATATTCATTTTATAGCTTAATTAACCCATAGGAACTCATAGCATAAATTATTGAACCCCAAATTCAAACCTTAAAAACTTGGGACAAATTGCTCTACCGGTACTGGTACGGACCCTTGTCGTATTGATACCCCTTTTCAGGAGTACCGATCCTCCCTTGTGTATAGATACTAATTTTGCATTCGACGCAATTTTCTAACATGACGTACCTACACGCTTACTTCGCGTATCGATACCTAATATTGGTACTCATATATTGAGTATCGGTCCCCAAGCTCGTACCGATATCCCTTGGTGTACCGATACAAAAAATGGTCACTAGAAGTTGAAATATCGACCCCGTATGAGTATACCCCATGGCCATACCGATACCCCTAAAAGGATTTTCCCATCACACCAAAGGGGAATACAGGTACTCAAACTTGTGTACCAGTACCGAAGCCTAAAAAATATAGTCTAGAGCTCGGAAATCTCTTATTTCAACCCTAAATGCAATCCTACCAATCTAGAATCGTTCTTACATATTATCGGGAGAGTTTAGGTGTGTTTCTAATTAATTTTAACCCATATCATCAACCATATAACAATCCACCATTAAAGCATACATAAGCTTTAACCTTAACCAAACTATCAGAAACCAATCAAGCACGCAAATAAAGATGATACACATGAATGCAAAGGATTTGAAAGTGTACCAACCTTCAAAATGAGCTGAAAAAACTCCACAACAACTCTTAGGCTTTCTCCTTGCCCATTCTTGAAGAAGGCCTTCCTTGTTCCCTCACTATAAGAGAAGATGACCAAGAGATTACTATTCTATTTAGAACGATTCTAAGAAGCTAAAAGAAGCTCTTAACTAACTTAGAGCTCTCCCAAGCTCAATCCTTTTCATCCCTAAACCACCCAACCAAAAGCCCAACTTCTACCATTTCTAACCAAACTTAGCTTGCAAGATAGATTTCCTAGAGCTGAAAAACCTTCTCTCAACAAGACAAACGAAATTCCCACAAGAAAGCTCTCAAAACTTAGTCTTTAGTGATGGATTTATGAGATAAAAATGAGAGAAGAATATGTAGAAGACAATAAAGATGGTGATGATATCACCACTCTGCATATGCAGAAAAAACATATTTTCCTCCCTTTTTTTCTCCAAATAATCCATTTACCAAAACACCCTTGGTCCACCATCCAAATCCAAATCCAAACTACAACCCTTAAGCCCAACGAGACCTTCAAGGCCCAAACATGAGGCTCACTATCTCGTGTTAACCCGACTTCGACTCCCGAAACTCGGGTTGTGAAAACTTTCCCCTCCTTAAAGAAAATTTTATCCTCGAAATTTACCTGGGAGAAACAAGTGCGGATAAAGCCTCCTCATGTCTGCTTGAACCTCCCACGTAGCCTCTTTGACTTCGTGGTTTCTCCAAAGCATCTTATCTAGGGGTATACTCTTGTTCCAAAGCTCATTGACTCCCTTGTCAAGCACTCTTACCCTTATCAAG
This sequence comes from Abelmoschus esculentus, assembly GCA_035048815.1. NCBI lineage: Eukaryota > Viridiplantae > Streptophyta > Magnoliopsida > Malvales > Malvaceae > Abelmoschus > Abelmoschus esculentus. The sequence continues at coordinate 9,167,961 of JAUCBN010000002.1, read as the reverse complement.
CTTCTTATAGGACATTATTACTATTATAATATATAATAAACTTTGAATGAGTTAGTACTAAATATATTAAATTATTATTATAACATATAATTCTCTATTTTAATCAAAGTTTATTATGCGTTATAATAATAATAGTAACTAATTCTACATTTTTGAATGAGTTAATACTAAACATATTGAATTTTTATAACATATAATAAAATAAGGATATTTTAGGTTTAAATTATTATAAAAAATCCAAAGGAAGCAAAAAAATTTCTATCTTTTTCGGTGTCTCTTTCTATGCCACAACACTAAAAAATTAAAGTGTAAATATTAACTAAAAATTATAAATCTTAAACCATAAATATTAAAAATACATCTTAATTTTAATTTCCTAAATTCTAATCATAAACTCTAATCTTTAACATTAACCTTAAACCTCAAACCTATTTTTTAATGTGAGTAGTAGAAATAAATATAAAATAAAGAGTGGAGGATTTTTATTCCTTCTTGTGTCCCTGGTTATTATCTGCACAATTTTGGTCGTAACAAATATCATTTATTTAGTTTATCTTAAATTAAATTTAAGGTATTTTTAGAAAGTCACATGATAATTGAACTTAGGTGTAGGGTTAGTTTAATATTATCTTTAAAAAATATAGTGAAAAATACTTTTAGATTGTCTGTTTAGGAGAAATTATTAGATGAATTTGTTCAGTACGTTATTCGTGATCTAATTAATTCGGTAGGATAATCTTAAAATAACTACCTTATAACTACTCACTCTCCAATTACGCGTAGGAAAAAGGTGATGATTCACCTTGAAAAAAAGATGACATGGACGAACCTAATTGGTTGGGTGTTTAACATAAATGTTAAAAAAAAAATTAAGAGATAAATTATTATTTTAGATTATAAATTAAAGATAAACATTTTAATGATATGTCTTAGTTATTATAACATCTAAAATATATTAACTTAAATTATAATAAAAAATATTTTTATTAATAAATAAATAATTTCGTAATGTTTGTATGTATTTTAATATATATATATATATATATATATAAAGAATTAACATGATGAGATATAAATTTTTTAAATCAAATTATTTATTAATCATATAATTATGATTAAATTAAAATATAAATTTATAAATATAATATAAAGATTAAAAGTGTAATTTTGGCTTCAAAAGCGCTTTTTCACATGTGATTCTAATTCACTCCAACATTTTTTATACACTTCTCATATCTTCTCATATCTTGGACGTTTGTTATGATGGACTCTAAGGAAATTTTTTTGGTCTTTACTTTATTTATATCATTTATACATTCTATTTATTTTATTTTTCTGATAAATTAAATGTCTATTTTTATGATGATTCATGTTAAAAATTTGTGATTTTCCCTTTTAATAATGTTTTTTCAATGTTCGAACTCGAATCCTCTCTTTGAGAGAGTAATCTGCATCGTCATTTCACTAACACTTGAGAAACAGTAAATTAAAACAGTAAGGGGCAATTACTATCTTAAAAATTATCACTTGAGAAATTATTGAAGCTATAAAGAAGATGGACCATTACGGATATAAAAAACTGATCCGACCTGGAAACTCGCCTAAAATTTGTTCGAGTCAGAACTTGGTTTGACTCGGGATGTAATGATCCGAACCTGATCTGTATCCGATTGTTGTTGACCCGAACCCGAGTTGAACTTGTTACTGTAGTAACCGAACCTGAACTGTATCCGAAAGAGAATTATCCGAACCCGATTTTAACCTGTTACTTTGGACCTGAAACCCGACCTATATCCGACTAAAACGAATCCGAACCCGAGTCTGACCTGATAGATAATCGATATTACCCGACTGAATTGACCCGAGAACTGATTTTACCCGACCTGTTATTAACCTGAAGTAATATCAATATAATATTTATATAAATAATTTATATAACATACTTATATTATATTTTTAATAAAATTATTTATATTATATATATTAATATTTATATAAATAATTTATATAACATATTTATATTATATTTTTAATATTAACATAATATATATTGTGATTATTATTTTTTAAATATTAATTTATAGTTAAATTATATTACGAATATTTATATTATGCATAATAAGATGCTTATATTACTTTTATAATGATCTTATTACAAATATACTTATATTGTTATTTATAACAAACTTATTACATATATTTAATAATCTTGTATTACAAATACTTTTTAATTTTAAATTATATAATAGAAAATCTTATAGGTATGATATTAATATCTATAATAAGATATAACATGTTATTATAAATTAAAGATATAATTTTTTAAAACAACAAAATTAATAAACTTAATATTTAATAAAAATTCACACATTATTTTAAGTTCAAGTTATAATATTAGGTAACTTAAGTGAGGATACTTTAATTTCTGATATACTTATAAATTATAATTTTAAAAATCAAAAATCCATAAATAAAAGATTTTAATTTGCTAAGACTCATAATATTCAACTGTAGGTAAATACTTTACTAAAAACTCAGATTATAAAACTCAATTATAATTTTATATAACACTTGTCAATTGTGAGTTGTGATTGTTCTATCATTCAATAATGGATAACTTACGAATGAAAATTAATAAAAATTCATAAAATTTACAAATCTAAATCATACACAAAATAAAAAAGGTGTACAATTTAAAGTTTTTATATATAAAATGTAAGAACTTAGATCTTATAACAAAAATTTTACAATGCTATATGCAAATACTTTGCTACCAGAATTATCGTTATCGAGCACTAAAAAATCTAAAGGCTACCAACAAGGTTAAATTAAGGGTAACTTCTTACCTAAGAAACCAACATAAATTAACCAAGGGCAACTAATTAGATAACAAAAACATCAACTAAATATCACCAGCAGACAATCAACAACAGACATCAACCAACAACAGACAATAATAAGCAGTCAAGAATCAACAATCACAACAACATTAATTCAATAATTCAGTCTATAAGCATCAAACAATTCAATGTATAAGCATTCACAGATTCTAACCGCAAGTTATAAAGAACAATACATAAGAATTCACAAGTATTAAGTCTAGAATATGCTTAAATAAATGCATAAGCTATAAGCTATAGGACAACATGCTTAAATAATTAAGATATAGTATATTAAATCAACATGCGAAACAAATAAGACATAAGATAACAAAAAAAATTATTGTATAAGCATTAAAGTAGAATACCTATTTTTGCATTACAATGAAACAGCTAACAGACCCCCTTAAACATTATCATTCAGCTTCACACATGTTCTAAAACAAATTTTAAAAGAAAACAAATTATAAATTATCTCATAAAAATTAATAAATATTAAACAAGAAAAAAAATAAAGGTTTTACCTTTAACTGGAATTCAATCTTCACCAAGATTTAGAATTAAGGATACTTGCACGACAGTAAGATAGTTTTCATCCTTTTTCTTCGGTTCAAATCCATACAATCAATTACGGGGTATTACAAATATTTTAACATTTTGGGGTAAAAATTTAGTCCTCAAATTGTTCAAAGTTCTTTTACCCATACTAAATAAAGATTCAAAAGAAACAAAAGTGATTTGAATGGCTAAAACATCTCTTGCCATTTGCAAAAGAATAGAAAATAAAATAGCTTGTGCTTTCCAACACTCTAAAATATCAAACTGGTTATCTTTGGTATGAGGGAGAAGACGAAGATTTATGTATTAGCCAACATTAAATTTTTCGCTACTTGAAACAACTAAATTGACATCAAAGTTCTAACATGAAAGTGTATAAACTATTAATATATAAATATTAAATAAAAAGTGGGCAAAAAATTAATGAACTGATAAAACAAAAAATAGTTGAACTTCAAGCAAAATAAAACTCACCTGAAATAGATTAAAATTTTTAAATATTGGAGACCGACTAGAGCTTAACACACTGGAAGAGTTGCTTTGAACAGAGGAATTAACAAAAGAACAAAGGACAAACTTTAAATAATATATATATATATTAACAAAATCATTATAAAAAATACTTACCTTTCTGTCAAATTCATCCTCAACATAGAGGACACCATACAACTCCTTCGCAAGTTGTAATTCATATATGGGATCAAGCAAAACAAAAAAGGAGAGAATAGTTGAGTGATCAAACCAATATTTCTCATACAATTTAAGCATGGGTGTTACCATTTTAGAAATTTCCTCACAAGGATTATTGTGAGCATCACACAACAACTTCTTTATGATAACAATATTAACCAAGTAAAAATTAACTGTAAGATACTTGAGACCAAAAAAACAAATTAGTAATTTCAAAAAAAAAATACTCAAAGAAATCATATATTAGTTGAGCAATTTTTCATTCATTATCAGTAATTATATCCAAGTTATTTTTTCTATTAACACATAAATTTATAGCTAATCTAGCTTCAAGTGCCCTACAAAGCATTAAGTATGTAGAGTTCCATCGAGTAGTCCACGAGGTCCTTTAAAAACCTCCTTTGACACCAATAGCATCGCAGGTCGGGTATTCCAGCCCATACACTCGGATTAAATCATTCAAACAAATAATAGAGAACCAACCAACCAAATAACAGAGAACCAAACACCATTTTTAGAACAATATAGAGAGAACCTAAACCCTAATATATAAAGCATTTTCAGATAACATGAGATGAACAAAAAAATCAAAACAATGATAAACACACAACAGAAAATAGAAAAAAAAATATTGATACACAAAGCAAACAAACCCTATACAATGATTTAATCCTTGTACTTGGTATTGTTAAACTAGTCCATAAGATCCTTTAGAAACCTCCTTTGACACAAATAGCATTACAGGTCGGGTAGTACAGCCCATATACTCGGATTAAATCATTCAAACAAATAACAGAGAACCAACCAACCAAATAACAGAGAACCAATCACCATTTTCAGAACAAACAATATAGAGAAAACCTAAACCCTCATATATAAAGCATTTTTAAAGAAAATGGAATGAACAAAAAAGTCAAAACAATTATAAATACACAGCAGAAAATAGAATAAAAAATATTGATACCCAAAACAAATAAACCCTAAACAATGATTTAATTCTTATACTTGGGGTTGTTAAACCATTCCATGAGGTCCTTTAGAAACCTTCTTTGACACCAATAGCATTGCAGGTCGGGTAATCCAACCCATATGCTCAGATTAAACCATTCAGACAAATAATAGAGAACCAACCACCCAAATAACAGAAAGCCAACCACCCAAATAATAGAGAACCAACAAACCCTAAACATAATATGAACAACCAACCAACCAAATAATAGAGAACATGGAATGAACAGAACAATAAAAACCTAAACACTAAATACAAAGTAGAAAACAAAATAAAAAGAACTTACAAAAATAAGAGGAAGAGAATACAAAAATAATGAACTTACAGAACTTACAAAATAAATTCAGAGCTAACAATGATAAACCTAAAAAAACACAATTAATATTTGAAAAGTATATGAAAGCTTAGAGAATACAAATACATTAAACTTACACACAGAATACGAAGGGATAAGTATTTAAAAAGTTAAAGTTTTATAGAAGAAAAATGAATGGATAAGAAGCTTAAGGGTTTAGGGATCAGAAGAGTTTAGCTTTTAGGAATCAAAAGGTTTTGGGTTTTAGATTTTAGATTTATGGTTTAAGGATTATGGATTATGGTTTGGTGTTTCGAATTTGTGATTTAGGGTTTGATGTCTAGGGTTTAGAGATTGAACGAAGAGAAATAAATTTGGAAAAATTTGTATGTTTGTTGAAGATCTTGAATGGTTTTTGGAAGAACAATGTTTGAGTTTTTGAGAAAAATAGTTTTAGATCAAGTAGAAATAGTTTTCAGAACATATTTGGTGTTTATGGAAGATCTGAAAGTGTTTTTGAAAGAACATAGGATGAATAATAGAAAAAAAAGGATGAGCAATGAAGAACAAATGATGAACACTTATGAAATTCAAGTGTTTCAATAAAAAAAACAGAAGTTTTCTGAGAATTTAGTGTTTTTCCTAGAAAGAAGGTAGAGAATTTAGAGAGAGGTGGAAAGAATTTTGAGTAAAGTTTAAGAGAGAGAAAATAAAATGAGAAATGAAGTCATTCAACAGAATTTTGATTTTATATACTTGATGGATTGAGTTAAAAGATTCACGTGTTTTTAAACAGGTTGCGCCTAACTATTCGGATCTCGTGCCCTTATCCACATAATTTTGAATTTATTATAATTAGTTCCTAATTTGTGTAAAATTTAGCATTACGTTTTATTTTTTTAAAATTTAATCATTATATATAATAATATATTATATAATATTTATATATTAATATATGTATATGATATGTATAATACTATAATATTAATATAGTATTTATATAATACGTATTTATATGACTAATTGTATTTATAGTATATATAATATATAGTATTTATAATATATGTATTTATATATATAGTATTTAATACATATATAATGCATATATATATATTCATATATACTATGATACATATATACATATACATTAAAAATTAATATAATATAAATTTATAGGAAGTATATTATAATATATACTATAATACATATATACTATAAGCATATATACATATAATATATTATAATATATTAATATATACTTTAAGTCTTTAGAAAACTAGATTTATATATGTATATATTATAATATATAATATACATATGATATAATACATTAACATACTATATATATATATATAATATACATATAAATATATAATATATGCTAGATGGATATTATATGTATATAATATATAGATATATAATATATATGCATAGATTAATATATTAATGTATATTATATTTATATAATATACATATATTACATATACTAATATATTAATGTATATACTAATGTAGTATACTATACTAAATAGTCTAAATTACTAATGTATATTATATACATATACATAATACATAATACATATATACATCTAGTTAATATATACTATAATACTAATGTATATTATATACATATATACATCTATTATATACTAATGTGTATTATATACATCTATTAATGTACTTTATATACATATATACACCTAGTATATAATACATCTAGTTATACATACATGATATACATCTAATTATTATAAATACATATATTAATGTATATATTAATATACTATGTATAACTGTATACATTATATATATATATATATATTAATGTATACATGATACATCTAATTACTAATATATAATTATATATAATATATACATATAACATATATTAATATATATATATATATAATTACCAATATATATTATATATTATATATATAGTTTTATATATTTCATATTTTAATATATATTATAAATTTATTTTTTCATATATAGTATTAATCCATATATAGTTTTATTCCATTTCTAAAAATAATATTATTACATATATAATATTAATCTATATATAATATAATTTCTATATATAGTATAAATTTCTTATATAATATAAATTTTATATATACTATTATTCTATTTATATATAAATTCTATATATAGTTTTAAATTTATATATCTATTTTTGAAATGTATTAAACTATATTATATAATTATAAATTATAATGTACTAAAGCATATTAAACTTAAGTTTTTCAATACTTTTTAATTATTATTAATTTATAATTTTTATAATTTAGTCCTTACAAGTTATATTTTTTATATTTTGAACTGAATATTAGTTATTTTTTTTAATTTAGTTTAGTGTTTTTAATAAGATGATATTTTTATTTTATTAATGTTGAACATTTTTTAATAAGTTTAGTCTAATATTTATTACTTATTAATTTTTAATTTTTATAATTTAGCACAATTTTTAAGATATGAATTTATATGATATTTTTGTTATGTCTACTTCGTAATATTTATTTTTAATGAGATTCATGCCAATGAAATACGTTACATATTAAATAATTAATTTGAAATGAATGATCAATCATTCAACCAACCATTTATCGTTTTTTTACTTATTTGTACAAAATCAAACTTAATAATTTTAATTATTATGAATTTAAAACCCAAATTAATTCGACTTGAAACAAAACCGACTTGAATTAAACTTGACCTGAAATTGATCCGCACTTGACCCGAAGTGAGTCAAAACATCAAATCAACCTGAAATGATCTATATTCGATTTTACCCAATCTAAATCTCATCCGAATAACTGTTTTTACATCCCTAACCAAGAGTAGGATATCATGTTGTTCGCCCCTCCAAAACAGACCACATCGAATAATTATTTCGTTGTTTTATTAAAAAAACACCTTAAATAGAACATAAACACCTGGTTGATGGAAGTGGGTGATAAATTTGTTTTTTCTTAATACTTAATGATCTGTAATGTTAATATTACACACATTTTATAAGTAAAATTGTTCGTATATTTGCTTTAAAAAAACAAGATTTTTTTATCAACCATTTATTGGGTTTGAATAAAAATATTTGCGTCTTTTCTTAAGTTGTCATATGCAGGTGGCGTTCTCTTACATACATTTTAGTTTTTAACATAAATTTCAAAATACACTTTAAACACTCTATATTCACAAATAAAAACTTTAAATAATCTGAAAATCCAAAATTTCTCATAATTTAGTGACTTTCGTTATAGTTTATTCTTATTTAAAAACACGAAAAACGTGTATAAATCAACATAACTGTCATGAAATATTTATGTCTAATCCCCCACACTTATTTATTTCCATGTAAATGTCGACTACAAAACCAACCCTGTATTTCCTTTTGTCTTGCTTCTAACAATTATAATAGCAAACACATTGTCCGTCCAGGCAAATGCCTTCCCCCACTTTTGGCCCGGGGAACGTATCCCAACAAAATTGGTCACACATTTTGCATCGCAGTCTTGATCGCACGGTCCGTATATCATAGCACATCGTTTGATTACTATCGACGGATGCTCGTCGTTATCGCTGTTACGGTCGCCACCATTCACTCCAGCTATTTCAAAAAATATATATTTTTATACTTTCAAATAAATAATTATATATTATATAAGTTAAGACTAAATTATATAGCGTAAGACTTTCTAAGTATACTCGTTTTTTACAGCGTTGCATGACTGAAACGGATACCTCAAATTAACCCTTCAATTTCTTTTCCAAGTGATAATTCTTCCATAACTAGTGGCAGATACAGGAAAAATATTTGAGGATGGGCACAAATGAAATTTTAAAATTTCAAGGTAGAAACAACTTATAAATATTAAAAAATTAAGTATTAACTCATAAAATTTTAAAAAATTGAAGAAAAATGTGTAAACTTCAAAAAGTTTACGGTGAGCCTACACCCTACCCTATAAAGTTCATCCGCACTGCATATATTCAATTGTTAATACTGAATCATCTGTTTTAATCATTTAACGATAAAAAAAAATGTGTAAAACTAAGAATTTTTCATTTTATAAGCTTGATTCTACACGTATTATATTTGAGACTACTTAACAACCATCAAAACTAAGAGACTGAATCAATCATATAATATATGATTTGCTTGTTTAGTATTTATTTAACAAATAAAATCTAAACTAAAAAAATTATATAGAAGAAAATAAGCATTAATTACTATTTTAAAACTTTAAAATTAAAACTATCAATATAAAAAATTCTCAATTTTAGTTAAGAATAGTACCTGAGATGAACAGGAGAAGGATGGCGAGAGTACAAAATACTTTGAATAACTTAACCATTTTTCTAGAGTTTTCAATTCCTTTTGTTTAGCTTTGGACAAGTTTGGTTAAAGGTCGAAGATGTTTTTATAGGAGAAATAAAATTTTGGTAATATTGTTTGGAATTTATTAAATGTTTTTCCCCTTTTGGTAGTGTTTTTTCAGGTAAAATAAATATGTTCTTTATTACACTAGATTTTTTTTCTTTAATTGGTATTTAATATCATTATAGAAAAATAAATTCTCACAACACTGCAAGCTAATTTTGGATAAGTTTTTACCTACCATAGTAATTCCTTGCAATACTAAAAAATGCATAAAAAATATAGTTTTTACTGATTTAGGTCTGTTTCACAGTTCAGATTCATGTTCAGAATTTTTTAAGTTATCCTCTTAATAATATTTATTCTAAGATTTAAATTTTAATATTATTTTTAAAAATATAATGTGTCTTACCATCACATCTAACGTTTATTGATATAAAACCTAATTAGGGTTAAAACTTAATATTTAGATTTAATTGATGAATTGAATATTATATTCAGATCCAAACATGGGCAGTGCCCTAATGTAAATGGGTGTTGTCATGCGTGCATTTTAAATTAAATAATATTCTAATAATAAATATAAATAATTAGAGTTTATTAGTTTAAGTATTTAAAATTAACAAGATCATAATTAATCATATATAATTTCTTTTATATAGATGATATTCTTTTGAAATGTAAATAGGGGTGCATTAATGCAACCTGGTGTTTCTATTTATATTCAAACCAAAATTTTATATGAAAAAAATATTTTTATTATTAATACCTTAACCATTGGTCGTTAAGGTGTATTCTCAAAATACCTATATCTACAACTGTGGCAATAGGCGCGTGATTTGATAATACGTCAATTTGTTCGCTATTAGTAGATAAAATGATTTCTTTTACTTTCGAATCCCAGACAATTTGATTAGGGGTAAGTATGCAAAGATTTAAGGTCATTTCTTCAATTTGCTCTCCATTTCTAAGTTCGTAGCCTTTGTAATAGCTTCATCAATGTTACCTATTAAATAAAAGGCCTGTTCAGGAAGATCGTCTAATTCTCCGGAAAGGATCGATTTAAACCCTCTAATTGTTTCTGTTAGACCAACTATTTTCCCAGGGAACCAATAAATACTTTCTCTATGAAAAAGGGTTGTGATAAGAAACGCTAAGCTCAATTAATATTTAAAAAATTAAATTATATTCGAATTGTTATTGTTAAATATGTCACACGAAATACAAAGTACTGATATTGGATGCTTGAGGGTGCTAATTCTTCATCACACATAATCAACTCACGAACACAATTTTTAAAAATGAATCTCTGGTTTGTTTTTATGGTGTCTGGACTACTAAAGTATTGATAACGTCTTCAATTATTTTTTAAATAAAATAAAGGATAAAATCTGATTTTTCATAAGAATTTAAAATAAATTTTAATATTCATAATTTATTTTAAAAACTGATTTAATGTTAAAACTCTAATTTTTATGATTTAACAAATAAAATAATATATCCCGACTTTTTAAAAAAAAACAATCGTCAGACTTCGCCAAGCTTGAGATGTTGATATTTTGAGTGATCAATAGCTTTTTATATATATAAATTAAGGTATTTCTATTCTCTATTTAAAAAGGATATGGAAACTATTAATATTATTTAAAATTTAATTATTTTATATTTTATATTTTTTAAACCATTAAATTATAGTAAAAATACTATTTTATAAATAATAATTTTTATATTTTTTACTATTAATCTCATCTATACATTTAAATTCATTCAACCTACAAAAAAAATATAAATTTTCAAGTTTTACATAACATAAAAGAATCATCGATCTCTCTTTAAAAAGTGTTACTTTGTTAGGTAAAAATTATCCAAAATTAGTTTTTTAGTATTCTATGAATTTATTTTTTGAATGCTATTAAATGCCAATTAAGTATTAGATTTTATGTTAATAAATTCATAAAAATTTCATGTTGATTTTTACTTTTATTTTTACCCATTTATCAACTTATTTAATATCCATGAGCAAGGGTTCATGATTCAATTATTATATACCCTTTTATCAACTTTTATTTTTACCCATTTATCAAATTATTAAATACATGTCCCGAGCTGCTTCATTGTGCATGTTGAGGCAGAAAGCAATCCTAGAATGGAAGGTAATTTAAGGCTCCATTGCACCATCATGGATCGCCTTCCATTTCACCAAAAATATTCGGGAAAAACCCTGAAATCTGCTTGAGTTTTTCTTCTTCTTTGTAACCCCCGAACTGCCTAAAACTCCCCCTATTTATCAATAACCGACCACCCCCTCAACTGTATCATCCATTCAGTTTCTTTTATTACTATTATTATTATTATTATTATTATTATTATTATTTATTTTTGGTTATTATTTTTTTCTATTTACTTGTGGCCTTATTTATCTTCGAATACTCAGACAAAATTTAGGTATTATAAATTTACAACTGCCCCTCTTTGCTCAATGATGTGGAACAGGATAAGAGCAAAGACCGAAAAGACACAAATTTCTTCTAGATTTCTTGGCCACTTTTACGCTACCGAAGCTTGAAACTGTTCTTCTCATTAAGAATTTATTCAAGCAAATTACGTGTCATGGAATCCGTGGTTGTTATTCTCATTATGAAATTCCTCGTATTCTATGAAATCTGGAGTTGTTCTTCTCATTATGAAATTCTCCAGGGTCTGAAGCTATTTTTCTCATTATAAAATTCTTCAGACAAATCAAGTGATGGAAGCCGAGGTTGTTCTTCTCATTATGAAATTCCTCGTATCACATGGAATTTGGAGTTGTTCTTCTTATTATGAAATTCTCCAAAGTTTGAAGTTGTTCTTCTCATTATGAATTTCTTCAAACTTATCAAGTGACGGAACCTGAGACTGTTCTTCTCAATATGAAATTTCTCGTCTCCGTGAATTTGAAGATTTTCTTGTTATTACGAAATTCTTCAGGGTCTGAAGTTGTTCTTCTCATTATGAAATTTTTCAAACAAATCAAGTGATGGAATCCGAGGTTGTCCTTCTCATTATGGAATTTCTCGTATCCCATAAAAACTAGAATTTTTGTTGTTTTGATTGGTTGTTTGAATTCCTTTTGAATCTTGAATCCTTCTCTGCAAAAGCGTTGATAATCACATCCTTCACATTATGAGCTCAAGAATTCAAATTCATCTTTGAACCTACGAAAAGATAAGCCATCAATTAATACAGATTCAACATAGATTAAATTGAAAAACTTTATCTTTTCATTTGTCATAGTCATCTCTTCTCTGCTCAAGCCTGAACATTTTTTCGTCTGAACCCATTGTTGGTTTAATTTGATTGATCCCGCTCAAGGTTGATTTTTCTACATAGAACACAAATCTTTAATTTCTTATTTCTTTTCTTTTTCGCACTTTCTTTTCTTGTCTTTTCATTCTTTTCTTTTTAATTTTTATTTTCTTTCTTTTCTTTACATTTTTTTGTTTTTAACACATCATCATTTTATTTTGATAATACTTGAAAAATTTTCATCATTTTCAAAGATATATGCCCAAATGACTTAACATCAATCCCGAAGATCTTAATAATGACCCGAAGGATTTAACAATGGAATTTGGAGTTTTCTTTCTCGTTACAAAATTCTCTTCCCACTGAAGAGTCTGAAGCTGTTTTTCATCAAGTAATTCAATTGGTTGACTTTTCTCCTTTAGAGTCTCATCTTCCTTTTGGACTCTTCTTGTTGCAAATCTTGGATCATGTTAAAAAAATCATCATGCTTTATTAATATGATCCTAATACAAATATTTCTATTAAGATGCATGAATGTTAATTCAAGACCACTTGGGTGAAATTTCAACTCCGGGGAATGCTCATAATTTCTTGATTTATCTCTCGGCAGATCTTGTTCGACTTATCTGGTAATTCATCCCACGCTCAGGTTCAATTTTTAAGATCTTTGTTTTTTGCTCTAAAATGTCTTTTCAGGTTTTCACTTTGGTTGGTTTTTTTCTTTTTTCGCATTTTCTTTTCTTTTTTCTTTTCTTTTTTGTCTCTTTTTGTTTTGCAACAAATGAATTCTACCACGATCTCAATAACGCTTGTTCTTGTCTTTAGCATATTCTTCTCTTGTATTTTCAACCTTTGAAAACAAGAAAGGATCTATTTTGAGGAAGATTTATTCTCTACTCTGAAGGAATTCATCATTTACATTGCCTCGACTTTCGAATTTCTTATAATAGTATATTCTTTTGACACTCTTTTGTAGCATTAACCCACTCAAATTTGAGCATAATTGTCTCATTTTCTAGTTTTAATATTCACCCTTTAGAGCTTCTTTGTCTTATGGTGTCTCAACAATAATTATTCCTTCATTTTACGAATTGATCCTTTTATAATTTGCCCCAAATAATGGTAAATGTTCTCTATTTGCCCCAAGTTTACTTATGTCATCTTTGTTGCTCGAATATTTTTTTTCCATTCTGAACTTTATATGTTCCTTGTCATACTTTCCATCATTAATCAAGTACCGAGGCCACCTTCTGTTCTGCCTGCACTTAAAGGATTAGTACATCATAGTAATCCTCATGAAATCCTTTGCTTTTCTTGTATCTAATGAATTTATCTACAAGATGCTTGTTAAAACGATAAGCTGAAGGCTCAGGATATTATTTTATTAATTTTAAGAACGTTGAATAATTTGATAGTCATGGCAAACAAGAAAACATAAAATTAGGCCTTTAAGTACCAAGTTCAACAAGGCCTTCGAACGAATTTGCAAAGATCAACTCCAATGTTATCCTTTTCTAATTTATAGGACTTCTATGAGAAACATTACCATTTCCTAATTCTACCCTGTTTAAGTGACACTCTTTGCCTCACTAACTCACTATGCCAAATATTTCTCTCTTTTTTGATCTCGATCAAGCATTAAAAGACTGAAAATCCTTCAAGAAAGGTTAATTATCACGTGGATCATTATCACGTGGATCTAAACATGCTCTGATAAAATATTTTTCTTCTCTTTTTTCTTATGGATCACTATAGACTGTCATTTCTGGGTTTTCACCCCAGAGGTCATTTCCTTTTCACCACTTCTTTTGACAGTGGCTTATCTCATCAAAATATTTCACAGAACTTTTTTTTTTATTTTTTCGATTGCTTCAACTTTCATGTCGAAAATTTGAACTTGACTCCTTAGAAACAAACTTATTCTCTTATTTTTTTTTGAGTTGATTTAGAATATTCCTCCTCACTCATCTTGTTTTTCTTGGTTTTGTACTTTACTTTATTTTGCGCCCCTTATCCTCAAGACACCCCAAATGTATCTCACTTTCGAACACATTTTCATCCATTTTACCCCCAATGTAGGGGTGATCCTTGGTTTAGGTTGAATCGAAAGAAAAACAACATTAGGCTTAAAGGGGGCAACAAATGATATTTTGCTTACTTTCTATCTTTGATAAGAAAGATCAAAGAATGTCAAATATCATCCTATACTTGAATATTTTTGAAGAAAAACAACCTTCAGTTGGACGATGTTTTGTGTTATCACTTCATTCGAAGACCGTAGTCAACAATGCTTGAGAGGAAATTCACTCAAAATTTGTATAGGGGATTTTTTCCGTGATTCTTGAACACTTATTCATGTTTTCCTTTTGGCTTAAATAAATTAGAAATGGGTCATATTAGTAAAGTTGATCTATGATTTTGGTTTGAGGTCACTCTTGCAATTGGTATTCAAGACTTGAAAGAAAGGTTTCAGTGATGATATTTACATATATGTATGGGCGATCAGAAATTAACCCATAACAAAAGAATCCAAGGATATGAAAAGTTTGCCACTTGAAAAAAATATAGGAAATTAAGTATCATGAACAAATAAATTAAAATAGCCTCCCTTACAAAGGAGCTCCAATGCTCGTGGGTAAAAGCAATTGGAACGATTCAAGGTATTACTCCGCAACGGTTCAAAAAATGTAGACATGTCCTCTACGATTTGATTGTATGCTAAACATCAAAAGAAACTGGAATAAATTTTATTCACCCCATTTCTACCATCGACTTTGCTATTTCTTGCTTCCATTTCAGAGTTGAATTCTCGAATTAAGAGTCATCAATGTAACTTCTCCTTTGGTTTCCCCCTGTTTGGTCTTATGTTCCTAGATTTCATCTTCATAATGAAGTTAATAATTTCATGACTCAAAAAAATTTCCCCCCACTTACTTCGTTTAGGGTGAACAAAATGTTCGAGGTCTTCTCAATTTATCGGCATCATGGTCGAACGCTTTATTGCTGCTTCCATAGCTCAAAATATGATCTTTTGGACTTTCTAGAGATGCCTCAATTGTTTTAAACTGAACTTGACCGTCTTTTATTTTTCAACTTCTTTTTGCATTTTTTTTCTTTATTTTTCTTCTTTTACTACTCTTTTTTTTATCTTCTTCCTTAACATCTTCCACTTCTCGTGAAGTGCCCCACCTCATTCACTGGTACTTCATCTTAGACACTGTTCTCTACCTTGGGCTTCTCTGGTTGTATCTCTTCGACAGGCTTTGAATCGCTTGGCATTGTTACACTTACAGTATAATTCCATGGAATCCTTCGTGTATCCTTGAATAAAAAAGGTGCTGGAGGAGTAATCACTATATGAGGGGTGGTTACTGGTTTCATTTACCCTAATGAACTCTCATTCTTTTTTCGGGCCAAAATGACCAACGACCTGTCCACGCTGTATTTCGGCACGATTTTCTCGGACGTACACACATTCATCATTCTTCGCTCTCCTATCTTGGCAAACAATTCCACCTTTTTGTTGTCCATCATCCCTTGCAGCAAGCTTTTGAACTCAAAACAATACTCAATCTCATGTCCTTGCTCCTGGTGATACTCACAGTATAACTCTAACTCAACAGGTTCTCCCATCATCATTCCCTGCCATATAAGACCATTATCAAACAAATGATTGAAAACCCACTTCAACGGTGATCTGATCTCTGATACACTCATCTTTACTTGCTTCATCTGTCCTTCTTCTTCGATCATATTCACACCTCGTCCCCCATGGTTTGGTAACAGGTTCGTGGATACACTGGGTTCATCAAATTTTAGCACCCCAATATTGATCAAATTTTGAACTACCTTTTGAACGCTACACAGTTTTCAATGCTATGTCCTTGAACCTTGGCATGATATTCACAATGAGCCTTTGATCGAACCATGACGGGTATGGAGGCTGAAGTGGTACAATGAAATATAGACGTATCATATCCGCATCATATACTTGTGTGTACAACTCAACATACATTATCGGAATAGGCATAAAACTCATCTTTTTCCACTTGGAATCCCTCTTATTTAAATTCTGCAAACTACCTGCCCCTACTCCTAGATTAGATATGGTAACATTTCTCGGTGCCTCGTACACACCAGCACTTTTTACTTCATTATCTTTCCTTCTGTGACTTCACTTAGAAGTATCAGATCCTTATATTCTCCCACTTTTGATGGTTGTTTCAATAAGACCCCTGTAGTAACAATCTGAGAAAAACTTTGCATTGAAGTAGTAAACAAACGGTCATACATCAAACCGTTTAATGTTTCTATAAACATTTGCGTTATTTCACTCTCAACCAATGGGGGTTGCACCTAGGAAGCCAAATACCTACATCTTTGGGCATATTGTCAGAATGTAACATCCGGCTTTTGCTTCATCTACTGCAACATCACTCTAGTAGGTCTCATTTCCAATATATGTTTGTAATTTTCCATAAATTCTCGATTCAAGTCTTTCCATGTTTTTATATTTTCCCTACTCAACTGTGTGTACCATAGGATCATAGAACCTTTAATGGATCAACAACTTTTCGTCTTTATTGAAAGTGTCCATTTTTCGGTAGTACATAGTCATGTGGTTAGTTGGGAATGTAGTTCCATCAAACTTCTCAAAATCAGGCATTCTAAAATTCGGTGGTAAGACTAGATCGGATACCAAACCCAAATCAGATGCGTCGGTGCCTTGATTAGTGGTCCCTTATATCTTTAGTATCTTTGCCTCCAGTGCTTAGAAATGATCATCATACCTTTTCTCCATATCCTGCCGCATCTTATCTACCTCATTCATAAAATTAAGATCTAAGACTTCATTTGCATTTGGAGTAATAAACTCGGCAACTTCCACTAGGTGACTCGCAAATGCCCCCGCTAAATTAATTTGCACTTTTGTAGGCACAAACTGCACTTCAGGCTGCCCTCTTATGTGAGATGTAGTATCCGTCTGACGTTCTGTCTCATTTGATCCTCCCACTCGCGCTTTATCCTTCTCAGATTCCTTTGGTCCCAATAAAACTGTCAATTGACTGATAATATCTGCTTGAGCCTTGGCAATACTTTACTTCATGTTGTTTTCTATTATATCCAATCAATTCTGAAACTCTGTACGATCATTCTCTAAATTACTTAGTCTTACTTCCATTGCCAGCGTTTTAGTACATGAGCAAATTGAGTATGAGTGGGTATGATTGCAACTTAAGTCTTCCCTGACATAGAACCTTTTCTTTAAAATTTTATTTTTAAAATTAACGATGCACATGATGTATGAATGCATGTATGCATTGAGGCATTCAATTCGAAAAGCATCGTCTTAAAAACATTCGTTTGTCCAAAAGGTTCATATACAAGGTAAAGATAATCAATCATCTACTACAGAAAATTGCTAGCTCTAATCCCCAAGTTGGTCAACTCATGTAGCAATCGTACGATGACTTCTCCATGCTCCAACTCTACATTGGGTTGCTTCAGAAGGGTTGTAGCTTCGCTCGACAATATATGCACATATGAGGCAATGTTTCTGACATGTTCCTTGAAGTTGAATAGCTCATTGTTCCGACTTTGGAAGGTATGTTGCGCTGCTTCATATTTTACTTTCCATGCTCTAGTGTTTTGGCATAGGGCTCTTTCGTAATTGGCTAGCTTCTCACTCAACTCTTGTACCTTGTTTTCAAGTAAAACAATCCTCTGTTGTAATTCTTTTTCTTTTTTCCATCTGAACCTTTTCTTCGTTATGATATCTGGTAACTCCTCTAGTTGTTCCATTTGGTTTGTCAACTTAAAGTTTCTCGCTTGCTCTTCCTCTAGTTTCTTCTTGGCTTTTCTACTTGTTTCTCTTCCCTCACGAGACTTCCTTTCATAAAGTTTCTTGTAGTCTTCCTTATTTTTTCCATCTTAACTAAGCGGACCGAAAAATCTTGAACCCTCTTTCTTTCACTTTTATTCTGATGCTTTTTTATGACCTTCATGCATCTCTCGTAATTCCTTCAGATTCTGACTTTATTTTTCGTTCTGAATTGTCAACTCTTTCTCTTTTCTCTCGTTTGTCAATACTTGATACTTTGTCATGTTCAACTCTTGTGTGAGGTCATAAATCACCTTCTCGTACCTTTTCAAATCTAACTCTCGATCAGGCTTCAATATTTCTAATGCAGATGCTTCATGGGACACTCCACTTGATGACCCAACATTCCTCGTTATCTCCTGGAAAGTCCTATCATTCATTCTTTGCGTTCTCCACTCATCATATCAGGCCATAAGTTCTAAATCTCGATAAGGTTGAAATCTCTTGAATGTATCTTATTCCTTCGCAATTTGTGCATTTCTTAATTTATAGCCATCGTTTTTGTATGTGTACTCGAAGCCCACCATCCCTGTTGTAGCTGGTATGAGCTGTCTGGACCCGAATTGCCCAGAAACTAAAAGTGGGCAGTAATTTGTTCTACCCCATATTCTTGGCAATGGAACCCAATACATTTCTCCACATCTATATAAAATGTAGTTCCTCTATTCAACCAACAGGCTTTCCAAACAATATATGCATCTTTCAAGTTTCGAAAGAATTCCTCCCATTGTCTCTCATCTTTCTTCTCTATAACACAATCTTTCAAATTCTCCTTAATAGGCGAATACGAAGTCCTATACCTTAGTGCTTGGTACGGTGTACTAAAACGATGACCTCTTAACTAGACCTTTAGCAACTGTGTGCATCCCCCAAATCTTCCTTCACCAGACTTCTTACATGCGGACAACGATTTGTATGTCTTGGCTAAGATACCATGGGCTGGATTCACACATTTAAATAACCTTTCAAACAACCCAACAGTGAATGGGTCTATATGTTCCGGGGTTCTTGTTAATAGTACTCACTCATAGATACATAAAGAATATATCTTTCTTACCTTGGAGGGATCTTCACGACTAACAACTATTAACTCTTTCAAAACTTTCCAACTTACCCTTTGTTTATCCTCACTCATGTTTTCACTATCGTGACTTGCAATTTTCTGATCCCAAAACTATTTCACCTTTCCTGTGATCTGTGTCAAATTTTTCTTAAAGCCTGAAGTACTATTTGGTTTGATGAATACCTTGTCTCTCCTGATTACGGGACTATTGATCAGGAACTCATATTCCTCCAATGTAGGTTTCATGTTGACTCGTCCGAAAGTGAAACAATTATATACTAGATTCCAAAATTGTGCTATTTCTCTAAGTAATTTTACTTTCAATAACAACGCTATGTCTTCAAACTCTCTTCTAAATTGTTCCCTTATATCACTAGTTCATTGATCTCATATTTATCAGACTTCTTGAAGACTGGGATTCTGAGCCGTGTTGATCTTTACATAACCTTTCATTGTTGACGTACTTCCTAGAGGTAGGCTATCTCCTTTCTCATGTTGAATTGCTTCTGACCATGCCCAAAAATTTGTATTATCATATTCTATAATGATCCTTTTGGACATTTATGAAAACTTTTAACTTTATTATTTCTCGAATCAATGCCAATGCAAATGATATGACAGATAATAAAAACAATAAAAGAAAGAAAAGAAAAACAAAACAAAACAAAATTCGTGTTAGTACAGTGAATACATGATATGAACAAAATAATCATAATAAAAACTATACTTAAAATAACCAGAGAATAATTTATGTTGTATAAAAATAACCAAAGAGCAATTAAACAAAGAAACCCTAATTTGGCGGCATTTCGATAGCATATCACCTTATCTTTTGGTCCTTGTTTGGATCTATTAAAGGTAGGTTTCTAATCTACACATGCGGGTTCAGATCTAGACTCTGGGTTCCCGAACTATCGTTACCGTACACTACAGCGATAAAACATGGATTTAGTAGTATAGGCCCATTACAACGAAGGTGAAGACCCTACGACGTGTAAGGTTAGTATACCAGAAGTAGACATAAATCCGAAACTCAGAGCTGGAGCATCACGTCGGATTATGTCTATCTCCCACTCAAGGGTAAAAGCTCGGGTTGAGAGCTTATACATGAATGACAGATATATCACACAAGAAAAAACTACCCTCATTCGTCGAAAAATTCATTCGATAATCTATTGAAGAAAATTATATTATTATTCAAAATGACAAAATGCCACGTGTAATTAATTATTAGGCCTGACTCTAAAAAAAATATCCCCAGCGGAGTCTTCAAGCTGTCGCGACCATTTTTAAAAGCATGAGTGTGAAAATAGACTGGTGATTGAATTTTGAAAAATTTTATTGTTTTTATTTGCTAATTAAGAAATTCGGGGTCATGTTAAAAACGTATATAATTTTAATTTTAAAATGATTTGGAGTTGCCATCGACCACTTTGGTAGGCCAGACACCATAAAATAAACCAAAGATTCGTTTTTAAAAATTTGGGTTCGGGAGTCGATTACGCGTAAGGACGACTCTTACGAGTGCCCGAGATTGGTACCTTATTAATTACACGTGGTATTTTGGCATTTCGAATAATAATATTAATTTCGCTCATCATTTTCAGATGAATATCGTTCGAATGAGGATATCCTTTTGGATAAGAAAATACATTTCTTTTAAATACGAGCTTGGATAAAATGTCCTATAATAGGAAACCTTAACTCGTATTTTGAAGAAATATAGGTTCTGCTCCAGAAGGTTTGAATGCATGATCAATTATTATCTTATCGATTTTTAAGTTCTAACATATAAGGCTCCTTTAATTAAATGATTAAAGTCTCATTAAATTATTAATTTACCAAGTGTATTATGATAACATCCAAACGATTGAATACTACCATCTCGACACTTAATAAAATTAATAATACTATTAGTGTTTCTAATCATTTACCTAATTAATTTTATTTAATTTTAACCTTAAATTATTTATCATTTTCTAGGTTTCGACGGCATGCGATACCAAAGTACACTCTTGGTCAACATAATGTTACGTCAAAACATTGACCACTTACTGTATCCGAAATATATGATTAAAATGTCAACATTACTATAATTATCTTCCTATTTAAAATTAATTATTTAATTAAAGTGACTAACCCTAAAAAGACTCTAATTTAATTATCTAAATGTAAATTAGGTGTTGTCCAGATAAACTATATAGTTTTAAAAATTATACAAACAAATAAATTAAACAATTAAATAAATCATTAAATAAAAGATAAAGGGTTAAATTAAATTTTATTAGAGAAATAAGAGCTCAAATTAACGAGAGTAATTACTAATAACAAATGAAGTAAAAAACACTGACCATTTGGTTATTATTTATTTTTTCTATTTACTTTTGACTTTATTTATCTTCAAATACCCGAACGAAATTCGGGTATTACATATATAAAATTTTTGAACTCACATTATTAATTAATCATACTTAGTGTTTATCTTCAAATACCCGAACCAAACACCGACCATGAAGCAAGGAGCATGGACAGTATGTGCATTTTGTATGACAAGATGAGAAAACATAAATCTTTACTTTCAATCATCATGTAACTTCACAAAGGGTGCATAGCATTGTCGAACCAACATGTATCTATTCGGCCACACTCTTCGGAAAGCTATAAATCGACAGTCATTTGAAATTTGTTAACACATCGTTTATTTTATCAAATCATATATTGTGAGAATTTTCTCTTTAACTGCTTCATTGAACTATATCGACTTATCAAGCTTAGTGCTTATGACGTCACCGCTCTATTTTCTATCTTGATACTTGTAATTCTTGATTCTTTTATAACCAAAGATTCCAAATCCTTTCTACCATCCGAACATTAAATTCAATTTAACCCTATATCGACTTATCAAACTTAGTGTTTGTTGCGTTAACCCTCTATTTTTCATCTTGATACTTGTAATTCTTGATTCTTTTATAACCAAAGATTCCAATTTTTTTACCATCCTAACATTAAATTGAAACCGAAGAACCAAAATTAAAAATTAATCCTTAACCTCAAGGATTAAATGATGTTGCAAGATAAGCAGAAGAAATCACCTCTATGAGCCTCACCAATCAGCTTCTCGCTATTTGTGAAAGCCACCGAAGATGGTGTAATACGATAAATTATATCATAAGTCCGGTTCACCATGTCAGTCATGGTCTTATCCAATAATAACCACTCATTTCTCCACTATCTTTCAACTCATTTTTTTCAACCAATGAATCTTCACTCATATTTTCCATGTCATTCTAAAAATATAATTTCTGGAAATTATATTAATGATATGGTTGATTAGTGGTGGAATGGGTGATTTTCATTAATTAGGGATCACATTACGTGGTGAGCCGGGCTTATGATATAATCCCTCGTGTAATACAGTTACCTTGTTCATTGGCTATGATTTCAACATGACCGTTTTTGTAAACATAAGAATAAGTTGTACCGAGATTAATTCCAACGATTGTCACAAATTTAGTGACTTCCTCTTTTGCAATTGAGATTGCAAAGTGACTTCCTGGTTTTGCCATAAGCAATAGGATCATCGCTCTCAATTAATTCAAAGATAATTTTTTTTATAACTAAATTTTTACATTTTATCATAAACCTTGTGTCAAACATTTGAACCGCATAACTTTACCTTTTTAGTCACCACTAACAAATCTAAAAACAGACTTTGATTTGGTGACAGCTCCATAAGACTCCTAGTTGACTCTTTATACCCTTGAAAATTTGAAATTTATTCAGTTCACTTAAAAATTCATCAATAGAATCTTCAGAAATAATTACTCCTTTCACCGTCTGTTATTTCAGTCCTTTTGTCAACATTTCATCAAATTGTTGAATTTTACCTGAACCCATTTTCATAGCATCCCTAAATGAATCTGAAACTTGTGTCAGTTCAACAAAATTAATAAAATCTACATATTCACGCAATTGAATATCGACAGAAAAATCATTTGATTTCTAGAAAGCTTTTTCTAATAATCATTTTGCATCTGTCAAAAATTTAACTTGAAACTCTTGAAACATTTTATCAACAGAATTTTTCAAACGACTAAAATCTGAGTATAATTGATTTTCAGCCATTGGTGAAGATCAATCTGGGTTTTGATGCCTCTGAAACGGTACAAAATTGAAGAACCAAATTAAAAATTGAGAGAGATTAGAAGAAGAGAGAGACAAAGGAAGGAGTTCTCAAATAAAAAAATAATATTTCCATTCATTCGATATTATGCAATAAATTAGAGATTCAAACTTATAACCCTAAAATCTATCTATTTTCTCAAAAATAGAGAAAATCATATTTTCACTAATAAATCATTATTTTTAATGTTTTGTTAAGGAAACTCCTTAAATACAATTAAAACAATAAGAGACAATTACTAACTTAAAAACTACCACTCGAGAAATTACTAAAGCTCTAAAGAAGATGGACCACATCAAATAATTATTTTCGTTGTTTTATTAATAAAAACATAAATACCTGGTTGATGGAAGTGGGTGATAGTTTTTAACCTAAATTTTAAAATAAACTTTAAACAATATGTTTTCACAAATAAAAACTTTAAATAACTTAAAAATCCAAAATTTTTCATAATTGAATAATCTTCGTTATAATTTACCCTTATTTAAAACACGGTAAACGTGCATAAATCAACATAATTGCCATGAAATATTTATGTCTAATCCCCACACTTTTATTTCCTTGTAAATGTCGACTACAAAACCAACCCTGTATTTGCTTTTTTTGTCTTGCTTCTAACAATAATAACGGCAAATACATTGTCCGTCCTCGCAAGTGCCTTCCCCCAATTTTGGCCCGGGGAATGTATGCCTACAAGTTTGATCACAACATGTTGCATCGCATATTTGATCGCACGGTCCGAATATCATAGCACATCGATCAATTCTTATCAACGGATGCGCGTCGTTATCGCCGTTACGGTCGTCACCATTCACTTCAGCTATTTTAGAAAAAAAAAATTATTTTTATACTTTCAAATATATAATTATATATTATATAAGTTAAGACCGAATTATATAGTGTAAGACTGTCGAAGTATATTTGTTTTTTAGATGATTAGATGACTGAAACAGATATTTCAAATTAACACTTTAATTTCTTTTTCAAGTGATAATCTTTACATAACCAATGACGAATACAAAAAAAATATTTGAGGTGGGCACAGATGAAATTTTAAAATTTCAGGGTGTGTACAACTTATAAATATTAAAAAATTAAATATTAACTCATAAAATTTTAAAAAATTAAAGAAAAATGTGTAAACTTCAAAAAGTTTAGGATGGGCCTATACCCTACCCTATAAGTGCATCTGCATTGCATATAATCAACTGTTAATATTGAATCATTTGTTTTAATTATTTAACGATAAAAAAAAAAACATGTAAAACTTAAAAAATTTTACATTGTATAAACTTGATTCTACCCGTATTATATTTGAGATTACTTAACAACAATCAAAACTAAGAGATTGAATCAATCATATAATATATGCTTTGCGTGTTTAGTATTTATTTAACAATTAAAGTCTAAATTAAAGAAATTATATAGAAGAAAATAAGCATTAATTACTATTTTAAAACTTTAAAATTAAAACTATCAATATAAAAAAATTCTCAATTTTAGTTAAGAATAGTACCTGAGATGAACAGGAGAAGGATGGCGAGAGTACAAAATACTTTGAATAACTTAACCATTTTTCTAGAGTTTTCAATTCCTTTTGTTTTGCTTTGGACAAGTTTGGTTAAAGGTTGAAGATGTTTTTATAGGAGAAATAAAATTATGGTAACATTGTTTGAAATTTAGTGCTAAATGTTTTTCGCTTTTGGTATTGTTTTTTCAGGTAAAATAAATATGTTCTTTATTACACCAGATTCTTTTTTCTTTAATTGGTATTTAATATCATTATAGAAAAAAAAAATCTCAAAATTATTACCTACCATAGTAATTCCTTACATTGTTCTTTTAATGATTTAGGTCTTTTACACTGTTCAAATTTATGTCTAAAATTTGAAGTTATCCCTCTTAATAATAAATATTTTAAGATTCAAATTTGAACATTCGTTTTGAAAATATAATATATCTTACTATCATATCTAGAGCTCGTTTATACTAATTTTAATCTACAAACAAATATATTAACACTTTAACTGTATTTATTATCTTTACTAAATGAAAATTTCTCAAAATAATATATAAACTGAATACTAAAAAATTTATGTACTTGTTGATATTGCAAGACTATCAAAGCTTGCACGGATTTAAGTAGGGATGTAAAAACAGTTACTTGGATGTGTTTCAGGTCGGGTAAAATCAGATACTAGTCATTTGAGGTTGATTTGATATTTTGACTCAATTCGGTCGAGTGTGGGTCCATTTCTGGTCGGGTTCAAACGGCTCAGATCCAAATAAGATAATTGACAGATTTATTACAAGTTGGGTAGATTTCACGTCGGTTGCATTTCAGGTCGGGTTCTTTCAAGTCGGTTTTATTTTAGATCGAATTAATTCGGTTTTTAAATTCATATTAATTAAAATTATTAAGTTTGATTTTGATATGTTGAGTTAATCGATCTTGAAGTATGGCCAAGAGGGGGTGAATTGGCAATTTAAAAATTTGATCGGGAAATTTTTCGGTAAAATATGAAGTTTGAAGAACAAGAGATTTATAGTGGTTCAAGCTTCGAACAAGCTCTACATCCACTACCTTAACTCCCACTAAGGATTTTGAAACCAATTCACTATTGAATTCAACCTTTTTCTCGGTTCAAGGGATAACCGTTACAAACAAATCAATTTTCTACCCAAAATTGATTTGGACCTCACAAGGTGTTACAAGAGATTAGAGTGGGCTAAGAAGAATTCTCTCACAAGAAATAAATGCCCCAAATACAAACAAACTCTCCCCAAACTCATATTACAAATGATCAAAGTGAAATTACAAGAGTTGGGAGCAAGGATATGCAATTAAGTGCTTTGAGTTGGATTTGTGTGCTTGGATGTTCCTTGAGGTTCAATAGTCATTAATGTTGTTGAAAATGCTTCATTTTATACCATCTCATTGATTTCTAACCATTGTGGTTGTTGGGAATGTAAATAAGGCCGTTGAGACTTCATCTTCCCATCATAAATGCACTCTGATGCAGGTGGTATCGAAACACGAAGAACCTGTTTCGAAACAGACCAAGAATAGAAAGAGTCGTTGTGCATTTTATAAGAGGGGTATCGAACCATGCTTCGATACCTTTATGAAACTGTAAAGGTGGGTATCGAATCATGCTTCGGTACAAGTTATCCACCAATCAAAAATTAACTGCCACCAACGGTCGATTCATTTAATTCTAAAATAGCCGTTGGAGATTAAGGGGTGTATCGATACCTGTTTCGATACATGGAGTCAATTTTTAAATGATTTTAAATAATTAAAACCCTTGAAGTGCTTCGATACCTGGTTCGAAACAGAGGTTGGCAGTGAAGAAAAGGTATCGAACGGTGCTTCGATACTTGTTCTTGATCTCAAGAACAAGGCTTTAAAAACCCATGTGTATCGATACCTGTTCTTGGGGTATCGATACCCTTATGTAAAAACACTTAGAATTTTTATTTCAAAGTTCTTGGTTTGACTTAAAAACACAAGTTTGACTTAGGGACTTAAAAATTTATTTCAAATTAGTCTTTATAATTAATTGTTATATTAAAATCAATTTTAGTTTTACAATCTCCCCCTTTTTGATATAACAAAACCATTGAAAATTTTTAAGTTTAAATCAAGATTTTTGGATTTCAAAAACTTTGAAAAACTTTTGAAGACTCCCCCTTAATATGTGCATAACTTTAAATTGTAAAATTGGGTGGTTTCCTAACTTAAAAATACAAATATTTCTCCCCCTTTTTATTAGATCAAAATCAATGAAATATAAGACAATAAATAAAGCAAGATAATGCATTAAAGGAGAATAATTCATAACATAATCCATAGTATAAAGTACTTAAAATTCAAATCCAACATAAAAAAAATATCAAAGCATAAGGAAACAAAGTGCATAGGTTCTAATATGAATGCAACATAATGTTTAAAGAAACATAACTAATCCTAAAAGCCAATAGCAAAGCAAAAGATAAAGCGAAGAGCACTAATCGCCCATCTCATCATCATCATCATCCTTTTTTTCTTCCTCTTCGTCTTCTTCTTCTTCGTCCTCATCATTGTCGTCTTCATCTTGTTCATTGAGCTTTTGGCTATAGCGAAGAGCCTCAATGGAGATACGCAAGGCATGGCCTTGGGTCTCTAATCCCGTCAATCTAGTACTCATAGAGTCAAAGCTAGATTGGAATTGAGTGGTCATAGAGTCAAGTCTACCATCCATGGAATCCATGCGAGCACTTAAGGTACCAAAGTGATCATTCAAGGTACCAAATTGTGCATCCAAGTTGTCGAAGCGAGAGGTAAGAAAAGCCATCATGTCTACACTCGGAGCAACTTGACGAAGAGGCTCGGGATCAACGGGAGGGGGAGGAGGAGGAGGAGCACCACGAACCCATTCACCATTTGAAACATATTGGAAGTGGGCACGGTTTAGGGAAGTCTCACCAATAAACTCTTTAAGAGATCTCACTTTGTCGAAAGAGCAATCAATTTCCAAATGCAAAAAGATAGAGCTAAAGATGCATGCATAAGGAAAAGATTGGACAAGTGGGGTAGCAAGATTTTGGACATGCCAAACAATGTCCGAGAAAACGATTTGAGCAAGATTGGGTTGAATACCCTCACGAAAACATTTGATCCAATAACTATCCACTTGACGAATACGAGAGTACTTACCATTTGATGGACGAATCCACCAAGATATGATAAGATGAAGAAATCGATCGTTTATGTCAAGGGTTGTTACGGATCCGGTAAAATAACCAAGAGAGGTTTCATCGGTATTACCCTCATCCTCAAGACCAAACACATCTTCGAAGGTAGAGACATCGATTTGGAAAAGTTTGCCCATGAGAAAAGATTCAATGGCTACTAACTTTTTCTTGTCCGTGGGATCAAAAAGATACTTGGCATTAGTGTAAAAAATAAGGACAAGAGTTAGAAAAAATTTGTCGGAATGTGTGAGAAACCGTAAAATTTTGAGTGATTATAGCTTTATAATTAATTGTTATATTAAAATCAAATTAGTCCTTATAATTAATTGTTATATCAAAATCAAATTTAGTTTTACATGATACATATAAGTAATTAAGTAAATAATCGATAGAATTTGGGCTGAATGGTTGATCATTCATTTCGAATTAATTATTTAATATCTAACGTCTTTAACAAGCATGAATCTCATTAAAAATAAATATTACGCACTAGACTAAACAAAAATATCATGAAATAATTCATATCTTAAAAATTAGGCTAAATTAAAAAAATTAAAAATTAATAATAAATAAACACTGGACTAGAAATAATAAAGTTTTAAATTAAAAAGGATAAACATTAATAAAATAAAATATCATCTTATTAAAAACACTAAACTAAATTAGAAAAATAAATAGTAGTCAATTTGAAATAAAAATAAAGTTGCAAGGACTAATTTACAAAATTTATAAATTAATAATAGTTAAATTTGGTGAAAATTTTAATTTTAATGTACTTTAATACATTATAATTTATACCTATACAATATAGTTTAATAAATTTCAAAAATAGAAATATGAAATTTATACTATATATAGAATATATTCTATATGGAATATATTCTGTATACGAAATTTCTATTATATATAGAATATATTCTATTTATAAAATTTATACTAGGCATGAAATGATACTATAGATGACAATATAAAATATATATTATATATGAAAATATGAAATGTACAATATTATATATATAAAAATATATAATATGTATGTATGTATATGTATGTGTATATAATATATATTGTATGTATACTTATATATAAGTATGTATGTATGTATATGTATACATTAATATATGTACATTTATTACTTATATATATGCATATATACTAGATGAATATAATATACATTAATGTATACTATGTATATAATATAGTTTAATACCTATATAATATACTTTAATATATATAATATACTTATATATTATATTTTATGTATTATATATAATATATAGTATACTTATAATATATATAATATATTTTGATATATATAATATATTACTTAAATGTATACTAATATATGTATTTAATTTGTTTATGAATTAATGTATGTATATGTATTTAATTAATGTATGTATATTATTAATTCTTTAAGCACAACACTAATCCCTTAAGCCCAAATCACTAAACTAATTCTATAAGACCAATTTTTCAATAACTAAACTAATTCCCTATGATCAAGTTGAAATAATTTTAAAATATATAATCTGATTTTAATTAAATAATGACCAAATCGAATAAAAAATAAAATTTAAAACTTAATTTTCGAGTGATCATAATCAAATTAAAATAATTATAAAATAAGGTGTAGATCTGTGCGAGATTCGATTTTTTAGGCACGAGCTATATAAAAGTATGTGGAATTTTTTACCCAACCTAGATTATTGTCAAACGAATATCTAAATTTAATCTCACTTTTTTATATTTTTAATCATTATATTTTAATCAAAGTTTATTATTTGATTATGTGTTGTAATAATAATAATAATAATAATCCAAAATTTTATTTTTTTTCCTTTTTTTATATAATAATTAAAACTTATTTCTAATTCCCTCCAAAAATTTTAATAACTTATATCCCTTCAAAAATTTTACACTAAAACTAAATTAATCTCAAACTTAAAAAATGAGTAGTTTATTTCCCTCTAAAATTTTGTCTTTTCACTCTTTTTTATTAATTTTATTTTTATTTTTTTATTAATTATTTTGGTTTAATTTAATTTATTCATAATTTATATTAATTTAATAAAAATATAGAATTTTTTTAATTATGTTTGTAATTTATGTTTTTATATTTTAATTTAGCTTAATTAATTCTAAGTTCAATAAGTTAATTCAACTTAACTAAATATTAATTTAAAATTATAATTAAAATTAAATACATTAAAACTAAATAAAATAGTAAATAAATTAATTTAATTAAATATTTAATAATAAATTTAAATATTAATCTGTAAATTAATTATCATATCTAATTCTATTTTTTAAGCGTAATTATATTTATCAATATTTTAAATTCATCAAATTGTAGAAATACTTAATTATATGTTATGTAAATATCAAGTTTTGTAAAATCAGGTTCAAAACAGGTTGCGTAAAATCAGGTCTCGGGTCAATTCAGTCGGGTAATATTGGTTATCTGCTAGGTCAGATTCGGGTTCGGATTCTTTTCAGTCGGATGCAGGTCGAATTTTGGATCCACATTAACAGGTTGAAATCAAGTTTGGGTCATTATCGGTAGGATACAGTTCGGGTTCGGTTACTACAATAATAGGTCCAACTCGGGTTTAGGTCAATAATAGTCGGATACAGATCATATTTGAGTCATTACATCCCGGGTCAAACCCAAAGTCGATTGGCATTTATCTGAGGAGCTTCATTAGTAGAAGTTACTAGAGACTCGATTGGCATAAATGGAATATAATTGCTTTCTGGAAGATCATGAGCACAACAACATGCATGAGAATGTGATTCTCCAATAGCAGTAATAGGGTTTTACACTTGAGTTTGATACGTTTGATTAAACCGATGCCAACAATAATCAACCAAGTGACCAAGCTTACCACAAATTTGGCATTGTAGCCTGGATCTACCACAAAATCTTCTAGCTGGGCCTGAGCATTCTCCACAAGCAACATAAGTATATGTGTATTCTTGGTGCAATTCTCGCAATGGTGGTGGTTGAGCTATAACAATTTTGTTGACTCCATCTAAAAATCGTAGCAGATCTTTTAATCGAGTTTTTGCATCAGAAATCAACGATACAGCTCCATCAAAAGTATATGGCTCCTTGCTATCCATGATTACAATTACTATAAATTCAAACTCTAAAGGGAAACCATTTTGTAGAATCTAAATCAAATAGAATTTGAACGGAATTGTCCAGGAATAAGAATTGCCCACAAAAATGAAATTGTCCGCAGAATGAAAATTGCTCGGGCAATTGACAAATGCAACACTATTTCAAAATACTTATATTTTATTCCTCTGAAACTTTTCTAACACTCATCACAGCCACTCTCAACCACACTTAACCACACTTTTACAAAGCAACAGAAAATACCTTTATATAGGTACTAGACATTATTACATAATAAAAACTAATAAGGACCATAATCTTTGTAATTCCCCATCAACTCCTAAAGTCTAGTAACTCCCATAATTCCTCTACTAAATTCCATAAATACTCCCATATTGGCTTTTGACATTTTAGATTTGTAACCCCCAATTAACTCCTTAATTTCATATCCCATTTAAGTTTATTTCCAGCAAAACTCCCCCGTAAACTTAAATGTTTCTTCCATCCATCATGCCAATCATCTTCTTGCATTTGTCGAGAAGTATTTTCGGTAGTGATTTTGTGAAGATATCCGCTACTTGATCCTGACTTGCCACATGCACCAATTTTACACTACCTTCTTTCACATGATCACGAATAAAACGAAAACGAACATCAATGTGTTTTCTTCTTTCATGATTCACCGGGATCTTTGCCAAGTCAATTGTTGATTTGTTTTCAACTTAAATCATAGTTGCATCTAATTGCTTCAGCTCCATCTTGCTTAACAAATTTCTAAGCCATATCGCATGACATACACACCAAGATGCTGCTACATATTCAGCTTCACATGCCGATAACGTCACGATCGGTTACTTCTTTGAAAACCATGTAAACGCAATATCTCCCATAAAGAACACATATCCCGATGTACTTTTTCGATCGTCTATGTCTCCACACCAATCGTTGTCGGAATACCCAACCAACTTGTAATCTTCTGCTTTTGAGTAGAATAACCCAAGTGACACCATTCCTTGGATGTAGCGTAGGATTCGCTTCAACGCCTTCCAATGTGAATAAACTGGCTCCTCCATGAACCGACTTATAATTCCTACACTTATTGAAAGATCTAAGAAGAGCTTTCATTTGAATACTCTAGTTTTCGTAATTCGCCTTTGTTAGACGTGGTAGCGACATTTGACCCATCACATTCGTCATAGCTCTGATACCAATTTGTAGAATCTAAATCAAATAGAATTCGAACGAAATTGCCCAGGAATAAGAATTGCCCACAAAAATGAAATTGCTTGCAAAATGAAAATTGCTTGGGCAATTGACAAATGCAACACTATTTCAAAATACTTATATTTTATTCCTCTGAAACTTTTCTAACACTCATCACAACCACTCTCAACCACACTTAACCACACTTTTACAAAGCAACAGAAAATGTCTTTATATAGATACTAGACATTATTACATAATAAAAACTAATAACTCCCATAATCTTTGTAATTCCCCATCAACTCCTAAAGTCTAGTAACTCCCATAATTCCTCTACTAAATTCCATAAATACTCCCATATTGACTTTTGACATTTCAGATTTGTAACTCCCAATTAACTCCTTAATTTCATATCCCATTTAAGTTTATTTCCAACACATTCAAAATGGTAGTGACTTGTTCAACTTCAGATACGGGGCTGCCACGAATGGCAAGATCACATATTTCTTTAATTTTGTTGGCATACTCATGAACTGAAAGATTTCCTTTCTTTAGGGTTCGCAGTCTACAATATAAATGCATGACTCGAATGGTGGACATGTTTGAGTAGCATAAGACCAGAGTATTCCAGATGGAGGAATATGAATCTAACCCGACAAGATGTGGGAGAATGGATAGACTGTCACGACCATTTTAACACTAAAAATGTGTGAAAATATAGTCTGACGAGTGAATTTTAAAAAATTAAGTTTTATTGCTTTTAAATCATTAATTTGAAAATCAGGGTGTTACTAAAACACGTAGTATTTAATTTTAAAAATGATTTAGAGTCGTCATCAGTCACTTTGGTAGACCGGACACCATAAAACAAACCAGAGATTCACTTTTAAAACATTTGGGTTCGGGAGTCAGTTACGCGTAAAGACGACCCTTACGAGCGCCCAAGATCGGTACCTTATTAATTACACGTGGCATTTTGGCATTTTGAATAATAATATAAATTTAATTCGTTATTGTCAAATAAATATCGTTTGAATGAAGATATCCTTTTAGATAAGAAAGTATATTTCTTTTAAATACAAGCCTTGAATAAGACGTCCTATAATAGGAAACCTTAACTCTTATTTAAAGAAATATATATTTTGCCCCAAAAGGTTTGAATGCATGATCGGTTATTATCTTGCCGATTTTAAGTTCTAACCTATAAGGCTCCATTAATTAAATATTTAAAACCCTATTTAGTTATTAATTTACCAAGTGTATTATGATAACATCCGAACGATCAGACATTACCATCTTGACACCGAATAAAATTAATAATTACTATTGGTGCTTCTAGTTATTTACCTAATTGATTTTATTTAACTCTAACCTTGAGTTATTTTCTATGTTTCGATGACAGATACCAAAGTACACTCTTTTGGTCAACATAAACACTGACCGATTAGTGTATCCGAGGTATATGATTAAAATGTCATCGTTACTATAATTATCTCCCTATTTAAAATTTATTTAATTAAAGTGACTAACCCTAAAAAGGCTTTAATTTAATCATCTAAGTGTAAATTAAAGATTTTCCTAGTAATTATACCACATGAGTTTAAAATATGTAAGCAAATAAATTAAATACATAAATAAAACAATACTAATTAAAAGAAACAAAGACTTACCGTCCTAATTCTAATTAAAAGTTATAAGGTTCAATTGAAAAGCATTTGTGACATAAAAATTGATGGTAAATTCAGTGATTTAATTGGATGAAATTAAACATATACAATTATGATATCACAGAGACTTACCATGTAAATTGCTTCATATGACGTTGGTCATTTCGATTGAGCAATAACGGGAGTTATAGCATCCATCTTGCTACAGCAGCAAAAAAATTTGCTTGACACCAAGAGTGAAGGCAAGCAAGGAATGCTCACATGTCCATAATCCAGGGGCATCAATGACAGTGCAGTAGCACTTAATAATTTCAAACTTCCACAAAGCTTCAATAACTTTCCATGGAACTCTCCCTTCGGTTTGGTGTGATCATGTCCAATTTCTCGGCTAATCCTTTAACAAAGGCAACACTCGATTCAATGGCCTTGGTTTGCTTTCAGTTTTATCAAACTTTGAGACAAGCAAATCCAACATCCCCCGAGAAACTGCAAATCCAAGACTCAAAAACCATGAAGACGAATTCTCCCCCTCTTTTTCCATAACCGAATGCCCCCTAAAGTAATGTCTCTCCGTAAAAATCATCCCCCATCGAATATGGTAACCAAATAACTCCTGGTAACTGAAAATTCCATTCAATTTTTATTTTTTATTTTTTATTATCTTTTTTATTATTATTTATTTACATAATATTATTTATTTATTTATTTTTATTTAATATTTACTTGTGGACTTATTTATTCTCGAACCTCGGACGAAATTCGGGTATAACACAGACTTCGCTTTTGATAACAACCAGGATGCAAAAGAACTATCATGTTTAAAAAATGTTGATGTGCAAGATTTGGTGCTTTTGACCCATTAACGTTCACCAAAAATTTCTTCGATGGTGTATATTGTCACGGGTCAGAGTTTTGCCGCAGGGACAACCACCCGTGCGGCATTTTAGGTCTTTCGCATACTCGAGGTTAAGCCTTTATCATATCCGATGCTCACTGGTTTCGCCCTCCCATGGGATCATCAGGGAAGCGGGGACAGCTCCCGACCAGTGTGGTGCGTGATCAACACGCCCATCCGAAGATAGGTCGACTGCTCGGCACATACTACATCCTTATTGCTATTCCGCTCCCAAGCATTAAACACAACCAGAAAACATCTCGTTCGGTCCCGCGTTGTCACGACGAACGGTCCGTGACAATATGTACTGTCAAGATGATGCTTCAATCCTTGCCCACGAATCATCAACAACACTTGTTGATGCCATAGAAGGAAACTACTATCTTCGTGATGCACACTGATTTGCATGTTGAAGAAGCCTTGACCGGTGGTTTCTTCAGTGGCATTATCTTGATCAGGTTGCATGGTGACGACGAAAAGAAAATCGCAGCATTGGAAGACACGTAGTAGAAAATGACTTAGAGCACCATAATGAAAATGGCGAAAAATGCCATGTTAAGTAACATAGATACTATAGAGAAACTTTCATATTTTATTGAACAAGATGGATGATTATGAAGCTACATTACAACTCTATTATAGGGTTCATGGAGACCTCATCTCCTTTGATAACTAACACTAACAACTTTAACATACTCAACAACTTTATTTTGAGCTTCAACTAATTTTTTAATAGAATGACGTGATAAAAAAGGTTCAGAATATAATTTCTCTTAAAAAATCATATATACACATCTACCATATCTTCTAATGTCAACAAATGTTGAACATACTTGAATAGGTGAAACGAATTCCTTCGTATTCTCATCCAACTTCCCTTGTTGTGCCCATAAACTTTAATTATAACCGCACCTTCCGATATTAGTAGTAGCATTCAAAACTTCTGTGTAAAATAGCATTCAAACCTAATAATCGAAAAAATAAAAAATATGTATATAAAATTAATCAAAGTTTACCATCCAAAAATACTTTAATTTGTTTTTATTTTTCTGTATTTAATCATAAATTAAAACGATTTTTGGTAAATATGAATTTAGATCTCAAGTTTGAAATAAAGTAATTATTCATTAAAAATTTATTTCATGGTTTGTCTAGCGTGAAAAATCTTAAATCATTAAGAATAATAAAATAAAAAATTTGAATGTAAAAGCTATCTGGATTAATACTGATGTTAAAATCTTAAATTTTTGGTATTGATCTTTAAAGAATATAGGTATTTTCTTGACGTAAAACTCTTTGACGAGAATAAGAGAAAAACAAGTTAACCTAATTCTTGGGGACCATAACAACTCTATATAGATTTAATATTCAACTATTAAGTATTTATAATTTTGCCACTCATCGAATTATAAATACATCTTATGGTATCTACATTTTTATTTCTATGACACTTTAATACATATGACACGCTTAACATTATTGGTCACTTAATTTTGTTTCATATTTTATAATAGTATCCTACATTTTATATATGTGTCCATATTATTGAATTTTAATTCAACAATCTCCCATATGGTCAACATATGTTTTTTTGACAAATGTATAACCTTATGAGCTCAAAAATTTACTATTATATAATTGATATTCTATAAAAATCTCGTCAATCAATTTTATTTATATAAAATTAAAGCAGTCTTCGTCATATTAATCATGACTGAACTCATCAATGGTCATATATACAAAATAATCAAATGACATAGATCAAACATGAATGTGTAGTATGGAAATTCCATGTAAATGTGAATCGAACATATTTATTTTTAATTGGTCCTCCTAAACTTTAATGAGATCAAACTTTACTAAATTCAGAATGTACATAAGCCAAAATAACTTTATTTCTGCAGAAAATAATCTTGAATTAACTTTAAACTAAAGTAACCGAAATTGTATTTAAAACGAATGAATATTATAAAATAATAAATCCACATAAACTTTCTTTCCATATCATTTATATATAGGATTAAATATTCTACATCATATTCTTTGATTTAGAAATGTACAACCATCAAAATTAAAATATTAGGGTTTTTATATATTTTCTCTACTATAAAGTAACCCGATCCGAACACAAATACTCTAAACTCGACTCTTACCCGACTCGAACACAAATACCCTAAATTAGATTCCTATCCGACCCGAATATTTTTTAAAAAATCTAACCCGACCCGTTCCAAAACTAAATACCCTAAACTTGACTCCGACCAAACCTGACCCGACTTATAGAAAAAAATTGTAAAAAAATAATAATTTTTGAGGACTTAATTATAAAAAAATATAATTTTAAGGAATAAATTATAAATAAAAAATTAATTTTAAGGATCTAATTATAAAAAATATATAGATAGATGACCATTATTATAAATATCCCTAAAAAATTATAGAAAAAATATATATTTAGTCCTGGATCAGGTCGGGTCGGATATTTTACACCCTAAACCTGAATCCGACCCTATGCCACTTTAAAAATCACCTAACCCAAACAGATCCGAACCCGATTATTTATCAAAAAAATCCGACATGATCGGACCGGGTCGAGTCGAAACCCGATCGAGCCGGGTAAAATATGCATCCCTACTTTTACCAATTACAAAGAAACAGTTCAATCAAATATTTTCAGTGTTTTATAAACTTGAATTGCATGGATCCTCCTTAAAAAAATTAAGCTTTGTTTAAATATATATATATATATATATATTAAATATAATTTATTGAATAAATTTTATAGATTGAATATTTCTCATTATAATCCTTCAAAAAAACTCAATGAAAATCTTTACAGAAAATTGGAAATTTTATGTAGATTAGGTATTTCTTATTATATTTGTCTGCATTGTTTCTTTGAAATAGGCAAAAGATTAATGATTGTACATTTCTATGTAATAATATATATAAACCCTAATATTTTAATTTTAACTATTGTACGTTTTCAAATCAAAGAATATGATGCGGAATATTGAATCTTACATATAAATGACATGTAAAACAAGTTTATATGGATTTATTTATTTAAATAAGAGATTATCATGGATGATATGATAAGTCGGATTCAGTGAGGGTTCTGGCTAGGCGCAATAGGAGTGATTGCACAGGGATCCCGAAAAAAAGAGCCTCATATTTTGATAAACTACATTCATTAGATAATGTTAATCTCGAAATTAATTGAAAACTTTTAAAGACGCACTACACCAAAACAGATCTTTTCCGGTGTAGCAAAGGCCTTCTGAACAATTTCAGCCACCTTTTCCGATGTAGCAAAGGCTTGTTCCTTCAGTGGCTTGGCCATAATCAAGTCTATTTTTTTAATCTGAGTACCGGAAGATAATGCAACTTTTACGGTTGTTACCTATAGGAACAAAAATAAAGACCTACACAATTACTGCAAATCAAAGCTGAAAAAAATTGGTTTAGCATCAAGGTTGTAATATCACATAGCAAGTTGAGGTGATCGTATTTCACTACCGAGGGATGTTTACTCTTTTAAGATTCTAGTCTTCTAAAGTCGTGAAAAGACCAATCAAGTAGAAAAAAGAGACCTTGGTAACAAATGAAAGCATAGGCTCCACAATGCCATAATAAACTCCTTACAAGTTGCTTTTAAACTTTTCTCCAGCTCCTGAAAATAATTGAAAAAAAATGTGTCACACTATTGACGGCAAAGGGTCATTGGAGTTAGCTTCAGGTATAAAAGATTTAAAATTTCCTTTCCTGTCTTCCCTGACCTCTAAGTATCTGTCTCTGGTGCTCCTATTTTAAAACAACCAAGTAGACGACGATTAAAATATGATAGCTGTTCGAGATGGGAAAAAAACTAGAGATTGAACAATCTAAGCATCAAAGAGATCTTAAGAAAAGTAGAATTTATTTATTTTTTCACTATCTGTTGAAACTCGGAAAGAGTTTCAACTTAAAAATGCTAAAGAAGCAAGAATAGAATGGAAACATCAAGTAGTGCATTTCAATTAAACAGAAGTTTAGACTCAGAAAACTTACCAGCACGAGAGAAATCAAGTTCTTTGTGTAACAGAAAACTCCGTGTCAAAACCCATACTATTAATTAAAAATTGAACGACCAGAAAGAAAGCAAAGGAGTAATAAAAAAGAGAATGCTTAACTGCAAGGAAACCTGCAAGCGTTTCCGATGGAGATCGATTGACGAATTATTACATGGGTTTGAATGTTTAATTGCTCTTCTACAATGAACGGAAGGACAGATGGGCGAAGGGTTGCTAGGTTTAGGTTTAGAGTATATTGGCGAACTGCTGACGGTGGCGGTGAAGACCACGACGGAGAGATATGGGGTAGATCGGGGCTGGAATAGATTTGAGAGAGTTGAAGGGTCGGGGGAAAATTCCAGAATCTGGAATAGATTGGCATTTCTCTTCCCGCCCCCAAGTAAGGGAAAGGTCCAGACGTTAGAAGAACAGTTCAGAGAAATGCCAAGCGAAGCTGAGACTGTGAGACAAGAATGCGAGGAAGAGAAAAAGGTCTTACATAGAAGGATCGCTGAGTTGGAATCTGAAAATGAAAGACTTGAATATGATGTGACATATTTTAAGAATCAGTCGAACAAGTTTGAGAAACAGCTAGATGTTGTGAATGTGGATTTTAAGGATTTGCAAGGGGATTATAAAAGGCTTCAAGAGAAATTAAAGAATGCCAACTTGAGAAAAACTCCAAAAGAATGGGAAGAGGAGCTCCATGATCGTGAGAATGACACAAAACGTTGTATAAAATTATTGAAAACTAAAGAAAATCAACTAGAGGTGCTTGCAGCTGATCTACAAGTGACCCAGGAGGCAAACACGACAATTTTTAATGATCTCATGGTTAGTCGTGCCCAGAACCAAGAATTACAGGAAGTTTTGGTATCTCTACAGGGAATTATTCAAATTTACCAACAACAAGACTCAGTGGTCGAACTCGAGAAAGCTCAACTGGAAAACCAGTCTTTGAAGGAGATGATAGAAGCACTAGAAAATTCATTGCAACAACATAAAGATTTAATAGATGACCTGCAAAGAGATTTCAAGCTTAGTGAGAAGCAGTGGGACCAACGACATCAATTTGCACGAGGAGACATTAAAGTCAGAAATGACTTGATAAATGAAGCCCTTATTCAAATCCGTAAAATAGCAGAGCATATCACCAATATAGCGAAAGAAGCTGAAGGTTTGCGATTGTGGATCAACCCCTCCACACACTTTTCTGATGAGTGGATCAAGTTCTTGGATAGAGTTAAGAGGCTTAGGAATGAAGCTAGACCATATCGCCGAGTGTGGCGTTAGTTGTGTTTTTTTTTGTGTTTGTTAAAAACGTTGATGATGGTTTTTTTAGGAATATTGTTTTTCCCTTTAAGTTTTTTTTAGGATTCAGGTTTATGGATGATTTCTTTCAAGTTTATTCAATAATACCTCTTTTCTGGTTTATGCGAATATTGTTTTATCTTATCAATTTTCTAACCAACACCTAGTTGCATTCATTTTTGCATTCAATATTTTATCATTTTGCATATACAATGCATACATCTCATGAGCATTGACATTAAAAAAGAAACTAATTCATGGGAGTTCGATATCAGTGATACTGGAAACAAAGGACGATCATATCAATCATCCTCGCAACACGCGATTCAAGGCTAGAAAAATGGAAGAAAGACTTCAGAAGTTAGAAAAGTCTCAAGAGCAAATTACTCAAGATATCAAATGCTTAAGAGAGGACATAGCGAACAATCAAGAGAATCTTCTAAGCAAATTAGAGGATAAACTATCGCAACTATTATCCAAGTCAACAAGTGTTGAGAAAGGAAAAGCTCATAAAACCCATGAAGAGGATTCTCCATCTTTACATTTTGGAACAAAAGAAACACATCCTCAATTTGTGTTCTTGGCTAGTGGGTTACAATCTAATGTCCACAAACAAGCAAATCCCCATGGTGCTTCTGCTTTGAATATGTGGGCTGGATCAATTAAACCAGAAGTTCCAAATTTTGATGACCCGGTTGAGTTGGAAAAATTAAAGAAGTCTCAACCCAAATCTTCTGAGATAAATAACGATAAGTTCAAATTCTTAGAGGAAAGAATCAAAGCCATGGAAGGTACTGATGCCTTCAGTGGAACTGATATTATGGAGCTAAGCTTAGTCCCTGATCTAATTTTGCCTCCAAAATTTAAAGTACCAGAATTTGAGAAATTTGATGGCACAAGCTGCCCCAATGCCCACCTTACCATGTTTTGCCGCAAAATGACAGGGTATGGAAATGATGATAAGTTGTTAATTCATTGTTTTCAGGATAGTTTAGCTGGGTCTGCCATACGATGGTACAATCAGTTGAATAGAGCCCAAATAAACACATGGAGAGACTTAGCAAGGGCTTTCAAAGAACAATACAAGCATGTCCTAGACATGGTTCCTGATCGTCTAACACTCCAAAATATGGAAAAAAGGCATAATGAAACTTTTCGACAATATGCCCAACGATGGAGAGACATGACTGCACAAGTTCAACCGCCACTACTCGAAAAAGAAACAACTACTCTTTTCATCAATTCCTTAGATTCAATATACTATGAGAAGCTTGTCGGTAGCACCACTAGAGACTTCGCTGATCTAGTGACAGTAGATGAAGCAATTGAGCGTGCCCTTAAAAGCGGGAAACTTAACAGTCTCGAGGCTTCTAAAAAGCCATATGCCAAAAAGAAAGAGAATGAAGTTAATGTCGCGGGAAATGATGGACATCTATATCCCAAATATCAATCTCCACCACAATTCGTGTATCCAACAGGATATTTGAAACTCAATACAAACCCTTCAAGCCAAGAAAAACAATCACAAGGTGGACCCAGACAGTCAAGGACTAACACGGAAAGACAGTCTTTCACCCCTATTCCAATTTCCTACAAGGAGTTGTATGCTAAACTGTTAGAAGAGAGGTTGGTAT
Organism: Abelmoschus esculentus; assembly: GCA_035048815.1. Taxonomy (NCBI): domain Eukaryota; kingdom Viridiplantae; phylum Streptophyta; class Magnoliopsida; order Malvales; family Malvaceae; genus Abelmoschus; species Abelmoschus esculentus. The sequence continues at coordinate 9,125,114 of JAUCBN010000002.1, read as the reverse complement.
CTCCCGTTTTCCTCACACCACTACAACCACCCTACCCAAAATGGTATGACCCTTCTGCACATTGCGAATTCCATGCCGGAATCCCTGGACGTACAATGGAAAATTGTACAGCTCTTAAAAGAAGGGTTCAGAGTTTGATTAATCAAAACATTCTTCAATTCAACACGTCAGAGGGACCCAATGTTTCTAACAATCCTTTGCCAACACATGAAGAACCGAGGGTTAATGTTATGATGAATAATGATGAGTTTAAAGTTAAAATAAGCTTATCCGAAGTGCAATCATCGCTAAAATGGGTATAGAAGAAAATGGTGGAAAGAGGAATGTTGAGTCCTAACCATGGTATTATTGTCAACAATAGAAAGAAATTTTGTGAATTTCACAAGGAAGTTGGTCATGAAATCCAATATTGTGATGAGTTTAGAAATATTGTCTAGGATCTGATGGATAATAAAGAAATTGAGTTCTTGGAGCGGACTCAAGAAGTTAATGAAGTTTTTACAATAGATGAACAATTGTCCAAAAAAGATGGTGAGGGTAGTCGACCTTTTGTGATTAATTGGCCACGGATGTATGATGAAGGATTACAGAAGTCTCCACCACGATTGGTAATCGAGACTCCTATTCCTTTCCCATATAAGAGTAACCGACAAGTGCCAAGGATTTATGGTTGTAACATGGCCGTTATAGGGAAGGATGATTCTGAAAACATATCTGCAGAGATTAGTGGAGTTGGGAACTTCACTCGAAGTGGAAGGTGTTATCCCGTGACATCTCAAAACCAATGGAAACAGTGGGCACTGAGCCAAAAGATAAGTTTTCGTTAAATGGAGAAAAATCAGAAATTAACGAACCAGTAAATGAGGAGGAAGCACGAGAATTCTTGAAATTTATCAAACACAGCGAGTATAGTGTGGTTGAGCAACTGCACAAACAACCAACTCATATTTCCATATTATCTTTGTTGCTAAGTTCAGAGACTCACAGGAATGCCTTGCTAAAAGTGTTAAACCAAACATTTGTCCCCAATGGCGTTTCAGTAGACAAGCTGGATAGATTGGTGAACAACTTAATGCTGATAATTTTATCTCTTTTAGTGAAGATGAAATTCCTCCTGATGGCATGGGATCCATCAAAGCATTGCATATAACTACCCACTGTAATGGGTATATATTACCCCATGTTTTAGTTGACAATGGATCTGCTTTGAATGTCATACCCATGACAACACTGAATAGACTTCCAGTTGATAAGACTCACATGAAGCCTTGTCATACAACCGTAAGGGCATTTGATGGGACCAAGAGGGATGTCGTAGGAAAAATTGATGTCCCACTTTTGATTGGTCCAACTACGTATAACGTAGAATTTATCGTTATAGACATTACACCGACTTATAATTGTTTATTGGGACGTCCCTGGATTCATGCTGCTGGGACAGTACCATCAACACTTCATCAAAAGGTTAAGTTTGTGATTGAGGGATTCCTTATAAGTGTTGGCGTTGAAGATGATATTATTGCATCTGCATCAACTGATGCTCCGTACATAGACGTAGATGAAAATGCATTTGAATGTACATTTCGATCACTCGAATTTGTGAATGCAACTTTTGTTGCTGAAGGAAAAAAGATTCCAAGACCTAAACTCTCAAAAAATACTATGATGGGAATAAGGCTCACTGTTGGGAAGGGAGCTAAATCAGGAAGAGGACTTGGAAAGTTCTTACAAGGAATACACATGGCGATACAACCATTCTTGAAATATGATCGGAGTGGTGTAGGATTTAAGCCTAACCTACAAAGGAAGATAAAACACGGGTTAAGAAAGAGAACACCAAAAAGAGCTGGATTGACTAATGTAAGTAAGGAGAGGAAAGTGACGGTGCTTCCTCGTATTACTGAAACCTTTTTGTCTAGGGGGCATATTCATTCTGGGAAGGAAAGAGAGATGTTAATATCACCACTAGAGAAATTTAAAGAGCTGAGCATAAATGTAATAGAAGGAGAAGATGAAATTAAAAAGAATCGATCAGAGATTGACCCATGTCCTCCAGGCTGTGTCTTGAATAATTAGACCACTATTGAACTCCCAATTGTTTTTAAATCTTTATCAGAGTAATGCTCGAAACTTAACTCATTACTTGAGCCCTAAAGTAGTGAGAATTTATTGTAAGGGCCCCCATTTAGGCATCAGTTTATCAATTCAATAAATGAGCACATTTTCCTTTTCTATTTGGTCTCATTTTCTTTCTCTTCCATCATTTCTTTCATCGAGCCTTATATATATATTTCTTCTTGTTTATTTGCAGGCATTTAGATATCAATTACATGAATGACATTGCTACGAGCTCAAAAGTTGATTTTGAGCAGACTGTATGCTTAGGAGAACATGAGTCTAATGAAAACTATGAAGAATGTGAATTATCTCCCGACCTACTCAAAGTAATAGAACATGAGAATAAGAAAATTCTCCCTCACCAAGAACCAATAGATACAGTGAATCTGGGAAATAAAGATGATAAAAGAGAAGTACAAATAGGTACTTTCATATCTTCAAAGACAAGAGACAAACTCATCTCTCTACTTCAATAGTTTAAGGATGTGTTTGCATGGACTTATCAAGATATGCCAGGACTGAACACAGACATTGTGATGCATGAGCTCCCTCTAAAACTCGAATGTAAGCCTGTACAACAGAAGCTTAGAAGAATGAGGCCAGAAATGTTACTTCAGATACGAGAAGAAGTAAAAAAGCAGTACGATGTCGATTTTTTACAAGTAGCCAAATATCCAGAATGGGTGGCAAATATTGTTCCGGTACACAAGAAAAATGGAAAAGTACGAATGTGCGTTGATTATCGTGACCTTAATCGTGCTAGTCCTAAAGATAACTTCCCTCTACCACATATAGATACGTTAGTGGATAATACAGCCAAACATTATTTGTTCTCGTTCATGGATGGTTTCTCAAGCTACAATCAAATCAAAATGTGTCCAAAAGATATGGAAAAAACCACCTTTGTGACAATGTGGGGCACATTTTGTTATAAAGTGATGCCATTCGGTCTAAAGAATGCTGGGGCAACATATCAAAGGGCCATGGTAACTTTATTCCATGACATGATGCATAAAGAAATCGAGGTTTATGTAGATGACATGATTGCTAAGTCTTGGTCAGAGGAGGAACATATCACCAATCTTAAAAAACTTTTTGAACGTTTAAGAAAATTCCAATTAAAGCTTAATCTAGCAAAATGCACTTTTGGAGTTTCTTCAGGAAAATTATTGGGGTTTGTTGTCAACAAACGAGGAATTGAGGTGGATCCTGATAAAATCAAAGCTATTCAAGAACTCCCTCCTCCTTGTAATCAAAAAGAAGTTCGAGGTTTCTTAGGGAGATTAAACTACATTTCTCGGTTTATTTCTCAACTAACTGACAAATGTGATCCCATTTTTTGCCTCCTAAGAAAGAATAATGCGGGCAATTGGGATTTATCATGCCAATAAGCTTTTGACAAAATTAAACAATATTTATCAAATCCTCCTGTATTAGTGCCACCTGTGCCAGGAAAACCTTTGATCTTGTATCTAGTGGTATTTAAAAATTCCATAGGATGTGTATTAGGTCAACAAGACGCAACTGGAAGAAAGGAACGCGCTATCTATTATCTTAGTAAAAAGTTTACTGATTGTGAATTAAAGTATTCTTCCATTGAAAAGTTGTGTTGCGCTTTGATCTGGACCGCTCGTAGGCTTCGTCAATACATGTTATACCATACAACATGGTTAATTGCAAAGCTAGATCCAATAAAATATATGATGGAATCACCAGGTTTATCTGGAAGAATGGCTCGATGACAAATTCTTCTTTCTGAATATGATATCGAGTATGTAAACAGAAAAGCCATTAAAGGTAGCGCCATCGCAGACCTTTTAGCAAGTCGTGCTTTACCGGAATATGAACCTTTGAGTTTTGACTTTCCTGATGAGGATCTTATGTGCTTAACTAGCAGTGAAGATGAATCAACTAGCGAAACAAATTGGAAGATGAATTTTGATGGGGCTTCTAATGCACTTGGGTGTGGAATCGGAGCAATTTTAATATCTCCCAAAGGAAATTATTATCCTTTTACCGGACGACTAAATTTTGAATGCACCAATAACATGGCAGAATATGAAGCATGTATAATGGGACTTCGTGCTGCAATTGAGCGGAAAATTGAATACCTTAAAGTATATGGTGATTCGTCATTGGTGATTTATCAACTTCGTGGAGAGTGAGAAACAAAAGATGCTAAATTGGTTGAATATCGCAAGCTCATTCTTGAATTAATGAAATTTTTTAAGAAGGTATCTTTCTATTATCTTCCACGAGAAGATAATTAATTGGCTGATGCGTTGGCAACTTTAGCTTCCATGTTTAAAGCAAATAGAGAAACTGAAATAATGCCCATACAAATGAGTATCTTCAAATCACCCGCTAGCTTCTATGTCATCGAAGAAGAGGTAGATGATCACCCCTGGTATTATGATATTTTACAATATCTTAAGTATCAAAAGTATCCCGAGGGAGCAACCGATGTTAATAAAAGAACTATTCGGAGAATGGCTATAGGATATGTTCTCAACGGAGAAATCTTATACAAAAGAGGAAGTGATCAAATGTTACTCAGATGCATAAAAAGTCATGAGGCGAGAAAGATAATTGAGGAGGTTCATGAAGGGATTTGTGGAATTCATGCGAATGGCCTTAATATGGCAAGGCAGATTATGAGGTTGGGTTATTTCTGGATATCTATGATAGAAGATTGCATCTATTTTGCTCAGAGATGTCATAAATGTCAGATTTATGGAGATAAAATCCATACAACCTCATCACCCCTTCATGTTATAACAGCTTCGTGGCCGTTCGCAACATGGGGCATGGATGTAATTGGACCTATTACACCAAAGGCATCAAATGGACATCGCTTCATCTTTGTAATGATTGATTATTTTACCAAATGGGTAGAAGTTGCTTCGTATGCAAATGTAACTAGATCGACAGTATGCAAATTCCTTAAAAGAGAAATAATTTGTCGATATGGTCTACCAAAAAGGATTATTTCTGATAATGCTTTAAATCTGAATAACCGAATGATGACTGAAATTTGTGAACAGTTTAAGATAAAACATCACAAGTCAACACCCTATCGCCCAAAAATGAATGGGGCCGTTGAAGCAGCTAATAAAAATATCAAGAAGATTATTGAGAAGATGGCGATAACATATAAAGATTGGCATGAGAAACTACCTTTTGCACTATTGGCATATCGTACATCTGTATGAACATCCACAGGAGCGACTCCTTATTCTTTAGTATATGGAACCGAAGCTGTATTACCAATTGAAGTTGAGATTCCATCACTTCGTGTCTTAATGGAAATTAAATTAGATGAAGCTGAGTGGGCTTGAGTCAGATATGATTAATTGAATTTGATAGAAGAAAAGAGATTGAAAGCGATTTGTCATGGGCAGATGTACCAAAAACGGATGATTCAGGCTCACGATAAAAAAGTCCGACCAAGATCTTTTCGTGAAGGAGATTTGGTTTTGAAAAAGGTTCTGCCTATGCAAAAGGATTTTCGAGGAAAATGGATGCCAAATTGGGAAGGACCATTTATTGTGAAAAAAACCTTCTCGGGTGGAGCATTAATCTTAACCGAGATGGACGGAAATGAATTATCAAATCCGGTGAACTTGGATTCTGTGAAAAAAATATTATGCTTGAATGCATGACAACACCAATAGGTGAAAACCCGAAAAGGACCTATTGGTAAAAAAAAGAAAAAAGAAGGAAAAAAGAAAAAGAACCATTAGTAGGTGAAAACCCGAAAGGGCCCTACTAGTAAAAAAAAAGAAAAGAAAATTCAAGGTGAAAACTCGTAAAGAGCGCCTTGAAATCATGGGGAGATTCAAGTTATGAGTTTGAAAATGGTCCACGAAGAAAGTTCATATGTCTTCAGACGTTGGTCGATGACTTAAGCTCTACTAAGTTGAAGTCACGTGCAAAAAAAGGTTCTTGAGGGAGATAGCAACGAAGTTCTTGTAATTGATATCTTAGGGTTTTGTTATTATTATCATCAGTTTTACCTCTTTCTTTTTGTTCGATATTATATCAAACATTCGATTATCACCTTTCAAGGGTTAGACCATTTTTATTCAATAAGAAAAATTCAATAATCTCGTTACCTTGTGTTTCTTTATCATCTGAACATCTGTACATTTCTTCGATGAATTTGTTGCTTTACTAAAAGGGGGTCTACAATATATTTTTAGATTCGATGCATTACTTGAATAAATGGTTCAAAACAAAATGATGCTCAATGGAAAGTTTTTGAACTTAAAAGGCACGACATGGAGTAAAGAAGATGAAGTACATTGACCGTGATCTGAATAAAGACAAACAAATTCAAAATAAAATCTAATATTCATGCATTTAAAGCATGTGAACATCTTGCATATAAGACAAGTGCATTAGAAACATTTGCATTTTTTAACAGGATTGGCCTCTAAGAGGAGGTGTTTTCAGGATGAAGTATCACTATATATTTTCAAGAATAAGTATCATTAAGTACCTCCGAGAAGGAGTGTCATCATTGAGCTTCCAAAAAGGAATGCCATCAACTACCTCCGAGATTGAGTGTCATCATAAAGCTTCCAAGAAGGAATGCCATAAAATTACCTCCGAGATGGAGTGTCAGCATAAAGCTTCCATGAAGGAATGCCATCAATTACCTCCGAGATGGAGTGTCATCATAAAGTTTCCAAGAAGGAATGCCATCAATCACCTCCGAGATGGAGTGTCAGCATAAAGCTTCCATGAAGGAATGCCATCAATCACCTCCGAGATGGAGTGTCATCATAGAGCTTCCAAGAAGGAATGCCATCAATCACCTCCGAGATGGAGTGGCATCACCAAGCTTCCAAGAAGGAATGCCATCAACTACCTCCGAGATGGAGTGTCATCATAAGCTTCCAAGAAGGAATGCCATCAATTACCTCCGAGATGGAGTATCATCATTGAGCTTCCAAAAGGGAATGCCCTCAACTACCTTCGAGATGGAGTATCATCTTTGAGCTTCCAAAAGGGAATGCCATCATCTACCTCCGACATGGAGTGTCATTATTAAAGATTCCGATAAGGAATATCATCGTTACCTCACAACCTACCTCTAAAATAAAGTGTCCTCACTACTAGGTTGTTTCTCATTGGAAATTTGTTGCTTATAGTAATTAAAAAAAATCTAGAATTTGAAAATTAAAAATTTAAAAATTATTCTTCTTCTCCAAGTAAAATCCTTACCAACTCCTATTTTTAGAATTTGAACCCTCCTAAAACCCTAGTTTCTAAGCTATAAATACCCCTCAATCCCTTTAGAAAAATCACACAACACAACAGAAGCAACAACAAGCAAAGCAAAGCAAAAAATACAAAGGAAAATTAAGGAGAAAAAGCTTACGAGTTTGAAGCGGTGGAGGGGTTCGAAAAGCGATCAGATTTAATATCTCTTCGGGGTAATTTAATCCAACGACGGATTAATGAGTTTGAAAGAGGTAAAAAAGGTTGAATCTTCCTTTATTTTTTTTTATTTATATTCCTTTATTTATTTATTTATTTCATATTTAAAATAAATTAAAATATGGAAATTAAAAAGGTTTTAATGACTAAAATCTATTTGATTATCCTGCCTCTAATTAATTTTGATCAGTGATGTAAAAAAGGGGTTTTCGAAGGTTGAATATGCCGTATGGAAGGAGACGACCATGGGTTTTAGTGAGTCACGGGAATTCAATTTCAATTTTGACATTGCAGACGTTTCAGATAACTATAAAAATTAGGGAAATTTGTGTTGTAGGTCCTTTTAAGTTAAGATATTTAGGTTTAGTTTTTTTAAGTTTCATATTCTTTCTTTTTAGTACTTTTCTTTAGTTTAATTAAATTTTAGTTCTTTTTAGGTTTATCTTAACTAGATTCTTATTTGTGAAATTATTTTATTGAACCAATAAATTTGTTTAGAGTTAATTTAATAATTAGTTGGTTTTATTAAATTAATTAATTTGTGAATAGAATTTTAATTAGATTTTATTGGAATAAAAAAGTAAAAAATCAAATTATATATAATTCTTTTTTTTAATTTATGTATTTTGATTTCTTTGAATTATTCTAGTTTAATTTTATGTTTGAATTATTTTTTTGGTATGTGTTTATATTATGTTCTCCATTATATTATTTTTTATATAGTTAATTTTTATATAATAGTGCTATTAACCACCTTTCAAGCTTGGTAGACAACACGACCCCTTTAAGGTGCCAATTTTTGGGCGTTGAGGGGTGCTAACCTTCCCCACACGTAACCGACTCCCGAACCCGGTGATAAACGCAGACCAGTTTTATAGGTTTTTCAGTCGTACCTATTCAAAATGACTGATGGCGACTCCAATCTTTGACAAGACTTTGAAGGTCCAACCAATTTTGACCCGGACCAAAAACGGTGTCGATAAGTTCGAGATAGAGAAATTTAAACTTGTCCAAGTCCATGAAGTGAATATTAACACAACACTTCTTCTTGAGCTTGTGGTTGCGATATTGATAGAAATTCTTGTAGGAGCCAAGATTGGGAAAAAGATTGTTGATAGATAAACGGAAGGTTCGGTCTAGTGGCTTCCTCTTCGGTGGCCATTGAACTTCCCCTCAATATGTTAACGTTTCTTAGGAGCCATTGATCTAGATAAACAATTTAGGACTATTACGCCCTACAAACGGTATATGCAAATTAAACCATATTCAATCCTATAATAATCAATGACTTAAGGGTTTAAAAAAATTAAATCAAAGTTTGAAAAAAATGATTAAAAAAATTGAAAAACAGTGAACAACGAACAAAAGGTTTTATATTCGAATTAAAAATTTTGGATTTTTGAAAAAATTGTGGTATTTTGAATACCCATACATAAAATAAGTATAATATATACAAATAATAAATTTTAACAACCTAAAATTGAAAGAAAATAAGGAATTTTGAAATTATCTTAAGTAGAGATTGAGGATGAAATTGGGTTTTTCTGAGCACAAATCTTTGATAAAACCATAGGCTTGATGTTTTGATCAAAAACCCTCAAGAAAACTTGATGTTTGTGTGAAGAAAATTAAGTTACAGAGGTGTGTTTATCTAGGATTTTCGGCCTAGGGTTTCGAGGAGGAAAGAGAAGTGTTTTAATTAGGTTAAAATTAGGTTTTTAGGCTTTTAAAACACTTCTACTGTTGTGATTATCGATAGCCCACAAAGTGGTATCGATATGTAGGTATCGAAACACAAGAATTTCATTTTGATATGGTGCTGTATCGATACAACCTTTACCCTTATCGAAACCAGAAGTGTATCAAAATGCATTTTAGGTGTTTCGATACCGACTTGCCCATAAACGTCCTAATGAAGTGCTTTATGAAAAGGTATCAAAACCATTCCTCCTTGTTTCGATATCACTATGCTAGGCTCTATATGAAAGGTTTCTAAAAGACTAGGAAAGAGTTTTTAAAGCCTCTAAATGCATGTTAATGATCAAATGTCATGATAAAGAGCACCATAGGTATGTTTTACTATGCAATGATCAATGAACATCATATTTTATAGATTCAATGTCAAATATCATACAAGCAAAATAATCAAGAGAGACATGGAATCATTTATCATGCAAGAACTCTTACTCAACCAAAAGTATACTTAAGACCATTGACAAAATAAGAAATATTCAATATAAGTAAAGACATAAATATCGATAGATCTTATAATTTCAAATTTTCCTTCATATTAGTCATCAAGCATCATCACTCCACTAATATCAAGCTCTAGCTCCTTTAATATTATTTTTGTCTCCGTTTATTCTCCTTGAGCATCTAATATCAAGGTGTCATATAATTTAACTTGAAGCTTTGGACTTGTAGCAATGCTCAACCTACAAACATGAAATCACGTTTTGGCTTTTGGTACCCAAACTTGTTTAGGTCCATGTGTGTTAGTTCCCAAAAGCTTGGTTCCATTAGGGATCCAAGAGGTAATAGCATAAGTAGCATTAGAAGCAACCACATATTTAGATATCCATATGCTCATAATCATTTTACCTTAAGGTGCCTAGGGAATCTTCCATGTCCATAGTTTCTAAAGGTCTTCCTAATATGATTAGTTCTAGAGGATTCACCTTTAAAGTAATTGTTTGAACTAATCTTGCCTAGGGAGCCTTTTAAATCATCAATTTCCTTTAGGTGATCTTCCTTTACCTTAAAAAGTAAATTATGCATGCTAAGATTTTTTTTTCTATTTCATCAAATTTCTCATGCATTTCATTTAACTTACTTTCTAATTCTAAATTAGTTCTAAGGAATCATTTTCATTATTTAAGTCTAAAAGCATATTTTTATTATTCTTAAGAGATTCCTTATACTCTAAAACTAATTCATCATAACCATCTTGTGATTCCTCATAAATATCATATACTTCATCATAAGATAAATTATTGCAAGAGGAGTCAAGGGTTACCTTTGACTCATTGTCAAGAGCCATGAGACACAAGTTTACTACATCTTCATCGGATGATGATTCTTCATCCCTCCAAGTAGCAACATGAGCCTTATGCTTTTTCTTTTTCTCGAACCCTTTATTCTTGTAATGAGGGCATTTGGTTCTTATGTGACCCGGTTTCTTGCACTCATAGCAAATTATTTGGTCTTTTTCATCTTCTTTGCTCCTCCCTTTGAAGTCATTCTTTCTTTGAAATCTTCGATTTCTACTTGACCTCATTAGGCGGGTGAATTGTTTGGCTACCATAGCCAATTCTTCTAACTCTTCTTCTTTAATTGTATTGCCCACTTCTTGAGGTAGAGAGGCCTTGGGGGTAATCTATTGTCTTCTTACTTCCACCTCTTTCTTCTCCATCTTTTTCTCATCTTTTTTTTTCTTCTTCACTTCATTTCTTCATAATCTTGTGGGTGAGAAGTGATCCCACAAGAGCATCGAGATTCAAAGTCTTGAGGTCTTTGGCTTCGATAATGGTTGTTCTTTTGCTATCCCAAGACTCGGGAAGAGAGTAAATGAACTTCTGAACTAATTTCTGCTCCGGAATGATTTCACTGAAACCTTTAAGTTCATTGAAGATGAACAAGAATAGATCAAACATCTTGGTGATGTCTTCATCCGCTCCATCTTGAAATTCTCGTAGTTGAGATTTAGAAGGTCGATCTTTGTTTTCTTTACATCATTTGTGCCTTCATATGTCATCTCTAGAGAATCTCATGCTTCCTTAGAACTCTTTCAAGATGACATATTTGAGTAGATGTGAGGACCAAGTGCACAAAATAAAATATGCAAAGCTTTGTCATTTGTTGACATTCACTTTCTTTCTTCTACCGTCATCTCGCTTCTAGTCTTCGAGATTTGTCGATCACCTTCTTGTTTCATCGGAATAGATGATTTATCTTAAATTTTGTCCCAAAGGACATAATAATGAGAGTTGATAAAAAACCTCATCTTATTCTTTCAATAAGGATACTTGTCACCATTGAAAAGGGAGGCTTGGTGATGAATTAAGATTCTTACAAGCTTTGCCCGAAAGTGGATGCCATGGCTTGATTTGTAGGATTGATCAACACTTCTTGTATCATCTCTTGTGGATGTTAATCCCTTGAAGAGTTAGTCTCTGATACCAATTATTGAGTTGATCAATCAAAGGAATTGGCCAAAAAGGGGGGTGAATTGACAATTAAAAATTTTTGGTGGAGGGTTTGGTAAAATAGGAAAAATTAAAGACACAAGATTTATAGGGTTCGAGCTTCAGACAAGCTCTACATCACGACCTTAGCTCCCACTAAGGATTTTCATCCCAATTCACTAGTTAATTCGACCTTTTTCTCGGTTCAAGGGATAATCGTTACAAATAGAATCAATCTTTCTACCCAAAGATTAATTCAACCTCACAAGGTTACAATAAAGAAGAATGATAAAAATATTTTCTCTCAAACAAAAGATTTTGCCCCAATTGCAAAGTCTCACTCCCAAAACTCAGAAAATAAAGATTACAATGAAGCAACTAAGAGTTGGTTGTACAAATATATTCAATGAAGTACTAGAGGTTGGATTGAATGCTTGGATGTTGTCTTTTTTGATCAATAGTCGTTGTTGTTGTTGCTGCTTTAGGAGCTTGATTTTATACCCTCTCTTTGATTTCTAACCGTTGAAGTGATTGAGAACATAAATATAGACGTTAGACCTTCATCTTCCCACCATAAATGCACTTCTGCAACTACCGGTATAGATACTCGGGGTACCTGTATTGAAATGCTACCAAAATAGAAAGAGTCATTATGTGTATTTAATAAGGGTTATCGATACTGTATGTCATGGTATCGAAACAAGTCTACCTTCAAAGGGTATCGAAACAACTTCTTAGTTGTATCGAAATGTTTTGAATCTGCCAAAACATGTATTGAAACGCCTATAGGGCGTATCGATACTGGTCAACAAACTTTTGAAGAATAACTAACATCTCAACGGTCAAAACATTTAATACTTTAAAATTCTTAAAAAAATAACCCATGTATCGAAATGATGAGATATGGTATCGATATTGCATTAAATATTTAATTTTATTTTTAATTTCAAAGGGTGGTACCAATACAACTTTGAAAAGGTTTCAAAACCATAAATCAAAGTTTTAAATAGTATCAAAATGATCTTTTACCGTATCAATACGCCTGGAAAAACTCAAGAATATTCTTCAAACTTATAAGCACATTATCGATACCATTAAGGATTGTATCGAAACACCTGTACGATTTTGAATGCTTTTGGCTTCACAAATCTCAAGGAAAATAGATTTGGGTTATTGTTTTGACTTAGAAAACTTTGTTGACTTGTCAAATTGTTTTGGCCTTAAAAATTTATTTATAAAATACTCCATTAACTTTTTTGTTATATCAAAATCAAATTTAGTTTTAAAATCTCTCCCTTTTTGATATAACAAAACCAAAATAATTTTTAAGTAAAACTTCCCCCTTAATATGTGCATAGTTTAAAAATTTGTTTTAAAGACTTCTCCCCCTTTTTGTTAGATAAAAATAAAAAATATATATAAAGGGATAAAAACATTAAGTAACAAGATATAAATATTAAAATCATAATCTATAGCATTAAGAAATTTAAAAGCACTCCAACATAAAGAAATTAAAGCATAGTATTTAAAGACATGAGCATAAGTCTTAAAACATAAAAACATGACTTGAATGGAAATGCAAACTAATCCTAAGATCAAAAGCCTAAAAGCTAATAAGCTACTCCTCTCTATTTTTGTCTTCATCGTCGTCATCATCATCATCTTGGGAGGCATAGAACTTACTCCATTCATCGTGGAAAGCTCCAATGGACATACTCATAAGAAGATGAGAAGCTTCAAGCTCCATAACATGAGTAGTCAAAGTACCGAGTTGATCTTGGATGTTGTCAAAGAGGGTGTCGATGTGATGGTTATATCTGACAAATTGATCGGTGAGGAAAACATCGAGTTGATCTTGGAGTTTTTCAAAGATTGAGGAGGATCCTCTTCATGAACCCATTCACCTTCAATAAATTGAAAGTGAGAGCGATTAAGTGAGGTCTCACCTATTTGTTCCTTCACCATCTCCGTAAGATCACAGGAACAATCAGTCCCCAAATGTAAGGAGAGTGAACTTAAAGCATAAGCTTAGGAGAAGGAAAGACATTGCTTGATCTGAAGATTTTGAACTTGCCACACAAGATCGAAAAACATGATCTTCGTGATATTTGGACGCTTTCCTTGGTGAAAGCAAGTAATCCAAAAGCTATCAATGTGTCGGATCCAAGAATACTTGCCGTTTGAGGGACGAATCCACCAAGAGATGATCAAGTGTAAAAATTGATCATGCACATCAAGGTTGATAACGTATCCGGTAAGATTATGGCCAATAGAGTTTTCATCTTCGATCCCCGAATCTTCATATGCAAAAACTTCATAAAAAACTTTACGTCGACATGAAATCGATACCCCATAAGGTAGGATTCTATTGCCACAACGTGAGATTTATCCTTGGAAAGAATGCACGTGGCATTAACATAGAAAATAACCATTTTTAATTTTGGGCTTCAAACATAAAGGCTCAATATTTAGGCCCAAGGCTTAACTCTGAAACTTGAATTTTGGGCCATTACCACTATCCCTCCTTAAAAGAAATTTTTTCGTCAAAATTTGCATCCCTAACCATAAAGATATTGAACTCATTAAAACTCTTCGACATCCTCAATATTTCCCATAGTGCTACTTTGATCCCTCACAACCTTATGTTTAAGAGGTGTTAGGCACTCCAATGCGCAAAAGGGTCTTGGGAGCCAAGGCGCTAGGCGTTAGGCGTAGGCGAACGTTTTTCGTAGTCAAGGCGTCTTTTTACTATATACTTATAAATTAATTATGTAGCATTTTACATTCAAATAACATAAATAAAATAATTATAAAAAATATTATAATAACAACCATAATCATCTCTCTTTTATCATTGAATACTCAAAGTTAATGTTATTGATATTTTATATAGAATCTTTGAAAATAAAAAAAATATATTAAGAAATAAAAAAGTCTATGAAAATTATATATTAAAATTATAAATTGAGATACATAAATAATTATCAGTTTATTAAATATGTAACACTTGTAAAAATGGAAATAAATAATTATAATAAATTCGAAATAATAATATTAATAATAATAAAAAAAGCATACCTTTTGAAACCCATATTAGATCTGAAACCAAAATTTTATTTTAACCAAAAGAGAACTCTTTATCTCCTTTAGACCCCCGACCATCCGCCGATCTCCGTCACCGACCGTCCGTGACCTTCACCGTCGCCACCATAGTGACCAGCTCCTTCCCCCGACCAAAACCCCTCTCTCAACACGCTCAAACACCGCTCCGTTCGCCGGTAATCGAAGCTTAAAGATTCGGCAACTTAGGTGGAAACCCCCGTTTCGAATATCGTCGATTCCGGCCACCCCCGACGTCGTCTTGGCGCGTCTTTGGTCGTCCCGAGATCACCGTCCCCAGCCGAGCAAAACCCCTCCCGTATCGTCGACGTTCATCGCCGTTTGAACCTTCGCCGGAGTATTTCCGTTTCGGTAAGTTTGGTGTTTAAATCTAACCTTTTTCGAACTGTTTTTTGGATAATTGGCTTGTGTTTTTGAGTTATTGGTGTAGATCTGAAAAAAAATCTGGGTTTAAGAGGCGTTTTTCGTCCGTTTAGGGCCTCGCGTGGCCTCCACGCACCACCGGGGAGATTTTCGGCCTCCCTGGACGGTGGCCTGGAGCCAGCCGGTCCAAACCGGCCTAAACCCGGTCTGAACCGGTCAAACCGAGCCAAACCAGTCCCGAACCGAACCGGTCACCCCGAGTTGACCCGTTAACCGACTTGTTGACCGACCCGTTGACCGACCCGACCCGTTGATCGTTGAACGTGACGTCAGCGCTGGTCGTTGACCTTGACTACTGACGTCAGCATGACTGCTGACGTCAGCGTTGACTTTGACCCAAAAAGTCAAAATTTTCAAAAACTCCTATTTTATGTTTTTCGACGTCTTGAGTCCATTCGTGAAGTACGTTTCTCAAAATTCGAATTCGAAAGCCTCCAAAATTGGACTTTAAAGTCTCGAGTCAAACTTTTCTTCTAAGTTAAATTAAGTCCAGAGTTTTATTTAAGGTTTAATATTGATACCTGTTTGTTTGTAGGACCTCATAGTTCTCCCGGTCGTGTACCGACCCAGCCTAGTTCCTCCCGTTTTGACCGATCCCGAGATCCGATCGTGACCCGTATGTTTTTAATACCCGTGAATAATCAATTCAGTATTTAACTCCAGTATTAATAAAAATTCTATCTTGTATTTTTAGGGTCCAGTACTGCTACAGAGCGAGGCTCGAACGCCCAGTAGACCACCTGTCTATTTCTGCCATTGAGGTGTGTTCCTTGTGTGCTATATAACCGTATCTTATTGTTTTACGTTTTAAACAAATCAAGTATGTGCACATGACTGTTTTACTGGATTTACATGAACACTTATTTTGAACCTTAAGATTGATCAGTTTATGTTTTTACTATATGTCTGATATATCCTGTAAGATATTTCCTGATTGATGTATACATGTTGCCTGCTTAATTCCTGTTACTACCATCATGATTCCTGTTATTATTGTTGCATGCCTGCCATTTTAGTATTGGGATGATGTTTAGTGTATAATATTCGGTTCAGCCTTGATCCAGCTGGAAATTCCGCCTGTTTACGGTTCCTAACTTCAGTTAGGGTAATTCCGTCTGTTATCGATTCCCGTGCTTTAGCCGTGGTAATTCCGCCTGTTCCCTAAGGTAATACCTTAGGTCGGTATCTTCGCCTTAAGGGCTTATGTTAATGCTTGTATCAGATACTGTTCGGGGGGAACTCTATCCAGGAGTTCGGTTGGAGGGTAACATAACATGCATATACATAACCTGATTTTCTGTTATTACTGTTTATTGTTTTTACCCGTATTTTATTTGCACTGTTGGAACACACAGGGCTTCATAGCTCATATATGTTTTCTTTCCCTTTCAGATATCCGTAAATAGGCATCCCGAATTTGGCATTGGAGGATCTATACACTATCTGATTACTTTTGATGTAATATTTTAAACTTATCCAGTTTACGTTTTATTTTGCTAATATTTTTACCATTGGTGGTTTAAACGCATTATTTTTGTTATTGGTTTTACGAATTATTTTGCGAACAATGTTTTCTAGATACTTTGTTTTGGTATAAGTTATTTGACAATCTTTACACATTTTAATTGTTAGACAATATTTATCTTTATTCGTATAAGTTATTTGATTTTTCTTGCATTATGATTTATAAATAAAGAACAATGTGACCACTCTAGTCAGGCTTTCCGCATAGGCCGGTCTAGGGGGTTACAGAATAAGTTTTTCAACTATCAAAATAAAAAATCATTAGTCTAGTCCAAATAGAAATAAAGTTATTGATCGTCCACTGTTATTAAAATATACATTTATAAAAGTTTTGTAATAGTTTAAAGTTATATATTCAAATTGATTTTAGATAATTCTATATTAATATCCTATTATCTATATATTTTGACATAAGAATCTAGATAATTTTTGAGAACAAAAAATATAAAAAATCTAAATTAAACTAAAATAATTAGATAAAAAAATAGAAGGGAAAGAAATGTCAAATTAAAACAAAAAAGAGAGACATATCATAAAAAAGAAATTAGAATAGAAGGACAGAGTCAACATACCATAAAAAAAGAGAATAAGAAAAGTCATGAAGCAAACTTGAAAACGGTAGAGGAGTTAAACTCTAGTTTTTTTTAAACTTTCGTTGAAGGTTGAGAAGTGAAAGGACTAAAGGTGTTTAATTTGGACGTGGGTTGTTTAAAATAGAAAAAAAAGCATGTGTTTGTCTTTTAATTTTATAAAGCACACAAAGCGTAGTGCCTATCACTTAAGCAGAAGTGCGCGCCTTTGTTCGTCTAGTAACACTTTCCGTTTCTCATCTCGTCTTTGTTGGTAGAGGTGTTTTCTTGCACGTTTCACCGCACTTGACGCCTAAGGCGATTTTTTTAAACTAAGCTCACAACATTTATCAAACATGATTATTGTCTTCTAATAATACAAATAAGGTCTCAACTGATTCATTCTCATAGAAGGAGTTCATCCTCTCACATTATGTAACCCCTAAAATTAACCTTATTACTTAGATTACAGGTTAGGGTTTACGTTATTAAATCTTGACTCACAAGTTAGGGTTTTATAAATAAAATAATATTATTCAGAAAAAAAATTATTAAATAATTAATAATTTAAAATACTGAAAATATAATTCAACATTTAAAATATCAAGTTTAACCCATAAATAGTAAATAGTCCAAAACAAACAGTTATTCAAAGTCCGGTACATAATTATTAGCTGAAATAAATTACAAGTCCGAAATAATAAAACGTACGGTATAACAGAAATTCAATTTCAACAGTCCTCCAAGTACCGAGACCTATTACCGGGTATTTGAAATAGAAACTAAAAGGGTGTAAGCTAGGAAGCCTAGTGTGTCTCTAATAAGCAGATACCAGGATTACAGAACAATGAAATGCAGATGTTATGAAGAATGCATGATATGCACCCCAACTCCGAACACCATCAGAAGAGTAGGTTCCCCCCTGAACCACTCTAACTCAATCACACCAAACATAAGTGGAACTCAACCCGCAGGAGGAGCCACTGAACAGAAGTGGTTTATTACAGAACCACTGAACAGAAGTGAATTAATCACTAACTTCCTCCGTACAAAAATATTCTACCAGATGCAATGTTAAGTGCAGGTATAAGATCAAAATGCATGCCTAATAATCTAACAAGAGGCATACATGGCAATTTCAGAATCAAAAATATAATGTCAGGATGATGCATGATCATATGGACTTTAACAGAAATTTACACACAGGGAATATCAGAATTAACGGAATTAACAGAAGAGAACACACTTGAAGCAGAAAACTCAACGACGATACTGACGTCGACTGGACTCGGTTCTACCACTAGAATGAGGAGGAGTAGAACCTACGATTAATAGAACGTTAGACACACTACTATGCCACTAACAAATAAGTACACGTAACAGAAATAAAAACGAAACTCACGAGCGGGTCCCGAGGACTGATGAACAGGGGGTCATCCAGGAGGAGGAGGAGGTAGGTGCTCGGGGTCGGAATCCACGTCACCTGAAGCCAACATAAATGATTTTAGAAACTACTAAAGATAACTTCAATATAAGGCATTCGAACATAAAAGCCCTAAAAACGACACTTCGGGTTCGAATTTTGAGAAACGGACAACGCCATTGGACTCAGGACGTCAAAAAACATAAAATAGGACCGGGTCAGCAAAAGTCAACTGCTGACGTCAGCACTGGTCAACGCTGACGTCAGTAGTGCCGTCATCAGGTCAATGCTGACGTCAACAGATGACGTCAGCAGTGACGTCATCCGGGTCGGGTCATGGATCGGTTCGGGTCCGGTTCGGGTCGGGTCCGGTTCGGATTAGGATGGGCTTGGGTTCAGACCGGGTGGCTCGGGTTGGTTTGGGGTTGAACCGGGCAGTTCGGTCGGCCTAGGGTTTCCCAGATTTTCCAGAGAAAATTTGGAAAAACCCAGATTATTCCCAGGCTCGATTTTAAGCAAAAAAACGACTCTAAACCCCCCCTTTCGATTCGATTCACACCTAAAAATCGTTTCAACAACACAATCGAATCAAAACAACTCTAAACCTCAACTTCGAATCAAAACACGCCAAAAACCGAAACAAAACTCAACACAAACCCCCCTTCATATTCGAACAAATTCAGAACTGAACATTAGATTCACTAACAACAACAGATCCGAAACAACTCTAGTACACTCCTAACAACTTTACAGAACCGAAAAACGAAGGAATCTAATGCTTACCAAACAAAATCGGAGAGCCACAAAAACAAGGACTGATCAAAACTACCCACGAAAGAACTCGGTTGATAGAGGCCAAGAGAGGAAGGTTCAGTTATTTTGGTTTAATCCAGAAATTACTTACTGAATTAAATCCAAAATAAACCCTCACTAAGGCAGAATCGGGTATTCAAGGAAAGGAGAAGTTGTTACCATTTGGAAATGGTAAAATTACACAATAGGGGTTTAGAGATTTCAAAATTTACTTAAAGACTCTCAAGTTTGCAAAAATTTCAAATGAGTCACCGAAATTGGAATCAGAAATCCCCAATTTCTAGGGTTCAAGATTAGGGATTTAAACTTTTAAATTGGGAAAAAAATTAGGGTATGACAATTCTCCCCCCTTATAGAAATTTCGTCCTCGAAATTTACCTGGATCAAAAAGATGTGGATACTGGGCTTTGATAACAGATTTAGGCTCCTAAGTAGCCTCATCATAACTTCGGTTACGCCAGAGAACCTTAACCATTTTAATGGTTTTCCTCCGAAGGATCTTCTGGTCCTGAGCAATAATCTCAACAGGTTCCTCCTCAAAGCACAGATCTGGACGGATCTCAAACTCCTCAATAGGCATAACATGAGACGGATCAGCTTGATAGCGTCTCAGTACAAAAACATGGAAGACATCATGGATACGCTTGGGCTCTGGTGGTAACTCAAGCTAATAAGCTACAGGTCCAACTCGTCTGATAATACAATATGGTCCAATATAGCGGGGACTGAGTTTACCCTTACGGCCAAAACGAAGCACCTTCCTCCACGGAGATAATTTTAAGAATACCTCGTCACCAACCTCAAACTCAAGATCCTTACGCCTTAAATCCGCATAAGATTTCTGTCTATCAAAAGCGGCCTCAAGCCTATCCCGAATCAACCTGACAGTCTCTTCAGCCTCATGAACAAGATCTGGACCCAACAAACGGTGTTCATTAAGCTCCGTCCATCCATTAGGGGTGCGACACTTACGCCCGTACAGAGCCTCATAAGGTGCCATCTTAATACTGGCCTAATAGCTATTATTATATGCGAACTCGGCAAGCGGTAAGAATTCCTCCCAACTTCCTCTGAAATCCAGAATACATCCTCTCAACATATCCTCGAGGATCTGAATCACTCGCTCAGACTGACCATCTGTCTGAGGGTGATAGGCAGTACTACAATTTAACCGAGTACCCAGAGCAGAGTGCAGAGAACCCCAGAACTTAGATGTGAACCTCGGATCCCGATCAGATATAATAGACAGAGGCACCCCATGTAACCGAACAATCTTAGAGATGTATAATCGAGCCAACTTACTCAGAGAGTAAGTAGTCTTAACCGGAATGAAGTGCGCACACTTGGTTAACCGATCAACAATGACCCATACAGAATCCTTCTTTGACGGAGTCAAAGGCAAACCACTGACAAAATCCATGGTCACACGCTCCCATTTCCACTAAGGAATCTCAATATGCTGAAGAAGTCCAGACGGACGCTGATGCTCTGCTTTGACTTTCTGACAAGTCAAGCACTTAGATACAAAACTGACTACATCTCGCTTTAGACCTTTCCACCAATACTTCTCTCGGAGATTCTTATACATCTTATCACCACTAGGATGCATAGAATACGGACTGTCATGGGCTTCCCGGAGGACAACTTGTTTCAGATCAGAGTTCCTTGGAACACAGTATCGACCCCGAAAACATAAAACTCCGTCCTGATCCAAAGAAAAGTCCTGAGAAGTTCCCTCATTGACCTCAGAAATATGGTGTGCCAAGAAAGGGTCACTGGGCTGCTCAGCCCGAATATCAGATATCAGGGTAGGAACCACACGGAGTTCAGCCAACAAACTACCATCCTCAAATAAACTCAGCCGAGCAAACAGAGCTCTCAGATCAGAAATGGCGTTGCGACTCAGAGCATCCGCAACGACATTAGCTTTACCAGGATGGTAATCGATCTCACTGTCATAATCCTTCAGAAGCTCCAACCATCGTCGTTGTCTCAAGTTGAGCTCCTTCTGAGTGAGAAGGTATTTCAAACTCTTATGATCTGTGAAGATGAAACACTTCTCTCCATAGAGATAGTGTCTCCAGATTTTCAAAGCAAAGATCACCGCTGTTAACTCCAGATCGTGGGTCGGATAGTTACACTCATGCGGTTTCAACTGACGAGAAGCATAAGCCACTACCTTCCCGTCTTGCATCAAAACACAACCCAAACCGGTATACGAGGCATCACTGTAAACTGTATAGGGTTTCCCTGACTCGGGCTGTATCAGAACCGGTGCTTGAGTCAAAACTAATTTGAGTTTCTCAAAGCTCTCCTGTTGGGCCTCAGACCAGATAAACGGAACATCTTTCCTTAGAAGCTTGGTCAACGGGGCAGCAATAGAAGAAAAACCCTCTACAAATCTCCGGTAATAACAAGCTAAACCCAGAAAACTACGGACCTCAGCCACATTCTTAGGTTACTTCCATTCCATAATAGCCTCAATTTTCTTCGGGTCAACCTGAATACCCTTAGTTGACACAACATGCCCTAGAAACACCACCTCAGAAAGCCAGAACTCACATTTGCTGAATTTTGCATAAAGCTGTTTCTCTTTCAGAGTCTGTAAAACTATACGGAGGTGTCGTTCATGCTCAGTCTCAGACTTAGAATAAACCAGGATATCATCAATAAAAACCACAACAAACTGATCCAGATAGGGTCGAAACACCCTATTCATCATGTCCATAAATGCAGTAGGGGCATTAGTAAGACCGAAGGGAATAACTAGAAACTCGTAGTGGCCATAACGAGTTTGGAAGGCTATTTTGAACACATCAGAATCCTTAACCTTGAGTTGGTAGTAACCAGATCTCAGGTCTATCTTAGAAAACATAGAGGCTCCTCGGAATTGATCAAACAGATCATTAATGCGGGGCATAGGATACTTGTTTTTAACCGTTAACTTATTCAACTTCCGGTAGTCGATACAGAGACGTAGTGACCTGTCTTTCTTTTTAACAAACAGAACTGGAGCTCCCCACGGAGAAACACTGGGTCGAATGAATCCTCGATCCAGAATTTCCAGCAGCTGAACTTTGAGTTCCTTAAGCTCCTTCGGAGCAATCCGATACGGTGCCATAAACACTGGAGTAGTCCCCGGAAGTAACTCAATACCAAATTCCACCTCCTCCCGCTTAGGGGGTACACCCGGTAACTCTTCTGGAAAAACATCCGGAAACTCACAAACCACTCGGATCTTATCCATCCCAGAATCAGATTGCCTTGGATCAAGAATGTAGGCAAGGTAGGCCACAGATCCTTTCCTGATCATCTTCTCGGCTCTTAGAGCAGAGAAAATTAGACAGAAATCCTCTACGCTCTCCGATAAGGGTTACTTCACGGTCATCAGAAGTCCTCAGAGTTGCCCTCTTACGCTCACAGTCCAGAGTGACTCGGTGAGCAGACAACCAATCCATTCCCAGAATCAGATCAAACTCCCCGAATGGTAGCTCCATCAAATTAGCCGGAAAGATTTCCCCATGAACCTCAAGAGGACAATTCTTATAAACTTTGGTAACCTCCACAGGATTACCTATAGGAGTATAAACAAAAACAGATCTACCCACATCCTCTACTGGAATTTCCAAATAGCTCGATACGGAACTAGAAACATAGGAGTGAGTAGACCCATTATCAAGCAGTGCAAACAAAGAAATAGCATGAACAGAAAAAGTACCATCTATAACATCTGGCTCATCTCGGTCCTCATGCCTCCTCGTAGCATAAACCAAGCCGGGTTGGGATCCCCCTGATCTGGCAACTCCCCTGAACTGACTAGATCTGCCTCTACTACCAGTACCAGATACAGCAGGCCTACCCTGACCTCTTTCCCCAGCTGGGGCCTGAACTGATGCCTGTGATTGCCCCTGAGTATAACCAGACTGTGGAGACACTGGACAGTCTCTAAGACGATGATCAAACGAACCACATCGAAAACAAGCCCCGCTCCTCATCCGACACTCTCCAGAATGCCACTTCTTACAAAAGGAACACTGAGGTAAGACTCGAGTACTAGTGGATCCAGGTCCACTAGCAGCAGGAACAACAGAAGCAACTGGTCTAGATCGTGCAGAAGTCTATGGCTCAAACTCATCACGGCCTCTCTTCCGGGACTGAAAACCCTGACTATGCTGTGCAGGTGCTGCGGGCTGACGTCTACCTCTATCCTGACCCTGAGATTCCAGCTGAGCTCTCAAACTCTCATTACGCTCGGCTATCCTGGCACGCCGAGTGATCATCTTATATTCTGTGTCATGGTGGGTGGCTACAACAATCTTCAACGGTACTCGGAGTCCTTTCAGAAAATGATCACACTTTTGTTTCTCAGTAGTCATAATACCAAGGGCATACTGCAGCAGACGGAGGAATTCAATCTCGTAATCATTCACCGACAAATCATTTTGTTGTAGATTCAGAAAATCCTCACGGCACTTAGCTAAATACTCCGGACCCACATACCGATCCTCAAATGCCTGCCTGAAAAACTCCCAGTCGATCTTATCCAAAGCAGTCACTCTTTCCTCTGCCTCCCACCAGTTCAGGGCCTCTCCCTGAAGCAATGAAACAGCTTCCCTCAGTTTACTATCAGAGGGGTAATCCATCTCCAGAAACAAACGCTGAAGCTTCTTCAGCCAGTACTCAACATCGGCTGGGTCTGTACCGGTCTTACCATCGAACATGGTCATCCCAACAGCTAGAAATTCGGTAGATATGAGTTTCCTAGCACCCTCATTCTGTCTCAAGTATCTGAGCAGCTCTCTCTGCATAGTCACGGAGTCCAAATCAACAGTCTCACTACCAGAAACAAACGGTCCCTCACTCTGAACCGACTGATCAACCTTGGCTTGCTGAGCCTCGGTTTGTAACTCGGGCTGATCCTCCCCTCCTATATCTTGTGCCAAACTCTGATCCTGTGGCGGGTCCATAGGAGGCGGAACATCACTAGAAGATCCAGCAGAACGACCTCGACCACGGCCACTACCGGTCGCTAAACGTGTACTTCGACGCGGTGGCATAGTAGTATATCTACAGAATGACAGACAGAATCCTACATTAGAATCCGTACTTGAAGAATTATTCGAAATATTTTAGATAATTCAAAATACGAGTCAAAACAAAATTTCGGATTTACAAATAAAATCATCAAAATTATTTTCAAATCAAAAATCATTTTGGACCTCACAGTCCGATGGTTGAATCTGGCTCTGATAACATTAAATGTAACCCCTAAAATTAATCTAATTACTTATATTACAAGTTAGGGTTTACGTTATTAAATCTTGATTCACAAGTTAGGGTTTTATAAATAAAATAATATTATTCAGAAAAAAATATTAAATAATTAATAATTTAAAATACTGAAAATGAAATTCAACATTTAAAATATCAAGTTCAACCCATAAATAGTAAATAGTCCAAAACAAACAGTTATTCAAAGTCCGGTACATAATTATTAGCTGAAATAAATTACAAGTCCGAAATAATAAAACGTACGATATAACAGAAATTCAATTTCAACAGTCCTCCAAGTACCGAGACCTATGACCGGGTATCTGAAACAGAAACTGAAAGGGTGTAAGCTAGGAAGCCTAGTGTGTCTCTAATAAGCAGATACTAGGATTACAGAACAATGAAATGCAGATGTTATGAAGAATGCATGATATGCACCCCAACTCCGAACACCATCAGAAGAGTAGGTTCCCCCTGAACCACTCTAACTCCATCACACCAAACAGAAGTGGAACTCAACCCACAAGAGGAGCCACTGAACAGAAGTGGTATATTACAGAACCACTGAACAGAAGTGAATTAATCACTAACTTCCTCCGTACAGAAATATTCTACCAGATGCAATGTTAAGTGTAGATATAAGATCAGAATGCATGCCTAATAATCTAACAGGAGGCATACATGGCAATTTCAGAATCAAAAATATAATGTCAAGATGATGCATGATCATATGGAGTTTAACAGAAATTTACACACAGGGAATATCAGAATTAACGGAATTAACAGAAGAGAACACACCTGAAGCAAAAAACTCAACGACGATACTGACGTCGACTGGACTCGACTCTACCACTAGAATGAGCAGGAGTAGAACCTACGATTAATAGAACGTTAGACACACTACTATGTCACTAACAAATAAGTACACGTAATAGAAATAAAAACGAAACTCACGAGCGGGTCCCGAGGACTGATGAACAGGGGGTCGTCCAGAAGGAGGAGGAGGTAGGTGCTCGGGGTCGGAATCCATGTCACCTGAAGCCAACATAAATGATTTTAGAAACTACTAAAGATAACTTCCAAATAAGGCATTCGAACATAAAAGCCCTAAAAACGACACTTTGGGTTCGAATTTCGAGAAACGGACAGTGCTATTGGACTCAGGACGTCGAAAAATATATAATGGGACCGGGTCAGAAAAAGTCAACTGCTGATGTCAGCACTGGTCAACGCTGACGTCAGCAGTGACGTCATCAGGTCAACGCTGACGTCAACAGTGACGTCATCAGGTCAATGCTGACGTCAGTAGATGACGTCAGCAGATGACGTTAGTAGATGACGTCAGTAGATGACATCAACAGTGACGTCAGCCAGGTCGGGTCATGGATCGGTTCGGTTCGGGTCTGGTCATGTTCGGGTTAGGATGGGCTTGGGTTCGGACCGGGCGGCTCAGGTTGGTTTGGGGTTGAATCCGGCGGTTCGGTCGGCCTGGGGTTTCCCAGATTTTCCATATTTTCTCGAGAAAATCTGGAAAAACCCAGATTATTCCCAAGCTTTATTTTAAGCAGAAAAACGACTCTAAACCCCCATTTTGATTCGATTCACAACTAAAAATCGTTTCAACAACACAATCGAATCAAAACAACTCTAAACCTCAACTTCGAATCAAAACACGCCAAAAACCGAAACAAAACTCAACACAAACCCCCTTTCATATTCGAACAAATTTAGAACTGAACATTAGATTCACTAACAACAACAAATCCGAAACAACTCTAGTACACTCCTAACAACTTTACAGAACCAAAAAACGAAGGAATCTAATGCTTACCAAACAAAATCGGAGAGCCACAAAAACAAGGACTGATCAAAACTACCCACGAAAGAACTCGGTTGATAGAGGCCAAGAGAGGAAGGTTCAGTTATTTTGGTTTAATCCAGAAATTACTTACTGAATTAAATCCAAAATAAACCCTCACTAAGTTAGAATCGGGTATTCAAGGAAAGGAGAAGTTGTTACCATTTGGAAATGGTAAAATTACACAATAGGGGTTTAGAGATTTCAGAATTTACTTAAAGACTCTCAAGTTTGCAAAAATTTCAAATGAGTCACCGAAATTGGAATCAGAAATCCCCAATTTCTAGGGTTCAAGATTAGGGATTTAAACTTTTAAATTGGGAAAAAAATTAGGGTATGTCACATTACATCATAGACGACAACCAAAAATCAATAATGTCTTGAAAAAATATCACATAGATACGTCATTAAAGAAACTTTGCTTATGCTATAGAGCTTAAGAGACTATTGCACACAAAACCGTTCATAACAACATATGACGAAATAAATATGATTTACACAACTATTATATCCTTAATAAAACAACTATTTTTGTGGTGAATCCTTGAAGAAAAAAAATCTAACTCTGGCAACATCTTCTAATTGAAACATTGCTTGTCTGGTGCAAGGCTTCTTAAAACAATCAACATTTCAACTTGAAAAAAGCACTTACCTTAAACTTGACATGATAACTCATATTAACAACTAACACACCTCTCACCAACTTGGTTTCTGTAAATGTCTTACAATTCAAACTACCACATATCTAAAGAACATCACTATAATATCACACAAATCTATCATCATAAGAAAATTCCACCAATTAAAAAAATTTCATCATTAACCTCAAATCTCGTATCAAAAGGTGACATGAATATATCGTTGTGTCGTATAATCTAACATGCAAACAACTAAGTAGACTTCCATCTAGGTCCCACCTTTGTTGAAAGTAACAACTAACATCCTTTAAAAATCATATCATTACTTATAATAATCCCCAACTAAATTGCACACTTACAACCCTATTGTCTGGTCCACAAACAACTATCTAATTTTCACCGAGTAATTATCAAACATCCAAAACTATTTTAAGGAAAACATATTCACTCTTAGCTGATGATAATTCAAACACTCATCTCTAAATCAAATACACAATTTTACACTATCTCTCAAACACATGAAAATATTGGTGCCAATTATCACTCTCTCAATTTACCATATACCGACCATTGTAATATATAGGCAAAGTCTCTTAACTTGATATATCTTTTCTAATACATCCACCATAAGATCTCAAAGTTTATTAACATCTATCAAACCTGAACCCAATCATATCATTGTATCCTTTAAATGAACTCAAATACTCCTTATTATGGCTTCTAAAGCAATTTAATCCTTAACTCGAAGCTTAACTGACAAAATCATGGGTGTCAATACTTTATAAAACTAGTATCGATACACTTTTCCATGACCATTACATGTGATATGTAAAACTAAAATCAACTCAACATGATAGATCCCTGTAACAACATGATACTTCGATATTGGACTTACTCCATATTCCCCACTACTTATTTAGCTTATTTTACTTAGTTGGTGATTGACTATACTATTAATAGATCTCAGTTACATTATCCCATATCATCATCTAAACCTCAAATTTCTTAAAAAAACTAATACTTTGAGTTTTACACCATTGGGGAGGACACAACTTTTCCCAAATTTAGTAAAAAAGTACAATCTTGATGGTACAACAAAATATTTTCTAAGATCTTAAAATATCATTAAGCTTTGATCATATTAACTTAATGTCTCAACAAAATGGTCTCACACAACTCGTTTTTTCTCCAAAGTTTCTTGATTTGTAGGAACTATGATATGATTAAAAGCATTTACGAAGTCTCAATCCCTTGTTTCTTTAACTAATTGTACGGTGACTAACCTTTCCCCCTACACGCTCGTTATGATAATTACCTTATCAATATTAATCCTTCCATATTGTTGTATATCCACACATATCATGCAAAGCATCAACTAACATTTGAGAAACAACACGGTGGATCTCATCCTAACTCTACTGAAACACCTCGATGTCACTGCGAATATTACCATCTACCATGATTCACTTAAATAGAGAAATTTTTAATCTAATTCCATTTTGAATTTTCTAACCTTAACCCATTAACAACAAACATTTCATTTTTATTTGATCTAGAAAATACATACACATACTTTATATTCGATTAAAAGGGTCATTTACTTTAAAAGTTGGGTAATGGTCTTCCACTATCATTTAACAAAATATTTGTGATTTTTCTAGAGCTTTTCCTGAAGAGTTACCTGGTTTACCACCTAACCATGAGGTTGAGTTCGATACTGAATTATATGAGGGATCTTACCTGTTTCCATTACTCCTTATCGAATGATGCCTAAAGAGTTGAAGGAGTTGAAGGTTCAGTTGTAAGAGTTGCTGAATCATGGGTTTATCCGACTGAGCACTTCACTATGGGGTGCACTGGTTTTGTTTGTAAAAAAGAAGGATGGTAGTATGAGGATGTGTATAAATTATCGTCAGTTGAATAAGATGAAGGTAAAGAACAAGTATCCATTGCCTAGGATAGATGACCTATTCGATTAGTTTAGAGGTGCGATAGTGTTTTATAAGATCGATCTTCGGTCTGGGTATTATCAGTTGAGGCTTAAGGATCAGGATGTTCGTAAGACTATTTTTAGGACACGGTATGGCCATTATGAGTTTTTGGTTATTCCCTTTGGTTTGAAGAACGCACTAGTTGCTTTCATGGACATGATGAACCAAGTTTTCAATGAGTTTTTGAATCAGTTTGTGGTAGTGTTTATCAATGATATTCTCGTGTATTCTCGTACCGAGGAGGATCATGATAGGCTGTTGAGTTGATCAATCAATGCAATTTTCCAAGAGGAGGGTGAATTGACTATTTAAATTTTGATGAAAGATTTTTCGGTAAAAATGGAGAAAATTGAGACACCAGATTTATAGTGGTTCAAGCTTCAAAACAAGCTCTATATCCACTACCTTAGCTCCCACTAAGGATTTTGAAACCAATTCACTAAAGAATTTGACCTTTTTTCGGTTCAAGGGATAACCGTTACAATTCAAATAAATCCTTCTACCCAAGAATTGATTCAACCTCACAAGAATAAAATTGAAGAAAGAAAGGCACAAAAGTTTCTCTCACAAGAAATAAATACCCCAATTACAGAATAACTCTCCCCAAACTCAATTACAAAGAATCAAAATGAAATAAAAGAGTTGGGAGTCAAGATATGTGTCACGTGTCAAAAGTGCGCAATTAGTGCAAGTGAACACATCGCAAGTAATAAAGTGATAAGTATTATCGTGTATCGTCTCCACAGGGATTGGTATACTTAATATGCCTTCTTCGTCTTCTTGTTCTATAAAAAGGAATAAAATAAAAACACAGGTAATTGTGGTTTTGATGAAACTAAATAAATTGAAATAAAGAAACTAAGTAAAAGATGAGGTCTAATTAATAGAGAGAGGTTAGGATCCAGTTGCGTTGTATTGTGGATTTGACTGACTTGTCTCTGTCCAATGCAATTTTATATCACTGCCTCGGCAGTACTGCAGACTACTGCCTTGGCAACGATAATACTTGTCCGCCGCGGCAATCCCTTGCTCGTGGTTGGACTTTACCAAAGTTCGGCAAAGTGTCCTTGGGTGACTCCGCTTATCCCTAAGTCGAAGTACTGTTGATGACTAGTCCTCGATGATACCTCCCGACGTGAATCAATTATACCCACCAACCAATCTCACACTTCTTTTAGCCGCTGAAACTCTTAACTTATCCCTAGGCCGAGTTAGTATTTCGCGATTGAAACACCGTACTTATCCCTTTCGTGAATCTAACATTCCCGAGTCTAGATAAATGGATTACTCACAAACTTCTCTCCCGAGCTTGAATGCAAGAACAAAGAATGGCAAAGGATAAGCAAACCTTGATAGTTTTATTGCATTGAAACAAAGACCAACGTACAATCTCCTTTCACAAATACTTAACAACCTTCACCTAAACCCTAAGAAAGCTTAGAACATGATTTGAGAGAAAGAAAACATTGAGTCTTAGGGTGAACTCTCTATGAATCGGCTCTCCTATTCCCTTAGACGGCTAGGTCTTATATAGGCTTGGCCTAGGGCAAACATTTCCTAAGTAGAATACAACTTGGATTAGGGAACAAGTCATGTGCATAAATAAAATATTTCCAAGTTTCTTTCAACTAAGAGTCTTTTCCGTGTGGCCTTGTCTTGGGCTTTTCCTTGTGCTAACCAGCTCTGATCCATGTGCTTCATGTCCAGAAACGTCCCTTGGATTTTTCTCTTCCGATCGCCTACAGTATTGCTTTCTGGCTCTCAGTTGCTGCCTCGGCATCAGGTCCTGCCTCGGCCATGTTGCTGCCGCGGCAATAGTTTATCCTGCACAAATGTAAAAATGCTGTAAAACTTGCCTTTTCTGTAAATATCATCTTTATAATCATAACTTCTAAATATATCACATTAAGTACATGCATTGGTCCGAGTGGGTGTAAATTTAGTGATTAATGCCCATAAAAGGTGTAAAAAGTGATAGTGAGTTGAGCACTTATCACACCCTCAAACTCGAACTATTGCTTGTCCTCAAGCAATGCAAACCATCAATTTGCCAAACTCTATTCTATCTTGGTCTTATGTTTCCATCTATTCTCCCTAACATAACTATGCCTATTCTTTAGACTTAACCTTTCGGCTAGCCAAGGGTTTACCTAGAAACAAACTATAAGATTTGGTGAGTGTGTGCGTTTTTGTGGACAATTTTGATTAAAGGCTTTCTTAGATAAACTCTAAGTTCAAGATAAGTAGAATTGGGTTAAGTGTTCTCTTCTTTTCTAAACAACCAATTCTTGAGCCAATTTCGGGCACCTCAAGGATTGTGTTTTTCTCTTCACTAATTCCTTCTTTCTTTTTGATATTCCTTGTAGCATACTAGAGCCAATTTCGGGCACCTCTAGCATGAAGAAGAGTAATTCCTAGAGCCGGTAATAGGCACCTCTAGTCACTTGCCCAAAACTCTAAGTCTTTATCACCTAAGTTCATTAAAAGAATTCCTATAATCCAACAAGTCCCAAAAGTGTTTGATAAGTGCTCAACTCACTATCACTTTTTACACCTTTTGTTGGCATTAATCACCGAATTAACACCCACTTGGACCAATGCATGTAATTAATGTGATATATTCAGAAGTTATGCTTATAGAGATAATATTTGCAGGAAAGGCACGTTTTACTGCATTTTCATATCTGTGCAGGAGAACCGGTGCCGCGACAGCGACAAGGCCGAGGTAGGACCTGATGCCTAGGCAGCAGCTGAGAGCCAGGAAGCAAGACTGTAGGCGATTGGAAGACAAAAATCCAAGGGACGTTTCTGGACTTAAAGCACATGGATCGGAGCTGGCTA
Organism: Abelmoschus esculentus; assembly: GCA_035048815.1. NCBI lineage: Eukaryota > Viridiplantae > Streptophyta > Magnoliopsida > Malvales > Malvaceae > Abelmoschus > Abelmoschus esculentus. Next base: position 9,092,896 of record JAUCBN010000002.1, on the reverse strand, counting down.
GCATGAGGAAAAGCCCAACACAAGGCCACGCGGGAAAGCCCCTTAGTCGAATTTAAACTTGGAAATATTTTAATTATGTACATGACTTGTTCCCTACTCCAAGTTGTATCCTTTTTTATTCCTTGTTCTTGCATTCAAGCTCGGGAGAGAAGTTTGTGAGTAATCCATTTATCTAAGCTCGGGAGAGTTAGATTCACAAAAGGGGTAAGTACGGTGTTTCAATCGCGAAACACTAACTCAGCCTAGGAATAGGTTAAGAGTTTCAGCGGCTAAAAGAAGTGTGAGATTGGTTGGTGAGTATAATTGGTTCACGCCGGGAGGTATCATCAAGGACTAGTCATCAACAACACTCTGACTTAGGGATAAGCGGAGTCATTCAAGGACACTTTGCCGAACTTTGGTAAAGTCTACCCACGAGCAAGGGATTGCCGCGGCGGACAGTATCGTCGCTGCCAAGGCAGTAAACTGCAGTGCTGCCAAGGCAGTGATATACGATTGCATTGAGCAGAGACAAGTCAATCAAATCCACAATACAATGCAACTGGATCCTGACCCATTTCTCTCTAATATTCAATATCTTTACTTTGCTTAGTTATTTTAGTTTAGTTAAACAAAACTCAATCACTTGTGTTTTATTTTACTTCTTTCTACAGAACAAGAAGACGAAGAAGACATATTAAGTCTACCAGTCCCTGTGGAGACGATAATCCGATAAATGCTTATCACTTATTACTTTCGATGTGTTCACTTGCACTAAACGCGCACTTTTGACACGTGACAAGTTTTTGGCGTCGTTGCCGGGGACTGGCAACTAAATTTTGTTTTCTTTATTTTCTTGTTTCTTTTTATTTTTATTTTACTCTTGTTTTTCTTGGTGTATGACCAGGACCAACCCAACCAACCCTTTGTACGAGTTAGATCCAGAGATCGAATGAACAAGGCAAAGGTTGAGGAGACAAATCCAAGAAGCCATGGCAGATCACCCGGCAGGACAAAACTTACCTGCAGGTAATGGAGGTCTTCCGCCGCCACCTGGGCCACGGCAGCTCACTATCAGAGACTTCCTGGAGGAGGACTTAAATATATTAAACCCAGGAGTTGTTACACCGGAGATAGAAGCAGCCCACTTTGAACTGAAACCTGTTATGTTCAATATGCTTAACACTATTGGACAATTTGGTGGGTCTGCAACTGAAGACGCAAGGCAGCACCTTAAGTCTTTCATGGAAATTTGGAACTCTTTCAAAATCCAAGGAATCCATGAAGATGTCTTGCGATTGAAGCTATTCCCCTATTTACTGAGGGATAGGGCGAAAGCTTGGCTGAACAACATTCCAACAGGATCTATTGGATCTTGGAGTGAATTCTGCCGTGATTTTATTACTCGTTTTAATCCTACAAACCTATACGATTGAATTCGTAATGAAATCACTTCTTTTCGAAAGGCAGATGACGAACCAATGTACGAGGCATGGGAGCGCTACAGTGAGTTACTACACAAGTGTCCTTTGCATGGATTTCCTCTATGGACACAAGTGACAATGTTCTATAATGCCACGAATGCCCCCAACAAGGATGATGTTAGATGCCTCGGCAAACGGAACACTCCTTGATAAAGCACCTGAGGAAGCTATCGAGATTTTAAACAAACTCGCGAAAAATGATTTTCAATTTCTACATCTAGGCAAGGAGGAGTAAGACGCCAAGCCACGGTAAATGAATTAGACACATCGAATTCAGTGGCAGCACAATTGGCCTCTCTTACCAAGATGGTGCAAAACCTACAATTACAGCAAAATACCCGTGAGGTTAAGATAATTGATTCTTATTGTGACTTATGTGGAGGTAACCACAGTTCCTCTGATTGCATGAATCAAGAAACCGGTATGTATGTTGGGAACTACAACCGCAACAATATGATGTCCAACACATACAATCCCTCATGGAAGAGGCATCCAAACCTATCATGGAGCAACCCTAACAATGCCTTAAACCCAATCACCCAACCTTCAGGATTTCAGCAACCGATGCAACAACTGTCGTAGCAGCAACCGATAAGTTTGTTGGAGAACACTCTCAAAGTCTTTATGATGAAAACCGAGTCATACATGGTAGAGAATAGTAATTTCATCAAAAGGAAAGACGCTTTTATGAGTAGGACTGAGATGAGGCTGCAAACTCAAGAAGCGGACATTAAAACGCTAGAAACTCAGGTTGAGCAATTTGCTCAAAACATAAACACTAGACCACAAGGAGGACTACCTAGCAATACTGAAGTTGCTAAGGTAATGGGTCATGAACAGTGCAAAGCAATTACTACTAGGAGTGGTCTACAACTGAAGGAAAAGATCCCAGAGAGCCAAATTCAATCAGCAGATCTAGCAAAAGAAGAGGCTGAGTAAACTGATGCTGATAACACTTCCCCGACAGAGATCACAGCAGCTCCTGAATAGCCTACCGAGACAGCGACAACCTTAGTGGTGCCAGGTATTAAATTTCAAACTAAAGAAACCCTGGATGAGATGAGACCACCACCACCTTTCCCACAAAGATTGAAAAAGCAAAAACAGGATCAGCAATTCAAGAAATTCCTTGATATTCTAAAGCAAGTCCACATTAACATACCGTTCGTAGAGGTAATTGAACAAATGCCTAACTATGCCAAGTTCTTAAATGACATGGTGTCAAAGAGGAAACGAATAGGTGAGTTCGAAACAGTGGCTGCTACCGAGGGATGCATGGCAATGCTGCACAATCGCATGCCACCAAAATTAAAAGATCCTGGCTGCTTCATCATACCTTGTGCAATATGTAAAAATTATGAAGGTAAGGCCCTATGCGACCTTGGAGCGAGCATAAATCTAATGCCCAAATCAGTCTTTCAAAAGCTTGGAATAGGAAGGGCAAAACCTACAACAGTTATGCTCCAACTAGCGGATCGATCCTATGTGCAACCTAAAGGCAAAATCGAGGACATACTGGTAAGAGTTGATAAGTTTATTTTTCCTACTGATTTTCTTTTCCTTGATTGTGAAGCAGATGATAATGCACCGATCATCCTTGGGAGACCTTTCCTTGCAACTGGACGCACCCTAATTGACGTGGAAAAAGGAGAGTTGACAATGTGGGTCAATGACCAACAATTCAAACTCAATGCATTCCACAAAGTGGATGGACACACAACAAAAGGGAATGGCCCACAACCGATTTAAAATTCGGGCCAACGAGAGAGAATCATCTTGGGAGATGCATTTGCATGCTCTCCACCAGTAACATGATCTCCTCCCTTTTTCCTTATTATATTATATTAGGATTACTTTAGTTTATTCTTATTTCTATTTTTCTAATTTGTTTTTTCTTTAAGTATTTTTCTTTTTGTGTGTTTAATTTTTATTTAGGAGAATAAGCAAGAATAAAGGCGAAAATAGCTCACAACAGGAATTCTGCCGAGGCAGAAAATAATGTCAGAATCGCAGCAGAACAGTGTAACGGCTAGTCTGCCGAGATTCTTGCCACGGCAGAAAAGGAAACGACAGTAAAGAACAACGGCTACAAAACGGCTAGTGGATCCAAACGGTCACAAGGCCGAGGCCTATATAAGAAACCCCTTCCTCTTGAACTATTCACTCTTGCTTTTTTGTTTTCTTTAGAATTCATAACAATCTTCCTCTCACATTACTCTCTGCCTACTCACAATTCTTCGTGAAGTTCTCAGATATTTTCAAGAAAACCTCCAAGAAATCATCTCACAATCTTGATGGCAACTTACAAGAGATTTGCCTCAGCCAACGTTGAAGATCGTTTCAACCGATCTTTCATCGCCCGACAATTGTGGGAAGAGCAAGGTTTCCAGCATTCGGATGATGAAAACTACGACATTGAGCACTATCTCTTTGACAGAATCAAATACCAAGATTGGAAAATTTTCTGTCTTCAACCTGCCAGGCGAATGCTACAATCATACGAGAATTCTATGCGCACGGGCCCAACAAAGATTCCCTCTTTGTTCATTACCGCGGCAGGCCAGTCCAGTTAGATGCCGAGACCATCAACGATTTCTACGGCGTCACTCCAAACAGTGATGTTCACGCCGAATTCTTGGAAGACATCACTGCCGAGGACTACGAGTTAATTAAAGACGATCTTTTTTACGCGAATACTCCATGGGAAACCGGTACCCATAGAGGATCCGTAACAAGACAGAGCCTAAAGCTCGAGGCCAAGATATGGAATACCTTTGTCAAGCGATGCCTCATCCCCACATCCCACAATAGCACGGTGGACCGGAGGCGATTGGTGCTCATCCAATCGATCATCAACAAAAGGACCATCAATGTTGGAGAGATCATCCTACGTGAAATTCACGAATGCGGTAAGAAAGATAGGGGACCATTATATTTCCCATGTTTGATCACAGGTTTGTGTGTTGCCGCAAGTGTGCCAATCGAAGATACGGACGAATACACTCCCCAAAGGCGAGGATGGACCAGGGACTTTTGTCACAAAGTCATGCAGATCACGCAGGCGGAGCCAGTCCAAGCAACTCCCCAGCAGTTCACGGCTGATACTGCTGCCGGGGCCCAGTACACGACAGACATACCTGATACTGCCCACACCTCTGCCGCAGCAGACCCATACCAGGAGATTTTGCAAAGGATGGTAGCGATGGACCTCAGACAACAGAGGTACATGGAGTACCAAAGAGATTTCAACGGCACACTCGCCCAGATGATGGTCCACTCTTTTCCAAACCAAGGGGCGCAATTTTCAGAGTTTCCCAGTAATATGTTTGTCACAGCCGCCCCTTACACCGAGACTACACCAGCTCCGGGAGGACCAAGGCCGTTCTTCCATGCGGACCCTCCACCACAGTACCATGCTGCCGGCCCATTCAGGGCAGCGGATTCTGCCGCGGCATCGTCTGCCAGCAGAAGACCATCCAAGCGGAGGGTAGTTTTTAGCACTCCACCCCGATCCCCAATCATCATGGGCAGTCTATCAGCTGAGATAGATGCCTATGTGCACCAAAGCTCTCACCGCCGCCGGACCAAGTACACACCACACCGGAGGAGCCACAACAATGGGAGGAGGAACAAACATAATGATAACCGAAGAGATGGCCGATGTAGAAGAAGGAGAAGAGGTCGAGGCCCCAATGCAACGGACAACACCCAAAAGAGTCCAACCGCCCCGGCAAGCAAAAGCTCAACCATCGCCCTCACCAAGAACAAAGCAATCGGCAGCAAGGCCAAGGAGAAAAATTGTTACAAGCAGCTCTTCGGAGTCACTTTAAATTTTTGTTCTTAATTCAATATTAATTGCTTTAGTTGTCTTTATATGATGTTTATTTCATATTTGTGTTGCCTGATTATTTCTTCAAATATAAAGCATTGAGGACAATGCTTGGTTTGGGTTTGGGGGTGCAGATTCACTACCAAGGCAGCAATCTACTGCCGAAGCCGTGCCAAAAAGGGAGTATTCCAGTGATTTTTTTATTTTTTATTTTCATGCTCCCCGCCTTACTTGAATTAACTGCCTACACTTTTGTACTGCTTATCATCGGTATTGCCTTAGTTTATTCTTTAAGGCTATAGAAATCTTTCTCCTTACCATGATTAGGTTCTGTTAAGAAGGTTTAACCTCAGGATACTTAAGGATGAAAACTTAGAAGCTTACTATAGGAAGAAATCTAAACACTTTTGGGACTTGTTGGATTATAGGAATTCTTTTAATGAACTTAGGTGATAAAGACTTCGATTTTTGGGAAAGTAACTAAAGGTGCCTATCACCGGCTCTAGGAAGTACTCTTCTTCATGCTAGAGGTGCCCGAAAATGGCTCTAGTATGCTTTAAGGAATATCAAGAAGAAAGAAAGAATTAGTGAAGGGAAAAACACAATCCTTGAGGTGCCCGAAATTGGCTCAAGAATTGGTTGTTTAGAAAAGAACAGAACACTTAACCCAATTCTACTTGTCTTGAACTTAGAGTTTATCTAAGAAAGCCTTTAATCAAACTTGTCCACAAAAACACACACACTCACAATTCTTATAGTTTGTTTCTAGGTAAACCCTTGGGTAGCCGAAAGGTTAAGGCTTATAGAGATAATATTTGCAAAAAAGGAACGTTTTACTGCATTTTCATATCTGTGCAGGAGAACCGATGCCGCGAAAGCGACAAGGCCGAGGCAGGACCTGATGCCGAGGCAGCAGCTGAGAGCCAGGAAGGAAGACTGTAGGCGATTGGAAGACAAAAATCAAAGGGACGTTCCTGGACTTAAAGCATATGGATCGGAGCTGGCTAACATGAGGAAAAGCCCAAGATAAGGACACGCGGGAAAGCCCCTTAGCGGAATTAAACTTGGAAATATTTTAATTATGTACATGACTTGTTCCCTATTCCTTGTTGTATTCTACTTAGGAAAGGTTTGCCCTAGGTCTAGCCTATATAAAGACCTAGCCATCCAATGTAACATAGACGGAATACCTAGGGAGAAAGAGACAAATCATAACTTGTTTTCTTTCTCTCAATCATGTTCTAAGCTTTCTTAAGGTTTAGGTGACGGTTGTTAGTATTTGTGAGAGGAGATTGTACTTTGTCTTTGTTTCAATGCAATAAAATTATCAAGGTTTGCTTATCCATTTTTATTCCTTGTTCTTGCATTCAAGCTCGGGAGAGAAATTTGTGAGTAATCCATTTATCTAAGCTCGGGAGAGTTAGATTCACGAAAGGGGTAAGTACGGTGTTTCAATCGCGAAACACTAACTCGGCCTAGGGATAGGTTAAAAGTTTCAGCGGTTAAAAGAAGTGTGAGATTGGTTGGTGAGTATAATTGGTTCACGCCGGGAGGTATCATCAAGGACTAGTCATCAACAGCACTCTGACTTAGGGATAAGCAGAGTCATTCAAGGACACTTTGCCGAACTTTGGTAAAGTCTACCCACGAGCAAGGGATTGCCGCGGCGGACAGTATCGTCGCTGCCAAGGCAGTAAACTGTAGTGCTGCCGAGGTAGTGATATACGATTGTATTGAGCAGAGACAAGTCAATCAAATCCACAATACAACGCAACTAGATCCTGACCCATCTCTCTCTAATATTCAATATCTTTACTTTGCTTAGTTATTTTATTTTAGTTAAACAAAACTCAATCACTTGTGTTTTATTTTACTTCTTTCTACAGAACAAGAAGACGAAGAAGACATATTAAGTCTACCAGTCCCTGTGGAGACGATAATCCGATAAATGCTTATCACTTATTACTTTCGATGTGTCCACTTGCACTAAACGCGCACTTTTGACACGCGACAGTGTTTTTAAAATTTATCCTATAGTAAGATTCTAAGTTTTCATCTTTAAGTATCCTAAGGTTAAACCTTCTTAACAGGACCTAACCATGGTAAGGAGAAAGATTTCTATAGCCTTAAAGAATAAACTAAGGCAATACTGATGATAAGCAGTGCAAAATTATAGGCAATTTATTCAAGTAAGGCGGGGAGCATGAAAATTTTAAAAAAAAATCACTTAAATACTCCCTTTTCTTGGCAAGGCCTCAGTAGTAGATTACTGCCTCGGCAGTGGCTCTACACCCCAAACTCGTACCAAGTATTGTCCTCAATGCTTTATATTAGAAGAGAATAGTGGGCAACAAAAATATGATAGAAAATAAGCAGCATATAAAGAAACAAACAACAAATAATATTGAAAAAATTTAAAGGGACTCCGAAGAGCTGCTTGTAACAATTTTTCTTCGGGGTCGTGCTGTTGTTTGCTTCGTTCTTGGTGAGGGCGATGGCTGAGTTTTTGCTTGCTGGGGCGGTTGGACTCTTGTGGGTGGTGTCTTTTGCATTGGAGCATCCACTTATTCACCTTCTTCCACATCGGTAATCTCTTCGGTGATCATGATGTCCGTTCCACCTTCATTTTCTGTGGCTTCCCCGGTATGGTGTGTACTCGGTCCGGCAGCGGTTGAGCTTTGGTGTACATAGGCATCTATCTCTGCTGATAGACTGCCCATGATGATTGAGGATCGTGGTGGAGTACTGAACACTGCCCTCCTCTTTGATAGTCGTCTGCTGGCAGATGATGCTGTGACAGAGTTTGCTGCCCTAGATGGGCCGACAGCATGAAACTATGGTAGAGGGCCCGCGTGGAAGAACAGTCTCGGTCCTCCTGGAGCTGGTGTAGTCTCTGTATAGGGTGCAGCTGTGATAAACATGTTCCTTGGAAATTTTGGAAACTGCACCCCTTGGTCTGGAAAGGCATGGAGCATCATTTGGGCAAGTGTGCTATTGAAGTCCCTCTGATACTCCATGTATCTTTGCTGTCTAAGATCCATCGTCGCCATCCTTTGAAGTATCTCCTGGTACGGGTCTGCTGCAGCAGTGGTGTGGGCAGTGTCTGGCATGTCTGTCGTGTATTGGGCCCCGACAGCAGTATCAGCAGTGAACTGCTGGGGTGTTGCCTGGACTGGTTCCGCCTGCGTGATCTGCATAATTTTGTGGCAAAAGTCTCTGGTCCATCCACGCCTTTGGGGAGTGTATTTGTCCGTGTCTTCTACTAGTACACCTGCAGCAACACACAAACCAGTGATCAAACAAGGGAAATATAATGGTCCTCTATCCTTCTTACCGCATTCGTAAATTTCGCGTAAGATGATCTTTCCAATGTTGATGCTCCTTTTGTTGATGATTGATTGGACGAGCACCAATCTCCTTCGATCCACCGTGCTATTGTGGGAGTTGGGGATGAGGCGTCTCTTGACAAAGGTGTTCCAAAGTTTGGCCTCGGGTTTCAGACTTTGCCGTGCTACCGATCCTCTATAGGCACCGTTTTCCCATGGAGTATTCATATAGCAGAGGTCGTCTTTAATTAATTCATAATCCTCGACAGTGATATCCTCCATGAATTGGTTGATGGTATCGGCATCAAGCTGGACAGGCCTGCCTCGGCAGTGGACAAATAGGGAGTCTTTGCTTGGCCGGTGCGCATAGAATTCCCGCACGATGGTAGCGTTTGCCTGGGCAGGTTGTAGGCAAAAGATTTCCCATTCTTGGTACTTGATCCTGTCGAACAGATAGTGCTCGATGCCGTAATTTTTTTTATCCAAGTGTTGGAACCCTTGTTTCTCCCACAACTGCCGGGCAATGAAAGACCTGTTGAAGCGGTCTTCAACATTGGCTGGGGCAAAACGTTTGTAGGTGGCCATAAGGATTGTGAGAGATTAAGTTCTTGGAGATTTTCTTGGAGGAATTCTGAAAATTTCAAGAAGGGTAGGCAAAGAGTATTGTGAGAACAAGATTGTCGAGTATTCTAAAGAAAACAAGAATGCAAGAGTGAATAGTTCAAGAGGGAGAGGTTGCTTATATAGGCCTCGGATTTGTGACCGTTTGAACCACTAGCCGTTTTGTAGCCGTTAGTCTTTACTGTCGTTTCCTTTTCTGTCGCGGCAGAAATCTCGGCAGACTAGCCGTTACACTATTATGCCCGTTGAAACTGCTGCGACTCTGACACTGTTTTTTGCCTCGGCAGAATCCTTGCTATGAACTATTTCTCCTTTATTCTTGCTTATTATCCTAAATAAAAATTAAACACAAACAAGAAAAATAATTAAAGCAAAAACACAAATTATAAAAAAAATAAATATAAACTAAACTAATCCTAACATATATAAGAAAATATGAGAGATCATGTTACTGGTGGAGTGCATGCAAATGCATCTCCCAAGATGATTCTCTCTGGCTGGTCACAGTGATTCTTCAAGTATTGGCTATTGGCTTTATGTCCATCTTTGTTTTTCCTGATTTGTACTGCGCCCTTTATAACTGGAGAGTATGTTGTCCTATTTGTTTCCTTCACATCTGCCTTACTTTTCCTGCCAAATTTTCTGCCATAAATTATTTCCATTTTCCTGCCGAGCATTTTGCCCAGGCAGTGGCTGTTGAAACAGGATATCGTTGTGCCTACATCTTTTCTGTGAAGGACTTTGCATTCTTCTGCATCATCATGCAGTTTCAAATTGTGGAAGGCATTGAGTTTGACTTGTTGGTCATTGACCCTCATTGTCAACTCTCCTTTTTCCACATCAATTAGTGTTCGTCTAGTGGCAAGGAAAGGTCTCCCCAAGATGATCGGTGCATTATCATCTTCTTCACAATCAAGGACAAGAAAGTCACCGGGAAAAATAAATTTATCAACTCTTACCAGTATGTCCTCGATTTTTCCTTCGGGTTGCACATAAGATCGATCCGCAAGTTGGAGCATAACTGTTGTAGTTTTCTCCCTTCCTATTCCAAGCTTTTGAAAAACAGATTTAGGCATTAGATTGATGCTTGCTCCAAGGTCGCATAGGGCCTTACCTTTATAGTTGTTACCTATTGCACAAGGTATGATAAAGCATCCAGGATCCTTCAATTTGGGTGGCATGCGATTGTGTAGCATTGCCATGCATCCTTCGGTAGCAGCCACTGTTTCGAACTCACCTAGTATTTTTCTCTTAGACACAATGTCTTTCAAGAATTTAGCATAATTTGGCATTTTTCAATTTCCTCTATGAATGGTAAGTTGATGTGGACTTGCTTTAAAATATCAAGAAATTTCTTGAATTGTTGGTCCTGTTTTTGCTTTTTCAACCTTTGTGGGAAGGGTGGTGGTGGTTTCATCTCATCCAGAGTTTCTTTAGTTTGGAACTTAATACCTGACATCACTAGGGATGTTGCTGTCTCGGCAGACTATTTAGGAGCTGCTGAGTTTTCTGCTGGGGCAGTGTTATCAAGGTCAGTTTGTTCAGCCTCCTCTTTTGCTGGGTCTGACGATGGAACTTGGCCTACTAGAGTGTTTGTCTTTTCCTACAATTGTAGACCACTCCTAGTAGTGATTGCTTTACACTGTTCATGGTCCATTACCTTAGCAACTTCAGTATTGCTGGGTAGTCCTCCTTGTGGTCTAGTGTTTATGTTTTGAGTAAACTGCCCAACCTGAGTTTCCAATGCCTTAATTGCTGCCTCTTGGTTCTGCAACCTCATCTCAGTCCTATTTATAAACGCATCTGTTCTTTTGATGAAGTTGTTATTCTCTTCCATATATGACTCAATTTTCATCATGAATGCTTTCAGAAAATTTTCCAAGGAACTTACAGATTGCTGCTGGATCTACTGATGCGGCATTGGCTGCTGGACCTGCGGCGACGACAGATGTTGCATTGGTTGTTGGAATCCTGGGGGTTGGGTGGTTGGGTTTAAGGCATTGTTAGGATTACTCCATGACAGGTTTGGATGCCTCTTCCATGAGGGGTTGTATGTGTTGGACATCATATTGGTTTGGTTATAGTTTCTAACATACATGTCGGTTTCTTGATTCATACAGTCAGAAGAATTGTGGTTACCTCCACATAAATCACAAAAAGAATCAATCACCTTAACCTCACGGGTATTTTGTTGTAGTTGCAAATTTTGCACCATCTTGGTAAGAGAGGCCAATTGTGCTGCCACTGAATTTGATGTGTCTAACTTATTCATCGTGGCTTGGCGTCTTACTCCTCCTCGCCTAGATGTAGGGAATTGAAAATCGTTCTTTGCGAGTTTGTTTAGTATCTCAATAGCTTCCTCAGGTGCTTTGTCAAGGAGTGTTCCGTTCGCCGAGGCATCTAACATCATCCTTGTCGGGGCATTTGTGGCATTATAGAATATGGTCACTTGTATCCATAGGGGAAATCCTTGCAACAAAAACTTGTGTAGTAACTCCCTGTATCGCTCCCATGCCTCGTACATAGGTTCGTCATCTACCTGTCAAAAAAATTGATTTCATTACAAATTCTATCATATAAATTTTTAGGATTAAAACGTGTAATAAAATCACGACAGAGTTCACTCCAAGATCCAATAGATCCTGCTGGAATGCTATTTAACCAGGCTTTTGCCCTATCCCTTAGTGAATAGGGGAATAATTTCAATCTCAAGACATCTTCATGGACTCCTTGGATTTTGAAGGAATTGCATATCTCCATGAAGGACTTGAGATGCTTCCTTGCATCTTCAGTCACAGACCCACCAAACTGTCCAATAGTGTTGAGCATATTGAACATGACAGGTTTCAGTTCAAAGTGGGCTGCTTCTATTTCCGGTGTAACAACTCCTGGGTTTAACCCATTTAAGTCCTCTTCCAGGAAGTCTCTGACAGTAAGCTGCCGCGGCCCTGGTGGCGGCGGAAGACCTCCATTGCCGGCAGGTAAGTTTTGTCCTTCCGGGTGATCTGCCATAGCTTCTTGGATTTGTCTCCTCAACCTTTGTCGTGTACGTTCGATCTCTGGGTCTAACTCGTACAAAGGGTTGGTTGGGTTGGTCCTGGTCATACACCAAGAAAAACCAAAGTAAAATAAAAATAAAAAAAGAAACAAGAAAATAAAGAAAACAAAATTTAGTTGCCAATCCCCGGCAACGGCGCCAAAAACTTATCGCGTGTCAAAAGTGCACAATTAGTGCAAGTGAACACATCGCAAGTAATAAAGTGATAAGTATTATCGTGTATCGTCTCCACAGGGATTGGTATACTTAATATGCCTTCTCCGTCTTCTTGTTCTGTAAAAAGGAATAAAATAAAAACACATGTAATTGTGGTTTTGATGAAACTAAATAAATTGAAATAAAGAAACTAAATAAAAGATGAGGTCTGATTAATAGAGAGAGAGAGGTCAGGATCCAGTTGCGTTGTATTGTGGATTTGATTGACTTGTCTCTGTCCAATGCAATTTTATATCACTGCCTCGGCAGTACTGCAGATTACTGCCTTGGCAGCGATAATAATTGTCCGTCGCGGCAATCCCTTGCTCGTGGTTGGACTTTACCAAAGTTCGACAAGTGTCCTTGGGTGACTCCGCTTATCCCTAAGTCGAAGTACTGTTGATGACTAGTCCTTGATGATACCTCCCGGCGTGAATCAATTATACCCACCAACCAATCTCACACTTCTTTTAGCCGCTGAAACTCTTAACCTATCCCTAGGCCGAGTTAGTATTTCGCGATTGAAACACCGTACTTATCCCTTTCGTGAATCTAACTCTCCCGAGTCTAGATAAATGGATTACTCACAAACTTCTCTCCCGAGCTTGAATGCAAGAACAAAGAATGGCAAAGGATAAGCACACCTTGATAGTTTTATTGCATTGAAACAAAGAACAAAGTACAGTCTCCTCTCACAAATACTTAACAACCTTCACCTAAACCCTAAGAAAGCTTAGAACATGATTTGAGAGAAAGAAAACATTGAGTCTTAGGGTGAACTCTCTAAGAATCGGCTCTCCTATTCCCTTAGACGGCTAGGTCTTATATAGGCTTGGCCTAGGGCAAACCTTTCCTAAGTAGAATACAACTTGGAGTAGGGAACAAGTCATGTACATAAATAAAATATTTCCAAGTTTATTTCAACTAAGAGGCTTTCCCGCATGGCCTTGTCTTGGGCTTTTCCTTGTGCTAACCAACTCCGATCCATGTGCTTCATGTCCAGAAACGTCCCTTGGATTTTTCTCTTCCGATCGCCTATAGTACTGCTTTCTGGCTCTCAGCTGCTGCCTTGGCATCAGGTCCTGCCTCGGCCATGTTGCTAACGCGACAATAGTTTATCCTGCACAAATGTAAAAATGTAGTAAAACTTGCCTTTTCTGTAAATATCATCTTTATAATCATAACTTCTAAATATATCACATTAAGTACATGCATTGGTCCAAGTGGGTGTAAATTTAGTGATTAATGCCCATAAAAGGTGTAAAAAGTGATAGTGAGTTGAGCACTTATCAATATGCAATAAAGTATTTTGGAGTTGTATTTGATTGCTTGGATTTTACTTGAGGTTTAATAGTTGTTAATGCTGCTTGAAATACTTCAATTTATACCTTCTCATTGATTTCTAACTGTTGGGTTTGTTGGAGATGTAAATATAGATGCTGGAGCTTCATCTTTCCATCATAAATGCACTCTGCAATAACTGGTATCGAAATACAGGCTACCTGTTTCAAAATAGCCATAAAAAGAAAGAGCTATTGTACATTTATTAAGGGAGTATCGAAACAGGTTTCGATACCTGAAGTAAACTGTTAAGTTTGGTATCGAAACGGGTATCTTAACGAGTTAACCACCATTTAAAGCTTTAACTGCCACCAACGGTCAAGTCATTTAATGCTTAAGAGAGTCGTTGGGGATTTCAAGGGTATCGATATTGGTATCGAAACACTAAGTCATAATTTAAAATAATTTTAAAAATAATTTAAACTTAAAACTTGGTTCGATACTAGGTTCGAAACAAATGTTGGCAGTGAGGTCTCGGTACCGAAACAGCTATCGATACTTGTTCTAAGTCTCAAGAACATTCTTTAAAAAAATGAAGGGCGATATCGATACCTGTTCTAGTGGTATCGAAATGCTCGTATAAAAACACTTAGAAAAAAATATTTCAATGTTCTTGGTTTTACTTGAATCTTAATTTTTCACTTAGTAACTTAAAAATTTATTACAAAAATAGTCCTTTAACATAAATGTTATATCAAAATCAATTTTAGTTTTATAATCTCTCCCTTTTTTATATAACAAAACTAACATAAATTTTTACTTTTTATAAATTTGAAAACTTTGAAAAAAACTCCCCCTTAATTGTTACATAGCTTTAAAAATGATTTTCTCCCCTTTAAAAAACTTAAAACGAATATAACATATTTCTTCTCCCCCTTTTTGTTAGATCAAAATCAATTTAATAATAAGGCATAATAGTGTTTAAGCATAAGAACAAGCATTAATAAAAGTTCAAATAAACCATAGCATTAATAAAAATCCAAATCCAACATAAAGATTCAAAATATAACAAACGAAATACCAAAGGTGCATATTGTTCTAACATGAATGAAAATGCAACATAATACTTAAGAAAAACATAACTAGTCCTAAAAGCCATAGCAAAGCTAAACGAGAAAAAGCTAAGGATTACTCATCGCCATCACCATCACCATCACAATCCTCATTACCATCTTCATCATCTTAATCATCGTCATCACCATATCTAGTGGAAGTATTGTGAAGATGCTGAAGAGCTTCAATGGAGAGACGCATGGAAAGGTTTTGATTCTCCAAACCTGTCAACATCGTATCCATAGAGTCAAAACGAGATTCAAAGTGAGTTGTGAAGGAATCAAAACAAGCATCCAAACTATCAAACCGAGCATCCATGTGATCAAATCGCGAAGTGAGATATTGAAAATGGGAACGGTTTAGAGAA
This sequence comes from Abelmoschus esculentus, assembly GCA_035048815.1. Classification (NCBI taxonomy): domain Eukaryota; kingdom Viridiplantae; phylum Streptophyta; class Magnoliopsida; order Malvales; family Malvaceae; genus Abelmoschus; species Abelmoschus esculentus. The sequence continues at coordinate 9,077,643 of JAUCBN010000002.1, read as the reverse complement.
ATCTCGGTGTTTGGAGCAACTTGGCGAATCGGCTCTGGATCAACAGGAGGAGGAGGAGGAGCACCTCTAACCCATTGACCATTGAGATATTGAAAATGGGAACGATTTAGAGAAATCTCTCTGATGGGTTGACGGACTCCACGAAGTCATAAGAACAATCAATCCCCAAACGCACAAATATAGTGCTAAGTACACAAGCGTAGGGAAAAGATTTGACTATTGGAGTGGCACGGTTCTTGACTTACCAAACAATGTCGGAAAAGGCGATTTGAAAAAGGTTTGGGCGTTGGGATTAACGAAAGCAATTGAGCCAAAAACTATCCACTTGACGGACCCAAGAATACTTACCATTTGATGGACGAATCCACCAAGATATTATAAGATGCAAGAAGCAATCATGGACGTCAAGGTTCATAACCGAGCCGTTGAAGGTGTCAATAGCATTTTCATCTTCTAGAACCTCATCCTCAAGACCGAACGCATCAACGAAATTTTCGACGTCGATGCGAAAGGTTTCTCTTATGAGATAGGATTAAATGGCAACCACTTTGTTCTTATCCTTCGAAAGAATGCAAGAGGCATTAGCATAAAATATGAGGAAAAGAGTGGGATAAAACTTGCTGGTTGAGGTGAGAAAGGTCATGAACTTCTAATCTTGTAAAAGGCAAAGATATCAGAATTGGAATTTTGTGGAGTTCATGAAATTCACATCCACACAACTCTCCTTCTTGAGCGGGTAGTTGAGAAAAAGTTGGACATTGTCAAGCCTACCATGACCATTCAAACATCTTTCGAATACCACTTGGATGCCGGCTTTGGAAGCACGAGAGGATGAAGAACTACCTCCCTCGGTACGTTGGCGTTTCTTTGGTGCCATTATCTAAAGATTAACAAATTAGGATTAGTTTTAGGCACTTAAAAAATATATGCTCTATAAACCTAATTCAATCTTATTAATCAATAATTCAAGGGTTTTGAAATTTTGAAAAATAGTTGAAAAACCAGTGAAAACCAATACGATAAAAATAATTTATATTAGAATGAAATTTTTTTGATTTTGAAAAGTTTTTGTAGGATTGATAAGTGCTTAAAATAGTTATTATTTTGTGCTTAGTTACTTCTTGGTTTGATGAAATTGTTACTGATCTTATTATTTTTCGTATCTTTTTATGCAGGACTCTGAATCTGGAAAATGGGCTTAAATGGCCGATTTCTGAAGTTTTCTTTTATTTTCTAGATCGAGTCTAGATTCGTGGGCTCGACTTTGGGCTTGAAATCTGACGCAGCGTTTCATCAGTAGCTTCTAGAAGATGACGTCAGCAAGCGCGTGATAGCTTATCAGCGTTTCAGATAGCTTATCAACCACGTTTTGTAGTTTAAATTAGGATTTATCTCTTTGTAATTTGAATTTAAATATTTTTAGGATTATCTTAGATTTTTCTAATATTTTTAGGATTTGTAAAAGGCTATAAATACCCACCTTAGGTAAGCCTAGAACTCATCTCTCATTCTCCATCTCTTTGTTCTAGGTTTTAAGTTTTTATAAAAGTTTTTCTTCTTTTATTTTCTTGTTCTTATTTTTTTTACTTTATTTTATCTTTTTTAGGTCGAGCATAATTTCTTCCAAAATTATGCTCGGCTAAATTTTTATTAGCCAAGGACTTAAGCGATGAATCAATCCCAACGTGAGGATTGAAAAGCACATCAATAACTTCATCTTTTTATTTCTTTAAAAGTTTTCTTTTGAACTTACTTTTTTTTATCAACTTGATTTCAAAACTAAAGATTGACTTTGGTCAAGATTTCGATTTGACCATTTATGTGGGAGGAAGAATCAGCTATTTAAGCAATTCAACTTCCTAGGAACACACTTAGCAAATTGATTGCTAAAGAGAAAACTAAAGATTGGATCGGTTGTTATTGAAACAACATAATCCAAGTTGATTTTGAGATTTTAAATAATTTTTCTACAAACATTGAGTTGGTGGATTAATCCATGAAACGAATATCAAAGATAGACTTGGGTATTCAGTTTAGAATTTTTGCTTCAAGGATTGAACCTTAAAAGCTAATTACCGACGTAAAATCCCGAAGTGAAAATCTTTTTCGATGATCTATTTAAGTCGAGTCAAAGCGGAAGGCTAAGGCTAGGTTTTTATTATATTTAAATCAATTTCTTTATTTTATTTTCTTCAATTATTTAGTTTACTCAATTCGACAAACACTCCTTTTTTTTACTTAAAACATCATTCAATATTCTTGGATCATCAATCGACGAACACAATCAGGAAGTTTCCAGTCTTTTTGGGATCGACCCTTACTTCTCCTTTACTATATTTAATTTCTATTATTTATTTGAGAATAAGGAATTATTTTTTGACACTAAACGACGCGTGTCAAAAATTGGCGCTATTGCTAGGGACTACGGCAAAGTTATTGATTTAGTTTTGTTTGATTTATGACCAGGAACAACCCGGGAGAACAATGAGATTATGTAACCCCTAAAATTTACCTAATTTCTTAGAATAAAAGTTAGGGTTTTACGTTATTTAAACTTGATTTGCAAGTTAGGATTTTATAAATTAAAATAATATTATTCAGATAAATTATTAAAATAATTAATAATTTAAATACTGAAAATACTTTGATCTAAAATAATTCAAGGTTCAACCCAAATTTAAAATAAACAATCCAAATCTGAGTAATTATTCAAAGTTCGGTACAGAAATTATTAACTGAAATTAAATACAAGTCTGAAACATTAAAACATACGGAATAACAAAATTCGGATTCAAAAGTCCTCCGAGTATCGAGACCTATGACCGGGTATCTGAAACAGAAACGGAAAGGGTGTAAGCTAGGGAGCCTAGTGTGTCTCTAGTGTGCAGATATCAGAAACAGTAAACAGTATAACAGATGATGACATGTATGCATGATATGCACCCATCTCCGAACACCAACAGAAGAGTAGGTTCCCCCTGAACCACTCTAACTCCATCACACCAAGCAGAAGTGAAAACTTGACCCGTAGGTGGAGCCACTGAACAGAAGTGGTATAATGCAGAACCACTGAACAGAAGTGAATTAATCACTAAACTTCCTCCGTACTAATAAACCAACCAACTGTTATGTTATATGCAGATACAGAATCAGAATGCGTACCTAATATTCTAACAGGAGGCATGCATGGTAATTTCAGAATCAGAAATATAATGTCAGCATGATGCATGAACATTCAAGATTTAACAGAAATTGCACACACGGAATAACAAAATTGACGAAATTAATAGAAGAGAACACACCTGAAGCAGAAGACTCAACGATGATACTGACGTCGACTGGACTCGGCTCTACCACTAGAATGTGCAGGTGTAAAACCTACGAATATCAATTAACATTAGACAACCTATTATGCCACTATACCGAAAAATTCACTAAACAGAATTAAACCGATACTCACGTGTAAGTCCCGAATGCTGATGAACGGGAGGTCGACCAGGAGGAGGAGGAGGCAAATGCTCGATATCGGAATCCACGTCACCTGAACCAAACAAAAACTAATTCAGAACCCAAAACAGATAACTTCCAAATAAGGCATTCGAACATAAAAACCCTAAAAACGATGCTTCAGGTTCGAATTTCGAAAAATGGACTGCGCCATTGAACTCAGGACGTCGAAAAACATAAAGTAGGACCGGGTTGAAAAAGTCAACGTTGACGTCAGCGGGTCACGGGTCGGGTCAGTTGGGTCGAATTTCGGGTCGGGTCACGGGTCGGGTTTCGGGTCGGACGGGCCGGGTATGGATTTTCCCAGGATTTTCCAAGAAAATCTGGAAAAATCCAGAAAAATCCCAGGAAAATCCAGATTCGTTTCCAGGCTTAAATCCTAACAAAAATTCGACACTCTCCCCTCTTGATTTGATCCAAACACAAATTAAACTCCCTTAAACGCCTAGATTCGAATTAAAACAACCCAAAACAATAAACATCCTTTTGAAATTCAACCAATCCGAAACTCAAATTTACACCCCAACTCCCCTTTCACTTCGATAAAAACAACATACATCCCCTGCTAACACGATGGAACCGAAGCAGAACAAACCCAAATTCAACAAGCCTTAATCGAAAACCTTAGCAAAACAACCAAACGAAACAACTTCCTTACTATAAAAGAACAAACGAAAGAAAGAAGGCACATACCAAAACTCGGGACAAGGTTGAGAAGCAAAACAAATTGAAAGACCCTAAGAATACTTCCAAAAGAACTTAACAGGATCGAAACTTGGTTTACAGACACTAAAAGAGAATGATTCAGATATAACCGAGTAATAAAGGGGAGTTATTACAAAAACTAATCCGAAACGAAAAATCTGGGGTGTCTGGATTCAAATTAAAAATGTCATAATACACAACAAGGGTCTGAATTTTATGGACCTTGCAACTGAACCCCAAACTTTTTAAATAATTACCAAAAAGCCACTAAATCAGATTTAGAAATTCCCAAATTCTAGGGTTCAAAAATAGGGGTTTAGGGTTTAAAATTGGGGAAAAAATCAGGGTGTTATAGATTACATCCTGGAAATTGAAGCATACGCTCGAAGACTACACGCTCAAACACTTCGGGAAAAACGTAAACTGCGACAACAACAATTTGAACGTGATCTAGAATCTGCATCTGAAGCAGAATCACATTTTGATCAAATAATTGAAGAGCCAATTCCGATGGGCGATCAAACTATCCGTCAATTAACTGCGGCTCCTGACGATAACCAGCCGATGTGCATAACATTTCCAAATGGAGAAACGCCATTCGCTCTAAAAACAGGCATGATACACCTATTGCCAACCTATCACGGTTTGCCGAGTGAAAATCCTCATAAACATTTGAAGGAATTTCATATGGTTTGTTTGAGTACAAAACCGTAGGGAGTATCTAAAGATCAAATTAAACTTCGTGCTTTTCCTTTTTCTTTAGCCGATATAGCAAAAGATTGGTTATTTGATTTACCTTAAAATTCTGTTACAACTTGGACTGATATGACTCGTCTTTTTCTTGACATGTTTTTCCTAACAGCTAAGGCGAGCGAATTAAGGCGATGTATCCTGAGTATCCGACAAAAGGATACTGAAACTTTATATGATTATTGGGAGCGCTTTAAGAAGTTATGTGCTAACTGTCCACAACAAGGCTTAAGCGAACAAACATTGCTCCTGTATTTTTATGAAGGTTTAACGCCTATGAATATGAAGGTAATTGATGCGGCAAGTGGATGAGCACTTGTAAACATGACTCCTACCACGGCGAGAACGTTAATATCTTCCATGGCCGCTAACTTGTAAAGGTTTCATTATGTGAGTGAACCATCTCGACGGGTTCACGAGGTAAGTACAGTTTCCTTAGAAAATAAAATTGATAAATTAGCTGACATCGTTCAATCTTTTGTTGCAGATAAAAGGAACATAACTAGACTTTGTGGAATATGTACTAGTCTGGAACATCCGATGAATTGTTGTCCGATCATCCAAGAGGATGATAAAGCCCAAGTAAATGCCTTAGGAAATTTTCCTGGACCTCCCCAAAGACCCTATAACCCCAACACCAATACCTATAATCCCGGTTGGAGGGATCATCCAAACCTTAGGTATGGAACAAACTTTAGGCAAAACCAACCTTATCAGCAAGGACAACAAAACCAACAGCCAAAATCATCGTTAGAATCTATTGTTGAAAGATTAGCGATTTCCCAAGAAAAGTTTCAGAACCGAACTGAGACCCACCTACAGGAATTAGATAAGCAAATGTCCCATTTAGCTCAAATCGTAGGAAAACTAGAATCACAAGGAAAACTTTCTTCCCAAACTGAGCTAAACCCAAGGGAAAACTTTAGTGCCATTACCCTTAGAAGTGAGACAGTAATTAATCCTGATGTTCCAAAGGAAACCACTTCACAACCGGAAAAAGAGAAGGAAACGCCGACTTCCGATTCTCAAGGTAAAATTTCTTCTCCTTCGCCTTGTACCCCTTCTATTTCTAAAGAAATCTCACCTACGTTTCTATCACGGTTGGCGAAACGTGAAAAAAAGGTTGAGGAAAAGAAATTATTGATATATTTAAAAATGTGCAAGTTAACATACCTCTTTTGGATGTGATCCGACAAGTACCAAGGTATGCTAGATTTTTAAAAGAATTGTGCACTAAAAAGAGGAAATTGACTGGTAACGAGAAGGTGAATTTGGGAGAAAATGTTTCCGCAGTTTTTCAGCGGAAGCTTCCGCCAAAAATGAAAGATCAAGGTATGTTCGCTATTCCTTGTAAAATAGGAAATGTTTTAATTAATCGTGCAATGTGCAATTTAGGAGCTTCAATTAATGTTATGCCTCTTTCTGTTTATAAATCGATTACTAACGAGCCTTTGAAGGAAACAAGAATGACTATACAGTTGGCGGATCATTCCATCATCTATCCGAAGGGAGTGCTCGAAAATGTGTTAGTAAAAGTTGATGCTCTCATTTTTCCTGCTGACTTTTACATCATCGACATGGATAATGATCATTCGAACACTTGTTCTGATATACTTTTGGGACGACCATTCTTAAGCACTGCAAATACAAAGATCGACATGAGCATTGATTTGTTAAGTATGGAATTTGATGGTGAGATCGTTGAATTTGATGTTTATAAAGATGTAAAATATTCTGATTCTATGGAAAATGTTAGCGTCGTTAGTATTTATGAACCTATAGTTGATAAATCTATGAATACTAACGTATCTAAAGATTTTTGCAGGAAATTAGAACAATGCGACAAAGAAAATAAGGAGTTGGAAAAAAAAATTTCATTCTGATTTTTGTGTTACTCCTTTAAAATCTAAAACTTCATTTTCCATCTCGCAGGAACAAAATTTTGAACCAAAATTGCCGCCGGATAAATTGAAAAACAAAGAAGATGTTTTGTGAAGGAAAATGGAAAAGATTGATGACCATAAAATTTCACACCGGGAAGCTCTTAGTTGGACGAAATGCAAAAGTTGGAGGAAGTACCGGAAACGCCTGTAGTCTGAATCAGCTCGACGAGCTAACGACGTTAAATAAAATCGCTTAATGGGAGGCAACCCATTTTTACTATATTTATTTATTTTCAGTAAATTTTATTTTATTTATTTACTTAGGTTCAGAATAATTTATTTAAATTTAAACAGTAATAATTTATTTAGGATTAAGTTTTGTTTTATCCTTTCGCATTTTAAATTTTTATTTTATTTATCTTCATTTATATTTTAAATTTATCTTATCTTGATTTTAATTATTTTATTTATATATTTTGCAGGTTAGGACTTGAAAATAAATTCAAACTCAAGAGATAAATTTTTGTTTCAAACCATGGGCCCCACCTTGACCATCACCTCGGTAAGACCTACTTTTCCTTCACTCATTCTTTTATTTTCCCACACAATCGTTCTCTTCTTCTCCTTCTCATAATCGAACACCCCTAACCCCATAGCCTTACCGGTTTCAATCATGGTGAGGACGCGAAACCAAGCCAACCGGCCAAACATTGGTCCAGCCGAGATTAGTGCTACGGAACCACAACCCACATGACCTTTCGGTCTATAAACCAACCAATCCTCTCGCACCATTCGTTGAAAACCAATCCCACGACAAGACCACTCTTCGTCGCACCAAACAACGCCGTTCACTGCCCCAGTGGACTTCGACAATATGGAAATCCTTTGAGAATATTTTTCTGTGCGACAACCTTCATCACGAGCAGTAGATCCTTTAACGTCTGCTGTCGATTCTGATCAGCCGATACCGGATGTCGAAGCTTCTAATTTTTTGACATTTTCGGGACATGCCGAATCCAAGGTAAATTTCGATCCTATGTCCATTCCACCTTTGTTAATATACCACCCTATTCTTGGTTTTGTAGATGCTTTTGGGAAATTTCCGTGGGACTGATCCGTTTATGCAATACTCAAAATTTTTCGCAAAAAATTACACATGGACGTGGTCTCGGCCGCGGTCGTCATTAGATCAGGGAATATTCTTTTTCCCTTTCTTTAATTTTTATTCTTGTTTTGGGACAAAACGGTTTAAGTGAGGGGGAGGAGAAAATTGCATGTCGGTTTCACCTTGCTTATTTTATGCTTTGAATTGAGTTATTTTGATATTAATATGATTAAAATCTCTTGTTGCCTTTTTTATTTAATTTGTTACATCTCTTGAATCTTCTTGATGAATTTTAAACTTGCTTTGATTTGAACCTAGGATTCATGATAGTTTGATGGCGTGATTCGTTACTTTTGATTACGATACATAGATGTTTCATTATTGGTTAGTTGAAATGATGCTTCTTGATAAAAATACCCTTTTTCATGTGAGATCTTGAGCCTAATGAGCATATCTTTTCATTCTTGCTCTATGTTTCATTTGTGTGTACCGAATTGATCTTTAGCATTCTAGAACCTGTGATGCAATGATTTTTGAGACTACCTTAATGAATATGATGCTTTGGAATGATAGAGACACTTAGGTTTAACCACTTCACTTCCTAAATAACCTACCCTTTGTTTTTATCCCTTAGTGAACCACTTTGAGCCTTCACCCATTTTTCTTGTTTTACCTTATTAATGTAGCCTAAACCTTTCTTTTTCTATATTCCCATATTTTTATACCCTTGTCAAGACATTAGATCATATTTGTTCCAAGAGGAAAAAAAAGAGAAGAAAAATAGAGTGCATTCGAAAAAAATGAAAAAAAGAGGTACCAATGTGTACTGATTCGAAAAAAATGAAAAAGTATCAATGTATACTTTTTGGAAAAAAAATAGAAAAAAGGTGAAAAGTTTCGAAACTCTTGAAAAGTTTGAAAAAATTGATTACTTGATTTACTTTTTCCATCTTTTTGTGCTTCATTATTATCGTGGATTGCTTCTTATGTTTAATATCTTTTGTCTTGACACTTAGCCCATATTTTTCGGCCTTTTCCCCTACCTTCAACCTACCCCCGTTATAACCTTGTTCAAAGACCTCTTGACTTTTGCATTATGTTCTACTTTAGTAGTGGAGATTAGATTTATTTGCAGGCTTATGGTAATGCTTTGATCAGTTTCGGCTTGAGCGACTCTTTTGAACTTAAACACTTTGAGCAAAATGAGTGAATCCTTGTGAGGGTATCAAGACTTGCATCATTAAATTAGCTAAGAATTGGAATATCTTGTTTCTTTTGAAATTGTTTCTAGTCTTGCCACTTGCTTGATTATTTTTTAGTTACATCAATTGCTTGATTTTCTTTCGTTAAGGAGATTAAGACTTGTAGTAAATTAAGATTTGGCAACTCGAGATTTTGGCATGTTAGTTGAGGAATACTTGAGGACAAGCATTGAATAAGTGAGGGAAAATTTGATAAGTGCTTAAAATAGTTATTATTTTGTGCTTAGTTACTCCTTGGTTTGATGAAATTGTTACTGATCTTATTATTTTTTGTATCTTTTTGTGCAAGACTCTGAATATGGAAAATGGGCTTAAATGGTCAATTTCTGAAGTTTTTTTTTATTTTCTGGATCGAGTCTGGATTTGTGGGCTCAACTTTGGGCTTGAAATCTGACGCAGTGTTTCATCAGCAACTTCTAGAAGATGATGTCAGCAAGCACGTGATAGCTTATCAGCGTTCCAAATATCTTATTAGCCGCGTTTTGAAGTTTAAATTAGGATTTATCTCTTTGTAATTTGAATTTAAATATTTTAGGATTATCTTAGATTTTTCTCTTATTTTTAGGATTTGTAAAAGGCTATAAATACCCACCTTGGGTAAGCCTAGAACTCATCTCTCATTCTCCATCTTTTTGTTCTAGGTTTTAAGTTTTTATAAAGTTTTTCTTCTTTTATTTTCTTATTCTTATTTTTTTACTTTATTTTATTTTTTTATGTCGAGCATAATTTCTTCCATAATTATGCTCGGCTAAATTTTTATTAGCCAAGGGCTTAAGCGAAGACTCGATCCCAATGTGAGGATTGAAAAGCACATCAATAACTTTGTCTTTTTATTTCTTTAAAAGTTTTCTTTTGAACTTACTTTTTTTTATCAACTTGATTTCAAAACTAAAGATTGACTTTGGTCAAGATTTCGATTTGATCATTTATGTGGGAGGAAGAATCGGCTATTGAAGCAATTCAACTTCCTAAGAACACACTTAGCAAATTGATTGCTAAAGAGAAAACTAAAGATTGGATCGATTGTTATTGAAACAACATAATCCAAGTCGGTTTTGAGATTTTAAATAATTTTTCTACAAACATTGAGTTGGTGGATTAATCCATAAAGCCAATATCAAAGATAGACTTGGGTATTCGGTTTAGAATTTTATCTTCAAGGATTGAACCTTGAAAGCTAATTACCGACGTAAAATCCCGAAGTGAAGATCTTTTTTCGATGATCTATTTAAGTAGAGTCAAAGTGGAAGCCTAAGGCTAAGTTTTTATTATATTTAAATCAATTTCTTTATTTTATTTTCCTCAATTATTTAGTTTACTCAATTCGACAAACACTCCTTTTTTTTACTTAAAACATCATTCAATATTCTTGGATCATCAATCGACGAACACAATCAGGAAGTTTCCAGTCCCTGTGGGATCGACCCTTACTTCTCCTTTACTATATTTAATTTCAATTATTTATTTGAGAATAAGGAATTATTTTTTGACACTATAAGATGCGTGTCAAGGATTATGAAAACACATACAATAAGCATTAAGAATATGTTCAAAATCTAAATTTTAATGCCCTAAAATTCAACGAAAATAAGTTTTTTCGAAAATTACCTTGATTATGGATTAGGATGAATCAAAGGGTTTTGTAGCACCAATATTTGATATAGCCTTGGCTTTGATGTTTTGATTAAAATCCCTCAAGAAAAACTCTTGATTTTGCGATAAAAATTGATGGATTGAGGGGGTTTTATAGTAAGGGTTCGGCTAGGGTTTGAGAGAAGAATTTGGGTAAAATTAGGTTTGGTGTGTTTTAATAGCATTCTGCCGTAGCGCATTTCGATACGCCCTTATAGGCGTTTCGAAACATCCTGTTTTGATACACATCCAACACCGTATCGAAACATCCCGTATCGAAACAAGGTTCGATACCAAGCTTACCCAGAAATGTGCTTAGATGAGTATGAAGAACAGGTATCGAAACCGACCTCACCCGTTTCGATACCCTTAACTAGGCTTTGCATTTTAGGCTTTTAAAGTTCTAGAAATGAGTTTTTACAGTCCCTAGAAGCATGCATATGGTGTTATGAAATGATTAAAATGCATGGATAAGTTCATACTCCCCCTAGCAACATGCATAGAAACAACAAGATTAAAGATAACATAGGCATGATTACAAACAAGATTCAAGCATATTTTGCACAAAAATAACACTTAAGAGGTCAAGAAAGGCTAGTTAGACCTAACTCTCTCCTAAGAGTCCAAAAACGCTCTTTATCTAAAGGTTTCGTATAAATGTCCGCTAATTGGTTTAAGGTGTCAACAAACTCTAGAATAACATCATTTTTAGACATATGATCTCTAATAAAGTGATGTCTAATTTCTATGTGTTTAGTTCTAGAATGTTGAATGGGGTTCTTAGTAAGACATATGGCACTAGTATTATCACATTTTAGAGGTATAGTTTCAACCTTAATGCCATCATCTAAGAGTTTTTGTTTCATCCATAACACTTGAGCATAACAACTCCCTAGGGATATGTACTCCGCTTCGGTGGTAGATAAAGCTACACTATTTTATTTCTTAGAGAACCAAGATATGGGCATACTGTCTAAGAATTGACATGTTCTGGATTTACTTTTCCTATCTATCTTACAACCCCCATAATCCACATCCGAATAAGCATGAAGATGAAAGGAAGAGTCTTTAGGATACCAAACACCTAAACAAGGTGTGTCTCTAGGGTACCTAAAAATTCTCTTAATGGCTACTAAGTGTGATTCTCTAGGACTAGCTTGAAACCTAGCACACAAGCAAACACTAAACATAATATCTGGTATACTTGCGGTAAGGTAAAGCAAAGAACCTATCATGGATCTATATAATTTAGAATCAACACACTTACCTCCTTAATCCTTGTCAAGCTTAGTTGATGAGCTCATAGGAGTGGCTTGAGGTTTCACATTCTCCAAGCCAAACTTCTTGAGCATATCCTTGATATACTTTGCTTGATTGATGAAGGTGTCATCTTTCCTTTGCTTGATTTGGAGTCCTAAAAAGAATGAGAGCTCCCCCATCATGCTCATATCGAATTCACCTTGCATTAACTTAAAAAATTCTTGACAATAACATTCATTAGTAGATCCAGAAATAATATCATCAACATAAATTTGAACTACTAAGATGTCATTTTTAAACCTTTTTATAAAAGTGTACTGTCCACCTTCCCTTTTTCAAAGCCTTTTTCAATCAAAAAGTTTGAAAGTCTTTCATACCGAGCTCTAGGAGCTTGTTTCAAACCATATAAAGCTTTTTTAATTTAAAAACATGGTTTGGAAACTTTGGATGTTCAAAACCCGATGGTTATTCAACATACACTTCTTCATTTATAGAACCATTTAGAAAAACACTTTTGACATCCATTTGAAAAAGCTTGAAATCATGATAACATGCAAATGCAAGTAACATCCTAATAGCTTCCATTCTAGCTACGGGTGCATAAGTTTCATCGAAATTTATTCCCTCTTCTTGAGTGTAACCTTGAGCAACTAATCTAGCTTTATTTCTTACAATGTTACCACTCTCATCTAGTTTGTTTCTAAAGACCCATTTAGTTCCTATAGTAGATTTATTACTAGGCCTATCAACTAATGTCCATACATTACTTCTCTCAAATTGATTTAACTCTTCTTGCATAGCCAAAATCCAAAAATCATCATCTAAAGCTTCTTTGATATTCTTAGGCTTTATGCATGACATAAAAGCAATATGGTTCATTAATCTAAGAGAAGAGCGAGTAGTTACCCCCTAGGATGGATCACCCAAGATTTCACCACCCTTGACATAGTTGAACTCTCTTAGGTAGCTCACTTCCCTTTCTTCAAGCTTTACATTTCCCAAAGCTTCTATTGGAGGATCTTGTGTTTCCTCATTGGTTGGAACCCCATCATCCTTTGATGCTTGTCCCTCATCAATGGTTTCAATGATTCCTACATCATCATCATCATCACAAGAATCCTTCCTAGGAAGGAGGTTATCATCGAAAACCATATGTATTGACTCTTCTACAACTAAGGTTTTTTTGTTAAAAACTCTATAAGCCTTTGAAAGTTGAGAATATCCAAGAAAAATAGCTTCATCACTTTTTGCATCAAATTTATCTAAATTTAGCTAATGTTAGGCTTTTTGGATTTTAAAATCTCATAAGGAGTTTTCTTTAAAATTGGCCTAATCATTACACGATTGATAATATAACAAGAAGTGTTTGTGGCTTTCGCCCAAAAATACTTAGGTAAATTGTTTTCACAAAGCATGGTCCTAGCCATTTCTTCTAAAGTTCTATTTTTCCTCTCAACTACCCCATTTTGTTGAGGAGTGTGAGGAGCCGAAAATTATGGCTAATCCCATTTTCATTACAAAAATTTTCAAAACCTAAATTTTGAAATTCGGTTCCATGATCACTTCTAATATGAGAAATTCTTTGATCAAGATAATTTTGAGAAATATTTGAAAATGTGATGAATTTTTCTAAGGCTTCATCTTTAGTACTAAAAAATAGAACCCAAGTGTATCTAGAGTAATCATCTACAATAACAAATGCATATGATTTTCCACCCAAGCTAGTTGTCCTAATATGTCCAAAAAGATCCATATGAATCAATTGTAATACTCTACTAGTTGAAACATCATAAATGGACTTAAGCGAAACTCTCTTTTGTTTACCTTTAGCACATGCATCAAAATTTTTGTCTAAAGAGAATTTGAGCTTAGGTAAACCTCTAACTAGATTTTGGGAAACTAATTTCTCTAAAACACTTATGCTAGCATGCCCTAGTTTCCTATGCCATAACCATGTATCATTTTCATCACTAGCCACTAAGCATGCATGGGAAAGATTTATGTCATCTAAATGCACCGTATAGATATTTCCTATGCGATGACCTATGAGCATTTTTTTATTAGATTCTATGTTTATTATTTTGCAACCACATCTATCAAAAGACAAATAGAATCCTTTATCACAAAGTTGACTAATGCTCAATAAATTATGCTTAAGACCTTTAACAAGTAAGACATTTTCAATGAGAATAGAAGAGTGATTACCAATAGAGCCAATACCCTCAATTTGGCCTTTAGAGTTGTCACCGAAAGTCACTACTCCACCACTTTTGATCTCTAACTCCTTAAATCGTCTTTTGTCTCCGGTCATATGCCTTGAGCATCCACTATCAAGGTACCACATGTTTTGACTTGAAGCTTTGGCCTTGAAGCAATGCTCAACCTACAAACAAAGATTTATTTATTGGTTTTTGGTACCCAAATCATCTTGTGTCCATGAGAGTTAGTTCCCGAAAGCTTGGTTCCATTAGGAATCCAAGATGCAATGGCATGAACATTATTAGAAATAACAAGTTCCTTAGGAACCCATACACTCCTAATTCTCTTATGTCTAACATGCCTTTGAAAACTTATTTGTTTGTGGTTATGAAAATCCTTTTTCACATGGTTGGGTTTTGAAGAACTTCCTTTTTCAAAATTTGAGCTACCAACCACTTTGATTTCCTCTTTGAGTTCATTCACCATTTTGTGGTGATCCTCACTCAAGCTAAAAATAAGGTTGTTTAAATCAACATTTTCCTTTTGAAAAAATTTTAAATCATCTTTTAAAACAACAACCTTTTCTTCAAGCTCCAAATTTGTTTTTGTCAAAGAATCATTTTTCTCTTTTAAATCGAAAATAATTTTCTTGTTTTTCAAAACCGATTCTTTGAATTTCAAAACCAACTCATCATAAACATCTTGTAATTCATCATATGCATCATATAATTCATCAAATGTAAGATCATTACAAGATGGTTCAAGGGTTATTTGGGCTCATCAAGAGCCATGAGACAAAGGTTGGCCACTTCGTTGTCCTCATCGGATGAAGACTCCTCATCAATCCAAGTGGCAACATGAGCCTTTTGCTTCTTCTTTCTCTCAAAACCCTTCTTCTTGTATTGTGGGCAATCGGTCCTAATGTGACCGGTCTTTTTGCATTTATAGCAAATAATTTGATCTTTCTCATCCTCCTTGACCTTTCCTTTGAATTCTTTCTTCCTTTGGAATCTCCTATTCCAGGGTGCCCTCATGAGGCTTGTGAATCGTTTGGCTACCATAGCCAATTCTTCAAGCTCATCCTCTTCACTAGTGTCCACCTCTTCTTGGGATGTTGAAGCTTTTAGTGCAATCCTTTGCCTTTTCCTTTCAACCTCTCTCTTTTCTAGATTCACATCTTCCTTCTTTTTCTCTTATTCTCTTCTTTTGTTCATGATATCATGGGTGAGAAGAGATCCCACAAGAGCATCAAGCTTGAGAGTCTTAAGGTCTTTAGCTTCAATGATAGTCGTTCTCTTGCTATCCCAAGACTCGGGAAGAGAATAGATAAACTTCCGTACGAGCTTCTCCTCCGGTATGATCTCACCAAAACCCTTGAGACCGTTGACAATAATGGAAAACCGATCAAACATCTTGGTGATATCTCCATCCGACTCCATCTTGAAGTTCTCGTAATTGAGATTAAGAAGATCGATCTTTGTCTCCTTGACATCATTGGTGCCCTCGTATGTTGTCTCCAAAGAATCCCAAACTTCTTTGGCACTTATAGAAGATTACATCTTGGAGTAGATGTCGGGACCAAGAGCACAGAAGAGAATGTGCAAAGCTTTGTCATTTGTGGACATCCTTCTTCTCTCTTCATCGGTCATCTCATTCATCTTCTTTGGCAATTGTTTATCTCCTTCTTACTTCATTGGGATTGAGGGACCATCTTCAATTATATCCCATAGAACATAATCATTGGAGTTGATGAACAATCACATCCTATTCTTCCAATAGGGGTAGTTATCTCCATTGAAGAAGGGAGGCTTGATGATGGAGTGAGACTTGTTCCAACTTCCGGAAGTAGAGGCCATTGGATTTGACTTGAAAATATGATCAACTATCTTGGGATCTTCTTTGGTGGATGTTAACCCCTTCAAATATCTAGCTCTGATACCAACTGTTGAATTTATCAATCAATGGAATTTGACAAGAGGGGGTGAATTGGCTATTTAAATTTTGATGGAAGATTTTTTGGTAAAAATGGATAAAATTGAGACACAAGATTTATAGTGGTTCAAGCTTCAAAACAAGCTCTACATCCACTACCTTAGCTCCCACTAAGGATTTTGAAACCAATTCACTAAAGAATTCGACCTTTTTTTGGTTCAAGGGATAACCGTTACAATTCGAATCAATCATTCTACCCAAGAATTGATTCAACCTCACAAGAATAAAATTGAAGAAAAATAGGCATGAAAGTTTATCTCACAAGAAATAAATTCCCTAATTATAGAATAACTATCCCCAAACTCAATTACAAAGAATCAAAATGAAATACAAGAGCTGGGAGTCAAGATATGCAATAAAGTGCTTTGGAGTTGGATTTGATTGCTTGGATGTTGCTTGAGGTTCAATAGTTGTTAATGCTGCTTGAAATACTTCAATTTATACCTTCTCATTGATTTCTAACCATTGGGGTTGTTGGAGATGTAAATATAGACATTGGAGCTTCATCTTTCCATCATAAATGCACTCTACAACAACTGGTATCGAAACACGGGCTATCTGTTTCAAAACAGACCATAAAAAGAAAGAGTCGTTGTGCATTTATTAAGGGCGTATCGAAACAGGTTTCGAGACCTAAAGTAAACTATGAAGTTTGGTATCGAAACGGGTATCGAAACGTGTTAACCACCATTTAAAGCTTTAACTACCACCAACAGTCAAGTCATTTAATGCTTAAGAGAGCCGTTGGGGATTTCAGGGGTATCGATACTGGTATCGAAATACTAAGTCATAATTTAAAATAATTAAAACTTAAAACTTGGTTCGATATTGGGTTCAAAACAAATGTCCGCAGTAAGGTCTCTGTATTGAAACATGTATCGATACTTGTTCTAAGTCTCAAGAACAATCTTTAAAAAAGTGAAGGGCGATATCGATACATGTTCCAGTGGTATCGAAACGCTCGTATAAAAACACTTAGAAAAAATATTTCAATGTTCTTGGTTTGACTTGAATCTTAATTTTTGACTTAGTAACATAAATGTTGGTGGACATGTGGTTTTGGATGAGGGTATTAGAGTTGATCCAAAAAAGGTAGAGGCTGTTGTGAGTTGGAAATCACCTAGGTCTGTGACGGAGGTTCGTAGTTTTCTAGGTTTAGTAGGATACTATCGAAAGTTTGTGGAGGGTTTTTTTAGGATTGCAGCACCTCTAACCAATTTTTTGCAAAAAAATATTAAATTTTAGTGGATCGATAAGAGATAGGAGGCTTTTGAGAAGTTAAAAAAGGCTCTGACTCAGGCTCTAATCTTAGTTTAACCGGAACCGGGAAAAGAGTTTACGGTTTAGAGAAATGCTTCTTATGTTGGACCTGGCTGTGTTTTGATGAAAAAGGGAAGGGTGGTAGCTTATGCATCCCGTCAGTTGAAGGTCCATGAGAAGAACTACCCGACGCATGATATCGAGTTAGCCGCAGTTGTGTTTGCTCTTAAGATATGGAGACACTATCTTTATAAAGAGTGTTGTGTGGTGTATACGGATCAAAATAGTTTGAGATAATTGATTTCCCAGAAGGACTTTAATCTTAGGCAACTTCGGTGGCTTGAGTTGCTTAAGGATTATGATATGGAGATCGAGTATTACCCGGGGAAGGCTAATGTTTTTGTCGATGCTTTGAGCAAGAAAGTGGCATTTAAGTTATGGGCTTTGTTTTCTAGGTTGAGTTTGTCAGAGGATGGTGGTTTGGTAGCCGAGTTGCAAGTTAAACCTTCTCTGATTGAAGTGATTAGGGAGAAACAATTAATGGATGATGTTTTAGTATCTCATGTTCAAGATATAGCTGAGGGTGTGCCTACGGAGTATAGTTTTCGAGAGGATGGTGTTTTGTATTTCAGAGATCGTGTTGTTGTGTCGAATGATGATGAGTTGAGGCGTACCATCCTTGCGGAGGAACATAGTAGACCTTTTGCAATGCATCCGGGTTGTACTAAGATGTACCGAGATCTCAAAGGTGAGTACTTCTAGGTTGGTTTGAAAAAGGATGTGGCTGAGTATGTGAGTAAATGTTAGTGTGTCAGCGGGTTAAGGCTGAACATCAGGTTCCATCGGGTTTGTTACAACCGTTGAAAGTTCTAGAGTGAAAGCGGAAAAGGATTACTATGGGCTTTGTATCGGGTTTGCCTTTGATGCCAACCAAGAAGGACTCTATATGGGTAGTTATGGACAGGTTTACAAAGTGTGCACATTTTATTCTAGTGCATACTAAGCATTCCTTGGATAAGTTAGTTGGGTTATATGTTTCTAGTGTTGTGAGGCTGCATGGAGTGCTAAAATCCATAATATCTGATAGAGATCCCAGGTTTACATCCAGGTTATGGAAGTCTTTGCAAAAGGCTCTTGGTTCTAAGTTAAACTTTAGTACATCTTACCATCCGCAGACGGATGGGTAGTCCGAGAGATTTATCCAGGTTCTGGAAGACATGTTTAGGTGTTGTGTGATAGATTTTCAGGGTTCTTCAGAGAATTACTTGTTGTTGGTTGAGTTCTCTTATAATAACAATTATCAGGCGAGTATCAAAATGGCTCCGTTTGAGGCTTTGTATGGTAGAAGATTTCGTACTCCTTTGTGTTTGGCCGAGTCTGGAGAGAAGTTTGTGACTCTACCTAGTGTTCTTGAGGATACTAATGAGAAGGTTAAGCTCATTAGTGATAGGTTGAATGCTGTATCGGATCGTCAAAAGTCTTATGCAGATCTGAAAAGGAAAGAGATAGAGTATGCTATCGGCAAGAAAGTTTTCCTAAAGGTATCTCCGTGGAAGAAGGTGATGCATTTTGGTATGAAAGGAAAGTTGAGTTCGAGGTTTATTGGACCGTTTGATGTGTTAGAAAGAATCAGACCATTGGCTTATCGTTTAAAGTTATCGTCCGAGCTCGAGAGGATCCATGATATGTTTCATGTGTCGATGCTTCGGAGGTACAAATCATATCCATCGTATGTATTGCCGGTGGGTGAGGTTGAGATTAATCCAGACCTGTCGTATGAAGAATAGCCGATAGAAATCTTAGCACCAAGTTCCAAGGTTCTGCGTGGTAAGACCATCGAGTTGGTCAAAGTGCTTTGGCGATATCGAGGTGTTAGGAAGCCACGTGGGAAAGGAAGTCAGATATGAAAGAAAAGTTCCCATATCTTTTTACACAAGGTAATTTCGAGGACAAAATTTCTTAAGTGGGGGAGAGTTTTAACTCCCCAAAAATGGGCTTAGAAGTTAGTGAACCAGTTTAGTCGATATAGCCTAGTTCGAGATTAAATATCTAAAAATTGGTTTTAAATTGAACTAAATCGAGGAAAAATATCCTAAATTTTTTATTTAACATATATTTGACTTTGGTAAAATCAATTTAAAAAATTTACCCTTGAATCCCTAAGATATTGAGAATAGTGACCATTTTGTAAAAATTGAAAATTTGAGGATAATTTTATAAAATAAGCCAAAACTTTGAATAATTAAGGGGATTTGATCCAATTATAATCCTAGATGGTCTAGGCTTTCCAAATTTTAATTAATTAAGCCCAAAATTTTATTTTAAACCAAATAACTTAATTAAAGTCAATTTTAACTCTAAAACCCTTTTTAGTAACCTAAACTTGATATATTTTTCTAATTTTCATTTTGCCTCATTGGAGGCAGCCATTCAACAAGTTTTCAAGGTAAAAACCTTCTATTTTTCATTAAATTTCATTTTCATCAATTATAATAATTTTTTCTTCTTTAAAAACATAGTTTTCTCATCGTTTTCTCGTTTAAAAACCCGAAAAGCGATTGAATCAGTTTTGGAGGTGATATTTCATCAATCCTCTAGAAAAATAAATTTCTTTACTGAAATTCCCAAGTTATTGGCTTGGAGTATTTGTTTTTATCCTTCAATTTCATAAAAATCGGTTTTCCAGCAAAAATATCATTTTTTGTTCAAGGGTGTTTTGGGATCCTAAATTCATGATTTTGATTCTATTAGAATTTTTAACATGTTTTAATTATATATAATCCCTTACTTTAGGCTTAGGTGAAGTTTGGTGTGTTTCGGAAAGTTTTTGGTTAAGGTTTCGTTAAGTTTTAAGGGCTACTGTGTGGGGATCCGACTTGAGGGTTTCTTTTGTGTGTTTAGAAGTATTAAACCCCTTGGTTTTGATGCTTGAAACAGGAAAAAGAGTTAGGAGATCGCGTTTGAAGGTGTTTCGATTCATATAGGTGGCTTAGTGAGCAAGTAACGGTTTTTGGTGAGTGGTTTATGAGAGTAGCTGCTTCGGCAGTGTTTTTAACTTTCTTTTTACAGAGATTTAGGAGTGTAGGGATGGTGTTAAAACCTCCCTATACTCGGAAGTAAGTAAAAGTTTAAGTTTTCGCAGAGGTTCGCATATTACTCTATGTTTTTACTATGAGCTTTTTCATGCTTAGTGTTTATTTTTCATTGATGTTTATGCATGATGATTTAAAGCTCATGTTACTGTTTATAAAGATTTTAACATATAATTGATTCTCCCATGGTTTTATTTTAAAAACATGATATATGAGTTTTTACCGATTTTGCACTTGATGCTTAAAATAATGGGATGCATGTGTTTAATTCTGTTTTAAATTAAGTTGAGCATTGACTTTTAGTCTAATGCTGTGTGATAGGAGTAGTACTGTCACATCAGGATTGATAGGAGTAGTACTGTCACCGGACACCAAGGTGAGATAATTCATGTTGAGAGTAGTATCAACATGCACATGCTCTGGGTGTAGTAGTAACATGCGGTTGCCTGTTTATCCTAATGATTTGGAGTGGTACAAATCAAATCACTAGCACAAATATAAATTTACGTTTTCATTCTGTAATTGAAAGTGTTATGTGAATTTAGGCTTTGTTAGGTGAATAGCATGTTAGCCTTGTTTTTCTTTGAAAGCACGAGATAACTTTTAAAAGTGATTTACCGATATTTATGTTGGCATGTGAGCCATGATTTTTGTTAACACTTATTGGTTTTACTGTTGGCATTGATGACCATGTTTACATTATTTTTAAAGAAGCATGACATGTGTTTACTTTGATAAGATTGAGTATTTATGGGATGCATTGCATGTGACGTTTTAAAATATTTTATTACCCTCACTAAGCTTCAAGCTTAACCTCTCTCTTTATTCCTTGTAATGCAGATAAGTAAGTGTTGGAGGCAACCGAAAAGCAAAGGCTCCCACGTGCCTATCTTAGTATTTTACTTTAGCTCAAGTATGCTTATTCTTAAATTATGAACCTAGGTAGTTGAGAGTAATGGATTAGAGAACTTTTGAGTTTGGATTTTGTTTTGGACATATTGGTTGAGTTACTTTTATATACTTGAGATGTTTTGAGCTTTATTATATGATAATTTGGAGTATGTTATGTTATGTTCATTTATGTTTGAATTATATTGTGAACCATGTATTTTATATATGAAAATAGGCAACCAAACATCTAGAGTTAATGATTGAAGTGTGGTTTATGCCTATAGGGTCTTATATGCATCTAGAGAACCTTAGTTTTTCGGTTAAGGCATGAAACATGTGAAATTTGCATTTTATGGGCAGAAGTTTCGATACTTGTTCATAGGGTATCGATACCTAAGTAAAAACACGATGATTTTCTGAAAAATTAGCTTAGGTATCGAAACCACATGAACTGGTTTCAAAATAGTTTGATGAAAACAGGTAGGTGTTTCAATACACTTGAATTGGGTATCAATACAAAGTTTTACAGTTTCAAATCGTATCGATACAGGGTCATGTCTGTATCGAAACGCGAGCTTGTCTCGTAGGGATTTAGTCGAGTTATTGAAGGCGTATCGAAACATTTAAATCCCGTTTTGATACCCCTTTTGTTGTCACGCAGGTATCGATACTAAGACTAGACATTTCGATACCCTTGTCTGTTAAAATCGTTATAAGATGAAAAATAACTTGAAATCTTAACGTTTTAGTCACTAAACATCTAGTAATCAAATAAGTGACTTGTAGACCATCTATTTAAGCTGAAATTTGAGAAATAAGCATCTAATGAACTTAATTTAATATTGGTAACCCTAATTTCACAATTAGAGTACAAATTTCTAGAAATTACAATTAGGTCTCTAAAACTTGTTCGGTTAAATTAGAACTCATTTTACATTAATTTCCGCTACAATTGAATTAGTCCTTACATGAACATGTAGGATCTAATTAAAGCATCTAGATAAGATAAAAGAAAAAAAGGGTATTTTATCGGGGTGAGTCTCCGGATTAGCTTCGATATTCCTCGTGTTGCTAGTTCGAGTCGGATAGCGTCTAGACCGGGTCGAGGGGGTTACAAAGAGGATATACTCAGAATCTCATATCGAATCTTCATTCAGAATATCACATCTAGTAGGATTCAAAATCTTGCATTGAACAAAAGTCATCACCCAAAATCTCATATCGGATGATCTTCAATACATCACCCGAAATCTCACATCGGATGTCCTTAATGTGTTGCAACTTACTCACTGGGTATCTGGATCCCACCAAACAAAAATTATAATTCCCAATTTTGAATTTGATATAACAAATTGTAAAAGAATTAAATTACAATTTAAATAATTTTTTAAGTACTTGAAAAAAATCAAATTTGAAAAGGATTTTTAGAGTCAAAATTATTCCAAAGCGAAAAACTTAACCCCACAATTTTATATGATTTTTTAAAGGCTAAACGTTCAAATTTACACATGCGTTTTGATACAGCAATTGGTGTTTCGATACACCTAGAACTTAATATAAAACTGTGAAATTTAGTTTTGAAACAAAATTTTAGCATTTCGATATAGGTGTTTCGATAAGGCCTTTAGTTGTTTATATACAACCTACATTTTAAAACGAATTTTTGCTAAGACGTTTTGATACACCTCTTAGGCATTTTGATACACGATGTTAAATTTTCAAAGATCAAGCATTTAATAATATGACTGTTGCATTGTTAGTTTATTGGGCAACTAAATTTTAAAATTTAGTTATAGCGTATCGATACACTTTAGAGATGTTTCGATAAGGATTTTTTCAGTTTCAAAATGTTTTGACTTAGCTCTTTGTTGTTTTGATACACCCATAATTTTAAGCTTTGTTTTTTCCATACACCTGATATGTGTATTGATACACCCCTATTTATTGCACACAATGTCTTTTTCATTTTTAGTACCATTTCGATACAAGGGTTTAGTGTATCGATACATTTAATTGTAGAAGTAAATTTATGGTGGGATGATTGCATGTCAACGACTATATTGATGATTCCAACCACCCAAATAGCTAGAAATCAATAAAAAAAGTATAAATACAAGCTTTAAAAGCTCTAAAAACAACTATTTAACCCTCAAGCAAAATCCAAGCAATCAATCCAAACCTTTATTCTTTATTGATACATTCTTGTACCCCAACTATTATATCCTTTGTTTAAATTCATTTTATTTGATTTTGAGGAGTATTTGTGTGTAATTGGACAATATTATTCTTGGGAGAGATATTTATAATTAGCAAAGATCCTTCTTTGTAACAAGAGAGTCTTGTTGGTCAATCTTTGGTTAAAAAGATTGATATTTGGAAACGTTATTGACACGTGTCGTGTAGTGTCAAAATAAAATTCCTTCTCAAATAATAAATAGGAAATTAAATATAGTATAGGAGAAGTAAGGGTCGATCCCACAGGGACTAGAAACTTCCTGATTACGCTTGTTTGATTGGTGATCCAAGAATGTTGAATGATATTTTAAGAAAAGGGGGGTTCTTGTTGAATAAAATAAAACTAAGTAATTAAAGAGAATAAAATAAAGAAAGTGATTTAAATATGATAAAAACTAGCCTTAGGCTTTCGCTTTGACTCGACTTTAATAGATCATTTGAAAAAGATTTTTCACTTCGGGATTTTACATCAGTAATTAACTTTCAAGGTTCAATCCTTGAAGCAAAACTTCTAAACCGAATACCCAAGTCTATCTTTGATATTGGTTTCATGGATTAATCCACTAACACAATGTTTGTAGAAAAATCATTTAAATCATTTAAACCGACTTGGATTATGTTATTTCAATAATAACTGATCCAATCTTAGTTTTCTTCTTAGCAATCAATTTGCTAAGTGTGTTCCCAGGAATTCGGATTACTTCAATAGCCGATCTATCTTCTCACACAAGTAATTAAATCAAAGTCTTGACTAAAGTCAATCTTTAGTTTTGAAATCAATTTAATTTTAAAAATAAGTTCAAAAGAAAACTGAAGAAATAAAAATCAAAGTTAATAATACGCTTTTGAATCCTTACGTTTGGATCAAATCATTGCTTAAGATCTTGGCTAAAAAGAAATTAGCCGAGCATAATTATGGAAAGAATTATGCTCGACATAATAAAAGAAATAAAATAAAAATTAAAAACAAGAAAAATAAAGAAAGAAAACTTAAAGCAAGAGATGAAAGAAACCCAAGGATTTTCGAATTAAAGGAGGAATTGAAGATGTTTTTGGCTTACCCAAGGTGGGTATTTATAGCCTTTTACAAACCTTAAAATAAAGGGATAAATCCTAGATAATTCTAAAAATATTTAAATTCAAATTACAAAAGATAAATCCTAATTTAAAGTTAAAAAATACGGATGATAAGCTATCTGGAACGTTGATAAGCTATCACGCGCTTACTGACGTCATCTTCTAGAAGCTGTTGACCGAGTACCACGTCAGATTTTCATGCCCAGAGTCGTGCCCACCAATCCAGAATCAATCCAGAAAATAAACAAAAAAACTTCAGAGGTCAGCCATTTAAGTGCATTTTCTAGATTTAGAGTCCTACACAAAAACACACAGAAAACATTAAGACCAGTAACATGAATCATTGAATCAAGAAGTAATTAAGCACAAAATATTACTATTTTGAACACTTATCAAATTCTCCCTCACTTATTCAATGCTTGTCCTCAAGCATTTCTCAACTAACATACTAAAATCACAAGTTGCCAAACTTAATTCACTATGTGTCTCAATCTTCTCAATGAAATAAAATCAAGCAATTATTGTAACTAAGAAACAATCAAGCAAGCGAAAAACTAGAAACAATTTCAAACGAAACAAGACATTCCATTTCTTAGCTAATTTAATGATGCAAAACTTGATACCCTTACAAGGATTCACTTATTTCGCTCAAAGTGTTTAGGTTCAAAAGAATCACTCAAGTCGAAACTGATTAAAGCATTACCATAAGCTTGCAAATAAATCTAATCTCCACTACTAAAAATTTAACATGATGCAAAAGTTAAGAGGTCTTTAAACAGGGTTGTAATGTGGGTAAGGTGAAGGTAGGGAAAAAGGCCGAAAAGAGGGGTTAAGTATCAAGACAAAAGACATAAAACATAAGAAGTAATCCACGATAATAATGAATCACAAAAAGATGGAAAGAGTAAATCAATCAATAATTTTTACAAGAGTTTCGAAACTCCTCTATCTTTTTTTCATCTTTTCCTTTCGAACAGTACACATTGGTACTTTTTTTCTTTTTTTTTGAACATACATTTTTCGAATTCTTTTTTTTCTTTTTTTTCCCGAATGCACATTCTCTCTTCTTTTTTTCCTTGGAACAAATATGATCTTAATTCTTGACAAGGGTGCAAAAAGATGGAAAGATAGAAAAAAAATAAAGGTTTGGGTTGCATTTATAAGGTGTAAATAAAAAAAATGGGTTTAGGCTCAAAGTGGTTCACTAAGGGGTAAAAATAAAGGGTAGGCTATTTAGGAAGTGAAGTGGTTAAACCTAAGTGCCTCTATCATGCCAAAGCATCATATTCATGAATGTAGTTTCAAAAAGTATTTCATCACAGGTTCTAGAATGCTAAAAATTAGTTCGGTTCACACAAATGAAGAAAAGAGCAAGAATGAAAAGATATGCTCATTAGGCTCAAAATCTAACAAAAAAGGTAAATGTATCAAGCTTGCAAAATTTCAATTAATCAATCATGGAACATCAAAGAATCTTAATCAAAAGACTATAATCATGCTAACAAACTATCATGCATCCTAGGTTCCAATTAAAGAAAGATTAAAATTTACCAAGAAAATTCAAAAGATGTAAGAAATTAAATGAATGACAACCAAAAACTTCAAGTACATTAATATAAAAATAACAAGACACCAAGCATAAAATAAGCAAGGTGAAACCGACATGCAATTTTCCCTCCCCCTCACTTAAATTGTTTTGTCCCAAAACATAAAATAAAAAGTAAAGAGAGAGAAAAGGAATACTCCCTGATCTAATGACGATCGCGACACTTCCATGTTTAATTTTGCACAAAAATTTGAGTGTTGGTGTCTGACGCAAAGTTGTCTTGATAAAACTTTGACATTGCATAAACGGATCGGTCCCACGAAAATTTCCCGAGGCTTCTGCCAAACCAAGAAAAGGATGGAATATAAATAAGTGTGCAACGGAAAAGGGTTCAGAATTACCTCAACTTCGGCATGTCATGTATACGCCGAAAATGTTGAGAAATTTGAATAATCGACATCTGCATTGGATGGGTTGAATCGGCAGTAGATAACGACCGACGTGGATTGGTGCGGTGGAACCAGGGGTTGCCGTGGGTTGTGGCTGTGGAGCAGCAATCCCGTCTTGGCCTATATACGGTCGTAATATCCGGTAGCGTCAAGGAGTAGCGGACATGAAGATTCTGGTTGTCGGCTGCGCAGGTTCGGGCGAGGACGATTTTCTAATGTAAGGTTGTTGTGTTTTCGGGTTCTCACTATAGTTTAAATCGATAAGTAGGCTGGTCCTACGTTGCTTGAGTTGGTTGAAAGGATTATGTAGGGGAAGATGATGTTCTGCAGGTTTGAGGGAAAGAGATGATGGCTGCGTGAGAAAAGAAAAGAATAGGTGAGGGAAAAATATATCTTACCGAGGTGATGGTCAAGGTAGGGCCCATGGTTTGAATTATAAAATTAAAATTTATCTCTTGAGTTTGAATTTATTTCAAATCCTAACCTGTAAAATAGATAAATAAAATAATTAGAATCAAGATAAGAATAATTTAAAATATAAAATAAAGATAAATATTTATTTTAAAATGCTAAAGGATAAAACAAAACTTAATCAAAATAAATTATTTATTTAAATAAATTTATTTAATTATTTTAAACCTAAGTAAAATAAAATAAAATAAAATATACTGAAAATAAATAAATAAATAAACTAAAAATTGGTTGCTCCCATTCAGCGCTTTTATTTAACGTCGTTAGCTCGATGACCTTTTCAGACTACGGGAGTGTTCAAGTCGATTTCTTCGATTAAACCAACAGAGGCATTCTCGTAGTACATCTTCAACCGTTGTTCGTTCACTTTGAAATGAGCTCCTGAATCGTTTTTAATTTCGATGGCACCATGTGGAAATACTTCAGTCACAATAAAAGGTCCTGTCCACTTTGATCGCAGTTTTCCTGCAAAAATTTTCAACTTGGAATTAAAAAGTAAAACTTTTGGGACCAACATAACATTTTTTAAAGGAAATATGGCGATCATGAAATTTATTTGTTTTATCTTTATAAATCTGAGCACTGTCATAAGCGTTGTGCCTAATTTCTTCAACCTCTTGAATGCCAAGTTTCCTAGTTTCGCCGACGGCATCCATTTGCATATTACACTCTTTTTTCGCCCAGTAGGCTTTATGTTCTAATTCAAACGGTAAATGACATGGTTTACCAAAAACTAAGCGATATGGAGACATGCCGATAGGTCCTTTGTAAGCGGTTTGATATGCCCATAAGACATCGTTCAATTTCAAGCTTCAGTCTTTTCTATTTGGTTTTACAATTTTATCCAAGATGGATTTAATCTCTCGATTCGAAACTTCGGCTTGTCCATTCGTTTGAGGATGGTAAGCTATGGCGATTCTTTGAGTGACACCATATTTCTTCATTAACGCTTCAATGATCCGATTGATAAATTGAATTCCTTGGTCACTAATTATGCCTTTGGAGTGCCAAACCTGGAAAAAATACAAGACTTTAGAAATTTGGCAGTAGTTCTAGCATCATTATTACGAGTAGCTTTAGCTTCTACCCATTTCAAAATATAATCAACAGCTAGAATTATATAACAGTTACCAAAAGACGAAACGAAAAGACCCATGTAATCGATACCTCATACGTCAAATATTTCACAAACATGAATAGGAGTAAGAGGAATCTCATTTCTACGACTTAAATTGCCAGCACATTGGCATTTATCACAAGATTTATAAAATAAATACGCATCACGAAAAATGTTAGGCCAATAAAATCCGCATTCAAGTATTTTGTGCATATTTCTTTTGGCTCCAAAATGACCTCCACAAGAATAAGAATGACAAAATTGAAGTATCGAATTTACCTCGCTTTCAGCAACACAACATCAAATTACCTGGTCCGAACAATGTTTCCACAGGTATGGATCATCCCAAATGTACAATCGAGATTCTCGCTTAATTTGGCTTACCTCAGAACGTGGTAGATCAGGTGGCAACACTCCCGTGGCTAAATAGTTAATCATGTCCACATACCATGACACCATCATTTGCGCAAGGAGTAAATGTTCCTCGGAAAATTTTTATTCGATTATTTCGCCATATTGAGGATTTGGAAGTCGACTCAAATGATCCGCAACTAAATTTTTCACACCCCTTTTTATCTTTAATTTGGAGATTAAACTCCTGTAAGAGTAAAATCCACCGGATCAAGCGAGTTTTCGCCTCTTTTTTATTTAACAAGTACTTTAATGCTGCATGATCAGAATAAACAATAATATTAGTGCCTAAAATATATGAACGAAATTTTTCTGAAGCAAAAATAATAGCAAAAAGCTCATTTTCAGTAGTCGAATAATTTCGTTGAGCGACATCAAGTGTTTTGGATGCATAGACTATCACATGAGGTTCCTTTCCGAACTTTTATCCAAGAAAGGCCCCTACGCTCGTATCCGATGCGTCACACATAAGTTCAAATGGGTACTTCCAATTCGGCGGCTGAACGATTGGGGCGAACACAAGCTTTTCCTTTAATTCGTCAAAAGCATCCATGCATTTTTTATCAAAATCGAATATTTAATCTTTCTACAAAAAATTACACAAGGGTTTCCCCACCTTTGAGAAATTTTTAATGAATCGGCGATAGAATACTACATGTCCTAAAAAGGAACGAACATCTTTCACAGTTTTGGGGTAAGGAAGTGAGCAAATAATATCTATTTTAGCTTTATCTACAGTAATCCCATCAGATGAAACAATATGTCCTAATATTAGTCCTTTATCAACCATAAAATGACATTTTTCATAATTTAACACAAGATTAAAATCAAGACATTGTTTCAAAACTTTTTTCAAATTCGATAGACATTCCTCAAAAGAATTATCATAAACTGTAAAGTCATCCATAAATACCTCGATTCCTTTCTCGAAGTGGTCGAAAAATATGCTTACCATACATCTTTGGAATGTCGCTGGGGCATTACATAGTCCAAATGGCATTCATCGATAGGCGAATGTACCGAATGGGTAGGTAAAGGTAGTTTTTTCTTGATCTTCAAGCGCCACGGTAATTTGAAAGAAAACTGAAAATCCATCAAGACAACAATAGTGAGATTTTCTGACTAAACGTTCTATGATTTGATCTATAAATGGAAGTGGAAAATGATCTTTTCTAGTTAATGAATTCAACTTCCTGTAATCGATGCATACGCGCCATCCATTTTGAACACGTGTTGGAACTAACTCACCTTCCAAATTTTTAATTACCGTTACTTTGGTTTTCTTTGGAACCACATGGATCAGACTTACCTAATTACTGTCTGATATCAGATAGATGATGTCGGCATCAAGAAGTTTTTGTATCTCCTTTTTCACAACTTCCATCATTGGTGGGTTTAATCGACGTTGTCCTTCCCGAGATGGTTTTGCTCCTTATTCAATTTTTATCTTATGCATGCAAGTCGAAGGACTAAGTCCTTTAATGTCCGTAATAGTCCAACCAATCTCTTGTTTGTGTTCGCGCAATACACTTACCAAACTATTTTCCTCCTCCTTTGAAATCTTGCTTGAGATAATTACCGTAAAGAATTATCTTTTCCTAAAAGTGCATATTTTAGGTGATCCGGTAATTCCTTAAGTTCAAATTCAGGTGCCTGCAAAATCGAAAGTAAAAGTTTAGATTTAGAAGGAGCTAGAGATAAATTAAAATTGAAAAAGAAAATATTTTCCAACTCCCTTTCATCCTCTTTGTAGCAAATTTCTTGATCCCTGTAAAAATTAAAAAAATTAATTTCTATAAATGTATCAACAAGTGGATCAACAATATCAATAGAATTTATTCTTTCAATTTGATCAGGATATTTCATCGCTTTGTAAACATCAAATTCTACTACCTCACCGTCAAATTTCAATGTTAAAATACCACTTCTTACATCAATCTTTGTATGTGCGGTGCTCAGGAATGGTCGTCCCAAAAGGACCTCAGAACAATTGTTTGTTCTATCGTTTTCTATGTCGATGACATAGAAATCGGTAGGAAAAATAAGAACATCTACTTTCACTAGAACGTTTTCGAGCACCCCTTCTGGATAGATGATAGAACGATCTGCCAACTGTATAGTCACTCTTGTTTCCTTCAAAGGCTCGTTAGCAATCGTTTTATAAACAGAAAGATGCCTAACATTAATCGAAGCTCCTAAATCGCACATTGCAGGATTAATTAAAATATTTCCTATTTTGCAGGGTATAGAAAACATACCTTGATCTTTCATTTTTGGCGAAAGCTTTCGCTGAAAGACTGCAAAAACGTTTTCTCCTAAATTCACTTTCTCATGGCCAGTTAGTTTCCTTTTTTTTGTGCACAACTCCTTTAAAAATCGAGCATACCTTGGTACTGTCAAATCACTTCCAAAAGGGGTATGTTAACTTTCACTTTTTGGAAAACCTCTATAATTTCCATTTCCTCAACTCTTTTATCACGTTTCGTCAGTCTTGATGGAAATGGTGGTGCAATCTCTTAAGGAATGGTAAGGGGAGGTGGTGGGGGTGAAGGAGGTATACCTTGGGATTCTAAAGTTGGCGTTTTCTTCTCCTTGTCCATCTATGCAGTTTTTTTTGGAACTTCAGGATTAATAACTATCCCACTCCTAAGGGTGATCGCAATAACATTTTCTCTTGGTTTTAGCTTTGTTTTGGAGGAGTATTTTCCTTGCAATTCTAGTTGTCCTACGGTTTTAGCTAATTGGGAGATTTGTTTATCTATTTCTTGTAGGTGGGTCTCAGTGCGATTTTGAAACTTCTCTTGGAAAGTTGTTAGTTTCTCAACAATGGACTCTAATAATGACTTTGGACTTGTACCTATCTCGAAAAGTCTAGCAACGCCTTTTTTATCTGCAACAAGATATTGAACTATGTCAGTTAATTTATCGATTTTATTTTCTACTAAATTGTACTTACCTCATGAACCCGTCGAGATGGTTCACTTGCAGAGTGAAATTGCTGCGAGTTAGGGACCATGGTAGATATTAATGTTCTAACCACGGTAGGAGTCATGTTGACAAGTGCTCCTCCATTTACCGCATCAAGTACCTTCATATTCATAGGCGTTAAACCTTCATAAAAATATTGGAGCAATGTTTGTTCGCTTAAGCCGTGTTGTGGACAATTAGCACATAGCTTTTTAAAAACGCTCCCAGTAATCATATAAAGTTTTAGTATCCTTTTGTCGGATACTCAAAATACTTCGCCTCAGTTCACTAGCCTTAGCTGCTGGAAAGAACCTGTCAAGAAAGAGCCATATCAGTCCAAGTTATAACAGAATTAGAAGGTAAATCAAATAACCAATCTTTTGTTATATCAGCTAAACAAAAAGGAAAAACACGAATTTTAATTTGGTTATCAGAAACTCCCTGAGGTTTTGTACTTAGGTAAACCATATGGAACTCCTTGAGGTGTCTGTGAGGATTTTCGCTCGACAAACCATGATAGGTTGATAGGAGTTAAATTAATCCAGTCTTAAGAGTGTATGGCGTATCACCATTTGGAAATGTTATGCACATTGGCTGATAATCATCAGGTGCCGCATTGAGTTGTTGGATGGTTCGATTGTCATCTCCCATCGTAACTTGTTCTCCAGATTTTCCTGATAAAAAAACAAACAAAATAAAATCAGTAACTCTGATGTAGTCCTCGGTAACGACACCAATTTGACATGCGTCGTGTAGTGTCAAAATAAAATTCCATATTCTCAAATAATAAATAGGAAATTAAATTTAGTATAGGAGAAGTAAGGGTCGATCCCACAGGGACTAGAAACTTCCTGATTACGCTTCTTTGATTGGTGATCCAAGAATGTTGAATGATGTTTTAAGAAATAGGGGTGTTCTTGTTGAATAAATGAAACTAAGTAATTAAAGAGAATAAAATAAAGAAAATGATTTAAATATGATAAAAACTAGCCTTAGGCTTTCGCTTTGACTCGACTTTAATAGATCATCGGAAAAAGATTTTTCACTTCGAGATTTTACGTCGATAATTAGCTTTCAAGGTTCAATCCTTGAAACAAAACTTCTAAATCGAATACCCAAGTCTATCTTTGATATTGGTTTCATGGATTAATCCACCAACTCAATGTTTGTAGAAAAATCATTTAAATCATTTAAACCGACTTGGATTATGTTATTTCAATAATAACTGATCCAATCTTAGTTTTCTTCTTAGCAATCAATTTGCTAAATGTGTTCCCAGGAATTCGGATTGCTTCAATAACCAATCTTTCCTCCCACACAAGTAATTAAATCAAAGTCTTGACTAAAGTCAATCTTTAGTTTTGAAATAAATTTAATTTTAAAAATAAGTTCAAAAGAAAACTGAAGAAATAAAAATCGAAGTTAATAATGCGCTTTTCAATCCTCACGTTTGGATCAAATCATTGCTTAAGCCCTTAGCTAAAAAGAAATTAGTCGAGCATAATTATTGAAAGAATTATGATCGACATAATAAAAAAATTAAAAACAAGATAAATAAATAAAACTTAAAACAAGAGTTGAAAGAAACCCAAGGATTTTCGAATTAAAGGAGGAATTGAAGATGTTTTTGGCTTACCCAAGGTGGGTATTTATAGCCTTTTACAAGCCTTAAAATAAAGGGATAAATCCTAGATAATTCTAAAAATATTTAAATTCAAATTATAAAAGATAAATCCTAATTTAAAATTCAAAATGCGTCGGATAAGCTATTTGGAACGCTGATAATTTATCACGCGCTTGTTGACGTCATCTTCTAGAAGTTGCTGAACGAGTTCCACGTCAGATTTTCATCCCCAGAGTCGTACCCACCAATGCAGACTCAATCCAGAAAATAAAAAAAAAACTTCAGAAGTCAGTCATTTAAGTGCATTTTCCAAATTTAGAGTCCTGCACAAAAACTTCATCCCCAGAGTCGTACTCATTGAATCAATGAGTAATTAAGCAAAAAATATTAACTATTTTGAACACTTATCAGTTATCTAGCATTTCGGTATGATGAATCAATACTCATATATTGAGTATCGATCAAAAGCCCGTATTGATACATCCTTTGGTCTATTAATAAACAAAGTGTTTACAAGAATTTGAATTAGCACACTCGTACCGATATCTCCCATGGCCGTACTGATACCTTTGAGAGAATTTTTCCATCTTAATTGATGGGAATACCGATATTCAATGTTGAGTTTTGGTACCCGAGCCTAGAACACACAATCTAGAGCTCGAAAATCTCTTATTCCTACCCTAAATACCAACCTATCAATCTAAAAATGTTCCTATATATTATAGAGAGTATTTAGGTGAGTTTCTAATCATTTTTAGCCCATAAAAATGTCAATTTGCCAAGTTTTAATTAATGCACAATAAGCCTTAAACCTTAACCAAAACATCATACTCTTAATCAAATAAGAAAATAAGAATGATTCAATGGAATTGAATTTAAAAGATTAAAGAGTGTACTAACATCAAAAGAAAGTTGTTAGAATGTTCCTACATACCAACCTATCAATCTAAAAATGTTCCTACATATTATGGAAAGTATTTAGGTGAGTTTCTAATCAATTTTAGCCCATAACAATGTCAATTTGCCAAGTTTTAATTAATGCACAATAAGCTCTAAACCTTAACCAAAACATTATACTCTTAATCAAATAAGAATGATTCAATGCAATTGAATTTACAAGATTAAAGAGTGTACTAACATGAAAAGCAAGTTTTTTGAACTCCTCAAACAAACCCTTAGACTTTCTCCTTGACCAAACTCCTTGATGGTTCCCCTTACTCTCCCACTACAAGAGAAATTTACCAAAGGATTACTACTTTATTAGAATGATTTAAGGAAGATAACAATGAGTTTCTAACTACTCTATAGCTCCCTAAAAATCTTCTCGTTCATCCTTAAAACCTCCATCAAAAACTCAACATTCACCAATTTTAACCAAACTTACCTTGCTATGAAGATCCTTTTGTGTTGAGAATAGAATTATGACATTCCTTAAAATTGAGAAAATGTTTGGATAAAAGGAATTTTAAATTAGCTTACCCTACCTAATAGGAAAGCTTTCGATTTTTTGCAAGTGAGGCAACCATGTGCCTATCCTCACTGAAATTAAATAGGAGGATAGCCTTGAAAAAGGACTTAAAACAACCAAGGGAAAGTTATAAGAAATTCCATCATTTTTTCATAAATTTTCTAAGCTAAAAGCAATGACCTCCATTGTTGTCTTCAAGCTTGAGCAAGAAAGCACCTATATCTCATCTTTTTCATTTGGTTGTTTTCAATACACCAAATTAAAGTTAGGAAGTTGGTGAGTAAAACCCCTTTATTTATTTTTGGATTCCATGGATAGTTTATGTTTAATTTTAAGAAAATTCTTGAAGGATTGAGGTTAAGACCCATAGGTTCTAAGGTTTAATCCATGGAGTTTATATTGTTTACAAGCTTATGCAAGCTAAAGAATTATTTTAAGTTGTTGGAATTGTTAGTAACAATTTCCATGTATTATTGTCTAGCTAACATCATAAAGGAGTCACCATCAAATCCTAGTAAGGGCAATGAAGTTATCAATTAAGAGATTTGAAAGCTCATGGGAATAAGCTAAATGCTTTTCACATATCATTTCATTGATTATTGTTGTCATGTAGCATGATATTGGCAAGAAAAGGATATGAGACCCATATAGGGTGTTATGGTAAGCTTTCTTTATTGTATTGTTTGTGTCTAAATCATTGAATAATTGAAATATGGATCACGGAACTTATCAAAATGGACCTAAGGGTCAAAGAACATTGATATTAATTCATTGAAACTATTGACATCATCATTGAAATTGTTATAAGCCTAAATTGTATTGGACCTAAGATTCTAGTGGAAATTGTATACAATTGGCATGTCATTGGATTCACGAGCTCATTTTTATGGGTGGACTACAATCCTTGGGCTACGTTCTATATTTGGAGAGGCAGAGGGATTAAACCATTTATTGATATGACGAAGCGTAAGAGTCTGCGTATCCATTATTTGATCGATCCAAAGATTTTTACGAAATTATTGAACTTATTGTTAATATATGTAATTTATTGGCCTAAATGATGATATAACATAAAATCATGTAATTTGAATGTATCTCATATGTTAATGTTGTTATTGACTACCTCACTAGGCAAAGTATGCCTAAAGCATTCATTTTCCATGCATTTTTAGGTTAAGGTCTTGTGGAGTAAGATTGGATCCCTCTTTGTAAGGTTTTGGCAAGGTCACAAGTCAAGAATATCAAGCTTAGTTATTAGAGATACTCTTAGAATGATGGAAATACGTTTTTGTTAAACCATAATCATGTAATTTCATATGTTGGTAAAGTGTAAGGCATGCCTAGACCTAAGTTATGCAAGAATGACCCTTGTATTAAAATGGTAAAATGGTTAAGTATGGGTGCTTTGAAGACTAAAACTAGTAAATGGATTCAGATTACCTTAGAAATTGGTATACTGTTAAAACATGTTTAATATAGGTTGCTGGTAAAATTTCATAGAAGTTAGAATTCAGTTACTAGATCAAAATGAATAAAAAACAATTAATAAATAAGATCGGTACTACCAAAAAATATCACTGAACCACCAAAACTTCCGATCGTAGCATCTCCTAACCTGGTTCCCTACTAGACCGAGAAGGGGGTGTTATATTTATGGTATCAGAGCTAGAGTTTATTCGATTCTAGGACTAGAATTTTAATAAATAAGAATACTATTACTAATGTATTGATATTACACTGAGCATCATTGCATTATTCATGTTTTGCCACGTAAGGGTATGTATTGTGTATTGTGACTTGCCATTGATCCAATCTCTTCTTTTATAGATGTCTGGTTCACAAGAGGGTCATATTCATGAGCATGAGATGGAATCCTCGACCAACGGCAGGTATAGGAGGGGAAAAGATCCCCAACAAGATCATAATCCACCTACAACCGAGGTTGAGGCAGGGATGCAGAATACACAGACCGAATGCTATAAGAAAATGGTTGAGATGTTCAAAATGTTTATGGCCTCAATGAAGACGGAGCACGTGGCTCAGACATTTGTAGTTTTTGCACCACCAGCCCGAGCTCCTATTGACAAGCTATCTCAATATCGGTCTTATTCCTTCACTGGGCGGGATGATAAGGATACCAAGATCGCCAAGTATTAGTTGGATAATACTATAAGGATCCTAACCAAACAATTGCAGTTTAGTGATGAGCACAAGTTAGATTATGCTATTGCTTTGTAGCCGATGAGGCCCTATAGTGGTGCGAGACCACTATACTTAAAAACCCAGAAGAATCAGTTAATTGAGAGTTCTTTCTAAAGGAATTTTGTGACAAATATATCAGTGAGTACTATTTGGCCGAGAGGCGAAGCATCTTTCTCCATCTTAAGTAAGATGGAAGACCTATCGAGCAGTATATCCATGATTTCTGCAATTATTGCAAGTATAGGGCCAAATATATCAAGAAAGAGGAAGAAAAGTGTAGAATTTTGTGACAAATATATCAGTGAGTACTATGTGACGAGCTTCGACCTATGTTCACTATCTTGGGCATCACCGACTTTCAGTAGCTGGTCAATAGAGTGAAAGCCACCGAAGCAATGTAGAAGGCTCAGAGGTTTGAAGGCTTCTGGAAGAGGCAATATGATGATTCCCGACCTCTGAAGAAAAACAAGAAAGGCAAGCAGAAGATTTACTCCCAACCTTCCCGATCTGGAAATATCACCAAACCACAATCTATGACTAAGTTTTTTAGGAGGTCAACATCAGGGGAGAGCACTGGTGGTTTAGGCAAGTCTACCTAGTATCCAGTTTGTAACTATTTTCAGAATAAGTACCCTGCTGGTCAGTTCTGTATACAATATAGAGCTTGGTATTTTTGTGGTGAACAACGACACTTTATCTGAGATTGCCCGAACAATCCAAATAAGACTGCTACCGTTCCATCTTCTACACCATCACCAGTACATTCATATAAGGGAAAGGACAAAAGCAATTTTAATATGGAGCCACTGGGAGACAGAGTGGTCTATCTAAGGCACCGAACAAGCAAAAATCAAAGGCCTCTACACAGGTGTATCATGTGAGGAGCTATTAACACTCTAAAAAGTGTATTTTATACCCTTTTACTTAAGGTTTTATTTGATTTCAATTTCATTTTCATTTCATTTAGTTGCATTTCATTTTCATTTGAATTAGATTAGGTTTTTATTTTATTTTAAAAGATGCTGCTTTGAAGGTTATTTTCTTTGGTGTTGTTATGCAGATTGTTGGGGCAAAAGTTGAAGCATGGAAGAGATTTTATAGTATATTCAGTGCTAGATCGGACTTCAAACAGAATTACAAAAAAGACAAAACCTGCAGTCCACTGTCCATACACCTGAATTCCAAGCCAGCCGCACATCTCCTGCACCTTGTTGCAATTCTCTACAAAATTGTCAGGAAATATTCCTTAAACCTTTATGACACAAAACCTTAGAAGCATTGTCCTATAAATACAAAGCTAAGTCTTCTTTACAAGGGTGGTGAAATAGAAGAGTTCAGAGCAAGAAAGAAAGAAAGAAAAACTTTTAAGCAGAGCAACGAGGAAGAAGAAAGGAGACCACTTTCCTTCATCTTCAACCTCGGGTAAGCCACCATTGTTGGAAAGCTTCAAGCAAGGGATTTACAAGACTTTGGGAGAAGCGGCAAGCTAGAAAAGCCTCATGGCCAAGCGTTTGAGATTTCCTTTCTCTTCACTTTGCTTTACCTCTTTTCTTATTGTTGAAAATATATTTCAAAGACGGAAAGTTGAATAGTTTGCTAAACCTAGCCATGAACTAAACTAGTATGGCTTAGGCTTTTTATGGATGATTTTATTTTGTTCGAATGAATGTCTTTACTATTTTTCTGGTTTTATTTTAGTGTTTTGTTCATGAAAGCTAACACCTTTTTATTCTTAAACCTTGGTTTGTAAGAGCTCTCGGGAGATTGCCATAGCTAAGGGGTTCGGGTAGCTTAGATCTAGGGATGGAAAAAGCTAGACCAACATGAACAATGGGGTTACTGTGGGAGCATAATCCTAACTCACCTTAGGGATAAGGGAGAGTTTCAACGACTAAAAAGGATAACACTTTATCAACATTAGAAGTGTTAGAGTTAAGACCGGGAGGTAATGCCTTAGCATTTTTTAGTGTTAGGCCTTGTGACTAGGGATAGTGGAGGCATTTTTAGTAAATCCTGCCGAACACTTGCTAAACCAGTAGAAAAGTAAGCTTTTAGGAAAATAGTGAAGTCCTTACCATAACAAGTCTAGCATGTCTTAAGCTTGAATTCTCCTCTGTGTTCTATTTGTGCAGCTTTATCTATTACTTCGTTCTCAATTTTATTTTGTTATCGCATTTTTGTGAAAACTTTATTTTCCTATAACATTTTGGTGACAATTGCAGAATTGCTTTAGCATATGTTTATACAAAGGATTTTCTTACTTTTGTGTATGTTAACTATTTTTTAAATATCCTACCTAATCCTCATGGGAACTATCTCACTCACACACTTTATTACTTTTTCGATGTGTAGACTTGCACGAGAATCACTCATATTTTAAAGCACTCGACACAATCAAAAGAAGCCAGGAAGACGAGGAGGACCCCGATGTCATAGCAAGTACCATTGAATTATATTCTCGTCCTATTTATGCATTGGTTGATCCTGACTCTACACATTCTTTTATTAGTAGTACCATATTGATAAAGGAACATAAGATGACATATGAATCCATTACATCGAGACTTTGGAGGCATTATCTCTACGGTGAAGGACTACACCGTATACAATGATGCCTTACATCTCTGGTTAGGATGTGTCCTGATGCAAGAAGGCAAGGTGGGATTGCCTATGCTTCTCGACAAATAAAGCTACATGAGTTGAATTACCCCACCCATGACTCGGAATTGGCTGCGGTTGTCTTTGCAATGAAAATTTGGAGGCATTATCTCTACGGGGAAAAATGTTATCTCTTCACCGATCATAAGAGTTTGAAATATCTCCTAACTCAGAAAGAGTTGAATCTTCGACAAAGGAGATGTATAGAACTCCTTAAGGACTACGATCTAATCATTGATTACCATCCGGGAAGTTCAACGTTGTAGTTGATGCACTCAACCACAAACCTCAGCATGGTAAGTGATATCATTGATCATTAAGTTTGTATCATTATTATTTGAAGACTCATTGTACAAACTCTTGTTGTTGTAAACCCTTTTGATATTAATGTACATATTTATCTTCGGAAACATCGTTGTCTTGTAGCTGAACTTCAAGTTCAGTCTACCATCATATCAAAAATTATAAATCTACAAGATCAAGACCCTCAGTTACAATCTATTGCTTCCAAATTACAAGAAAGCGAGGAGTCTCATTTCAGAATCAACTTGAGGGACTTTTGTGATCACAATCGAGTATGCATACCTGATGATGAGACTCTCTGCACCGATATTCTTAAGGAAGCTCATTCTATCTCTTTTTCTATATGTACGGGTTCCGTAAAGATGTATCGAGATCTCCGGGAACTTTATTGGTTGCTAGGCATGAAGAAAGCTATAGTTGAATTTGTTTCTAGATGTCTCACATGCCAGCGAGTCAAAGCTGAGCACCGTGTTCCTACCATTTTTTACAACCTATCGACATTTCTCAGTGGAAATGGGAGAAGATCACCATGGACTTCTTTTTTGGCTTACCACTGACTCGTACTAAACATGATACCATTTGGGTCATTGTAGATCGTTTTATGAAGTTAACATACTTCTTACCTGTGAGAATGGATTTTGGGTTACCAAAACTGGCTGACTTGTACATCAAGGAAGTGGTGAGACTTCATGGTGTCCCCAGTCTATCATTTTAGATCGTGATCCACGATTTGTATCTAGATTCTAGAAATCTTTACAGGATGCTTTAGGCAATAAAGTGAATCTCAGTATAGCTTTCCACACTCAGTCTGATGGTTAGTTAGAAAGAGTAACTTCTGTCCAACTTCCTTCCAACACAAAGGTGTACGACACATACGCCCATATAACGCCTCAAACGGTGCCATCTATATACTTGCCTGATAACTATTATTATAAGCAAACTCCACCAAAGGCAATTGCTTCTCCCAAGAACCTTGAAACTCAATGATGCAACATTTCAACATATCCTCCAAAGTCTGGATAACACGTTTAGACTGACCATCCGTCTGTGGATGATAAGCTGTACTAAATCTAAGCCTCGTACCCAAAGCAACTTGCAAACCCTTCCAAAACTTAGAAGTAAAACGTGAATCTCTATCCGATATAATCGACTTAGGCACACCATGCAACTTCACTACTTCCGAAACGTACAACCCCGCTAACTTATCCATAGAATACGTCGTATGCACGGCAAGAAAATGTGCACACTTCGTAAACCTGTCAACAATCACCCATATAGAATCCTTCTTGGACGGCGTCAAGGGTAACCCCGTCACAAAATCCATAGTCACACTCTCCCACTTCCACTCCGGAACTTGAACCGGTTGCAACAAGCCTGCAGGGAACTGATGTTTAGCTTTCACCTGCTGACACACCATACATCGGGACACAAACTCCGTCACATCCTTCTTCAAACCAACCCAAAAATATACATTCTTGAGATCCCTATACATCTTCACACTACCCGGATGCATAGCAAACAGACTAGTGTGAGCCTCTGTCAAGATAGCTTGCCTCAACTCAACATCATCCGGCACAACAATTCGGTCTCTAAAACATAATACCTCATCATCATCAAAATGATATTCGGTCAGTCTGCCTTCAGCAATATCCTCCACAAAAG
Organism: Abelmoschus esculentus; assembly: GCA_035048815.1. Classification (NCBI taxonomy): domain Eukaryota; kingdom Viridiplantae; phylum Streptophyta; class Magnoliopsida; order Malvales; family Malvaceae; genus Abelmoschus; species Abelmoschus esculentus. The sequence goes on along the minus strand of JAUCBN010000002.1, from coordinate 9,035,915 downwards.
GCACCAAAGCCTGATCCTCTAACTATTTCACCTTTATCATCTCAACCAAAACAAGTTTTACCTGCAACTCCACCACTAAACCACCTTCCCTTGAAATACTCAACTTGGCAAACATCGCCCTCAACTCAACCGCCGCCTTACGGCTCAAAGCATCAGCTACCACATTAGCTTTTCCCGGATGATACTCAATAGAAAAATCATAATCCTTAAGCAACTCCATCCATCGTCGTTGCCTAAGGTTTATATCCTTTTGTGACATGAGATACTTCAAGCTCTTGTGATCCATGTATATAGTACACTTCTCACCATACAAATAATGTCTCCATATCTTCAAAGCAAACACGACCGTCGCAAGCTCCAAATCATGCGTCGGATAATTCTTTTCATGCACCCTTAACTGTCTAGAAGCATACGCCACAACCTTCCCTTTTTGCATCAGAACACACCCAAGACCAACATATGATGCATCACTATAAACCACAAAATCCTTACCGGACTCGGGTTGCACCAACACCGGAGCACTAGTCAACACCTCTTTTAACTTCTCAAAACTCTTTTGTTGACTTTCTTTCCACTCAAAAGGAACCTTCTTTTGCAAAATCTTGGTCATAGGAGCAGCAATGCTCGAAAACCCCTCAACAAACCTACGATAATAACCCGCCAAACCTAGAAAACTCTGAACCTCCGACACCGACTTTGATTGCTTCCAACCCATAACAGCCTCTATCTTTTTCGGATCAACACTAATACCCTTTTCCGACACCACATGACCAAGAAACACTACTTTCTTTAACCGAAACTCACACTTACTTAACTTAGCATACAACTGATTCTCCTTCAGTGCTTGCAACACTATCCGCAAATGCTAATCATGATCTTCCTCGGTACGTGAATACACAAGGATATCATCTATGAATACCACCACAAACTGATCCAAGTATTCATGAAACACTCGGTTCATCATATCCATAAAAGCAGCAGGGGCATTTGTCAACCCAAACGGCATCACCAAAAACTCATAATGTCCATACCTTGTCCGAAAAGTTGTTTTCAACACATCCTCCTCTTTCACCTTCAACTAATAATACCCCGATCTCAAATCAATCTTCAAGAACACACTTGCTCCTCGAAATTGATCAAAAAGATCGTCAATCCTTGGCAAAGAATACTTATTCTTGACGGTCAACTTATTCAATTGCCAATAATCAATGCACATCCTCATAGTGTCATCCTTCTTCTTCACAAACAATACCGGCGCACCCCAAGGTGATACGCTCGGTCGAATGAAACCTCGGTCAAGCAACTCTTGCAACTGCATCTTCAACTCCTTTAACTCCTTAGGTTCCATGCGATAAGGAGCAATGGACACTGATAAGTGTTCAACTCACTATCACTTTTTATACCTTTTATGGGCATTAATCACTAAATTTACACCCACTCGGACCAATGCATATACTTAATGGGATATATTTAGGAGTTATGATTATAGAGATGATATTTACAGAAAAGTTAAGTTTTACTGCATTTTTATATCTTTGCAGGAGAAACAAGTGCCACGGTAGGGATAAGTACGGTGTTTCAATCGCGAAATACTAACTCGGCCTAGGGATAAGTTAAGAGTTTCAGTGGCTAAAAGAAGTGTGAGATTGGTTGGTGAGTATAATTAATTCACGCCGGAAGGTATCATCAAGGACTAGTCATCAACAATACTTCGACTTAGGGATAAGCGGAGTTATCCGAGGAAACTTTGCCGAACTTTGGTAAAGTCCACCCACGAGCAAGGGATTGCTGCGGCGGACAGTATCGTCGCTGCCAAGGCAGTAATCTGCAGTACTGCCGAGGCAGTGATATACAATTGCATTGGACAGAGACAAGTCAATCAATTCCGCAATACAACGCAACTGGATCCTGACCTCTCTCTCTATTAATCAGATCTCATCCTTATTCTTAGTTTCCTTTATTTCAATTTATCTAGTTTCTTCAAAACCAAAATTACTTGTGTCTTTATTTTTACAGAACAAGAAGGCGAAGAAGACATATTAAGTATACCAATCCCTGTGGAGACGATACACGATAATACTTATCACTTTATTACTTGCGATATGTCCACTTGCACCAATTGCGCACTTTTGACACGCAACAGACACCGGATTAGTACCAGCATAAGTCTCGATACTAAACTCCACATCACGATCGGGAGGTAACCTTGGAAACTCCTCAGGAAATACTTCCGGAAAATCGCGCACTGTTCGAATGTCCTGCACTTGAACATCTCCTATACCCGGATTCATCACATATGCCAGATATGCCATACCACCATGTTGCAACATCTTTTCTGCTTGTAGAGCCGAAACCACATTAGACAAGAATCCGGTATACTCACTCTTCACCATAACCTCACTACCATCCAACAACCTCAAGGTAACCTTCTTCTTTTCAAAGTCCACCACCGCTCGGTGCTCCTTCAACCAATCAACACACAAGATAAGATCAAAACCATGAAACAACAACTCCATCAAGTCAACCTCAAAGACATGTCTCTGCACCTCCAACGGACACCTTTTATACAACCTCCTTACCGTAACCGTCTCACCCAAAGAACTGGTAACCACAACACCTACGTCTAAAACCTCAACCGGAACATCCAACAAATATGCATGCTCACTCAAAACATAAGAATGCGTAGATCTCGAATCTATCAAAGAGAACAACGGTACATTTTGCAAATAAAAGGTACCTGCAACCACATCTGTAGCATTACGAGTCCCACGCTGAGCATAGACCTTCCGTCCATCCCCCTGCCTCTGGAAAGGACCTCGACCACGTCCACGTCCTCTACCAGGCATCATAGCGGCCTCAGCACGATCACCCGACTCACCAGCAAACCTTGGGCAATCACGCCTCATATGGTCCTTCGATCCGGATCCCATACATGCACCAGTGGCCCATCAACATTCTCCTGGACAACGATAAGCATCTCCCTGAAGCAGAGAAACTACACAACCTAGCCTCCTAGTATCCTGACACTCCATCTGATCCAAAATCCTCTCTATACTAGCCAATCACTCCTCGGCTGAGCTCGGGTCAGATCCACGAAACTCCACACCGCCCAAACTACGCAGATGCTCTAAAGGTAGACCTGGGGTAACCACAACAGTAGGGGCAGGAGCCGGGATATGCGCTCCAGCCATGACAGCCTGAAACGCACCCGCCATAGCCTGTATAAGCGATGTAAACTCTCTAAGCTGACCTCCCAGAGGAACCGGAGGCACACCCACGGATGAAGGAGGAGGAAACGACTCTTCCTTAGCGGTCGCCTCACCCTCAGCCTGACCCTCGGTGATCATATTTGCACTAACACGCGTCTCACGTCTCGGTGGCATATTCCAAAAACTTCATACATGCAATTTAAAACATGATATTAAAACATAATAAACTTACATTCGGGCAAGATCCAAGGGAAACCTGAGAAGCATTTGAAAATGTATTGGCATTGGAAATGTGTAACCGTTATCCCCTTTTTAACCATCATCACTCAAGTACAACCATCATGCATACATATTCAACAAGTTAACAACATAAAAAGTTCAATCACACACTTTAGCAAACCTAACCACAAACTTTAGCAAATCTGGCTCTGATACCACCAAATGTAACCCCCTTAGCCCGGCATAGACGGAATCGGCACTAACGGGTTACATAGGGAATATCGAACCAAACCCGCGAAGGTCTGATTCGATAAACAACCCTGAAAAACCGATATGTTTTTTTTATTTCATAATTAGATGCATAATTAAGCTCCTATGTGTGTCGAGGTCTTGCATAACGAGAGTGAAGACATTCAGTTCACAATTGATCATTCAATTCGCATATAAGTACATAAGGACCAAAACGCAAATAATTTTATTTCCAACAATAAACCGAAAATTCAACCTACCCTAGTTCAATTAAACATGCATAGCATACTCACAGCAAAACTCAAATCAATCGGAGCATTATAGCATCACCAATTTCATGTTTCTATGATTATGGACCTAATCATAAAACTCACAAATCATAGGGACTATAACCAACATTAATTAACCCATAAGAAATTAAGTTAACATCATGCATCTTGGTGATATTACAACTCTAAATGTTATTCATAGCATCTATATTCGATTACGGGAGTTTATTCGACCTAACACAAGCTTCTATCGCATATAATTCTTCCTTTTTGGTCATGGGTATCGATACCATCAAGCAAGGTATCGATACCATGGCATGGCTGTGGCTAATTAAGCCTTCGAAAGCCAAGGGTATCGATACCTTGGTGTCCAGTAAGGTAATGGCATTGAACCATGGTTCGATGCCGCCCCAAAATTGCCTTGGGGTATCGATACCACCAGAGGGTGTTTCGATACCCCCTGTCCAGAAACACTAATTAGGCAATTTGGTTGGTTCAAACCCCATCTAAACACATTCATTTATCACCCCCAACTATATGCATACTGCCTAAGCACATTAAACACCCTTAAGCATACAATTACCCACGTCAATGACCCCGAAATAATCTAAAGGCATGCTTCCTATGTTATGATCAAAAACAAGAATATTCATGCATTTACATGCTTCAAACCATTCAAAACAACACCATAGTCCATCAATTAACAATCAAAGCAATATAGGTCTTATCACAACATTAACCAAAGAAAAAATCACACTCTTCACATAGGATTGGTTTACACATTGCCAAGCCCCAAGTTATTTGCCAAAACATACCAAAAATTGAGATAACTTTTCCCCTTGGTTCCCTTGCTCCGAATGTAGCCTCGAATGTCTCTATTTTTCTGCAAGTATGAAAAGAGAGAGCTTAAGCAAAACATGCTTAGTGAGGAAGCTCTAAACAAGATCAAAAATCATTTTTAAAGTCATACTTGCATCCTTCATGCTTATTTGAAATATGTAAAACCAAATCATGCTTATCAACATTGTCAAATCATTTCATGTATCATGAACAAGTATATCATTTCATTTCATGTATGCATATTGGCTTTCTAGTGATCACTTAATATGAACTTTTAGTTCACCGAATACATGGATTCCTTTTTCCATAATTGGAGACACTTAGTCTCAACATGTATCGGTCGGACACATAGTCACCCTTGTATACATTTTACCCCCACTACGCATGGTCGGACACAAAGTCACCCTTGTTTACGCATGGTCAACTATATGCACAGTCGGGCACAAAGTCACCCTTGTTTACGTGTAGGCATCATCATTATTCTCATTATTTTTATAGTGCACTCAATCCTAATGACATGTCATTTGTATTCGAATCTAAAGTTAGTGTCACTAAGACAATATCAATTCCAATCATGCATGTTAACTTGCTGCTCATAATGCACTCATTAAATGTTCATCATGTGAACTAAAAACATGCTCAACGGCTTTATCAACATAGGGCAAATAACCTCATCATATTCCAAATTCTTTTTCATGCTTACATAAGCCATGAATGCCTTTATAAACCATGCATTTTCAGCAATTAACATATGCATGCATCATTTCAAATCAAAGATATGCTATTTCAAAATCTTATTGAAACATTGTTCACAAATATGTCGTTACCTAAATAGCCGAAACTTGAGATAACACATCAACATCATTTAAATCACTTACTCTTGAACTATGGAAAGTTTTCACACTATTCCATAGTCCCCAAAACAGAACCGAACCAATGTGATTCACTTTTAAGCCAAAAACACTCACCGACAAGCGAAACGAGCCCTCGTCGATGCTCCGACGGCAACGCCAACGCACCAGCCATTTATGCACCTTCTTGCACTACCTCTACAACATTAAAAACAGAGCATATTCACATCACAACATGCTCAAAACAAAAGCCACATTAAACCTTCACAAAACTATCGAAAACCTAGCCAAAAAGACCGAAACCTAGCCGAAATGCATCGGAAACATCATCAGCCCAAAACCTAATGAATCTAACATCTAATCCACTTCAAAAATGAACCAAAATCACTTCAAAACCATCCTTATACCTCCAGCAACAAAAGAACACCTAAAACAGCCCCTAATACAACCGAAAACCACCTTAAAACACCACCGATTACACTATTCCGGGATTAAATTAATGTGCCATCAATTCAAGACTTAATTAATCATTTAATTGAAATAATATCATAATTAAATCATACTAATAACATCATTAATTGAGATCCAAAAAGATTTCACGAAAAACCTCCATAAATTCATAGATCTTAAATTAAAAACACAAAAATTAAATATCAATTGTTGATGAGCAAGCCAATACTTGGGAACTTCAATAAAGAACCTTAGAAAAAGATTAGAAATTAGAATTTTACCTTAGAGATTTGCTTCACCAAAAAGATGAGAAATCCTCCCTTGATTTCCTTGAAAATGATGTTGATTTTGCAAAATTGATGAGTAGGTTTTGTAAAGAATGAAAAGATGAGTAAAATGAAATAAATCTTGTTGAAAATGATGAAGGAATAAGCAAGTGATTGAAGAAATTTGGAGAAGAAGATGGAGAGAAAGTTTGAGAGAAAAGATGAAAAAATGGGAAGTTACAAAAGAAAATAAAATTATCATCTAAAATAAAACCATTTAAAAACAATTTTGGTGGATAAATCATTAATTAAAAATAAATTGGGTTTATGGCCCTCTAAGGATTCTATGTATGGCTTGCTTTCCAATTTAGTCACTAAAAATCCTTCTTTCTGAAAATTATTAATTAAATCCCCAAATCTTTTCCAAAATTACAATTTAGTCACTAGTGCATAATTATACTTAATTAAAAATCAAATTAAAGTTCAAATAATACTCCTTTAACTTTAAAACACCTTTTTAATATTTTTAGAACCATTTCACAAAATTATTACTTATCCGATTAAAATATTATTATTTTAATTTTTCCCGGAATAACAAACCCTAGGAATCTGATTCGACCCGAATCGAATTTCCCCAACTAACACTCAAGCTACTAACCCCAAAACCGGGATGTTACATGTTTATTTGGTTGAATGCTTGGTAGCGTAGAAACCCCCTTCAATGGTGAAATGGAATATTGTTGATGAACTTGTGTAAAATTTGTGTAATCATGCTTAGAATCATCCCCATAACGTGTAGGAATGAAGGGGAAATCAACCATGTAGGTTGAGTTGAGGATTTTGGAGAATTCTCACCCAATACCTACATTTTCGAGCAGGGGTACCAATACGGGGAGGTCCCGTATCGGTAAGTTAGAGTACTTAAGTGGGCAAATTATTAAGGATGTGTTAGTACTTCACATCCGTGTACCGATACACTCTGCTTGATTTAAATTCCAAAGACGTTTTTGGGTATCAGTACGCAAGGGTATACCACTATTACATTAGGTTTTAACATGGAGGGACGTATCAATACGCCAAATCGGCGTATCAATACTAGTTAGGTTAGGTACTGGTATGGGTATGAACCGTATCAGTAAGAGTAGGTTTGACCTTGGTCTTCTCAATAATGTTAACTTGGCATATCGGTACACAAATGAGGCATACAAATACTAGGGGGTGTACCGATACCCAATATAAGCGTATCGATACTTGCTGGGCAATTTGTCCAAAAATTAACACTTTCGTTCAGGGGTTCTACAATTCGAGGAAAAGGGTCCTATAGGTCTCTTAAGGTGCAAAATGAAATCTAAAATCGAGAAACCGATATTTTAACCCCATATATGAGATAATTGGGTAATGAATTAGTAGATGGTGGGAATATGTTTGTTATTTGAAACCAATAAGGAATTGGTGAGATATATATGAGTTATGTTGTAAACTAGGAACCTTGCTTAGTGCTTATGGGTTACCTAGAGTTATATTGTTATAATGAGATATGATAAACTAGTAACCTTGCTTAGTGCTGATAGGTTCCATAGCGTTATATTATACGGAAGACAATCTAGGACCTTGCTTAGTGTTGATAGGTTCTTTAGCGTTATATTATGTGGATTGGCATGCCACGAAGCTTGCTCAGTGCTGATGGGTCCCTTGCTACTATACTACTACGAGACGATACCGGACACCCTATATAGATATGAGACTTGAACTATGAGATGCATTGTTGACTTCTACTGTTATGCATATGTTGTGTTTCGATATATGCATGCATGATAGCATGTGTTTAGGCAGATATAGTAGCGCCATTGTACTCATTTTATGTCATCATTCATGTTTCATATGCTTATTTATGATATATGCGATGTGAACCGGTTGGTAGAGTATCCACTGAGCTTCTGTAGCTCATCGTTTCGAAATATGTTTTTTTGTGTATGTTAGGAAGAGCCTTGGATCAGAGGAGCACCATCGTGGTTGGTTTTAGAATCGACTAGTAATCAAGGTACTTTTACTAGATATAATGGGTCATGTGCTTGTAGGACCCTATATGTGTAATTGTAACTCTTGTTTTATTTTAATTTGAGTCGAATGCTTTTAAAAGTTATAATATTTTCGATCTCCAACTACTTTAAATGCTTGCACTTATGTTTTGAATTGGATTGGAATTTATGGACGTATGTTGTTTTTTATTCGAACTTGTTCTTTTTGGGATTTTGAAATACGGGTTTTGGGACGGTGCCTCAATGTGATACCTGGTCTAGATGTTACATTATAAATGTGTTTAAAATGCAAAACAACTTTAATTAAACCAAAACACTATTTTTTCCTTAAGACCTAGCCAAAATTCTATATATATACCCTCTCAATCTCTCAATTTTTTCACTCTAAATCTAAAATCAATTGAGGGTTTTCATAAAACACATCAAGGCTAAGGTTATATTCAATTTTTGTGTTTTGCTCAACTTCATTCTTCCAAAATCCTACTCAAAGTATCTTATTTTCCAATTTTCATCATTTTTCCTTAGTAATCTTTAATCGTTGTTTGTATATTCTATTATTATTTTGTATGGTTTTGATATTTTTGAAGAAAAAAATCCAATTTTTTTATCAGAATATAATACTTTTCTCATATTTTTTCTATTTTAAAATTTTAACCCAAAATTCATTTTTTACTTATATGAATATTTTTAAACTATATTGTATATGTTTTTATCATAAAATCCTTCGGTATTTATTATTTATTGGTTCGAATATGATTAACTTATACATACAATGTTTTTATGCCAAAACCTAATTTTTAGATTTTTTTTATGGCTCTGAAAAGTAGACAATGTACAATGAAGTTGGATGGTTCTTCTAATGTTGATGAAGAGCAAAATCGTTCAAATCTTACCATTATTTATCAACGTTTTACCTCTACCGTCAAATTTGAGAACTATAGACAATATTACAATCACAAAATCAAACATAAGTGATGTGTGTCCATACAATTCATGGATTCTGAATGCTTTCAATTCTGCTATCTACATTTTTTAAGGCGTTGGAATTTTATTTCGTTCTTGGTATTGCTCGATATATTATACCTGAATCTTGCTTTTATTTTTATGCTAATACCAAGTGTATATTAGTTTCGAATCGATCTTCAACTCCTTTATGATGCTTTCAGACTCGAGGATGATGATAATAAAGATGAGGATTCTCTTGGGCGTGTCCTTAGCGGCTCCGTCATCATTCTTGATGTACATGATCGTTTCTTTCACTTGATCATCGCATGGTGACTCTGTCCCTCTAATGGCAAATTCTCTTAAATTCATCAAGTGGAAGACTATTGGATTCAATGTTTCTGATAAAGTGTTTGTCCGAATTTAGCCAAAATCATCTTCGGGAAATTAGTGTGGCAAGTTCAAAATCTTCATAATAAGAATTGTTTCTTTCTCTTATGCTTGTGCTCTAAGTTCCTTATTCATTTACTTGGAGATCGATTATTCGGATAGTTTTCTCGAATCCTTCAAAGAGCCTATTGATAAGCCCTCACTCAATCATTGAAATTTTTATTATATCAACGGTGAATGATTTCATGATGATGCTCTTCCTCCTCCCTCTTCGAGAGCCTCCTCAATCGGTTCCTCAAGCCCCTCAAGTTTTCATTGATGCTCTCATGGCATATCTCACTGAATAATTCTTTATCATGGGTAATTGTATGGATTCCAAATTTGAAGCCCTCAATAGTTGTTTTGACACCTTAGGAACGCAAGTTGGTGATCTCACCAATTGCATGACAACCTTTGAAGGTTAACACCTATCTATGAGTATGTTGGTTGGTGCATTTCATGACAAATGACGTCAAGATCAAACTCAAGATGATGATGTGGATAATAGTGGCTATGAGTAGTCTTTTTTATGCATTTCATATTAAGACTATTACTATTATGCACCTATGTTTTATGTTTTTATGATATTATATTTTGACTTTTGATTAGATTTGATTTGGGTTGTTATTTGCTTTTAAGTATTATGAATGAATTATGTTGCTTGGTTGTGGTTTATGCTTTTTTTATTCTCTATTATTTTTAATTGATTTTGATCTAACAAAAACGAGGACTAAATTCTAAAAGGACTAAATTTTTTTATATAAAAAAATAGGAGATTATAAAACCTAATTTTGATTTTGATATAACGAATCGTAAAAGGACTAAATTGCATTTTAAATAAATTTTTAAGTACTTGAATAAATCAAATTTGACAAGGGTTTTTAGAGTAAAAAAATTTCCTGAGTAAAAAACTTAACCCATAATTTTTCCATGATATTTCAATGGCTAAACGTTCAAATTTACACATACATTTTAAAATAGAATTATAATGTTTCGATTCGGCCTTTAGTTGTTTTGATACGACCTACATTTAAAAAGGATTTTTTACTGAGACGTTTCGAAACACCCATTAGCCATTTTGATACACAGGGTTAAATTTCCAAAGTTTGAGCATTTAATAATATGACCATTTTATTGTTAGTTTATTAAGCAATTAAATTTTAAAATTCAATTATAGCGTATCGATACACCTTAGATACATTTCGATATGGATTTTTACAATTTCAAAATATTTTGATACATTTCTTTGTTATTTCGATACAAACTTGATTTTAAGCTTTGTTATTTCAAACACCTGATATGTGTATCGATACATCCCTATTTATTACATACGACTTTTGTAACACCCTAAATAAGACCTAGGAGGATGGCACAATTGAACCATTGATCAATTGATAACAAAATTAATCAATGAAAGAGGTTAATAGGTTGTAACATGAAAATTTAAGTTGAATTTCATGAAATTAAGTTTCAAATAAGTTAATAATTAAGCTTAACATGAAATGAAAGGAGTGAATTATTTAATTGAGAAATAAAATGTTATATGATAGATCAATTGACCAATTTAGAACTTAACTGAATTAATGAAGAAGTCTTAAATGTTATATGGGATCGTGTACTGATGGATTCTTTACTGGCTTGCCTATCACACCGAGGAAAAATGATGTTGTTTGGGTGATTGTTGATAGACTCACCAAGTCTACACATTTCATCCCAGTTCGAAAGAGCATGAACTCAGAGACCTTGGCTAAGTTGTAGATCCATGAGGTAATTCGATTACATGGTGTGCCGAAAACAATCATTTATGATAGAGATTTGAACTTCACAGCACGATTCTGGAAGTCCTTGCAGAAAGCCCTCGAAACTATAGTGCATCCTAGCGCCGCGCTCGATCCGCAATCTGGTAGCCAATCTGAAAGAGTGATACAAGTATTAGAAGATCTGTTGCGTGTATGTGTCATAGATTTTGGAAAGAATTGGGAAAAGTCTTTGCCCTTGGTAGAATTCGCGTATAATAATAGCTATCAAACATCTATTCAGATGGCTCCCTTTGAAGCTCTATATGGGAGAAAATGTATAACTCCTTTGTATTGGTTTAAATTTGGAGAGAATAAGGTTTTGGGACCTCAAATGATCCGAGAAATTGAGGAATAAGTCTGAAGTATTCATGATCGATTGAAGCAAGCCTTCGACATACAGAAGGCTTATGCAGACTTGAAAAAGGAGAAATTCAATATAATGTTGGAGACAAGGTCTTCCTAAAAGTTTCTCCTTAGAAGAAAATCTTCAAATTTGGAAGAAAGGGAAAGCTTAGCCCTCGGTTCATTGGACCTTTCAAAATTGTTGAAAGAATTAGTCCTATGGCTTATCGTCTTGCACTCCCCAGTGAATTTGATAAGATCCACAATGTCTTTCATGTCTCTATGCTTAGAAAATAAAGATCCGATCCTTCTCATATTTTGGAACCCTGAAAAAGTATAATTGAATCCCGACTTGTCTTATGAACAAGAACCGTTTCGGATTCTTGATCGAGAAGTTAAAATGCTTCGCAACAAGAGTGTTCCCTTTGTAAAAATCCTTTGGAGAAATCATAAGGAAAGAGAAGCTACTTGGGAACCTGAGGCAACAATGAAAGAAAAATATCCATATTTGTTTCCTTCAGGTAAATTCGAGGACGAATTTGATTTTAAGGAGGGGAGAGTTGTAGCACCCTAAATAGGGCATAAGAGGATGGAACAATTGAACCATTGACTAATTGATAACTAAATTAATCAATGGAAGAGGTTAAAAAGTTATAACATGAAAATTTAAGTTGAATTTCATTAAATTAAGTTTCAAATAAGTTAAGAATTAAGCTTAACATGAAATGAAAGGAATGAATTAGTTAATTGAGAAATAAAATGTTATATGATAGATCAATTGAAAAATTTACGACTTAATTAAATTAATGAAGAAGTCTTAAGCTCCAATAAGGATGCAATTGGAACCATGACAAAGTATGAAGGTTTGCATGTAATAGGAAAGTACGATTTGCAAAGTTGGGTAATTAAACCAAAAGTTTGGATACTTGTCAAGAGATGATCATTTTAATTAATTATTGGGACTTACTTTATTCAACAAGAAAAAGGAAGAAAAAGTCTTCTTCTTCCGCCCCCCCCTTACCGAAAAATAAGAGAGTGAGAGGGGGAAAGAAAAAGCTTCATCTTTGTTGAAATCTCATCCATTATCCACCAAAATTAGTGAGTTTAAGAGTGATTTTGGCTGCCAAAGGAGGTTAAGGAGCAAGGAAAGCTTGTAAAAGTGGTCATCTGGTACCCTCTCATAGATTTAAAGTTTGGTAATATACTTGCTCTTTCTTTGAATTTTTGTGCTAGTTTTGTTAGTTAGAAGCTTTATTTAATTTATTTATTACTTGATTTTGGTGTTATAAACATGAAAAAAAAATATCAAGCATGAATTAGAGTATTACCTATGGAAACTTAAGTTAGTCAAATCTCCCAAAAAACTCAATTTCGGGAAGCAATTTTGGAAAAAGTCCCTAGGACGAAATTGAAGGAATTAGAGGCTTAAAATTTGAAATCTAATACCCCTATGAATCTATTTTATATGATAATTTACGACACCTCGTTTGGAGTTGTGTAGTGAAATATATAAGATAATTAGTAAAGGTGGTTCAGGCTGTCCCGAAATAGGCCTATTCTGACTTTAAATGAAATATGGTGTCAAATGGTTAGAAATTAAAACGTGAGGTTAAAATTTTCATGTAGAGGATCTTTTTAGCTTACTAAGGATATAAATTATGCTAAATTTGGATAAGTGAGCTAAGAGATATGTTAGTTTTTCTAAGAGATAGTTAAGCTACCCTTAGTGGACAGATTTTGTTTTGGAGTATTAAGGCTCTTAATTCATGGATTGTTTTGTTTGAATGAACTCTAATGGTATGTTATTTCATTTTACGGCATGTTAGAGGATCCAAAGGAAAGAGATAACGAAGAGGAGGAAAGGCTAGAGCTAGCAAGAAGCAAGGGTAAGGGGATCACCATATACAACCCTTGATTATTTGGAATTTTTGTGAGTGTGGCAAATTTTAGGGTTATGACCTAGGTCTTAACCACCCTCTTGTTAATTAAATTGTCATGTAATTGTAATAAACTCATATTTGGTAATAAGGTAAGGAGGATAATTTGTTTGATAACTTGTGTGATGCCATGAATTGTTAGCTAGAATACTAGGACTAGACTAGTTCATGTCCATGGTTGGAAATACTGAGGTAAGTTATGGCACACGGTTACGGGATGCCAGGTATGTAAATCATGCATGTGGAATGTATTTGATGATATGAATGATTTTGTTTAATAACATGATATGAGTGACCTTTTTGATAGCATGATATGAATACTTGCTTTTGTGATAAGGAGCATGATTAGTATGTATTAAAAGATGAACAAATGGACATAATGGTTAATGAAACTTTTATTAAGATTTGGTTGATAGTTGGTCTTAGGTAGTACGACATGCCTAGAGTATTTGCTCGTTTGTTAGTACTTTGGTACTTTTTTCAGTACTTTGTGTACTTTTGCCCAGTACTCCAGTACTTCTGTTCAGTACTTCGTGTACTTTGGTTAGTCACCATTTGTTAGATACCTTATGTATCTTTTGTTAGTACCTTTGTGGTACTTTTTTTAGGTACTTAGTGTACCTTTTATTGACTTGTTTACCTGGTCTAACTAACACCAAGACAATAAATGGTAACTAACTGAAAATTTAAGGCTTAATGTGTGAAAATCGTATTTACTTGTGCAAGCATTTGGATTGGTTATAAAATTGCTATTAAGAGCATTGGAAAAGAATAAGTTGCTATAGGTAGCATTTGAATAAATATGTTGCTTGCTATAAGTGACATTTGAATATGACTTGGCTTTATGAAAGCTTTGATATATGAAATTTGATCAATGAGACATAAGCATTCAATATATGATAAATTGTGCATGATCATATAGATTGTTGAATTTGGATTGCATGCTAGCAGCATGTTAAGCATGATAATCATGATAATTGGTGATTGATAATTTTTTTATAATCAGTTAAATTTGATTTGTTGCGTGAATGCAGTATGTTATTCTTATTATATAAATCATTTCTAAAATGGTTAGACTTAGGGTTGTCTCACTAAGTACCTAAAAAGTACTTATCAATCTTTTGTTTCTCTCCTTCCCAAAACATCAGGTTATCAAGCTAAGGAGCTAAGCTAAGATCGTTCGAAGGAAAGCACAACAAGCAAGTCAAGTATGGTATTTGTAAATTTTCTTAACTCCTAGAATTGGTGGCTTAGTGAACTTGTTCATGCTAGCATTATGCATTTTATCATTATGTCCATGAATTGTATATATTGGTCCTTATTTTTTGTATTTGGTATGTAAGCTAATGACCTAACTATGTTGGCATGTAAACTTTAAGGCTAAGTCATGTTTGTACATAGTTTGCCATAGTAAACTTGAATAGCATGGGTAGTATCTCGAATGATGAATTGGAAAAATTTAATGGATTTTGTATGCTTATTTATTGATGTCTAAATATGTCTAGGACTATCCCTTAGAGAGTATAAATGAATTGAGGTTGAATAGGTGATATGTGAATAGAGTTTAAGTGAATTAGAAGCTTAGAACCTTCAAATTTGTGTAGGGGTATCAATACCATTTGTATGTGTATCGATACCCCCTCAAAAAATCTTAAGCATGAAAGGCAGGCATTTCGGAACGCCTAGCCTCTGTTTCGGTACCCAAACATCCAGTAGCAAATCGTATTGATTCCCTTGTAGGGGTGTTTTGATACTAAGGTTTATAGTAGCTTTCGTTTCGATACCTCTTTGGGGTGTATCGATACAGGATCGTGTATCATACATCATGTAGGTGTATCGATACAGGTAGGCTATCATTACCTTAAGTCAACGAGTTAGTGTATTGAAACACTGAGGGAGTGTTCCGATACCTACATTATCGATACTACTCCATAAGCGTATCGATACCGCTGGTCTTTTTGCCCAAACTTTTGAGGATGAAGTTTGGGAGTCCCACATTTCGTTTTAGAGCTTCCTAAAGTTGGTTTAAAGTTCAAAATGTGCCCCAAATTTTAGATTATGTTCAAGATTGAATAATAAGTGAATTGAAATTGAAAAACAACATAAGCTTATAGTTGGAAAAAATTTTAAATTGACCTCAAAATTTGATATGTATCTCATATGTTTGACTTGTAATATCTTAGAAATAAATACAACAATTGGTCTATTATAAGTTTATATGTCCGAGTGACACTCTTATCTCCTAAACCGGGATTGGGGTGCCACAATTTTTTCTTTTTCAACACCGTTTAGATATAAGTGTTTAGTGTATCAATACGGGTAGTTACAGAAGTCCGTTTATTATAGGAAGATTACATCTCAATGGCTATATTAATGATTCCAACCATCCAAACAACTAGAAATCAATCAAAGGGTATAAATACAAATTTCAAAAGTTCCAGCAATAACTATTGAACCCTCAAGCAAAATTCAAGCAACCAGTCCAAACCTTTGTTCTTCATTGCTATATTCTTGTACCCAACCCTTGTATGCTTTATTTTAATTTATTATTTTGAGTTTGGAGAGTGTTTATGTATAATTGGACAATATTATTCTTGTGAGAGATATTTATAATTGCCAAAAATCTTCTTTGTAACAAGAGAGTCTTGTTAGTAAATATTTGGGTAGAAAAATTGACTATTTGTAAAGGCTACCTCCTCATCCTAGAAAAGGTGATGATTCATTTAGTGAAGTTAGTTGAAAATCCTTAGTGGGTGCTAAAGTAGTGGATATCGAGCTTGTTCGAAGCTTGAACCACTATAAATCATTGTGTTCATCATGTTTATTCTTTCTTCTTGCTTTTTCAAATTTTTAATAGCCAATCCAATCTCTCTATTGGCCAATTTGATTCTTCGATCCACTCAATAAAGACTCCTGGCCAAACAAATGTCCACATATGACACTACTACCTATGATCCACCAATGATCCATAAACTTGCTAATACAAACAATCTTGTTATATTAATACAAGCAATCACCCAAACATTACCAAATTGTTAGCATATTATGAAGTATATAACGATCTTAATACGATCTCGCTAAAATCCTCATGCAAAGCAAATCATGCATTTTTTATATCAACATGAATTTCTGATTTTTCAATCAACAAATGTATTTTTTATAGCAACCACTAACATGCAAAGCAATTACAACAATGATGCCCAAGAAGCAATTACAACCTTAATACGATCTCACTAAAATCTTCATCCAAAAGTTTCGAACAACCCAAAATATCTGACTTTCCAACCCAAACAATCCTCGTACAGCAACAAATCCGAAAATAAATAAATTCGATTAACCTCCTATACTAAACACAAGATCAAACACTTAAAAATAGTTTATTGGGTTAGAATTTGGCAAAACGGACTGAGTCGTTGGATCTAGAACATGCAGAAGCTCTAGAGTAAAGTATCTTAGTAAAAGTAAATGCCGATCAAAAGTCAATAACGATGATCAACGGTGTTTGGTGACCAATGGTTGGGATGGACTCAATTGGGTCTGGTTGAGTCAGCTTGGTCTGACTCGACCAAGTTGGACCAAGTTGACTTGGCTCAACTTACTAACAAGGCTAGAAAGAAGTTCATACACCGCAACGACGTGTGACGGTTACTCCGGTGGATGTCCAACAATGGCAAAACTTTATTCTGACTATCTCGACCCTCTTGAGCTCGATGATGGTCTCTATTTCTTAATTTGAGCCCTCTAACCCTCTCAACTCTAAAATCCAAAACTTATATTCTCTCACATCCTATGGTGGTATCGTTGGTACCGATGGACTTGTCTCGACAAGATCTTTCTAATGGTGTCATAGGTATCGAAAATGGATGGTTGGATATCCTTATATCGAAGTTTGAAGTTTTTCTCAAAACTTTCTCTTTCCTCTTTCCCTCTCACCATTCTTATCTTTTTTTACTTTCTCTCTTATATCATATCATCTCTTTTTTTTTACCCACCACCCACTTATTTAATTTAAATTATTTTCTTTTTTCATTATTTTTTCCTTTTCTTTTATTTATTTAATTTAATTATCCAACAATTATAAACTCTCATCTTTTTAAAATTAATTCACTCAAGGTTCAATTCAACCATTTTTAATTTTCGGCTTGTAACATAAAGGCTCAATAAAACTCAACTTTCAAATTGTTTTAGGTAGATTTTTTCCTTAGATCAAAATTCTTGAAACCCAAATGAAAATGATACTTATTGGTCCAATCACCATCAATTATACCAAACAAATCGATTTACAATTAAGCGTTTCTTTCATTGGCTAAACATCCTTTGTAGAAGCTAGAATCAAAATTTGTCGGCACTAGCTATTTTCACAATTGCGATGATTTCTCTCTGTTTTTGAAGTTCGACCATTGGGTCATGGACAATGACCTAGAATAAAGGCCTTGTCTCCGATCGATTCTACCTCGTTGTTTTATCTTTTTGAGATTCAACCAAAAACATATAATTTATGAAACTTTGCATTCTAGGCATCTTATAATAGAACACTTATTTATGGATAGTCATAAAAAATGGAGTCATATCTTTAAAATTATCAAACATCGTTGTGTTATCTTGTCGAAAATCAAGTCTTTCACTTTTCTGAATCGATTGCTTGACATTTTCAGTGTCAATTGTTGTTGACAATTTATTCAACAACTTTGGGTCATTGTGTTCTTATCATTTTGTTCAACCACAATTTTTGTTGATCCATTGATTTCATTATCATTCACTATAAAGAGATGAATCGATAACGATTTTAGTTGTTTGAGTATTTCTTGAAACATCTAGCTATTTTGCTTCATCTTTTTTATATTTACTTCACATGTTTCATTGATGGTTGCCAGAGTTTTGACCGTCAATGAAAGCATCAATGTTGTGAATCTTCTTAACAACTCAAGAAGAAAAGAATATTAGAAAGAAAAGATAGTTGTTTGATAACAATTGTTATAACATACTCTTTTATAATCATTCTTATTAATATATAAACATTATTTGTCAAATAAAGTCGATTAAAACTGTTAGAAACTATAGTATTTTTGAAAACTGTCCATGTATTCCCTCAACTCTTTCTACCCTAACAACACACCACAAAGAAAGGAACTCTACATTGCAGAATGTGTCGTGATCTGAGCAAGCAATCAGATATAACTAGTCAACTGCAGTGTTCCTTTGCAGAATGCTGACATGCAAAAAGGGTTAACCTCTATAGTTTATTATTAGAATTGTTAATCTTTATACATAAACACCAGAATCAAACACATACAAAAAGGTATATTTATGTCTCGATATGTATTAGATAAAGATCCTCGTCAGCAAACCAAACAAAAGTAGTCGGTTAAAAATAGAAAAGGAATGTCATTGGTAGGACAAATTGCTTCTTTGGTTCCATATGTGGCAGGGCAGTTTTGATTTGTTAAGCATGAGAGTAAAGCTCCCATGCAACATTAGAGGGAAGTGGATCAGAAAGGAAGGCCTTTTAAGGACTGGTCAAATATGTCTGGCCAAAGTGGGAAGTGTCTTGCTGCTGCTTTTAGGAATCATGGCCATTCTTGGTCACCTACTCTACGAAGCTCAGGTTAGAAAGAAGCGAAGGAAGGTGGTGCTTGCTGAAGATGCAATTGAGGGTTGTTCACTAGTTAGCTTGGGAGAGAGTGTCTGGTCTGGCCTGGCCTTTCTCAGGGGCTACAAAGTCTGTTTCTCCAGCGTAAACATCTCACCATGAGATGGGCAAACTTCATATTTCATAGAATGGAGCTTCCGATCTAGGGGGTAGCTAATGGATGGTTGGAAATCAAGACGCTGCGCTGCTACAGATCCTATAAATCTTAATCACTTCATTTATGGGCCTTTTTTTTTTGCTATAAGGAAATTTCATTCAAACATAAGAAATAATTAAGGAGGAACAAACATCAACAAAGAAAGCCGATTAACAATCATGAAAACCAGGAAAAATAAAAACAGCCAAACTGCTTGAACAATGAGTCTCATAACGGTAACCCAGAAAGCTTCAGCAGAAACAAGGAAACACGACACAATCCAAAGGAAAGGAAAGTGATGCCAAGAAAATCCTCAAACACAAGAGAGCATTGGGACCAGCAGATACAATCTTTCTAAACAGTCTAGACCGGCGTAGACCACCTAAGAGTGTTCTAAGGTCGGAGACAGACCTCCCAAAAATGTTGAAAACCATTTAAAAGGATTCTCATGAGAATTTCAGAAAGATTTTATCCTGTAAAACAGAGGGTTTAGAAGGCGGTCGGTGGGAGAAGAGGAACACCGGAGGAACATGAAATGTAAGTCGGGGTTGGAAAAGGGATAGGTTCGAGGTCAAACCATCATATCTTTCAGATCCACAGCCATCGGAGAGAAAACCTTGCCTTCCACACACCATACCACCGGGGGGATGAGCAAATAATGAAGAGAAAGAGGCCTCCAACGTACGGTCAAATGGATTCACACCAAAAAGCAAGGAGAGCAAAAGACAAAAACAACAATCAAGGACAAGAGGAAAGAAGGAGGATGGGCGAGGATAGACAGAACCCTCTAAGACACCGGAACCATTCGGGAGCAGCCTACTTCCATCCTAAAAAAAAAGTTCAAATGCAAACACCCCACCCCTAATTTCATGCTCCAATAAGGAAAACAAACGGTGACGGGCTGACAGCAGAATATACTAATACTGAAAAGGGAACTCCTGGAAACAAAATAAGAATTAAACCTCTAACAACAAATCAGTAACCGTTACCACAAAGTGAAAAAGCAAACGAAAGTGAAGAGAAAGAATACCGCAATAAGTCGTTGATCCAGTTGAGAACCTGCTTTTAAACAAATCAAAGAGTTAACGGATATGGCAGGCTCCGCACGCGCGCACACGCACACACTTATAGAGAGAAACCAGTTCACAACTATGATCCTCTTACTACTACTAAAGCTACAACACCATTGGTTCAAGTACAACTTACCAACATAAAAAACCAGCAGTCTTGATACTTACCTTCTTCTATTTGAAAACAAAGGGGGAAATGAGATTCGAAAGAGAGAAAAGTACTGATACATATGCCGACTTATGTTTAAATTCTTGATCCTGCTGTTTTGATTTTCATTTTCATTTATATCCTCTTTTCCTTTCTGTTCTTCACTTTTTTATTCTGGATCAGTCTATTGTCATTGGTTGAGTCATGCAACACCTGAAGCGAGCCTTACGAACAGTTGTCATTATCTCAGTTTCCGCATTCTCAAGCATCTTTACAATCTCAGTGAAGGGAGGACGAACTTCTGGGTTAGTGTCCCAGCAACGGATCATGATCTCACTCAGCACAGGGAGACAATCATTTGGAATAACTGGTCTTACACCCTTGTTCACCACCGCAAATGCTGCCTGCACTGCAGTCATGTTCTGGAAAGGAAGCATGCCAGTTATAAGCTCCCAAAGGACGATTCCGAAACTATACACATCTACTTTTTGTGTGTAGGGCCTATGTTGTATCATCTCTCTGTCAAGTGTAAAGAAATGTACAAAATTACAACCAACATTATTATTGTCATAAATGAAGACAAATGTTGAATTAGAACATGTAACGGATAGACAACTCGGACAGCCAAGTCAACTGGTTAGCAAAAATTGCATGTAAAACATAATATGGAAAAAAATAATGATGAACTAAATGCCGAAACAGATACACCAATGACACCGCTACGTAAATATGACATACATAATTGCAACTCAATTTACAATACTCCATTTGGAAGAGGAAAGCATTTTACATGAAACATGCAAGTAGTGTGGCAATCAAAGTTCGGAAAAAAACACGGCAAGCAAAGAGTAATAAGACGAACTGATGCGATTTTCTCAACATTTTTCAATCGCGTGGGGAAGTACTTTTGAAAAAACTATTAAGTCAAGGCATGCAGAAGAGGTATTAAAAATGCACAATTTTTGATGCCTCGAGTTATTCTATTGCTTTGGGTATAAAACATACAGAGTACATTATGTATGTATGTCTGCCGACGACAGTTAGGTGAAAAACTATTCATGGGTAATAAATATCTATACACACACATGTAGCATCCAGCCTGATCAGATATCATTATATCAACTCACGTAAATATACATACACACTCTTTACTTTACATCAAAGTTAAATTGTGAAACTGGAACTTATCCTACCAAAGTGTATATCAAGCCAATCAATAGTCCCCCCCCCCCCCCCCCAAACAATCAACGACACCGAGCCAAATAGAAGGAAAATTTTGTAGGATCATCTTAACAAGGAAATGTAACAATCAATTTTAACAATCTGTTTAAGTTTGATAACTCAGAAACAATATTCCTAATTTTTGGAATAGTTGGCCGAACCACACATTCTTTAATTGTTGTGTTTTGAACTGCCCCATTTTAAAATGCAATAAAATTTCAATTGCTCTATCCAAATATAACCTAAGAGAGTGTTTTAAAGTGAGGAATTTCTTGGTAAAACATACATGGAATTGAGTCATTACTAAGTTCACATAATGAATTGCTTAGCTTCCTCTGTTATGACCATGGGTTTGGAATTGAGTCACACAATGGAGGGAATATCATTAAGGCTTTGCTTGGTTGGAAGGAAAAGTAGAAGGAGGGAAGGAGGGGAGGGAAAATGGAAGGAAAATAAATTTTAGGTGTGCTTGGAAGGAAAGAAAACTAGAGGGATAATCATTTTCTATGCTCACGTGTAAAAACAAATCATCCCAAAATTAGAAGGAAAAGAGAGAAAATGTGGGAGATGTGAGTTAGTTCAAAACATGATTATTTTCAAAGCTTAATTTTCTTTTCTTCTAATTTCAACTCTACCAAGCAATGAATGAAAAGAAAATACAATTTTCTTTCAAATTTTCCATCCTTCCTACCAAGCATATCAATGTAAAGATTTTTTTTTCATCTTTCCATTCCCCCCCCCCCCCTAATTTTCTATATTTCCAATTTTCTTTCCATCCTACCAAGCAAAGCCTAAACTTCCTTAAGAATCGTTAGAGAGAGACTAGGGTTTTGATAAAATATTGACTTGGGTTTTATTTTCCATTCGTCCTTTAAATAAGGATTTAGTTTTAAGAGGCAGGCACACTGAGACGTTAAATGTCTCTGGAGCCAAGGCACTAGGCGAAGGTACTCGCCTTTCGTAGGTGAAGCGCACTTTATACTAAACAATGTAAATATTATTTATATTAATTTAAATATAAGTATACAAATAAAATGAAAATGAAAAAAGTTTATATTCTTTATTAAGTAATGAAAATAGCTTATGAGTATAAATTTTATTTATAATAATTTAATTATAAAATAAATAAATATTTTTATAAAATTAATATGAATAAAATTTTAATTAATTAAAAATTTAAAAACAATTTAATTATGAAATATTAAAAATATAATATATTTTGGGGCAATTTGTGATGTATGTAAACTTCAGAGTCTTGGGATTTCTTATAGTTTTAGGTCAAATAAAAAGACTTAAAGGATTTGATGCTAATCCCCAATTTACCATAATTTGTTGAATCAATCAATTTCACCAACTTGCCTGTAATGGGATTATAAGTTATACACGTGTTTATAGGTTTTAATTTAAATTTTTTATTTTTGTCCTAAACGGACCGTATGTAATAGGTTAAACCCCAAAAAGTACTAGGGTTTCAGAATCCCACCGTTCTCTCTTCATCTTTCTCTTATTTTAGAGAGAACTTCAATCCAAAACTCTTTTCTTCTCCTTTCTTCTCTTATTTTTCTCAATCAAAAAGTACTAGTTATCGTTCAAAACCCAAAGGCGGAAAAGCATCACGCCCAATGCTTTTCAAAAAGTGCACGCCTCGCGACACCTCCCTACACTTTTGGTATGTTGCAACGCCTCTTCTCCGTGCCTCTCTTCGCTCAGCATCTTAGGCGCGCCTAGGCGCACTTTTTAAAACTAAGAATAAGGATCAGTCTAATTACATAAATAGGAAACCTATTATAGAAAGTAAAGAAGTCACTAAAATAAAATCACAATCAAGACACCAAAGGAAACAAATCATCTAAACAAAATTGCAATCGAGAAACCCAAGTAGTAACTAGAGAACTAAAACTTATGCCTTTCCCAACACAAGTTTGGTCCACAAACATCTGCAACATCCTCCTTTTAAGTCCTCGATTCAACTCATTATAGGTCATTATTATGTATATCGATTCAATTATTTGTCTTTCTGCCTTGCTTCACATTACACAATTTAAACAGCAACCTCCACAATAGCAACTCATAAAAGTTTACAAGGAAGAGAAAATGAAGCCCCAAATTTCAAAAAAGAAGTGTGATAGATCCTTTGGCTGTCATGAACTGATTTGTTCCTGTGGATGTGACAGGTAGACTTGGATGCTAGGGAATTCCTCTTTATAACAGTACCATATAAATTTAGAGAGAACTCATGAGTGCTGTCTGTGAGTCCAACCTCACTGTTGCGCAATAACACACACAAACAATAACATACATGTTCCAAATAGACTCAAGGGAGCTTGAAGAACTCCTATAATACTCTGGCACAACAAACACAGTTTAGGTGCAGCTGCCAGAGCTAATCACTGAGCCATATGGAAGCCTCGGTAACTATTTCTTATAGCCATATGGTTTTATGAATTATAAAAAAAATTAATGGATATGTATGAGAGCATAAAGCAATGAAAAGAGTAAGGCGTGATTTATTTTATTTAAAGAAGGTTCACTTGATGTATGTGAATAAATCATAAAATAAATAAACATCCCAGTGTAATAAAAACAAAACAATATTAAACACACCAAACATAAAGTGCACAAGTAATGGAGCAAGAGTGCTAGTTTTCTTAGCCTCCATAGCAGGAACAAAACAAACACCCTGAGACGTGGAGAAAGAACATGATGTATTGCAAATAGTGGCAGTAGATTAAAACAAGCTAGGACTTCAACGAATTAATGCTTGATGAGCACTTTATTTATCAAGGATCCATGATTTTTGTATTTTTATGTTGCTTCAAGAAGAAGCATAATTAAGTTTAAGCTACAACATCAAAGAATAATCTTCGATGATACTAGCATAATACACAATAACCTAATCAAACTTTCATCTAGATATGCAAGACTTATGCAAATGTAATACATAATTACTAAAACGGTGCGTTACATAAATCAAATCACATTTATAAAGGCGGCAACTTCCTTCAAATTATCAAACAAAAGCATCAGATATTTTAGAAGGAACTGCATAATCAAACTTAGATTCAGATAAAGGCATAAAGAAGATCTATATTAATTTGACAGATT
Organism: Abelmoschus esculentus; assembly: GCA_035048815.1. NCBI lineage: Eukaryota > Viridiplantae > Streptophyta > Magnoliopsida > Malvales > Malvaceae > Abelmoschus > Abelmoschus esculentus. The sequence continues at coordinate 9,010,744 of JAUCBN010000002.1, read as the reverse complement.
GAAAAGAAAGCTTGAAAAGAATATAGAATCAAAAGCTAAGAAGACGGCAAAACAGAAAATAGCAGAACCTTACATGGCAGGACTTACTCCCTAAAACAATCCAGAACAGAAGAATATAAAAGATTATTGACAAAAGAATAATGTTAATTAAACAAAGGGGGTAAAAAATCTATGCAAGCACAACATTAAGGGTTTTCTTTACAAGTTTCTGGAGAATTCATGCCAACTAGCTAGAATTGTCTAAAAAAGATGAAAGAGAAAAACAAATGTAAATGTCACTTTATGACTTGAAGGAAACTGCTTTATATAAGGTTCTTAATACTTACGGAGCCATCCAACGATATGTCCCTGTCTCTGGTGTCATGCCTTCAGTCTGCACCTCAATACGGGCAACACCAAAATCTGCAATCTTTATTGATTTATCAGCAGCTATTAGAAGGTTATCTGACTTCAAATCTCGGTGAATAAATCCAAGCCCATGCACATAGGCCATCCCTCTAGCAACATCCAATGCCTGCTTGACTGCCAATTTCAATGGCACAGCACGGTTCTGCCTTTTCGTTAGAAACTGTCGAACAGAGCCTCCCTTGGCATACTCAGTGACAATACACCAAACCAATGGCTTACGACATGCCCCAATGAATCGCACAATATTAGGATGCTTCAGTGTTGCAAGCATCATAAGTTCCTGCTGAAACTGCTGTTCCATAACTTGTGCCTTCTCGGGACTATTTTCTGGCCTTTCTAATATCTTAATCGCGACATCCTCACCATTATATGTACCTCTGTATAACTTTCCAAAAGCACCTTGAGCAAAAGCTGTACCCATATTAAGTTTTCTCAAATCGATAGTCCACTCATCATAATTCTGTAATATCTCAGTTTGGTACCTGCCATCCATCAATGCTTGTGCCAATGCATCATCATTAAGTGCATGGCCAACCTTACCAGGACGAAACACACTCTGCCCCACAGAGACAGAATAATTGTGGCGGTTCACAGGTTTTAAACCAGGGTGGCTTAAAATGTGGGTTAGAGAATCATTAGAGCCCACACTACTGTTTTCAACTGACATGGACACTGATCCACCGGCATTGCTTGTTTGTAAACTGTCTATAGACATGTTTGTTCCCTCACCAAGTTTTTGATAGAATCCTTGAGTGAAATCATAGTAATTGTTGTCATTATTGTTAGTTCCTCCCATAAGACCCGAAAATTTAGCCCCCTCGGCCATTTTCCCAAAAGTGAATGAAACCCCAAATAATCAAATAAGGATGACCAGTTCTCTTTAGCCCAAACTCTTAACACTCATTTGATGGTCCAATTGCTTAGGATATCACCTAAAATGAACATGGTGAAAGCTCGTGAGTTCCCACCTGACACTAAGTGCTAGAGATTACAGGAAATCAGCAAGAATTACTAAAGGTTTAATAGACAAGTTGTGCCTAATTTGTTGACTAAAGGAATTAAAGAAACAAACAGATAATAAAATGTGTCAAGAAATTGGAATACATCCAGGTCCTTCCATTTTCTTTATGTTTTTTTTTTAATTTAACTAATATAAGAAAGGAGATACAGGCTAGCTTTAGTTTCCCGTTTTGAAATGTTTGTTCAACCGTTTAATTTTAAAAGAATGGGAAGAAAACCTTAATTTAGTCAAGGATAATTAAAAGCCTCGGAGTTGCAAGCACACCTTAGAAACGCAGTTATCCGGATCTCAGGTTTTCTAAGCTGAATCAGAGAAGATACGCCAAAATATCCGTTTCTGAAACAGTCAAACCTCCAAAACACCACCGATATCTGAGATTGAAATGCAGAAGCTGCAAGACAATGACTTTTAGGCTTAGAAAAATAAATTCCTGTGCATATAAAAACATTCAACTTCCAAATAAAAAAATTGGCCACCAGAACTATGTACTTAGATCACATACACAGAAGGAAGCAGAACAAAAACGATTCAGCTACAGATTTTCAACAAAACAAACACAATTTGAAATTCAAAATTCTTATCTTCCCGTATCGTAATTCCTAAATGCCAAAATGAACCGAATCCATTTAATAATTGTTAAAAGAATAACATGTTCCTTCATAAATCTAACCGTGTCAGGCATAGATCAAATTAAAGGAAGCTTAGAAATTGAAGAGAAACGACAAAAACTTTGGCAATACAAGGTATCAACGGAGCAGATTCAGAAGCGAGAGACAAATCAGATGCATACCTTTGCCTTCACATATAATCGAGAAAGCAGAGAATAACTGAAAACAGCAACAACAAAGAGAAGATGTAGAAGAGGAGGAGAAGAAGAGGAGGAGCACTCCGAGTCTACGCTTCTCATTTACTTTCGAGCCCTCGTTTTAATTGTGATCTGACCCAGTACCACTCGCTTTTACTCTCCTACTTTTCCATTCGCTCTGTTTACTTTACACGTGTCCATAAATATTTTCTTTGTTTGCTTTTACGAGGTCCTCCTCCTTCATCCTGTGATAACACGCGTGTCCTCCTTTCCCTTTGCTATGCTTTTCTTTTTTTCATATATCCAGGCATTTGATTTTATATTTTTTGTATTTTTCCTTATTTAATTAATTGATGAAAAAAATATTTTTATATTGGTTGTGAAAAAAAAAATCATACTTGTATTAATTTTAAGTTATAGAGGATTAATTTAAAATTTATTATTTAAAAGCTTAAAATTAAAAATTATTATTAAAGTTTAGATTTTAAAATAATATATTAAAAATTTAAATTTAAACTTATAAATTTTAACATAAATTTAAACTTTTAAATAATAAAATTCTAACTTTAATCTTTAACTTTAAAATTAAAAATATTTGTAGGAAATTTTTATTATCGTCGTTGTACATAAAATATTTATTCTTCTTTATTTATTATCAATAATTTTAGATTTTTAACATATATATTATATTTTATTTTATGCATTTCGTTTTATAGACTTTCTATAAAATTATCTTCTTCTTCTTCTTCTTCTTCTTTTTCTTCTTCTTCTTCTTCTTCTTCTAATAATAATAATAATAATAATAATAATAATAATAGTAGTAAGTAGTAGTAGTATTCACTGCTCCATTTGAATGACTAAGCTCTATTTGGGATTTTGTGTAGTGTTTTTACGCTGTAATTAAAATAAGGTGATTTTACATAAATTTTTATTTATGTAATTATATAAAGTTTTATGATCTATATAAATTTTTTCTTAGAAGAATTCATATTATTATATAAAAATTAGTGAAATACACAAATTTTTACTTAATTAATAAGAATCTAAGTTATATTTAAATTATTACTCAATCCTATATAATTTTTTATTAAAATGATAAAATTTTATGTAGGATTGCATTTTAGTCGCACCTAAAGGTGCCTCACTTTAAAATTTCTCAAATTTTAGGGCAAAAATGATTTAGGAGCTTTACGGATTCAGATAATTTTTACTATCTTACTTTTTTTATATAAATTTAGATATTTGATCTAATTTTCTTTTAAGTATTAGGAATAATATTCTTTTGATGATGTTACGAGGTTGTCTCTCTTAACTAAGAGTGTTCAAACAATTGATTATGTTAACTGACCGAAATAAAATTTTAAAAAATCATTAATCATTGTTTTTATATTTTCCAGAATCAAAAAATTTTGATTTTTTATAAAATATTAGATAAATTACACAAATGTTCACTAAATTATGTTAAAATATCTTTTTAATCATTGAATTTTTAAAATTTATAAAACAACCATTAAACTTGTTGAATTATTACAAAATAATCATTGATTTATTACATATTATAAATTATTGATAAATACTAAAAATTTAATGATTATATTTTAATAATTTAATAAATTTAATGTTTATTTTATAATTTTTAAAAATTTAATGATCAAAAATAAATATATAAAATATATAATATATAAAAAAATTGATTAATTCAATTAATTAATCGATTTTGAACCGAATTAATCAATGAATAAAATTTAAAAAAAATATTAAACATTAATGATTAAACTTAAAATTAATCTACCGATTAACAATTTTTTTTTGGTTTGGTCAATTAATTCGGTTAATCAAAATTTTAAACGTATGTTTTCTTGTTGAGGGTGTAACGTGCCTATTAATGCATTTAATGTTTATTTATTATTAGAATAAATTTTGATTTAGATATTAAAATTATTATACGTTACGAATGTAAATATACATATAAATCTACATTATCTATGTGAACGTGAATTTGAATATTTGAACCTTGATTATAAAATAAAATATATTTAAAAAAAATCAAAACTTGATTAAAGTTCAGCGGAATTGAACAGTTAACATATGTTTAATTTTCTTTTACATGATCGTAAACATGTTTAAAATATGTTGCATTTGATGATTGGTTTATTTGAATGGAATTTGTTTAATGGGACAACAAGAGAGGTAGAGTTATCGACAGGGGTATAAATGAATCGGATTTAATGATTAAAATCATATTTTTATGTTTGTTTATTTGTTTATTCTTAAAGGTATTTAATTTCATTTTATATTAAGGAATTTCATTTTTATAGGTAAATACTCAATATCCAAATAAGCATAGAAAATTGATAGCGATCAAATGCTTTTTGTGTTCATTTAAATCTTTAATATTATCAAATTCTAAGTATCGAAAGATTTAATAAGTTAATTAGAAAACTCTATCTAATCACTAAATATATAACTGATTAATACACATATATCACCAATTGTTATAATATTCAAATAGTAGTTGATATAATTCCTAGACAATAAATTCAACTTTTATAATCATCTAAATATCTACTACAATTTTTGTTTGTCTCTAACTATTTCTATTGTTACTTTTATTATAATTAGTTCTATAAATCATCTTCACATCATTCTTTGCTAATTAACTTTTAAGTACAATTGCTTTGAAATTATTGATTTAATTCATATTGGTTCAATACTATTATTATATTACTTGATCGATGAGTATACTTTCTCTTATTTGTGTATTTATTTCGCAAGCTTTTACCATATCGCCTTGTCGAGGTGGTTCCACCATTATTCTTTATGCTCTTATTGTCTAACGCGCAAAAATCTTTCAATCTTTGAGTTATATAGAATAGGTGATTTCTATCGATTTGTGTGTCTAGTCATGCACTATGTCCCACTTAAAAAAATAAAAACAAACAAAAAATTTAATAATATAACTAAAATTAAATGTAATCTCTAAGCTAATGTTATCAATTCCCAGCAACGACATCAAAAAACTAACAGACTAACTAGTCTGTAATTAAAGCAAGCATGTTCATCGATCATGTAACCCCTTTGATTCGATCTGGACACCACTCGACTCGAACGAGCTACAAGGGGAATACCGATGCTAATCCAGAGACTCACTCCGATAAATGATACTAAAAATTTTCCTTTTTATCTTATCTAGATGCTTTAATTAGATCCTACATGTTCATGCGAGGACTGAGTTCAATTGCAGCAGAAAACGATGAGAAACAAGTCTTACTTTTTATCGAACAAGTTTTTAAGGAACTAATTGTAATTTCCATAAATTTAAGGATTAAACATGAAATTTACATTACCAATATTTAATTAAGTTCATTACATGCATCAGTCTCAAATTTTAGCTTAGAACGATGTCTACAAGTCTTTTAATTGCATGTTCAAAGTTCAGTGACTAAAACGTAAAGTTTAATACCGGCCAAGGGTATCATAACCCCTAGGCGCTATTTCGATACCGAGGTAAAACTTAAATAGGTATCGAAACGGTGATTAAGTGTTTTGATACGTATTCGATTACTCAAACGATGACCTGCGTGATAAGCTCGCGTTTTGATATAGATGATGTCCCATTTTGATACCATTTACTATTGTAAAAACCAGTATCGAAACCTGGGTCAAGCGTTTCGATACGCCAGGTAAATTTCATGCTACCGTTTCGAAAACATTTCATGTGGTTTTGATATCAGGGCTTATTTTTCCAGAAATTCGTCATGGTTTTGCCTGGGTATCGATACCCTATGAAGAGGTATCAAAATCCTCTATTTAGAATCTGCATATTACTCAAGTTTCATGCCTTAAACGAAAATCAAAGGTTCTCTAGAGACATAAGTTTCTAAGGCATAAACCACACTTCAATTCAGGGTCACTAGATACAACGTCATGTAATTCCTTAAGCAAGGTACACAAAACATAAACATACTTTAACATTGAACATGACATAACATAACTTAAATTCAACATAAATTACATCTAAAAAATACTTCAATAACATAAGAGTATACCATATAATCAATTCATATGCCAAAGTAAAATAACACATAGGTCCACTATTCCATTGCTCTCAACTGCTTAAGGTTCATAACTTAAAAATAACATACATGAGCTAACAAACTATAAAATAAATGGCACGTACGACTCCCTTGCTTTTCGGTTGCTCCAACACTTAAATCTCTGCATTGCAAGGAAGAGAGAGGGTTAACCCAAAGCTTATTGAGGGAAATATATGAAACACATTTAAAATAACTTATAATGTAGCCCATAAAAGCCAATGTCATAAAAATTCAAGTCATACTCTAAGTATGTAAAATATCCATGGCTATTAATGCCACCATATAAAAACCAGCAAGTGTTCATGGCTCACAAGCCACAAAAACTTTTCAAAATCCCTTTTTGAAAATACATGATTAATAAGCAAAACCCAAGTCTTACATGCTACCTATAACAAAGCGCAAAAAAATCTTTGTGCACAACACATAAGCTCATGCAATTCCCTTTGCAAAGTAATAGTTAAAAACACTTGCCTTTCAACCATATTGGTATTTGTGATCCGATTAGTATTACCTTTAATTGTTGGGATAAACAGACTCTCGTTCAGTCCCTTAAACGAGGTTACATGGAGGTTTATTTCATCATGCCAAACTCACCTTAGTTCCCGGGTTAGTTAGCAAACCCGAATGCGATAAAGTCTCTTATACCGCACAAAATTAGCTCCCCTTAATGCATCACTAAGGAATTTCACACGTACACATTTTATATATTTAGTGCATTACCGTCATATTGATCTATTAACCATCAAATAATAATCCAATACAAAACAAAACCAATGCTCAAGGTTTAAGTTAAAAATAGTGAATTAAACTCATGTATCCCACTAACACATGCATTAAATGCATAAACTGGTAAAAACCACTTTTCTCATGTTTTCCAAAACAAAAACATGGGATCATCATATGCATATAAAACCTTTGTAAAGACATCTCATGAGCATTGAAACTCATGCATATTCACATATGCACAAGTATAACACGAGCATGACTAAACATAGTAAAAACAAGGAATAATATGGGAACCTTTAAAAAAACAATACTTTAAATTTACTTCCGAGTATAAGGAGGTTTTTCATGCCTTCCCTATACCCTTAAACCTTTGAAAACACATTAAAAACCCTTCCGAATTGGCAACCCTCATAATCCACTCACCAAAATCGTTACTTGATCGGCAAGTTACCAACACGAACCGATCTCCTTCAAAATTTATCTCCAACTTCTTGACCTATTTCAAGCATTAAAATCAGAGGTTTTAGTGTCTCCAAATGCACACAAAAAACCCTTAAGTCGGATACCTAAGCCTTAAGTACGGGATTATATATATTAAAGATATGTTGTAAACATCCTAATACATTCAAAATCATGAATTTAGGATCAAAAAATAGTGGGTTAAAACCCTTGAACGAAAATTAAGGTTTTCGACCAAAAACCGATTTTTATTGAATACAAAGATTAAAAACAATTAATCTAAGAAAATAATTTGGAAATTTCAATAAAGAACTTTAAGGTTTCATAGGTTTGATGAAATCTCACCTCTAAAACTGATCCAATCACTTTTCGAGATTTTTAAAGAAGAAAACAGTGAAAAACTAAGATTTTTGACGAGATAAAATTAAGAATAATTAAAGCAACGATTTTAATAAAAAAAAGGACTAAAGTTTTACCTTGAAAATTGATGGAGTGGCTGCCTTGAATGAGTGAAAAAGAAAATAATGAATTTAGGTTATGATTTTAATGTGAAAAAGGATTTTATAATTAAAATTGGGTTTATTTAATTATTTGATTCAAAATATGGGTTTGAGGCTTAATTAAATTGTTCTTGAAAAGTTTAGGCTAACTAGGATTACAATTGGATCAAATCCCCTTAAAGATTCAAAGTTTTGGCTTGTTTTATAAAATTGTCCTTAAGTTTTCAATTTTAACAAATTAGTCACTAATTTTAAAATCTTAGGGATTCAAGGGTGAATTTTCAAAATTGAGTTGAAAAAATTCAAATATATATCAATTAAGGATTTTAGGATATTTTTCCATAATTTATTTCCATTAAAATCTAATTTTTAAGAATTTAATCCCGAACTAGGCTAAACCAACAAAACCGGTTCACTAACTTCGAGGCCCATTTTTGGGGCGTTACAGATCGATTAATATAATGATAAGTAGAGTGGTGAAGTCTTAAAAGTCCTATGATTATTCCAACTTTTGCCAAATTATAGTATTTAAGATTGTCGAACCCACAGGGATTGGGTCGACTTCACTACTTCTTAAACCTGCAGTTAATAAGAGTAAAATCACAAATAGTTGATGAGTTGATATAACTAAGATAACTAAATTAACTATCTTAAAAATTAATTAAAGGAAGATAACAATAATGAATGAAGTGAGGCCAGGTTGAGTGCTTTGTAGAGGGGAATTCAGTTGCACTTATTATCCATTTATTAATGCAATGGGTTGAATTGCCGCCTCGGCGGGTCGCACTAAGGGTCATCGCAGCTGTCTAGGCGGGGTTATACCTTGTCGACAATTCAACTTTTCATAGTTCGACAGAGCATCCTTGTATGTCTCCTCCTTATCCCTAAGCGAAGAACACTGTTAAAATCCATGTCTTGATGATACCTCCCGACGTTAATCAAGGATGAACAACAACCAAACACATGCGTCCTTTTAGTCACTGAAATCCTGGGCGTTTTATCTCTAAACCAGATTAGTCAATGCCCTTGAGCAAAGACTGTATTCTCTCATTTCCTTAAGCTAACTCTCCCGAACTTAGACAAATAGATTTTTCTTCACAAACTTATCTTTCTAGCTCATAAGTGAAAAAGAGTAAATACCAAGAGAGAATAAACTATGAAATCGGGTTGCATTAATAAATCTCAAAATAAGATACAACTTTCTTCCCCAACTACTCCACAAACAACCTAAACCTTCGAAGGATTTTAGAACATGGTGTAGTCGGCGGCTTAAGGATTTTACTATGGGAATTCGACTCTTTGTGTCCTTAAACCTAGCCCTAATGAGTAGCTTATATAGGCCAAACCCTAGGTTAAAGTCTTCCACATAAGGAAAGAGTTATACAAGAAAAAGAATACAACTCCTAATTAAACTATAACACTTTATTCTATTTCCTTAAATAACTCTTCTTTCTTGTGTTTGACTTTGACTCCTTTAATTTGTTCCGGCTTTCGCTCTCTTTATGTCCGTTAGAATCAACATCTTTTTCTCTATCTATCGAGCACCAGTTGTCATCTTCAATCTGCTGTCGTAGCATCCAAACTGCTATCGTGGCGGGTGCTTCATCTGCATTTCAGCTTATTTTCCAGCATCCACATTCTTGTTTGGCTATTCCTATGATGTAGTTTCCTGTCTAGGAAGGAAAATCATCAAATGCATCTGTTTTATGCCAAATAATAGATAAATTCACGAATTACGTATTTGGATACTGAAATATGGAAAATAAGCATAATTATCCAATATTGTCCTTAAATCTATCCTTTATTAGCAATAAATGAGTGGCAAATTGATATGAAAAATAAGACTTTTATACACTTATAATAGAGTGTCGAAACCACAGGGATTGGAATAAAAAATTCAAAGTAATTATACTTGAGAGTTAGTTGAAATAATAATTATGTTGTGATATGATTTTGAACTAAATGTAAGAAAAGTAAAGTAAAGACAACAATGATAAGAAAGCAAACATATGTTGTAGTAGTTGTTTAGGTGATTATGGATGTTGGGTTTGTTACATAAAAATTATGTTTAATTACCATTAAAATGTTATAGTAGTTGATGATATATGTGTGTAAAACAATTAAATAGTAATCTATTATTACCCTCTTCCTAAAAGACATTTCTGGTAGGATATGCAACGCCACCGTATATATATCCAAAGACCTTCCTTTTCATTTTCGATGTAGGATTAATGCTACTTACCTATTTTTAGGCGTGATATTCTCCCCCAACTCAATCTCGTGATGCCCTTATCACGTGTTTCTGCTTCCGTGATTGGCCTCTTGTCACAGTTGTTCACCTTGCCTACCCCTCTCAAGGCCACTCAAGGTGAAATCGGGTAGTCAAAGGATCACTACAATACCACTTGTTACGGGGCCATTACCATTTTCCTAAAAGACATGTTTGATAGGATGTACAATATTAGAAGATTAGATATTAAGTGTTCGTTAGTAAGTTGAGTTAGTTTGTGGGTTGTTAGTTTGTTGAGTTAGTTGGACTTGGGCTATATAAGTTTACTTGTTGTAACGTGTTGTAAAAAACTCAATTGAATCCATTTTCTAATAAAAGTAATATTCAATTTCTTTGAAATACTTTTTTCTCTCCATCTTCTTCTTTCTGAGTTATCATTCTTCATCACCGTCTTTATCACAATGTGCCCTTTCTCATATGGTATCATTCGCCATCAATGATCCTAAGCCGATTTTCTTCAGTTTTTGTTGTAAAATGTGATCTCTTCTCTCTTGAGTTTGAATTACTCGAAGCAACCCAAAAGATCAACCACCCACTCTACGATGAAAAATCTTGCACTGAAATATTTGTTTTCTGCAATGGGTTACTGGCTTTAACTAACGACGAGGAAGAAATTGCACTGTGAAATCCCTCAATGAGAAAATCTCAGATGTTACTCACCGCTGAAATAGAGTCTCCATGATACTCCAAATTTTGCCATGTCATTGTGTATGGATTAGGCCACGATCTCATTTTCGGTGACTATTAGTTGCATCAAATCGTCCCATTCTATGGCGAAGACGCTGACTTTTTCCATTCTGAAGTTGAGGTTTACAGTTTGAAGACCAACTCTAGGAGTAGAACCAAGGATTTTCTTTTTTTATTTGTCGTATAAACCAATAAATGGTGTTTTTGCTAACAACGCTATGCATTAGGCGATTGCTGAAAAACTAAAACCTGATGCCTAGATCTTTTTTGTTGTATTTGATCTCGGAACTGAGGAATACAGTGTGGCTGAGTTGCCGAATCTTTTAGACCCAAGAATTCATATGAATGTGAACTCTATGGGCGATTCTCCTTGTTTGTTTGTAACTTACTAGAAAACTCGTGTTATATGGATGATGAAAGAATCTTGGACTAAGTTGGTATCTCTCAAACTACCCATGTTTATCGCTGCACCATCTGGCTTCTCGTCCATGCGCACATCTTGATTGGTTTGGATTGGAGATTAGAGTATTACTAGTTGAGTACTATTATTTGAGTCGAGGATTGCATGTGTTGAAATTGTGATGATGGACTAGAGTCTTTTAATGATACTGATACTTTATGTTGTTTTGTTGATGTTTATTTGCTAAAAGTTGGTGATAATCTTGTTGGTTGGACTTTTTTTTTTTGAAGTTGAGATATTAGAATACATTTTTCAAGTTGGAGTGGATTCAAGATATGATCTGATTTGATGTGTTTAGTAATTTTTTAGTGCCTCTTCAAGTGTCTCATATCCACTTACCTTGTTCATCTTAGTAAAATTTTGAATTGTATCTAGTACATTCTTGAAACAATAAGAAGTACCTTAATAGATCAGACGTTCAAGGAACGAAAGATGCATTGATACTGACCAATTAGAAGTAGTGTAAGAAAAAGAAGGAAAGAAAGAAAGCTAAAGAAAAAAAAGCTTCATTCAAATACACTGCCACTGATGCAGATGTATATAATAGATCAGATGTTCAAGGAAAGCAAAATGTAGAGTTACTGACCTATAAATAAAAGAAGGAAAGAAAGAAACCTAAATAAGAAAGCTTTATTCAAATACATTGTTACTGATGCAGATGTACATGATAGATCAGATGTTCAAAGAAACCTAAATGCAGAGTTGCATATCAAGAAATACATATCATGAATTTGAAAAATCCAAGAAGCTTGAGAAAGCATAGAGAAAATTAGAAGATTAGATATTAAGTGTTAGTTAGTTTGTTTGTTTGTGGGTTGTTAGTTTGTTGAGTTAGTTGGACTTGGGCTATATAAGTTTACTTGTTGTAATGTGTTGTAAAATACTCAATTGAATCCATTTTCTAATAAAAGTAATATTCAATTTCTTTAAAATATTTTTTTCTCTCCATCTTCTTTTGTCTGAGTTATCATTCTTCATCATCGTCTTTATCACAATGTGCCCTTTCTTACATGCAACACCAACTTATATATCCCAAGACCTTTCTTTTTTCTTTACGATGTAGGATTAATTCTCTTTGCCTCTTTTTAGGCGTGACAATAACATGATGCTATGGTAATGCATGTCTGCGTAACTCCTACCAATTTATTATCTATTCAGCTTCCTTTTATTAATCACCAAAATCCTAAACTTATATCTAAGTTGGATTAAAACCTAAGTTAATATCTTAAGCTTCAATATTCATGTTTTCTTACTTAACTCTTTCAATATTAAGTCATAAATCGATAACTAAAATGTTTATTTCAATAACTCTCAAAATAATTATGAATGAATAACAATGAATAAAATATATAGGGAAAATATGTTATAACTTTGAATCAATTAATTAAAACATAAAATCTTAAAAGAAATAACCTAATATAAGAGTATTTAGCTTTTGTGTGAGCAAATATCATCCATAATAGAAACGATAAAAGTCATGGCAATTTATAAAGCAAAGCGAAAGAAGTCAAGCGTAACCAAGTTCTTCTACAAGCCCTTAAAACCGTGTTGTAGTGCTCCGTATTTCATAAGCCTCACTCAATAGCTCTCGTCATGTAGAGATTCTTCTTTGACCCTTAACTAAGGTGGTTTTTTCATAGTATAAAACAAAAGGTTATTTTATGTGATCAAGCTTTTTTTTTGTTTGTAGCCCAAGTTATCTGTTATCGAGGGCGATGATGCTTGTCCGCCGCGACAATCCCTTGCTCCTGGGTGGACTTTACCAAAGTTCGGCAAAGTGTCCTTGGATGATTCCGCTTATCCCTAAGTCGAAGTACTGTTGATGACTAATCCTTGATGATACCTCCCGGCGTGAATCAATTATACCCACCAACCAATCTTACACTTCTTTTAGCCGTTGAAACTCTTAACCTATCCCAAGGCCGAGTTAGTATTTCGCGATTGAAACACCGTACTTATCCCTTTCGTGAATCTAACTCTCCCGAGTCTAGATAAATAGATTACTCACAAACTTCTCTCTCGAGCTTGAATGCAAGAACAAAGAATGGCAAAGGATAAGCAAACCTTGATATATATATATTGCATTGAAACAAAGAACAAAGTAAAATCTCCTCTCACAAGTACTCGACAGCCTTCACCTAAACCCTAAGAAAACTTAGAACATAATTTGAGAGAAAGAAAACAATAAATCTTAGGGTGAACTCTATAAGAATCGCCTCTCCCTATTCCCTTAGACGGCTAGGTCTTATATAGGCTTGGCCTAGGGCAAACCTTTCCTAAGTAGAATACAACTTGGAATAGGGAACAAGTCATGTACATAAATAAAATAATTCCAAGTTTATTCCAACTAAGAAGCTTTCCCGCGTGGCCTTGTCTTGGGTTTTTCCTCGTGCTAACCAGCTCCGATCCATGTGCTGTGTGTCTAGAAACATCCATTGGATTTTTCTCTTCCAATCGCCTACATTATTGATTCCTTTCTTTCTGCTGCTGCCTTGGCATCAGGTCCTGCCTCGGCATCAGGTCCTGCCTCGGCCATGTTGCTGCCACGGCAATAGTTTATCCTGCACAGATGTAAAAATGCAGTAAAACTTGCCTTTTCTATAAATATCATCTTTATATGCATAACTTCTAAATATATCATATTAAGTGTATGCATTGGTCCGAGTAGGTGTAAATTTATTGATTAATTCCCATAAAAGGTGTAGAAAGTGATAGTGAGTTGAGCACTTATCACACCCCCAAACTTGAACTATTGCTTATCCTCAAGCAATGCAAACCATCAATTTGCCAACTTCTATTCTCTCTTGGTCTTATGTTTCCATCTATTCTCCCTACCATAACTATGCCTATTCCTTAGACTTAACCTTTCGGCTATCCAAGGGTTTACATAGAAACAAACTATAAGATTTGGTGAGTGTGTGCGTTTTTGTGGACAAGTTTGATTAAAGGCTTTCTTTGATAAACTCTAAGTTCAAGACAAATAGATTTTGGTTAAGTGTTCTCTTCTTTTCTAAACCACCAATTCTTGAGCCAATTTCGGGCACCTCAAGGATTGTGTTTTTCTCATCACTGATTTCTTTTTTTTTCTTTTTGATATTCCTTGTAGCATACTAGATCCAATTTCGGGCACCTCTAGCATGAAGAAGAGTAATTCCTAGACCGGTGATAGGCACCTCTAGTCACTTGCCCAAAAATCTAGGTCTTTATCACCTAAGTTCATTAAAAGAATTCCTATAATCCAACAAGTCCCAAAAGTGTTTAAAATTTATCTTATAGTAAGCTTCTAAGTTTTCTTCCTTGAGTATCCTAAGGTTAAACATTCTTAACAGGACCTAACCATGGTAAGGAGAAAGATTTCTATAGCCTTAAAGAATAAACTAAGGCAATACTAATGATGAGCAGTGCAAAAGTATAGGCAATTGATTCAAGTAAGGCGGTGAGCATAACAAAAATTAAAAAAATTCACTTAAATACTCCCTTTTCTTGGTAAGGCCTTGGCAGTAGATTGCCTCGACATTGGATCTACACCCCAAACTCGAACCAAGCATTGTCCTCAATGCTTTATATTAGAAGAAAATAGTTGGCAACAAAAATATGAAAGGAAATAAGCAGCATATAAAGAAACAAACAACAAATAATATTGAATATAAAAAATTTAAAGGGACTCCGAAGAGCTGCTTGTAACAATTTTTCTTCGGGGTCGTGCTGCTGATTGCTTCGTTCTAGGTGAGGGCGATGACTGATTTTTTGCTTTCCGGGGCGATTGGACTCTTGTTGGTGGTGTCCGTTGCATTGGAGCATTCACTTCTTCACCTTCTTCCTCGTCGACAATCTCCTCGGTGATCATGATATCCGTTCTACCTTCATTTGCTGCAGCTGCCTCGGCATGGTGTGTACTAGGTCCGACAACGGTTGAACTTCGGTGAAAATAGACATCTATCTCTGCTGATAGACTGCCCATGATGATGGAAAATCGTGGTGGAGTGCTGAATATTGCCCTCCTCTTTGATGGTCTTCTGCTGGCAGATGATGTCGCGGCAGAGTTTGCTGCCCTAGATGGGTCGGCAGCATGAAATTGTGGTTGAAGGCCAGCGTGGAAGAACAGTCTTGGTCCTCCGAGAGCCGGTGTAGTCTCTGTATAGGGTGCAGCTGTGACAAACATGTTGCTTGGAAATTCTGGAAACTGCACCCCTTGGTTTGGAAAGGCATGGAGCATCATTTGGGCAAGTGTGCCGTTAAAGTCTCTTTGATACTCCATGTATCTCTGTTGCCTAAGATCCATCGCTGTCATCCTTTGCAGTATCTCCTGGTACGGGTCTGCTGCGGCAGTGGTGTGGGCGGTGTCTGGCATGTCTGCCGTGTGTTGGGCCCCGACAACAGTATCGACAATGAACTGCTGGGGCGTTTCCTGGACTGGTTCTGCCTGAGTGATCTGCATGATTTTGTGGCAGCATTCTCTTATCCACCCTCTCCTATAGGCTGTATATTCATCTGTCTCGGCCGTAGGGACACCTGCAGCAATACACAAACCAGTGATCAAACAAGGGAAATATAAAGGTCCTCGTTCCTTCTTACCGCATTCGTGTATCTCCCTTAAAATTATTTCTCCAATGTTGATGCTCTTTTTGTTGATGATTGACTGGATGAGCACCCATCTTCTCCGATCCACCGTACTGTTATGGGAGGTTGGGATGAGGCGTCTTTTGACAAAGGTGTTCCATAGCTTGGCCTCTGGCTTTAGGTTCAGCCTTGCTACAGATCCTCTATGGGCATCGGTTTCCGATGGAGTATTGTTGTAGCAAAGGTTGTCTTTAATCAACTCGTAATCTTCATTGGTGATGTCGTCGAAGAACTCTGAGTGGACATCTCGTTCAGGGGATAAGCCATAGAATTGGTTAATTGTCTAGGCATCAAGGTGGACATGCCTGCCTCGGCAGTGGACGTATAAAGAGTCACTGCTCGGCCCATGTGCATAGAATTCCCGCACGATGGTGGCGTTGGCCTGACTGGGTTGTAAGAAAAAGATTTGCCATGCTTGGTATTTGATCCTCTCGAACAAGTAGTGCTCGATGCCGAAGTTTTCCTCATCGGAGTGTTGGAACCCTTGCTCCTCCCACAACTGCCGAGCAATGAAAGACCTGTTGAAACGGTCTTCGACAGCGGCAGGGGAAAAGCGGTTGTAGGTGGCCAGGGATGAATGTTTTAAGATTCTTGGAGATTTTCTTGAAGAAATTCTGAAAATATCAAGAAGGTTTGAGAGTAGAAAGAGAGTATTGTGAGAGCATGATTATCAAATATTCTAAAGAAAACAAGAATGCAAGAGTGAATAGTTCAAGAGGGAGAGATTGCTTATATAGGCCTCGGCCTTGTGACCGTTTGAACCACTAGCCATTTTGTATCCGTTAGTCTTTACTGCCATTTCCTTTTCTGCCGAGCATACTGCCCAGGCAGTGACTGTTAAAACAGAATGTCTTTGTGCCTGTATCTGTGCTGTGAAGGACTTTGCACTCTTCTATATCATCATGCCGTTTCAAATTGTGGAAGGCATTGAGTTTGACTTGTTGGTCATTGACCCTCATTGTCAACTCTCCTTTTTCCACGTCAATTAGTCTTCGTCCAGTGGCAAGGAAAGGTCTCCCCAAGATGATTGGTGCATTATCATCTGCTTCACAATCAAGGACAAGAAAATCAGCGGGAAAAATAAATTTATCAACTCTTACCAGTATGTCCTCGATTTTTCCTTCGGGTTGCACATAAGATCGATCCGCAAGTTGGAGCATAACTGTTGTAGGTTTTGCCCTTCCTATTCCAAGCTTTTGAAAGACAAATTTGGACATTAGATTGATGCTTGCTCCAAGGTCGCATAGGGCCTTACCTTCATAGTTATTACCTATTGCACAAGGTATGATAAAGCATCCAGGATCCTTCAATTTTGGTGGCATGCGATTGTGTAGCATTGCCATGCTTCCTTCGGTAGCAGCCACTATTTCGAACTCACCTAGTCTTTTTCTTTTAGACACAATGTCCTTCAAGAATTTAGCATAATTAGGCATTTGTTTAATTACCTCTACGAATGGTAAGTTGAAGTGGACTTGCTTCAAAATATCCAGAAATTTCTTGAATTGATGATCCTATTTTTGCTTTTTCAACCTTTGTGGGAAAGGTGGTGGTGGTCTCATCTCATCCATGGCTTCTTTAGTTTGGAACTTAATACCTGGCACCACTGGGTTGTTGCTGTCTCGGCAGATTGTTCAGGAACTGCTGCGTTCTCTGCTGGGGCAGTGTTATCAAGATCAGTTTGTTCAGTATCCAAATCCTCTTTTGCTGGTTCTGTTGATGGAACTTGGCCTGCTGGAATCTTTTCTGTAATATCTCGGTTTTGGGGTTAGTAGCTTGTGTGTTAGTTGGGGAAATTCGATTCGGGTCGAATCGGATCCCTAGGGATCGTTATTCCGGGAAAAATTAAAATAATAATATTTTAATCGGATAAGTAATAATTTTGTAAAATGGTTATAAAAATATTAAAATGGTGTTTTAAAGTTAAAGGAATATTATTTGAACTTTAATGTGATTTTTAATTAAGTATAATTATGCACTAGTGACTAAATTGTGATTTTGAAAAAGATTTTGAGTTTTAATTTGTTATTTTCGTAAATAAGGATTTTTAGTGACTAAATTGGAAAGTAAGCCATACTTAGAATCCTTAGAGGGCCATAAACCCAATTTATTTTTAATTAATGATTTATCCACCAAAATTGTTTTTAAATGGTTTTATTTTAGATGATAATTTTATTTTCTTTTGTAACTTCCCATTTTCTCATCTTTTCTCTCAATCTTTCTCTCCATCTTCTTCTCCATCTTCTTCTCCAAATTTCTTCAATTACTTGCTGATTTCTTCATCATTTTCAACAAGATTTATTTCATTTTACTCATCTTTTCATTCTCTACAAAACCTACTCATCAATTTTGCAAAATCAACATCATTTTCAAGGAAATCAAGGAAGGATTTCTCATCTTTTTTGTGGAGCAAATCTCTAAGGTAAAATTCTGATTTCTAATCTTTTTCTATGGTTCTTTATTGAAGTTCCCAAGTATTGGCTTGCTCATCAACAATTGATATTTAATTTTTGTGTTTTTAATTCAAGATCTATGAATTTATGGAGGTTTTTGGTGAAATCTTTTTGGATCTCAATTAATGTTTTTATTAGTGTGATTTAATTATGATATTATATCAATTAAATGATTAATTAAGTCTTGAATTTATGGCACATTAATTTAATCACGGAATAGTGTAATTGGTGGTGTTTTAAGGTGGTTTTCGGTTGTATTAGGGGCTGTTTTAGGTGTTCTTTTGTTGCTGGAGGTATAAGGATGGTTTGGAAGTGCTTTTGGTTCATATTTGAAGTGTATTAGATGTTAGATTCATTAGGTTTTGGGCTGATGTTGTTTCGGATGTGTTTCAGCTAGGTTTCGGTCTTTTCGGCTAGGTTTTCGATAGTTTTGTGAAGGTTTGATGTGGCTGTCTTTTTGATCATGTTGTGATGTGAATATGCTTTTTTTTAATGTTGTAGAGGTAGTTCAAGAAGGTGCATAAGTGGCTGGTGCATTGGCGTTGCCGTCGGAGCATCGGCAAGGGCTCGTTTCGCTTGTCGGTGAGTGTTTTCGGGTTAAAAGTAAATCGCATTGGTTCGGTTCTATTTTGGGGACTATGGAATAGTTTGAAAATTTCCATAGTTAAAGATTAATTGTTTTAAATGATGTTGATGCATTACCTTAAGTTTCGGCTATTTCGGTAACGACATATATGTGAACAATGTTTCAATGAGATTTTGAAATAGCATATCTTTGATTTGAAATGATGAATGCATATGTTAATTGCTGAAAGTGCGTGGTTTATAAAGGCATTCATGGCTTATGTAAGCATGAAAAAGAATTTGGAATATGATGAGGTTATTTGCCCTATGTTGATAAAGCCGTTGAGCATGATTTTAGTTCACATGATGAACATTTAATGAGTGCATTATGAGCAGCAAGTTAACATGCATGATTGGAATTGATATTGTCTTAGTGACACTAACTTTAGATTCGAATACAAATGACATGTCATTAGGATTGAGTGCACTATAAAAATAATGAGAATAATGATAATGTCTACACGTAAACAAGGGTGACTTTGTGTCCGACCGTGCGTGTAGTGTTTGCCTATATGTAAACAAGGGTGACTTTGTGTCCGACCGTGCATATAGTTTACCCATGCGTAAACAAGGGTGACTTTGTGTCCGACCGTGCGTAGTGGGGGTAACATGTATACAAGGGTGACTATGTGTCCGACCGATGCATGTTGAGACCAAGTGTCTCCAATTATGGAAAAAATCCGTGTATTCGGTGAATTAAAAGTTCATATTAAGTGATCACTAGAAAGCCAATATGCATACATGAAATGAAATGATTTACTTGTCCATGATACATGAAATGATTTGACAATGTTGATAAGCATGATTTGTCCTTACATATTTCAAATAAGCATGAAGGATGCAAGTATGACTTTAAAAATGATTTTTGATCTTGTTTAGAGCTTCCTCACTAAGCATGTTTTGCTTAAGCTCTCTCTTTTCATACTTGCAGAAAAATAGAGGCATTTGAGGCTACATTCGGAGCAAGGGAACCAAGGGGAAAAGTTATCTCAATTTTTGGTATGTTTTGGCAAATAACTTGCGGCTTGACAATGTGTTTAAGGGTGTTTAATGTGCTTAGAGAGTATGCATATAGTTGGGGATGATAAAAGGATGTGTTTAGACGGGGTTTGAACCAACCAAATTGCCTAATTAGTGTTTCCGGATAGGGGGTATCGAAACACCCTCTGGTGGTATCGATACCCCAAGGCAATTTTGGGGCGGCATCGAACCATGGTTCAATTCCATTACCTCACTGGACACCAAGGTATCGATACCACCCGAGGAGGTATCGATACCTTTGGCTTTCGAAGGCTTATTTAGCCACAACCATGCCATGGTATCGATACCATGCTTGAAGGTATCGATACCCATGACCCAAAAGGAAGAATTATATGCGATGGAAGCTTGTGTTAGGTCGAATAAACTTCCGCAATCGAATCTAGATGCTATGAATAACATTTAGAGTTGTAATATCACCAAGATGCATGATATTAACTTAATTTCTTATGGGTTAATTAATGTTGGTTATAGTCCCTATGGTTTGTGAGCTTTGCGATTAGGTCCATAATCATAGAAACACGAAATTGGTGATGTTAATGCTTCGATTGATCCGAATTTTGTTGTGAGTATGCTATGCATGTTTAATTGAACTATGGTAGGTTGAATTTCCAGTTTATTGTTGAAATTAAAATTATTTGCGTTTTGGTCCTTATTTACTTATATGCGAATTGAATGATCAATTGTGAATCGAATGTCTTCACTCTTTTTATGCATGACCTCGACACACATTGGAACTTAATTATGCATCTAGTAAAAAAATATCGTTTTTCAGGGTTGTTTATCGAATCGGACCTTCGCGGGTTTGGTTCGATATTCCCCGTGTAACCCGTTAGTGCCGGTTCCGTCTAAGCCGGGCTAAGGGGGTTACATTTTCCTTCAGCTGTAGACCAATCCTAGTAGTGATTGCTTTACATTGTTCATGGCCTATTACCTTAGCAACTTCAGTATTGCTAGGAAGTCCTCCTTGTGGTCTAGTGTTTATATTTTGAGCAAACTGTCCAACCTGAGTTTCCAATACCTTAATTGTTGCCTCTTGGTTCTGCAACCTCATCTCAATCATATTTATAAACGCATTTGTTCTTTTGATGAAGTTGCTATTCTCTGCCATGTATGACTCAGTTTTCATCATGAATGCTTTCAGAGAATTTTCCAAGGAACTTACAGATTGTTGCTGCATCTGCGGCGGCGGCATTGGCTGCTGGACCTGCTGCTACGGCAGATGTTGCATTGGTTGTTGGAATCCTGAGGGTTGGGTGGTTGGGTTTAAGGCATTGTTAGGATTGCTCCATGATAAGTTTGGATGCCTCTTCCATGAGGGGTTGTATGTGTTGGACATCACATTGGTTCGGTTATAGTTTCCAACATACATGATGGCTTTTTGATTCATATAGTCAGAAGAATTGTGGTTACCTCCACATAAATCACAACAAGAATCAATCACCTTAACCTCACGGGTATTTTGTTGTAGTTGCAAATTTTGCACCATCTTGGTAAGAGAGGCCAATTGTATTGCCACTGGATTTGATGTGTCTAACTCATTCACCGTGGCTTGGCGTCTTACTCCTCCTCGCCTAGGGAATTGAAAATCATTCTTTGCGAGTTTGTTCAGTATCTCAATAGCTTCCTTAGGTGCTTTGTCAAGGAATGTTCCGTTTGCCGAGGCATCTAACATCATCCTTGTCGGGGCATTCATGGCATTATAGAACATGGTGACTTGTGTCCATAGGGGAAACCCGTGCAACGGACACTTGTGCAGTAACTCCCTGTAGCGCTCCCATGCCTCGTACATAGGTTCGTCATCTGCCTGTCGAAAAGAAGTGATTTCATTACGAATTCGATCATATAAATTTGTAGGATTAAAACGTGTAATGAAATCTCGGCATAATTCACTCCAAGATCCAATAGATCCTACTGGAATGCTATTTAACCAGGCTTTTGCCCTATCCCTCAGTGAATAGGGGAATAATTTCAATCTCAAGACATCTTCATAGACTCCTTGATTTTTGAAGGAATTGCATATCTCCATGAATGACTTGAGGTGCTGCCTGGCATCTTCAGTCACAGACCCACCAAACTATCCAATAGTGTTAAGCATATTGAACATGACAGGTTTTAGCGCAAAGTGGGCTGCTTCTATCTCTGGTGTAACGACTCCTGGTTTAATCCATTTAAATCCTCTTCCAGGAAGTCTCTGACAGTGAGCTGCCGCGGCCCTAGTGGCGGCGTAAGACCTCCATTGCCGGCAGGTAAGTTTTGTCCTGCCGGATGATCTACCATAGCTTCTTGAATTTTTCTCCTCAACCTTTGCCGTGTACGTTCGATCTCTGGATCTACTTCGTACAAAGGGTTGGTTGGGTTGGCCCTGGTCATATACCAAGAAAAACAACCAAGTAAAAATAGAAATTAAAAATTAAAAAGCAAGAAAATAAAGAAAACAAAATTTAGTTGCCAATCCCCGGCAAAGGCGCCAAAAACTTGTTGCGTGTCAAAAGTGCGCAATTAGTGCAAGTGGACACATCGCAAGTAATAAAGTGATAAGTATAATCGTGTATCGTCTCCACAGGGATTGGTATACTTAATATGCCTTCTTCGTCTTCTTGCTCTGTAAAAAGAAATAAAATAAAGACACAGGTAAATTTGGTTTTGATGAAACTAAATAAATTGAAATAAAGAAAACTAAAAATAAAGAAGATGAGATCTGATTAACAGAGAGGGCAGGATCCAGTTGCGTTGTATTATGGATTTGATTGACTTGTCTCTGTCCAATGCAATCGCATAACACTGCCTTGGCAGTACTGCAGATTACTGCCTCGACAGCGATGATGCTTATCCGCCGCGGCAATCCCTTGCTCGTGGGTGGACTTTACCAAAGTTCGACAAAGTTTCCTTGGATGACTCCGCTTATCCCTAAGTCTAAGTACTGTTGATGACTAATCCTTGATGATACCTTCCGGTGTGAATCAATTATACCCACCAACCAATCTCACACTTCTTTTAGCCGCTGAAACTCTTAACCTATCCCTAGGCCGAGTTAGTATTTCGCGATTAAAACACCGTACTTATCCCTTTCGTGAATCTAACTCTCCCGAGTCTAGATAAATAGATTACTCACAAACTTCTCTCCCGAGCTTGAATGCAAGAACAAAGAATGACAAAGGATAAGCAAACCTTGATATATATATTTCATTAAAACAAAGAACAAAGTAAAATCTCCTCTCACAAGTACTCGACAACCTTCACCTAAACCTAAGAAAACTTAGAACATAATTTGAGAGAAAGAAAACAATAAATCTTAGGGTGAACTCTCTAAGAATTGCCTCTCCCTATTCCCTTAGACGGCTAGATCTTATATAGGCTTGGCCTAGGGCAAACCTTTCCTAAGTAGAATACAACTTGGAGTAGGGAACAAGTCATGTGCATAAATAAAATAATTCCAAGTTTATTCCAACTAAGAAGCTTTCCCGCGTGGCCTTGTCTTGGGCTTTTCCTCGTGCTAACCAGCTCCGATCCATGTGTCGTGTGTCCAGAAACGTCCATTGGATTTTTCTCTTCCAATCGCCTACAGTATTGCTTTCTTTCTTTCTGCTACTGCCTCGGCATCAGGTCCTACCTCGGCCACGTTGCTGCCGCGACAATAGTTTATCCTTCACAGATGTAAAAATGCAGTAAAACTTACCTTTTCTGTAAATATCATCTTTATAAGCATAACTTCTAAATATATCACATTAAGTGTATGCATTGGTCCGAGTAGGTGTAAATTTAGTGATTAATGCCCATAAAAGGTGTAGAAAGTGATAATGAGTTGAGCACTTATCAATTATTTAGAATATTTATTTTTAAATTATGTTCTTATCTTTTGGTTTATAAATTTGGTTTTGAAATCACTTTTTGCACTTAATTGACGATAAAGTTTTTAAAGTAACAATTTTAACCTACCGTACACCTCAAGTCAAAATTAAGAGGTTACATTAAATGTCCACATGTATGATTTTTCCAAGATTCTAGATTCATCTCCGACTTTAATACTTTATCTATTCGTCGTGCGAGGGATACTACTCCATTGCTTCAACATTCAACTGCTTAATTACTTCATGCATAAGCACACCGCTAAAATAATTACCATCACCGTTAAAAGCATCAATATATATATATATATAAATAACAGTTAACTCCCTAATTACAGAGAAACTACTCATAATGTAACTATATATGCTTAAATACATACAACAGTCCATGTAAAAGGGACAAAAATATAGGTTTTCTACGTAATCATCACTCACACTAGGATTCCTCCCACAACTAAGAGACACTCTAAACGAACCTATACCTCTTAGAAAAAAATAAGAGAAATAATAAAAGTTCAACTTGCAGCCTAAAATAAAAAGTTTATCAGATATTATAAATTAAAGATCCACAACAAACAGTGTTAGGTGAGCGACCTCATTATGAGAAACAAAACCAAGTCAAGTGTGCTTATGGGACGAAGATGAAAGATTATCCCTAATTGGAAAGGACCCTACAAGGTGACTACAAAGATTAGATTTAAAGCATACAAGCCATAAAACATGAAGGGTAGGGGATACCCCGCACATGGAATGCACATCACTTCTAGAAATTTTATAACTAGAAAGAACCATACCACCTCTACCAACACTAAAAGCTTCAACTATAGAGGTAAATCCTAAATGCATAAAACTAATAGATTGTAAAGTACCTTCTAAGATCATAATGATTGCAGAATTTCACATGTCCCACTTGTCTCTATGACAATATATAATAAAATTTGCCTTACCTTCATCATCATTTCCATGTTACAATATTCCATGAATGCTTAATACCGTAAAGCCTAATGCATCGTGATTCTAAAAGGAATAAAAAGTTTATGTATTCCACAAATGTCTTCATCCCTTGATAATTAGTGTATCATAATATTACAATGATGGAGAATTTTAAGCGTTTTGTTTTATCAGTGTCTTTGTCCCCCTAAGGCCTAATGCATCAAGATTTTATAAGGATAGAGAAATCTATATGTTCCATAGATACCTTTACCCCCTATACCTAATGCATCGTGATTCTATGAGGATGAACAAGCCTAAGCATTCCACGAGTGTCTTCATCTCCCTTATGCCTAATTTATTGCGATTCTATAAGAATAGAGAAATCCTCACCTTTATTCAAAAAAAAGGTGAATCATATGAATAAATTCCTCCTAAAAAAAGATTAAAACACTCACTATTTTCTATAAATACACAAGTACCCTTAAAATTTTTCTATGCTCCTTGAGAGAAACCCTCTAAGGGCATAAAGAGAAGATTTTATCCATAATGCTTTATGCTACAAGAGCGTTGATACAAACTCTACACTATAACATTCAATTTTACAAGGGCATGAGATAACTTATATAACGCCCCGAATTTGGGCTTAAAAGTTAGTCAAGTGAGTTAACGGTTTGGGCGACACAAATTGGGCGAGTTAGATTAGTTTCGAGAAATAAATAGTAATAAATATGTTTAGACATGATACAAATATGGAAAATAGTATAAAATTCTTCTTTTACGTATATTTAAATTTGGTCAAATCAATTTTGAGAAATTAAATATGGTAGGTTGATATTTTGAAAAATAGTGACCAGATTATAAAAATTTAAAACTACTTTTATTTTAGTAACAAAAATATAAAATAGTCAAAACTTTAAATTTTTAAAGATTTAATAATCCATATTTTTCCAGAAGATTTCACCCTTTAATTATTATTTTTTAATTATTTTAATTAACTAATTAATTAAGATTTGTTTAAAATAACCATGATTTCCTATTTTGGCCATTTAACGTAAAACGCTTCTCTCTTTTACCAAATTAGTTTTATTTTAACCCAGATATCATTTTTCACTTAATTATCATTGGGTAACTCGTGTTGAGTTTTAAAGGTTTAATTAAGGTATAATTGAGATTTTTATTGGATCTTAGTAGATATTGTATTAATTTCATTTTGATCTATTTTGATAGGTTAAATAAAGGTAATAAACATTGTTTTTGGTTAATAGAATGGTTAATTAATGAGTTAGATCTAAGAAATCCTGAAATTAGGTGATTAACTTAATTTCTAGGATGTAATCTTGGAGTTTTGGGAGTATGTAAAGGGTTGATAAAGTGTTAATGGTATATGTAATGTTTTTATGGGTTATTGAATGAATCTCTAGAGGTTTTAGTTATTGATCTCATTGGTTTAGGTTTGGAGGTTGTTTGGTTGATGGTTGCTAATGAATCAATGTTATTTCAGTGTTAGGAAGATGGTTGTTATATGTTTTGTTGTTGCGAGGATTTTTAGAGAGGTATGTGGTACTAATACATCTTTTTTTGTTGGTTAAAAATAGGAAAGAAAATAGAAGCAAACAATTAAATGGCCGGCATCGTTGTGGAAGGCTTTGATAAACGGGCGAAGTAATGTTGATTGGTGAAAGTATGTTTAATGTTTTTCAATTCTTGAAAGTAAAGTTTAAGAGTATAGAATTGGTCTAAGAAACCATCCTATACTCTAAAATAAGTAAAAAAAATGTTATGTTCTCTTTTATTGGTTAAAATTTTCATGATTTAAATCGTAATGCTCATATTTACAATTAATTTTTATTTTTTTTCATTTGATGTTTGATTCATCCCATAAGAATAATGTTTTTTAATGACATTGTAGCATTGAGAAATCTTGGGAAGTTTCTATGGTTTATGCATGAGATTTTTGGATGAAAACATGGTTTTGATATGATACAATATAAACAACAATTAAACATGGTTTTGATATGTATATTGTCTAATGATGAGATTATGATAGTGTTGGATATACTGATCAATCTATAGGTGTGGGTGAACTATAATATATATATAATTCATACGTGAGACAAATTCATCGTGATGTAATAGTAGTTCTATAATTGTGTGGTAGGGGTAGCCCTATCACATCTGGGCAATGAAGGTAGTGTCATCCTGAATGAGGTGAGACTTCATGATAAGGTTAGTTCTATAATATGACTTGGTGTAGGTAGAACCATCAAATACTCGTATATCCGAACATACTTTAAGGATGGGCTAAGGTCATCCAATGGGAAGGGGTAGTACTATTCGTTGTTACTAATTAACCAATATATGAGATAACATATTTCATGTTTTAAAAAGAACTTTCAGGGGTTGATGCATGAATTAAACTGATTTTATATTATTTTTTCTACATGAGATTCCTATGAGCATTGCTAGAGAGTAGCATGTAAAACTTGAGATATTTTTTTATTGAGCTGTATGAGATTTATAACACATGTTGAGATAGAAATATTTTAAAGGAATGATGTTTTGAAAACATGAGAAGTAATTAACATGACATGAGAAGTGGATTTTACATGATTTATGGGATTACATTATGTGTTTTTGTTTTAAGCATCCATCACTAAACAATGTTGCTTATTCTCTCTATTTTTTGTTCACAATGTAGAGTAATTCAAAGGTTTTGGGTAACAAGAGAAAAGACGAAGAATCCAAGCATTTGAGGTGTAGTCTCAAGCTCATTTCGATTTCAATTGATAGTAGACAATGAAAATAAGGGACAAACTCTTATTTCATGTTTTTGTTGAATTCATTGAGTTTAACATATTGATTTATTTAATGGATTGTAATTTGCTATTTGTTAATTGGTATGTTTTAGATTATTGCTTTGGATTGTTGTTTTAGATAAATAGTTTATGTGATAACCTATTTGTTGATAGAAGCATGTTTATTAGATGAAATCATGTTGATGTTAGGAGAAATGCATCTAGTATCTCTTGTTAGATTCATGATTGAAAGGTCATTGGTTGCTAATTGAAGGTAATAATTCGTTTAATTAAGTTGATAGGATGTTAGAAGCCTTTTGGGGTTGATATAGGTTTGAAAGTGTACAATTAACTGATATTTATGATGTGATTAATGCAAACATATCGATATTGTTAGGTAACTATCGGTACGAAAAGCTATTATAAGCCAAGTATAGCAAAACTTCTAAGCACCGTATTGGTATGATCCCTTTTAATTTGATAATAGTATCATGGACCGCACCCAAGGGCCCGATTTCAACACGTATCAAAGGGCCCAATACGATAGGACCATCGAGACCAGTCCTGTCGCACCATTAGGAGCTAAGCCCGCCCGCACCTTAGGACCCAATTCTACAAGCACCTAAAGAGCGTACGAGTTCTACTCCAAAAAAGAGTTCTGCCACCGTTAGGAGCAAAGGAGTTTTACTCCTTGAAGGATTAGTAGTCCTAGTTATACTAGAACTAGGAATAGAGGGGGCTATATAAGGAGGCTTACCCCCACCTCATTATTTACTTCATCCTTTGTTCTTTCAATTATGTTTGGCTTTATTAGGCATCACCTTTGTTACTTTATTCGGATAATAAAATCCCTCTATTTTTCCCACACACATCTTTTCTTGCCATCATAACCCGTTTCCACCCAAAATAAACCTTCTCGCATAGTTTTTCAAGGCTAACTTAGGCGTCATAACTTGCCAAAGGCATCTAAGGCCGCACGTCTTGATTCTCAAAGTCTAGGGGCGTGACAAGTGGTATCAGAGATTATATTTTTAATTATGATGGCCAAAAAAGAAGAAACCAGCACCGTCGCACCAAAGGCCCTAGAAACACAAGCCATCAAGAGAAATGCTCGAAGGATCGACTTACAACGCTTCAATGTAAGGTAGATTGACTCGAAACCAATTCAAAAGAATCGATGGAATCTTCAGACGTTGTAAATGATCACAATGGAGGCGATGAAGGGAGAATTGTTGGGGGAAATTGAAAAGCTCAAGGTAGAGCTATCCATCTACAAAAATGCCGTAATAACCGGCATGGTGGGCGTAGCAAAAATGCCTAAGTCCAGGGTCGATGTGCCAAAACCGAAGGAGTTCAAAGGAGAAAGGGACGCTCAGGAAGTAGACAACTTCGTGTGGGGTTTGGAGCAATATTTCCGACTCACGGGCATCGAAAACGAAAACATAAAAGTAA
The DNA here is from genome assembly GCA_035048815.1 of Abelmoschus esculentus. Classification (NCBI taxonomy): domain Eukaryota; kingdom Viridiplantae; phylum Streptophyta; class Magnoliopsida; order Malvales; family Malvaceae; genus Abelmoschus; species Abelmoschus esculentus. The sequence continues at coordinate 8,981,531 of JAUCBN010000002.1, read as the reverse complement.
ACACTGCTTCTGTTTACTTGGTAGATGTCGCGCTCCTATGGTGGCGGCATAGGTGTTCCCAATCAAAGGATGGTAAAATTCCCGTTAAAACTTAGAAAGAATTCCAATTTGAATTCAAGGAGGATTTTTAACCAAAGAATGCACAAGAGGAAGCCCGGGAAAAGCTTCATCAACTAAAGCACGACAAGTCCAAGATTTATCCAAAGCAATGAACGTAGCCGGCTCTCTTGCAGAATTTGAATTTAAGAAATCGGACAATTCAAAGCAAAAGCCAAAGCAAAAAAGCAATGGCAAAAGGGGAAAATACGTTCATGCTAAAGAAAGACCCAAGAAGCAGTCTAGTGGAAATGTTAGACTCCATAAGCCATGAGAAAAGAACAACTTTAGTTGTTACAATTGTGGTGGTAATCATATGAAAGGAGATTGCCCCCAACTTGAGAAAACAGAAGCCTTTCAAGAAAAGGAAGACAAAGAAGCCTTAGTCAAAAAGGAAGTCCCTAAACTTAATTCCTTTATAAGTTCCATAGAGATTAATAAGGGTTCCAAGAAAAATGGGCTAATATTAGTCAACATCACAATAGCAAGCCAACAAGTAAGTGCATTAGTCGACACTGGTGCCTCAGACTTGTTTGTGTCCGAACAAATATCCAAAAAGCTTGGCCTTCAAGTGGAAAAGACAAACGGATTTATTAAAACTGTGAATTTCAAAGAGACTCCTATTGCTGGAGTAGCAAAAGGAATAAAAATCAATCATGGAGACTAGTCCAGCAAGGAAACCATCAAGGTAATTCCCCTTGTGACTTCAACTGCGTCATAGGAATAAGCTTCCTTGATTTACTCAAAGCATTCTCCGTCGCATTCGTAAAATTTTTATGCATACTTGACCCAGCACACCCATGCATGGTCCCATTAAGCCAACAATCCGAAATCAAAGCCAAGATGATTTCAGCCATCCAATTTAGCAAATGGATACGCAAAGAATAACCGACATATCTAGCAACGTTGGTAGACAAAGAGACATCCACAACCAAAACAATCTTAATAGAGGTAAAGCAAATTCTAGCCGAATTCCAAGATTTAATGCCTCCCGAACTACCCAAGACCCTCCTGCCAAAACGGGAAGTCGACCATAAGATCAAGCTCGTTCCAAATACGGAACCACCAGCCCAAGCACCTTACCGAATGGCTCATCCCGAACTCGAGGAGTTACATAGACAATTGAAGGAACTCCTCGAAGCAGGATACTTTAGACCATCCAAGGCACCTTACGATGCTCCTGTACTCTTTCAAAAGAAACATGATGGAACACTTCGTATGTGCATAGACTATCGAACCTTGAATAAAATCACTTTGAAAAACAAGGACCCAATCCCATTGATTCCCGAATTGTTCGATCAACTTGGGGAAGTAAGATGGTTCACCAAGTTGGATTTGCGTTCTGGGTACTACCAAGTAAGAATTGTCGAAAGAGATGACCCAAAGACAACGTGTGTAACACGCTACGGTTCATACGAGTTCCTTGTAATGCCTTTCGGCCTCACAAATGCTCCCGCCACATTTTGCACCCTTATGAATAAGGTACTACAACCCTTTCTTGATCAATTCGTTGTAATTTATCTAGACGATATAGTAATCTATAGCAAGACCCTCTTAGAGCATGTTGAACACTTGCGGAAATTTTTCAAAGTACTAAGACAAAATGAACTCTATGTCAAAGAAGAGAAGTGCTCATTTCCCAAGAAAAATTTCAATTCCTAGGCCACATTGTCAGGGGGCAAAATTCAAATGGACAAAGCCAAAATCAAAGCGATCATTGACTGGGAACCACCCACCAAGGTAATAGAATTAAGATCATTCTTGGGACTAGCCAACTATTATCAAAGATTATTCCAAAATCATCATACCCTTGACCGACTTACTCAAAAAGAATAAGTCATGGGAGTGGAATCAAGACTGCCGCCAAGCCTTTGAGGATTTAAAACTTGCCATAGCCACCGAACCCGTGCTAGCATTACCAAATCATGGCAAGCCCTTTGAAATATTTACAAATGCATCAGACACAACCATCGGAGGATTCCTTATGTAAGAAGGACACCCGATCGCATATGAGAGTCGAAAGCTTATGTAAGAGGATTCCTTATGTAAGGAGGGTCTACAACAGAAGATTGTCTCGCTTGAGAACAAAGTGCAAGAATTGCGTGAGAAGCTAGTCAGCTTCGAAGGAGCTTTATGCCAGGATACTGGAGGAGCATGGAAAGCAAAACACGAAGCAGCACAGCGCACCGTTCAGAGTCAGAACAATGAATTAGTCAACTTCAATGGGCAGGTCAGAAGCATCGCCTCCTATGTACAGATATTGTCAAAGGAAGCTACAACTCTTCTGAAGCAGCCGAACATTGAGCAAGAGCATGGAGAGGTCATCGTACGCCTGCTGCATAAGTTGACTAATTTGGGGATTAGGGCTAGCAGTTTTCTGTAGATTATCTTTAATTTGTAATGAACCTTTCGGAGAAACGAATGTTTTTAAGATGTTGTTTTTGGAATTCAATACCTTGTTGCATACATGCATTCATGCATTCATACATCTCATATGCATTGTTAATTATAAAATAAATTTTAATAAAAGGTTTTATGGCAGTGAACTCTTAAATTGCAATCATACCGCACTCATATTCAACGCGGTCGCGTACAAAAATGTCAGCAATGGAAGAAAGATTAAAGAAATTGGAGGAAGATCGTGTAGAGTTTCAGAATCGACTAGATAGAATCGAAAATAGTATGAAGGATAGTATTGCCGAAGCTCAGGTAAATATTATCAGTCAATTGACAGCTTTGTTGGGAAAGCAATCTGAGAAAGACAAAGCGCCAGTGGGAGGATCGAATGAGACCGAGGGTCAAACGGATACTACATCTCACATAAGGGGGCAACCTGAGGTGCAGTTAGTACCGAAAAAAGTGCAATTCAATGTAGCAGGGGCATCTACAAGTCACCCAGTGGAAGTTGCTGATTTTACTACTCCAAATGTCGAAGAAGTCCCGTATCTCAATTTTATGAATGAGGTGGACAAGGTGCGCCAGGACATGGAGAAAAAGTATGTTGATCATTTCAAAGCAATGGAGGCAAAGATACAAGAGATTCAGGGGACAACTGATAAAAGCACCGACGCATTTGATTTGGGGTTGGTATCTGATTTGGTTTTACCGCCAAAGTTTAAAATGCCTGATTTTGAGAAGTATGATGGAACGACATGTCCAAATGCTCATATGACAATGTAACGCCGGAAGATGGCCGCTTTTAATAAGGATGAGAAGCTGATGATTCACTGTTTTCAGGATAGTTTGACAGGCTCTGCGATTCGATGGTACACACAATTGAGTCGGGAAAACATAAAGACGTGGAAGGACTTACATCGCGCTTTTATGGAAAACTACAAGCATGTATCAGAGATGGGACCTACTAGAATTATGTTGCAGTAGATAGGACATAGATCGAATAAAACATTTCGACAATACGCTCACAGATGGAGGGATTTGGCTTCCCAAGTACAACCTCCATTGATTGAAAGGGAAATGACCCATATGTTTGTGAAAACCTTGAAGGGCTTGATGTATGACCGTTTGCTTATTAATACTTCGATGCAAAGCTTTTCTCAGATTGCCGCTACAGGAGAGCTTGTGGAAGCAGCCATCAAGAGTGGGAGAATAGAAGGATCTGACAGTTCTAAGAGGAATTTCAAAAAGAAAGATAATGAAATGAATAGCGCCGTTGTATACGAGGCGCCGAGAAATGTGACAATTTCTAAGCCAAGGGCAAGAGCAAGTAGCTCGCAGAGTTCAAACAAGAAGGATTCGAAATGGGAAAGACCAAGTTTTACGCCTATTTCGATAACATATGCCGAGCTGTACACTCAGCTGCATGATGCGGATATGATACGTTCGTATTTCATTGTACCACTTCAACCTCCATATCCTCATTGGTATGATCAGAAGGCTCAGTGTGAATATCATGCTAAGGTTCAGGGGCATAGCATTGAGAATTGCACTGCATTCAAAAGAATAGTTCAGAACCTGATCAATACTGGGGTTTTGAAATTTGACGAACCCAGTATATCTACGAACCCGTTGCCAAATCATGGTGGTCAAGGTGTGAATATGATTGAGGAAGATCAGATGAAGCAGATAAAGACGAGTGTATCGGAGATCAGATCACCGTTAAAGTGGGTTTTCAAACAATTGTTCGATAATGAGCTCATATGCCAAGGAATGATGATGAAAGAACCAGTTGAGACGAGTTTATACTGCGAGTATCACCAGGAACAAGGACATGAGATTCAGCATTGTGTTGAGCTCAAAAGTTTGCTACAAGGAATGATGGATAACAAAGAAGTGGAATTCTTTGCGAAGATGGGAGAGCAAAGAATGATGGATGTGTGCACGTTCGAGAGAACCGTGCCAAAATATAGCGTGGATAGGCCGTTGGTCATTTCAGCTCGACCAAAGGGTAATAGTTCAACTGGGGAAGTGAAACCAGTAGCTACCCCTCGGATAGTAATTACTCCTCCAACACCATTTTCGTTCAAAGATACACAGAGGGTTCCATGGAATTACACTGCAAGTGTGACTGGGCCAAGTAATTCAAAACCCGTCGAGGGGGTACATCTAGAGAAGCCCGAGGCCAAAAACAAAGTTGAGACAGAGGAACCAGTGAATGAGGTAGGACATTTCACGAGAAGTGGAAGATGTTATTCACCAGCTCAAGACAAAGAAGAAGAGAAAGCAAAGAATGTCGAGAAGAAGAAAATTTTTGAGGATCCAGTTCCAAAGGTAAACGAGCCTGTTACCGAGGAGCAAGCACATGAGTTCCTGAGGTTCTTGAAGCACAGCGAGTACAATGTTGTTGAGAAGTTGAAGAGACAACCTGCTAGAATCTCCATTCTTGATCTGTTATTGAGTTCCGAGGGGCACCATAATGCTTTATTGAAGGTGTTAAACCAGACGTTCGTTCCGAATGATATATCGGTGAACAAGCTGGATCGGATTGTTAATCATATCACTGAAGATAATTATATAACGTTTACCGATGATGAGATCCCGGATGGTGGGATGGGGTCTATCAAAGCTCTAAATATTACGACTCACTGTAAGGGTCATGTTGTGCCGGGAGTACTGATTGATAATGGTTCAACGTTGAATGTATTACCTATGACGACTTTGCAAAGTTTGCCTATAGACGTTGCTCACATGAAAAGCTACCAGAATATGGTCAGAGCATTCTACGGAACTACGAGAGACGTGCTGGGCAGGATAGAAGTGTCGTTGCTGATTGGGCCGTCTGTATACAATGTGGATTTCGTTGTAATGGATATCAAGCCCACTTATAATTGTCTACTTGGAAGACCTTGGATTCATTCTGCCTGGGCAGTGCCGTCATCTCTGCATCAGAAATTGAAGTTCATGGTAGATGGAAAGCTTGTGTGCGTTGGGGCAGAGGAAGACATTATCGCTTCAGTTTCCACTGATACGTCGTACATTCAAGCAAATGAGGGGGCATTGGAGTGTTCTTTCCGGGCTCTGGAATTCATCAACGCTGCGTTTGTTGCCGAAGGTGCGAAGTTTCCATGCCCAAGATTGTCAAATTGCACAGAAATGACTGTTAAGCAAACTCTCAACAAAGGAGCCAGGACTGGAAAAGGATTAGGAAGAAAGTTGCAAGGAAGTTTACGCCCAAAGCCCGTGGTTATAAAGAAAGGTCGAGCTGGATTAGGTTTTTCGATTGAAGCATTGTGGAAGAAGTATGGAAAGGTTGCAGCTAAGAAGCCGATCTCATTGAGCACAAAGATCGACTTTATCTCTCATGGATTCGTGAATGTCACAGAACAAGCCGAAAAGAATCGTCAAGAGGTTGTTAGGCTGCAAGAGGAAGAGATTTTCGGGGATGCTTTCGATGGTTTGTTGGTGGGATGAATTTCTGAAGGACCAAGGATGAATTTTCTGGGGGGGAATTCGTCCATGTCTCCCTGGCGAGACTCTGAAGAATTGGACCATAGAGGATTTACCTGTAGTTTTCAAAACAGAGTAATGCCATGAACCACCCTATACTTTTTCCCGCGAGTATAGGGGATTTTCTGTAAAGGGTTTTTTACATATTTCACTTGCAAATAAAGATGTTTTTTGTTTTCAAATGGCAAACATTTTCTTTTCTTTTATTCATATCATTCATTCATTTTTTATTCTCATCCAAATATATAAGTTTTCTTCGCAGGTTTCCAATCAATGATTGCATGAATGATTCTGTGCCTAAGCCCGAAATAGATTTGAAAAAGATCTCTTGTCTAATGGAAATTAATGAGTGTGAAGATAATGTGGATTATGAAATTCCTGAAGAATTACTGAGATTGGTAGAAAAAGAAGATAAACAGATCATGCCCCACAAAAAAGAAATAGAGGTTTTGAATCTGGGTACTGAAGAAGTGAAAAAAGAAGTCAAGATCGGAACAACGTTTCCGTTACGGGCAAAGCAAAATTTGATTGATTTGTTGCGGGAATTCAAGGATGTTTTTGCATGGTCCTATCAAGATATGCTAGGTTTGAACACTGATATTGTGGTGCACAAGCTGCCTATTAGACCAGAGTGTAAGCCAGTACAACAGAAGCTCAGAAGGTTGAGACCGGAAATGTTGTTGAAAATCAAAGAAGAGGTGTAGAAACAGATTGATGCGGGATTTTTACAAGTGGCAACATACCCAGAGTGGGTAGCAAACATAGTTCCAGTACCGAAGAAAGATGGGAAAATGTGAATGTGTGTGGATTATAGAGACCTGAACAGACCGAGCCCGAAAGATAATTTCCCTTTGCCCCATATAGATGTTCTGGTTGACAATACTTCAGGGCATTCATGGTTCTCTTTCATGGATGGTTTCTCGGGTTACAATCAGATTAAAATGAATCCAGAAGATATGGAGAAAACAACTTTTACTACACTATGGGGTACGTTTTGCTACAATGTCATGCCTTTCGGGTTGAAGAATGCCGGGGCAACGTATCAGAGAGCTATGGTGACACTGTTTCATGAAATGATGCATAAAGAAATCAAACTTTACGTGGATGATATGATAGCCAAGTCCCAAACAGAGGATGGACATATTCGGAATTTGAAAAAGTTGTTCTAGAGGCTACGAAAGTATCAGTTGAAGCTTAACCCTAACAAGTGTACTTTTGGGGTTACATCCGGCAAGCTGCTTGGTTTTGTGGTTAACAGACAGGGCATCGAAATTGACCCGGATAAATTCAAGGCGATTCAGAATTTACCGCCTCCGAAAACACAGAAAGAAGTTTGAGGTTTCCTTGGAAGATTGAATTACGTCTCTCGGTTTATTTCGCAGTTAACTGATAGATGTGATCCAATCTTTAAATTGTTGCGAAAGAATAATCCAGGAAAGTGGAACGATGAATGCCAAGAAACGTTGGACAAGATCAAACAATATTTGTCAAACACACCGGTATTGGTAGCACCTATTCCTGAAAGACCGCTAATCCTCTACTTGACAGTATTCGAGAATTCCATGGGGTGTGTGCTGGGGCAACATGATGACACCAGAAATAAAGAAAGAGCAATTTATTACCTGAGTAAGAAATTTACCGAGTGTGAAGTACGGTACTCATTTATCCAAAAGATGTGTTGTGCGCTTGTTTGGGTTACTCGTTGACTCAGGCAATATATGTTATACCATACCACGTGGTTGATATCGAAGCTTGATCCGTTAAAGTTCCTAATGGAAGCACCAGCAATGATCGGGAGATTAGCACGTTGGCAAATGTTGTTGTCTTAATTTGATATATTGTACGTAAGCCAGAAAGCAGTCAAAGGGAGCGCCATAGCTGATTTTCTCGCAAGTAGAGACTCAGAAGATTATGAGCCTCTGAATTTTGATTTTCCTGATGAGGATGTGATGACCATTTATGTAGAAGAAGATGAAGAGATGAAAAAATGGAGTCTGTATTTTGATGGAGCAGTTAATGCCCTGGGACGTGGAATTGGAGCTGTGTTGATATCTCTAGATGGTATACATTATCCTCTCACGAGCAAGTTGGAATTTTTGTGTACTAATAATATGGAAGAGTACGAAGCATGTGTTATGGGACTGAGGGCTGCAATAGAAAGAAAGATTAAGGCCTTGAAGGTATATGGAGATTCAGCCTTAGTTATTTATCAGCTGCGTGGAGAATGGGAGACAAAAGACGCAAAGTTGATAGAATACCGAAAGTTAGTATTGGAACTGATTGAAGAATTTGAAGAAATAACGTTTGCATACCTTCCTAGAGAAGACAACCAAATGGCGGATGCCTTAGCTACACTGGCTTCGGTATTCCAAGCAAATAGACCGGAAGATATGATGTTGATCCGAATGCAAAGTTATGAAACATACGCTCATTGCTGCAACATGGAAGTGGAGGATGGTAATCCTTGGTACTTTGATATTTTGCAATACATCAAGTTTCAAACTTATCCATTTGAAGCGAACGATAATGATAAAAGAACAATCAAAAGAATAGTTGTCAAGTATGTGTTGGACGGTGATATCCTATACAGGAAGAGCAGAGATCAAGTGTTACTCAGATGTGTCAATGCTCGTGAAACTAAATGTATTCTTGAAGAAGTGCATGATGGGATATGTGGTACACATGCCAATGGTTTCTCGATGGCACGGAAAATAATGAGATACGGGTATTACTGGTCTACTATGGAAGGAGATTGCATAGAGTACGCCAAAAGGTATCATAAATGCCAGATTTATGCAGATAAGATCAACTCCCCGCCGATACCGTTACATACAATGAATTCGCCGTGGCCTTTTTCTGTATGGGGAATGGATGTAATTGGGCAGATTCACCCCAAGGCTTCGAATGGACATCGCTTCATCTTAGTGGCTATTGATTATTTCACCAAGTGGATAGAGGTTGTTTCTTATGCCAACATCACAAGAACAACTGTGTGCAAGTTCTTGAAGAAAGAGATCATTTGTCGATATGGTCTACCAGAACGAATCATCACGGACAATGCTACCAATTTCAACAACAGAGTGATTGCAAAAACCTGTGAGCAGTTCAAGATAATTCATCACAACTCTGTGGCATACCGACCGAAGATGAATGAGCGGTTAAGGCAGCTAACAAAAATATTAAAAAAATCATATCAAAGATGACAGAAAGTACAAAGACTGGCATGAAAGACTTCTTTTTGCTTTGTTTGCGTATCGTACTTCGATGAGAACATCTACCGGGGCAACGCCATATTCTCTAGTATACGGGACTGAAGCAGTATTACCACTTGAAGTTGAAATTCCATCTCTTCGAGTGTTATCAGAAGTAAAGTTAGATGATGTGGAATAGGTACAGATTCGTTTTGATCAGTTGAATTTGATTGAAGAAAAGCGGTTGAGAGCTATCTGTCACAGCCAAATGTACCAGAAGCGAATGATTCGAGCTCATGATAAGAAAGTTCGACCGCGAGAGTTCCGAGAGGGTGATCTAGTGCTTAAAAGGATCTTGCCAATACATCGTGATTTCCGTGGGAAATGGATGCCGAATTGGGAAGGGTCGTATGTTGTTAAAAAGGCCTTTTCCGGGGGAGCAATGATCTTGACTGAAATGGACGAAAAAGAATTACACAAGCTTGTGAATTCTGATTCAGTTAAGAAGTATTACGCCTGAAGAATAAAAAGAAAAAAGAAAAAAAAAGAAGAAAGGAAAACGAAAATGAAGCGAAAACCCGAAAGGGCGTTTCATAAAAAATGATGAAAATAAAGAAAGGAGGGGTCGAGATGAAAACCCGCAAAGGGCGTCTCGATACCAAATGAGGATTTGGGTCGAAAATAAAGAATGACGGCTCAAATGCATGATAGTAGGCGTCCGACAATTTACACCTCTCGGTTATCTAGTAGTTCAAAAGGGTCTTCATGTTTGCAAAGTCGGATCATCAATTGAAGAACTGCTAGACAAGCAGATCTGTTTTAAATCTATATCTCGGGAGAAGGTTCAGATAATCGCATGTGATAGGCGCTTGAGAATTTGCATTTGTTTCTTACTTTTCTCTTTCAATTGGTTTGCCATGATTGTTTTAAAATTCCATGCTTATCATGAACATACAAAAAGCTCTAGTAAAGATATTCATTTTCTCTTTCGAGCCTTCAATTTTATCCAAAACATTATGCTAGTGAATTAATGTGAATTAATAAATATAGAAAATCTTTTATCATTACTATGTTTTTAAAAAAGTTACAGGTGAGATTTGTTTTTCCAGATCAGGATAACGGAATAAAAACGAATATGTTTAGACAATCAGACGAAATCTTAAGCAAGCAAGAGCTTATCGGGTACAATTCAAAGGAAAGTCTCCAATATGGGATAAGATCAGTGAAAAATTGAACAAAGAGGAAAAAGAAAATTTGAAGTGAAAGCCTGAAAAGGCGCTTCAAAGCAACTTTGTGAGAAAGACAATCATCAAAGATTGCCCTTTGTATGTGAGATGAAGAATCGAGACATGACCAAGAATGAGGAAAAGAGAGGGAAGGGCCAATTGGACTCTTCAAAATGATAAATTGACTGATAATACATGCCTTTTGGGGCAGTAATCATGCATCATGATAGAAACATCTGCATTAGGATCATACTAATAATGCATAATATTTCTCTTAAACAGGATTCAGAAATCTATGAGAAATGATTCAAAGAAATCAACAATAGCGAACAAATATTGGCAGCCTTCTCGGCGTGAGTCCCAATTCAAACACTATTGGCAGCCTTCTTGGCGTAAGTCCCGATTCAAACACTATTGGCAGCCTTTTCGGCGTGAGTCCCGATTCAAACACTATTGGCAGCCTTCTCGGCGTGATTCCTGATTCAAACACTATTGGCAGCCTTCTCGACGTGAGTCCCGATTCAAACACTATTGGCAGCCTTCTCGGCGTGAGTCCCGATTCAAACACTATTGGTAGCCTTCTCGGCGTGAGTCCCGATTCAAACAAAATTGGTAGCCTTCTCGGCGTGAGTCCCAAAGATGTGATGAAATATGAGGAATTTCATAATAAGAAGAACAACTTCAGGTTCCATCACTTTTGATCTGGAGAATTTCATAATAAGAAGAACAGCTCCAGATTTCCGAGAGACGAGGAATTTCATAATGAGAAGAACAACCTCAAGCTCCATCACTTGATAAGTTTGAAGAATTTCATAATAAGAAGAATAGCTTCAAACTTTGGAGAATTTCATAATAAGAAGAACAGCTCCAGATTTCACGAGATACGAGGAATTTCGTAATGAGAAGAACAGCTTCAAGCTTTGTTAGCGTAACAGAGGCCAAGAAGCTTAGACAAAATTCGTATTTTTTAGTCTTTGCTCGTCTCCTGCTCCACAGCATTGAACAAAGAGGGGCAGCTGTTACACCCGAATTTTGGCCTAAGGGCCTGGGTAAATATTAAGTAATAATATTAATAATAAATAACAGATAACAAATAAAAAAATAATAATAAAATTTAAAATGAAGAGATAAAGATAATGGAGAGATTTTAGGGGGAAGTTGGAGTTGGTTAAAGTTAGTGTGGGTTTTGTTCCTTTAAAAGGAGAAGAAAATCAGAGAAAAAAGGGGGCATCTCTGCAAACTGGAAAGGAAGGAAGAAAGAAAAGCTGAAAAAGGTCAAAATTGGATTAGAAGAAAAAGGAAAAGGCTAGTTCTCAAGCTATATCAACAGGTTGATATAAGTTCTTTTGGATTATTGCATCAGAAGGGTATTAGTAAAGGTACTTGTTCTAATCTTTTAACACATTACTGGGCTGTACTTTGTATTTTTTTTTCATTCGATGTTGCACCAAAAAGAATAAAAGATTGAATTGTTTGTGGATTAAAACTTAAAATGAAGAAATGAAATTTAAAGTTTATACCCTTGGGTTGTGTTACCGGTTCTATTGCTTAGTAATTATTTTAGCCTTTATTAATCATTAGCCTACCAAATGTTTGATATTATTTTGACATTGCTTACGGGAGTAATGAAGAACCTTGAATGATGATAGGCAATATTGCTTACTTGAATGAGAGAACTTGAATGTTTGATATTATTTTAAGAGTTTCTAATTTTGTAAGAAGATCGTGACAAGAAATTTCCATGGTTGCCGAATCTGGTTTTGATTTGGTCAAAAAAGAATGTTTACCTTTTATGATGTCATGCATTAATGTTAATATTTTATATAATGTGTACATGTGTATGAACATTAGTTTTATTTATCTATGTTGTAATCGAGCTCCCTTAAAGGTAACTTAGTTTTATTTATTTATTTATTGTTTTATTTATTCGTTTATTTTATGCATTTATTTTACGTATTTTATTTATTTATTTATTATGTTGGCATATTTTTAAAATCATATAGTATTTTGTTTAGGGATCACTTTAATTTTTACGTGGTTTAATTAAATTAGAGCCTTTTAGGGTTAGTCACTTTAACGAATCAATTTAATTAGGGAGATAATTGTAGTAATGATGGTATGTTAATCATATACCTCGGATACACTAAACGGTCGGTGTTTTGACGTACCATGATGTTGACCTAAAGAGTGTACCTTGGTATCGAATTGACGTGCTATTAAAACCTAGAATTCGATAAAATAATTTAGGTTTAGAATTAAATAAAATTAGGTAAATATTAGAAACATTAATAGTATTATTAATTTTGTTAGGTGTCAAGATGGTAATGTCCGAGCATTCGGATGTTATCATAATACACTTGGTGAAATTAATAATTTAATAGGGTCTAAATATTTAATTAATGGAGCCTCGTAGGTTAGAATTTAAAATGAACCAGATAAAGAACCGATCATGCATTTAAAACCTTTTGGGCAGAACTTATATTTCTTTAAATACGAGTCTAGGTTTTCTATCTATAGGACGTCTTATTCAAGCTTATATTTAAAAGAAATATATTTTCTTATTCAAAAGGATATTCTTATTCGAACGATATTTATTTAACAATGACGGATTAAATTAATATTATTATTTAAATTACCGAAATACCACGTGTAATTAAAAGGTACCGATCTCGGGCGCTCGTAAGGGTCGTCCTTACGCGTAACCGACTCCCGAACCTAAATTGTCTTACAAAGAATCTCTGGTTTGTTTTATGGTGTATGGCCTACCAAAGTGGCCGGTGGCGACTTCAAATCGATTTTAAAATTCAAATTAAATGTTTTTAACAAGGCCCCGATTTTCACAATTCACGATTAAAAGCGATAAATCCCAATTTTTCAAAATCAACTCGCCAGGCTATTTTTCACACTTTCGGTTTTAAAATGGTCGCGACAGATACTCACTCAAGGATACATCCGGACCATCACTCAACATACTCATCAAGCTAATGGCCGTTGAATCACTTGTCTTTGCTCCCTTCTTTGCTACACATGGTGGACTGCTGAGGAAGCAAACATCGGCTAATGGTCCATTGATCCCCGAATGATCCCGGTTCATCTTTTTCAGTTCTAGTTTTAAAGTATAATTACTCTGTAGCACATTGACTCTAGAGACCATATCCCCTCAAAAGAAAAATTGGAAAATTAAAACTTTCCCTTGTAAAGGGTTCATAATGACATTGATTTTTTGCCCTTTCTCAATCCTATTTTGTCTTCTTGTCTATAATGATAATGCATGGATTAGTGAAACATTGCAGGAAAAAGAGGTCTTCTCTTGATTAGTAACTATTTTGATATATCAATGTGAAGCTTTCTTTATTTCCTTAATAATTCATCATTGGTGTCAAATCTCAATGTTTATGTGGATGCCAGTGAAAACAATCTGAAAAGAGTGAGGAATATTAAAGCAATGCTGCTTCTATAGGTTTCCTTCCTTGTTGGTAATACTGAAAGAAGATACTGACATAATCTTTCACTTTCTTGTATAATCTGGGATTTGTGTCATTGATGAGCTCTTCCACTGGTTGAATCTCTTGATCCGGATGTGGAAGGCAGAAAACAGCCAGAGTAATCCTCTCCTTCTCCGAGTTTGTCACCACTCGGTGCAATGGGCTCTTGAATATTCCATTGGTCATTATCTGTGTGCATAGTTCAATGTAAGTTGCATGTTCATTATGACATCTCTACTTAATGTACTGCATCAAAACTATGTGAAACTGTCATCTTCTAACAAAGAACTTCTAGTCGGTAGATTAGCATGGTAGTGCTGGATATGAATGTGTCTGACATGTATGTTTATTTTTTTCTGAAGTTTTCAATATCCATGCCCTATATGTGTTGGTCATTACCTCTACTTGGTCACCGACATTGATCAGAAGTGCTTGAGGCACGATTGGAACGTTAAACCATTGATCATCTTTCAGGACTTGAAGACCTTCCACTTCTTTGTCTTGCAAGAGCAGAGTGATTGCTGATCCATCCGCATGAGGTTTAACCCCAAGAGCTAGATCAGGCCTTGGACATATAGGATAGAAGTTGAACCTTGCATGCATTGATGCTTGGTTTCCGTATTGTTGCAAGAACTGGTTCTCCTCCAAGTTTAGTGACCTTGCCATTGCCTTTAAGATGACTTCCAGGATCCATGGTAATTTCATTGAATATTCATGCAAGATTCCCCTGTGACACAGATAAGACAAACTTATTTAACTTGTTTCATTGCCAATTTTCACTCGGGTCAGGTTCCTAGGGGCTTAAAGGAGAAAAACAAGTACCTGAAAGATTCAGGATTTTCAGGCCAAAATTTGAGTGTTCGTTTATCATCCGGGGTCAATACGAGAAACAACCGATCATTCCAATCGAGTATTTGACTTTCAGATAAGATCATGTCGTTCCCGTACCCTTCGATACTGCCGATTTCTCTAGAGTATTTCTTCTTTTCTTCCGACGGAAGAGCAAAGAATTGGCGAGCAACTTCTTGCAATGTGTCCAGAAATGCACTTGTAATGCCATGATTGATTGCCTGAAACTCGCAAAACAATTCTCAGGTTTGAACTTTGAAGTTAGCTAATGCTTTAAGTAGATCCATGATCGAGTTTCGAAACATAGCCGTAACCAGCTCAGATCTTATGCTTGATCCTACTCCTTTCAATGGTTTATGATTATGACTTTAAAATGATGAACTGCCTCTAGAATCTAGATATCCATGGCTACTGAACTAAGGTAAATTGTATGTAGAGAATTGTGACAAAAACCAGACCTGAAAGCAACCACAGGAGCTGAGAGCCGATCGAAGTTTCTCGAGTTCTTCTCCACCAGTAGATGAAGATGCAAGGAGTTGAAGATCTACAGTAGGTACATTCAACACAGGGAAAGGGGCATCAAGAGCTCCACCTCCAATGTCATCAGCTTTATGTATGTATCCTTCGGGGACTTCTTTACCGTCGATAGCTGCCAGTTCCTGCACAGTCTTCGGTTGCGGTTGAAGCTCGATAGGACGGAGTTGTTCAGCTTCGGCCATATTGCAAAACTGAGATCCCACGGTTCAAGCCTGTTCTTGGTTGAAGTTGTATTATAATATGTATCCACTTGGTTCATTAGTATATAGAGAAACATTTGCTTCTAAAAATTTCTTGGATTAATTATGCAGATAGTCCCTTGACTATAGGATATGTTTTGATTGTGTAAGGTTATTTGTCTTGGAAGGAAAGACAGATATTGAGAGTTAATCTTTTAAAATTTAAATTACTACTAAATTAAAATAACGTATAAATATTAAAAATTAAATTTATTATCATACAAAGTTTATTAACTACTAAATTTAATCGAAATGGACCAGTTTATAACTTTTTCGATTAGTTGGGTGCCTATTTTGTAGGTTTTATAATTGGGTGATCTAAATAGAAAGAGCCCTATACTTGAGGAACTATCCATATAGTTTACCCAGATATCTTTAGTTTATCGAGATCCTAATGACATCATTCATGACGTATGCCCTCTTCAGCTTCTAGGTAGTCGTATTTTTGCCAACATATTTTAGAGAATTACTGTAATTTTTATTTTATATTGATATTTGAATTTATATAAAATAAATTTATATATAAATTAAATTCATAAATGTATACTTTTAGTCATTAGAGAAAAAGTAATATTATCGAGGATTATTATCCCATATATCAATAGTGAAAAACTGAAAGTTTTTATGAATATTTTAGTTTTAGAGTTTATAGGGTAAAATTTAGAGGTTTATTTTTTAAAAAAATAAATTTATAAATAGAGATTAAAATTTGAGGTTTACGATTATAATTTAGGATTTATAAGTTAAAATTTAAATCTTAACCATATTATTATAAAACAAAACCCTAACCTCCAAATTTGATTTATAACTCTAAATCTTAAATTTTAATTATTATCACTAAATTTTAAATCTTTATACATCACTAAAAACTACATTCTAAACTAAAACTTAAACCCTAAAACTTAGGGTTATAAATGCTTGTAAACATCGGCTAGACATTTTTTCAAACGGATGATATCTTTCGAATTTTTTTTCTTTCTGATTCCAGTCTTTATATCATGAAAAAGTTGAAAAATTATTTTTTATATTTTAATTTAATATTATTTATTTATTCTTCAAAATTTTGAAACTTTTATTTTTTTCATTTAAAGTTAAAATATTATCATCATTCTGTATGCTGCGTGAATATTGTTCATGCTTTTCAGATTGATATTTTTTAATTCATATAATTTAATAAATATTATGCAATGTTTGAGTCATAACTAAAAATCTAAAAAATTAAAAAATATATATATAACGCATTTGGTTGCAGAAGAATAAAATGCAAAGATTAAAAGTGAAATAAATTTATAAATATTTTTTTTTAAAAAAAAAAAGTTAAGCAGAGGGTAAAAAGAAAAAAAAAATTCTTCAAGAGTGAGAGGTGATTGCCCTACTCTACTAGGAGTGATAACGAGTCGAGTTCGAGCTTGGCCAGGTTTGACTCGGCTAAAAACAATATTATTAGGCTCGACGAGCTCGAATTTTTAGGATCGGGATCGATTCAGAAACAATACTATTGGACTCGGCTCAGGCTCGTTAGGTTCGACTTAGGCTCGTCAGGCTTGGCTCAGCTCGACTCAAAATAGACAATTTTGCTATAATTTTTTTTTTATAAAAGATAAGACCTCGTTAAATACCTTTTTCAAAAATAACACCAAAACGAAATTCAATATCGAGAAAGAGAAAAAAAATGGCCAATTTATTTTAGTATGTTATTTTTAATGAATTTCACTTATTTTATTTTATTGTTTTTTATTAAAAATACTAATTTTAGTGTATATGTAGCATATATATGTATATATAATATAATTATTCCAAATTTGTTCACGAGCTTTTCGAGCTGAGCTTAAGTAGACTTGGTTCGGCTCGTTAAAGTCTCAAACCGAACCTGAGTCCGAGTAACTCGCGAGTCGGTCAGGCTCATTATCGCCCCTACTCCTTATCCCCGTTTAGCTTCGTCCATGTTTGGTTAGTTGATCAAGATACTCATGTTAATTTTCACATTTTTTTAAAAATCACTGATTCTAAATCCACTATAACACTTCTCCCTAAATATAATTAAATAAGATTTTTCACAAAATAAAAATATAAAAAGTACAAAAACTAACACATTAACCATATTTGAGTACAAGTATTAAATATAC
Organism: Abelmoschus esculentus; assembly: GCA_035048815.1. Lineage (NCBI taxonomy): Eukaryota > Viridiplantae > Streptophyta > Magnoliopsida > Malvales > Malvaceae > Abelmoschus > Abelmoschus esculentus. Next base: position 8,963,878 of record JAUCBN010000002.1, on the reverse strand, counting down.
AACTTAAATATAGTATAGGGACTAATCACAAATTTTGGCCGATATGAATTTTTCAAATGTTGGGGACATAATTCAGTAAGATAATGAACAAAACTATTGAAAAGAGTGATTCCACTCCACTGGCTTCATTTTCTTTGTTCTTTTCCAATATTTGTACAGTATTTTAATGCAGTAAATATGCAGGTGGATTGGATTTAGACAGTTCATAGGTTATATTATCTCAAAGTGATAATAACTGGTGAAGGACACATCTTTCAAGACAACATGTTTTACTGTAAAATTCAGACTTTGACTACCAATCTAGAAAACTTGTATGCATTATTTTCTCAATTTTAAGCAGACATTGCCGCTCTTTCTTATCCTGATGCTGGAAGATTACATATTTTCTTTAATATGTACTTGTGTGGTCAACATGTACTTTATTATATTAGAGTTTTGTCAATGTTCGGTAATATTCGACACTATAATACTATTGACGGATATAACCTTATATCGAGAAGGAAATAAGAGATTTGAGATATAAAAGTAATGAAGCTATATATGTCTTTTGAGTAGAAGTTAATGATTCTGTAATAAGTGTTATTAGAGCGACTCGTTAACTGTCCAATTTTACACCGAATGCGCGCCATGAGCCTCGACAGGAAGGTCTACTATGCACCTTGTCATCTGTCCTTGTTGCGCTACGGGTACTTTTCCACTGCTGTTGTGGCACTTTATGTTGTAGTTCACCGAATTATATAATTTACTGTGTGCGAAAACAGTCTTTAAATCAAAACAAAAAGTGAAAAATTATTGCAGGATTCTTTTGTTCTCACACACAACCAGTTGTCGGTATGACAAAAGACAGATTTTTGTTGTACCAAAGAAGGGCAACAATCTTCAACTTTTTGCCGGTTAATACAACCGGAGTTTGTCTCTTTGGTTGCTGCGTAGTGGTAAGATTATTTTTATTCTCATGCATCAGTTAATCTATATATGCATATAAACTCTTCTTCGATGTTACTCGGACTTCGACGTGGTGTCAAACTCGAACATGTTAAATAATTTTCAATGTTTTCATGTATTTGAAAGATTCTTGAAGTGTCAATGTGTTAAACATAGATAATTGAAGAAAAACAATGACTTGCAGCAACATGATTCTGTAAGGAAAACAGAGATGAAGAAAGCAATCTAGTGTTTCTGGAGAAAAAGGTATGTTGCATTATATTCTTCATTATGGAGAAAAATAATGAAATATTTGTAACATGTTCTATCTCTTATTTGAACAACCAATCGCTAAAAGGAACCGGTTTTAGTCCCCTCTACCGCTGTACCTTGCAACCAGCGACAGTAACATCAGGCATGTGAACGAATGCAATGGATAAAGGAGCAACGACGATCGGCTTCGCCGAATTTACATGTAAAGGCTCCAATGGAGGTATGTTCCCCAAAGAATTAACACTTAAAATGTTTCCATTAAGTAGCACGGTTTGACTCTGCAAATTTCCGTCTTTTGCTGTTAGATGGTATTCCTCTCTTCTTATTTTTGCATTGGTGCCTTTAGGCAGCTTGATAATCGTTGTTTCATGGATTCTGTGCTTATGGTGTGAAGTCCGAGACCGGTGCTTGTGTCGCAAGGTCATCGTACTATTGAATGCGAGCTTTGCCTGGACCGTAGTGCTGTTGTCTAGGTTGATCAATAGTAGTGTGATGCCTTTCTGCAAGATTGGAACTTTGGTCAAACTCTGAGGAAGGTAAGATTACTTGCTTTCAAAATTGCATATGATATGATTAACTTACTGATTGTTTTGCGCAGTGGGTGTATGAGCGGATTTTTTCAGCCCCGGCGAAGCTTGTCGAGAGAACATTTCTTCCCATTAGCCGGTGCCAAAGAAGAGCGCTGCAACAGAGAAAGCAGAACATTATCAATATCCCAAATAGATAGACCTCGAGTCTCGTAATGAAAGCAAAATAACCTGTAGTAGTCTGGATTTGGTTCAAAGTTGGTGGTGTTTAGTAAACCATAATTTCCACCAACCAGTGATTGCCTGCAATACGTTTTCGTATCATACTTCGATGCCATGCCGAGCTGATCTAAGTACCTGCAGTTCATGTCCCAGGTAATATGAATCACAAATCTTTCAGACCGGAAGGTCTAAAGCTTCGGGATACCAAGGTATTGCCACTTTACCAGAAACTGAACACAAATGCATTTGTAACAAGATTATGGCCACTGTTGTAAGCTCCTCCAGCCTCACCCACCCAGGCAACTGCTGAAGTCGAAGAACTCTTGATGATGTTATGGAGGCCGCTGAATGTTCCAGACTCACCGTCGAGAACAGAAGGATCGAGAATCTTTTCGACAAGATGGTCATCAACTCCTACACAGAAAAAATTGTCAAGTCTGAAACTTCCTTTCATGTCTTAAGCTCCTAAAAGATTCAAATACTAGATTGTACAAGGTGAATCATACCTGGTCCAAGGTTGTATATGTGGTGAGTGACAACATCTACAGATCCGGTCGTCTTGTTTATGTATGCTTTGAACCAATCCGAGTCATAAAACCCACCAGGCGCAATAATCAACGGCTTCAAATCAACATTCTTGTATACATCCTGCACTACCCTATGAAGAGCAGAGGTGTCAGCTGCATACTGATTCGCCGAGACCCGAGTTCCAACCCCGTTCCCACACAATTCATTTCCTGACAAGCAAAAGATAACAAACATAACTCGTTTTGCTCTAACTACCATACATTATAGAGAATTCAGACATTTATCAACAGTTACCTAACTCCCAACCATGAATGGTATAATTCTTTCCAACAGTGTAACGAATGAAAGATTCGGCATTGGTGTAGTTCCAAGCACCTACGGCTTCACCGTTGGAATCTATAGTTCGACCAGCAAGAGCATTTAATCCAAAAATAACCTTAGCCCTGAATTATGAACCAGATGAGCTAAATTAATTTCAAATTAAACATTCATATTGGTGTTCATTATATGTGTATATATACATATACATATACCCTGCTTTCTGAAACCAGGAATTGAGATCATCCCATCTATTCATTGGTAAACATCCTTGTGTAAAACCAAACATCTCAGATGTGTTCTTGACAAACGAAGTGCAGGGTTGTTGATTGTCATGGGTGTCATAGATGACCTTATCTTGTAATGTGCCGCCCAATCTAATCTTCAATGGCGAAAAAGCTGGAAAACACAGGCACTGATAAGTAAGTAAATAAACAAATTAAGATAAAATATCCACTGAATGAAAAAAAAATGCCTTACCTTTCACGGCATTCAAAAAAATATTTTTACTGAGATCCTGCAAAAGGAAAGAAAGATGAAAAAGAAAACATCTCAACAACCACTTTTAAACTGGGAAATAGGCTTTCCAGATTGAACAGAATCACCCTTTCAAAAGTATGAAAAAAAGAACCCATTTTCTCTTTAGAAAAGCTTGATTTTCCAGGAAACTGATGAACAGAAAGATACACCAAAACCAAAGACAAAACGAGACTGGAACATTAAAAAACATGCTTGGTCGATTTGCAGACAGAAAAAGAGACACATACCAGATTGAGAAGACCGGCAAGACCCCAACTGCATGTACCATAATCACATTTCTCAGGAGGCCACCAATCCAACGTAGCACACACGAAATCCTCATCTATTCTACCAATGGGAGCTTTCCCATCAATGAAAACAGTTCCTTCAACCGTTGCATTAGCAGCCTGTGAACTCACAAAACCCAAAAAAACAAGACAAACCCAGAGACAAAAACCCATTGGCCAAATCTGAAAACCCATCTTGGGGATCAACAGGAAAAGAAAAAAAAAGTTTTTAGATCTTAAAACTCTTTCAATGTGCTATAAATGAGCATGGAGTTGAAGATGTTAGCTTCCCAACAGGGTTTCCCATACAAGGCAAGAGTAAAAGATAACTTTTTTTGTTCCAAAAAATAAAATACTTTTAAAAGCAATCGAACATTAGAGAGGATTATATTATATATAGATGGAAATGGAGAGAATCGAGTTAAGCTTGTAATGGTTAGCTTGCCACCAACGTTTAATTAACTTAGCAGTTTAGCATAAAGTGAAGTTTGTTGCACAGGTGGGGCCATTAATGTGCTGTTGTTACCTACGAACTTTGCTTTCCCTGAGGAAAACGCAAAGGTTTTTTTAATCATCTATATTCAACCGGTTGGTTTATTTAAAAAGTAAAGATGGTAAAAGGGTTGATTTTACTTCGAGTCCTATCTTTTTTATTTTAATATATTTTGGTTTATTTTGTTTTTTAAGGGAATTATACAATAGTTCAGGTCCTATTTTTTATTTTAATATATATTTTTTATTTTGAGTTGTCTTTAGTTCGGGTTCATTTGGTTCTGTTGAAAATCGATTTGGGTTCAACTAGAATTTAGACCGGTTCGAGTTTTGGGTCAAATTCATATCATCACATTCGGATCAATTTCAGGTCTATATTCAGATAAATCTAATTGATTTTTCGGTCCTGGATCAAATTTGTCAGATCTAACTAAAAGGAAAAGTATTAAAAAATATTTGGATTTGAATGATCTGATTTGTTACTATCTCGATCATGATTTTCCTACCCACAGAGGGAAAGGTCTTTCTTTCTGGGTCGTTTGTGGGTAAGGAGGGATTTAAACCCCGACACTGTAGTTCGTAATCACATGCTCTAATCCTCTGAGTTACAGGCCCCTTTATCGACCCAATAAAAAGATTAAAATAGTTTTATTTAAGAAAAAAATACCTTCTAAGTCGGCTAACAGACTTGCCATTTTCCGAGTCAAATCCGAATAACAAAATATTAATTTTTCAGATACCCAAACACTAGAATAATTGAAAAATAATATTTTTTATATTTAATAAATACACATTTTATATTAAAATAATACTATATTTTAAAATAGTTTTAGATCGAATAAATATATATTTTTATATTAAATTAATAAATATATATTTTTATATTAAATTAATAAATATATATTTTATATTTAGAAAACAAATATTTTTATATTTAGATATTCAATTACTCAATTTTATAGGTATCCATAATATTTAAATACCTAATTAACGATATCCAATAAATCCGGATCAAAACACAAACCTGCCAAACTATTACCCAAAAACTTTGGTACCATGTATTTTGGGTACCCTAAAATTTAGATATTCAAATTTGAATATCCTAATTAAAAGAATTTTTAACTTATTTTTTAATTCATAATATTAAAATTTAAATATTTAATCTTATTTAAAAGATGAAACATTTTACTCCTTCGGACCAATTTATTTCTAGTAAAACAAGCAAAGTTAGGGATAATAATATAATCCGAATGTGATTCGAATATGATTTAATCAGGAGAAAAAAAATTGATCCAAATCTGATTAAAAAAGTCTGATTCTGAATTTAAAAAAAGGTTCGAATCCTAATAAGAGGTGGATCAAATATGGATATTTCTATAATCCGATCCGAATTCAATCTAAATCCATATCCGATATGAATCCGATTCATATATAAACTCGAATAAAAATATTTAAAATTTTTAAATTTAAAAAGTTTGAGTTATTACTTTAATTTGTTTTATATTAAATTGTAATATTTATCGAGATTTGTTTGTGCTATAAATTTAAAAATATTTATTTAATATTTTTTTTTCATTTAAACATATTTATTTGAGTTGTTATTTTAAAAATTAATTGAATTTTGACTTTTGAATTTGTATTTGGATTTTAGATATTTTATTGAATTAGATTTGGATTTATGTAGATAGACTTAAATTCGGATTAAATTCCTTTGAAAGTCCAATTATTAATTAAATTAGACTTGAACTTTACAAAGTCCGATCCAAATTCAATCTATTTTCGTTACAAAACAAAATTTTTTAACCAATCAAATTAAAACAAAACTGAATCCGAAGGTTGTGGGATCCACTGTTCTGTAGAAACCCTTAGCAACAAGCAAGAACAGAACATCTACGCCGCAAACCCTGGTTGGTCTCGTTTTTTTTTTTTTTTGGTAAAGTGATACTTTATTATAGAGGATAATACTATAGACTTTAGAGACTTTAGGGTTAATCATGGATTATTACCTCGAGACCCCTTAAAACAAAACCTCTGTAGATTAATATATACTTAATGCTCTACTTATATTATAGAGCACCGAACAAAAATATATATTTTAAACACTTTATTATTAGTATATTTATTTTCGTACCATGATATATTTATATGTTATTTAGTTGAGATTTCGAATAACGTGTATTAAAAAAGAAAGAAATGGTTTTCCCAACGAAAGTTATGATCTTTTTTTTTTCTTGGGTTTGTTACTTTTCTCATATTATATATGCTTATAATTATTTTAGATAAATTATCGTTGATTTTAATAAAATTTATTGTTAATATGTATTATTGTATTATCGTTGATTTTAATAATTATTTTAATAAAAGTTATGTATTATCAGAAATGAAATCAGAATTTAGGGTTTAACAAAATATAAATATTTAAAAATAGAGATAAATTTATTAATAAATAAAATGTATAAGGAAGTGAAAATCTAAAATTATTATTATATCATACCATATTTTAATTTTAATGGTAAAATTATAATTTGAATTTAATCACTTAATTATAACTTTTAAAAGAAAATTGAAATGTTTATAATCAAATTTAATTAATTGTAGTGTATTTATCCAAAACAACTCTAAACAATTAATGATCAAACAAATCGAGATAATTTTTTTATTTATTGTTAAGTTTTTCACCATTATCATACCTTTAATCAATGTTCATTGAAATTATACAATACATTTAATGAAGATAATAATGTTCATTAAATGAACTATTAAGTCGTGCCATGAAAAGAAAAAGAATTTTGTTATTTTTAAAACAATTTGATTTCAAACACTTCGTTTATATAGAATGTAAGTTTTGAAATTGTTAATAATAAAAAATAAATATTATTATATGATATTATAATATTAAAAAATAATATTACTGAAATATGATTTATGTATTTAAATTTAATTTTATAAATAACTTATTTTAATTAGTTATAAATATTTAAAAGTTAATATTTTTATATCAAAATATTAATAAGTTTATATATATATATATATAATATTTTTAAAGCAATTCTTTTTTTTACTTTACAACACAAAACTGGTAATTTGAATATTTTTAAAGCAACTTATAACACCTTGATTCTGATTTGAATTCAATGTACTCTATTCAAGTCACCTAAATTGACCCATCGTATTTTTAATTTAAAACCTTAAATTTAACCATTTTCAAAACATAAAATCATTCATAATTTTATGTAGTTAAATAAACACTTAAAAATAAGTTTAAAAAACATGAACAAAAGCAATAATTCCGAACGTTGAGTTCACAATACTCAATAGTACATTTCTATTGTACTACAATTCGTGATTATCATAAATTAAATATGCAAAATAAATATAGTTTAAAAATCATAGATAAAGTTTCACTATCTATGGGTTATTATCTAACTTATACCGACTAGAGTTCTTAGATCACATATCACAAGGCATCCTTAAATCTATAAAAAAATTTACATGCTTTACAAGGCTTCAAAAATAAATACTCAAGGTCACTCAATCCCTTGAGACTAAAACATTCATAAGCTACCGCACAAGGCACACAAGGCCATTATATATGTGCCTCATCAGATTATCAAGGCAAAACACACAAAGTTAAACCATAAATCTAGAGTGAGGTTCGAGGTCATACAACATCGAAAATGTATATTCTGAGCGATACTCGGGGTCACATAATATCGAGAATATACGCTCTATACTCTAAAATAACTTAATGAGACTCGAGGTTATATAATGTCAAAATTGTACACTATATACTTAGACTCCCCCTCAAGTATCTTCAAATGAGATCTGGGGTAACATAACGTTGAGAACGTGCATTAAACATTTTCGAGTATGGTCTTGCAACAATCATATTGGGTATCTGGATCTCATCAATCAAGGTAAATCAATCAATCAAATGACTACCCAAAATAAAAAAATATGATCCAATGATCACCATATGGTCACTAAGTCAACATATTCTTTATTTTATATTATCGAGTTATTAATTCATTATGGATGAGTGTATAATTAATTCCACTTATTGTCTCTATTAGTCTATGTTATCTCATTAATAAGAGTGACTCATCCAACAAATGCTCACATGGAACACAAACATCAATATAGCATCAGACGACGCTATAGTTGCTAACTAATTATGAGTTACCTAATTCGACTAACAAGTTCTTACATATTGTGCTCATAAATAAAGATAAATTCTCATTTTTTTTCCTCATTTTTATAATTTATTTTATCATATTAGAAACCCATTAGACCACCCTTCTCAAATTATCAATCCTTCAAACTCAAACTCATATTTTTGGATAAATTATTTAGTTGGTATTGAAACCCAAATTCGTGTACCGATATAACACTTTTTGTATCGATACATGCATCAAGCATATTGATACACATGTTTTACAAAGTAAAAAGAAAAAAAAAACACATTTTGTATCAATACTCAAAGCATCGACCTTGTATCGATACACCTTTTGTATCAATATGTTCTTGTGTATATGGACAACCAAATTGAATCACATGCCAATATTCTCTTTTATAATCTCAGGTGTTCATAAACTGAAAAACAAGATACTAGTATGAGCACACGATCCAATAATTAAAACTCTAAAGCTCAAAAATCACTCAAGACCCTACCAAACCCTTAAGGTTATTCCTCACATCAATCTTACTTATTATGAAAGGTATTTTAGGTGATTTTTTACTATTTTTATACCTCATTAACATGAAATATGAAATATACCATTAAAGATAGTATTAAGCTCCCAACATCCGAAATAACCATCTAATCAAGTAAAATAATCATTTTATGATCCTCAATAATCCTATAAAGATGTATTGACCTTTAGTAAGAAATTCATATTTAAGCTTCCAATCAACACCCTTGAACTTTCTCTCTTGACCCAAGAAAATTATAATTTTCTTAAAGTTGTTGATAAGGAGATCAATGATAACTCCGCAAAAAGGCTATATTTAGAGCCTTTTCACTTAAGTTATTGGTTGTCTCTAAGTGCATATAGGATCATTTAGATACATTTAGGATCATAACATTGCATTTGGTGGTTAGTTATGCCTTGGCATTTATGGTGTGGTAATAAATGCTATTTTACGGGGAAGGTTGTGTTGTGGTTGATGATTTACAGGTAAAACAAAGCTGGGAGCAAAGGAGTTTTGTCATGAAATTTGCATAAATAAAGCAAAGGAAAAATATCATGGCAAATATGGAGACATCTAGAGCTATAGGAAAAACAAGAAGATATTTTGAGAGGAGTGCCAACTGTGCTATACGTGAGGCTGGCCATAATCACCTTGGAGGGGACCACTATCACCTAGCAGAATTGCCATCATGTGAATGGGGGTGAAAAATAGAATTTCCCTAAACCCTAGGGTTTTCACTTCCCACTTTATAAGGAATGGTGACCTAAGATGATTTTGTAGATGATTTAATCTTTACTTTTTATAAATATATTAACATACTATGTGTTTGTTTATTTGCTTTTCTAATTGTGTTTAATCATTTAAGCTTATAAGAGGCATGAGAGTGTCCTTTGTTTATATGCACTCTAGGTGTTCGAGAGAAACTTGTCCATAGATCCTTAGTGTTCAAGAGAAACTAAGGGAGGATCAACGTGAACAATGGATTCTAGACTGTAAATAGAGCCTAATCTGAGCTTAGGTGCTCGAGAGACTTAAGTGAGGGTTTCAACAACTAAAAGGAATGTGCTTTGTCGATAGGCTAGATGTCACTACTGAGACCGAAAGGAGATGTCGTGGCATTTTAGACTGTCAGGTTCCTTTGGCTCGAGAGAGAGAGAGCACATTAGGGAACTCTATCGAGTGAATAGGCCGCATAGTATCTAGTTGTTTTTAGAGTGAAGTTAAGTAGTCCATAAGAAATCCACCAGTCATTCCTAGTAGAGCTCATCAATCGAGGATTATTACATCATATTTCTTACTCATGTTCTCTCAGTTAGCTTTTGACTTGGCATTTACAAAGTGTTTAGTCTGTTTATTTATTCACTTGCAATCTCACTTCCATACTTCTCATATTACTTCCATACTTCTACCATTCCATCACCTCCCATTCCATTTTGCCTTGACAACTTTAATTGCTTGCTTGCTTGCATTCTTAAATTGCCATAACATTTTCACCATTACATCCTCACCATATTCCACCGTACATTCACACCATTTGTCACGATATTTCCAACTGTATATACCATTTTACTTATTTTCCTTTTAGTTAGTGACCTTTTTTGCCTTGAAAAATAGACTTAATATTTTCTCTTGATCCTCGTGGTAACGATACTCACTCACCCTTTATTACTTGCATGATTGTCTATACTTGTACAAATTTTTGCGTGATTTATAGCATTACACAGCATAGACCAAGTTTTTGGCACCGTTACCGGGGATTTGGCGAGTAAAAGTGTCAATTTTATCTTGGTATTTTCATTTTACTTTGTTTATTTTTTTAGTTCAGTTTTACTTGTTCTATTTGTTTTAGTTTTTAGGGTTTTTCCTAGTGCATGACTTGAAGGTCTACTGACGGACCTATTTTTGGGCTTGAAGGTGCTCGATGAATAACCGATTAAACTCGCCAAGTGGTGGAGAAGTGGTTAATTTGGGTGGATATGGTGGAAGCAAAAAGATAGACAATAAACACAAGGATTTAGAGTGGTTCGGCCACGCCTACATCCACTACCTTAGCTTCCCACTTAGGATTTCCCAAATTCACTAAGAATTTCGTCCTTTTGAGGCTATCCTTACAAACCTTGATTCAAAATCGAATCAAGCATCCAAAGTTTATAACCCGAACTTTGGGAATTCACTCAAAGAAGAGAAAACTTAGCAAACTTGTTTAATCCTTCTAACAAGGCTAATGTTTGCAATCTAAGTACTCACCCAATTCCTAATTACACTTGAGCATATATTGACAATTAAGCTCACAAGTGTTTGTCTATCCAACTAATAGGAAATTTAAGCACTAAGACAAATCTTTCATCATATTGTTGTTACAATTAAGCATTAGTCTTCTCTTGAAGCTTGAGGTTTCCTTTTATCATCCCAAGTGAGCTTCTAGCCGTTGGTGACCGTTGGGATTGGTTTGGAGCCGTTTGGAGCTGATTTCAAGGCTTATTTCTTCTTCTGGTGCGGATGGTATCGAAACACGTATGACCGGTATCGAAACAGCTGCTTTGGGAAATAGCCTTTGACCTATAGTTAAGAACAGGTATCGATACCAGTATCGATACCGCTCTTAGCCGTTGGGGTTTTTCATAAAATCGTTTATGACCATTGGCGGTATTGAAACAAGGTTCGAAACCAAACCTCACAGTGGTGAAAAAGTATCGATAACACTGCGATTTTGCCTTTGAAAACATGTCTTTAAAAAACAGGTATCGAAACACCTTGAAGGTGTATCGAAACACCTAGGTTAAAAATACTTCTTTGGTTTCTTTAAATCATTTAAAACATATTTAAAATCTCTCAAAAACATCTTAAATATATTTTTAAGTAGTTTGGAAATAAGAACCATTTTTGAAATCTTTTCAAATTAGTCCAAAACTATTTTTCAATTATTATATCAAAACATTAGTTCTACACCTATCTATCCATTAGTGCCTGAGATTGAACGATTGTTTCGACAAAGAAGACGTATTCAGCATAAAAATAGAGCCATGTAAGGTGTTAAAAATTAGGGTGTTCCGAATCAAGAACCAGTAGTTTCAAATGTCGTGGCAAATCAGAATGCTGCTGCCCCTAGACCGAGGGCTATTGAAGATCACTTAAATCTTATCTTGGACGATTTTAATCCTGGCATTGTGGCACCAGAAATTCAAGCTACTCGCTTTAAACTCAAGACTGTCATGTTCAATATGCTAAATTCTATTGGGCAATTTGGTGGTATGCCTCACGAAGACGCAAGGCAACATATTCGTACTTTCTTGCAAGTTTGTGACTCATTTCGACAACAAGGAGTGCATGAGGACGTGTTGAAGCTCAAACTATTCTTTATTCCCTAAGTGGCCGAGCAAGGGCATGGTTGAGTGGAGTACCATCCAATTCGATGGAGTCATGGATTGATCTATGTAAGAGCTTTTTATTGCGGTATAATCCACCAAATCTCAACACTCAGCCTAGAAATGACATTATTTCTTTCCGACAAGGTGACGACGAGTCAATGTGCGAATGTTGGGATTGTTTCGAAGGTGTACTAATCATGGTTTTCAAGATGAACTCAAGTTGTAATGTTCTACAAAAGAGTCAATGCACCCACCAGAATGATGTTGCATGCCTCGACAAATGAAACTTTGCTAGACAAATCACCCAAGAAGGCATTCGATATTCTTGACAGAATTGCCAACAATGACTACGAATTTCTTTCTAAAAGATTTGGAACTAAGAGGAAGGCACAAGGGGCTTTTGAGCTTGAAGCTAAGGACTCATTATCCTCCCAACTCTCAGCTATCACCAATATGTTGAAGAACATGCAACGTTCCAATGAAGTGAAGAAAGTGAAGATGGCTAATTCAGCTTGTCTGTTATGTCATGGCAATCACCATGAGAGTGAGTGCCCAGGGAATTATGAGACGGCTAATTATTTGGTCAATTTCAATAGATGAAACAAAAATCCCTATTCCAACACTTATAATCCAAGATGGCGACAGCATCTGAATTTCTCATAGGGAAACCAAGGATCCAGCAAACCTAATCCGCAAGCTTGGAATCAGAATGCTAATGATCCCTAAAATTTTCAATCGAATATGCCTTGGCATAATTCATACAAGGGGGCATCATCATCATCTAACACCAGTTATTTGGAAGCAAACATGCAGAATTTATTCTAAGTACAAAGACAATGCTTCAAGAGCATACAACAACTATCAAGAATCAAGGCACGTTATTACAAAGCCACAATGCTTCATTGCAAACTTTAGAAAGTCAAGTTGGCCAAATTGCCTTGACATTATAGGAACGTCAGCCAGGACGTCTACCAAGTGACACTGAGGTCATTAAGTCACACAATAAAGAGCAATATAGTGCAATCACACTAAGGAGTGGCACACAAATTAATCAACAAGATAAGTTGGGGGGAAGAGGAGTGAAGATCCTATACCCAAACCTGTGCATGAAGAGACAGTAATGCCTGAGCAAATTCTTGAGGAGAAGGACAAGAAGGAAGGTTTGACAAGTGAACCTACTAAGGGATCTAGCAGAAATATCACGGCAAAAGTAGTTCCTACACCAGCAGTGGAAGAAGTTAGATCCCCACCACCCTTTCCCCAGAGGCTGAGGAAGCATAATTATGAGGTTCAGTTCAAGAAATTCGTCGAAAAATTGGATCACTTGTATATCAATGACTCATTCTTGGAGGCAATTGAGCAAATACCCACTTATGCCAAATTTCTCAAGGAGATAGTTACGAACAAGAGGAAAGTGGAGAAGTTTGAGACAATTGCTACAGAAAAAGAGTAATTTTCTACATTGAGCAAATTTTCATTAAAGAAGAAGGATTCAAGCAACTTTATCATCTCGTGTGCTATTGGAGACACATTTTTAGGGAAGGAACTTTGTGATCTTGGATCAAGTGTGAATCTCATGCCTAAATCAATTTTTGTGAAGCTTAGCATGGGAGATGCGAGACCCGCCACTGTTATTTTACAACTAGCCGTTCGTTCTCATGTTTAACCTAAGGGGAGATCGAAGATGTCATAGTGAGGGTGGAAAAATTCGTGTTTCCAGTCGACTTCCTTATACTTGATTGCGAGGTTGATGCTAATGCACCCATCATCTTGGGGAGGCCTTTCCTAGCAACCAGTCGCATTTTCATTAATTGTGAGAAGGGTGAGCTTACTATGCGAGTAGCAGATCAAAGTGTGACCGTGAATGTCAATAATTCTATTTTCCATTGGAAGTGCAACATTTTAGTCTACTTTTAGCTAGACAACACTCAAGTTTTGAATCGCTTAATTTTGAGGAATTTATTCCTCCTAAGCTTTCTTTACTACACGCACCCAAGTTGGAGATGAAGACTTTGCCACAACATCTTAAATATGCTTATCTAGGTGACGAGGAAACATTTCTTATTATCATTTCCTCAAGTCTTAATGCTGCTTAAGAGAAAAGTCTACTTGTTTTTTCACAGCATAAACAGGCAATATGATGGACCATGGCAGATTTGAAGGGGATTAGTCCTACCGATTGTTGTAATCAGCCAAGAACTTGGAAATTTCAATAAAGAACTTAATAATTCAGAGGTTTGAATGATTCTCGCCTCCAAATCAGATCCAACATCCTTTCAGGGTTTAAAAACAAGTAAAACCGTAGAAAAACAAAGAGAATTTGAAGAAAAAAATTATAGAAATTTAAACCAAAGAAATTTAATTAAAGGTATTGATTTTTACCTTGAAAAGATGATGAATACTAGGGATGGGCACGAAACCCGAACTCGATGGGTTCCGACCCAACCCAGTTCGATCTGGTCGGATTTTTTGTTGAAAAATTCGTGTTCGGGTCGGGTATTTTTCAAGGGTGGTCTGGGGTCGGGTTCGGGTTTATGATGAAAAAAATCCGACCCGACCCAGGACTAATAGTGTAATTTTCCCATATATATTTTAGGGATATTTGCAATAATGATCCCTCTTTATATATTTTTATACAATTAGATAACTAAAATTATTTTTTTACAATTAGGTCATTAAAATTAAATATTTTTACAATTAGATCCCTACATTTTATTTTTTTACAGTTTAGTCCCTAAAATTTTAAATTTTTTTTAATGATTCGGTTCGGTTCGGGTCAGATTTTAAAACTTAAAAATCGTGTCGGGTCGAATTTTTTTCACCCTAAACTTTGGTTGGGTTGGGTGACGGGTGGAGGGTATGATTTTTTGGGTCAGGTACGGGTGGGCCGAAAATCCGACCCGACCCGTGCCCATGCCTAATGAATACTCTATCTTGGAGTGTAATAAAACGAAAATAAGAAGAAAAAGGTGTTTTTAATGTGAAAATTGGTTTTAAGATTAACATAGGGAAATTTTGATTAGTTAGGTTAAAACATGCGATTAAAGGATGTTTTTATAGGCATATAGGAAGGTTAGATCAACTAGTATTATGATTGGATCAAATTCCCTTAAAGATTCAAAGTTTTGGCCTAATTACAATTTAGTCACTCGGTTTTCAATTTTTACAAAATAGTCACTAATTTCAAAATCTCAAGGTTTGAAGGGTCAATTTTCAAAATTGATTTGACTAAATTCAAATATATATCTAATAAAAATTTTAAAATATTTTCCACAATTTATTTCCATTAAAAACTAATTTTTAAGAATTTAATCCCGAACTAGGCTAAAACGATTAATCCAGTTTGACCGAACCTCCAAACCGTTCACCAAACTTCTAGGAACATTTTTGGGAGTTACAAAACAAAAATTTAGGCCCATTTTTTAGGGCGTTACAATAGGGATCCTTGATTGTTTTGGTGCTTTGTGATAGTTAGAACCTTGTTGTGTATTGATATGTTGCTTAGCTTATGAAAACATTTCGAGTGATGTATTGAAGACTATTTTGAATGGAGGATCCCGATGTTGTGTGGACGCAGGCCTCATTCAAAGATGCTCGATATAATATTCTGAGTATGGGACTTGGAGGATCTCGATGCTGTGTGGACTTGGGCCTTAATCATTGAGTGTAGGATCTCGATGCTATGTGGACGCGGGCCTCACTCTCGTAGTGAAGGCTCCCGATACTGTGTGGACGCGGGCCTCACTACTTTTTGATTTTTTTTATAAGTATATAATGTGTGCGATAGTATACATTCATGATGCCATGTGTTTAGGCGATCATGGTAGCACTATCATATCATGCATGATATCACATGTGTTGCATTGCTTTATTCATGATATGTGCAACTTTGGTCGAGTGACAATTTACCCACTGAGCTTCTGTAGCTCAGCATTTAAGAATGTATTTCCGTGCGTAGGTTAGGTGAAGATGCAAATCGGAGGAGCACCATCGAGGTTGGATCTTAGCATCGACTTTGTGTCAGAGTATAACACTTGATGTAATTGGTCTATGTACTTGTAGAATCTATATGTGTTGTAACTCTTGTTTTAATTTGGTTTGGGTCAAATGCTTTTAATAGTCTGTACTTATTTTGGAGATCTATTTTACTCTTTTGAAATACTCGTTTTTATTTGGACTTGAACTTAATGGATTTATTTTAGACTTGAATGATTTAATGGGCTTTCAAAACGAAAATTTTGTAATACGGGTTTTGGGCTGGAGACCCAATGTGACATCCGGGTTGAGGGTGTTACATTTAATGGTACTAGAGTTTAGGTTTAGTCGGTTCTAGGAAGTCCTCGGGGGTGTCTAGTGTGGTATTGTAACATCTTCTTCTCGGTTTGATAGGGAATCAGGTTGGAAAGTGCTACGGTTAAGAGTTCCGGTGGTTCGGTGTCATCTTCCGATGTTTCATGTCAACTTAGCTATCATTATTAGTTAAATGCTTATTAATTTGAACCTGAGGTAGTCCTTAAGGGATCTTATTTTTACTGGTCCAATTAGAACTATTAGTCCTTTTTAATGGCTTACAAAAAATCTTGATTAGTTTATGCTAAACTTACTAAGTACAACCACCGGTACCGAAACCTCTAGATATCGTTTTGATACCTATGTAAAGGTAGTTATTACCGTGATGACTGTTTCGATACACTGATTAATTATTTCGATACACGAAGACCGAACTAAATTCCTAAAGGTTTGACTTGACCAACTGTATCGATACGCCTTATAGCAGTACCGAAACAAAAAAATCAGATTTAAACCGTATGAATAACGACATCTAAAAATTACTCGGACACTTTCACTTCTATAACGAAACGGTTTTTCCAGGTCAACATTGGGCCTTGACTCAAGCCATAGATTGTCAAGTCGAGTCTTGTGTGGAGCTCGGGGATCGTGTTGGATTATGATAGACCTCGATTTGTCTTGTTGGGCCTTTCGGGTTTTTTGCGGGCTTGTTGTTGGGTTTAGCTTGTGGATTGTTTTGGTTAAGGGAGGGAGTAAAAGGGAGTAATTGAGCAATTACCCCTCAAGGGAGACAAAAGTTGATACCTTTTTTATTTTATGTAAAAAGTGATATCTTAAAAAGGTTTTCATCTCTTCTCCCTCTCCATCTTTTTTTCTTTCCTTCAAACAAGATAAAGTTGGAATCTTGTTAGTTTTGAGTGAAAATCTCGTTTTGGGCATCAAGGCAAAGTTGATCAATAGCTCGAGATCTTCTTATCAAGGTGTTCATCTCTTGGTTTAGAGGAGAAAGGTTTTGAAACCTAAAATCAAATTTTGGAGGTAAGAAAAGATAGGAAGAAGCTCAAATCCAGGTTTGTGCTTGAGGTCAGTACATCTTTGACTCTTACAGTTCATGTATCTCATGAAATATTGCCTTGCTTTATTGTCTAGTCATAGAATGCTTATATGGGGGTTTGGGAAGCTTAGAACCCTAGAAATGGTAGATTTCTTTTTAGGGGTTGTTTAAATATAAAACTATTAGGAAATTACCTTCTAAGCTTGTAATCACTAATTTTATCCGGGTCTAAACCGATCTTATTTTTTTTATTATTCACCTAACGGGCTAAATTTTAGATTTGATTTCTAATATTTATTTTTGTTTAATATTTTCTCAAAAATCCAAAAATATTATGTTAATATATTTATAAATATATTACTATCTTTTTACAATAAAAATGTGTACTTTTTTATTAAAATTAAAATCCCCCCAAAAGAACGTATATGTTTGCTATTATTTTTGTTATACAACTCAAAAAATCAAAAAAAATATTACTATATTAATATGTTGTTTTTAAACCCAAAAATATTTTGAAATTAAATATTATTTATGTAATTTCGGTTTTCCATATTTTATATTTACTTATATGTATATATTATTATCTCATTGTCTAATTTTCTTTTTATTATTATTATTATATCTTAATTGTTATTTATTATTAGTATATTAATTATGCTAAATAGGATTTATAAATAAATAAACCCAAATATAATAAATAATAAAGCCCACTTTAATTGAATTAAGTAGTCCAATAAATAATTAAATAGTAAGTCCAATAATTTTATTAATACAATCCATTTACAATATATATTAAACCCAAATATATAATAAATATGAGCCCAAATCTAAATTTAATTACAAGGCCCGTCCAATACAAGCTCATCTGCCCTAACATAATTAAAAAACCAAAACCCTAATCTAATTTAATGTTCCATGCGCAACTGCCTGGTGACCGTTGGATCTAATCTAGATCCAACTATCCAAATTAAACAAGGAAGAGTCCTCTGTTCTCCCTGCACGCGCCCACGCGCCAATGTTTAGAGTCTCCATACGCACGTGCAGTCCATGCGCGCGATCCTTAGACTCCCCGAGAACGATTCCTCAGCTTCCGACGCCGGTGGCCACATCTGATGATTCTTCGGTATCCACCTTACACAAAAGACAAAGGAAAATGTCAAGATTCGTACAACAATTTGCAGAGCAATATAAACCAATATTTCAGAATTCTCAAACGCGTTACAACAAATTCAGAGAGAATTTCAGTACGGTTTCGCCGAATTTCCAGAGGCGATTACGACAAATTCAAGATGAATTATAGAGCCCAAAACGAACAAATTTCAGATGCATTTCAAAGGAATTTCAACCAAATTTTCTAGACAAATAAAAAGGCCAAATCGACAGCAAAGACATCAAAAGGAGAGAAGATTAAAATTATTTTCTTTTCCCTTTTTCAATTCGATGTAAGGAACGATTATATAAACCGATCAAAACGTTGAAATGAGGGATCTCTCCCCACCTTTGGAACATCAATAGAAACTAGAGAAATTTTAGAGGTATCAACCTCTTCCTCTTTTCAGTTTTGCATCTAGTCAATCAAAATAGGGGTTAGGGTTTCGAATCCGAATTTTTTTAAACAAATAATTAATTTAATGCCACTTTAAACATGAAATTCCAAAATTTAATTAAGCGGTTATTTTGATAAAGGTACCAATTTTGGGCGGTTTTAAACGTTAATCTTGTTTTTAATCGTAACCGACTCTCGGACCCTAATTTATTCGAATCTCTGGTTTTTACGATGTCCGGTCTACCAAAGTGACCGGTGGCGACTCCAAATGTTTTCTAAATTGTTTTCCAAATTTCAATTTTTTATTTGTCTTTAAATTATTTTTAAAACCTTTCCCCAAATTTTCAATTTCTTTTATTTTAGGTTCTTTTCAAACCCTAATTTTTCTTTTTGATATAAATTCTTAATTCCTCTATTCTCCCAATTTTAATTAAAATCTTTCTAATTTTTTAATCTCCATTTTTAAATTAAATTCCCTAATTTTCAAATCATTTAAATATTCCCAAAACTTAGTTTCTATTTTTTCTTCTTTTTCAAATTAGTGACCTTTATGCTATTAAATCCGAAGTTTCTTAATTTTAGGGTTGCTACAGTTGGCGAATCCGCTGGGGACGTTTTTTTTACTAACGAGTCAAGCCTTGCTTTCAAATACCGCTTAATTAATTTTGGAAGTTGTAGAATAAAGTGACAATTAAATTATTATTTGTTTATTAATTCGAGGTTACTTTAACCCATTTATACCCATTCTTTTAAGTGGGGGAAAACACTAAGTGCTTTCGTAAGGATATTGTTCCTTCGTACGGGCCTAGTAAGTACCTTCGGGGCTCGACTACCCTATGCTTTCGTAAGGATATTATTCCTTCGTAGGGGCATAACGAAAGGGTCCCCCTAAATTGAACTCGATCAAGATGAGCCTATAATGGGTGACAATCGGGGGCCTTGCTACTCTTAGAAGAGGACAGCGAAGACAATTTGGATACCTCGTAGAACCAAAACTGCATATAGAGAACATAGAAAACCTACCCGATTAAAGCTATGCGGTTAACCTAGGTTCTATTAGATAAGATGTATAGGTTCGTTTTGTCTTCTATCTCGCTTGCATTTTTGCTTTATCATTCATTTATACAAACATTTCATGAAGGTGTTGATCTAAGTGGTTTGTCCAATTAGAGGTTTTCATTCTAGTTGGAATAGAAGAATAAGAGAAAAAGGGAAAATAGGAAAATTAGAAAGAAAAAGAATAATAGAACTTTGAGAGATGAAGAAAAGAGAAAAAGATAGAAGAAATGAAAAAAAAAGAAGATAAAAAATAGAAATTGAGAGAGTAAAAAAAAAAGAAAGAGAGAAGAAAATAAGAGAAATAGAAAGAAAAAAATAATGAGAAAAAATAAAAAAAAAGAGTTGAGAGAAATAGAAAAATTGAAAAGAGAGAAAAAAGAAAAAAAAGAAAAAAAATATATAAGAAAAGAGATGAAGAAAAAAGAAAAGAAAAGAAGAAAAAAAAAGACAGAAAAAAGAAAGTCGAGAGAATATAGAAAAGACAAAGAAGAGAGAAAATAGAAAAAAAAAGACGAAAAAGAAAGAAAAGAGAGAAAATAAATAGAGATAAAATAAAAGATCTCTTAAGCGATGAAAGTTGCTCAAAAGGTGATCACTAGTGTGATCAATACCTTTAATTGCATTCATGCATACATCTCATGCATAACATATATCATGCATTAATTAATTAAACAATAAGGTTAATTATGGGATCTCATGTCCTTAATCAGAGGTTTCGTGCTTACACCGGGAAGGACTAATGGAAGAATACTTTGCCAAGTTGGAAGCCGATCTTAAGGGGCAATTAGAGCGTAACCAAAAAGAATTAGCATATTCAATGATCAAGTCTCAACAAGACATGATGAAAGAAATTGCTCAATTGATGGGACTAAAAGACCTGCAAAGAAAATGTTCTGTTAAATACCTCTCATTTTCTCCCGTTTTTGTTGCCAACACTTCAAGACCTCCACAAGGAGTAGTAACATCATCTCTTCAAGCCGGTGCCTCTATCCAAGCCCCACCAAGTGTCACTTTCACTAATAAAGAAGATGTTGGGGAGGACATTCCAGATTTCGATGAGCTAGAAAAATTAAAGGCTGATTTTTAGAAACAATTAGAGGAAACCAAGAACGAGTTTGAAGAGAAGCTTCAAATAAAAGAGGATGAAGAAGAATGGTACGGGTTGAATGCCAACGAGCTTAGTCTGGTTTCAGGCTTAGAGATTCCGTATAAGTTCAAGACCCCAGAGTTTGAGAAGTTTGATGGGAGGACTTGCCCTACCGCACACATAACTATGTTTTGCCGAAAAATGGCAGGCTTTACCAATGATGAGAAGTTGTTAATTCACTGCTTCCAAGATAGTCTTGTGGGATCTTCTACAAGGTGGTACAATCAGTTAACCCGTGCTCAAATTAAGTCATGGAAGGATCTAGCCAAAGCTTTCATAGACCAGTATAAGCACGTAACCAACATGATTCCAAGTCGGCTCATGCTACAAGGGATGGAACAAGGGTATGACGAAAGTCTTCGAACGTATGCCCAACGTTGGCGTGATATTACAGCACAAGTACAACCTCCACTCAATGAAAGTGAGCTTTCTCAAATGTTTGTGGATACAGTAAAGGGAATGTTGTACGATCACTTGATAAGACACCCTCTCACTAGTTTTGCGGAATTGGTCGTGACCGGAGAACACGTTGAGTATGCCATTAAGAAGGGAAAGATAAAGAACCCTTATAGCATGGTTTCTCAGAAAGAAGAAGATTCTTCTGTTTATGTGGTGGGTTCTCACTCAACCAGTCAACCTCAGGGTCGTCCTTACTCTCAGTCTTCAGGATATACAAAACCTACAAAGGTGCTTCATTCGATTCCTATGACCTACATCGAGTTACTCCCAATACTCGTTAAGAAGAAACTCTTGACTCCTATACAGTCCAAACCAAAGGATCCTCCTTACCCTGAAGGATATGATGTCAATGCCATATGTGACTATCATATGGAGGGCACAGGACACACAACAGAGAATTGTGGAGCTTTGAAGAAAAAGGTTCAAGGACTGATTGAGGTTGATATCCTGAAGTTTTGAGAAAGAATAGAGGACATGAGATTCAGGGAGATTCTAATCTCCAGATTTGGATGTTCATTTTGCATCTTCTTGCATTTTAAGTTTTTCTTTCAAAGTAATGCATCAAATTAAGTTTGTTAATGTTTGCCCAAAAGTAGCAAATATCTTTTTGTAAGGGCTTATGTTTTCCATTTCAATGAAAGAATGCATCTTTTTATATATGTATTCCCTTTCTTCCCCTTAAAGTTCCTTGGATGTCACGTGCTTACAATGACTCAAATTCAAAAACTGTTGGAATGTTGTGATTACGATGGAGTATGATTCCTTTCTCATCAGCTCTGGTCAGTAAAGCAAGAGATATAAGATTACTACTCCTTCGATGATGTTCGGTGATAAAAAAATCTCCGAAAACCCCCCCGATAAAATTGGTTGATCTTGAGAATTCCCCTAAGAGTATAAAGATTGCATCTAAAAAAAGAAAAGAAAAGAAAAGAAAAGAAAAGAAAAGAAAAGAAAAGAAAAAGATAGAGAAAAAGAAAAGAGAACAAATGTTAAAGAACAAGCACTCCAATATTTGAAACCTGATAATAGGTATATTCAAACAAGAGTGTGGAAATATTCGGGGCATTCCGCTGAGGTAATAGGCTTATTAAAATAACAATACATATCAAATCTTTTGCTTCATGAGTGATGGTAATATTTTCAAACTCATGACTATGTCGAGTAACTCGGAGTTTTGTTGTATGCTCCATCATTACCTTCGAGACAAAGGACTGTGATGAGTTGATTTCCCCGAAAGAAAAAAAAAATGAAAAATAAAAAAAAATAAAAAAAAGTAAGAGAAAAAGAGAGAGAAAAGGAAAAGATAAAAGAAAAAAGATAGATAGGAAAGAAAATATATTCCTATAATTAGATGCAATCTGAAACACATTGAATTCTGAAGAGAATACTCTTGTATTATGCTAGTGGGGCAAGCATGAAAAATTTAAGAGGAGAAAGATATTGAGAACTAGAAAGAGAAGTTTTCGAATAGATCGAGCAAATACGATAATCATGAGGATGAACCGAGCAATCTGAAGGAAATTCCAAAACTTCAAATATCGCCACAACTTCCAAATGATAAGAATCAAATTTCAGAGATTGAATTTAATGCACTTTCGCATTTAATATCCAAGAAACCCACATTTCTTTCTTTTCTAATTTTTGGGTTTTTCAAAATATGTATAGATATTGTTCTACTTACAATTAAAAAAAGACTATTTATTTAAAATAAAAGTTTTCTGCAAAAAGATTTACAAAATGCAAGGTCATTGATGCAAATGATCATCTTTGATATAACCCGAGAAGAATAGGTAATATACGATGTGAGACATCTTTTAAAGGGACCACTTTGCCTGTATGATGGTACCTATTGAGGATCAAGATCAACATGCCTAATCATGGATTACTCGAGTAAGCGACAGACCTTTTTAGGGCAAAAATTATGTTGGGGTATAAAAATGGCCAACCAGGTGTCCAGAGATAGAAATTAAGCAGAATACAAGAAAATAACCACAATGAACATGTCGAAGATAGGCTTTAAGTGATATAAGCCTGAATATGAGATTGAGAGTTGACAATTGGTTCAGGTGTATCATAGACAATCAAGTGAAAGCCATTGAATTATAAAAGATGAGAGATTTTGTTCTGATTGGCACAAGATGAGGATCCAGCGAGGATGAAAGCCCGGTGAATTTAATGTTTATTGAAAATAGAAAGCGAGGGTTTATCCTCAAAAAATAAAAAAAATAAAAAACATTCATGCATCATTTAGGTTAAATATTCATGCATCATCCATCATTTAGGTTAGATATCCATGCACCATCTAGGTTAGATATCCATGCATCATGAGCATTCTAATTCATGTCGTCATTGCATTTTGCTTATTTTTTCAAACAAAAATTTTGAAGATTGATCAAAGATTTGATCTACAACTACACGAGAAGAGAGATGAATCTCAACAAAGAATCAAAAGTCAGTCAAATTACATGATGATGGTTTCTCAAAGCCTTCTAAACCTTGGCTATTGGGGGGCAACGAGCTTTTTATGTCAAGGCGAGCAAATATCGAGACATCCAGATGAGATATTTAGGTATTCTCTAAGCGAGATACCATCTTTTTATGAGATATTCAGGTATTCTCTAAGCAAGATGCCATTTTATATTTGAACTTCAAATAAATCCTTTCTTTAGGATGTTTTTCTTAAAACTTAAATTTCTTAACTTGATCCTTTCTTAAGGATGCTTTTCTCAAAACAAATTTCTTAATTTGATCCTTTCTTAAGGATGTTTTTCTTAAAGCTCAAGTCTTTTAAGGATGTTTTTCTCAAAACAAATTTCTTAATTTGATCCTTTCTTAAGGATGCTTTTCTCAAAGCAAATTTATTAATTTGATCCTTTCTTAAGGATGTTTTTCTCAAAGCAAATTTATTAATCTGATCCTTTCTTAAGGATGCTTTTCTTAAAGCTCAAATCTCTTGATTTGATCTTTTCTTAAGGATGCTTTTCTCAAAGCAAATTTATTAATTTGATCCTTTCTTAAGGATGCTTTTCTCAAAGCAAATTTATTAATCTGATCCTTTCTTAAGGATGCTTTTCTTAAAGCTCAAATCTCTTGATTTGATCCTTTCTTTAGGATGCTTTTCTCAATGCAAATTTATTAATTTGATCCTTTCTTAAGGATGCTTTTCTTAAAGCTCAAATTTCTTGATTTGATCCTTCCTCAAGGATGCTCCCCTCGAAACGAATTTCTTAATTTGATCCTTTCTTAAGGATGCTTTTTTTAAAGCTCAAATCTCTTGATTTGATCATTTCTTAAGGATGTTTTTCTCAAAACAAATTTCACAATTTGATCCTTCCTTAAGGATATTTGAAAAAATGAAAGAAATGGAAGAAAAAGGAAAAAGAGAGAAAGAAAAGAAAAGAAAAGAAAAATGAGAAAAATGAATAAAGAAAAAGAAAAAATGAAAAATACAGAAAAAAGAGGGACCAGAAATCGATATCTTTTATAAGATATTCAGAGTATTTGAGAAAAAAGAAGAAGAGAAAAATAAAAAAATAAAAGAAAAACGAGAAAAAGAAAAAATGTGAGAAAAGATGATCAGAAATCAGGATACCATATTGGGGTTCCTCAACCTCAGAGAACCAATGTTTTTGTGGAGAGCCTGTAGGCAAGACGTCACTTTTCGTCGCGACATACACTCAAAGAGAGGGGTCGCCCATCACGGTACATGCTCAAAGCGAGGGACTGTCAGATGCAAGGATCAGAAATCATAGCATCTAAAAGATATGGATTCTATGGAAAAGGGATAAATATTGCCAGAATTCTAGATTTAGGGTTTCATATAGGAGACCCAAATCGAAGACTTTGGGGGGAAAGAGTTTTATATAGGAAAGACTCAATGCTTCCTCAGAGATTGGTTCTATATAGGAAGGATCAACATTTCAAATAATTCAGAGCTTAAAGTTTCATAGAGAAGGGACCCGCAGCTCAGAATCTTCCAATTTGCTAAAAATATCTAAATAAGGGGAATCAAAGTTCGCTTCTGAAATTTCTCTTTTGATGTGTGCAGGTGGCTTCAAGTCGAGATTTATTCGTGGCAAGATGATTAGGGGATCAAAGAACAAATGGGCTATCAAAATTTCGAAGAAAGGGCTTTAAGATCGGAGTCTTCAAAAAGAGAAGTCGGATAAAATTAGTGCTTTTTGTTTTGCTTCATAATTGTTTTACAACGATAAGCAAAGAGGGGCAGCTGTAATCACTAATTTTATCTGGGTCAAAACCCGATCTTATTTTTTTATTATTCACCTAACGAGCTAAATTTTAGATTTGATTTCTAATATTTATTTTTGTTTAATAATTTCTCAAAAATACAAAAATATTATGTTAATATATTTATAAATATATTACTACCTTTTTACAATAAAAATGTGTACTCTTTTATTAAAATTAAAATCCCAAAAAAAAGTATATGTTTGCTATTATTTTTGTTATACAACTCAAAAAATCAAAAAAAATATTACTATATTAATACGTTGTTTTTAAACCCAAAAATATTTTGAAATTAAATATTATTTATGTAATTTCGGTTTCCCATATTTTATATTTACTTATATGTATATATTATTATCGCATTGTCTAATTTTCTTTTTATTATTATTATTAATATTATTATATCTTAATTGTCATTTATTATTAGTATATTAATTATGCTAAATAGGATTTATAAATAAATAAACCCAAATATAATAAATAATAAAGCCCACTTTAATTAAATTAAGTAGTCTAATAAATAATTAAATAGTAAGTCCAATAATTTTATTAATACAGTCCATTTACAATATATATTAAACCCAAATATATAATAAATATGAGCCCAAATCTAAATTTAATTACAAGGCCTGTCCAATTCAAGCCCATCTGCCCTAACCTAATTAAAAAACCGAACCCTTAATTTGATTTAATGTTCCATGCGCAGCTGCCTGGTGACCGTTGGGTCTGATCTAGATCCAACGATCCAAATTAAACAAGGAAGAGTCCTTTGGTCTCCCTGCACGCGCCAACGTTTGGAGTCTCCACGCGCGCGATCCTTCGACTCCCCGAGAACGATTCCTCAGCTTCCGACGCCGGCGGCCACATCCGATGATTCTTCGGTATCCACCTCACACAAAAGACAAAGGAAAATGTTAGGATTCGTACAATAATTCGCA
The DNA here is from genome assembly GCA_035048815.1 of Abelmoschus esculentus. Lineage (NCBI taxonomy): Eukaryota > Viridiplantae > Streptophyta > Magnoliopsida > Malvales > Malvaceae > Abelmoschus > Abelmoschus esculentus. Next base: position 8,936,987 of record JAUCBN010000002.1, on the reverse strand, counting down.
GAGCAATATAAACCAATATTTCAGAATTCTCAGACGCGTTACAACAAATTTAGAGAGAATATCAGTACGGTTTCGGTCGAATTTCCAGAGGCGATTACCACAAATTCAAGATGAATTACAGAGCCCAAAACGAACAAATTTCAGATGCATTTCAAAGGAATTTCAACCAAATTTTCTAGACAAATAAAAAGGCCAAATCGACAGTAAAGACATCAAAAGGAGAGGAGATTAAAATTATTTTCTTTTCCCTTTTTCAATTCGATGTAAGGAACGGTTGTATAAACCGATCAAAACGTTGTAATGAGGGATCTATCCCTACCTTTGGAACATCAATAGAAACTAGAGAAATTTCAGAGGTAGCAACCTCTTCCTCTTTTCAGTTTTGCATCTAGTCAATCAAAATAGGGGTTAGGGTTTCGATATTACCTTTGGTTTTGAAAGAAAGCGGTTGTGTCTTCCCTTCTTTAACGATAAGCCATTCGACTCCTCTTCGGGGTTCGATTGAGGTGAACCAACTTTAAGGAAAGGGGGGTCGATCCGAAAGGGAGCCTTTACGCTTTCGTTTTCGTCAAAAAGAGAGAGGGGACTCTTCGAATTTTGTTTTATCGAAACAAAAAAAAGTTTTTTTGATCTGTTTTGTTTAAAACTAGTATTGTTTTGGAGTTCGAGGTTCTAAAACAAGTGAAAAGGAGGTGTTTTCTAAGGGTTTTCAAACTCGCGGTGGCCGGCGTGGTGGTTTTCACGGCGGCGTTCTGGAAATTAAGGCGGTTTCTAAAAAAAGATGAACATTCAAACGTTGTTCATTCTTTTTTCCAGATGGGTTTAAATTTTCAGAGAAAGGAGAGCTTTTTAGTTTTCGGTATTAAAAAAAAATGAATAAAGGTTCTGGCTTTGATTTCTTGTTTGTGTTATATAGTGGGGGGCTTTTTAAAATGGGCTTATTATTAGCATTAAAACCCTCCGTGTAAGGGTATTCATGCCTGGAGTCCTCCCTATATCGTTTGATTTTTCAATTTCGTCCAGGTTTGGCCATAATCATATTTTAAAAATTGGTTTAATTATTTTCAGGTCCCCGGATGTCCTGGAGTTTATTTTCTAACCCTTCCCCTTGGTTAAATCACTTTCTGAATCCCCCTCATTTTATTTTTTCTTTTAATTTAGTCATTTATAGTGTTTTAGTTTCTCATTTTAACCTTTTATTTATTTATTTATTTTGCAATTAAATTCCTTTGTTTATTTATGTTGCAACTTATTTATTTATGTTCATGTTTGTATGTTTACTTATTCATGTTCACTTATTTATTTACTTTCATATTGGTTTTAATTTATTTTGCATACTTGTTATACATGCATGTATTTTGTGGCGTCATGCATTTTTTACTTATGCTTTTTTATTTATTATTTTACATATTTTTGTCTTATTTCTATCATGCTTTATTTGTGTATATAGTTCGTTGCATTTTGTTACATATTTTGTGTATGTTTTTATTAAATTGTGCATTGTATTCTATTGTTTATTCATGTTTATTTTGTATATTTCTTTAAATATTGTTTATTTTATTTTGCAAGTCACCTTATCAATTAATGAACCTAAATTAATACGTTTTTATTCGGTCGTAACGGACCCGACACCAAACGTAGTGTTGGCGGTGTGAGCGTTTACCTTCGAATAAAGACACGGTAAAATAAATTTTCGAATCCGAATTTTTTTAAACAAATAATTAATTTAATGCCACTTTAAACAGGAAATTCCAAAATTTAATTAAACGGTTCTTTTGATAAAGGTACCAATTTTGGGCGGTTTTAAACGTTAATCTTGTTTTTAATCGTAACCGACTCTCGGACCCTAATTTATTCGAATCTCTGGTTTTTACGGTGTCCGGTCTACCAAAGTGACCGGTGGCAACTCCAAATGTTTTCTAAATTGTTTTCTAAATCTCAATTTTTTTATTTGTCTTTAAATTATTTTTAAAACCTTTCCCCAAATTTTCAATTTCTTTTATTTTAGGTTCTTTTCAAACCCTAATTTTTCTTTTTCGATATAAATTCTTAATTCCTCTATTCTGCCAATTTTGATTAAAATCTTTCTAATTTTTTAATATCCTTTTTTTAAAATTAAATTCCCTAATTTTCAAATCATTTAAATATTTCCAAAACCTAGTTTCTATTTTTTCGTCTTTTTCAAATTAGCGACCTTTATGCTATTAAACCAGAAGCTTCTTAATTTTAGGGTCGCTACAAAGCTCTATTAAACTTGTGGAATTGATTTGGGAATCAACAATATAGGTTGGGTGAGAGTTCTTGGTGATTTGCAGGCTTAGACCTGCAAATTCGTGCAGGCGTATCGATACATGGGGGAGGTGTATCGATACCCTGAAGGCAAAACTTAGGCTTAGATAACAGGCGTATCGAAACGGTTAACCCGTGTTTCGATACACCAAATTACAGTAAGGTTTGGTATCCATACCCTTTGGGAGGTGTATCGATACCGTATGGTGTATCGATACCCCGAGTATGAGTATCAATACGGGTGTATCGATACACCCTATAGGCGTATCGATACGCCTAGACAAATCTTCCTAAGTTTTAAGGGTTAAGTTCGGGAGTCATATAATTCATGATAAAGGGTAAAATGAACTATGAAACAAATGGATTGAGTTTAATGTCTCGACACGAGAAATTATAACGAGTAGCTCAATAAAAGATAGATGGCTTTATTATTATTATTATTATTATTATTATTATTATTATTATTATGTTTCCTAAGGATCACGGATAGATCGAAAAATAACGTGTGATGGTTAGGGTCCTTGTTGTGGGCTGATAAGACACCAATATAATTTAGGAGCTATAGTTAATGAAATAATCTGAGGACCTTGTAAATAACCTAGTGGTTTGGGTATCTAATCTTAATTGTGAGAGATGACTTAAAATATTAGAAGCATGGCTTGGACTTGGTAAATGGTTTAACGTATACCCGTCATATGGTGTAATTGTGTGTGGATGCTCGGGGGGGCATGTTTTACTTATGTCTTTGTAAAAGGGAATTCGGATATCCTAGAGTCAGTACATGGGCACTTAGTTAAAGGGGCATGTACGTTGGGTTGTGTGAGCGAGTACGTCCGACATGTCCATGGGCTATGTGATCAGGATGCGGTTCGAACCTATCTGTGGCTATGTTGATCCGGATTAGGAATAACTTGATGGGCTGTGTGAGCATCAAGAAACTCGATGGGCTATGTGAACTCGAGTAACCTAATGGACTGTGTGACCTCAGGATTGGACGAATTGTGGCTATGTTGATCAAAGTGGCTATGTTGATCCATATATGGTCCAACCCGACGACTATGTGATCACGGGGAAACTTGACGGCTATGTGAGAACGGGTATAGTAGGGGCTACACTTGGCCAGTAGTCATGGATGTTGCATGCATGTGTGTATGTTATGATATTTGTGGTCAGTGACTTTAATACCCTAAAGTTGTATGAGTAGGGTAAGATAAATGTAATTGATGGGCTGTGTGATCTCGATGTAACTCGATAGAGCTATGTGATCTCGAGTAATTCGATGGGCTGTGTGATCTCAATAAAACTCAATGGGTTGTGTGATACCGAGTACATAGGCCTGATGTGGCTTTGATCTTATATGTTGATATCTTGAGAATATTAATTGATGTAACCCCACATTCCGACCTAATCTCTTAGATCGAAACTTAGGAATCAAGTTACGAAAACTTTCCCCTCAAGTAAGTAATTTAGGTTAAATAATTTTGAAATTAGGGTTACCTTGACAAATTGGGAAACAAATTGGGGATTTCAATTATACAAATACAAATGCTTAAAAAAATATCTTAATAACATTTATAATATCCGAAAACAGATTCAGAAAAACATGCATCTTATAAGTTCAGAAGTATAAAACGTTTCATAACAGATAAAAACATTAAAACTGAAATAATTACAGGATCATACTGAATAATAATATATCTGAATAATGTGCGAGATGCTCCAAGTACCAGTTCGTCTAAACAGGTCTGAGGATCTGAAAAACAGACTAAAGGGGTGTAAGCTAAAAAGCTTAGTGTGTCTTTAGAGTGCAAACAATCACAAACAAAACATTTTTTTTACATTTCGGAAAAGTTTCTGAAAATATTTCTGAGTTCAAGAAAAACTGAAGCATGATGCTATGATGAATGGTGTATGCCAGAAAATCAGAGGCCCGATATCAGAAATTATACAGAGTGGAGGATTATCCTCGCCAGAGTGGAGGTTTCCCTCACATTACTGATTTTAAATCCAGAAAATATTTCAGATGAAAGAACATGATATGATTCGTAAAATCATAAATCAGAACTCTTACGAGTAACAATTTTTTAGAAAATCAGATGCTTGATTTGAAAACAGAATGCACATGCCATGCATGATGATATCATGTATAAACAGATAACAGTCTCAAATATTAAATCAAGCAGTGTACAGATGATATTTCAGAAATACAGACAGAATATATCATAATATAGTATAAGCACAGAAACATGTAGCACAGGAAGAGACACACCTTAAGCAACTGAAGCTCTAAGTCTGAGTTGGACGTGTCTCGCGTTTCGGTCTAGCTGAAACAGAACCTACGAAGCAACAAATTTATATTACTATTTACTATTAATTCTAAGCCACCAACTATGACAAAACTTGATCCGAAAGCTTACTCACGTGACGGTCTCAAAGAACGTGCCCGATCGGTACGAACAACAGGAGGTAACCCAAGGGCTTTAGAAATGTTGACACCTGAACGGAAGAAGATTCTGAATTAAATCCTCTATAATCAACTTTCAGACTCTGAGAACAATTCAGATGAAAAACACTAAAAACGGGGCTTTCGGGTTTGAATTTGACAAAACAGACAGTGGATTCGGACTCAGAATGTCGAAAAAGGTCAAGGAGAAGGTTTCCCGAAAAAGTCAAGTTTTGGTCAAAGTCAACTCTGGTCAAAGTCAAAGTCAACTTTGACTGGTCAAAAGTCAACGGTCAACTTAGAAGTCAAAGTCAAACTTTGACTGGTCAAAAGTCAAAAGTCAACAGGTCAAAGTCCATGGTCAAACTCAGTCAATGGTCTAACAAGGTCAAATGGGTCAAACCGGTTCGGTCAAAGACACTTGGGTCGGGTCAATTCATTCAAAAATCGGGTCGGTTTCACCAAAACCAATCTTCCAAAACTAGCTTATCCATGAAGTGTTATCCACTTGGCCCACTAACAAAGCTCATCCCAAATCTCACTCTTACAAGCCCATCACAAACAACCCACAACATAACCAACTCAACCATCCGGCCCAGCACCACTTTAACCCAACACTCAACATTTCAACCCAACCTCACAACCCATGAACCAAAACCATACACAACTCAGCTAGGGTTTTCACCCCTAAAGTCAACAACATCACTAACCACATAACAGCGTGATGGCGCAGACCTCCGACGGCAGCTCCGGCGATACTCCGGTGACCCTCAAAATACCACACTTCTTCTGAATACACCCTACACATATTCCGATATTCAAAACAAAACCCAAACAACATGGTTACACCAAAACAAATCTAAAGGAAAATCAATAACATATATAACCGAAACCAAACTGAAATTAATAAGCTTACCCAAACCCCACTTGATAAAGCTTGAAGACGAATGAAGGCTATGAAAGAGCAAAGAAGAACGACAGATAAATAATCGTGCCGTCAGCCAAGAACAGAGACACAAAGTCAAAATAAATGATTCTATCCTTGCTATCACGAACAGAAATGAAAACGGAAAAGAGTTCTATCGAGGCTAGAGGAAAACTGCGTGAGAGACTGAAGAATAAAGGAGAGGCCGCTGAAAACAGATTCACGCTAATATGATTTCACAAATTGCAAAGGGTTTTAACTTTTACCCTAAGAATAAAGGGTAATTTACAAAGTTGGTCCTTTATTCTTTTAATGGCTTCTGGAACAAACCTAATAATTATACACACTTACAAAAAGGTCACTAAAATTCTAATTAAAATTTCCTAAATTATTAGGGTTTTAGAATTTAGGGATTTTATAATTAAATTTTGAATTGGGTAAAATTCGGGGTGTTACAGAACTCTAGCTAAGGTAGAATAGGAGATGAGCCTTAGTTTAGAAGCCTATTTGTGCACTTTTGACTGTCTCATCTTGCATATTTGTTTTATGATATTCATGAATTGTCATAGAGTATATTTGTATCACTAAGCTTGTTAGCTCAACGTGCGAAATTATGGTTTTTTTGTTGCGTAGGTGACATGTAGCCTTGGAGGAGCACATCGAGGAGGATTTCCCAGCACCGAAGTCGTTTAAAGAGTACAATACTTGATCTTTAGTAGGACTTAATATATTCATAGGACCTTACCATATATCGAGTCTGTACCTTTACTTTGGAGTTCATTTTGAGTCGGATAATGTATTTTTAAAAGAGTTCATGTTTTGCAAACACTTTATTATATTTTATTTTGATCTACGTGGATTTATGAAACATGATATTTTAAGTATTTGGACACGTGCTTTGAAAAGAATTTTAATGGGTGGGGTTTTGGATGACCCGAATGTGTCACTTCGGATCCAGATCGAGATTGGGGTGTTACAACTTCCCCAATTGATATATCTTTACATTCTCCTTACTTTCTTTCTACTTACTTTTTTACTGAATTCGAGCTCACTAAATTGTTTAACTCATTCTTATCCATCCCTATTAATATTAGCGTCCTCTAAAATATATCTTATTGACAACATAAGATCCTTCCCATTTAAGCATTCATCTCCTACAAAAATCTCTTTAAGTTGTCAAGATCCTCTTAAGCACTAGATTCTCCTCTCGAAACTCTCTTATACTAACGTTCTTTTTGTAAGCTTGCATCATTCTTCACTGGTACATATGAGTGATATGACCATGATAAATAACTCTCAATATTTTATCTTCAATAAAGTTCAACTAATCAAATCGAGCATGTACTCATTCAACTTTTTTCAACTTTACTTTATTCAGAATTTAACATAACAAAATTTCCAATCCATTAGATAGCAATACCTTCGTACCATAAATCAAAGAGTACGGTGTTGCCCTTTTTGAAGTACGTATAGACATACGGTAAGTAAATAACGATAGGTTGTAGAACTATGGTGCATAATTTTGAATTGTTTGCACACATTAATTATCATCTTTTTATAATCAAAATTAAAAAAATATATATTAGATTATTTATATTTTCTTTAATAAGTTCTTATCTCAAGGTTATCTCGATAGAACTGACCAATTTAATCAATGAAAGCTAGAATTTTGAGAATTTAATTAATATTTTTTCTTTTTATTCATTTTTCATCTTTGTTTTTTTTATGTTACTCTTTCGTACCTTTTATGATTTTAATTTTTCTATAAGTTTCTCTTAATTATTTTGTTTCTGTTTATCAAAGTGGTTGAATCGTTTGGTTACCAAGAATTGGAAGGTACCAATGGATTCAACTCTCATTCTATTTCACTTATATAATTGATTTGTATTGTTTCTACACAAGCTTGGATTTATTTCAAATGAATATATATATATATATATATTAAGAATTTATTTACTTACAAAATAAAATTTGAAAATATACGAGTACAATCAAGATTAAATATTCATATGATACAAATTAAGCATTATTCCGTTAAATTAATTGACCGTTAGTAGTGTTAGAATGTATATTTGAGTGTGACAAAAAACATTTTATTTTTGTTGTCCATTTAGTTTTTCAAAAATTTTATCTTAATTAATTTGGATTGATTTGCGTCGCATACTTGATTTTGATTGATGAGTCTCTTAACAAGATTTTTTTATATACACAAGACATTGAACACAAGAAATACTTAAGCGATACTAAATTATTTATTACTTAGACCAATTCATTAATTAAAATATCTATTAATTCATGCATTTGTGAATAATATGAACTTGCAAGAATTTCTATAGGATGAGTGTTTTTTAAGTTAAGTCAAAATCACTAATACTTGGGGCTTACCTTCTAATGAAGTATTCTTTCTCTCACTTAAAATCAAATCAAAGCAATTCGAAAGTATTAATTTGATAAATATTTTAAATTTATATAGTAATTGAAATAAAATACTATATTTATCATTTTTAAATGTTGGTCCCCAAGGTGTTTTCAAACTAGTTAGTTGGAGATATTCAGCGAACCATGTCTTTCCCTTATCCTTTATTTTTTCATGTGAGACTGGTGAGACTCTGTACCTAAACCAAAAGGGAACTAAACCACCAACAGATCCATTAATTCAATGTTAGTTATGACAAGCTTTTCCTTGTTATTATTTTGACCTAACACAAACACTTTTCTTTTAGCCTGTAAAGTTTTTATATATATAATCACTGATATTCGATCTATTAATTGACTAATCCGATTGTATATTGCAAAGATCCAAACCTTCCGAACCTAATATTTTACTTCACAATGTTAAGATTTGAACCTCGAATCTTACTTAAATAATTTGAAATATCATCTTATTAAATCAATTGATAATTGCAATCGGATTTTGTAGTCCACTAAACGCATCCAATTTTTCAATGGAAGCAAATGACCGCAAATATCATCACGTTCTCTTGCAGAAAAAGCTTGGGGTTCATTGACCTAAAAGAACAAAGTTCCAAAATATGAACTTCAAACTCGTGTCCTATTAAAAATGAGTCTTATGTTAAAAACGTGATAAATCATTATTTTTTTTCTTATCAACTTACTTAACACGAAACTTACGTTATGTTAAAAACAAATTTTAAACTCACGTCCTATAAAAAACGAGTTTGACTTATATAGTCAATTCGAAGGAACGTTAACTAAATAATTTTAAATAGAATCTTACTTCTAATTAAATAATAAAAATGACACTGATTTAAAATTTCCCTTGCATTATTGGTGACTTGTCAGCCTATTATCTTTTCATAAACAGATATAGATTTTTCGCCGATTGGTTGTTGAAATTTCCCTTCATTGGTTTAGAGGCAGTTGAACAGAAAGGAAAGAAAGAAATTGGTAAAATATACAAACTATCATTACACTAAGCAAAATATCATTTTAATGGCTGAAGTTTTAGAAGTTATAAAATGATGATTAAACTTATTTAAATCTTTACGAAATGGTCCATAAACCTTACGGAATAATAATAAAATTTTTATAAGTTTGAGGACATTTTTTTATAGTTTGATGAAGCCATAATTTAATTTAAGCATTAACAGATATTCTTGTTTTTTCCTTCATGTGTAGTCCATATAATTAATCACTAGATTATCTTTCTTGTATGTGTATGCTTTTCAAGAAGGGGAAAGTGATGAGAGGTGTTGTGCAGGACCAGAATAAGACTGCCATAAAAAAATTGATGGTAATAGAAAATGACAAAGGAGAGGCATTTGGTTGAAAGCTATAGATCAGTGTGGACCGGAAGTTTTAAGGCGAAGCAAGGTTAAAATGAGATTGTATTAAAAATTATTATAAAAAATTATAAAAATTTTGATATTGATTTTTAGGTATATACTAATTTTTTTTTTATAAAAAATATAAAAATTTCGGTCCACATCAAATTAATATTCACCGTTAAGTTTTAAAATTTTTATATTTTTGCTTATCTCAAAAAAAACATTCTGGATCCATTATTAGTATGGGGCTGGACAACAACGATAGTGGCTCCTAGGGGCGGAAGTGACCCAACATGGTGACTCCTCGGCTGAGCCTTTGGTAGCTTTTCAGGACACATGGACTCCTTTCCATTGAACAATAAATATCAGACAGGTCACTCTTCCTTACCATGTGATGGTAAAGGTTTTAAAGATCAAGAATAACACTTTGAAATTTCACTAGGCATGATAAAAAAAATATCTTCTTCTAAATATTTTAATCTTTAATATTTTATTTTGAGTTAAATTAGAAACTTTTAATCAATTAATGATAAATAACTAGAAATGATATGATAAATTTATATAATAGTACATGCCGACATAACTATCACATACAGGGACATAAACAAATTTGGGGTTGAGGGAGAAAACGTAAATGTTTGAAAGTGGGGGTAAATTCATAAAAAATATATTTTTAAAAGTTTAAATAGGAAAACAAAAGTAAAAAAAATAATCTTCATGGCGGGAAAGATTGTCTCTCTTCACCCATGTACCTCCGTCATGATCATATAAACAAAAGTACTAATTTGATAGGATGACACATTAATTAAAAATGATTTTATAAATTTATATAAAATACATAAAATATTGTTAATATGTCACTTTGTCAAGTCATTTTAAGATGTATATAGTTAATTGACTAGTAATATCATTCACATAGGATTATTTTGACCAAAATAAAACGTTAAAAATTAAAATATTTAAAAAAAATAGAGACTAAAGTGACTATCTAATTAAACGTTAGAGACATATTTTTATATTACGTCATTTTATTATTATCAAACTCATTTAAAAAATATTATAAACAATGAAAAGTTACTAGAACATAACATTATAAATAAAATGTTTATGAATTTGGTTATAATATAAATTTAGGGTTTTGGTCTCTACGTTTAGAGGAATATTAAAGATAACATATTTATGATGATGATTTAATTTTAAAGGAATTAGACTGGTTTTAGGTTAAATTTGTAGAGTTCGTAAATTTTTTATATGAAATAGACATTAATTCATGTTTGGGTTTAAAAAGAGAAAATTAAAACTTTTAGGGTTTAACGGTTAATGATAACGTGATAGTGACGAGCACTAAAAAGTGTGGATGATTTTGGTTGGGTCCAAAGATTAACTTGATATTTTATCAAAATTTTAAGGGTTAAATTAATATTGTATCTAAAATTTAAGGGATAAATTAAAAAATAATCTACTTTAATAATGATTTGCATCATCAAATTAACAAAATTTAACATCTCAGTGACTAAAACATAATAAAAGATAATGTATGTCACCAAAACAATATAAAAAAATAATATAAGTGACTAAAACATTACTTCTTTAAATCTATTGAACAAAAAGTAAATACCTATAAAACAAAAATGACAGTTGTGATAGTTTGCCCAAAAACTTTTTTCGCAACAAATAATAATTTTTTGGTTTAAGGGTCAAAGAAGCCCTTGAAATTTTTTCAAAAAATCAATTAAACCCTTAAATTCTTTTGTACCCAATTAAACCATTGAACAAAGAAATTGAATCAATTAAGCCTTTTATCCAATTTTGATCATAAAATTTAAATAATTTTTTATCCACCGTTATTGTGTGTCATGTCACAATGTTTTCACTTAATATTTTTTTAGAATTTTTATTTTATTTAAAAATTCATTAAATATTATAAAAATTATAAAAAAATTTGTAAAACTTGTAAAAATTATAACATGATAGAACTGTATTGTATCGTGTGACGATAATATCTGAAAAAAATCAAAATTTAATAGTCAAAATTCTTAAAAAATTTAATTGATTTGATTTTTTAGTTAAAAAACTTAATTGATTAAATTTCTATATTCAAGGACTTAATTAGATTAAAAAAAATTCAACAACTTCTTTGACCCTTAACCCTTTTTTTTCTAAAAAGTTTGGAAAACCAGGTCATGGTCAAGAACGATTATATACTTTATCTTAAAAAGTTGGTTAAACTACATCATTAGTCACCAACCTATTATTTCTTTATTGTTTCAACCACTGAAATATTTCTTTTGCGAAAAGAGCATCAATGTTGCCTTTTATTCTTATTTTAGTCGTCTGCCGTTAAAAAAAATAATAATGATGTTAACACTTAAAATCTAATTAATTCATAAATCTTAAAAATTATAAATTAAAATTATTCTAAAATTTAAATTTATAATACAATTAATTTATATACTCAGGTTTAGCTTATTTTTTTTCGGTTAGTATTTCCTTTCTCTAGGAATAGTTTTTAGGAGTTTGTTAATATTTAATTTCTAGAATAATTTAGTATTAATTTATAATTATATGATTTTAGAATTGGATTTAAAGGTTTAATATTATATAAATATTATAAATTTAAATTTTAGAATAATTGAATATTAATTTTATAATTTTAGAGTTTAGTCCTGTACAGTATAAATTTAATTTTAAATTGTTTATATTAAATTTATATAAAATAGATATTTAATTGAATTTTATTCCTAAATAAAGTGAGAAAACTATTCTAGTTGTATGAGGTTAAGGGTTAAAATCCCCTAGTGAAAGAGGATGATGCCATGTGTCGTTGTTGTATTGGTTAAATAAAAGAGGATGATGCCATGCGTCGTTATAGTATTGATCATGTAAAATATTTAAAAAGTAATATACGGATCTTGATTAGGGGAGAAAATTAATATAAAAATTAAAAATAGTGTAAAAATAAAAATAAATAAATAAAAAGAATGTCACCGCTAATGTTTTAACAATGAGTGACTAAAATAAGAATAAAAGGTAAAATTGGTATTTTTGTAAAAATAACAGTTTAATTACTAAAATAGAAAAGAAATAATAGGTTGGTGACTAATAATGTAATTTACCCTAAACCAAAAATGTGTCATCCGGCAATAAATTTCAAAGCATCTTTACGTGATTTCCTTTTTACTTTTTAACTGCCGATAATTTATATATTAGTCGATTAATTCCAATAGAAAATAGTAAAAATTCATTAAAAATAATTTTATGATTTAAATTGTTATATTTATAATGATAAAATTCAATATTATTTATTAATTGGATCATTTAAATTTTTAAAATTTAGAGAATGTATAATAAATTATATTTTTAGAGGTTAAAGAATATTTTTACATGAAATATTTTAATTTTTAGAGATTTTTTTGGGACCTGGGCTTCACTAGTTTTTTGCAGTGGCGGCTGAACTCGTAAGGGTAGAGGACCGCCCTATTTTTTTTTTCATATATTTAATTTTGATTTTTATTTTTTTATAAAATAGTTCTTAATTTTTTTTATACTTTTAGAATTAGTGTTCATTTTAATTTTTTATAATTTATGTTATTTTAAAATATATTTTAATTTATATCTACCTTCAAATATATTTTTAAATCCATCATAAGTTTCACAGATATTTTACCATTGTTCATTTATAATTAAAGGTATTCAAAATCAGATACTTATATTTTTAATATAATAAATTTATTAAATCATTAAATTAGGATTTATGTTGTAATTTAATCAAACTTCATTAATTAAGAATTTAGAATGTTAGGGTGAAATAATCTGAGGATGAAAAATATGGTGGTTCAAGAATAAAAATTAATCTAAAGTAAAAAAATAAAAATAAAAATTGAATAGCGTATAAAAGTAAATAAAATAATTGAACTTTTTAACAAGTGATATTACAAGAGTTCAATGTCAACGTTTAGATTTATGGATGGATGGCAAAATAAATATAAATATTTATTTTATTATGTTTTAGGATCAGATCTAGTTATACAGGTTTTTAATTTTTATACGTTTTTTAGATCGTTGAATAGATAAAGTGGATGATTAAAATTAACAATGATTATATAAAGATTATCGCTTGAGAAAAAAGTGAGGAATTCATCTCAGTTATCTATTTTACCTATCCAACGATCTATAAAACATGTAAAACAATAAGTGTTATATTATGTATAAGTAGATCTTATCTCTATATTTTATGTAGACATATATATTAAGGATGACTCAGTCATGTGCGTCGAACACCATTGAACATTATTAATATTAAATACTATTGAATACCATTAAATTAATTAATAAAGATTAAAAATGTTGAGAACTTAATGTATAATTAATTTAATTAATTTTTTTTAAATAATTTATAATTGTATGTTAAGTCTTTAAAATTTTTAATATTTATTAATTAATTTAATAATTTTAAATGATGTCTAACTTAAGACGTAAAATTTTCCATATACTAATTAGGTTGTGATATTAAAATTTACAAAATTTCTTATCGAAATCTAACTTGGCTAAACTTATAATCCACAAGAATAAATTTTATTAGATTTGTGAAATTTATTTTTTATAATTATTATGGAACCTTAATTCTCCATTCATTTTTCTAAATCAACTACAGTATTTACAGTAATATCTGTTTTAGAGTATCGTTCAATCATTATGCAGATATTATTAGTGCTCGAACCCGTGACCTTCAAGAATAATAATCGTTCCTTTAACTATTAAGACAAAATAATTCGTATAATTTTCCATTCATTTTTAATATCGTATTATTTTTACTCTTCTTTTTTAATTACAACTAGATAAATACTAAATTTTAAATTTTTTTTTTAAAAAAAGTTATCATGTCGAGTTTGAATACTCGTTAAATCTAATATTGTGGTCCGAACCCGACATGTGAAATCATGATATTTAGTAGGCTAGATATATAGTCCGAAAAATTTAATTTTATAAAAAATATTTGATTATTTTTATATAAGTCGACGAATCAATGAATTAGATATTTATATCTTTATTTATAATATAAAAATTTAAATTTAAAATTTTATTATTTTATCCTGTTAAATCAACTAGTATTGAAAACTCATTATTTTTAATAAAAATAAAATTTTAATATTTCAATGGTGCAGTGCAATTCATGTCATTAGTTGTCACGACCCGAATTCGGATTCGAGTGTCGGGTTAACCCGAAGAGTTGGGCTTCGGTTTTGGACCCCGGGTTTGTGTAGTTGGGCCTTAGATTTGTTGGGCTTTGAGAGGTTTGGGCCTTAAGAGTTTTAAGATGGAGGCATTTCGATAAATATCAAATTGGGATGAAAGTGAGGAAAAAGGGTTTTATTGTTCTGCAGAGGATGATCTCACCCTTCTTTCTCTTTTTCTCCCTTCATCATCTTCTTTGAGCAAGGAAAAAAAATAGAAAAAGGTGTAATTTTTGTTGAGTTGCTTTGGTTTTTCGTTTTGGAGCTGAAGGAGAAGTTATAGAACTAGTTGTGATCTACAAAACAAGGTAAGAAAGTGTTGGTTTGGAAGAAGATGAAGATTTAAGAGAGGTTTAAGGTTGAATTTGGGATTTGGTTTTAGAGAGCTTAAATCTCAACTTTTAGTGTTTTTAAGCTCTAGAAATCATCCCAAACCGTTCTAAATCGTTATGTATCTTTGCCTTGTAGAGAAAGAGCTTGGAGAGTCTTCAAGAGCTTTGGGGAAGGAGAAGGTTTGAGGTTGAGTTTGGAGCTCGGGTTTGCTGCTCTTGTTGCTGTTTTTGCTTAAGGTTGGTACCCTTCCAACTCTTAATCATCATGCATATCATGCTTTAAGTTTAAATGCATGTTTATTGATTGGTTTGGTATGTTTGGTAGCTTAGGGTGGTCTTTAATGGTGGATCATGAATTTGTTTATGAACTTCTATTATTAAAGTTTAAACACGTTTAGGAAAGTTCCCTTATAGTTTAGGATAAATTTAGGAATAAATGGATCAAGTTTGGATAGAGTCCTAAGTGTTTGAATATGCAAAACTGCACATTTCGTGCAGGGGTATCGAAACGTGGGCAGGGCGTTTCGATACTGATTCGTCCAGTGACCTTCCCGATTCGAAACTAGTATCGAATCGGGTTGGTCCTCTTTCGTTGACTTTGAAATTGGTCAAAGGGTTTGATACTCGTATCGATACCGGTCGTTTCGATACCCCATTTGGTGAGGGTATTGATACCTGGTGTTTCGATACTCCAAGTAGGGGTATCGATACCCTAGGGCAAATTAGCTCAATTTCTTATGGATAAAGTGGTAAAGTCTCATAATGCTATCCTAGAAGTTCCTAAGAGTTGTTTAAACCTTAAAAGGAATATTAAACTGAGAGATAGACACCTAGCCCCATTAAAGAGATAATTGGATAATAATTAGAGTCTAGTAGTATAAATTGATATGTGGAACCATTAAGGGTTCGGTGTGACGTATTTGAGTCACGTGGCTTACTAGGAACCTTGGTTAGTGCTGATGAGTTGCCTAGAGTATATATTATATGATTATGAGATAATCTGGTAACCTTGCTTAGTGTTGATGGGTTACTAGAGTAAATATTATATGAGATATAAAACTGATAACTTTGCTTAGTGTTGGTGGGTTATCGGTAATATATTATGCGAAAGACCAACTAGGACCTTGCTTAGTGCTGATGGGTTATCGGATTATGTGGAGTGTTATGCCATAGACCTTGCTTAGTGCTGATAGGTCCCTTACTTCTATACTACTATGAGGTGATATGGACACCAATATATATATATATATAAGTATATATATATGAGATATAAATACGAGTTAAGAACTTGAGATGTTGTGTGGTCTTCTCTTGTCATACATATGCTATGTGCCGATATATGCCATCATGATATCATGTGTTTAGGCGGTTATGGTAGCGCCATCATACTCATGCCATGTCATCATACATGTTGTTATGCTCATTTTATGCTATGCTTGATGTGGACCAGTTGGTCGAGTACCCACTGAGCTTTAGTAGCTCAGCGTTTCGAAATGTGTTTTCGTGCGTAGGTTAAGAAAGCTTTTGGTGGAGCATCATCGTGGTGGGTTCAGCATCGACATCTGTTGTCAGAGTACTGTTATTAGGCATAGTGGGAATTTTTACTTGTAGGACCCTATATGTGTAATTTGTACCTCTGTTTTATTTATTTGTCGAATGCTTTTAAAATGGGTTTGTAATATTTTGGAGCTCCGCTACTTTAACTTACTCAGATTTATGTTTTAAATGGATTTGGACTCATCGTTATGGGCTTTTGGAAATAAATTTTGAAATACAGGTTTTGGGTCGGAGGCTCGATATGGCACCGGGTCGAGGGTGTTACATTTAGTGGTATCAGAGCTTTGGTTGAGTCGGTTCTAGAAAGTCCCCGGGGGAGTCTAGTGTGTCATATAGGTGTCAGATAAGTACATGCCCATTAGTCGAAGTTGTACTTGCTTAGATGCTGAAAATTCGATGATGTAACCTCGTTTGTTTGTTGTGTGCAGTAAGTATGCCAAGGAGGGATCGAGCTGCTGAGGAGAGTTGGGGTTCTCGAGAGGAGAACTCCAATGGCGACTATGTGCCCACTGTGGAGGCACCGTCTGAGGACGCAGTTGGTCAAGAGGCAAACTACTTCTTGTAGTTGAACCGGGCGTTGGATCGGATCGTAAAAGCTATACCGAGGTCATCATCTACACCTCGAGAGGCACCAGTGGAGAGGGTGCGTAGGCAGAGAGCTGTTGACTTTCATGGGAAAAGATAAGACAATCCCGTGCAAGTTGATCAGTGGATACATGATACCCATTGGATCATGAGACAATGAGGTTGAGATCTGAGGAAAAGCTGTCATGTGTTCTGTCGTTGTTCAAAGGCAATGCACGTGAGTGGTGGGAGATAGTGAAGCTTGGTTAGGATCCCGAGAGACCAACTTGGAACGACTTCCTCAATGAGTTCGAGAAGAAGTATGTGGGAGAAGCCCACATTGACACCTTAAGGGAGCGGTTCACCCATCTTGTGCAAGGGAACCGTTCAGTGTTCGCTTATGAACAAGAGTTCCTACAACTGAGTAAGTGCGCAGCAGAGTTGGTGGCCACAAAGAATATGAGATGCAAGAGGTTTCTAAAGGTTCTAAGGAAGGAGATCCAAACGTATCTCACTGCTACTCCACCTAGAGTGTTTTCAGAGTTGACTGCTAGTGCAAAGTCTTTAGAGCAGGTTTAAGGTTTGACCTATGGTTCATCTTCCGGTCAGGGTGGTGCTAGTGGAGGTAATCAGAGCTACTCCAAAAACTCTCAATCCTATTCGGGGAGGAATATGAACCGATGGAATTAGAGTAGGGGAGCTTCTAGTCAGAGTACAAGATCAAACCGTAGGTCTGAGTCTACTAGTAGGAGGAGACAGTCTATGTTATCTCCGATGTTAAGCCCGAAGAGTTCTTAGAGGAGCTTAGGTGTTCCGACTTTCCCTCAGTGTGGGCGGAACCACAAAGGAGAGTGTTGGAACGCGGTCAGAGCTTGTTACCGTTGTGGGTCATCAGAGCACCTAGTGAAGGACTGTCGGAGAAGGTTAGAGAGACGTCAAATCAGGTTCAGAGGACCGATTATCCTAGTCAGAGAGGCTGAGGCTTTACCCGTGGAGGGGCTAGTCATGGTTCGGGTGGTACCTTTCAGTCCACGGCGAGACCACCAGCTAGACAGTATGTTGTGAGGGTACAGGAGGATTGTGCGGTTACCGATGTTATTTCAGGTACGTTTACCTTGTTTTCAGTTCCCATAGTTGCTCTTGTGGACTCGGGGTCTACCCACTCCTATATCCGTAGTGGGATACCTTAGTGTTGGGGGTTTCCAGCTGAAGATCTAGAAATAGGAGTTCATGTGACAAGTCCGTTGGGCATAGATGTTTTGGTGGATAAGGTTTATCGGAGGTGTCCGATAGAGGTGCAAGGCTCGATCTTTCCTGCAAACTTTATGGTTTTACTTTTCTAAGAGTTCGATGTAATCCTAGGGATGGATTGGTTGTTCTAGCATGACGCGAGTCTTGGGTGTAGGTCAAATAGTTTGAAACTCCGTGTTGTAGATTGATCTAAGCTTATTGTAAGGGGAGAGAGAAACTATAACACCCTAAAAAAAATCGGGTTGGTAAAATGACTCGAATAAAATTATAAATTAAACGAACTATGTGTTAAATGAATTAGATGTGAAGGAACCAATTGAATTAAGTGAAAGATGAGAGGGTTGCATGTCAAATTTTCAAATTTTCCTTAATTGCCCTTGGTCATTTAGTTACTCAAGAATTTAAGAAAGGGGCAAAATAGTCATTTATGCCTCATTACTAAGTAAACAAATCAGCCAAACACTCTCTCCTTCCTCCCCCATTTTTCACGTAAAACACAAGAAGTTAAGAGAGAAAGAGATTTCCATGGAGATATGAGAATCCAACACAAGATTCTTGCATGGTTAGGCTTTTGATTTAGAAATTCAAGATAAAAGGGCCTTGGTAAGTTCTTTTTCCCTAATTCAAAAATTTTAGGGTTTTAAACTTTTGGGGATTTGAATAATTTATGAAACTTTGAGTTAAATTAGGTTGCTATAGTGCCTAAATGGAAGATTAGTGTTTATTTGAGTATGGATCTTGAAAGAATGAGCAAAGAGTTAGGGGTCTTGAAATTGGGTTCTTGTAATGTTGAATTTATGTTGTTAATTTGATAAGGTGATGAAATTTAGAAATTATTGATTTCGATTCCATGATTGAGTTGCTGGAAAAGTTCATAAGAATAAGTTTGGAATAGATTCGAATCCTTGAAATGAAAATTTAGCCGAAAATGCCTAGAAATGCTATTCCGAGTAGCCATCTTCGAAAACTTCCCTAGGCCTCGTTTGGAGGAGTTAGGAGCTGAAATTTTACAGTATGATACTCTTGTATATCTAGTTTAAGTTAAAATTTACGGAACCTCAATCCGAGTTCGGTAGAAAAAGTTATAAGCTTCTCCGTAGGGCTGCTCGAGCAGTCCCGAAAATTTCGGACAAGTCTGATTCGAATGAATTCTGGTACTGATAGGGAAAGTATTAAAATGTAAGGTTAACTCGTCCTTGTAGAGGGTCCTCTTATCTTTCTAACGGTATAAAATAAGCTCGATTCGGACATGGGATCTAGGAGATACGATCAAATTACGAAAGGATAGCAAATCTGTCCCGAATAAGAAAACGAGCAAAATTACATTTGTTAAAGTATATAATCCTTAGAATTAAATGGTTTGGATATGTCCTAATGAATATATATTTGTATGTGGATTACTAGATAATCAAAGAGACGAAAATATCGAAGAGGAGGAGAGACTTGAGCAAACTCGAAAGAAGGGCAAAGGAGTCGCGATCTACAATCCTTGAGTTGCTTGGAGAAATTGTGAGTGTGGCAAACCTTGGGGTTAGGACCTAGGGTCCTAACCATCTTTGTATTATTTGATTTATTTTTATTGTAACCGGACTAATGAAATATTTGGTAATACGGGACGGAGGATTAAATGTTAATAACTTGTTTGATGCCATGTTTTAGTGCTAGATGTTAGACTAGCTTAGAACATTTGCATAGCTCGAAAATGCCGAGGTAAGTAATGACACGCGGCTATGGATGCCAGGTACGTAAGTCATGCATGAGGCATGTTTAGATTGATTGATTATTCGATTTGTAACATGATGTGAGTGATTTGATATGATAGTATGATATTCGATTTGATACAGTAGCATGACGTATGCTTTTGACTTGTTAGCATGATATATGCTCTTGAAATATTAGTATGATATGCTTTAGATATGCTAGCATGATGCATATGCTTTTGAAATGGTAGTTGATGTTAATGCATTGGATATTAGCATGATATGGACAACCTAGGTCGATAGTTGGTCATAGGTAGTAAGGCATGCCTAGGGTTTGAGCTCATTTGTTAGATTGCCCAGTACTTCGGTACTTCTGTTGGTACTATGGGTACCTTTGTTGTTGGTTAGTCACCATTTGTAGATACCGTGGGTATCTTTTGTTAGTGCCTTCGTGGCACTTCTGTCAGTACCTTTGTGGTACTTCTGTTGACCCGCTTACCTAGTCAAACTATACCAAGGCATCATTTGTAACTAATTCGAAAGATTAAAATTATAATCTTGCTATTGAGCATCCGATAATGATATTGCCATGAGCATTTGATATGTTATTGCCTTTGTGCATCCGATAATGATATTGCCATGAGCATTTGATATGTTATTGCCTTTGTGCATCCGATAATGAAACGGTTATGAACATTTGATATGAGGTTGCCATTAAGCATTTAAGCATGAAACTGTTATCGAGCATCTAGTTGTAAATTCGGTTTGCATGATAGTAATATGATACATGAAAGTGAATCACGCATGAAAGGCATGATACTCTTTACACATGATCAAAATGTTAGTATAAACATCATGGATTGCTAAATTGGAGTATGTTATGCTGATATATATGTATAATGTCTAATTGGTTAGACTTAGGGCTGCCTCACTAAGTACTTCGTAAGTACTTACCACCTATGTTTCCTCCTTCCCAAATCAACAGGTTGTCGAACTAAGGAGATTGATCGGGTTTGATCGCGAGCAAGGACACCAAACAAGCCTAAGTATGGTATTTTGCACTTTTGTAACTCCTAGCTTATGGTGGCATAGAGAACATGCTTAGAATTGTTCATGCACTTTGATATTTTGATCATGATTTATATATATATATATAATCATTTGAATATTCGGTATGTAAGCCATAAGGCAAGGTAATTGTAATAGGCTAGTCTTATATGTTTTGGAGATTGATCTATGGTATGTTTATATCGACCTCGTATGAAGCATGCAATGTGTAAGCTATGGAATTGGTAGGAGAATCCTTAGAACCACACTATATATATATATGTATATGTTAGTCACATAGTGAAATGTAAGTCATAAGGGTAACTAAATTGTTAGATGGCATATAGTTGTATGAATGGCCATTTGGTTAGAAATTATAGCCTTGGTATGTTGAAGGTCCATGAATGATTAAATTGATAATGGTTTGGCTAGATGTTAGAATTGGTAAGTGAATGATGCTACCTAAATATGTTGAATATTGCCCCTTATGGTTTAGGAATGGTTTAGACCATATAGGTGGTATTTTGGTATAGTCTAAGTGTTTAAAAAGATAGAAATCTAGAAATTGGGCGTGGGTATCGATACCACTTACATGGGTATCGATACCACCTTTGACAGAAACGAAATGGCATCGAAGCATGGTTCGATGCCAAGCTTCATTAAGACCCCTCTGGTTCGATGCCAGTATCGAGCCAGGCCCCTTTCAGCCTTAAGCCATTGAGTCCTAAGAGTAGACCAGCATCGATACCTGGTTCGATACTGGGTCTTCCAGTAACAAAATGGCATCGATGCCAGCATCGAACCAGGCTACTTAACTTTAGTCAACGAGTCAACAAGGAGGTCCAGCATCGAAACATGGTTCGATACTGGGACTTCTAGTAACGAAATTGCATCGATACCTGTTTCGAACCAGGCTCCCTAACCTTGGTCAATGGGTCAACACAGTTGACTTGTATCGAACTAGGGTTCGATACCCCTGTTCCGATACCTCTCTATAGGGAGTATCGATACCCCTAGTTAATTTCGGTTCAACTCAAATATGAAAAATTTGCCTGACCAATAAGATGATATTAATGATCATTGAACGAATTAATTTGGGTTAGAGTTTTAGATCACGTTTAATGGTGATTGTAATTGATAAATGAATGAAAATTAAAAATCGAAATGGTTAATTTGGCCCCAAAATTAATAGAATTTACATATAATTGACTTGAATTAACTCATAAAATAATCGAAACGTTTTGGATTTGGATCCAAGATTGGTCTAAAATATAAGTTGAATGTCCGGTCGACACCTCCGTCTCCTAACCCGGGGAGAGGGTGTCACATTTATTTGGTATCAGAGCTTCGGTTACGTGATTCTCGGACCGAAACAAATATGCATGCATCATATAGGATTGAACTATGCAACCTAGGAGTTTTGTATACCGTACTTGCTTGTGTTCTTGCTTATTTGAATAATATTTGCTTGCCCTTTTTGTAGTATGGTTGATACAATATTAGCCCTAGGAGATGAAAGTCCTGAGGGTTCGTCAAATGAGATTGAGAATGTGAGGATGGAACCGAATCCTCCATTAGAACAAGAACCACCTCCGGTGGAAGCTGCCCCTGAGCAGGTAGCCCTGGTTATACAAGATGTTCAGAGGGAATGCCTTTTGAGTATGAAGGGGATGTTTGATCAGTTGGTGTCTGAATTGAAACAAGATCATCCTGCTCCTGTTAATGTTGTGCCGAGTAGGGCACCTATCGAGAAGCTTGCTCGATGTCGAGCCTTTACCTTTGTGGGTTGTAATGAGGATAAGCCCGAGGAACCCGAGCAGTGGCTAGAAAGGACCACTTAAATTCGGACTAGGCAACTGCAATGCTCCGATGAGCACAAGCTCGAATGTGCTATCTCGCTTCTAGCTGATGAAGCCTTAAGCTGGTGGGAAACCCCAACCTTGACTGTTCCTACCGACTCCGTTACATGGGACTTCTTTGTAGAGGAGTTCAAAAAGAAATATATTAGTGAACAATATCTGGCTAAAAGAAGGAGGAAGTTCTTGTATTTGAAGCAGGCTAATAGGCCCATTGAGCAATATGTGGCAGACTTCTGTAAGTACTGCAAATACAGAGCTGAATATATCAAGAATGAGAAACAGAAATGTCAGATGTTCATTGATGGGCTGAATGATGAGATGAACCCTATGTTCACGACTTTGGGGATTACCGATTTTCAGATTCTAGTCAATCGGGCTATTGCTACCGAAGCCAAGATGAAAGCTTCGGAGAAAAGAAAGGGTGGAAATAAGAACGATAAAAAGCGAAAATGGGAGGATAAGCCGAATTGGAATGTAAAGAAAGCCAAGAACCAGAGAGAAGGCTCCTCGACCTACCACCATGAGACCAAGAGCCATTATGTGCCGAGACCTCAATCGGCAAATAGACCTACGGCCCCAGTTGCATCTGTCCATAGCACGGGGAATTCTGGAAAAGCTCAAGCTTGTCGGTTTTATCAGAAGTTTCATGCTAGACCTTGTCGGCTTCAGATGAAACTATGCTATGCTTGTGGTGGATCAGACCATTATATCAGAGATTGTCCTCAAAATCCGAATAGAGGCACACCTCAGTCTCGTGCCTATCAGAGTCCTCCACCTCAGAATAGAAACAAGGGCCCAGGACAGGCCCATTCCGGGAACCAAAGCAAGGGAAAGGAACGTCAATCAGCCCCTCCTCGTCAAGAATCTCGAGCTCCAGCTAGAATGTACACCATTCGTGGTAGAGGAGAGGAAGAATCTCCTGATGTTATAGCAGGTACCGTTGAGTTAAATTTATGCCCTGCTTATGCTTTAATAGATTCAGGATCCACTCATTCCTTTGTATGTTCTAAAATGCTTGTAAAGGTTAAATTAGAGCCTGAAAATGTTGATAGGGGTCTTTTAGTATCAAACCCAATAGGAGGTATAATGAATGTTAACCTCGTTTGTAAAGACTTTCCGATCTCAATTCGAAATATTCCTTTTCGAATTGATCTGTTTGTACTACCCGAGTGTGAGTTTGACCTAATATTAGGGTTAGACTGGTTGACCAAACATAAAGCTTGGATCGACTGTCAGAAGAAAAGATTGTATCTTCGTGGTTTGGGAAAGGAGTCAATCCTCCTAATTGATAAAAAGCCAACTTCGATCTTTGCTGCTATGGCTCTGCAAGATGAGTATGATTTCGGTTTGCCGAAAATCCCAGTGGTATCTGAATTTGTTGATATTTTTCCGGAGGAACTTCCTGGTCTTCCTCCGACCAGAGAAGTTGAGTTTGGAATTGAAGTCCAACCTGGGACTAATCCGGTGTCAATTGCTCCTTATAGAATGGCACTAATTGAATTGAAAGAGCTCAATAAGCAACTCCAAGAGCTACAAGATAAGGGATTTATCCGTCCTAGCTCTTCGCCATGGGGTGCTCCCGTTTTGTTTGTGAAGAAGAAAGAGCTCAATAAGCAACTCCAAGAGCTACAAGATAAGGGATTTATCCGTCCTGCTTTGTATTGACTACCGACAACTGAATCGGGTGACCATTAAGAATAAGTACCCTTTGCCTAGAATTGAAGATTTGTTTGATCAGCTCAAGAATGCTACGGTATTCTCTCGAATTGATCTTCGATCGGGGTACTATCAGATGAGAGTAAAGGAGCAAGATGCCCCTAAAACTACTTTTAGAACTCGATATGGCCATTTTGAATTCTTAGTAATGCCATTTGGGTTAACTAACGCCCCGGCTGTGTTGATGGATCTCATGAATCGAATCTTTCGACCTCATCTTGATAAGTTTGTGGTCGTTTTTATTGATGACATTCTGGTGTATTCTCGAAATAAGGAGGAACACGCAGAACACCTTCGAATTGTTTTACAGACTCTTCGGGAACGTCAGTTATTTGCCAAGTTCTCGAAGTGTGAATTCTGGCTATCGGAAGTGTCATACCTTGGCCATGTCATTTCGGCAGAAGGAATTAAGGTCGATGTTAAGAAAGTGCAAACCATCCTGGACTGGAGACCTCCGAGAAATGTTAGCGAGGTCAGAAGTTTCCTCGGTTTAGCCGGGTATTACAGGAGATTTGTTAAAGGATTCTCTGCTATTGCTTTGCCCTTAACCAATCTTCTCCGAAAGGAACAATCATTTGAATGGTCAGAGGACCAACAAAGAAGTTTTGACCAGCTTAAGCAAGCATTGACTCATGCTCCTGTCCTTATTCAACCGGAATCAGGCAAAGAATTCATGGTGTACAGTGATGCCTCACATTCGGGACTAGGATGTGTTTTGATGCAAGGAAATAATGTGGTTGCTTATGCATCTAGGCAATTGAAGCCTCATGAATTGAATTACCCTACTCATGACCTCGAATTAGCGGCTATTGTTTTTGCCCTTAAGATATGGAGGCACTACTTGTATGGTGAGAAGTGTTACCTATACACCGATCACAAAAGCCTTAAATATCTCCTAACCCAGAAAGATTTGAATTTGAGGCAAAGAAGATGGATGGAATTACTAAAAGACTATGACTTGGTCATTGATTACCATCCCGGAAAGGCCAACGTGGTGGCCGATGCTCTTAGTCGTAAACCGACATTAGGTAAGCTATTTGATAACTCCGAAATGTTATAAGCTTCCTTTAAATATCCGTATCTAATTTTGAAAATTTCTTTGTAGCCCCAAATTCGATTAATGCTCATCTTCGGGTATATCGAAAGCAAGGATATTTGTCTGAACTTCAGGTTCAATCCGATCTGATTTCGAGAATCAAGAATCTTCAGCAATCTGACTCTGAGCTTCAAGCTATTGCATCAAAGCTTGATTCGAAAGCTAATGTCGAATTCTCCCTCAATTCGAATGGATTGCTCTACTTTAGAGATAGAGTTTGTGTTCCGAATAACGAGGAATTGAAAAGAGATATCTTGCAAGAAGCACACCAAAGTCCGTTTTCGGTTCATCCTGGTTCCGTTAAAATGTATAAGGATTTGAAATCCTTGTATTGGTGGCCTAACATGAAAGCAACCATCAAAGACTTCGTATCCCGATGTTTGACTTGTTAGAAAGTCAAGGCTGAGCACCGAGCTCCTACGGGATTGCTTTGGCCTATTGAATTGCCCGAGTGGAAATGGGATCGAGTGACAATGGATTTTGTTACCGGTTTACCTGTTACATCGAGAAAGAATGATGCTATTTGGGTGATTGTGGATAGACTCACCAAGTCTACACATTTTATTCTGGTTCGAAAGAATATGAATTCGGAGACTTTAGCCGAGTTATATATCCGTGAGGTGATTCGATTACATGGTGTGCCGACATCCGTCATTTCGGATAGGGATCCGAACTTCACCTCTCGATTTTGGAAGTCCTTGCAAAATGCTCCCGGAACTAAAGTGCATCTTAGCACTACTTTCCATCCGCAGTCGGATGGCCAGTCTGAAAGAGTGATACAAGTGTTAGAGGATATGTTGCGTGCTTGTGTTATCGATTTTGGGAGGAATTGGGAAAGGTCCCTACCCTTGGTAGAATTTGCATACAACAACAGCTATCAAGCATCGATTCAGATGGCTCCTTTTGAAGCTTTATATGGGAGGAAATGTAGAACTCCTTTATGTTGGTCTGAATTGGGAGAGAACAAGGTTTTGGGACCTTAGATGATCCGGGAAACTGAAGAACAAGTCCGAATTATTCATGATCGATTGAAGCAAGCCTTTGACAGACAGAAGGCTTATGCAGATTTGAAATGAAGGGATATTCAGTACAATGTGGGAGACAAGGCCTTTCTAAAGGTTTCTCCTTGGAAGAAAGTCTTCAGATTCGGGAAAAAGGGAAATCTCAGCCCTAGATTCATTGGGCCTTTTGAGGTTATCGAAAGGATTGGCCCGGTGGCCTATCGTCTTGCACTCCCTAGCGAGTTTGATAAGATACATAATGTGTTTCATGTCTCTATGCTAAGAAAGTATCGATCCGACCCTTCTCATGTTTTGGAACCTGAAGAATTGGAATTGAATCCTGATTTGTCCTATGATGAGGAACCGGTTCAGATCCTCGATCGTGAAATTAAGAGACTTCGGAGCAAGAATGTTCCTTTGGTAAAAGTTCTTTGGAGAAATCATAAGAAAGAAGAAGTCACTTGGGAGCCCGAAGATACGATGAGAGCTCAATACCCACAATTATTCCCTTCAGGTAAATTCGAGGGAGAATTTCTTTTTAAGGAGGGGAGAATTGTAACACCCTAAAAAAAATCGGGTTGGTAAAATGACTCGAATAAAATTATAAATTAAACGAACTATGTGTTAAATGAATTAGATGTGAAGGAACCAATTGAATTAAGTGAAAGATGAGAGGGTTGCATGTCAAATTTTCAAATTTTCCTTAATTGCCCTTGGTCCTTTAGTTGCTCAAGAATTTAAGAAAGGGGCAAAATAGTCATTTATGCCTCATTACTAAGTAAACAAATCAGCCAAACACTCTCTCCTTCCTCCCCATTTTTCACGTAAAACACAAGAAGTTAAGAGAGAAAGAGATTTCCATGGAGATATGAGAATCCAACACAAGATTCTTGCATGGTTAGGCTTTTGATTTAGAAATTCAAGATAAAAGGGCCTTGGTAAGTTCTTTTTCCCTAATTCAAAAATTTTAGGGTTTTAAACTTTTGGGGATTTGAATAATTTATGAAACTTTGAGTTAAATTAGGTTGCTATAGTGCCTAAATGGAAGATTAGTGTTTATTTGAGTATGGATCTTGAAAGAATGAGCAAAGAGTTAGGGGTCTTGAAATTGGGTTCTTGTAATGTTGAATTTATGTTGTTAATTTGATAAGGTGATGAAATTTAGAAATTATTGATTTCGATTCCATGATTGAGTTGCTGGAAAAGTTCATAAGAATAAGTTTGGAATAGATTCAAATCCTTGAAATGAAAATTTAGCCGAAAATGCATAGAAATGCTATTCTGAGTAGTCATCTTCGAAAAATTCCCTAGGACTTGTTTGGAAAAGTTAGGATCTAAAATTTTACAGTATGATACTCTTGTATATCTAGTTTAAGGTAAAATTTACGGAACCTCAATCCGAGTTCGGTAGAAAAAGTTATAAGCTTCTCCGTAGGGCTGCTCGAGCAGTCCCGAAAATTTCGGACAAGTCTGATTCGAATGAATTCTGGTACTGATAGGGAAAATATTAAAATGTAAGGTTAACTCTTCCTTGTAGAGGGTCCTCTTAGCTTTCTAACGGTATAAAATAAGCTCGATTCAGACATGGGATCTAGGAGATACGATCAAATTACGAAAGGATAGCAAATCTGTCCCGAATAAGAAAACGAGCAAAATTACATTTGTTAAAGTATATAATCCTTAGAATTAAATGGTTTGGATATGCCCTAATGAATATATATTTGTATGTGGATTACTAGATAATCAAAGAGACGAAAATATCGAAGAGGAGGAGAGACTTGAGCAAACTCGAAAGAAGGGCAAAGGAGTCGCGATCTACAATCCTTGAGTTGCTTGGAGAAATTGTGAGTGTGGCAAACCTTGGGGTTAGGACCTAGGGTCCTAACCATCTTTGTATTATTTGATTTATTTTTATTGTAACTGGACTAATGAAATATTTGGTAATACGGGAAGAAGGATTAAATGTTAATAACTTGTTTGATGCCATGTTTTAGTGCTAGATGTTAGACTAGCTTAGAACATTTGCATAGCTCGAAAATGCCGAGGTAAGTAATGGCACGCGGCTATGGATGTCAGGTACGTAAGTCATGCATGAGGCATGTTTATATTGATTGATTATTCGATTTGTAACATGATGTGAATGATTTGATATGATAGTATGATATTCGATTTGATACAGTAGCATGACGTATGCTTTTGACTTGTTAGCATGATATATTCTCTTGAAATGTTAGTATGATATGCTTTGGATATGCTAGCATGATGCATATGCTTTTGAAATGGTAGTTGATGTTAATGCATTGGATATTAGCATGATATGGACAACCTATGTGATAAGAAACTTGCTTGATACAAATGGAAAAATTAAATGAATTGGAAACTATGATTGAGCCTTAGTCGATAGTTGGTCATAGGTAGTAAGGCATGCCTAGGGTTTGAGCTCATTTGTTAGATGGCCCAGTACTTCGGTACTTCTGTTGGTACTATGGGTACCTTTGTTGGTGGTTAGTCACCATTTGTAGATACCGTGGGTATCTTTTGTTAGTGCCTTCGTGGCACTTCTGTCAGTACCTTTGTGGTACTTCTGTTGACCCGCTTACCTAGTCAAACTATACTAAGGCATCATTTGTAACTAATTCGAAAGATTAAAATTATAATCTTGCTATTGAGCATCCGATAATGATATTGCCATGAGCATTTGATATGTTATTGCCTTTGTGCATCCGATAATGATATTGCCATGAGCATTTGATATGTTATTGCCTTTGTGCATCCGATAATGACACGGTTATGAAAATTTGATATGAGGTTGCATTAAGCATTTGAGCTTGAAACTGTTATCGAGCATCTAGTTGTAAATTCGGTTTGCATGATAGTAATATGATACATGAAAGTGAATCAAGCATGAAAGGCATGATACTCTTTACACATGATCGAAATGTTAGTATAAACATCATGGATTGCTAAATTGGAGTATGTTATGTTGATATATATGTATAATGTCTAATTGGTTAGACTTAGGGCTGCCTCACTAAGTACTTCGTAAGTACTTACCACCTATGTTTCCTCCTTCCCAAATCAACAGGTTGTCGAACTAAGGAGATTGATCGGGTTTGATCGCGAGCAAGGACACCAAACAAGCCTAAGTATGATACTTTGCACTTTTGTAACTCCTAGCTTATGGTGGCACAAAGAGCATGCTTAGAATTGTTCATGCACTTTGATATTTTGATCATGATTTATATATATATAATCATTTGAATATTCGGTATGTAAGTCATAAGGCAAGGTAATTGTAATAGGCTAGTCTTATATGTTTTGGAGATTGATCTATGGTATGTTTATATCGACCTCGTATGAAGCATGCAATGTGTAAGCTATGGAATTGGTAGGAGAATCCTTAGAACCACACTATATATATATTTGTATATGTTAGTCACATAGTGAAATGTAAGTCATAAGGGTAACTAAATTGTTAGATGGCATATGGTGGTATGAATGGCCATTTGGTTAGAAATTATAGCCTTGGTATGTTGAAGGTCCATGAATGATTAAATTCATAATGGTTTGGCTAGATGTTAGAATTGGTAAGTGAATGATGCTACCTAAATATGTTGAATATTGCCCCTTATGGTTTAGGAATGGTTTAGACCATATAGGTGGTCTTTTGGTATAGTCTAAGTGTTTAAAAAGATAGAAATCTAAAAATTGGGCGTGGGTATCGATACCACTTACATGGGTATCGATACCACCTTTGACAGAAACGAAATGGCACCGAAGCATAGTTCGATGCCAAGCTTCATTAAGACCCCCTGGTTCGATGCCAGTATCGAGCCAGGCCCCTTTCAGCCTTAAGCCATTGAGTCCTAAGAGTAGACCAGCATCGTTACATGGTTCGATACTGGTTCTTCCAGTAACGAAATGGCATCGATGCCAGCATCGAACCAGGCTACTTAACTTTAGTCAACGAGTCAACAAGGAGGTCCAGCATCGAAACATGGTTCGATACTGGGACTTCTAGTAACGAAATTGCATCGATACCTGTTTCGAACCAAGCTCCCTAGCCTTGGTCAATGGGTCAACACAGTTGACCTGTATCGAACTAGGGTTCGATACCCCTGTTCCGATACCCCTCTATAGGGAGTATCGATACCCCTAGTTAATTTCGGTTCAGCTCGAATATGAAAAATTTGCCTGACCAATAAGATGATATTAATGATCATTGAACGAATTAATTTGGGTTAGAGTTTTAGATCACGTTTAATGGTGATTGTAATTGATAAATGAATGAAAATTAAAAATCGAAATGGTTAATTTGACCCCAAAATTAATAGAATTTACATATAATTGACTTGAATTAACTCACAAAATAATCGAAACGTTTTGGATTTGGATAAAAGATTGGTCTAAAATATAAGTTGAATGTCCGGTCGACACCTCCATCTCCTAACCCGGGGCGAGGGTGTCACAGAAACCCTTGTTTACCGAATGTTGTATCAGCCTTGTTAGCTCAGCGGTTGATACAACAATGTTGTGATGCTTTCTTAGCTCACATGGTGGATGTGAGGATTGAGAGCCTTGAGTTAGGGAGTTGGAGGACAGTTTGTGAGTATCCTGATGTGTTCCTGGAGGAGTTGCCCGGTTTACCTCCCAATCGTGAGCTAGAGTTCCGTATAGAGTTGTTGCCAGGCACGGCACCGATATTCATAGCACCGTATCGCATGGCACCGACAGAGATGAAAGAGTTGAAACAACAAATCCAAGAGCTGCTAGAGAAAAGTTTTATCAGACCGAGTGTGTCACTGTGGGGAGCATCGGTTTTGTTTGTAAAGAAGAAGGACGGATCAATGAGGATGTGTGTCGACTACCGTCAGCTCAACAAAGTCACGATCAAGAACCGTTATCCGTTGCCTAGGATCGATAACTTGTTTGATCAGTTAAGAGGTGCACGTGTGTTTTCTAAGATCGATCTGCGATCACGGTACTACCAGTTGAAGGTGGTGCAAGAGGATGTCCAAAAGACCGCTTTTAGGACGCGGTACGAGCATTATGAGTTCTTAGTGATGCCGTTTGGGCTCACGAATGCACCAATAACATTTATGGACTTGATGAACTAGATCTTTCAGTCGTATCTAGATCAGTTTGTGGTTGTGTTCATTGACGACATCTTGGTGTATTCACGCTCAGAGGAGGAACATGACTACCACCTAAGAGTTGTTCTTCAGGTTTTGAGGGATAGACGTCTGTACGCCAATTTGGTAAGTGTGAGTTTTGGTTGTCAAAGGTGGCATTTCTCGGCCACATCGTTGCAGCGGATGACATCCGTGTGGACCCTCAAAAATCCAAGTTGTGGTGGAATGGAAACCACCAAGGAATGTATCGGAAGTTTGTAGCTTTCTTAGGCTTGCCGGATACTACAAGAGGTTTGTTAAAGGCTTATCGATCATAGCAACAGCGTTGACAAAGTTGCTTCAGAAATGGGTTTCGTTTGTATGGAACGAGAGGAGACAATAGAGTTTTGAGCAGCTTAAGGCTTATCTTACAGAGGCTACAGTCTTGACGCAACAGAAATCGGGGAAAGATTATTTGGTATTTACTTATGCTTCCTTGAATGATTTAGGTTGTGTGCTCATGCAGGAGGGTAAGGTGGTTGCTTACGCCTCGAGACAGTTGAAACCCTATGAAAGGAACTATCCCACCCATGATCTCGAGTTGGCAGCGGTTATCTTCGCGCTGAAGATATAGAGGCATTATCTCTATGGGGAGAAATGCTATGTCTACACCGATCACATGAGTCTAAAGTATCTGCTTACCCAGAAATAGTTGAATCTGAGACAACGGAGGTGGATAGAGTTGTTGAAAGATTATGACTGTGTCAAAGAATATCACCCTGGTAAGACTAATGTGGTCTTCGATGCTTTGAGTAGGAAGTCCATGTCGGACTTGAGAGCCATATTTACCCGGTTAAGGATGACCAAGGATGGCGGTTTGTTGGCAGAGTTGCGTGTGGAGCCCACGCTAGTTCAGGAGATAAAGAGAGCACAAGCGTTATACCAGGAGTTGGTAGCTCAGCTTGAGGCTTATCAGAGAGGTGAGGTGTCAGACTTTGAGGTACGAGATGGTAGATTCTTGTACTTTAAGGGTTGTTTGTGTGTCCCTGCTCTTGAAGATCTGAGAGACCGTATCTTAAGGGAAGCTCACTGTAATCCATTTTCTGTGCATCCGGGTAGTAACAAGATGTACCAGGATCTTCGTTCTTTCTTTTGGTGGCCTTGCATGAAAAGAGATGTTTCAGAGTTTTTGACAAGATGCTTAGCGTGTCAGCCTGTGAAAGCGGAACATCAGGTTCCTTCAGGTTTGCTTCAGCCTATCTAGATTCCATAGTGGAAGTGGGATCATGTGACCATGGACTTTGTCACCGGGTTACCGATGACGTTGAGAAAGCATGATGCTGTGTGGGTCATTGTTAACAGGTTGACCAAGTCGGCTCACTTTTTACCGGTTAGGATGGACTTCAGTTTAGAAAAGTTAGCTCAATTGTATATAAAGGAAATAGTTAGGTTGCATGGTGTACCTTCATCGATCATATCGGATAGAGATCCGAGGTTCACAGCAAGGTTGTGGAGGTCTATCCATAAGTCTTTTGATACCAAGTTGCACTTTATTACAAGTTTTCATCCTCAAACCGATGGACAGTTTGAGCAAGTTATCTAGATCTTGGAGGATATGCTTAGGTGTTGTGTGGTTGACTTTGCTCAGAGTTGGGAAGACCAGTTACCGCTTGTAGAGTTTGCTTATAACACCAGTTATCAGTCAAGTATAAAGATGGCACCTTTTGAGGCCTTGTATGGGCGTAGGTGTAGAAAACCTTTGTGTTGGACCGAGCTAAATGAGAGACGGATAGTAGGTTTCGAGCTTGTTAGAGAGATCGAAGAAAAGGTTTAAATCATCAAAGAAAGGTTACAAGCAACATTTGATCGGCAGAAAGCTTACGCGAATCGTAAGCGCAAGCACATCGAGTATGAGTTAGGAGAAAAAATGTTTCTTAAGGTGTCTCCTTGGAAAGAAATCATCCGGTTTGTTCGAAAAGTAAAGTTGAGTCCGAGGTATGTAGGACCGTATGAAGTTCTTGAGAGAGTGGGACCAGTGGCTTACCGCTAGCTTTACCTCCAGAGTTAGCACGTATCCATGATGTGTTCCACATGTCTATGTTGAGGCGTTATCGTTCACATCCTTCTCATGTTGTTTAGCTTGAGGAAATCGAAGTCAATACGGATTTGACTTACGAGGAAAGGCCAATAGGAATCTTGGATCTTGGAGTGAAAGAGCTTCAGAGCAAGAGTATACCGTTGGTAAAGGTTCTCTGGAGAAACCACGGAATTGAAGAAGCTACATAGGAAGTTGAGAAAGATATGAAAGCTCAGTATTCGCATCTCTTCCTAACAATTAAATTTTGAGGAAAAAATTTTCTTTAAAGAGGGGAGAGTTATCACGACTCGGATTCGGATACGAGTGTCAGGTTAAACCGGAGAGTTGGGCTTCGGTTTTGGGCCCCGAGTTTGTGAAGTTGGGCCTTAGGTTTGTTGGGATTTGAGAGGTTTGGGCCTTAAGAGTTTTAAGATGAGGGCATTTCGGTAAATGTCTAATCGGGATGAAAGTGAGGATAAAGGGTTTTATTGTTCTGCAGAGGATGATCTCACCCTTCTTTCTCTTTTTCTCCCTTCACCATCTTCTTTGAGCAAGGAAAAAGAAATAGGAAAAGGTGTAATCTTTGCTGGGTTGCTTTGGTTTTTCGTTTTGGAGCTGAAGGAGAAGTTATAGAGCTAGTTGTGATCTACAAAACAAGGTAAGAAAGTGTTGGTTTGGAGGAAGATGAAGATTTAAGAGGAGTTTAAGGTTGAGTTTGGGATTTTGTTTTAAGGAGCTTAAGTCTAAGCTTTTTAGTGTTTTTAAGCTCTAGAAATCATCCCAAACCGTTCTAAATCGTTGTGTATCTTTGCCTTGTAGAGAAAGAGCTTGGAGAGTCTTCAAGAGCTTTGGGGAAGGAGAAGGTTTGAGATTGAGCTTGGAGCTTGGGTTTGCTGCTCTTGTTGCTGTTTTTGCTTAAGGTTGGTACCCTTCAAACTCTTAATCATCATGCATATCATGCTTTAATTTTAAATGCATGTTTGTTGATTGGTTTGGTATGTTTGGTAGTTTAGGGTGGTCTTTAATGGTAGATCATGAATTTGTTGATAAACTTCTGTTATAATGTTTAAACACGTTTAGGAAAGTTCCCTTACAGTTTAGGATCAATTTAGGAATAAATGGATCAAGTTTGGATAGAGTCTTAAGTGTTTAAATATGCGAAACTGCACATTTCGTGTAGGGGTATCAAAACGCGGGTAGGGCGTTTTGATACAGAGTCGTCTAGTGACCTTCCTGATTTGATATCGGTATCGAATCGGGTTGGTACTCTTTCTTTAACTTTGAAATTGATCAAAGGGTTCGATACTCGTATCGATACCGGTCGTTTCAATACCCCCTTTGGTGAGGGTATCAATACTTGTCGTTTCGATACTCCAAGTTAGGGTATCGATACCCTAGGGCAAATTAGCCCAAGTTCTTGTGGATAAAGTGGTAAAGTTTATAATGCTATCCTAGAAGTTCCTAAGAGTTGTTTAAGCCTTTAAAGGAATATTAAACCAAGATATAAACACCTAGCCCCGTTAAAGAGATAATTAGATAATAATTGGAGTCTAGTGGTATAAATCGGTATGTGAAAACATTAAGGGTTCAGTGTAACGTATTTGAGTCACATGACTTACTAGGAACCTTGGTTAGTGCTGATGGGTTACTAGAGTAAATATTATATGAGATGTAAAACTGATAACTTTGCTTAGTGCTGATGGGTTATCGGTAATATATTATAAGAAAGACCAGCTTGGACCTTGCTTAATGCTGATGGGTTCCTTAGCGAATTATGTGGAGTGACATGCCACGGACCCTTCTTAGTGCTGATGGGTCCCTTACTTCTATACTACTATGAGGTGGTATGGACACCGATATATATAAGTATATATATAATATATATAAATACGAGTTAAGAACTTGAGATGTTGTTTGTTCGTCTCTTGTCATGCATATGCTATGTGCCGATATATGCCATCATGATATCATGTGTCTAGGCGGTTATGGTAGCGCCATCGTACTCATGCCATGTCATCATACATGTTGCTATGCTTATTTTATGCTATGCTTGATGTGGACTGGTTGGTCGAGTACCCACTGAGCTTTAGTAGGTCAGCGTTTCAAAATGTGTTTTCGTGCGTAGGTTAAGGAAGCTTTCGGAGGAGCATCATCTTGGTGGGTTCAGCATTGACATCTGTTGTTAGAGTACTGTTATTAGGCATAGTGGGCATTTGTACTTGTAGGACCCTATATGTGTAATTTGTAACTCTGTTTTTTTATTTGTCAAATACTTTTAAAACGGGTTGTAATATTTTGGAGCTCCGTTACTTTAACTTACTCAGATTTATGTTTTAAATGGATTTGGATTTTATTATCTTATGATGGAAATGGATTTGGACTCATATTTATAGGCTTTTGAAAAGAAATTTTCAAATAAAGGTTTTGGGCCAAAGGCCCGAAGTGGCACCGGGTCGAGGGTGTTACATTAGTAGTCAAATTTTCTAATAGTAACCTTTCCTTTTGGGTATTGATTTTCTACTTGGAGCCTCATGGTACGACAAAATGGGGTTTTAAGGAAAGAAAAATCAGTAGTTTTCTTTATAGGTAATTAGTTAGCTTTTTAGATCTTTAGGATGACCCTGAACTTAATTAAAGTTATGATATAAATGAGAGGGGGGGGGGAAATGTTTCTTGCTTATTGTCACGTCCCTAGATTTTCACACCCGTAGAACTCGGCAACTCTATCCAGAACGTGCGGCCTTAGGCTTTATAACTCTAGACAAACGCCTAAGTAAGCCTTTTCACCCTTCACGGAAGATCAAACTTCCCAAGCACCGACAAACGCAAAGCGTTCTATGCGGAAGCGAATCAAACGAGATGAGCTAGGAAGAACTCTTCAAGAACGCTCAAGAACGTTCAAGAACACTAAAGAACAAAGAAAGAAACACACTTGGAGATTTAGAGAAAATGCCTTTATTCCTTGGAAACTTGGAATACTCTGATACATCAAATGAGGTGGGGAAGGCCTCTATTTATAGTTGAACTCCCCTCGATCCTACGGTCTATACAATTTTACACCGACGGTTATGATACAACCTTATCCATTTACAAAGCATAATTCTGGGAATATTCCCACCTAACTATGGAAAGAATCTTCTGTGTTCACACAAAGTGTTCACACACCTTGGATGGATAAGTCTCTCCCTGGATCGGGCCAACGTTGGTGGTCTTCGCAAGCCCAGCATTGCTCTTGGAATTACTTGGGCAGGCCACATCACACCATGTGATGCCAATGTCTTGGACCCCAAACAACGGCCCGTGACATTAGCATGTGTATTTTGCCTGTGCACACGTAGGTTAATATCGTTGGTGGCAAGCAAATTTTGTTTAAGAGCGGTTGAACGAGCACATACTACAGGTTATCAAAGTAGTTATTTTGACATCCTATGCGAAATTTTGTTAGTTTCATGTATAACAATAAATTTCTACGTTTTGTATAAATTAAAATTTATTAACCTTATGTTATGTTATGATTATAGTAACAAAAATGAATATTTTATTCGATGAAAGGTCAGAAATTTTAGACTGCAGATCTGTACTGTGACGTGAATTGGACGAATTTTCTGCTCTATCTGGGAGTGATATAAGACCTCTAATTTGCATGGATTGATAGTTTTATGAATCTAGTTTACTATAAATTTTGTGGAATGATCTATAAAATTTTTGAGTAAGGAAAGTGAAATCTGTCAGGCTTTTAAGGAAATGTTAGAATGAGTTTTTAATTTATTTAACATTAATGACTCATGTTTGGAATATGAAAAAATGTTGTTATATTTATATACATTTCATTGAATTGTTATGCCATGTTCAAATGATACATGAATTGAATTGTTTTGTTTGTTAGTATAAACGCAAATAACACATCTCAATAGATAGTATGAATATGCCATGTTCTTATTAAAAATAAAAAAAATATTTTTATTGATTTTAAAACTTTATTTTTAATATTATTTTATTTTTTATAGTTATAGTTAAATCATATCAAGGCAAATTCATAAATCCATGAACGGGACTATACAGGGGTGGGGAAATTGACCCTTGCCCCAAGATTTTTTTTTTTTACTTTTCTTCACCTATATAATTTTTTTCTTCTAAAAATCAATTTATTTATAAATTTACCATTATTTTAAAATATTTATATTTTGTTTCTAAATCCATATTTTGTCCATGTGCAAATCAATTTTTTCTATAATGATTAACCATTAATCAGAAAATTAATGATTATTCATGTCTTAACGGTTAAATTATATTTAATAATCATTATAACAATTAACAAATAGTCCAAATGAACAAATATACGGTTAAGTGAAAAATGCATGTTAAGTGAACTTGTTGGTAGGAATTTATATGTTAAAGTCATAAGCTTATTAGACATTATTTATTGGTCCCTAAACTTTAGAAATTTCTATATTAGTATGACTAATGGGTGTAAAAGCTCAAATCGGATTTAATAATTGTATGGCTAATGTGATACAGTTCAAAAGAACTCATTAATTTCATTTTGATCCTTTACTTTTTGAATAGTTGTAAAATGATCCCTAACCTTGGTAAAAATTTCAAAAAGGACCTCAAAGAGTTTAAGTAAATAATTGAAACTAAATGAATTTAGAAGAGAAAGACAAGCTTGATTAAACAAATATTTGATATAACATATGTATGAATGTATAATGTGTTTGATTGATTATAAAAAATTAAACTTGTTCTGATGTTTTTCTATTAACATTAATCAAATACAAAAACCAACATTATTTGTAACATCCAATGATATTGTGTAACAATTCCATAAATTTAATGAAAATTTTAAAAGTTCAATAATAAAAAAATAATTATTTTAATAATTTATTGATTGTTATATAAAATTTCCTATTCTTTATTATCATTTATATTTACTCCCTTATCCCAAAAGAAAGAGCCAGTAACAAGTTGATAGTTGGAAGAATCTAGCTCACTGAGTTTTCCAGATTTACTTTCATATTCTTCAACTAGTTCCATCTTATAATTATTCAAATAATTCATCATCACCTGAAAATGTAAAAATATTTCTTATAACCGGAAATAGTTATCTTCACCAATAAGCACATTATAAGCACCATAGAACCCGCAATACGTATAATAGAGAAACCATCAAGCTCAACCAGACATATATCCTTTGCTAATTCGATGATTGTATCATTGCATTCTGTCAACTCCACTAGGCATTGCTGAAGGATTGATACATTGTTTGGATCCAAACACTTTCCTGGTCGGCTGTTTCAAATTGACTCTAAAATTGATGGTGATTGTTTGCGCCACCAAAATGCATTAGGACCCCCTTTCATGTCTAGGCCACACTAATTTTTGATCTGTGCAACCAAAATCCGTTCAATCGCTCTACCACTCGTTCTATATTTAAAAAAATAGTTTATTTATAAATTTGTCCTCTATTTCAAATATTTATGTTGGAAATATAACTTACAATCTTTCAAAATCAAATAAAAGATATGTGGTTAGAGCAATTTTTTTAAGTTCAAATTTTAATTTGCTAAGATAGATTTTAGATTTCAAATCATATTTTCTGTTATCTTTTTGTTAGAAATAGCTCTATAGATTGAGCATTTCACATTGAATAAAATCATACTCCCACACAGTCTTTCTTGTTTTTCTCTGTTATTCTTTTCATACACTTCAAAAACCAACAATTGATATCTTAGAGCTCTTTATCTCGAGGAACCACCAGTCTTTAAAAGACAAAATTACCAAATCTGGTCTATCAAGATAAGCGTTCTCATGCGAGCTCTTGAAGTCTGGATGCAGTGGAAGGGGATTATGAAATTACTCCACTTCCGGCTAATCCAACGGTGGCTCAAATTAAGAGTCATAAAGAGAAAAAGACAAAAAAACCTAAAGCCAAGTCATTCATTTTTTTTTGGTTTCAACATCAATATTCACAAATAATACACCTCAATTCTGTTGCAGAAATATGAGATTATCTTAAAGAACAATATGAAGAGAATGAAAGAACAAGGAACAAGAAGGTAATGAATTTTTTTCGTGAATTTGAAATGAAAAAAATGAAGGAGTATGAGTTAATAAAAGATTATGCTGAAGAACTTGTCAAAATTGCAGACAAAGTTAGAATATTAGGTAAAAAATTCTCTGATAAAAAATTGTTGAAAAGGTTCTGGTTATACTTCCTGAAAAGTTTTAACCTACGATATCTTCATTGGAGAATACTAAAGATCTTTCAAGTATTACCTTAGAAGAACTTTTAACATTATTGAAGGCTTTAGAAACCAGAAGACACATGAGACAAGAGAATTTCATTGAAGGATCATTTCAAGCCCATAGATACAACAAGATTCCAAACACATCCAAGCATCCAAATCCAAATCCAAGCATGCTATTGCTAAATTCATACACTTACTCTTTATACTTCATTCAAATCCTTTGTAATTGAGTTTGGGGAGTGTCATACTTGTAATTAGGTAAATATTTCTATTGAGAGAAACCTTTATTGTCATTTTTCATATTTGTAACCCTAGTGAGGTGTAAGTTAATCTTTGGGTAGAAAGATTAACTTGATTGTAAAGGTTATCCCTTGAACCTAGAAAAAGGTTGAATTCAATAGTGAATTGGTTAGAAAATCCTTAGTGGGAGCTAAGGTAGTGGATGAAGAGTTTGTTTTGAAGCTTGAACTACTATAAATCATATGTCTTCAAATCTTCACAATTTTTACAATCTTCCACACAAAATTTTAAATTACCAATTCACCCCCTTTTGGCCAATTCCATTGATTAATCCACTCAACATATAGAAATCCATTTCTGACAAAAGCTCTATGACATAGCAACTATACCCTACCATGACTTATTATTCAAGGACTTTCAACTCAAATTACTCATCAAGCATAAACTTATCTTTCAAGAATTTTAATTCTTGTTCATAGATCATTTGACCATATATTTATATTCAACTAGCATATACAACAATTATAAATCATATGATCGTAAAATTTATCATATTACAAACTTATCAAAAAAATTTTAGTGAAGGAAAAAGAGTACTCACATCTTTGATATGCGTAACATGTTGTCTCATTAAAAACCTTACCAAGAAAACCCATTGGGACAAAACCTCGGTTAAGGGAAAAAGAGTGCAACACGTATTTACTCCCACTCATGAAAATATCACATAAGATTTTTGAATCTTCATAATTCAGTCTTGAATACAATCTTCAAAAGTTGGAGTAGATTATGCACTAATGAATAAATCTCCC
Source organism: Abelmoschus esculentus (assembly GCA_035048815.1). Lineage (NCBI taxonomy): Eukaryota > Viridiplantae > Streptophyta > Magnoliopsida > Malvales > Malvaceae > Abelmoschus > Abelmoschus esculentus. The sequence continues at coordinate 8,895,700 of JAUCBN010000002.1, read as the reverse complement.
AAATTATTGTTTCAAATAATTCATCGAATATTATTCTTCTAAAAATCATGAGGGACAAAACTTTAAAGAAATATTTTTCTTTTTATCATATTTGATGTATCTTGTGAAAGTAATTTACATATCTTCTAGATATGTTTAGCTAAACACATATTTCGGCTTTACCTCAAGCATAGTAATTGTTTAAAGGTAATGGTTTCGTAGCACTTAAATAGTATTTTTTTAGACCAGCTAAGATACAATGCTTCTAAATCAATTAATATATAAATGAGTTTTTTAGACTAAGAATATCATCATCCTTTTCTTGTGGCGGAATGGATCTTTGTTTACATTAAGAGACCTAACAACCAATAGTGATCAACGAATATGCATAATGTATGTAAAGTCTCTTTAATCATTTTTTTTGTATGTCGATTGGTGCGTAAGGATTTGAGGTGATCTCTTCACAAGTCTCAATGATATTCAAATCATCAAATGTAGAACTAATGTTTTTGATATAATAATTGAAAAATAGTTTTGGACTAATTTAAAAAGATTTCAAAACTGATTTTAAGTCCAAACAACATGAAAAGAAATTTGAGACATTTTGTAAGACTTTTAAATGTGTTTCAAATGTTTTAAAAAAAGCCAAAGAGTACAAAATATCCCAAGCATTTCGATATACCTCCCAAGTGTTTCGATACCGCTTGTCTGTTTTCAAAGAAAATGGTATAAGCGTTTCGATACGGGCATAGATCGTTTCGATAGATTTTGCTACTGGAAGATTTGTTTTCGATAAAGAAAACACACGTTTCGATATGCTAGTATCAAAACCGGTTTTAGGTGTTTTGATACACCCTAACGACTTTATGAAAACCCCAACGACTTTATAAAAAAACCAAAGCTAAGAGCAGTATCGATACGAGCATTGAACGTTTCGATACTAGAGCATGATTATTTTGATACTCCTTATAGGCGTTTCGACACCCATTCTTAATTGCATATCTAAACGGCTCCAAATCAATCCAAATGGTCACCAACGGCTAGTATCTCATTTGGGATGATAAAAGGGACCTCTAAGCATCAAGAGAAGACTAATGCTTCAATTGTCAACAACTTATGATGAAAGAATTATCTTAGAGCAAGATTCCAATTCTTTGTAAACAACACTTATGAGCTCAATTTATATGTATGCTCAAGTGTATTAGGAATTGGGTGAGTGATTAGAATACAAACAACTAGCCTTATTAGAAGGATTACAAGTTTGCTAAGTTTTCTCTTGTTTGAGTGAATTCCCAAAGTTCGGGTTGTGAACTTTGAATGTTAGATTCGGGGTTAAAATCTAGGTTGCAAGGTTAGCCGTTTAGCCTCAAAAGGAAGAAATTCTTAGTGGGAAGCTAAAGTAGTAGATGTAGGATTTGGATTAAAAATTCGAACCACTTTGAATCCTTTGTGTTCATTCTCTACATTTTTGCTTCCACTTTAAATCACCCAAATTACCATCTCTACATCACTTGGCAAAGCTTAATCGATTGTGTGTCGAGCCCAATACTTGGTATCAAAGCGAGACTCAATTGAAGAGGATTAAGATCCTATTCAGATGATCCGAAAAGCTGGACCATTATCCGATCAACTAACATCCATGATGCTTTCTATTGACAAGCCACCTTTCTTTGACGGGTCCAACTATCCCCATTGGAAGATAAGGATGATGTACTTCATCAAATTAAGAGATTACAAGCTTTGATATATAGTTGAAGATACACTATTTGTGCCACAAGGAACAAAGGCGGAATAGAGCGTAGAAGATCGCAAGAGGCTAGCGCTTAATAGCGAGGCATTGCGTATTCGCTTTTATGCATTCCATCCAAAAACCTATGAGAAGATGTCCTCTTGTAAAGATGCCAAGAAAGTTTTGGACAAGCTCGAAGTTACATACGAGGGAAAAAATAATGTAAATGAGACCAAGATTGGACTCCTCAACCAATAGTATGAGAACATCAAGATAGATCCTGAAGAAGACATTGCAAAGATGTTTGATTGTTTCTCCACCATCACCAATGGAGTTAAAGGCTATGGAGAGATCATTCTAGAAGAGAAGCTTGTTCGAAAGCTTTTTTATTCCCTTCTCAAGTCATAGAACTCAAAAATGACCGCCATCATTGAAGTCAAGGATCTCAAGACTCTCAAGCTTGATGAACTCATGGGGTTGCTCCTCATACACCAAATAATGATGAAAGAAAGAGAAAAGAAGAAGAAGAAGAAGAAGAAGAAGAAGAAGGGAGTGATTAGATCGATGAGGAAGAAGGAGATTCAAGAGTTTGGTGTGAATGTCAACACCATTGCTCTCAAATCCTCCAAGTGCATTCATTTTGAAGAATCAAGTGAGGAGGATAGTGAAGAAGATAAAGAGATCACCCAAATCTTCATGGACTTTGACCGATTTGTGAAGAACAAAATGAAGAAATCTTCCAAGCACGAATCAAATAAAAAGATAAAGGATTCCCATAAGTCATTCAAAAAGGGATCATCTTCAAACAAGCAAGCATATGTGGCCACTTAGAGTGATGAGGACTCCACCGAAGATGAAGAAGCCCACTTATACTTGATGACCCTCAATGATGAAGGAGAGGTAACTTCTAACTCATCTAGTTTAAATTCATATTCATTTGATGAGTTACAAGAACCCTATGATCGTCAATTTATACTTTTGAGTTTAAGATTTCATTTTCTAAAAACAAAAAATGATTTCAAAGCTTAAATTTGAAAATGGTTTGCTTTCAAAAACCAATTTTGAATTTGAAGCAAGATTTAAGGAATTTGAACTCAAAGTTTTTGATTTAAAAAACTTGCTTCAAAAGATGAAAAAAGATCGTCAATTTGCTTTAGATGATCTTAAGAAAGAAAAATATTTGATTTCAAAAGAACTTTAAAAGAAAATTAATTTTGGAAAATCAAATTTTTATGTGCGACAATCAAGTGACCCTAGATTTATTAATGGAAAATATTTTAGAAGTGATTGGGGTCCTAAAATGACTAATCACTTTAACCAAAAAGGATGAAATTGATAAATAGATTTCTAAGGAGGCTAAATTATGTGCTACTAATGTTAAAGGATCCAAAGCAATTTGGATACCAAAAATTTCTTGATTGTCTTATTTTAGGTGTGATAGAGGATTGAGCATGTCACGACCCGAGTTTCGGGACTCGGAGTCGGGTTAACTCGAGGGTTGGGCCTCGTGTTTGGGCCTTGATGTTCTTGTTGGGCTTGGGGGTTTGTTGTTGGGATTGTTCGTGAAATATTACTTGGGGGTATTTTGGTAATTGTCTAAATAGAGAGTTGGGAGGGGTACTTCTTCTTCCCAAAGCCATTTTCTCTCCTAAAGCCATCATCAAAGGTAAGGTTTTTATGTGTTATCTGAGTGAATCACGTTTGGAGGCTCGAGGGAAGTTTGTTCATCTTGGGAAGATCTATCTTCCAAGGTAAGTTTGGTTAAAAATGGTGGAACTTGGGTTTTTGGCTGGGTGGTTTAAAGATGAACGAGAATAGGTTTTGGGAAGGCTTTAGAGTGTTCTAAATGTTGTCTTAGCTTCCTTAAATCACCAAGATAAGATAGTAATCCCTTGGTCATCTTCTTTTGTAGTGAGGAAACAAGGAGGACATTTTTCAAGCTTGGGCAAGGAGAAATTCTAAGGTTGTTTTACAGTTTATTTAGCTCGTTTTAGAGGTTGGTACACCTCCAAATCCTTTGTATTTCATGTGCATCATCATTATTGGCATGCGTGTTTGATTTTGATGATTTTGGTTTAGGATAGAGTCTTTGCATGCTTTAATGTTGACTTGAATTATGATTGATGAAATTGAGTAAAATTGATTAGAAACTCACTTAAAATACTTCAATAGTGAGTAGGAACGTTTAGGGATCGATTGGTTCGGTTTTAATTAAGGTTATTAAGCATTTTAAGTTGCAGACCTGCATTTTCGTGCAGTGTTATCGATACCCTCTGTAGGGGTATCGATATCGTAGATAGGAAAAATAGGTTATTAACGCAAACGTTTCAGAATGCCTTGCCCGTGTATCGGAACCAAACATTCCAGTGGCAAATCATTTCGATACCCCCTATGAACGTATCAAAATAGGGGGTCGTATCGATACCCCATATACGTGTATCGATACGGGTTGGTCTCCCTTGGTCTTAAGTCAACGTTATAGCGTATTGAAACACAAAGGCAACATTTCAATACTAGGGGCATTTCAATACTAGGGGCATTTCGATACCCCTTATACACGCATATCGATATGCCCGGGCAATCTACCCAAGATTTTAAGGGTGGATGTAACCCCTCGATTTCGGGCTTGGAGTTCAGCTGAGTCGGGTTGGGGTTCGTTCGAATCTATTTTAGGCAAGTTAAACTAATTTCGGGATTTAGATGATAACCCACAGTTTTGAGGCTTCTAAAATCTTGGGAAAATATCTAAAATTCTTATTTGAATTATGTTTGATGTTGGTCAAATCAATTTCTGGAAATTTGACTCAGAAGGGTGACATTTTGAAAACTAGTAACCATTTTATAAAAAATTAAAACTGTTTCTACTTTAGTGACTAAAATGTAAAAGTGGCATAAATTAAAATCCTTAGGGGGCATTTAATCCAATTATTTACAGAGGATTCCACCTGTCAATCCTCATCTAATTATAAAGGAAATTGATAATTAATTAATTTCTAAATGGGTTTTAACTAATTTTTCTCTAAATCACCATTTTACGTCAAAAATCCTCTTTTCTTCTTTCCTTCTCTTCCAAATTCAGAACTCTCTGGATTTTCTATTAATTCTATCACCTTTTCATCAATATTTATAAGGTAAGCAAGGTTTCTACTCCTTTCGATCTTATTCCTTAATTTTAATGTTTTCTCATTAAACCTTCTTGTTTTTCTTGCTTTTAAAAAAGGTTGAGGATTGAGTCCGAAAATTAGAGGTAAGGATTATTCTCTTACTCTAATTATAATGTTATTTATTGAAATTTCCAAGTTAAAGTCTCTTTTATATGTTTTTCTAAAGGATTTCTATGAACTAGTGAGGGTTTAATCAAGATTTTAAGGTTTCTTTAAACATTTTCGTATGGATCTGAATTTTATAAGTTAAATGATGTTTTTGATGATGATTTTGGTTAATTAAGGTGTTAAATGTTAGGTTATATCAATCTAATCCCGAACTATGCTTTTTAGGCTAAGATCTAGGATGTTTTTGGAGGGTTTTTGAAGGTTTGAGTGTGTTGTGCATTACATGATGGTTTAAGCGTGGCTAAAGAAGGTTTTTATTTGGTTTTGATCTTGTTTTGCTAGTTTTTTCGTTCGTTAGGGTCAAGGCTGATTAAGAAGGTGTTTTGGTAGTGTTTTTGGTGTTGTTCGGAAGGGTTATGGGGCTTTGTGTTGTGGCTGCAGGTTAGGCTTTGTTAGGAGAGGTTTTGTGTGTAATGATGCACTAATTCCTTTGTATTTTGCTGTTCAAAAGCAGGGGATAACATGGAAAGGGTTTCTTAACCTTCGCTCTTGGAAAGGAAGGTTTTGGCAGGGAATCGATTTAGCATCGGTGAATGGAACATGGTAATGGAATACTTTATGCGTAATTTTCCGAGGTATGAAAGCATAGGATTGGTTTGAGAATCCATCCTATGATTGGAAGTAAGTGTTTGGAGTAAAATCTCGTTCTTTTGTTCTTTTAAACCATGAAATTGTTTTATCTTGCTCAAGATATTCTGGTTGTATATACGTTGCTGTCAAATGATTGTTGAGGTGAGATTTACATGTTGAATACCTCTTGTGACTTTTAGAACTAGTGCCACGTTGCATTGGGTTAAGATTAAAGAATTTTGTTGCATGCTTAGAATTTGCAAGTAAATATATGATACATTTGGCGTTTGATTTTGGAAAGCAATTGATTTGTATTTTGAACTTGGCTATGTGGTGTGTCTAGAGTTGTCGGATATATTGATTGATCAATAGGGTGTGAGTGAACTATAATATTCAAATTCGTACGTGCGTTATTTCTCGAGGAGCATTAAGGGTAGATCTAATGTTGTGTGATAGTGGTAGATCTAATGTCGTGTGATAGGGGTATTTCTATCACATCCGGGCAATGGGGATAGTGTCATCCCAGCCTAGATGTCTATTCTATGGTAGGGGTAGTTCTATCTTGAAGTATGGTGGGATGAATCTATCATGAGTCCGTTTATCCGTATATTCTTTTTTTAATCTTTTAAGGATGCAGGTAGTGCCGTCCGGTTTCACCTCTAAGCCAATATATATTGACATACCATGTGTCGCTGTTTTTTTTATGGTGCCATAGAGAATGAAATATGTTATTTTGTATCGAATTTTTTACATGAGATATGATAAGCATTGCACGACTTGTTGCATGTAAGACATGAGACTTAAATTGCATAGTGATGCATGATGTAGTGGCACATGAAGATTTAAATGATTTGTGGTATGGAATATTGTTTTGAGAACCCGAACTACTCTTGAGCATGATCGAAAAATGAAGTTTTAATTGATATTTTCTATTGTGCTGCAACGAGGCATGTTGTGTTGAGCTTTCTTCACTAAGCATTAGCTTACGTTCCTCCGTTTGTGATTCAATGCAGATTAGAGTTGTGGTGGTGGAATTCGTTGTTGGCGGGAAGAATCTGAGCTGATCTAAGCAAGGTTAAACTTAAGCATTTTACGGTTTACGTTAGTAGTATAATTGGCAATGGGTAGGGACCGATTGTTGGTTTTAAATGTTTTGTTGTAACGGCCATTTGATGACTTTGGATTTTGATAGAACCATATTGGTTCACTTGGACTAAGTCTTACAAAGGTTTTGATTGAATGCTTGTCATGAATAGAAGTCTTTAGGGAAGCATGTAACATGGGACTTCGTAGGGATGCAAGTATCTATAGTAGTGTCCTTCAATTGTAAACACTTTCACCATCATTTGATAAACTTACCGAATGGTTAGGATTCTTAAAGATGCTTTAGAACCTTCAAAAAAAAAGCAGAGCTGGAGCAAGGTGTTTCGAAACACTTAATTACGGTATTGATATTTAGGCAAGGAAAATTGAAGTGCTTAGGCCTAGTATCAATACTCAGTAAAATGGTTTTGAAACAACCCTGAGTTTCCAGGCAAGTGTATTAAAACACTAGACCATGGTTCTGAAACTAATCTTGGCAGTTTCGAAATTGTATCGGAACAGGGCATCTTTATGCGATCACCGGTTCCTCGTCGCCGGTTTGTCTTCCGTTTTCTCTCCTTTGGCTGTAGTTTCTTTCTTTCTCTCTAAAATCAGATTTTACAAACTCGAATTTTCAAGGTGGGGTTCTGTTTTTGAGATTCCTGAAGAAAAGCTTTAACAAAATGGGATTCAAGTTCTGTTTTCAAGGATTTTTAAAAGATGGGTTGAGGTTTTAAAATTTACAGTGTTTTAATCTTATATTTCTGGATTTCAAACTGAAAATGAAGAACAGAGAGGAGAAAGATGCGCTAGTGTCAGTGTAAAAGCTTTTAGTTTTGGGTTTTTATTTTTCTTTGAAATTTACAATAAATTTAATTCATTTCTTTATTAGTTTTTATTTACTTTTTCATCAGCATTTAATTAGTGTTAATTTTCGAAATTTTTTTCACTGTCGTGTGAAAGGGGGAATGAACCCATTTATTTCTTTCCTATTTTCCTTAAGTTTGGTAGTCATATGTTAATTTATTTTAAATGTTCATGAAAAATATATTTTATTATATTTATGTTTTATAATATTTTATTTTATTACCTTTTTCACATTCTTTTTCCTTTTATATATATTAGTTTTATACAATTTTGTATATATTATATATGTTATGTTTTTTATATTTATTATATAACATATTTTATGTATGTATATTTTAAATTACACAATGTATAATGTCTTTCACTCTTATGTTATATATGTTATATTATATATATATATATATATTTGATTTTGTCAGTTATATATTTATATTATTTTATAAAGTAGGTTGATTAGTTTTTATACGTATATGTAAAGTATTATGTATGTTTGTATAAATTACTTATATAGTTAATAGTCATATTTTATATATATATAATATTATTCATTTTATTTTATATGTTTTTGATGATTCATTTATTTTAGTTATTTATTCTTTGATCTATTTATTTATTTATTTATTTATTTATTATGGATTCATTCATATTCTACATAGTTATATCATAAACATGTGTCACCGTATATGTGTTTGCACGCACTCCACTTATTTATTTTGTGTATCATTCTTTAATTCATTCATTTATTTATTTATTTAATTATTTACTTATTGTTATCTTTTATTTAATTATTTCGTTATTCGATTGTCTTTACGGTGACATGCAACGAGGAATGATCCGTATTATTTATAGCTCGTTTAGTGTAAATAACTAACCTCTAACATTTGATTTCTCGTATTTATTTTTCTTGCAATTTAATTTATCGCATTTTATTTTCTCGTATCTAACATCTAACATTTATTTTCTTGCATTTTAAATTATCGCTTTTTATTTTCTCATATTTATTTTATCGCATTTAATTCCCGTATTTATTTTTACACAATTTAATTTCTCGCATATATACTTTATTTTGTGCATTTTACTTTCCGCATTTATTTTATTTATTCGTTTGTATATTCGAATCATTTAATCATTCAACATTTGACACATTAATTTAATTAATAAAAAATATGGTATCTCAATATTCGATCGTAACGGGCCCGACATCAAACGTAGTGGTGGCGGTGTATGCGTTTACCTTCGAATATTGAGGTCTTTAAAACATATTTGCATTCTTAAACGGATAATAAATTAATAAATATTTGAACTTGTAAATTTTCAATTCGGACAATTATATTGATTAGGTACCAATTTTTGGGCGGTGTGGGGTATTTTTATATCTCATCCGTAACCGACTCCCGAACCCATTTTTTAGAATCTCTGGTTTCAACGGTGTTCAGTCTAAAAAAGTGATCGGTGGCGACTCCAGTCTTTTTTAAATTAATTTTGATTTTCTTTCAAAAATCCCCAATTTTATTTCTAAAACCTAATTTTTAATTCTTTAAATCTAGCCCCAATTTTTTAAATAATACTCTAATTCTTTATTTTCACTAAAAAAAACAAAAGATTTTTTAATGACCCCAACACACTTCTAATTTTTAATATTTTTCGGGTCGTTACAATCGAAAAAAGAAGTTTTAATCGGTATCTTTTATTGTGCTGCATTGAGGCATGTTGTGTTGAGTTTTCCTCACTAAGTGTTAGCTTATGTTCCTCCGTTTGTGACTCAATGCAGATTAGAGTTGTGGTGGTGGCATCCATTGTTGGCGGGAAGAATCTGAGCTCATCTAAGCAAGGTTAAACTCAAGCATTTTACGGTTTACGTTAGTAGTATAATTGGCAATGGGTAGGGACCGATTGTTGGTTTAAAATGTTTTGTTGTAATGGCCATTTGATGACTTTGGATTTTTTATAGAACCATATTGGTTCGCTTGGAGTAAGTTTTACAAAGTTCTTGATTGAATGCTTGTCATGAATGGAAGTCTTTAGGGAAGCATATAACATGGGACTTCATAGGGATGCATGCATCTAGAGTATTGTCCTTGAATTATAAAGACTTTCACCATCATTTGATAAAATTACCGAATGGTTAGGATTCTTAGAGATGCTTTAGAACCTAAAAAAAAAAGCAGAGCTGGAGCAGGGTTTTTCGAAACACTTAATTACGGTATTGATACCTAGGTAAGGAAAATTGAAGTGTTTAGGCCTGGTATCGATTCTCGATAAAATGGTTTCGAAACAGCCCTGAGTTTCCAGGAAGATGTATCGAAACACTAGACCATGGTTCTGAAACTAATCTTGGCAATGTCGAAATTGTATAGAAACAGGGTCTATACCATTTCAGTACATGGACTTGCACGAGAGGGCATCTTGCGAGGGACAAGACTTAGTTTCGAAACATATTAAGGGTGTTTCGAACCTATTTAATATTTTTCACAGTTTCGAAACAACCACACACTGTTTCGAAACCCCTGGTTGTTTAGTGGTAAGGGCAGAAACCCAAGTTTGATTTCTTTATGTTTTAGTCAGTGAATCTCGTGACAGTAATTAAATGAGTTATGGACGTTATTTCGAGTTGAAATTTGATATGCAAGCAAGAAAAGACTTAATTAAACACTAGTAACATTAATTTAAGTTGTTGACCCTGAACTTAAGTAAATTATAGATTGATCCTCTTTGCGAATAGGGTGCAATTGAAGCTTGTCTTGTCTCCTGTTTCGAATATTGGGCTTTCAGTGAATACGTGAACATGTAGGACTTAAATGGAATATTTAGATAATATAAATGAAAAAAACTAGGGTCGTTTACCGGGTCGAATCCTCAAATTGACCCTCAATATTCCTCGTGTAACCTATTCGAGTCGTCTTCATGTCTAAACCGGGTCAAGGGGGTTACAGTGGAGTTTGTAGGTTCCATAATTCGTGTTATGGGTTCCTACGAGTTGTTAAAGCTACAAAATAATTAATGAAACTTGAGAATTGGTAACATGGAATTTTGATACGAGGATTTATGCTTGCATGCTTGGTTTTTGTTGGTTGAGGTATTGTTTGATGTGAGATCCTAGGTGGATCGTTTTGTGTGGTATGAGTCTTTGATTGGTGGGATCCGGATACCCAGTGAGTGATAGTGTTGCAACACAACGAAGACCATCCAATGTGAGATTTCAGGTGATGTATCGAAGACCATCCGATGTGAGTAGATAACTCTTGTGATCTTAATGTGTATATATGGTCAAGTGTCTCAAAATTGGGTGAGAGCTAGTTGCAAAAAATTAGCCTTTTTGAAAACACATGCTTTATAAGCATAACACAAGAATTACATGTTGCACAAAGCAAAGCTTAAATGAAACACTTTTTCATTTATCAAATACATATGCAAACTTCGTTGCAAGGTATCGTCCACTTGCATTTAAAACGTATTGGTATTAGTGACCCGATTAGATTACCACTAATTGTTAGGATAAACGAAAAACTCGCATAAAGGCATAATACCAAGACATGCCACGTATGGGGCTAAATCGCCGTCCATACAACGTATGAGGGCTATACCACCTACTCATACCTAGCATAAGTTAAACTCATACACACGATGAATTAAATCCAATCATGTTTCTCACATTAGCTTCCGGGATAAGCTACGCTTAAATGCAATACAACACATACATCGCAATTCAATCAATAACTCTAATGTATCACTAAGGAATTTACTCACGTATACGAATTTTATAATTATAAAGATTACACTAACATCCTATCGATCGATCGACTTATCCCTATAACATCATCTTAATATCCAACACAAAACAAAACCAATTCTCAAGTTTTCAAGTTAAAACAGTATGTAACCACCACATGCATCCCTTTTCTCATGCATCATAGTGTATTAATTTCAAAAACTGATAAAAACAACTTTTCTCATGTTTTTAAAATAAAACAATAGGAGCATCATATACACACAATACCTTTTTAAAAATAGTCTCATGAGTTTTAAGCACATGCATAATCACATATGCAATTCATAATACGAGCATGACTTAAAAAACATGGTAAAAACAAGACATAATATGAGAACCTTTAAGAAAACAAAACTTTAAACTTACTTACGAGTATAAAGTGGTTTTTCACACCTCCCTACACTCCCAAACATTTGAAAATGCTTTTAAAACATTTTCTTATAGACAACCCTCAAAATCCACTCACCGATTTTCTGAAACTCGCTCGACAAGTCACCCAAAAATGTGATTCGGCTTTCCAATCTCCTTTAAACTTGTTTCTATACCTCTCGACATGATTCAAGCATCAAAACAAGAGGGTTTAGTGCATTAAAACGCACCCAAACATCCCTCAAGTCGGGCTAATACATGGTAGCCCGTAAAAACACCATAAAACCTAACCGGAACCCACTCAAAACCTCTCCTAACACAACCTAAACCTTATGTTCAAGATTCAGGTATTTAGGAATAAAAAACAGCCATGTAAAATCCTTGAACAAAAATCATGAAAATAATGGAATTTTTATCATGAAAACCGATTTTATTTATTCAAGACTTTAAAGATTGTTGAAATCAGCCAAAAACTTAGGAATTTCATTTAAGAACTCTATAATTCAGAAGTTTGAATGTTTCCTAACCCCTAAATTGTATCCAATCCACTTCCAAGGTTTTTGAGAAGATAAACAATTGAAAAACAAGACTTTTTTGAAGAAGAAAAATACAAAGAATTAACTAAATGAATTTTTATTGAAAAGACTGATGTTTAACTTTGAAAAGATGATGGATTTGGTGTCTTTTAAGAGAGAATTTGGAATTTTAAGAATATAGGTTATTGTTTTGATGAAAAATAGGTTTTAGGATTAATATTTAATTATTTGGGTTATTAATTAAAATTATGGGTTATAGTTTATTAAAATAGGCCCTTGGAAGGCTTAGATCAACTAGGATTAAATTTGGATCAAAGACCCTTAAATATTCAAAGTTTTGGTTTAGTTTATAAAATTGTCCTCAAGTTTTCAAATTTTACAAAATAGTCACTAATTTCAAAATCTTAGGGATTCAAGGTTCAATTTTCAAAATTGAGTTGACCTAAGTCAAATGTGACTCAAATAAGAATTTTAGGATATTTTTCTAAGATTTATTTTCATTAAAAATAAATTTTTAAGTATTTAATCCCGAATTAGGCTAAACCGACGAAACCGATTCACTAAACTTCTAGGCCCAATTTTGGGTCATTGCAGTTTTGTAGTCTATTAAAACCAACAATTAAGAAACAATTCAATTCTGCAAAATGTCAACTCCTTTGGACAAGTTAGTTCCAAATCTATCAAAGTTGGATGCACTCAACGGGAACAACTACCTTAGATGGTCACAATGAATTTTGATGTTTTTCGAGCAACTGGACCTCCACTATGTTCTCACCAATCCTTTTATGATAGAAACTTCTGAAGTTGGTGATCAAATTGCTACCTTCTTTGCTAACATGGAGAAATACGTAAAAAATAACAAAATGGTGTGAGGTCATCTCTTGAGTCAAATGTCAAACAAACTATTCAACATGTTTCTCAAAGAGAAAAGTGAAAAGAAGATTTTGGACACCCTTGAAAAAATATGGAGTTAATGACACTGGAATTAAAAAGTACTTTTTTGGTGATTGACTGAAGTTCCAGATGTCAGATGACAAGTCAATAATGGATCAAGTCCATGATTATGAGAAGTTGGTTTCATACATTTTGGCCGAAGGTATGAAAATGTTTAAAGTCCTTCAAGCTAACGTTTTGATCGAAAAATTACCCAAGTCATGGTCTGACTACCTCAACTCCCTCAAACACAAGAAAAATGACATTTTACTAGAAGAGCTGGTGATCTATATGAAAATTGAGGAGGCCAACTATTTAAAAGATATGGTTTTCAACCCTACTAGTCAATTGCCTTAAGGTTCAAGCCCAAAAAGGTTGTAAAAAGAGGTTCTCAAAAGAATTCCACCAAACCATAAAAGTCTATCAACTTCAAGAAATCAACCAACGTGAAAACCCCGGGAAAGCCCATGTTACGTGTGCAGACAAGTTGGACATAAAGTTTACCAGTGTCCACACCGATATGACCATCTAAATGAAAATAGACCAAAAGCGAATGTTGCAGAGGAAAATGATGATGTCATTGCAACAGTCATCTTAGAAGTTAATATGGTGGAAAACCCTGTTGAATGGGTGGTCGACACTGGTGCTTCCAGACATTTCTGTACCAAAAGGGAGTTGTTCACCGAGTTCGAGGGTGAGAACAAAGGAGAAAAAGTGTACATAAGAAATTCTAAAAGTTCAGAAGTGCTAGGGAAAGGCAAAGTTTTACTCAAGCCGACTTTCGGTAAAACTTTATCTTTAAGCAATGTTTTGTATGTACCTGCCCTGCTTAGAAATTTGATTAGTGGTGGTTTATTGAATAAGACGGACATTAAACTTGTTTTTGAAGCAGATAAACTTATACTTTCCCAGAATGATGATTATGTAGGTAAAAAGGTTTTTAAATAGAGGTTTATTTGTAATCGAAACTAAGTTTAATGAAAATAAAGCCATCATTTCTGCTTATACTGTTCAAACCTTTTATATGTGGCATGCTAGATTTTGTCATGTGAATTATCACTCTTTAAGAAACTAGATCAAAGTGGTTTTAATAAATGTGAAATTTATGCAGAAGTCAAGCATGATAAGCCTTCTTTTAAAATTGTTTCTAAGAGAAAGACTGAATTGTTAGAACTTGTTCACACAGATCTATCAAACTTTAGAAACTCTAAGAGTAAGGGAGAAAAACACTAATACATCACCTTTTTATATAATTACTCTAGATATGCAAATGTTTATCTTCTTAGAACTAAAGATGAAGCTGAAAACTATTTCTTAATTTATAAAGTAGAAGTTGAAAATCAACTTGATAAGAATGTGCTAGGTCCGATAAAGGTGGTGATTTTGGATCTAATTTTCTTAAAGAGATATGTGAGACGAATGACATAATTCATGAAATTTCTTCCCTTTATTTTCCTCAACAAAACAATATAGCCGAGAGGAAAAATAGAAGTTTAAAAGAGATGATGAATTCATTGTTGATAAGTTATGGGTTAGCTGATATTATGTGGGGGAAGCAATTCTATTGACAAATCATATTTTAAACCAAGTACCTCATAAGAAATTAGACTCATCCTCATACGAATTGTGAAAAGGTTATGCACCAAACTTGTAATACTTGAAAAGTGTGCGAGTGTCTTGCTAAAATTGGTTTGCCTGGCTTTAAAAAGTCTACAATCGGTCTCAAAACCGTTTATGCAATATTCATTGGGTATGTGACCAACAGTGCCACATATAGGTTCATGTTTCTACATGACTTTTCTATATGTGAATATAGGGATGTTTTTTTTAAATATCTTTCCTCTAAAGAAACCTAGATTAATTGCAAGAACACATATAGAATACATTCCAACCACTTCTTCTATTATACCTATCAAAGATGCTCTAGAGTTTGAGTTTGAGCCTAGAAGAAGTAAGATATACCTGTCTAAAACTTATGAAGAAGCTATGATATTTATTGACGCTATTTTTTAGAGAAGCACTGTTAATGATGAACTAGAGTCAATAATTTCTAATCATACTTAGGAATTGGTAGACTTGCCTAGAGGATTTAAACCTATCAGCAAAAAATGGGATTTTAGAAAGAAAATCATGCCAGATGGGTCAATCTAGAGATATAAGGCTAGGTTAGTAGTCAAAGGGTTCACTCAAAAATTTAAAACAAACTTCTTTGATACTTATGCTCCCGTAACAAAGATCTCAACGATCTGTGCATTGTTTGCACCAACTTTCATTCATAAATTGCAAGTACATCAAATGGATGTAAAGACTGCATTTTTGAACAGAGACCTAGATTAGGAGATCTATATAGAGCAACCAATAGGTTTTGAGACACATGGTATAGAAGGCAAAGTGTGTAGACGTAAAAAGTCTCTTTATGGCCTTAAACAAGCTCTTAAACAATGGTATGAAAATTTTCATAAAACTATTCTTAGTTTCAATTTTTTCGTGAATGATATAGATACATGCATATATTCGAGGTCGTTTGTTACTGATTGCGTTATCATTAACTTATATGTTTATGATATATTGATTTTCAATACTAACATAGAAGTCATTAACAAAACCAAAAATTTCTTATCCACTAAATTTGAGGTGATTGATTTGGGAGAAATAGATATAATCTTAGGTGTCAAAGTTACCAAATTTAGCAAAGGATTCTCTTTGGATTAAACACACTATATTGAGAAATTGTTAAAGAGATTTGATAGTTGGAAATGTCATCCCTACTCGAACCCCTTTTGATTTTAGCACTCATCTCGTTAAAAATAAAGGAAGTTGTGTTTCTCAGATTGAATATGCTAAAATTATTGAAAACTTAATGTTCTTAATGAAATATACTCGGCCCAATATTGCCTATTTTGTGAGTAGATTGAGTAGATATACTCATAATTCAAGTAGTGAACATTAGACGACTCTTAGACGCTTACTGAAGTACCTTAAGGGTACTATGGATTGAAAACTTGATTTTGTTGGTTATTATGCTGCTTTAGAAGGATATTGTGATTCCAAATAGATTTCTGATAGTGATGAAGTAAGCTCTACGAGTTGATATGTTTTTAGTTTAGGTGGAGCTGTAATCTCGTGGAAGTTTTCCAAGTAAAATTGTATTACACGCTCTATCATGGAGTCAAAGTTTATAGCTCTAGACTTAGCGAGGCAAGAAGCCAAATGGTTTAGGAATCTTTAGCAGCGATACCTCTTGGGGGAAAACTGACTCCTTTGATATCTTTATTGTGCGATCCGCAATCTGCGATACATGTATCCCTAAATCAAGCCTACAATGGTAAGAAAAGGCATATTCGCATAAGGCACGAATCTTTGAGGCACCTAAAAAAGAATAGATACTTGCTTTAGAGTATGTGAAGTCGAAGATGAATTTGGTTGATGGTTGATCCTCTTACCAAAGGATTGAGTAGGAAACAAATTCTAGATTCGTCGAGAGGGATAGGTCCTTAAGCCCATTGGTTGAGTGATTCATGGTGGATACTCAACTTAGTTATCTAAGTTCAATGTGGTCAAATTAAACCATGGAATGAATCGTAGTGTACACATCCATCTATTCAATCCCTATGACCTTTCATGTACATGCCCAGGATGAGCTTAATGCACTTAATAAATTCATAGACCAGATTTGGGTTGTCTTACTGAGAAAGACTTGATGAATTTTCCGATTTTGGTTGAATAACTACTTTTAATAAGTTCTTAGACCTATTGCAAAAGGACTATTTGAATTTACCACTCGGAAGTATGAGTTTATTTTAAAATTTTAATAAATTCTATCTAAAGAGTTTGGATTGTTCTATTGAGAAGAACATTATTAAATTTACTGAATAAAGAGGTATAGTTTATATTCTTAATGATTTCTTAGCTCAGAGTTTGGGTGATTCATTTAATATGAACTTGAAGAAAATCACCATATTTTCTCGTGAGGTTGAGCTTTATATAAAGCTCTTAATTATTTCATAGCCCAATTTTGAGTGGTTTATGTTGAGATAAACTTGATGAAATAACCTATGTAAGTAATAAGGGTTAGTTGTCTTCTATGAAAAATGATGAGCCGTTTTTCTAGTATACATACTAAAATTCCGATGTAAGATGGCTAAATATATACTTCATGTATATACATATCTTCATATCGCAAACTTTGGTGGATAAAGGGATTAGTTATGTGTTATGAGTTCACCCCGATCTTAGAAAGTTTAAGACTAGTTTCACTTATCTAAGAGGAGTATTACTCATCATCACTATGTACTAGCTCAAGATTCGTTCACTATGTATTTAAGTAACTAATCTCGCTAGTGCTTGTCCTGTGTTGGTCGAACTCAATGATATTAGGAGGATTTTTTTGTATTAGTGAGGGGATTATGGTAATGCTCGAATCACACATTGAGAATAAATTCCCTTGGGAATGAGTATTTATTAGGATATCCCTTCAATCCCATGTTGGGTGATAGAGAACAAGGGAGTCCCTCACGCACCGCCGCCGCTGTCGTCCGTCCCTCTGGCTCGACTTATGGTCGTGGTCACACGTGTCCTCGACACATCCGCGCACGTAATATCTTTTTTTTATAAAATCAACATAAAATTTTCTAAAACGTAAAATGCGAAAGGTTTTCTCTCCAACATTCACTATATTTATAGGCGATATGGGAGCAATTCAGTCAATTTAAAATTCCTTTTGATTTTTAAATATGTAACCAATTAGATTTAATATAATATTTGAGATTTTACTGGATATTATCTGATATTATCCGAGATTTTGAATGGATATTATTTGTTATAATATTCAGATTATTTCAAATTTAATTTAATTATCTAATTAAATTTGAATTTTAAATCAGATTTTATCTAATTTTCGGACGGATTTGTCCCTACGTCTAGTGATAACTCCGCAAAAAGGCTATATTTTAGGCCTTTTTACTTAAGTTATTGAGTGTACTTAGGCTCATATAGGTTCATTTAGTTGCATTTAGGTTCATAACATTGCATATAGTCTTTTAGTTATGCCTTGGCATTTTTATGTGGTAATAGGTGCTATTTAATGGGAAGGGTAGTTCTTTTAGTTGTGTTGTGCAGATGAAGCAAAAACGGAAGTTGAGGCAATTTGTCATGGCATTCGCAGAAGGATAGCGATGGGAAAATGCCATGGCAAAGCTAGAGAACTCCTGGGCTGAGCTAGACGACAAAGAGATATTTTGATAAGAGTGCCAGCTGGTGCTACCACAGCCGATCGGGACCACTACAGCCTGGACAGAGCCACCTTGGTAGGGGACCACAGTAAATATGGCCTGTATGCGAGCCACCTCAATAGGGGACCACTGTCACCTCTACCAATCCTACAGGAATGTCACGACAAAAAGAGGGAAGAAAAAGGTTTTTGCCTATCTTTTAGGGTTTTTCATCCCTTCTTTATAAAGGGTGGTGACCTAAGAAAAAAAAAGATTTTGGAGGCCTTTTGAGGAGCAAAACACAATAAAAGAGGCATCTTTGGAGCGGTTTGCGGTGGAGGGAAGCTCCCACCTTTTTCCTCCAAACTCCGGCCAAGGAGTCCTCCATTGATAGAGCTCGAAGGGAGTGGTGTGCTAAGCACCAGGAAGGGGCTAGCACACCAAGGCACACCGTGGTGGTGAAGATCCGGCGGCCCGATCAACCGAAGGGTGTCTTCTAGTCCTCCTTTCATTTTCTTTATTTTCTTTATCTTTTCAAGAGGATGATTTGTTAAATGTTTAAGGTTTTATGTGGATGATTTAACTTTAACATTTAGCACCACCATGTGTTAGCTTTGTTTAGGTGGTTGCTTTTGTGGATGATTATCTTTTACCTTTATTAATATATTGTCTTCCATGTGTTTGTGTATTTGCTTTGCTCATTGTTGATAATCATCTAAGCATTGTAAGAGGCACAACCAATTTCCTTTGTTTAGGTACATGCTAGAGCACTCGGAAGAGGCGTAGCTATAGATCCTTAGATCACTCGGAAGAGGCTAAGGGAGGATCTACGTGAGCAATGAGTTCTAGACTGAAAATAGAGCCTAATCCAAACCTAGAGCACTCGGCCGAGGCGTAGGGGAGGGTTTCAACGAATAAAAGGAGTGTGCTTTAACCGATAGGCTAGAGTGTCATTCGCGTGACAGGCGAAAATACCATGGCATTTTAATTTGTCAGGTTCCTATGACTCGGAAGAGCGGGAACACTTAAGAAACCTCTGTCGAGTGAGTATACACCATGGTAGCCTTATGTTAGTAAGAGTGAGGGGTAAGAAGTCTATAGGAGTTTTCCACCCAGTCATACCCGAGAGAGAGTTCATCAATAGAGGGATAGTACAACATATAGTTTAAACGTGTTCTTGCATCCTGCTTTTGCCTCCGCATTTACAACTTGTTTTCTTTATTTTACTTGTTATCTTGCAATCACTCTGCTTTACACTTCACACCACCTCCATACATTCACCTTGCCATCATCATCCATTCTATTTTGCCTTGACATATTTTAGTTGCTTGCATTCTAGAATTGTCATAGCATTTCCATCTTACACCTTCACTGTACATATCCATGTATCTTGTTTATATCTTTTCCCTTGTTTTTCCTTTTTAGTTAGTGACACCTTTTTGCCTTGACAAATTGACTGTGCACTTTACCTAGATCCTCGTGGGAACGATACTCACTCACCCTATTATTACTTGTATGACTGTGTATACTTGCACATATATGTGTGCTCACATACATCATTTATAACACTACACAGAACACGCCAAGTTTTTGGCGTCGTTGCCGGGGATCTATCTATTCTTAGTGAAGTTTGTCATTTTTGTTTTGGCATTTTCGTTTTGCTTTGTTTATTTTTTTAGTTCTATTTTACTTGTTTTCTTTGTTTTTCTTTTCAGTGTATGTCTTGACGGTCTACTGACGGACCTCTCTATCCTATAGTGCCTGAAATTGAGCGTTTGTTTCGTCAAAGAAGGCGTAATCAGCGTAGAGCTATGGACCCACCACCAATTCATGACCCATTAGTTCAAAATGCCGGGGCAAATCAGCATGCTGCTGCACCTCGACCGAGAGCTATTAGGGATCACCTAAATCTTGTCTTGGATGATCTTAATCCTGGCATCGTGGCACCAGAAATTACAGCTACACATTTCGAACTTAAGCTTGTTATGTTCAATATGCTTAACCCGATTGGGCAATTTGGAGGTATGGCGCATGAAGATGCAAGGCAACATATCAGGGCATTTTTTAGAGGTTTGTGACTCATTCCATCAACAAGGAGTTCATGAGGATGTCTTAAAACTCAAGCTATTCCCTTATTCTCTATGTGGTCGAGCAAGGGGATGGTTGAGTGGAGTACCATCTGGATCGATGGAGTCATGGGCTGATCTATACAAGAGCTTTTTGCTACGGTATAATCCTCCGAATCTCAATACTCAACTTAGAAATGACATTGCTTCTTTTCGACAAGGTGACGATGAGTCAATGTGCGAATGTTGGGATCAATACAAGGGATTGCTTCGCAAGTGTACAAATCATGGATTTCAAGATTGGACTCAAGTTGTGATGTTTTACAACGGAGTCAATGCACCTACTAGGATGATGCTAGATGCCTCGGCAAATGGAACTTTGCTAGACAAATCACCCGAGGAAGCATTTGACATTCTTGATAGAATTGCCAACAATGATTATCAATTTCCTTCTACAAGACTTGGAACCGGGAGGAAGGCACAAGGAACATTTGAGCTTGATGCAAAAGACTCACTATCCGCCCAACTCTCAGCTATCACCAACATGTTGAAAAGCATTCAACGCTCCAATGAAGTGAAGGAAGTGAAGATGGACAGTTCAGCATGTCTGTTATGCCATGGCAATCATCACGAGAGTGAGTGCCCAGGAAGCCATGAGACAGCTAACTATGTGAGCAACTTCAACCGAAGAAACAACAATCCCTACTCGAACACCTGTAATCCAGGATGGCGACAGCATTCGAATTTTTCATGGGGAAACCAAGGACCCAACAATCCTAATCCCCAGTGCGGAATCAAAATCAGCATGAGCCCCAGAATTTTCAACCGAATATGCCCTGGCATAATCAGAACAAGGGGTCTGCATCATCATCTAATACCAGTTCTTTGGAGGCAACTATGCAAGATTTTATTCTAAGTACCAAGACGATGCTTCAAGAACATACAACAGCTATCAAGAACTAAGGAACTTTACTGCAAAGCCACAGTCCTTCGTTGCGAAATCTGGAGAGTCAGGTTGGCCAAATTGCCACGGCATTACAAGAGCGTCAGCATGGACGACTGCTGAGTGATACTGAAGTCACCAAGCCGCATGGTAAGGAGCATTGTAGTGCGATCACACTGAGAAGTGGTACTCAACTTAATCAGCAAGATAAGTTTGGGGGGAAGAAGTCTGAAGATTCCCTACCCGAACCTGTGCAAGAAGAAATGCCTGAGCAAATTCTCGAGGAAAAAGACCAGGAGAAAGGTTTGACAAAGGAAACTGCCGACGGAGCAAGCAAAAATGCCACGGTAAAACCAATTCCTACACCACCAGTGGAAGAAGTTAGACCCCCACCACCCTTTCCCCAAAGGCTGAAGAAGCACAACGATGAAATTCAGTTCAAGAAGTTTGTGGACAAGTTGGATCAGTTATACATAAATGTCCCGCTATTGGAGGCAATTGACCAGATGCCCACTTACGATAAATTTCTCAAGGAGATAGTCACGAAGAAGCGTAAAAAGGAGAAGTTGGAGACAATTGCCACGGCAAAACAGTATTGCTCTGCTTTGAGTAATCTACCATCAAAGAAGAAAGATCCGAGCAGCTTCATTATTCCTTGTTCCATTGGAGAAAAGTTTTTTGGGAAGGCACTTTGTGATCTTTGATCGAGTGTAAATCTGATGCCCAAGTCAATTTTTGTGAAGCTTGGCATGGGAGATGCGAGACCCACATCCGTCATATTGCAACTAGCCGATCGTTCCCATGTGAGACCCGAGGGGAAGATCGAAGATGTCATAGTGAGGGTGGACAAGTTCGTGTTTCCAACCGACTTCCTCATACTTGATTGTGAGGCTGATGCTAACACACCCATTATCTTAGGGAGACCTTTCCTAGCAACCGGTTGCATTCTCATTGATTGTGAGAAGGGTGAGCTTACAATGCGACTAGCAAATCAAAGATTGACCGTGAACATCAACAATTCTCTTAAGTACATGGATGATACTGAAGAATGTCGGAGCATTTTAGAAGCAGATTATGAGCAATCAACAGAAGCTGATCATTTTTGCCACAGCAATTTCATGCAACTGGATGAGTATGAAGAGCTCACGAATAAATAAGAGGAAGAAGCTAGTGAATCTTCATTGGAGGAACATCAATCTAGTCTATTGATAGCTAGAAATAATTCAAGCTTCGAGCCTCTTGATTTCGAGGAATTCAGTCCTCCTAAGCCTTCATTACTCGATGCACCGAAGCTGGAGCTAAAGATTTTGCCACAGCATTTGAAATATGCTTATCTGGGTGAAGACGAGACCATGCCTGTTATTATTTCTGCAAACTTAAATTCTGATCAAGAGAGAAGTCTACTTGCTATTTTGTCACAACATAAACGAGCAATAGGATGGACCATGGCGAATTTAAAAGGGATTAGTCCTACCATCTGTATGCATAAGATACTTCTGAAAGAATGCAATGGCAAATCTGTAGATCCACAACGTAGACTCAACCCCATTATGAAGCAAGTTGTTATGAAGGAGATCCTTAAATGGCTTGATGCTGGAGTAATTTACCCAATATCGGACAGTTCATGGGTAAGCCCGGTTCAATGTGTGCCAAAGAAAGGAGGCACAACCGTGGTGAGCAATAAGGACAATGAGTTATTGCCGAAGCGAGTAGTGACCGGATGAAGGATTTGCATGGACTATCGGAAGCTCAACAAGGCTACAAAGAAGGACCACTTTCCTCTACCCTTCATCGACCAAATGTTAGATCGCTTGGCGGGCAAAGCTTATTATTGTTTCTTGGATGGATATTCGGGTTATAATCAAATAGCTATCGCACCGTAGGACCAAGAGAAGACCACTTTCACTTGTCCTTATGGCACTTACGCTTTTCGAAGGATGCCCTTTGGATTGTGTAATGCCCCGGCAACTTTCCAGCGCTGCATGCAAGCTATCTTCTCAGATATGGTTGAGGAATCTCTTGAGATATTCATGGATGACTTTTCTGTTTCTGGAGACAGTTTCCAGAAATGTCTTGGCAATTTAGCAAAGGTCCTGAAGCGATCTGAAGAGGCTGACCTTGTGTTAAATTGGGAGAAATGTCACTTCATGGTGACGGAAGGTATTGTGTTGGGCCATAAAATCTCACACAAAGGCATTGAGGTAGATAAAGCTAAGATCGAGAAGCTAAACCACCAAAAAATGTCAAGGGCATAAGAAGTTTTCTTGGACACGTGGGATTCTATCGAAGATTCATCAAGGATCTCTCCAAGATCTCCAAGTCCTTGTGCATGTTGTTGCAGCAGAACCAGCCTTTTATGTTCGATCAAAAATGTCATGGCGCTTTCACAGACCTGAAGCAAAGCCTGATCACTGCACCAATTGTTGTTCCCCCATATTGGACACTACCGTTCGAGCTGATGTGCGACGCGAACGACTACGCAGTGGGAGCAATCTTGGGGCAGCGTCGAGGTAAAATTTTTCATGTTGTTTATTATGCTAGCCGTACTTTAAATGATGCATAACTTAACTTTACCACCATAGAGAAAGAGCTACTTGCTTTGGTATTTGCATTTGACAAGTTTAGGTCATACTTGATAGGCACTAAGGTCATTGTTTACACCGATCACCCAGCAGTTAAGTACTTAGTGACTAAAAAGGATGTCAAACCTAGACTCATTAGATGGATACTGATGTTGCAAGAATTTGATTTAGATGTGGTAGATGGGAAGGGAACCAAGAACCAAGTTGATGATCATCTTTCTAGGCTAGAAGTTGACCTGGAATGTCATGACAAAATTGAAATACATGATGAATTTCCTAATGAGAAAATTCTTTATGCCACGGCAATTCCGTGGTACGCTGAACTTGCTAATTTTCTTGTTAGTTGCGTTTTGCCTTTTGACATGACTAGCCAAGGAAGGAAGAAATTTAGACATGACATGCGGTTCTATTTCTGGGATGAGCCGTACCTGTTCAAGCGTTGTGCCGATCAAATTATCCGAAGATGTGTGCCGAAAGAAGAGCAACGTGATATTCTCCAACACTGTCACACAGGTCCATGTGAAGGTCACTTCGGAGGGATGAGAACTGCTGCAAAGGTCCTCCAATCAGGTTTTTATTGGCCTACCTTATTCAAAGATGCCCAAGCATTTTACCAAGCCTGCGACCGATGTCAGAAAACTGGGAACATCTCTAGACGACATGAAATGCCATGAAAAAATATATTGGAGGTCGAGTTATTTGATGTATGGGGCATAGACTTTATGGGACCATTCTCATCCTCATTTGGGGATTTATACATCCTTTTGGCAGTGGACTACGTGTCCAAATGGGTTAAAGCCATTGCAACGCTAAGGAACGATTCAAAGACAGTGCTTAAATTTCTGTATAAGCACATCTTCACAAGATTTGGCGTGCCAAGGGCTATCATCAGTGATGAAGGTACCCACTTTGACAACAATTTAATTGCCAAGGCATTGCAAAGATATGGGGTGCGACACAAAATTGCCACGGCATATCATCCCCAGACCAATGGGCAAGCCGAGGTTTCCAACCGTGAAATCAAGCAAATTTTAGAAAAAGTGGTGAATCTGAGAAGGAAGGATTGGTCACCAAAGCTTGATGAAGCGTTGTGGGCGTACCGAACAGCTTTTAAAACCCCACTAGGGATGTCTCCATTTAAGTTAGTCTATGGCAAAGCATGTCACCTCCCGGTCGAACTAGAGCATAGGGCCTATTGGGCAATCAAGAAACTCAACTTGGACGCCGAGTTAGCTAGTGAGAGAAGACTTCTAGAGTTGAATGAGATAGAGGAATTCAGGAACCAAGCTTATGAGAATGCTAAACTCTACAAGGAGCGAACCAAAAGATGGCATGATCAAGCGATTTTGCCACGACATTTTCAGGCAGGACAACAAGTGCTCCTATTCAACTCAAGGTTGAAGCTCTTCCCTGGGAAGCTTAAATCAAGGTGATCTGGGCCATCTGAAATTCACCATGTGTATCCCCATGGAGCTTTCGATATCAAGAACATTGATAGTGGGAAAATTTTTAAAGTCAATGGCCTACGTCTGAAGATCTACACTAGAGCCCATGTGATGCGGGATAAACCCACCGCACACCTTATAGATGCCTGACATACTGAAATGTCACGGCATTTTCAGTTTACTCCTGTTCATAAATAATTTGTTTTTAAGTTTGTCATATATGCTCTAAGTTATTTAGCCTTCTTAATCTTTTCTTTTATTTGTTTATAGGCTGAAACACACCCTTGGAGGCTGGCGGCTGAAGGAAAAGAAGGAGAAAAGTAGGAAACCCTACTTGGAAAATTTTAGGCGGTAAAAGACATAAAAAAGAGGAGCCTTTTTCAATTTTTATTTTGAAATTCAAAACAACCCTCTCTCTCCTCTTTAAAAATCTGACACCACCCACCAATCAACCCCCTCCACACGTTCTTTCCCACACACCCCACTAAGAAACAAATAAAGGTTTCACCTTTATTTTCTTTACCCATCTTCTTCTTCTTTATCTACCCACCTCCATAGCCGAAACCCCTCCCTCCATTAAAGAAAAGCTTCAAGCTTTCTTACTTTCTCTCCATTCTTTCAACTTAAAAATGGTACGCACAAGACCCTTAGGATCCGCACCACCTCCTCCTCCCGTTTTTGTGGACGGTGTGGCGGAAGAAAGATTTAAAACCTTCAAAAACCGAAGACTTTTCTTCGAGCTTGGCGCAGCAACATTGGGAGAAGTTTTCCGCCCATCTAGGCTCCATCAACGCCACCTTAGTGCGTGAATTCTATGCCAATATCCATAGCCCGGACCAGAAATCTGTATATATCCGGGGCAAAAACATTCACTTCAAGAACACCGCTATCAACCGATTCTTCAAGATCCCTCAAGGAGAGGACCGACATGCTAAGATGGAAGAAGAGGCTAATTAAGAAACCTACCAAGGCGTGAAGGAAGATTTATGTTTGCCCGAGACCGAGTGGAATGGTCAACAAGCAGCATGGCGTACGGTGAACCGAGTGTCTTTGCTTCCCAACGCCCGGTTGTGAAGTCACTTTGTTAGATATAAGTTGATGCCCACTTTGCATCACACTACTGTGAGTTTGCCCCGCCTTATGCTATTACATTCCATTCTCTTTGGATGCCCCATAGATATGAGGAGGATTATTGTGCAAGAGACGAACGCTTGTTGGAAGAGACCTAAGAGCACCCTCATATTCCCAAACCTAATCACGGCTTTGTGCCGGAAAAAGGATGTCCTGGAATATGAGTATGATGAGATTTTAGAAGGAATGAAAGGGCTATCTTCCGAAAAGGTGACCGCTTTAATGGGAAACATATCTGAGAAGCCGGAATCTTCTCATGCTGCTGCTGCTAGAGGAAGAGCCCCATTCTACAAAGAATGCCATGGCAAAAGTGGATGACTTGTCTAAGGATCTCAAGGAATTTTTCCTCTACATGAAGCAAAGAGACGAAGTCATCAAAGCTTACCTGGCAGAGCTACTTCCTCCGCTCGATCAAGAATTTCCTACTTTCCCGGACTCAATATTGCCCAATGCATCAGCAAATGCCACGGCATTTACAGCCGCTTCAACTCCAACCAGGCGAGCTGCACCTGATCTAAATCAGGTACCATCCCCAGCTGAGCCGTCTAAAGAGGCAAGACCAACAGATCCGGAGAACGAGGAGCAAACCCAAGAAGCACAATCACCTGCACAAGAACAAACTCCTGAAAATGTCACGGCATTTTCCGAGGAGCAAGCCCAGACTCAAGATCAACCGAACCCTACTGCTGAAAAAGAAAAGGAAGCCGGTTTTATTTCTTCACTTTTTGAAGACCCGCCCGCCCCACCCGCACAACAAGAAGAACACCAACCAACAACCCCAACAGTTGAATCACCAATGCCCTCTCCCCAGAGGAAGAAATCGAAGCGCCGACTCAAAATGTCGGCTGGAAAACAATCCACCCCACCACCAGCTGCTGAAAAATCCAAGCGATGGGGAGCCGATGAAGAGACTAATCTTGAAGTCAGCCCACCCCCGTTGAAGCGAAGAACATCGCGCCGAACTACCACAGCCACACCACCCAAGTAGCCAAGGTACATTTCATCACATTTCATTGCATTGCATTGCATCTTACTTAGTTTATTTTTAGTTGCATTGAGGACAATGCTTACCTCAAGTTTGGGGGAGGTATCTTCCTCTACTCTACTTCATGTGCATGAGAGCAGTAGTTGTAGAAAAATGTCATGACATTTGTGCAAGTTTTAGGTTAAGTTTATAGGATTATGGTTGGTAATGCTCGATGATGATATTCCTTATATGGCCAATACTGATTTGAATAGAACTTGTTTTAGGATTTGGTTGCTTGTGTTTATTTTATTGCTACACGAGTGTATGTTCTCCATGCTTAGGGAAGTTAAGAAATTTTTATAGAATATAAACTTTAACAGCCTTGCATGCCTTTAATGAATTGTTTTGTTAATAGATAACCCCCAATATTTTAATGTTAGAAGATATGAATAAATGCCTGGACATATCTGTAGAGGGATACTCCGCTATGCCATGGCATATCCATGTGCATATGAGTTACTGAAAGAGACACAAGGTGACGCTACATTTTTAACTTGCCATGGCATTGCCTGGATACTGCGTTTAAATAAATGGCAGCTATGGAATGAGTAGAAGGTAGTGTGACAGGCTGGCTCCTCTCGTAGCAATTTATTGGTGTTTGTGTATTAAAAAAATGTATTATATATGGGGAGTTATAATTGTGCTTTAATGAACAAACATGCCTTGCTAGGATAGTGAACATTCCTTAAAATTTTTCTAAGTTAACTGAGCATGGATTAGATACACTCACTCACACACACTCGCATTCGACCTGGTCCTAGGGCAATATTCTAGAAAATTCCTCGAGTCTTAAATGTTTATGCCATGACATTTTCTGAGGGCTGAAACTCTGACCTATTGCTTGCCTAGATTTTGAACTTTGTCATGACATTCTTTCTCTGCTAGCTGCTATCCATTGCTTGAGGACAAGCAATAGCTTAAGTTTGGGGGTATGATAACTCCGCAAAAAGGCTATATTTTAGGCCTTTTACTTAAGTTATTGAGTGTACTTAGGATCATATAGGTTCATTTAGTTGCATTTAGGTTCATAACGTTGCTTATAGTCTTTTAGTTATGCCTTGGCATTTTTATGTGGTAATAGGTGCTATTTAATGGGAAGGGTAGTTCTTTTAGTTGTGTTGTGCAGATGAAGCAAAAACGGAAGTTGAGGCAATTTGTCATGGCATTCGTAGAAGGATAGCGATGGGAAAATGTCATGGCAAAGCTAGAGAACTCATGGGCTGAGCTAGACGACAAAGAGATATTTTGATAAGAGTGCCAGCTGGTGCTACCACAGCCGATCGGGACCACTACAGCCTGGACACAGCCACCTTGGTAGGGGACCACAACAAATATGGCCTGTATGCGAGCCACCTCAGTAGGGGACCACTGTCACCTCTGCTAATCCTACAGGAATGTCATGACAAAAAGAGGGCAGAAAAGGGTTTTTGCCTATCTTTTAGGGTTTTTCATCCCTTCTTTATAAAGGGTGGTGACCTAAGAAAAAAAAAGAGATTTTGGAGGCCTTTTGAGGAGCAAAGGCACCTTTGGAGCGGTTTGCAGCGGAGGGAAGCTCCCACCTTTCTCCTCCAAACTCCGGACAAGGAGTCCTCCATTGATAGAGCTCGAAGGGAGTGGTGTGCTAAGCACCCGGAAGGGGCTAGCACACCAAGGCGCACCGTGGTGGTGAAGATCCGGCGGCCCGATCAACCGAAGGGTGTCTTCTAGTCCTCCTTTCATTTTCTTTATTTTCTTTATCTTTTCAAGAGGATGATTTGTTAAATGTTTAAGGTTTTATGTGGATGATTTAACTTTAACATTTAGCACCACCATGTGTTATCTTTGTTTAGGTGGTTGCTTTTGTGGATGATTATCTTTTACCTTTATTAATATATTGTCTTCCATGTGTTTGTGTATTTGCTTTGCTCATTGTTGATAATCATCTAAGCATTGTAAGAGGCACGACCAATGTCCTTTGTTTAGGTGCATGCTAGAGCACTCGGAAGAGGCGTAGCTATAGATCCTAAGATCACTCGGAAGATGCTAAGGGAGGATCTACGTGAGCAATGGGTTCTAGCTGAAAATAGAGCCTAATCCAAACCTAGAGCACTCGGCCGAGGCGTAGGGGAGGGTCTCAACGAATAAAAGGAGTGTGCTTTAACGGATAGGCTAGAGTATCATTCGCGTGACAGGCAAAAATACCATGGCATTTTAGTTTGTCAGGTTCCTATGACTCGGAAGAGCGGGAACACTTAAGAAACCTTTTTCGAGTGAGTATACACCATGGTAGCCTTATGTTAGTAAGAGTGAGGGGTAAGAAGTCTATAGGAGTTTTCCACCCAGTCATTCCCGAGAGAGAGTTCATCAATAGAGGGATAGTACAACATATAGTTTAAACGTGTTCTTGCATCCTGCTTTTGCCTCCGCATTTACAACTTGTTTTCTTTATTTTACTTGTTATCTTGCAATCACTCTGCTTTACACTTCACACCACCTCCATACATTCACCTTGCCATCATCATCCATTCTATTTTGCCTTGGCATATTTTAGTTGCTTGCATTCTAGAATTGCCATAGCATTTCCATCTTACACCTTCACTGTACATATCCATTTATCTTGTTTATATCTTTTCCCTTGTTTTTCCTTTTTAGTTAGTGACACCTTTTTGCCTTGACAAATTGACTGTGCACTTTACCTAGATCCTCGTGGGAACGATACTCACTCACCCTATTATTACTTGTATGACTGTGTATACTTGCACATATATGTGTGTTCACATACATCATTTATAGCACTACACAGAACACACCATCTGTGAGAGATTTGAGAGCATTCTTTGAAAAGTTTGAGTTATTCTTTCTTCTGATTCTAGTTCAGACAACCACTACCGCCATCGTCCACTCTAAACTTTGGGTGTACATCGTTTGGAGCGACCGTGTTAACCTTCGGGGGACAACCACCTAAAGTAACGAGTACACACATTAAGGAGAATTGTTTCTAAGGCAGTGACCTCCATACCGCATCACAATTTTCTTACCATTCTAGTTCGTTTATTATATTTTTCCTATCAGTGTTGATGCCTTGTTTTGCATTCTATTAAAACCAACAGTGATGTGGCATTGTGGCGCAATATATGACATATTGCAGGTTACGCAACGGTTTCGTACCATAAAAATCGTGATCCGGTTCCTTCATTGTGTTGCGCTTATAATGCGTCGTGATGACCTTGAAAAAAGTTATGATACAATCGTTATACTGCGTTGCATCCGTATTTTAATACTATGCGTAGCATTGGTAAGTTCCTAAGGAGGTTCAGATTGCCTGAGAATGCAAAAATGGATGACATGAAGGCTAGCATGAAATATGGGGTTTTGATTGTGATTGTTCCAATGAAGAAAAGAAGAAACATGAGGTTAAGACTATAGACATTTCTGATTGATATATCTCGGCTTACAACATCCAATCATGAAGAAAAATAAGCAATTGGTTGTGTGTGTGTGAGATAATCCTAGTGTTTTCCCTATAAAATAATGAAAGATGCGTCTGTTACAGGTTTTTGAGTTTAGAATGAAATAATGCTTGCTTGAATAAATTAGTGTCTTTGTTTTCATTTGGTTGTCAATGCTTCGTGATATTATTTCAACCAATATATAAGATGGAATTAGAAGGTTTTATCTTATGTTGTACTGATACGGAGACGGGAACAAAGATGGGAACGGAAACAAAAAAAATCGATAATTTTTAAAATTATAAGGTGGTATGAGTACGAAAAGTGTACGACAAATATAAAATAAATTTTAATTATTTTTAAAATTTAAAAATTAATTATTTAAAATGTACGAAAAATTATAAGGTGGTATGAGTACGACAAATGTACGGCAAATGTACGATAATTTTTAAAATTTAAAATTAAACTTCTTAATAAATTAAAAAATTAATTATTAAAATTATTAGGTACAAATATAATAAGAGTACGATAAACATAAAATAAAATGATATATAATAATAATAAATTACTAATAAAAACAAAGTAGAAAATGGTATTATTTTCCAATAAAATACTTATAAAAATTATCGATAAAAACACTAAAATAAAACTATTTATAAAAAAATATTAATAAAACACAAAAAATTACTAATAAAACACTAAAAACAAAGTATTATAGTTGTCAAATGGGATAAAACATTTTATGGGATCTCACTCATAAAAAATATTAATTAATAAAAATAAACAAAAGCTTTCATTCTTCATCTTCGAACTCTTTTTGTCCTGCTATTTTCGCTTGTTAGAGACACTTTAACTCAAGATTTTTACATTGTGTGCGCGCGTTTAGTACAAAAGTCGTCACTGGAACAAAATAATAAATTTAAATTAAAAAATCTCTCCAATCTCTCAACGTATGCAAATGATTTTCAGTCGTACCTCGTTAATCTGGGACGTTCTCAGTATATTCCCTCATTGTACCTACACTATATCTGTCCTGAAAACGTATTTGGCATGCGAGACGTTCATGAATCGACGTACCCGTACTTCATAGGTTTTATTTATTTATTTTTTTCAGATAAAATTAAAACACAAGGAAAACTTATATTCATAGATAAAAGGAGCCAAAAAAGAGCAAAATATGGTTCAGTCAATATCGAGTATGGAATTTGAACAATAAACTTTTATATATATTTGGTTAAAATATGCTTTAAGTCGAGTCATTTTACTTTGGTTTAAGTAATAAATGAGTATCTAAGTTATATATTTTGCTGAGATAAATGTCTAATATTTTTTTGACTGAAATAAGTGTTTAAAGTTTTATTTTATTACTGTTTTAGTTAACATCGTTAAAAAAATTATCATCCAATAATAGATTGACATGTAACTTTTTTTTATGTCACGACCCGAGTTTTAGAACTCGGAGTCGGGATAACCCGAGTGTGTGGGCCTTGTTGATGGGCTTCTTGGGCCTTGTTGGGCTTAATGGTTTAGAGATGGATTTGGTTTTGGATGGTGGCCCAAGGGAGTTTTGGTAATTGGACTTTTAGGAGGAAAAGGGAGGAGAGAGGGAGGCATTTCTCTACATTGTGTAGAGGGTGATTTCATCACCTCCTTTATTGTCTTTTTCATCTCTTTCTCTCATCTTTCTCTCCCAAATCCATCAACCAAGGTAGAATTTTTATGTGTTAGTTGAGAGAATTACGTTTTGCTCATAGAAGGGAATTTGTTCAACTTGGGAGTATCTTTCTAGCAAGGTAAGTTTGGTTTAAAATGGTGGAGGTAAGGTTTTGATGGGTGTTTTTGTGGAAGAACGAGAATGGTTTTGTAGGAGAGTTTTAGGATGTTTTTAAGGTTGTTTTAGCTTCTTTAAATCATCTAGATAGAGTGGTAATAGTTTGGTCATCTTCTTTGTAGTTGGAGAGCAAGGAGAGCCTTCAAGAAGCTTGGGAAAGGAGAAAGTTTGAGGGCTGGTTGTGGAGCTTCTTCAGCTCGTTTTTGAGGTTGGTACACTTCCAAATCCTTTGCATTTCATTTGCATCATCATTTTAGCATGCTTGTTTGATTGTGTGATGGATTGGCTAGGATAGAGCTTTTGCATGCTTTAATGGTGTTTTGATTTATGGTTGTTGATAATGAGTAAAACAAGTTAGAAACTCACTTAAACTACTTCATAAATGAGTAGGAATGATTTGAGATCGATTGGACTAGTTTGGATTAAGGTTCTTAGAAATTTAAAGCTTCAAACCTGCATTTCGTGCAGGGGTATCGATACACGGGCCACTGGTACCGATACCCTTGAGAGAAAAGTGAACGTTTGGACAAGGGTATCGAAACATGGTTCGATACCGAGGCCTCTAGTAGCATTTTCGATTCGATGCTGGTATCGAATCCGGAAGGCCTTCTTAGTTGACTTTTGAGATGGTAAAAGGGTATCGATGCCAGTATCGATACCCGTGTTTCGATACCTTCTTTGGGTGGGTATCAATATAGGGTGTTTCTATACCCCATGTAGGTGTATCGATACCCTAGTAAACTTTTGACATGTTGAGTAATAGATGTGGTTCGGTAAGGGTAGATTAATGTAATAATGAATCGTGGACCAATGAAATGAATCGTAAACCACCATTAATTTGGTAGGTTGTGATAAGTCTTGATATGAGAAATTATGCTTGCATGCTCGGTTTTGGCTTGTTAATGGTTTGGTTTGACATGAGATCCTAGGTGGATCACCTTGTATGGTTTTTTAAGACTTGAATTTTGTCTAGACCTAGGTAAATAATAGATAATAAATAATAACAATAATAATAATAAATAACAAATAAAAAAACAAAATAAAATTTAAAATGAAGAGATAAGATAATGGAGAGATTTTAGGGAGTAGTTGGAGTTGGTTAGAGTTACCTATGGTGATGGGAGTGTGGGTTTTGTTCCTTTAAAAGGAGAAGAAAATCAAAAGAATGCAAACTGGAAAGAACGGCAGAAAGAAAAAGGGGGCATTTCGACAACAATTTTGAGGGGCTATTCTCTACAACCAAAAATCGAAGGGAACAAAGAAAAGTGGGGAGGAAGCACAGTGCAGAGATTTCATCGGATAAGTGAGAGAACAAGGCTTGCAAGACAAAATCCTAAGGTAAGGTCATGTAAGAAGTTTTTGTGTTATCACAGGGATTGAACTTTGTATGCTTTATGTTTGAATGGAGTAAAATCAACTATATCTATCGGTTCTTGTAAGTAGTTCGTATAATTATTTTTATCATAATAATTTCATTAGGATAATGATGTACCAACGTTAATTGAAATTTGCCCTTAATATATCTGCTTAACATTTGTTCTTTATATTCAGTCCATGGTTGAGATTCTTCTAGTCAAATTTGAAACCCAAATGTTCAGTATATTACTCGATTGTAAACGGTGGTCTATTTTGGTTATATGAAATTTGATGCATCAATAACATGCATGCATCAATTTGATCATGCTTAGCCTTGTACGTTTAACTTCACTGTGATCTTAGCCCATCAGTGTTAGAATTGTGGTGTTGAAGCTTTTACGAATGATATCTTAATGAAAAAATAGCACACGGTTTGAATCAATTATCGAATGTATAATCTTTCTTTTATTTTATTTGGTCCCTATATTTTTAATCAATGTTCTTATTTATTTAATATATTTGTACGCTTTTAATTAATATTTATTTGTTAAATAATTTAAAACCATATAGTATATCTATTTAGGACAACACTTAATTCGTTTAGATAATTAAATTAGAGCATTTTTAGGATTAGTCACTCTAATCAAATAATTAATTTAATTAGGGAGATAATTGTAGTAATGATGGTATGTTAATCATATACCTCGGATACACTAAACGGTCGGTGTTTTGACGTACCATGATGTTGACCTAAAGAGTGTACCTTGGTATCGAATTGACTTTCTATCAAAACCTAGAATTCGATAAAATAATTTAGGTTTAGAATTAAGTAAAATTAGGTAAAAAACTAAAGAATATCAATAGTATTATTAATTTTGTTCGGTGTCGAGATGGTAATGTCCGAGCATTCGGATGTTATCATAATACACTTAGTGAAATTAATAATTTAATAGGGTTTAAATATTTAATTACTGGAGCCTTTTTAGGTTAGAACTTAAAATTAACCAAATTAATAACCGGTCATGCATTAAAAAACCTTTTGGGGCAGAACTTGTATTTCTTTAAATACGAGTTAAGGTTTCCTATCTAGAGGAAGTCTTATTCAAACTCATATTTAAAAGAAATATATTTTCTTATCCAAAAGGATATTCTTATTGGAGCGATATTTATTTGACAACAACGGATTAAATTAATATCATTATTAGAAATGTCAAAATGCTACGTGTAATTAATAAGGTACCGATCTCAGGCGCTCGTAAGGGTCGTCCTTACGCGTAACCGACTCCCAATCCCAAAATGTTTTTTAAAAAAATCTTTGGTTTGTTTTATGGTGTCTGGCCTACCAAAGTGGCCGGTGGCGACTCCAAATCATTTTAAAATTAAAATAATATGTTTTCAAAAAAAAACTTGATTTTCATAATTAATAATTAAAAGTGGTAAAAAATCGATTTTTCGAAATTCACTCGCCAGGCTATTTTTCACACATTCGGTTTTAAAATGGTCGCGACAGGTTTGAGTCATTGTTTGATGGGATCCAGATACCCAGTGAGTGATAGTGTTGCAACATAACGAAGATCATCCGATGTGAGATTCCGGGTGATGTATCGAAGACCATCCGATGCGAGATTCCAGGTGATGACTTTGCTCGATGTGAGATTCTGAGCCCCACTCGATGTGAGATTCCGAGTGAAGACTCGATGCAAGAATCCGAGTATATTAGCTCGATGTGAGATTCCGAGCAGCCCGATGTGAGATTACGGGTCGGGTGAGTTCCCCAGTGTCAGGTTGGCAGTGGGCCTCACTTTTGATTTGTTTACTTCATACTTTGGTTGCATTTGGCATGTCATATCATCATGTTATCTTATCGCGCATGTTTATAGTTATGATTCACTTGAAAGCACAGTCGATATGTTGTGTACCCACTAAGCTTTCGTAGCTCAACATTTTGGAATTTGTTTCCATGCGTAGGTAAGTAGACGGATGTTCGGGCGGACGTGGCGGAGCACCATCATTTCGGGACTTCAACATTGACCGGTTGGTAGAGTATAGTTGCTAGATTATTGGGCTATGTATTCGTAGGACCATTGTCGTAATTGTAACTCTATTTATTTAGTTGTAAGGTCAAATGTTTTATCAAACTTGTATTTTGGAGCTCCGATGTTATTTTGGGTTGTTAAACTATTTTGGATTTTAAATATCGTTTTAAATTATGTCTTATTTAATGGTTTGACTTGAGTTTAACTTTGGAATTTTATGGACACGGGTTTGGGCTTATGGCCCAAATGTGGCACCCGGGTTGGGGTGTTACATTTAGTGGTATCAGAGCCTAGGTTTAGTTGGTTCTAGGATGTCCCCGGGGATAAGAGTCGGGAGTTGTGACAAGTGTCTAGCGAATACATGCCCATGAGTTTTAGTAGTACTTGAAAAGCTGATTTCTGATGGTGTAATCCTTTTGTTTGACTGTGCAGAAGTGAATCATGTCTAGGAGGGCCAGAGTTGTTGAGGAGAGTTTGGGATCCCGTAAGGGGAGCTTTGAGGAGGACCACAAGTACGAGGTGGATGAGTCGGAAGAAGGGTTAGGCAAAGGGCAAATTATTTCACCCATCTGCACCATGCTTTGGATCGGATAGTGAGGGCTATCCCGAGGCGTGCACCTACCCCACGTGAGGCACCTATCGAGAGGGTTCGTGGCAGGGTGATACAGATTTCTTGGGTTCTGGCCAAGACAATCCTATGAAGGCAGATTAGTGGCTTCATGATACTCGGTGGATCATGAGGCAGATGAGGTTGAGGTTCGAGGACAAGCTGTCCTGTGTTCTTTCTCTGCTCAAGGACAACGCGAGGGAATGGTAGGAAACAGTTGAGATGGAGTGGTATCCCGATCATCCGACATGGGATGACTTTTTGGATGAGTTTGAGAAAAAGTATGTGGACGAGACTCACATCGATCGGTTGAGAGATCAGTTCACCCACCTTGTGCAAGGTAATCGTACAGTCTTTGAGTACGAGCAGGAGTTCCTAAAGCTAAGTAGGTATGCACCCGAGTTGATAGCTACCGAGAAGATGAGGTGCAAGAGGTTTCTAAGGGGTTTGAGGAAAGAGATCCAGACCTATCTGACGACTAACACACCGCAGATGTTCTCTGAGTTGACAGCTAGTGCTAAGGCTTTAGAGCAGGTGCAGGGTTTGACATATAATTCTGCGAGAGGACAAGGTAATGTCAGTGGGAGGAATCAGTCCTCTCATAGCTCTCAGTCTAAGTCTAGGAGGGACAGGAACCGATAGAGTCAAGTAAGGGGAGGCTCGAATCAAAGTTCGAGGTCTGATCGCAGGTCAGAGTCTGCTAGCCGCAGGAGGCCTTCATCATCATCCATGATGAGTCCCAAGAGTTCTCAAGGGAGTGCAGGTATGCCAGTTTGTAATCAGTGTGGTCGTAGGCACCGTGGTGAGTGTTGGGGACCGAGCCGAGCTTGTTTTGAGTGTGGATCTCTAGACCATCTTGTGAAGGACTGTCCTGCTGCTGCTACTACCGTACCGGTTCAGAGTCAGAGGACCTCTTATCCGGCTCAGAGGTGTCGAGGGTTCTCTAGGGGAGGTGCCAGTCAGACTACCGACCATCAGAGTAGGGGCACGTTTCAGTCTACCGCTAGGGCACCAACGAGGCAGTATGCGGTCTGAGCTCAAGAGGAGTGCGAGCCCACCGATGTTATCTCAGGTAATTTCTCTTTGTTCTCTGTACCTATAGTAGCATTAGTGGACTCGGGGTCTACGTATTCCTATATCCGTAGTGGGATATCGGAATAGTGGGGTTTGCCGGCTGAGGATCTAGAGATAGGGGTTAGAGTGACAAGTTTGTTGGGTTTGGATGTGTTAATGGATAAAGTGTATCGGAGATGTCCGATGAGGTGCAAGGTTCAATCTTTCCAGCGGACCTGATGGTCTTGCCTTTTCAAGAGTTTGATGCAATCCTAGGTATGGATTGGTTGTTTGAGCACGACGCTAGCTTGGGTTGTAGAGCTAAGAGTCTGAAGTTGAGAGTTACCGACGGGTCCAAGCTAGTAGTGATGGGAGGAATGAATCCTTGTATTCCTTACGTTGTTTCAGCCTTAGCGGCAAAAAAGTTGATACAACAATGTTGTGAGGCTTTCTTAGCTCACGTAGTTGACACGAGGGTTGAGGTTCTATCTTGGAGAGTCTCCGGAAACTTTGTGAGTTTGTCGATGTGTTCCCAGAGGAGTTACCGGGTTTACCACCAGATCGAGAGCTTGAGTTTCGTATAGAGGTGTTGACAGGTACGGCACCGGTTTCCTTCACTCCTTACCGTATGGCACTAACAAAGATGAGAAAGTTAAAGAGTCAGATACAATAGTTGTTGGAAAAGGGTTTCATCCGACCGAGTGTTTCACCTTGGGGTGCTCCATTTATGTTTGTGAAAAATAAAGATGGGTCAATGAGGATCTGCATCCACTACCGGCAGCTTAACAAGGTAACAATAAATAATTGCTACCCTATTCCTAGGATTGACGATCTGTTTGACCAGTTGAGAGGGGTCCGTGTGTTCTCGAAGATAGACTTGAGGTCTGGTTACTGCCAATTGAAGTTAGTTGAGGAGGATGTTCAGAAAACCGCTTTTAGGACGCGGTATGGCCACTACGAGTTCTTGGTAATGCCTTTTGGACTTACCAATGCTCCGGCAGCGTTCATGGATCTCATGAATCGGATCTTTCAGCCTTATCTGGATCAGTTTGTGGTGGTGTTTATAGATGACATCTTGGTCTACTCTCAATTAGAAGAAGAGCATGATGAGAACCTTCGGGTTATACTTCAGACGTTGAGGGATAGACGTCTTTTTGCTAAGTTCAGCAAGTGTGAGTTTTGGCTTTCAGAGGTTGCGTTTTTAGGTCACATCGTGGCAACCGATGAGATTCGGGTTGATCCTCAAAAGATCCAAGCAATAGTGGAGTGGAAACCGCCTAGAAATGTCTCGGAGGTCCGTAGTTTTCTTGGGCTTGCGGGATGCTATCGACGGTTTGTAAAGGGTTTCACAATCTTGGAGTCACCGTTGACCAAGTTGTTACAAAAAGGAGTTCCCTTTGTTTGGAATGAGAGAAGACAACAGTATTTTGAGCAGTTAAAGGCTTATCTTATCGAGGCACCAGTGTTGACTCAACCGGAGTCAGGAAGGGACTATGTTGTTTTCAGTGATGCATCGTTGAATGGTTTAGGGTGTGTTCTTATGCAAGATGGGAAGGTGGTTGCCTATGCTTAAAGGCAACTCAAGACGCATGAACAGAACTACCCTACCCATGACCTAGAGCTTGCCGAAGTTATCTTTGCTTTGAAGATATGGAGGCATTATCTCTATAGGGAGAAATGTTACATCTATACAGATCATAAGAGCCTGAAGTATCTGCTTACTCAAAAAGAGTTGAACTTGAGACAACGTTGTTGGATAGAGCTACTAAAGGATTATGACTGTGTGATAGAGTACCATCCGGGTAAAGCAAATATGGTGGTGGATGCTTTGAGTAGGAAGTCCATGGCGGTCTTGAGGGCTATGTTTGCTTGTTTGAGGTTGACAGATAATGGTAGTCTTTTGGCCGAGCTTCGAGTGGAACCAACGTTGGTACAAGAGATAAAAAGGATCCAAGTTTTGGATGAAGACTTGGTAGCACAGATAGAGGCAATTTAGAGGGGTGAGGTTACGAACTTTGGGGTACGAGATGGTGGTTACTTGTACTTTAAGGGACGTTTGTGTGTTCCTGCTTTGGAGGATCTGAGGGATCGTATCATGAGAGAGGCACACCGTAGCCCTTATATCGTACATCTAGGGAGCAATAAGATGTACCAAGATCTAAGACCATTATATTGGTGGCCTTGTATGAAAAGGGATATCTCAGAGTTTGTGACAAGGTGCTTAGCTTGTCAGCAAGTGAAGGCGGAACATCAGGTTCCCTCGGGTTTGCTTCAGCCTATCTAGATTCGACAATAGAAGTGGGATCGGGTCACCATGGACTTTGCCAACGGGGTTACCCTTGACTCAAAGGAAGCATGATGCTATATGGGTTATAGTTAACCGGTTGACCAAGTCTGCTCACTTTTGCATGTGCGCATGGACTTCAGTTTGGAAAGGTTGGCTCAGTTGTACATCAAGGAGATTGTGTGATTTCATGGAGTGCCATCCTCGATCATATCGGATAGGGATCCGCGATTCACGGCAAGGCTTTGGAAAAAGATCCACAGTGCTTTAGATACCAAGTTACACTTCAGCACAACTTTTCATCCACAAATCGATGGTCAATCTGAACGGGTCATTCAGATTCTTGAAGACATGCTTCGGTGTTGTGTTGTAGATTTCGAGGGTAGTTGGGAGGAACAACTACCGTTGATTGAGTTTGCTTACAACAATAGTTATCAGTTAAATATCAAGATGACACCGTTTGAGGCATTGTATGGACGCAAGTGTAGAACACCTTTGTGTTGGACCGAGCTCAATAAAAGACGAATTGTTGGATCCGATCTAGTTAAGCAAATAGATAAAAAGGTTCAGATCATCAAGGAAAGGTTACAAGTTGCTTTCGATCGTCTAAAGGCTTATACGGATAAGAAAAGGAAGCATATCGAGTATGATGTTGGAGAAAAAGTGTTCTTAAAGGTGTCACCGTGGAAAGGGATCATCCATTTTGGAATAAAAGGCAATTTGAGTCCAAGGTTTATAGGACCGTATAAGGTGCTTAAGAGAGTTGGGCTAGTGGTTTATCGGTTAACTTTGCCTCTAGACTTGGCACACATCCACAATGTGTTCCATGTATCGATGTTGAGGTGTTACCGTTTAGACCCTTCGAATGTGTTGTCTTCAGAGGATGTTGAGGTTAATATGGATCTAACCTATGAAGAAGAGCCGGTAAGAGTGCTTGACAGGGGTGTAAAGGAGCTTCGGAACAAGTGCATCCCTTTGGTTAAGATGCTTTGGAGAAACCACGGAGTCGAGGAGGCTACGTGGGAGGTCGAAGCGGACATAAGGTTGCTCTATCAGCACTTGTTTCCCCTAGGTAAATTTCGAGGACGAAATTTTCTTTAAGGATGGGAGAGTTGTCACGACCCGAGTTTCAAAACTCGGAGTCGGGTTAACCCGAGTGTGTGGGCCTTGTTGTTGGGCTTCTTGGGCCTTGTTGGGCTTAATGGTTTAGAGATGGGTTTGGTTTTGGATGGTGGCCCAAGGGTGTTTTGGTAATTGGACTTTTGGGAGGAAAAGGGAGGGGAGAGGGAGGCATTTCTCTGCATTGTGCAGAGGGTGATTTCATCACCTCCTTTATTGTCTTTTTCATCTCTTTCTCTCATCTTTCTCTCCCAAATCCATCAACCAAGGTAGAGTTTTTATGTGTTAGTTGAGAGAATCACGTTTTGCTCATTGAGGGGAGTTTGTTCAGCTTGGGGGATCTTTCTAGCAAGGTAAGTTTGGTTTAAAATGATGGAGGTAAGGTTTTGATGGGTGTTTTTGTGGAAGAACGGGAATGGTTTTGTAGGAGAGTTTTAAGATGTTTTTAAGGTTGTTTTAGCTCCCTTAAATCATCTAGAT
Organism: Abelmoschus esculentus; assembly: GCA_035048815.1. Lineage (NCBI taxonomy): Eukaryota > Viridiplantae > Streptophyta > Magnoliopsida > Malvales > Malvaceae > Abelmoschus > Abelmoschus esculentus. The sequence continues at coordinate 8,853,935 of JAUCBN010000002.1, read as the reverse complement.
AGAGTGGTAATAGTTTGGTCATCTTCTTTGTAGTTGGAGAGCAATGAGAGCCTTCAAGAAGCTTGGGAAAGGAGAAGGTTTGAGGGCTGGTTGTAGAGCTTCTTCAGCTCGTTTTTGAGGTTGGTACACTTCTAAATCCTTTGCATTTCATGTGCATCATCATTTTAGCATGCTTGTTTGATTGTGTGATGGTTTGGCTAGGATAGAGCCTTAGCATGCTTTAATGGTGTTTTGATTTATGGTTGTTGATAATGAGTAAAACAAGTTAGAAACTCACTTAAACTACTTCATAAATGAGTAGGAATGATTTGAGATTGATTGGACTAGTTTGGATTAAGGTTCTTAAAAATTTAAAGCTTCAAACCTGTATTTCGTGCAAGGGGTATCGATACACGGGCCACCGGTATCGATACCCCTGAGAGAAAAGTGAACGTTTGGACAGGGGTATCGAACCATGGTTCGATACCGAGGCCTCTAGTAGCATTTCCGGTTCGATGCTGGTATCGAATCCGGAAGGCCTTCTTAGTTGACTTTTGAGATGGTAAAAGGGTATCGATGCTAGTATCGATACCCATGTTTCGATACCTTCTTTGGGTGGGTATCGATATAGGGTGTTTCTATACCCCATGTAGGTGTATCGATACCCTAGTAAAATTTTGACAAGTTGAGTAATAGATGTGGTTCGGTAAGGGTAAATTAATGTAATAATGAATCGTGGACCAATGAAATGAATCGTAAACCACCATTAAGTTGGTAGGCCGTGATAAGTCTTGATATGAGAAATTATGCTTGCATGCTCGGTTTTGGCTTGTTAATGGTTTGGTTTGACATGAGATCCTAGGTGGATCACCTTGTATGGTTTGAGTCATTGTTTGATGGGATCCGGATACCCAGTGAGTGATAGTGTTGCAACACAACGAAGACCATCCGATGTGATATTCCGGGTGATGTATCGAAGGCAATCTGATGCGAGATTCTAGGTGATGACTTTTCTCGATGTGAGATTTTGAGCCCCACTCGATGTGAGATTCCGAGTGAAGACTCGATGGAGATTCCGAGTATATTAGCTTGATGTGAGATTTCGAGCAGCCCGATGTGAGATTCCGGGTCGGGTGAGTTCCCTAGTGTCGGGTTGGTAGTGGGCCTCACTTTTGATTTGTTTACTTCATACTTTGGTTGCATTTGGCATGTCATATCATCATGTTATCTTATCTTGCATGTTTATAGTTATGATTCACTTAAAAGCACAGTCGATATGTTGTGTACCCACTAAGCTTTCGTAGCTCAACATTTTGGAATTTGTTTCCATGCGTAGGTAAGTAGACGGACGTTCGGGCGGACGTGGCGGAGCACCATCATTTCGGGACTTCAACATTGACCGGTTGGTAAAGTACAATTGCTAGATTATTGGGCTATGTATTCGTAGGACCATTGTTGTAATTGTAACTCTATTTATTTAGTTGTAAGGTCAAATGTATTCGTAGGACGTGGCAGAGCTCCGATGTTATTTTGGGTTGTTAAACTATTTTGGATTTTAAATATCGTTTTAAATTATGTCTTATTTAATGGTTTGACTTGATTTTGACTTTGGAATTTTATGGACACGGGTTTGGGCTTATGGCCCAAATGTGGCACCCGAGTTGGGGTGTTACATTTTAAATAAACAAAAAATAAAATAACTTAATTTAAATAATATTTTAAAATTTTCAAAATTACAAAATAGTCTTAAAATCTTTAAAAATCTCAAACCTTAAAATCAAATTGGTGTCACTACTTCGTTGATAACCTTGTTAGACCTCGTCGTCGCTATTGTCTTAGGTCAGTTAATTTTCTCCAACCACTCATCGTCAATAATCGAGAGGAGAAATTTCAATCAAACATTGAACAACGAATGGGAAAGTTTGTACTCATTCAACGTCCGATTATAATGCCTCTCATCGATTATTGACGATGGGTGATTGAAAAAAATGGAAAGTGACCTCAAGCGACGACGAGATCTGACAAACTATCAATGATAGTTGTTGTGTCAATTTTAAGACTTTGAGTTTTTGCTTTTTATGGATTGAGATTTTCTAGAAAATTTAAGATTTTTTAGATTTTTTAAATTATTATTTCTAGTTATAAAAAATTAAAAATAGACACATTAAATTATGATTGATTGATGATTTTTAACGATATTACCTTAAAACATTAACAGAAAAATATTTTAGACACTTATTTTAGCTAAATTAACTATTAAGCATCTATTTCAGAAAAAATATATAGCTTGAGCACATATTTTTGAGTTAAACAAATTTTTTTAACAATATTACTTTAAATAATAATAAAATAAAATTTTAGATATATATTTCAACAACAACAAAAAAAATAAATAGACATTTATTAAAAAATTATGGTTTAAATACATATTTCTGAGTTGAGTCTTTTATTTTATCTTTAAAAGTTTAAAAATTAAAATCACTAAAAAAATTATATTAACTTTGTTGTTGCATTTTGTAACAAGAAAAATACCAATTTAATATTTATTTCCGTGCTTTCAAAAATAACAACCAAGTCATCAACTGGATACATGTAATTAATGCCGCTCCAAGTTTCAGAATCCTGGATTTTTGCGAGGAAACAACCTCTGATATCAGAGATGCACGTTTTCGATTAAGGTGAGCCGCATCTCTTCTCCCAAGTTGACTTGTTGGTTGCTGGGCTAGGGGTTCGCCTCGAGTGTGACTTGGGTTCTTATAAGAATGGTCTGGCTGTCGACTTTATGACGAAAAGAAGCCTCGAATTAGAGAATTTTTAAAGAAATGAAGGTTTTTTAAATATTATAAAAAAATAAAGTTTTAAAATTTTAAGAGTTAATTTATAGATGAAATAAAAATAAAATAATAATTTAAAAACTAATTAAATAATTTATTATTTTTATTATATCAGATAAACTTTTAGCTAAAATTCAATAGTAATAAATATCTTAGTATCAAAAAGTTTAAAAATTAAAAACGTAAATGATTTCGTTTTTTAAAATTGTGATTAAATCTATATTAAAAGAAAACAAAAATGATTATTTCAATAATTAATCTTTTAATTTTTATTTTTTTAAGTTTTCCTCACTAACGAGCGAGAGAATGATAAATCTATCTATTAGAGCTTTCATTTCCTTACAAAAATTGCTAGGTAAAAGAAAAGTAAGACATGATGCTCCGGTTATTCATGTGTTTCATTAGTTTGTTTTTAAGTTCCATACTTCCATAAACAACCTTTTTGGTACAAACAACTATACAGGAGCTCCCATAAATTTATTTGCACCTTAAACAAAGACAATCATTTGTATTTAATTGTTTAAAGGATAAAATCAATTCGAGTTTAAAATATATAATTTTCAAGGCGAGACTGATATTTTTCTAAAAGAGAATATCATATTATATTCATATTTAGAATAATTATATTCAAATTAAATTCGGGTTAAATAAAATTTTGACCCAACTCATATACCTAAATCACTGACCAATAAATTTAATTTAAATTTTATAATCCTTTATAAAGATATTTTTTTAATTTATTTTTTTATTTATAATACTAAAATTTGGTATCAAATTTTAATTTTTACACACAACTCTAATCCGATCTCAAATTAAAATGAAAATATCCTTGCAAATTGTTGGTCGAAACCTATATAGGGTTCGGATAAAATTGACGTCCATGGTTGATAAATACAAACGGGAAAGCGACATTTTGAATTGATGTAAATAGGTAAAGTTGATGGGGTCAATGAGCAAATATTAGAGAAAAGGGTAAACCAAATTACAAATAGGTATATCAATTAATCGTAATTGACAAAACGATCTAATTTCGATAAATAAATGACTGATAATATGGTAATTAATAAAATCTGTATAATAATATATTTAATCTTCAATTTTTATATTTTATTTTAATTTGATCTTAAATTTAAAATTTTATCTATCAATATTTAAATATTATAACATTTTAATCTATTATATCCTAAATTCTAAATTCTTTCTAAAAATCTCAATTGATGTTTTAATCATCTACAATGATCTACCCACAGTAGGAGATGCATACGTTTTGTTTTTAGAAGAAAAAAATAAAATTTAATATTTAAAGGACTAAAATATTATAATATTTAAATATTAAGAATTAAAACTCTAGATTTAAAATTAAAATAAAATATAAATATTAATAGTTAAATTTGTTATTATACAAATTATATTATTTATTACATCATTAGTAATTTATTTTTGACAAAATTAGATTAATTTGTTTATTTAATTAAGAAACTTTTTAAAACCTTTTATAGTTAAAGGACTTAACAAAATATTAAGTGATAGTCTTAGGATCATTTACATAGTTTGCCCTGGAAAATATACATTCGGCAATGGATTCTTCTCTCTTTTCCTCTGAAATTGAGTTTATTTCCTACGAATAATCGCTTTGGCTTTCGATTTGATTTCGGCTTTTCAGTCAGAACGGAAAGAACGCCAAAGCGCAACGACCCCCCCAATCACCTTCCCCCCTCCGGCCCTGCTTTCCTCGAAAAACCCTAAACGCCCACACGTTTCTTATATTCCCATTATAAAAAAACAAAACAAAAATTATTGAGGATCTAAGTCAACCGGAGATAATTGAAAAAGGGGATTTCTTTTTTTAGGGTTGATTTTATTTTTTTTATTGTTGGGTTTTGAAATATGTCGTCGGAGATCGAGATTGTTGAAGAGGCCCAACCCTTGAAGCAATCGGATGGTGTTGTAGCTAATGGAAATGGATATTATGGGGGAGGACACAATGCTGTTGTTGATGATGAGAGCTTGAAGAACGATGTCTACACGGCTGCTGCTTATGGAGATTTGGAGAAGCTTCGAAAGTTGGTTGAGTACGAGGGTCGCTCTGTTTCCGAGCCCGATGGCCTTGGTTACTACGCCCTCCAATGGGCTGCTTTGAATAATAGAACAGCCGCTGCTCAGTACATTATCGAGGTATCTTCTTCTTGTTGTTGTTGTTTTATCGTTTTCTTTGATCTGCCGTTTGTGTTTATTTGGATCGATCTTCTGAATTGCCTTTATTGTCGTTTATTTGGTATCTAGTTTTATGAGATTCCTTATCTCTATAAGGTTTACTTAATTGGGTTTTAACTCATCTGCATTTTGGGAACACAGAGTTTTGGAAATGATTCTTGAACGAGCTTGAGTTTTAAGGTTTAGTTGTGTAATGTTGGTTTTGATTTTTCATCGGATGAAATTCGGTTGAAGTGAATAGTATTTGTATTGTATTATTCGCTAGCATGGCGGAGATATACATGCCACAGATCACAATGGGCAGACGGCCTTGCACTGGAGTGCGGTCCGAGGTGCGATACAAGTTGCTGATATTTTACTCCAAGAGGGTGCTCGGGTGCATGCTGCTGACATCTATGGCTACCAGGTGAAATTATATGGTTCCTGAGAATATGTCTCTGTGTCTGTTATCAGTTATATCTGCATAAGCATCATTTATCAATGAGCATTAGAAACTCAACAATATATGGTTTCCATTATATCATATTGATTTTGAGGCTTAAAGAAGTTATACTCTTGCTATGTATTCTAGTTACAACTATGTTTGCTGCAGATGATATCCCTTCCCATCTTCTCATACTTGGTTAGGAGTCATTGGAAGTGCTATGCTAGTATGCTTTCATTTTTACTCTGGCTTGCTAACCTATCAACTTCCGCTTTCCTAACTTTTCTCCTAGTATCATCTCAATCAGATGCAATTTTACACAAATGTTCTTCACTGCTGTTGCTGATACAATTCTTTTAACCTTTATTTGGAGTTTTTTTGGTTTTGAAGTCTAGAACCCAACTGTGGGTTTCTACTTTATTATTTGATGCTCAAACTTATGCTTACACTTTGTGTTTCTACAATTTCATTGCGGTATAATGATTGAATAGATGTACTTTTATGATGTGGGTAGGAAGAAAAGCAGCAATAATCAGAAGAAATACAGCTGAATAAACGAGTAGGAAAAGATGGAACTCACGAGAACTTAGGGTTAAAGGAAATCTTTAGTTTTCTTTTAATTCAAAGAAAATAAAAATGATAAGTTGTGGCTGTAATATTTTTACAGCTTGTTATAATAGGGTTACAAAGATAACTTAATCCTATCCCTTGATTTAAAACATAAAGGAAACTAATAATCCTAACGATCCAAAATAATTTCATATTTAATAAAACTGAAATAAATAAATATTATAATAATATAAGCTCCTGCCTCATTTTAGCTTTTACTTCAACCTCCGGATCGATGCATACTTATTTTATGTAATTTGATTTAGGTAACGCATGTTGCTACCCAGTATGGTCAGACTGCCTTTCTATATCATATAGTTTGTAATTGGAATGCTGACCCTGATATTCCTGATTATAGCGGGCGAAGTCCTTTGCACTGGTATGTAAGAATTTCATTTACCTTATTCACTTGAATGGTCTGAGATAAGTCTGCATTTTGTGCTGCTTACTTGTGAGGCTATAGCATTAGCTTCAAACTTTTACCTACCTTCAATTATTTGCCACTTCAAGTTATTTTAGAACCAAATGACAATTTATTGCTTTATTAAAAAGTTGTCTGATGCATTTTCTGCTACCACTACTTTTGAAGAAAATCCCGTATTTGTGATAGTTTATGAGTTTTCTTTTTAGGGATTTTTTTAAAGATTTGTGTTCAAGTTTTTTTCTTTGAAATCTCTTGTTTAGACTCTTATATTCTACTAGATTCCTTAAATATTATAATTATTTTATTCATTTTTTCCTAAAATTTGCTTGATTGTAAAATGAAATTTACAAGGATCAGACCTGTTATGTTTATTCTAACTTCCTTGCAATATGGATAATAATTATAGGGCCGCTTACAAAGGTTTTGCCGATTGCATACGTCTTCTTTTATTTCTTGATGCTGATAGAGGGCGTCAAGACAAAGAGGGTAATTTTCTTATTCTTCTATTTACCTGTGAAATATTTAATTGCATGCATAATATTACTTGTCTAACAATGTTTCATCTGTTACATCAGGTTGCACTCCTCTCCATTGGGCAGCTATTAAGGGAAATCTAGAAGCTTGCACAGTCTTAGTGCAGGCTGGCAAGATAGAGGACTTGATGGTCACTGATAATTCTGGCCTTACACCTGCACAACTTGCTTCTGAAAAAAACCACAGACAAGTTGCTTTTTTCCTTGTAGGTTCCATAGCATTTAACTTGGTTAATGATTATTCTTAGGTGAATAATTATATATATATATATATATATATATATATATGTTTTTGTTTTCAATATTATACAGTTCAAGCTCTTTATTTTAGATATTACTGATGATTGATGAATGCCTTTGGCTAAATGAAAAATGTTTTTTTTTTTTTTTGCTTCCTATTCTGTCTTGCCTTAAGATTGTTAACTACTGATATGAATAAAAAAAAACTTGAATTCAAGCATTGCATAAAAGGTTGAAAGATGTATTTTAATTTTTCTGGGGAACATATTGAAATAGTTAAAGCCTGATGTATTTGCAAAGCAAGATACTTTTCCCTATGCTTATGCAGCATTCAGGTTTATGAACCAGGGGAGGTTTAATAACTGATATTTTTGTTATCGGATAGCCCAACCTTTTATCTTTCCTTGTATAGGTTTAGTATGTTCTCAAAATTTGTGATTTTACCATGAGAAATATTTAGGGTAACAGTATAATTGATTTTTGCTTGTCTATATAGTGTCTGCTTATTACCTGTAAAATTTTCACAAGTGACATATTTGTCTCCTAGCTTTTATTCTCTTTTAATGGTTAAGATGATGCGATATTCTATTTATAACATCAGCTGTGTTATCTTTCCACCTATTTATGCACTTGTTTCTGCAGGGTAATGCTAGAAAGTTGCTTGAAAATAAATGTGATGGGAATAGCCGTCTTGGATGCTTTTCAAAATTAAGCCTTGCACCGGTTCTTTGGTTTATTATCTTGGTAATGCTGGGGACCTATACTCAATCTGTCATAACGGGTGTGTCTCTTGATCTTTTCCTGAAAGTTAATTGTGTGACTGATACCCTCAAGAAGTACTATATCTCCCCCTTTGTTATCAATTTATTTGGACATTCTTTGTTGCAGCATCAAATCTTCCAAGGTTGACAGCTGGTTTTGGCCTTCTGGCATGGATGGGTGTTTTCCTAGCATCTGCTGGTTTGGTTATGTTTTATAGGTGTAGCAGGTATACACTTCGACATGGATTTGTTATTATTGTTGTTATTATTTAGAAAGTCTGTTTGGTGTGTGCTACCGAATACATTTGTTTGGACAATGCCAAGCTGTCTATTTATCAAGTTTGTTATCCCCATTTTCCCTTCGGGAAGATTTCAGAGTATAACAGCTATCGACAATTTTTTTTGGAATTATCGCATAGTGGTTGGAATCATAATGAAGGGAATTTCTGTAACATTTGATAGTTTCCTTTTCCGTTTGCAGAAGCAATTTTAAGGATAGAAATATGGCTTTGATACCTTTAATGTTTGTTTTTTCTTGTGTTTTTTCCCAACTATCTAGCAAATAGATCATTGATGTTTTTTCATGGTCATTTATGTTAGAAGGTGGGGAATCTTCTTTTGAAGGAGTTGGAAAGTGTCGATTTACGCCTTTACGGTAGTGCTAGTGAGTTATTATATTCTTCAGGAGAGAGCATACTGACATGTACTCAAATATTTACAATGACAGTGTCTATGAATCTTTAACTTAATACAAGACACATCATCAAAATTGAAGTACATTTTATTATTCATTTTTTGTTTTTCAGTTTAAACCGGGTGGTTATCTGTATGAGAAGCAGGCTGAGTGTCTGTGTATATCGTACCTTGTGCTCTAGGCAGGATTTATACTTCTGTTGCATGTATTTGCTAGTAATAAGATCTCTTGAATAGTATACTTATCTATATCCTTTTCAAATTTCTTTGCAGAAAGGATCCAGGTTATATCAAGATGAATGCTCTTGATCCTCAAAATATGAAAGACGGCAGTGTGCGTTGTTTTTCCTTATAAAGCCTAAATGATTTTTGTTCGATTTGTCTTAGTTTTGCGGAAATTTTATTGTTGTTGGTCCCTTATCCCTCCGCCCTTCAATTGCTATATGTATCTTTTAAATGGTTGGTGTAGTTGCTCACCATATAGCATATGTATCTTGTATGTTCTGCCAGGAACCCTTATTGAAGATTGAAATAAATAATCCTATTTTGCTAGCTGGAAATTGGTCTCAGCTTTGTGCAACATGCAAGGTGCTTATCTAACTAGCTGATCTACATGTTATTCATTTTATAATTTGTTTATTCTAATTGTTTTGCCATTTTATTTTAAAACATCAGATTGTCAGGCCTCTTCGTGCAAAACATTGCTCCACTTGTGATCGCTGTGTTGAACAATTTGACCATCATTGCCCTTGGGTATCAAATTGTATTGGCAAGGTGCTTTTCTTACTGATGAGTTACATGGTTTTTCTCTTTGTATGTTATTATTTTAACGTTTCATTTGGATATTACATGTTTATCACCATGTACTCCAGTTATACAATCAAATTAAGTGACTTGAATGCTTTTATACATGTTTATCACCATGTACTCCAGTCATTGCTGGTTGATTACAGTTATATTTATGGGTTAATTTCCTATGTGGAAAGAGAACAATATTGATTTATTTGATGAGTAGGTATGGTATCTGTTGATTAACTAAATATGTGTATCTTGACATGCAGAGAAACAAATGGGATTTTTTTCTTTTCCTTGTTTTAGAAGTTTCAGCAATGATGATTACTGGTGGAGTGTCTATTACAAGTATGTGGTTTAATCAGTTCCAAGTCCGAACTATATTACAGAGTTAGCAAACTTTTTTCCACCCTTAATGTTCTGCAATTGTGTTTTGTAATGTACAGGAATAGTAACAGATCCTCTGGCTCCTCCTTCATTTTTCCCATGGATTAACCATGCTTGTACTCATCATACCGGTGCTATATCATTTTTGATTGTGGAGTTTTTCCTCTTCTTTGGTGTGGCAGCTTTAACTGTTGTACAAGCTTCTCAGGTATGACTATAGATTTTATGATCCAGAGTTGTATTTTGTTCATTTTTGGGGTCGCTTTTTTGCTGTTGTGACCCGGGCCATAACAGAAAATTGTGTGTTTTACCAATGCACTTACCTCTTGGCTACATTGATGCATGGTTGAGTTTTTGACGTTGTAAATGCAAGTTCCATCTGCTTCATCTTATATATTAATCTCTGTTATAGGAGTTTATTAGTGATAACTTGCATTACATCACTTTTGAGGTATTGTTTAAATTGATTTACCTCTGCATGTATGAATTTAACAGACACCACGTATTGCTACCGTCTACCGCAATGTTAGTTACAATCAAGGCACCTTTACCCGAGGTTAAATCTCAAGCAACTATCTATGGTTAATGTATGGCCTTTAGGGGTGTAAATGAGCTGAGTCGAGCTCGACTAACACTGAGCTTGACTCGACTCTTTAAGAATTTGAGTTGAGTTCGAGCTTGACTCGAACTTGAGTATGTTGAGCTCGACTCGGCTTGTTAAGAATTCGAGTAGAGTCCAATCTGGTCGAGTATTGATTGAGCTTTGATTGAGTAGCTCACGATTTGTCTTATTTCATTTACAACCATGTTCATAATAGTAATAATAATATCAATCCAATTGCATGATTTTATTGTAGATAGAATCATACAAAAGAAATATTTCTATGTGACTCAGTAAACCCTCCAATCCTAGTAGGAGAAAAAAAAAACTACACATGAAAATATAAAGAAAGTTAAAACTAAAAATTAAACATAACATAACAACTTAAAACACCCAACCAACATTTTAGTTCACTTTAATTTTAAAAATTTAAAAATAAGTTATTATATTCCGATTAGCATGTGAGTTTTTCGAGTTGGGTATCAAGTAGTTTAATTTAACTCATTAAAACTCTAGCCAAGTTTAGCTCATGTCGAGTTCATTTGAGATCAAATGTTGATCGAGCTTTGATTGAATCGAGCTTGAGTAGCTTGTGATCTGTCTCGTTTCCTTTACATCCCCAATAGCCTTTATGTGATATTTTTCTTGACATAACATTTTTTGGGACTTGATCCGGATGCTTGTCTTTACTAATGATTTGCACAGTTTCGTATCCATGCTTTTATGGTTTTCACGTATTAGCACAATTTTTTTGGGGTGGGGGGTGGAGTGGGGCAAAATTGTGTGATGTTTGTAGTTCCTGGTATGGTCCTTCTGATTAATGTTTGCACATTTGTATGGAACATGAATGATTTCCAAAACCTGAGTAAGAAGTGCCAATTTTTGGTCTGATACTCATTTCTTTCTTTTCTTGCCACAGATAGCTCGCAATATAACAACAAATGAAATGGCGAATGTGATGCGCTATAGCTACCTCAGGGGTGCGAATGGTCGATTTAGAAACCCATATGATCATGGATGCCATAAGAACTGCTCAGATTTCCTGATCAATGGCTTCAATGAAGATGTGCAGATTAGTGAAGAACCAGCACAACCTGAAGGTATTTGGATGGTACAGATGGGGAGGGGTTTGAGCTTGGAAAATGGTGATGTGCAAACACCGGCTAATGGAAATGACCATATTGCAATAAACGTGAACTCTAGTGATGCTAAGGCACACCATCACGGCCATGGGCATGGGCACGGGCACGGCCACAGTCATAACCACGGGCATGGTCACAGCCACAGCCACAGCCATGGCCATGGCCACATTTGTGAGCGCGAGCATGGGCTAAACAATGTTCAGCCTTCTCAGTGCAACCATAGTCAGCCCAGCAGCAAGCTGAAAAATGAGAGTGTGCCATTGGGGTTGGGACTCGGTCTCGGACGTGGACGTAGTAGTAACCGTTCAGCATCATGATATTCATATAATGACCCATTAAAGTTACGCTGACATGCACTGTATTATACGTATACGTCCTTAAGAGCTCAACAACATTTTTACGGAGTGACTGCTCCTTTAATTATTTGCTTATTATTATTATTTTTTGTTTCTGTTTTTTCTCTTGGTTTTAGTATTTTTTTAATGCTGGGTAGAGGGAAAAAGAATCTGTATTTAATTGGGGGATTAAATAAATGCACGGTTTTCCAAATGACCCACAATTGGTAGACAAGAGAATGCATTTGGATCAGTGCTCAACCCTTGAAATGAAAATTCTTCACAGTTTTCATATTAGCCTGGGTCTGCATAATATGTTTACACAAAATAAATAGATATTGCATAGAGAACAACTTTAGTCAGGTTATTCGTCCTGTCAGTAAGGGGTACGAGTTGACTGCCTATTTTTGTTGTGCATCTTATCAAGAATTATAGAACTGGTAAATAAATATTCAAATCGATTTTGGTTTATGTTATTTTGGGTTTGATTTGGGTTTGTGGTGATTTTTTTGAATGTTGGAACAGATTATTTTGGTTTGATTAACTTCAGATCGAGTTAATAAGAGATTATCGTGTTTTCAAATCAGGTTGATTTTTTACACCTTTGTATAGTTTTATAAAAGTACATTTAATTTTTTAGTGGGTTAGGTGAAAGTTTATATCCCATCGTTTTCGATTTCATTTAATATATTTTGGATTTTTTGATTCAGGTAAAATTAATTTTATTGAAAATTAATTTAATTAAAATTTGAATCATTTTAAATTAAGTTTATTTTAATTTTTGGATCATCACGTTTAAATTGATATCTAATCTTGAGTTGAATAAACTAGTTCGGGTCTCATCAAATTTATCTATTCTTATAAACACAAACAACTCTCTCGTGCATGATTGGTACATCAAAGTATTCACCAAGTGCATCCACCACATTCCCAAGCTCGCGTTGGTAGAACTCATCATGATGGAATCAGTGCACGTCAAAAAGAAAATCTAGATCTTCCATTTGTTTATTTAATATCCCGAGATCGAGTCTATACCAGTATCAGACGTGATGGAGAGCTTTAGTCGAGGTTAATCTTGATCCATTACGAGCTTCTCAAAATGACTTCCAGAACATTTCCTCACTTTTGATTTCATTTTCAGACTTGGTTCTTTATGTAGATGTTTTGATCCTTTTTGTCCATGTTGCTTGTTGGCGGGTGACAAACTCTCTGATTAAGTCTCCCTTGTGTCTTTCTTTTCGGTAGTTGTCGGTTTTCGATCAATATCTTTGTCATGATAATTAGGGATAAAATCAAGATTTAAAACTAAGGGAGACAAAATATAAATATTTTAAAGTGTGTGAGGGACAATTATCCTCCCTACCCTATATACATCTGTCGTGATGGTGGTGTAATTTATCTATCTTCGGGTACTGGCTTGTCCATCAATTGTAATTTTTTTTATTACTCTTAAGTCAAAAATAACAAATATGGTACCTAAAAAAACATCAATAAGAGTATCCCGAATAAAATTCCAATGAAGTATATCAAAAGCTTTTTTAAAATCAATTTTAATTGATATCCAACATTGCTTAGTTTGAAAGACATCATAAAATACACAATAATATCGAATTCAAGTATGGAGCCAAAAAAATCAAACTTAAAAAGATAAAGTAGAATCAAATTTAGGACTTCGTCCCTGATTGATTTGTCCATAATTAAGTTTATTCGATTCAATTTTATAAGAAGGTGTACAATTTTAAACAAATGCCTAACAATATAACATTTTAGACCGGTGAGAAGTTTCTAAACTTGTCAGAAAACCAAAAAAATATGTTCTGAAATTTGTTAAAAATTATAAACTTAAAATGTTATATTTTTAACAATGTTTTTGTTGTACGGTAACATTTTAAATTCTGAATTTTCTAGCGATAATATTAGAGGAAGAATTTTGTTAGACAACGTTGATTGAAAAACAAGGAAATAAATAATAATAGTTTAGATCGAATATTAGAAGAGATTGAAAATATTGAATATAAAAAATACATTACTTATTAAATATTCAAAATCAAAATTTATGAAGCAAGATTTAATTTGTGTAATAGTAAGACAAAGATTTTAAATTTAAAAAGAAAATGTGTTGTTGAATTTGGAATTTCTTGTTGTTAAAAAAATTATAAAAGGTTTGTACATAGTAATTTTATGTTTATGTTGTGCACGTTTGCCTTCCAACTTTCTAAAGGTTGTTAATAAAGCTTTTGCTGTTTTTTTTTAACAAACTAATAGTAATTATAATAGTATCTGTTCTAAAATAGAATTTTCCTCTATTTGACTTTGATCGCTCAATCACTCTGTTGGCATTGTTGGTGCTCGAACCCGTGACCTTTAGGAACAACAACCGTTCCTTTTAACCACTTGAACTAGAGGACTCGAACTCTTGCTAGTCTTCTTAGTTTTTTAGGGCTGCATTAATTAATTTTGGTCAACTTTCGTCTCACATTATTGAGCTTAAAAGATATTATATTTTATATTATTTTTATTCGTATTATTGTTTAGATTCAGACCCATTTAATTATATTTATAGTATTTCATTCATAAATTTATAATTTTTTCGTTTATTGGTTATTTTTGTGAAGAAATTACCACTATTTTGTTTTCTTTTATATATGTATGAATTTTCGAGAATTTAAAGATAAATTCAAATTTTTAAGAATTATCCATTATCATTATATTTATCCTTATTGTGTGAAATAAAGGTTAAATTCAAATTCAAAATTGTTACAAATAAAGATAGAGAGATTATTTTGAAATTCAAATAAAGATCATTACTTCTATATAAATGCAATACATCTTCAATATCAACAACAACAAATTAAGAGAGAGATTAGATCTAGGATGTGATCACAAAAGGGGAAGATCGTAGAGGAGTTCATCTTCTTCATATTTTTTTAATCTTTTGATTACCCCTTATGTGAGTTTTATTAATTGTCATTTTTTTCAACAAAACCATGAATTAAATTAAATTAACTTGTTTTATTGGAATTTAGTGCTTGTAATTGGATGATTAATTTTTATTTTCTTAATTCAATAAACTATTGTTTATTCATTCTTGGTTCATTATTTAATTTCAAGTTAACTTCAGAAAGAGGCTTGATGAATCTATTTATCTAGACTCAAGAGAATTAGATTCGAGAAATGAACTGGATACAAGTTTTATTCCAACAACCGTTGGTGAAAGCTAATTCGCCTTAGAAATAAGGAGAGTGAATTTCCTTGACAAAGAAGAATGCATTGATCGGTGATGTCCACCCAAAGTTAAAACATAGATTTATCATCGAGACTTGCACAATCATTAATTCTTCAATTATAGATAATTTGGAAGAATTAAATAACACCCTGTCTTACATAGATATGGAAAATAATTACCATGGTAACTCATTCGGCAACTATACCTTTATGCTCAATAACGCGGATCAATCTCTCAAATTGGTTTTTTCTTTCATTTATTTAAATTTTTTTAGACTTGATTTATTTTACTTATTTATTATATCCATATATCATTATTAATTTTATTCTTTTTCAGTGCAAAAAGTTAAAAGACAAAGTTTATTATACCATCTTATTCTATACAATTACTTATAATATATTCAATTGTATTGCGTCGTTATTAAGAATTAACAATATCAACTTTATTTTTAATTTTTTGGACCTTTATCTTTTCATTATTTATATTGTGATTTTTTTCAAGTGGCTAACATTTATGGTTTTGTGTCTGTTTATGACCAATAAACAATCCAAATGCCCTTGATTAAACAATGCTTGGATTAAACAATGCTTTGGGGATCTTCTAAAGGTACATGGTGATGATCTTCTCCGATATGAAAAAAGATTTCATGAAAATCTTCATAGACAACTTCTTGGTATTTGAAGACAGTTCTAACAATTGCCTCGACAATGTAGAGAAGGTGTTAGTATGCTATGAAGAATCTAACCTAGATTTAAATTGAGAAAAATACCATTTCATGTTGGATGAAGGCATATTCATCCAAGGTAATGAAAGTAGATACGATTAAAAGGTCGTGAATGAGAATTTTTTTACCTCTAAATTCAGTCAAAAAGATCCAAGTTTAATCATACATGTAGGTTTTTACAAAAGGTTCAACAAAATTTTTGTAATATTTTTAAACCTTTATGAAATTTGACTGAACATGAAAAAGGCTTCAAATTTTGATAATTCATGTGCCTAAATATTTGAAAAATTAAGGAAATAACTTTCGATAGCATCTATTATCGTCCTCTCTATTAGTCCTTACCATTTGAGCTAATGTGCAATGTGAGCGATTTTTCTATAAGAGTTATTTTAGGTTAGTGAAAATATAAAATTTTCATATGATATACTATGCTATCAAAAAAGTTAATGGTGTCTAATTGAATTACACAAATATTGAATAAGGACTTTCTTGTAGTAGTATTCACATTTGACAAGTTTTTTCTTTACTTGATTGGTACTAAGATAATTATTCACACTGAACATTCATAAATTAAGTACTTGATAAATAAAAAAAGATAATAAATCTTATTTAATTTAATGGATCATTCTTTTACAAGAATTTGACATATTCTTGAAAGAGATGATAAAGATGACAATTACCTTGAAATCTATGACACATTCTTAGATGCGCAATTGTTAGTTATTACAACAATTTTCTAGTGTAATGATATGGTGAATTTTCTTATGAGAGGTATTTTACCTTATGATCTTGTTAGAGAAAGAAGCAGTTCCTACATGATGCTAATTTTATTGTTGAGGTGAGTATCTTTTATTTAAATAATATACATATTAGTTCATACGACGATATGTTTCTGAGGAGGAACAAAAAATATGCTCCTACAATGTCATCCATCTCCTTGTGAGGGCTAATTTGGAGGTACCCGTACAATGAACAAAGCATTAGAATCTAGTTTTTATTGTCTAAATGTTTATAAAGACACTCATGAAATTCTTTCTATAAGCAATATGATCAATGTCAAAGAATAGGAAATATATTAAGGCGACATGAGATGCCACTATGGAAAATCCTTAGGATAAAGTTCTTTAACGTGTAGGGTTTCGATTTTATGGGCGCCTTACCATCATCATTTGACAATTTATACATCCTGTTTGTCATGGACTGCATGTCCTAATGAGTTAAGGCAACTATAGTTTTTAAAAATGATTCAAATATAGTGCAATGATTCCTAAAAAAAGATATTTACACATCTCAAAATATCGAGGGAAATAATCAACGATGAGGGAAAATATTTTGACAATATGCTAATTAATTGTCATGATGTTGCTACATTTTGTTGTAACTTACAAAATTACTGTGAGATATCACCCGTAGACTAACGAGCAAACTAAGATTTCTAACCATGAGTTGAAGATCATCCTCGAGAAGGTTTTCAATCCTTTACGAAAATATTGATGTAACTGACTTGATGAATTACTTTGAGCCTAGAAAATAGAATTTAAGATACTCCTAAGCATGTCTTGTAACACCTCGAACAATGTTCTAGTCAAAATTTGGTTTTGGTGATTGAAAATTTTGTATCAGAATAGTCCAAATATTGTATTGACTCCTTTATTATAATCAATTATTATGAAATGAACTTCAATTGATCTCAATTATTGGCTTTGGACCTTTTGAATTGATTGAAAAATTATTTAGTGATTAAATTAAAAAATTAAAAGTTTAGGAGTAAAAATGCAAACTTTTAAGAACATTGAAACTTGATCTGGGGTGCTGCTATGACATCTTCTGCTACGGCATCATCATCGGTAGGATTTTTTTCTGGTTCTTTCGCCTTAGTTTTATTTTCAATAACCTCTTTAGAGATTACTGTCTCAAATTTTTGACCCACTATTTTGGCAAGTATCTCAGGGTCTTTCAGCTGAAGTCCACTTTTGGTGGTTATTGCTTTACATTGATCATGTGGGCCTGTTTTAGCAACCTCAATATCGTTTGGTAAACCTCCTAAGGGTCGAGTATTCAGTTGCTGTGCAATTTTCCCCACTGTGGTTTCTAGAGATTTTAGAGCAGCTTAATTGTTTTGCATACGCATCTTAGTTTTGTCCATGAATGCATCTCAATTTTGTCCATGAATGCATCAACTCGCTGAATAAATTTATTTGTATGTGCGATATACGAGTTGGTTTGAGCCATGAACATATTTAGCGTATTCTTCAAGGTTCGAATGTTAGCTAGTTGCTGCTGCGGCATCGACTGCTGCGGCAACTGTTGTTGGACTGGTCTGATGTTCTGTTGAAATCTAGAAGGTTGCACGTTCTACTGTTGCGGGTTTGGCGTATTTTGGGGTTAGTCTATGAAAGATTCAGGTGCTTCCTCCATGCTGGATTAAAGGTGTTAGACATATTATTCCTATTAAAATTACCAACGTAGAAGATCGATTCTGGATTGTGCGGACACTCGTTCGAATTATGATTATCACCACATGTTTCACAAAAAAATGGGGTGATGACATGGGAGCATAAAAAATGTGGTGATGAATTCTTTCATAGAAAGGCTAACAATATTTGATGCTCTCATGTCATCACCCCATTCGGATTATGAGGGGCTTAGAGTCCTTGAATTCTTTCACCTTTTGTCAAGTAGTATTTAAGATATCGGTCCCTCAGGGACTGAGATACCTATGTTGTACAATAATTCTGTAGTATGAAAATTAAAATATAAGTAATTTTGAGGTGATGATGAATTATTTGAAAATAAAAGAAAACTAAATAATTAAGAAGAATAGTAATGAGATAAGTTAAGTAAGACAAGGCAGTTTGCTTTGTACAGAGAAATCCAGTTACACTTATTATCCAGTTATTAATGTATGTGGTTGAAATACCGCCACGGCGTGTCACCTCAGCTGCCTCACCTGGGTTATGCCTTGTCGATAACTCAACTTTCCATAGTTCTACAGAGCATCCGAAATTGTCTCCTCCTTATCCCTAAGCAAGGAAAATTATTGAAACCCACGTCTTGATAATACCTCTCGACATGAATCAAGGATGAATAATAACCGATTGCATGCTTCCTTTTATTCGTTGAAACCCTTGCGGATTAGTCGATGCCTATGAGCAAAGACCGTATTCTCTTGTTTCGTGAGCCTAACTCTCCCAATATTAGACAAATAGATTTTTCTTCACAAACTTATCTTTCGAGCTCATAAGTAAAGAAGAGTAAAATGCAAGAGAGAATAAACTATGAAAATAAAAATTGTATTAATAACTCTCAAACAAAATACAACTTTCTTTCCCAACTACTCCACAAAATACCTAAGCCTCGATGAGAATTTAGAACATGATGATTTGTCAGCGGCTAGGTTTTTTTTCTATGAGAACCGACTTGTTATTCCTAGCCCTAGGGGTTTGCTTTATATAGGCCAAGCCTAGGTTAAAGACTCCCATAAAGATAAGAGGTTTAAAAGGAAAATAATACATGTCCATATTAAATTACAACTCTTTTATTCTATTTCCTAATTTAACTCCTTAATTTCCGTGTTGATTTTGACCATGGTTTGACTCTATTTCTTCCCTTCCGTTTTGTCTCGCATAGTGTCCATAGGAATCAACATATTATTCTCTATCTATCGAGAACCAGTTGTCATCTTTCCTCTACTGACGTGACAGTTAATGTACTACCGTGGCGGGTGCTTCTTTGTAATTCATCTCCAGTTTCCAGCATCCATTCCACTATCTGATATCACCTGCATGGTTATTTACTATCTAAGAAAGAAAACCATTAACCATACTTGTTTTATACCAAATAATAGATAAAATGATAAATTAAGTGCATGGATATTGGAATATAGAAAATATGCAAAATTATCCTTAGTTGTCATTAAATTTATCCTTTACAAGCAATAATCAAGTGGTAAAATGATATAAAATTTAGGACTTTTATGTACTTGTCAAATAACCCCAAACTTGAACTATTGTTGGTCCTCAAGCAATGCAATAAAATTCTTAAGTCTGAACTTTTATAGTAATATACTATCCTGCCTGCCGCGACAGAGTTTCCTTCTTAACTCGGCCTCTTCGAAGTTTCAGGAATTCCTTGGAACTAGAGTATAAGTCTGTGTGGGTGTGTGCGTTGCCTAATCAAAGCTGATTTTCTAAGTTCTAATCCCTTTTTCTAGCTCAAAACTCCCAATTTAGATTTTTAATTATTTTTCCTCTTCTCTAATCTGTTATATAAGAACAAAATTAATTACATACTTATACTGTTTGAGCCGGTTTCGGGCACCTCAAGTGTTTACTAATCTCACTAGAGCCAGTAATAGGCACCTCTAGTAAGTGGGAAGGAGGCTAAGTCTTAGAGCCGATTATAGGCACCTCTAAGAACTATATTAGAGCCGTTGATAGGCACCTCTAGTAGAAATCTAAAGTCTAAGTCTCTATTGCTTTTTCAAGAGAAAGAACATTTAAAATCAACTAAGTCTAGCAGTGTTTAATTATTCTCTATCTATCGAGCACCAGTTTTCATCTTTCATCTGCTACCGCGATAATCACTGTACTACCGTCGCGGGTGCTTCTCTGTAATTCAACTCCAGTTTCCAGCATCCATTCCACTATCTGGTATCACCTGCATGGTTATTTCCTTTCTAAGAAAGAAAACTATTAACCATACTTGTTTTATACCAAATAATAGATAAAATAATAAAATAAGTGCATGGATGTTGGAATATGAAAAATAAACAGAATTATCCTTAATTGCCATTAAATTTATCCTTTAAAAGCAATAATCATGAGGGAAAATGATATAAAATTTAGGACTTTTATGCACTTGTCAGGAACCTTTGCGAGAGCTTAAACCTTTACTTACTTTTGAGTATAGGGAGGTTTTCACACATTCCTTACACTCCCAAACCTCTGTAAAAAAGTATAAAACACTGCTGAAGCAATCCACTCTCATAATCCACTCACCTATAAGTCGTTACTTGATCGACAAGCCACCAACACGATCTGATCTCCTTCAAACTTGCTCTCCTAACTCTTGTCCTTTTCCAAGCACCAAAACCAGAGGATTTAGTGTACCAAAACACACCCTAACATCCTCAAAGTCGGATCCCTACACAGCAACCCTTAAAACCTAACAAAACCTTAACCAAAAACTGTATGAAACACACCAAGCTTCACCTAAGCCTAAAGTAAAGGATTAAATATATTTAAGACATGTTATAGTCATCATAATACATTCAAAAACATGTATTTAAGATCCAAAAACAATGGATCAAAATCCTTGAACAAAAATTGAGATTTTTGTCTGAAAACCAATTTTTATCGAATGAAAAGATTAAAAAATTAATCCAAGCCAATAACTTGAGAATTTTAGTAAAAAACTTTTAACATTTTAGAGGCTTGATAAAATCTCACCTCCAAAATAGATTCAATCATTTTCCGAGATTTTAAAGCATGAAAATGATGGAAAAAGTAAAAATTTTTGAGAAGAAAAGTTATAAAAATTGATCCCAACAAAATTATATGAAAAAGATAAATTTTTACCTTTAAAGTTGCTAGAACGACTGTCTTGAATGAGGGAAAACGAAAATTAAAAAAATAGTTTATATTTTTAATGTAAAAAAGATTTTAGGATTAAAAATTGGATTTATTTTAATTATTTGAGTTAAAATATAAATTTTGGGCTTAATTAAATAAACTTTGGAAATTCTAGACCATATAGGATTACAATTGGACCAAATCCCCTTAAAGATTCAAAGTTTTGACTTGTTTTATAAAATTGTCATAGAGTTTTTAATTTTTATAAAATAATCACTAATTTCAAAATCTTAGGAATTCAAGGGTCAATTTTAAAAATTTATTTGATCAACGTCAAATATATGTTAAATAAGGATTTTAGGACATTTTACCTCAATCTATTTCGATTTAAAACTAATTTTTATGTATTTAATCCCGAGCTAGGCTATACCAACAAAATAGGTTCACTAACTTCTAAGCCCATTTTTGGGGTATTACATAACCGGTATAACCATCATATTTTATAGGTTAATTAACTGAACTATTAAAATAAAACGATTTTGGTTAACCGAAACGTTAAAAATGATGGTTAATGGTTACGGTTATAGTTATAAATTTTGACTAACTATAGGTTAACCATTATTAAATTATTTATATATATATATTTAAAATATAATTTTTTTTAAAAAATTTGATGGTGTTTTTTTATGTCTTGATCTTTGATTATTATATGTTAGTTAAATATTTTATCTTTAAAAACTTTGATAATGGTTTTTATGTCTTGAACATTAACGGTTTATTGCTACAATTTTATGTACCATAATTTTTTTTAATTTTAAAATATTACGAAGTTTGTGTGTTTTGTAATAGGTTATAGGTTAACCTATAACCAAACCGTTGGTTAACCACATCTTAACAGTTAATCGTTATGGTTAACCGTTTCTTAATTGTTAGGTTATGGTTAGTAAAATTTAATAACCGTTATAACAGTTAACCGACTGTTTAAATTAAATGGTATGATTAACCTACCATGAATACCCTAGAGTCACCTATTACTGAAGCTTTTTCCTATGAGGTTGGTGTGGTTTTTTCATATTAAAATATGGATGATAACTTAAATAATTATAATTAGAAATACATATATGAAGAAAATGTCAAAATGTCAAATTGGTTTATTAGATTGGATTTTCATATATAAAGAGAAATTAAACGATTGGTAGAGATGGGATGTGAGGTGATAAAAGTGAGTTAAGTTTTTAATAAATCGATTTGTTTT
Organism: Abelmoschus esculentus; assembly: GCA_035048815.1. Classification (NCBI taxonomy): domain Eukaryota; kingdom Viridiplantae; phylum Streptophyta; class Magnoliopsida; order Malvales; family Malvaceae; genus Abelmoschus; species Abelmoschus esculentus. The sequence goes on along the minus strand of JAUCBN010000002.1, from coordinate 8,831,189 downwards.
AGGAAAAAAAAAAGAAAAGAATATTAAAATAAGAAAACAATCCCTTAAAGGTAAGCTCAACAAATGAATTTATAAGCAAAGTGAAGTGTTCATGACACTTTAATAAGTTTTTTCTCACTAAGACCTTATCATGCCCACTCTATCTTTCTTCAAAATTTGAACAAATACCTTCATTACCATCTTCAAGTTTAAGCTCAAGCAAGTACCTATCTTGAATCTTTGATTTTTCTTTGATTTCAATATACCCAACTGAAACTCTTGAATTGGTAAGTAAAACCCCTAGACTAGTTATTGAATTTCATGAAAGATTGAAGTTTAATTTTAAATTAGGCATTGGAAGTAAATATTAAAATCCATGTGTTTTAAGCTTGAATACATGGAATTAATGTTATATATAAGCTTATTTAAGATTGAATATGGATTTTGAACTTTCAATTCTTTTAGTAACAATCCTCCTAATTTTTGTATTACTCAAGATTTGGATGAAAATCTATCACCTCCTTCAAATATCAAGTACAAAGGAATTGTTATTAAATAATCTTAAAAGGTTCTTCAATCAAGATGAATGTAGTTGAAATATTGGGATTAAGCTAGTTGCTTTAGGGTTTAGGGTTTAGGGGTTAACAAATATACATATAGGCATACTAATACACACTCGCATGCATAATATAAATTATTCATTATTTTATTATTCAATATAAAATATATATTTTGTACCAATTTATTTTGCTTAGATTATTAATTCATCATACTGACATTTTTTTTATATTTTGCATTACATTATATGCATCAGAGGTATCAACTCGAGGGTTAGTCGAATAGATGATAATCATAAATTGAAGGGTTTAATAAATAAGTGGATGACAATATACAAATATAAACCTAATTCAAAAAGCCTCATTACAAGAATGATGTCAATATTTTTGAAGACTATGTATCAATAAGACAAGGTTGAACTAAGAAATCCTAACCATAATAAATGTTTTTCAGAACTAAGATCAATTTAGAAATCATAGGATGATAACATGAAATATCATTTCCAACAATATTTAATTCGAGCAAGCGTTGTTTGGGGTTATAACCCATTTATAAAGCCCATTATAATTGTTTGCTTCTAGGAGGATGGATGTGACATCAATAATAGAGAAATATAAGGTTTTGTTACACTGTTCTAAACGTAAAAAAGAACAAGGTTTGTAGAAGGCTCAACAACTCAAGCTTCAAGATAGAAACTCATATCACAAAGGGCATTCAAGGACTATTTTTGACAAGTAAGAAATTAAAGGGGAATAGAAAACATAGAATTCAAAGTTGATATCCAAATTTCATTTATAATGAGAGTTATTAAAAGATATTATAATTTGGAAAAGTTGATCCCAACAAGTAAAGCTTGAGAAAGAAATGATAAAATTTGAAAATGTGATACATTATCCAAAAGATTAATTTATAAGGTGTGAATAGGAATTACAAGTAATGGACAACACATTGAATGTTAAACCATGACAATTACTCTGATTATCCAAAAATAGAATCAATGATCAATATCAGAAACCTGATATGAAAAACGTCCGATATGTGTAAATTTTACGTAAATAAAGCCAAGAACATTAATATGTTATGACAGACGCTAACCTAGAGGTTGAACGAAGTAATCAATTAAGAAGCTAAGACTTGCTGATTTCTATCAATAAATTGGTTTCTCCTTTTATTTGACATTTTAATTAAATAAGTGTTGCTCTAATGAATAGTTCTTGAAGTTGATACCACTTGTATTCATACATTGCATCATTTAAATATTAAAATTTTTAAAGAATAATAAAAAAAATAAAGATATTATACTCTATTTAAAACACTATATTATTTATTTTAAATATTATTTTTTAAAGTAAAAATGTATTAGTTAAAAACTCATATTTTGATAAGTATGGGAAATAAATCTATTAAGGTTGAGCAATCTCGAAAGATTATTGAGGATCGCTTGAATCACATAAAGCAAAAGATTGATCAGTTTGAGAATAAGATGAAGACACTTAGTTGTCATGTTGCTTGAAATAAGGAACTTTAAGAATAAAATGTTTTAGTTTGACCTATAACATAGGTTTAGATGATCACTACAGCAAAATAGGTTTTTAGTGGCGTTTCTTTAGTTCTATTGTGGCATTTTTTAGCTCACATTTCTGGCGCTTAGAAAAATGCCACAAAAAGCGCCGCAAAAGTTTACGGCGTTTTTGGACAAAAAACGTAACAAGATGTCCAGATTTTTAGCGGCGTTTGTGATTAGAAACGCCACAAAAAAATAGTATTTAGTGACGTTTATAAAATAAACGCCGCAAAAAACATTATTCTTTAGTAGCATTTTTAAAGATAAACGTCGCTAAAGAACGATTCTTTTGTGGCGTTTGTAATTATAAACGCCGCTAAGGAATAATGTTTTTGCGGCGTTTATTTTTACAAACGCCGTTAAAAATATCATTCTTTTTAAAAAGATTAAAATATAAATAATACTATTATTTTAATAATCAAATAATGCAGAAACAAAAAATATGAAACCATAACCTTTTAAGTAACGAAATCGAAAACAAAGTCTGTAATGAAAATCGATCCCATGTATTTCTTACAAACAAGACAAAGGCTAAATGTATTTCTTACAAACAATAAAAAGTTTGTAATCGAAATTGATCCCATGTATTTCCGAACATCTCGAATGCTACTGTCACTGAGCAGAAGTTTCGCCCAACACAGAGCTGCAAGGACAAAGTGATATAAGTCAATGTGCACGGAGCAATAAAACAAAAAACTCTAAAAAGAACAATGAAATGCAGATGAGGTAAAGTTTGCTATTGATATCATCTTTGGAAAGAATATAAAAACATCAAGGAAAAGTACACTTAACATCATAAATAATAACCTTGTAAGAGAATCTTTAGTTTTATACTTTTTAGGCAACACATAAGGATATAAAAACATCAAATCCCAGTAACATAGGTGAAAAATATTCCATACATGCAATAGCCAGCCACCAATATAAGCTTCCCATGTATTCTATATATGAAAGAACTACAGATTTCAAGACTAGGAGTAAGCCTGTGCGAGCAATTCACACACATAGCATACAGGCCAAAAACAAATGAAAGTTGTTAGGAAAGAGCAAAAGCCATTTGCCTTTCAGCTTAAATAGATAAAAAGTTTATTCACAAAAATTTACCGTTGCAGATTCAAGGGACAAAAATCACAATCCCATGTAAATTCAGTCTAATCTTCAATTTAGGTCGATCACTTCTTATTGTTGGGAAAGGACCGATCTACTAATAAAAAGTTCCACAAATTATTTCTCAAATCAGAAGTTGAGAAAGAATTTTTCTAACAATGAACTGACACTTATAAAGAAGCAATTAATAGAAATATAAGAGAATTAGAGTCAAGTTTTGAACTTATAAAATTAATTATCATGCATGTTTTGATCTTTGGTTGGACCTGCAAATCACTTGCATCAGAATATTGTACATCAACACCGAAAATACTTGAAATTGAATTAGGAGAGGAGCTTAATGTGCTATATTATTGAACTCAATTCACAGCAAAAGAAGATACAAGAAGTAGCATAAGAAATATTTCCTAGACTTTTCATTCATATACTTCTACAAATAGGGGAAAAGAACAAATTGCTTTTGGTTTAAAATAATTATCACAAATAATCACGTTTTTTTATGTAAATGTTTTCTTTATATATTGTTGCTAGCCTATTAATTGCAGATACATTGACATAGTTGTCAAGAGGAAGCCAAGACTAAGTTAGAATATATTAACTATAATAGCTACCCTATTTATGTTGATTTGGTTGGTCATAAAAGTTGAAAATTTAAATAATTAGTGCTACCAAAACGTGTACCTGTAGTGCGCATCCATTGATGGAGGCCCTGCTTTTTGGTCACCATTTTCTCCACAGATGCCCCACAAGTTCTCGTTTTAACTTGGTTTATAGTAGGAGCAGCAGATCCAGGGAGGAAAGTTCGTCGACCCCACTGAGGCTGAAGAAATGAATGATCTGATCTCCACTTGATTCAAGAGATATTCGAATCTCAATCAACAAGTTCACATAGTAATTAACATGTATGTTTATTTTATACATGATAAATACAACGCTGAGATAAAATTGAAAGCACAGAAAAATTATGATTAATACATTGATAACTGGTCTAAACAAAAACCCATTGACAATAACAAAGAAGAATATATGAATGAAAGACCTTGTTAACAACAGTGCAAAGGAACTTACAACCAAGAACAATAATAAACGATTGTAACTTCAAAGAAGTCTTACCAACACCACAAAGACCTGGAACTTCTTTCCTTGAGATCTGGTTGTTTTGGTGTATTTTTGAATTTATGTTTCTTAAAAAACCATGTAGAGATCCAATAGAATGTTATCGAGAGATTCCTGGGCTTGATCTGAACATCTATTATGCAACAATTTGATAGCTTCAATGTCTTCCTCAACTCTATTTTGTTGCTTCATAACAATAGCCATATCTTTCATAATACTATCAACTCCATCCCTGCATTAATGGCTGCCCAGAACAGAGGAATCTCCCTCTCTGGATCTTTTTATACCAACTAAATACACACACAAAAAAAAAAACATACAATAAATTCCATAAAATGAAACACAAACAAAATCAAGTTTTGATTTTAAGTATATTACAAATAATTAGAAAAAGTACCCAGAATGTTTACTTGAATATTCTTGGCTCTAACATAAGGGGTATCGCCTACTGAGACTTGTGGATGGCATGAAAGGACTCAGACTGAGTTTCAAAACCCTAGGAGGCTTCGTCGGAGAAGTCGAGGTCGATTTAGAAGGCTTGAATCCAATAGGAGCATTTAGCACATCTTTCATCATGTTTGAAAACCAATTTTCTTCGTCTAACCCTAAGAAACTTGGCTTTTGCACTGATGATAAACGGTGGCCTCTTCCTTGGGTTGTCGCCCTTGTACATGATTCAGTTTCATTTAGGAGTGAAGAAATTGGGACTGGAGAAATTAGGGCATTTAGAGACGTCTTCTGATCGGTGGAGATGAGGGAGTGAGTGGCATTTCGAGGCTGGAGAATTTAGGGGGTGAGGGAGAGCAACTTAGCGTTTTATTAGAATGTATAGCAATTGTGGCATTTTTGACATATAAACGCCACTAAAGTAAAAGCAGTTGAGGCGCTTTTAACATAAACGCCACTAAAATACAAGTAATTGTGGCGTTTTTTATATAAACGCCGTGATATAATTAAAATTAGTGGCAAAACTTGGTGTAGTGGATCTCTCCTACTTGTATTATATGTATTTGAGTTCGGATCATATCGTTTTTGAGGGTTTAGAAAATTTCCAATCGTATATACATATGCTTAAGTATCTTCTTGTAACATCGGGCATGACTAAGTCAGGTGTTCGGGCATAGTACACATTTTGCATAGGTGAATCGGACCTATTTTTCCTTCTAGCAAACTTTAAACTAAATCAATAAGTTTTTTTAGCTTCCCCAAAAGGAGTACTTATCTTATGTATTTGTCTAGTGGGTTTAATGGTTTGGCAAAAATTTTTGGTGTTAGACCATCGTTGAGATTAACTCTCTTATCCTTTGAGGATTCATATTTACTAACGCTCCTCTGCTTGTCGTACCGATCACTTTTATCTTCATCGAAAGTAATCTTGTTAGAAAACAAACTGCAGCAAAACAAGGACGTTAGTATTGACTGATCAAATAATATAAAAAGATCAAAAGAACTAATAAATCGCATCGTGGTGAAAACCACTATCACCTTAGAAACAAATTCGCTCTAATGTATATAATTTTTACTATAGGCGGTTCGCCCCCTAAGGTTAGCACGATCTCTCTAAAATTTGTACACCCAAATATCAGAGCGAATCCAGTGGTACTACTCTTCTCTTCAAAAACTCATTATGAACTCATAGGAATTTTTAGAAATGAAAGCTTTGAAAAATTGATTTGTTTCTTGGATATAAAAATGAGTAATTACTCCTATTTATAGTAGAAACTTCAAGGTTAAAATAGTAAAAAATTCTCTAATTAATTTCTATATTTAATCTCTGAACTAAAACCATATAATTACAACAATTATAATTTATAAAATTGATTAAATGATTGCTAGTAAATAATTTCAAATATGGACTAAAAACCAATCTAAATACACTCGCACAAAATTAGATGTGTAAAAGATAATTTTTTCTATAAAACCAGTCTAATTATACTCACACTAAAAACTAGTTTAAATTCTTGTAGATTATTTGTACACTTTTAACTCCAATAGTTGTAGTGTTATGGACGTTTAATATATTTCGAAACCAGGAGTTCAATATAAAAATATTATAAAAAATCCTTTCAAAATTTTATATAAAAAGATGAAACACTAATGGACATGTCAAAGACATTTATTAACATGAGTTGAGTAGAGCCAAACGGATGACAACAACATTGACAATGCACATGTGTAAGGACCTTATCTACTACTCTTCAACAAGAAAGGCTATAAAGGATTTTATATAAGTCAGACTCAAGATACTTTTCCACCCAATGTGGGATACTTAACTTGAGCATTATCCATCAATTTTCCACCAATTTGAAAGAACCCTTTGAAAAATAGAGTGATAAAATAAGAGTTTAAAAACATGATAAGAGCAATAACGAGATTAGTTGCTTAAGCACTAGTGAACTTATTTGGAACTAATATATAGTGGAATGAGTAATTCTTCTCTTTGATAAGTAAATGAATCTGAAACTTTCTAAGATAGGGGTGAACTCAAAACACAAAACTAACCCCTTCATCCACTGAAATCCTCGATGTTTCAAGAAATATACAATTGTATACATAAAAAATCTTATCTTAAGATTCTAGTAAGTGTATTAGAAAAACAACTCAATGTTGTTCATAGAAGGTGACTAATCTTTCTCAATTTCGTAGGTTATTTAATCAGTTTTATCTCAAAATAAATCACTCAAATAAGAACTATGAAAAATTAAGAGCTTTTCTCCTCAAGATTATCCTCTCTAAAGAATAGGTAAATTCTTCAAGTTCATTTATTAATTGAATCACCAAAACTTTTGTATACTAATTCATTAAGAATAAGACCCAACCTCATTAATCGGTGAATTTAAAAAGTTCTTATCAATATAATAAACCAAACTCATGAGATTTAATTCATTAAGAGTTTAAGAAAACTCACCCTTTCTATAGACAACTTCATTCAGTCCTTCGCGATAGGTCTACCCACTTAACACTGGACTATGAACTTAAGTGTAATTATTCAATCAAAATCGATAAATTCTTCAAGTGTTTCTTATTATGATCACCCAAAAATTTGGGCTATGAATTTATTAAGAGTAATAAAACTCAACATGAGCATGTACATTGTTCATCGTAGGGATAGGTAGTAAAAAAATATGCACTATGAGTACTCTTCATGGTTTTGTTTGACCATATTAAACTTAGATAACTAATTTGGGTATCCACCATGAATTATTCAACTAATGGGCTTTAGACATATCCATTCGATCAAACTAGAACCAATTTTCAACTTAACCCTTTGATAAGCGGATAAGATAAGTTCTTTTTTGAATTCACATACTCTAAAGAGTATTTTGTTCTTTATCAAGTATCTCATTGATTCATGTCTTATGTCAATATTTTTATTTTTACTATTGTAAGTTAGACTTTTAAGTCACACATATCACTATTCGTAAATTACACAATAAAGATATCAAAGTAGTCGATTTCCCAATAAAAAAAACCTAAATTTCTAAGTCACTCGACTTGTTTAAAGTAAAGATATACCAAATCGTTGATTTTACCTTATCATTATCGATAATCGCTTTGGAATCTCAAAATCCTTCTAAAACAGAAGGAAAACCAAGAAACACAAGTTGTCGATCTATAGTATCTTTAAAATTACTATAGTAAGCGATTTGAGTGTAATCCAATGCTTATCACTATGATTATAAGTATATCTATTTATTCATTGTATAGTTAATATTAGGTTGAATATAATTAAGAACTTTAGAATTTTCAACTAGAAAATCTTTACTTCCTTATACTTAAAAAGAGATGTAATCTAGAATCTTTAGGAGTTCAAATGTAAATGACATCAATAGATTATTAGATGTAAATTTCTTTAACATCTTTTCAAAATAGAGTATTTTTCTGAAGATTTTTATTTTTAGGTAACCTTAACTCTTAAGATCACATTAATCTCTTTCAAGTATGATTAGATATTATTGATTCTAGTTTATCATAAACTGAGTTTATTCAGAAACTAGCATCAATTTGAACATTATAGCTTCACTATAGGTTTTCGAAGCCTTCTCTATTAGAAAACATTGAACTATATGTTTAGATAGAGTCCAAATCACTTATTTCAATAAGGAAAAAGGTTTTATAAAATCTAGTCTAAAAGGTAATAGCTATCTTTTATTTTTAACTTTTTCTAGGCTCTAATTCAAACTCTAGAGTATCCTTGACAAGTGTACTAGAAGAAAAAGCATGATTCTCTTAATGTGTTATAATTATTAATCTAGGTTTCTTTAGAATAAAAATGTTTACATACCAACCTTAGATTCACAATTTTGAGAAATCATGTAAAGACATAAAACAATATGGCACTACATGTGACATACTCTAGAAACACTGCACAATAATTTTAGGTTCGATAGAGGTTTTCTTAAACCAGTCTACCACTTTTGCCAGACACCCCACTCTTTTAGGTCATGCAAATATGTTGCACAATTAGTATGGAGTATGGTCTAATTTTATGAGGTACTTAGTTTAACTCATGATTAACCAGGAGAATGACTTTTTCCTCATGACTTAAGAATTCATTATTTAACACTCCAATTTTTTCCCCCTAATTCAGAATTTAAATTATGAAATTCCTAATTTCTAAAATCCTAAAAATTTGAGAATTTCAGTTTGAAAACTTAATTTCTGATTTAGGACTAAATTGGTTTGTTTTAAAACTTTGAGTTTAATTCGGGAAAAATCAGTGATCTTTTTGTTTAAAAGGTAAAATGGTGTGACTGTTTTAAAAGTTTTATTTAAGTTGAATGACCTTGAGTGTGATTCTACCTTTTTCTTAGGTTAAAACTCTTCTACTGCATTTTTGATAAAGCGGCCGCAAGTTTTCTCTCTCACACACACATAGTTTTCTTTTCTCATTTCTCTAGAGAATCACCACCGACCTTAGCCATTAGTTTTGGCTCACAAATATTTCACTTCTGTTCGCCATTTTAACTGCCTTTCGTTTTCTGTTTTGGGGTAAGCTTTTATGGTTTAGATCGAGTTATTTGTTTTAAGTTTGGGTTCTGTTTTTTATGGTGATTGTTATGGTTTCGTTTTATTATTTGGTTGAGTTTCTGACAGACCACCCTTTTTGTCGTACCCCTTTTGCCATCGTCGTCTTTTCCGTTTTTAATTTGGTTCTCCGGTGAGCCATCATTGTTGGAATTGCATCTTTATCATCCGAATCGTGACGCCGGTTGCCTTGTCGCCTTTCAGTTTCGGTAAAGGTTTTGGTGAGCAAGAGATCTTTTTTGGTTTTGTCTTTGTTTTAAGTTTGTTATGTTTATGATTAGTTGTCGTTGGATTTTAAGCGAGGTGGTGGTGTGTTTCTTGGATGGTTTTGTATCGTGGAGGTCTTTGCAAAATTGTTGTCGGTGGGTTGCTCCATTTTTGCCAGGGTGCATTTGTGTCACCAAGTACTATCTGAACCTTTTTCGTATTTGTTTGTTTACTGCAGTAAGTAAAGGATTAGTCTTTTGGATTCTTTTTAGTGCAAAATTGTGTTCTCTGGTAAATGGTTTGAATTTGTGTGTTTTATTTTTAGGGTGGGGCCCATGTATTTTGAAAGTTCTAAAATTCCATGTTTGGGTGATCCATAACCATGAAAGTATCATGACTTTGTAAAGTGACCTTCAACCAAATTCGAAATAGACCTTTGAGCTAAATTGAACTGGTATTTTGTTTTAATTTGTTAGTACGACCCGAATAAAAAACCAAACCAGTTTTGACCTGACCCAATCCATGTTGACCCGACCCGTTTAACTGAGTTTGTCTTTAACCAACTTTGACTTTTGACCTTTGACTAGTGACAAGTGTTCAACTCACTATCACTTTTTACACCTTTTATGGACATTAATCACTAAATTTACACCCACTTGGACCAATGCATATACTTAATGTGATATATTTAGAAGATATGCTGATGAAGATGATATTTGCAGAAAAGACAAGTTTTACTGTATTTTTACATCTGTACAGGATAAACTATTGTCGCGGCAGCGACATGGCCGAGGTAGGACCTGATGTCGAGGCAGCAACAGAAAGATAGGAAGCAATACTGTAGGCGATTGGAAGAGAAAAATCCAATGGACGTTTCTGGACATGCAGCACATGGATCGGAGCTGGTTAGCACGAGGAAAAGCCCAAGACAAGGCCACGCGGGAAAGCTTCTTAGTTGGAATAAACTTGGAAATATTTTATTTATGTACATAATTTGTTCCCTACTTCAAGTTGTATTCTACTTAGGAAAGGTTTGCCCTATCCGTCCAAGGGAATAAGGGAGGCGATTCTTAGAGAGTTGACCCTAATACTCATTGTTTTCTTTCTTTCAAATTATGTTTTAAGTTTTCTTAGGGTTTAGGTGAAGGTTGTTAAGTATTTGTGAAAGGAGATTGTACTTTGTTCTTTGTTTCAATGCAATAAAACTATTAAGGTTTGCTTATCCTTTTCCATTCTTTGTTCTTACATTCAAGCTCGGGAGAGAAGTTTGTGAGTAATCCACTTATCTAAACTCGGGAGAGAAGTTTGTGAGTAATCCATTTATCTAGACTTAGGAGAGTTAGATTCATGAAAGGGATAAGTATGGTGTTTCAATCGCGAAATACTAACTCGGCCTAGGGATAGGTTAGAGTTTCAGCGGCTAAAAGAAGTGTGAGATTGGTTGGTGAGTATAATTGATTCACGCCGGGAGGTATCATCAAGGACTAGTCATCAACAGTACTTCGACTTAGGGATAAGCGGAGTTATCCAAGGACACTTTGCCGAACTTTGATAAAGTCCACCCAAGAGCAAGGGATTGCCGAGGCGGACAAGTATCGTTGCTGCCAAGGCAGTAATCTGCAGTACTGCCGAGGCAATGATATACAATTGCATTGGACAAAGACAAGTCAATCAAATCCACAATACAACGCAACTGGATCATGCCCTCTCTCTTAATCAGATCTCATCTTCTTTATTCTTAATTTTCTTTATTTCAATTTATTTAGCTTCATCAAACCCAAATTACCTGTGTCTTTATTTTATTTTACAGAGCAAGAAGACGAAGGAGGCATATTAAGTATATCAATCCCTGTAGAGACGATACTCGATTATACTAATCACTTTATTACTTGCGATGTGTCCACTTGCACCAATTGCGCACTTTTGACACGCAACAAGTTTTTGGCGTCGTTGCCGGGGATTGTCAACTAAATTTTTTTTTCTTTATTTTCTTATCTTTTTTTTAATTTTTAATTTTTATATTACTTTGGTTTTTCTTGGTGTATGACTAGGGCCAACCCAACCAACCCTTTGTACGAGTTAGACCCAGAGATCGAACGTACACGACAAAGGTTGAGGAGACAAATCTAAGAAGCTATGACAGATCATCCGGCAGGACAAAACTTACCTGCCGGCAATGGAGGTCTTCCGCCGCCACTAGGGCCGCGCCAGCTCACTTTCAGAGACTTCCTGGAAGAGGATTTAAATGGATTAAACCCAGGAGTCGTTACACCGGAAATAGAAGCAGCCCACTTTGAGCTAAAACCTGTCATGTTCAATATGCTCAACACTATTGGACATTCTGGTGGGTCTGTGACTAAAGATACCAGGCAGCACCTCAAGTTATTCATGGAGATATGCAATTCCTTCAAAATCCAAGGAGTCCATGAAGATGTCTTGAGATTGAAATTATTCCCCTATTCACTGAGGGATAGGGCAAAAGCCTGGTTAAATAGCATTCCAGCAGGATCTATTGGATCTTGGAGTGAATTATGCCGAGATTTCATTACACGTTTTAATCCTACAAATTTATATGATCGAATTCGTAATGAAATCACTTCTTTTCGACAGGCAGATGACGAACCTATGTACGAGGCATGGGAACGCTACAAGGAGTTACTGCACAAGTGTCCGTTGCACGGATTTCCCCTATGGACACAAGTCACCATGTTCTATAATGCCACGAATGCCCCGACAAGGATGACGTTAGATGCCTCGGCAAACGGAACACTCCTTGACAAAGCACCTGAGGAAGCTATTGAGATACTAAACAAACTCGAAAAGAATGATTTTCAATTCCCTACATCTAGGCGAGGAGGAGTAAGACGCCAAGCCACGGTGAATGAGTTAGACACATCAAATTCAGTGGCAGCACAATTGGCCTCTCTTACCAAGATGGTGCAAAATTTGCAACTAAAACAAAATACCCGTGAGGTTAAGGTGATTGATTCTTTTTGTGATTTATGCGGAGGTAACCACAATTCTTCTGACTGTATGAATCAAGAAGCCGGCATGTATGTTGGAAACTATAACCGAACCAATGTGATGTCCAACACATACAACCAGTCATGGAAGAGGCATCCAAACTTATCATGGAGCAATCCTAACAATGCCTTAAACCCAACTACCGAACCCCCAGTATTCCAGCAACCAATGCAACATCTGCCGTCGCCGTAGGTCCAGCAGCCAATGCCGCCGCCGCAGATGCAGCAACAATCTGTAAGTTCCTTGGAAAATTCTCTAAATGCATTCATGATGAAGACTGAGTCATACATGACAGAGAATAACTACTTCATCAAAAGAACAAATGCGTTTATAAATAGGACTGAGATGAGGTTGCAAAACCAAGAGGTAACAATTAAGGCATTGGAAACTCAGGTTGGGCAGTTTGCTCAAAATATAAATACTAGACCACAAGGAGGACTACCTAGCAATAATGAAGTTGCTAAGGTAATAGGCCATGAACAGTGTAAAGCAATCACTACTAGGAGTGGTCTAGAGCTGAAGGAAAAGATAGGAATTCCAGCAGGCCAAGTTCCATCAATAGAACTAGTAAAAGAGGATTTAGATGCTGAACAAACTGATCCTGATAACACTGCCCTAGTAGAGAGCTCAGCAGCTCCTGAACAATCTGCTGAGACAACAACAACCCCAATGGTGTCAGGTATTAAGTTCCAAACTAAAGAAACCCTGGATGAGATGAGACCACCACCACCCTTCCCACAAAGATTGAAAAAGCAAAAACAGGACCATCAATTCAAGAAATTTCTTGATATTTTAAAGCAAGTCCACATCAACTTACCATTCGTAGAGGCAATTGAACAAATGCCTAATTATGCTAAATTCTTGAAAGATAGTGTCTAAGAGAAAAAGACTAAGTGAGATCGAAACAGTGGCTGCTACCGAAGGATGCCTGACAATGCTATACAATCGCATGCCACCAAAATTGAAGGATCCTGGATGCTTTATCATACCTTGTGCAATAGGTAATAACTATGAAGGTAAGGCCCTATGCGACCTTGGAGCAAGCATCAATCTAATGCCCAAATCTGTTTTTCAAAAGTTTGGAATAGGAAGGGCAAAACCTATAACAGTTATGCTCCAACTTGCGAATCGGTCATATGTGCAACCCGAAGGCAAAATTGAGGACATACTAGTAAGAGTTGATAAATTTATTTTTCCCGCTGACTTTCTTGTCCTTGATTATGAAGCAGATGATAATGCACCGATCATCTTGGGGAGACCTTTCTTTGCCACTGGAAGAACACTAATTGATGTGGAAAAAGGAGAGTTGACAATGAGGGTCAATGACCAACAAGTCAAACTCAATGCCTTCCATAATTTGAAACGACATGATGATGCAGAAGAGTGCAAAGTCCTTCACAGAACAGATACAGGCACAAAGATATCCTGTTTCAACAGCCATTGCCTGGGCAGTATGCGCGGCAAGAAAATGGAGATACTTTATGGCAGAATATTTGGCAGGAAAAGTAAGACCGATGTGGAGGAAACCAACAGGACAACATATTGCCCAGAAAAAAGGGGTGCGGTGCGGATCAGGAAAAACAAAAATGGACATAAAGCCAATAGCCAATACTTGAAGAATCACTTTGGCCAATAAGAGAGAATCATCTTAGGAGATGCATTTGCATGCACTCCACCAGTAACATGATCTCTCACCTTTCTTTTTATTATATTACAATTAGTTTAGTTTATATTTATTTTCTATAATTTTTGTTTTTGCTTTAATTATTTTTCTCGTTTGTGTTTAATTTCTATTTAGGATAATAAGCAAGAATAAAGGAGAAATAGTTCACAGCAAGAATTCTGCCGAGGCAAAAAACAGTGTCAGAGCCGCAGCAGTTTCAATGGGCAGAACAGTGTAATGGCTAGCTTGCCGAGATTTCTGCTGCGGCAGAAAAGGAAACGACAGTAAAGACTAACGGCTACAAAATGTCTAGTGGTTCAAACGGTCACAAAGCCGAGGCCTATATAAGCAACCTCTCCCTCTTGAACTATTCACTCTTGCATTCTTGTTTTCTTTAGAATATTTGATAATCTTGCTCTCACAATACTCTCTGCCTACTCTCAAACCTTCTTGATATTTTCAGAATTTCTTCAAGAAAATCTCCAAGAATCTTAAAACATTCATCCATGGCCACCTACAACCGCTTTGCCCCGGCCGCTGTCGAAGACCGTTTCAAAAGGTCTTTCATTGCTCGGCAGTTGTGGGAGGAGCAAGGGTTCCAACACTCCGATGAGGAAAACTTCGACATCGAGCACTACTTGTTCGAGAGGATCAAATACCAAGCATGACAAATATTTTGCCTACAACCCACTCAGGCCAACGCCACCATCGTGTGGGAATTCTATGCACATGGGCCGAGCAGTGACTCTCTATACGTCCACTGTCGTGGCAGGCCTGTCCGCCTTGATGCCGAAACAATCAACCAATTCTATGGCTTAGCACCTGAACGAGATATCCACTCAGAGTTCTTCGACGAAATCACCAATGAAGATTACGAGTTGATTAAAGACGACCTTTGCTACAACAATACTCCATAGGAAATCGGTGCCCATAGAGGATCTGTAGTAAGGAAGAACCTAAAGCCAGAGGCCAAGCTATGAAACACCTTTGTCAAAAGACGCCTCATCCCCACCTCCCACAACAGCACGGTGGACCGAAAGAGATTGGTGTTCATCTAATCAATCATCAACAAAAGGAGCATCAACGTCGGAGAAATAATTTTAAGGGAGATACACGAATACGGTAAGAAGGAACAAGGACCTTTATATTTCCCTTGTTTGATCACTGGTTTGTGTATTACTAGAGGTGTCCCTACTGCCGAGACAGATGAATATACAACCTATAGGAGATGATGGACAAGAGAATTCTATCACAAAATCATGCAGATCACACAGGCAGAACCCGTCTAGGCAACGCCCCAGCAGTTCACTGCTGATACTGCTGTCGGGGCCCAATATATGACAGACATGTTAGACACTGCCCACACCACTGCTGCAACAGACCCATACCAAGAGATACTTCAAAGGATGACAACTATGGACCTGAGGCAGCAAAGGTACATGGAGTATCAGAGGGATTTCAACAGCACACTTGCCCAAATGATGCTCCATGCCTTTCCAAACCAAGGGGTGCAGTTTTCAGAATTTCCAAGCAACAAGTTTGTCACAACTGCACCCTATAAAGAGACTAAACCAGCTCCAGGAGGACCGAGACCGTTCTTCCACGCGGGCCCTCAACCATAATTCCATGTTGTCGGCCCATTTAGGGCAACAGACTCTGTCGCGGCATCATCTGCCAGCAGACGACCATCACAGAGGAGGGCAGTCTTCAACACTCCACCACGATCCCCCATCATCATGGGCAGTCTATCAGCAGAGATAGATGCCTATGTACACTAAAGCTCAACCGCTGCCGGACCTAGTACACATCATACCGGGGCAGCCGCAGCAAATGAAGGTGGAACGGACATCATGATCACAGAGGAGATTGCCGACGAGGAAGAAGGTGAAGAAGTGGATGCTCCAATGCAACAGACACCACCAACAAGAGTCCAACAGCCCCGACAAGCAAAAACTCAGCCATCTCCCTCACCAAGAATGAAGCAATCAGCAGCACGACCCCGAAGAAAAATTGTTACAAGCAGCTCTTCGGAGTCCCTTTAAATTTTTTATTCAATATTATTTGTTGTTTGCTGCTTCTTTCCTTTCATATTTTTATTGCTCACCTTTCTTCTAATATAAAGCATTGAGGACAATGCTTGGTTCGAGTTTGGGGGTGTAGAGCCACTGTCGAGGCCTTACCAAAAAAAGGAGTATTTAAGTGAATTTGTTTTTAATTTTTTTTATACTCCCCGCCTTACTTGAATCAATTGCTTATACTTTTGCACTGCCCATCATCAGTATTGCCTTAGTTTATTCTTTAAGGCTATAGAAATCTTTCTACTTACCATGGTTAGGTCCTGTTAAGAAGGTTTAACCTTAGGATACTCAACGATGAAAACTTAGAAGCTTACTATAAAATAAATTTTAAAAACACTTTTGGGACTTGTTGGATTATAGGAATTCTTTTAATGAACTTGGGTGATAAAGACTTAGATTTTTGGGCAAGTGACTAGAGGTGCCTATTACCGGCTCTAGGAATTACTCTTCTTCATGCTAGAGGTGCCCGAAATTGGCTCTAGTATGCTATAAGAAATATCAAAAGAAAGAAGGAATTTGTGAAGAGAAAAACACAATCCTTGAGGTGCCCAAAATTGGCTCAAGAATTGGTGGTTTAGAAAAGAAGAGAACACTTAACCAAAATCTACTTGTCTTGAACTTAGAGTTTATCTAAGAAAGCATTTAATCAAACTTGTCCACAAAAAAGCACACACTAAATCTTATAGTTCGTTTCTAGGTAAACCCTTGGGTGGCCGAAAGGTTAAGTCTAAAGAATAGGCATAGTTATGGTGGGGAGAATAGATGGAAACATAAGACCAAGAGAGAATAGAGTTTGGAAAATTGATGGTTTGCATTACTTGAGGACAAGCAATAGTTCGAGTTTGGGGGTGTGATAGGTGCTCAACTCACTATCACTTTTTACACCTTTTATGGGCATTAATCACTAAATTTACGCCCACTTGGACCAATGCATATACTTA
Organism: Abelmoschus esculentus; assembly: GCA_035048815.1. NCBI lineage: Eukaryota > Viridiplantae > Streptophyta > Magnoliopsida > Malvales > Malvaceae > Abelmoschus > Abelmoschus esculentus. The sequence goes on along the minus strand of JAUCBN010000002.1, from coordinate 8,813,924 downwards.
ATGTGATATATTTAGAAGTTGTGCTGATGAAGATGATATTTGCAGAAAAGACAAGTTTTACTGCATTTTTACATCTGTGCAGGATAAACTATTGCCGCGACAGCGACATGGCCGAGGCAGGACCTGATGCCGAGGCAGCAGCAGAAAGACAGGAAGCAATACTGCAGGCGATTAGAAGAGAAAAATCCAATGGACGTTTCTGGACATGCAGTACATGGATCGGAGCTGGTTAGCACGAGGAAAAGCCCAAGACAAGGCCACGCGGGAAAGCTTTCTTAGTTGGAATAAACTTGGAAATATTTTATTTATGTACATGACTTGTTCCCTACTCCAAGTTGTATTCTACTTAGGAAAGGTTTGCCCTAGGCCAAGCCTATATAAGACTTATCCGTCCAAGGGAATAAGGGAGGCGATTCTTAGAGAGTTCACCCTACGACTCATTGTTTTCTTTCTCTCAAATTATGTTCTAAGTTTTCTTAGGGTTTAGGTGAAGGTTGTTAAGTATTTGTGAGAGGAGATTGTACTTTGTTCTTTGTTTCAATGCAATAAAATTATTAAGGTTTGCTTATCCTTTTCCATTCTTTGTTCTTACATTCAAGCTCGGGAGAGAAGTTTGTGAGTAATCCATTTATCTAAACTCGGGAGAGTTAGATTCACGAAAGGGATAAGTACGGTGTTTCAATCGCGAAATACTAACTCGGCCTAGGGATAGGTTAGAGTTTCAGCGGCTAAAAGAAGTGTGAGATTGGTTGGTGAGTATAATTGATTCACGCCGGGAGGTATCATCAAGGACTAGTCATCAACAGTACTTCGACTTAGGGATAAGCGGAGTCATCCAAGGACACTTTGCCGAATTTTGATAAAGTCCACCCAAGAGAAAGGGATTGCCGAGGCGGACAAGTATTGTTGCTACCAAGGCAATAATCTGCAGTACTGCCGAGGTAGTGATATACAATTGCATTGGACAGAGACAAGTCAATCAAATCCACAATACAACGCAACTGGATCCTGCCCTCTCTCTTAATCAGATCTCATCTTCTTTATTCTTAATTTTCTTTATTTCAATTTATTTAGCTTCATCAAACCCAAATTACCTGTGTCTTTATTTTATTTTACAGAGCAAGAAGACGAAGGAGGCATATTAAGTATACCAATCCCTGTGGAGACGATACTCGATTATACTAATCTCTTTATTACTTGCGATGTGTCCACTTGCACCAATTGCGCATTTTTGACACGCAACAACCAGTTAAGTCAAAGTTGACTTTGACTTTGACTTCCAGAGTTGATCTTTGACCAGTTTGACCATTCTAGTCAAAGTTGATCTTGACCAGTTGGCTTTGACTTTGACCAGAGTTGACTTTGACTTTTGACCAAAAGTTGACTTTTTCGGACAACCTTCTCCTTGATCTTTTTTGACGTCCTAAGTCTGTGTTTTTTCAAATTCAAACCCAAAAAGCCCCGTATTAGTTTTTTTCTTCTGAAATGTTCTTAGAGTCTATAAAGTTATTTATGAGGAATTTAATTCAGAATATTCTTCCGTTCAGGTGTTAATGTTTTTGAAGCTTCTAGTGTACCTCCTATTTTTTTACCGACTGGGCACGTTCTTCGAGACTTTCACGTGAGTAAACTTTGGATCATAGTTTTTTTATTCGGTGGCTTAGTTTTAGGTTGTTTAGTAATATTACTATTTTACCTCGTAGGTCATGTTTCAGCTAGACCGAAATGCGAGACGCGTCCACCTCAAAGTTAGAGCTTCAGTTTCTTAAGGTGTGTCTCTTCCTATGCTATATGTTTCTGTGCCTATTCTATATTATGGTATTTTTTGTGTGTATCTGTGAAACATTTATTTTGTACATTACTTGATTTGATCTGTGAAACTGTTTATCTGTTCATACATGGTATCATCATACATGGTATTTGAAATTTCTATTTTCAAATTAAACATCTAATTTCTGGAAAAATGTTACTAGTAAGAGCTCTGATTTATGATTTTACAAATCATATCATGTTCTGACATCGAAAATATTTTCGGATTTAAAAATCAAAAATGTGAGGGAAACCTCCACTCTGGTTAGGATAGTCCTCAACTCAGTATGATTTATGATATCGGGCCCTCTGATTTTCTGACATGAATCAGTCATCATAGCATCATGCTTCAGATTTTCTTGAATTCAGAAATATTTTTTCAGAAACTTTTCAAGAACTTTTCAGAAATTTAGAACATGTTTTGTTTGTGACTATTTTCACTCTAGAGACACACTAAGCTCTTTAGCTTACACCCCTTTAGTTTGCTTTTCAGATCCTCAGACCAATTTAGGCGAATTGGTACTTGGAGCATCTCACACAATATTAAGATAATTATTATTCAGTGTGATCCTTTAATTATTTCAGTTTAATGTTTTAATCTTTTATATAATCTATTATATTTTCGGACTGTGAGATATTTTGACTTGGATTTATTGGATGCATGTTTTTATGAAATTATTTCAGATGTTTTATAAGATATTCAAACTTCTTTTTAATCAATTGAATTTGTATAATTGAAATCCACAATTCGTTTTACCAATTTGTCAAAGTAATCCTAATTTCAAAATTATTTAACCTAAATTACTTACTTGAGGGGAAAATTTTCTTAACTTGATTCCTAAGTTTCGATCTAAGAGATTAGGTCGGAAATGGGGTTTACACATTATCTCTTCTTAAAGTTTTATTTTATCTTTATAAAGAAAATTTTGAACAAAGGTTTTTTGAATTATGTCATTCTTCCTACACATCTCTTTAAGAAAATTAGACATATATCTACTATTTCTATAGAATCTGACATATTTTATTCTCCTTTCTAAGTGATACTCAAATTCTATCTCAAGAAAGAAGTTTTCATTTTTAATTTTACTTTTAAGAAAATAAACATTTGCATATCCAAAACAAACATCTACAAAGGTGATAACAATGTTTTTCTTCCTTACCCCCATAATTTTTAAGTTTACTAGATCAGAAAAAATTCAGATATAAGTTTATAAATTGTTTTAAAGAAAGTTTAGTATGCTTATATACAAATTTCACATTTGTTAAAGCTATTATTTTCTAGATTAGTTGTTATTTTAATTCACATACCTTAATCGAGTATATCATAAAATTTTGATTTTTGTAAGTTAAAGCTTGATTTCTTATTTTACTCTATCATACTAGAGTAATGACATAAAATAATCTCGAAAGAAAATTTTACAGAGATTTTCTATAAACTCATTGTATAAGCAATTTTTTCCTTTCTTCTTCAACATTTGTGAAGAGAATAACACAATATTTAAAGGTTACAAAAATATTTTTGAGTAGCACTAATGTTTTTTTAGTAAATTCTCTTTATATTAGTAAAAATATCATTAACTTTAAAGAGACCATAAAATTTTATCTATTATAACTTAAGAGAACCTTGATTATTAATTTTTATTCCAATTTCTTCTCTAAGCTAAAAAAAGTTATTGCAATCATAGTCTCTTATAAATAGAACTAGTAATGCACCAGGTATATTTAGAAAGAGAGGTGGTGCATGAAGTGTGAGAATAGCGACATCTATGTCGGATAAAGTGATCGGCGACGTATTGGAGAGAAGAGATTTGAAGATGAGAAAAATGAACTTCTGAGGCACTATGTGCAACCTTACGATTTTCTCGAGCAAAGCCGAAGCAGAAGCCAATTTGGAATTATAAATCTTGTGGTGAAATCATAATGTGACTGGTGATCATCTTCGAACTGATCATTTACCAGTTGCATCTCCTTTTTTCTATGACAACAAAGACGTTGACAGAGTTAAAATTCATTTTTCGTAAAGAATCCCTTCAATAACCGAATTCAACCCGATGGTGAACGAAACAAACCCCTTCAAGCTTAACAAATAGATAATGTGACTGGAGATCATCTTCGAACTGATCATTTACCAGTTGCATCGCCTTTTTTTCTATGACAACAAAGATGATGACAGAGTTAAAATTCATTTTTCGTAAAGAATCCCTTCAATAACCGAATTTAATCCGATGGTGAACGAAACAAACCCTTTCAAGCTTAACAAACAGATAACATGCATCCAATCAATGACATTCTTGACGTCCATAACCTCCAACAAACAAGCTAAGATTGGAGTCGCCCTTTGTGCTTCTTCAATAGTTCTTTGATGGGAAGCTGTAGATGAGAGGTGTGGTACCGAAAAAAATACTTCAAGACTCAAGAAGTGTGGCGAGAATTAACAATGGAAGAATCCAGGATGACGAAGATGATGGAATGTGGCGAGGAAATAAAGATTTTAGGATGATTTGGAGAAGGGTGGCTATGATGTTGAAACCTGATTTTCTAAGAGTGATGGAGGCGCCCAAAAGGAGTGGGGGCAATGGCAGATTTGGTAGGCAGATTTGGGTAGTGAATGTAGGATGGTGGGGATGGAGAGGAAAACCATTATAATAAAGAAGATGAAGAAAATTGACGTAGCCCGATGTGGGAAGTTGACATCTGAAATGAAAGAAACAACTGGCAAGGCAATCAAATTTGAAAGGCAATAGAAGCGCCACGATTTCAAGATCGGCGCCGACAACAACAACAAAACAAAACCGACTATAGGACCGTTAATGACGAATGATACCCTGTGATAAAGGCGAAATCTATGCCGGAGAAAGTGACCGACAACGTATTAGAGAGAAGAGAATACGGGAGAAATGAATTTCCTTTTATTAAGTTGGATTGAATAGAAACTTGTGTAAACTTATTACAATTAATTAACTTTTATAGCCTAACATAGAATCTTGGTGTCTAACCAAATATATCTCAAACAAAACTCAAATGCTTAAAAAATCTAATAACAAAATTTTAACCATCTACCAACTAATCACTAACTATTTGTTTAATATGAAGCACACTTAAATATCAAGTCTTTCATAAAACCAATCCTAGACACACATTAGCACATTATCTCACTTTCAATTAACAACTTAAAAATTCCTTTATTTAGTTATCTTTAAAAATTATGCTTTAATCTTATTTACTTATAAAAGTATTTTATAAAGCATACACATGATGAGGTTTTCTCTCAGAAAAGGTCATCTAGCCTTAGATTACACCCTAATCTAGAACATACTTTGATTACAAACTAGTTTTCAAGGCTTAATATAAAACATGCCAGAAACATGAAATGATAAATAATCTGACCTTACAAATAGAAACACAATTTGAAGCAGACGTCGTTCACTTTTATACTTCTTCAAAATTTCAATTGTCCTATTATCTTTATAAATTTCATTAAAATAAATTATTAGTATGACAAAACACAATTATTTTCACCTTAAATTCTCAAAGTTAAATAATATTATTTTTCGTGAGAATAGATAGTTACTCATCTCTACATATCAACCATCAAACATGCATTTAATATAAAAATAAAAATTCATTGAATTACTCTTTACAATGAAAATATAATCTTTATGCATGGCTTTTTTTACTGACATAAAATAATTATTATATAATTAAAAATTATGATTATGTTTACAGTTTTTATAAACAAACCATAAAAAATATCTACTCGAATTATTAAATTATGTAACCACATCAATAAAGATGATTTAAGTGGATTCTTTGGGCAACCCATATTGCTATATTATCTTGCAAAGTTAAGATAATTTCAAAAAAATTATAAAGTCACCATAATCGTTTTAATCCATAATGATTTAACATCTATGCTATTACCTTATGTTAAAAATACAATTTGAATGATATACATTTTCTATACCCCTTTTAACCGGTTGAAAGTAATCATAATTTATGGTGAATTATAACATGTAATAAAATATAACACTTATATTGTTTGTTAATAATTACATCAAAAGCTATCAATTTTCTATACAACATTTCTTTTCCTAATGGTAATAATCATTAGAAAAAGACAAACAATAATGTAAAGCTAAAATTGATTAATATAACAAAAAAAATTAAAGGACCAATTTGAAATAAATTTTTAGTCCTTCAATCAAACAAATAAACTTTAAGTCAAACCAAAAACACAAAATAAATTTTCTAAGTGCTTTTCAAAGCCAAACTTGTATTTTTTCATAGGTGTTTCGATACACCTGAAATTGATTTCGAAGCGGCCTTCAAAATTTTAACTTAGTTTTTTGAATTTTAACAAGCGTTTCGATACGGTCTATGACCGTTTTGATATAACTTGAAACTGTAAAATTTGGTTTCGAAACTCTTCAAGTTGGTATCGAAACAAGCATTTCGATACAGCCATTGGTTGTTTCGATACCTTCCTGTATTTTATGAAAATTAATGAAAAATTCGAGGCGTTTCGGTACGCTACATCATCGTTTCGATACTGGTCAACTTTTCCCAATGGCTATTTTAGATTTAAATGTTCTGACCGTTGTTTGACAGACAAACTTTAAAAGTTTGGTAACCCATTTCGAAACGGCCCTAGGGTCATTTTAATATCGATTTTCACAGTCCCGAAACGTTTCGATATGGCTCTGTATCTATTTCGATACTCCATTTTTTTAAAGGTAGATCGTTTTGATACGCTTACATAGCGTTTCAATACCCTATTAAATGTGTTGCATCCCGCATTTCGATACTAGTAGTTACAGAAGTGCATTTATGGTGAGAAGATGAAGAAATAACGTCTATATTTATGATCCCAATAACTTTAACGGTTAGAATTCAATGAAAATGTATAAAAACAAGCAATTCAAGCAACAATAACAACTACTGAACCTCAAGCAAACATCCAAGTAATCAAATTAAACTCCAAGCAATCTATTTCTAAATTCATACACTCAACTCTTGTAATTCATTTTTATTCATTATATTTGAGTTTGGGGAGTGTCAAATTGTAATTAGGGCATATTTTTCTGTTAAGAAAAACTTTTCATTGCCATTATATTTCTTGTAATCCTTGTGAGGTGAAAGTTAATCTTTTAGTAGAAATATTAACTTGATTGTAAAGTTAGACCTTGAACCTAGAAAATGGTTGGATTATTTAGTGAATTGGTTAGAAAATCCTTAGTGGTAGCTAAGGTAGTGCATATAGAGCATGTTTTGAAGCTTGAACCACTATAAATCTTGTGTCTTCAATATTTTCTATTTTTACCAAATCTTCCATAAAATTTTTAAAAGAGCCAATTCACCCTCCTCTTGGCTAATCGTTTTATTGATCTACTCAACAATTGGTATCGAAGTCTAACTATTTAAGGGATTAACATCCAATAAGTGTTGATGAATCCTCCATATCAAGCCATGACATGTATATACGGACAAGGCATGTACGAGTCACATTCCATCACCAAGCCTCCTTTCTTCAACGGTGACAACTATCCTTATTGGAAGAATAGGATGAGGTTGTTCATCAACTCTAATGATTATGTTCTTTGGGACATAATTGAAGTTGGTCAATCCATTTCAATGAAGCAAGAAGGAGACCGAAAAGTACCAAAGAAGAGAAATGAGATGACCGATGAAGAAAAGAGTAGAATGTCCACAAATGACAAGGCCTTGTAAATTTTATTTTATGCTCTTGGCCCCAATATCTAATCCAAGATGCGCTCTTGCACAAGTGCCAAAGAAGTATGACATTCATTGGAGACAACTTATGAGGGCACCAATGACGTCAAGGAGATGAAGATCGATCTTCTAAATCTCAATTATGAGAAATTTAAGATGGAGCTGGATGAAGACATCACCAAAATGTTTGATTGATTCTCGGTAATCGTAAATGGGCTAAAAGGATTTGGTGATATCATCCCGAAGGTTAAACTCATATGAAAGCTAATCTACTCTCTTCCCGAGTCTTGGGATAGTAAGAGAATGACCATTATTGAATCTAAAGACCTCAAGACTTTGAAGCTAGATGCTCTTATGGGGTCTCTTCTCACCCATGAGATCATGAAGAAAGAAAGAGAAGAAGAAAAGAAGAAGGATGAGTTAAAGCTTGAAAAGAGAGAGATGGAAAAGAAGAAGCAATGAATAGCTCTCAAAGCTTCAATACCTCAAGAAGAGGTAGACATAAGTGAAGATGAAGAGTTAGAGGAATTGTCCATGGTAGCCAAAAGATTCACTAAATTAATGAGGGACAACCGAAATAGGAGATTCCAAACAAAGAAGGATTTTAAGTGAAAAAGCAAGGAAGAGGAGAATGACCAAATCATATGCAATGAATGTAAGAAACCAATTCACATAATGATCGATTGCCCATAATACAAAAAGAAGGGTTTTAAAAGAAAGAGGAAGCAAAAATCTCACGTTGCCACTTGGAGTGATGAGGAGTCCCCATCCGATGAAGAACATAAAGTGGCCAACCATTGTCTCATGGCTCTTGAAGATGAACCTAAGGTAACCCTTGAACCATCTTGTAATAATCTTACCTATGATGAGTTATAGATGCATATGATGAATTGCAAGATGCATATGATGAGTTAGTTTGGAAATTTAAAGAATCGATTTTGAAAAACAAGAAAACTATTTCCGATTTGAAAGATCAAAATGATTCTTTTTCAAAAACAAATTTCGAGCTTCAAGAAAGGTTGTTGGTTTAAAAGATGATTTAAAATTCTTTCAAAATAAAAATGTTGATTTAAAGAACCTTATTTTTAAATTGAGCGAGGAATACCACAAGGTAGTGAATGAGCTTAAAGAGTTAATAAAAGTGGTTGAGAGTCTAAATTTTGAAAAATAAAGTACTTCAAAACTCAACCATGTGAAAAAGAACTTTCAAAATCACAAATAAAGAAATTTTCAAAGGCATGCTAGACCTAAAATAATTAGGAGTGTATGGATTCCTAAGAAACTTTTGTTTCTAATAATATTCATGCCATTACATCTTGGATTCCTAAAGGAACCAAGTATTTGGGAGCTAACCCATATGGATCCAAAATGACTTGGGTACCAAAAATCAAAAACTAAATCTTTCTTTGTAGGTTGAGCATTGTTTCAAGGCCAAAGCTTCAAGTCAAAACATGTAGTACCTTGATAGTGGATGCTCAAGAAATATGACCGGAGATAAGGGACGATTTAAGGAGTTAGAGCTCAAAAGTGGTGGAGTAATGACTTTCGGTGACAACTCCAAAGGCTAAATTGAGAGTATTGTCTCTATTGGTAATCACTCCTCTAGTCTTATTGAAAATATCTTACTTGTTAAAGGTCTTAAGCATAATTTATTGAGCATTATTCAATTGTGTGATAAAGGTCTTTATGTCTTATTTGATAGGTGTGGTTGCAAAATATTAGACATAAAAACTAATAAAACAAAGCTCATTGGTCATTGCATAAGAAATATTTACATGGTGCATCTAGATGAAATTAATCTTTCACATGCATGCTTATTTAACAGTGATGAAAATGATGCATGATTATGACATAGGAAAATAGGACATGCTAGCATAAGTGTTTTAGAGAAATTAGTTTCCCAAAATCTAGTTAGAGGTTTACCCAAGCTTAAGTTTTCTTTAGATAAGATATGTGATGCATGTGCTAAGGGGAAACAAAAACGTGTTTCTTTTAATTCCATTAATGATGTTTCAACTAGTAGAGTATTACAATTGATTCATATGGATCTCTTTGGGCCAATTAGTACTACTAGCTTGGGTGGGAAATCATATGCATTTGTTATTATTGATGATTACTCTAGATACACTTGGGTTCTTTTTTTAAGTACAAAAGATCAAGCCTTAGAAAATTTCATCACATTATCAAATATTTCTCAAAATGATATTTATTAAAGAATTTCTCAAATTAGAAGTGATCATGGAACTAAATTTCAAAAATCTAGGTTTTGAGAATTTTTGTAATAAGGATTAGCCATAATTTTTCGGCTCTTCGCACTCCTCAACAAATGGGGTAGTTGAGAGGGAAAATAGAAATTTAGAGTAAATGGCTAGGACCATGCTTTGTGAAAACAATTTACCTAAGTATTTTTGGGCGGAAGCCACAAACACTTCTTGTTACATTATAAATCGTGTAATTATTAGGCCAATTTTAAAGAAATCTCCTTATGAGATTTCAAAATTCAAAAAGCCTAACATTAGCTATTTTCATCCTTTTGGGTGCAAGTTTTTTGTTTTAAATAATTGAAAAAACAATTTATGTAAATTTGATGTTAAAAGTGATGAAGCATTTTTTCTTGGTTGTTTTCAAAATTCAAAGGCTTATAGAGTTCTTAACAAAACAACCTTAGTTGTAGAAGAGTGTATACATGTGGTTTTTGATGATATTCTCCTTCCTAGGAAGGATTCTTGTGATGATAATGGTGTAGGAATCATTGAAACCATTGGTGAGGGACAAACATCAAAGGTGGATGAGGTTCCAACCAATGAAGACATACAAGATCCTCCAATAGAAGCTTTAGGAGATGTAAAGCTTGAAGAAAGGGGAGTGAACTACCCAAGGGAGTTCAACTATGTCAAGAGTGGTGAAATCTTGGGTGATCCATCCAAGGACGTAAATACTCGTTCTTCTCTTAGATTAATGAATCATATTGCATTTATCTAATGCATAGAGCCTAAAAATATCAAGGAAGCTTTAGATGATGATTTTTTGATATTATTTATTGTCACGGGCCGCAAGTTGAGGTCCGAGACATTGGCATCACATGGTGCATCTTGGCTTGCCCAAGTAATTCCTAGACTGACTTTGGGCTTGAGAAAACCACCAACGTTGGCCCGATCTAAGGAGTGTTCTAGAAGCCTTATCCATCCAAGGTGTGTGAACATATTGTGTGAACACAGAAGATACTTTCCATAGTTAGGTGGGAATATTCCCAGAATTATGCTTTATAAATGGATAGGGTTGTGTCATAACCATCGATGTAAATCTGTATAGACCGTAGGATCGAGGGGAGTTCAAGTATAAATAGAGGCCTTCCTCACCTCTTTTGATGTATCTAAGTTATTCCAAGTTTCCAAGGAATAAAGACATTTACTCTAAATTCTCTCAGTGTTCTTTTTTTTTCTTCAGTGTTCTTGAACGTTCTTAAGCGTTCTTGATCGTTCTTCCTCGCTCATCTCATTTGATCCGTTTTCACTTAGAACGTTTTACGTTTGTCGGTGCTTGGGAAGTTTGATATTTCAAAAGTAGTGAGAAAGCTTACTTAGGCATTTGTCTTGAGTTATTTCGCCTAAGGCCGCACGTTGGGCTGGTTTAAAAGTCTAGCCATGTGACAAGTGGTATCAGAGCCTTGTTCGAGCAATGTTCTAGTCGTTCGAGGTACGAAACATCGAGTAGATATGACACCAAAGAGGGAGACTATTGTTGTTGCTATCCAAAAGGGTGTGAAATCCTAGGCTGACAAAGAAAGTTGAGCTAACTTAAGGGACAAATTGTGTGCACTTGAGGATAAGGTTACCAGGCTTGAGGGATCTGTGAAGGATTCTGTGGAGCAGCTCGACATGGTGGATAAACGCCTCGAGGATCTGAATGACTAAGGTGATAAGCTGGAGGAAAAGAGAGATGCTCTCGAAGCCATGTTTGAGGCATTGAGGGTGGAAATGTTGGGACTCAAGGCGGAAGTGCTGGTTTATCAGGCTGCTATGTGAAATGGTGTGTTAAATCCAACCACACCTAAGACAATGAAGGACATTCCAAAACGCAAAGAGTTAAAGGGAACCAAGTTAGCGAAAGATGTCGAGAACTTCATTTGATGCATGGAGCAATACTTCTGGGGAATGAGCATCACTAACGATGCCAAAAAGGTAAACACTACTGTGGTCTATTTGAATGATGTTGCCTTGTTGTGGTGGCAAAATAGATGTTCCGAATCGAGTGACGATGACATTTCAGTCGGGACATGGAAGGAGTTCCAATTTGAGCTTAAAGAGCATTTTTATCCAAAGAATGCCAACGAGGAAGCTCGAGACAGGCTTCATCAATTGAAGCATTACGGCTCAATCCGGGATTATGTCAAACGGTTTACTGAGCTCAAGTTGCAATTCAAAGACTTGAGTAAATTGGAAGGTTTGTATCTCTTCAAATCTGGTCTTCAGCGTTGGGCAAGAATGGAGTTGAAGAGAATGGGCGTTCAAGATCTTTCAAAAGCGATAATCGTTACTGAATCAATTGCAGAATTTGAGATACAAGAAGAGTCTTCCAAGCCCCGTGGCAAGGGCAATGATAGATGAGACGAGGAAGAATCTAGAGAAAAAAGCATCGAAGGAAATCCATCGACCAAGTCCAATCGGTATGACAAGCCATATGAGCGGAAGGATCGAGGAGCTGTAAAGTGCTATCATTGTGATGATCCACACATAGTGAAGGATTGTCCAAAGAAGAAAAGTTGCCTCGATGCCATTGTCCATCAGGACGACGACTCAGATGGTGAACCAGCGGGTAGACTTGATGCAATCGTCAACGTTAAAGGTGGAAAGTCAAAGGGAACGAATCGAAAGTGTTACCGATGTAAGGGGCCGCACTTAGCATGAGAGTGCCCTGATCGAGTTAAGCCGTCCAAAACGACAAGCCCGAGAGTGATGAGGCTGCAAAGCTTGGCTCGATGATTTTGAATTCTGCCAAGAAGAAAGGCAAGAAGCAGAATGGGTTGATGTTTGTCGACATCAACATGGCGGGACGATCGAAGAGTGCTTTGGTGGACATCGGAGCAAGTGATCTATTCATGTTCAAGAAGGCTGCTGAGGAGCTTGGTTTTAAAGTTTTGGATTCAATAGACAAGATCAAGACGGTGAATGCCAAGGAAGCTTCTGTTATAGGTATTGTGCGGAAAGTTGAGCTACAAATCGGTGATTGGATGTCCAAGGAATACTTCAAGGTAATCGAACTAGATGAATTTGAATTTATTTTGGGACTAAACTTCCTTGACCGTGTTCAAGCCATCACCATTCCGTATGCCAACGTCGTGTGCATCTTGAATCCGAGACAACAATGTGTTATGCCTGTACAATGAGACATTAGGCAAGGGACCAAGAAGCTGACAACAATAGAGCTTGTCGAGGATGCTCCAAGCCAAGGAGTCATCAAAGAGGCGACATTTGGGAATATTTTCTTGGATGGGCATGTGTTTCCTGATCCTATTGAAGTGGAAGCCGTCGAGGAGCCATTCATGGGAGAGGTGGCCGATACATCAAACTTAAAGGGTATGTAAGTATCAATAGGTGTTGCATTGCCGACGAGCAATGGGGCGTCAAGCTTCAAGACCGAAGTCTTGTCGTGTACAGTAAATGTCGGGGCAATGAATGAAGTACTTCTTGAGCACGGGGATAGTGATCAATATGTGCTTGGTACGGTTATTTTACAAGACGGTGCAAACCAAGGCGAACAGTTCTTATGGGGGGACAATTGAATCAAAATCCGGAGCGGTTCTTATGGAGGAACATACAAGCCAGACTTCGAGACAAAAGCAAGCCAAGGTGCGAGAGAAGCTCCAGGATCGAACTCAGACTCGTCCGAGTGGCGCGACGAGGGCGTCGTCAAGTTTGGTGGGGGAGAATGTCACAGGCCGCATGTTGAGGTCTGAGACATTGGCATTACATGGTGCATTTTGGCCTTCCCAAGTAATTCCTAGAGTGACTTTGGACTTGAGAAAACCACCAATGTTGGCCCGATCTAAGGAGTGTTCTAGAAGCCTTATCCATCCAAGGTGTGTGAACACATTGTGTGAACACAGAAGATACTTTCCATAGTTAGCTGGGAATATTCCCAAAATTATGCTTTGTAAATGGATAGGGTTGTATCATAACCGTTAGTGTAAATCTATATAGACCGTATGATCGAAGGGAGTTCAAGTATAAATAGAGGCCTTCCTCACCTCATTTGATGTATCTGAGTTAATCCAAGTTTCCAAGGAATAAAGGCATTTACTCTAAATCTTCTCAGTGTTCTTTCTTTGTTCTTCAGTGTTCTTGAACGTTCTTAAGCGTTCTTGAGTGTTCTTCCTCGCTTATCTCATTTGATCCGTTTTCGCTTAAAACGCTTCGTGTTTGTTAGTGCTTGGGAGGTTTGGTATTCTGAAAGTAGTGAGAAGGCTTACTTAGGCGTTTGTCTTGAGTTACTTCGCCTAAGGCCGCACGTTGGGCTGGTTTAAAAGTCTAGCCATGTGACACCATGCTAGAGAAATTAAATCAATTAGAGAGAAGTAATATATGGACATTAGTTGATAGGCCTAGTAATAAGTCTGTATCGAAACAGAACCGTATCTAAACAACTTAAAAGTGTTTCAGAATAGGCCGTTTTGAAATGCCTATAAGGGCGTATCGAAATGCGCAGAGACAACAGTGTTTAAAATACTTAAAAACCTAATTTAACTCTAACTAAAATACTTACAAACTTTCCCCTCTAAACCCTAGCCGAAAATCCTTTAAATCCACCCCTCTTTTCATCAACTTTCTTCACACAAACACAAGGTTTTCTTAAGTGTTTTTTTTATCAAATCATCAAGGTTAAATCAAGTTTTTGTGCTCCACAAATCACAAATTCTCTCCTAATCCATATTCAAGGTATTTTTGAAAATATTTAATTTCATTTGATTTTAGATTATTAAAATTTATTTTTTGTATAGATTATACTTAGTTTTTGTATGGATTTTCAAAATCCCACCAAAGTTTTTCAAAAAAATCATTCGAATATATTTTATTCCAGTCCTATTTTTTTTTATTTTTAAGTTCTTTTTCAATTTTTAAACTTTTTTTAAAACCCTTGAATTATTGATTAATAGGTTTGAATAAGGTTTATTATGCATATATGGTTTTATCGTGCCTAAACTAATCTTAAACGTTTTATCCTTAGATCATGGCATCGAAAAAGCATCAACGAATCGAGGGTGCAAGTTCCTCAAACTTCGTTGCCCAACCTACCCAAACCAATCTTCAACACATCTAATGAAGAGTGTTTTGAAGATCGCACCAAATTCGATCACTTTCAACAATATAGGAACCACAAGCTTAAGAAAGAACGGTGTGTGAATATTTTCTTTATGGATTCGTACAAGTTCAAATTCCGTTATCTACACCTTTTTCGTCGGTGGAAGCTCATGAATTTTCTATCCTTTATCGGCAAGTTCTTTCCGACCCTAGTTCTTATCTTCTATGTGAATATTACTTGCATATTTTCAAAGGACAAATATCAAGTGGTGTCTCTTGAGTCCTATCTTATGGTAAGACATTTTCGTGTGGACGTCAAAGAAATTTGCAATGCTTTCAGACTCGAGGATGAAGGGATAGCCGATGAGAACTCCTTTGACTCTTTTACTGGATCCATCATCAATCTTGATGTCCATGATCCGTCATCACTTGGTAGATTCGTCCATCAAATGGAAAATACTCATGGATTCGTCAAGTTGACGGTTTTTGAATCAATT
Source organism: Abelmoschus esculentus (assembly GCA_035048815.1). NCBI lineage: Eukaryota > Viridiplantae > Streptophyta > Magnoliopsida > Malvales > Malvaceae > Abelmoschus > Abelmoschus esculentus. The sequence continues at coordinate 8,798,590 of JAUCBN010000002.1, read as the reverse complement.
GCTTTCGTCAAGGAAAACGTCACAATCTAGCCAAAATCATCATTGCCAATTTAGTTTGGCAAGTTCAAAACCGCCATACCTCACAAGTTCGATCATTCTCCCATGCTTTTTCTTTAAGTTCTCTTTTTATTCATTTGGGGAGCGATAGCTCTTATGACCTCATAGAGTCGGTAAAGGATCCAATAAGCGAGACCTCACTAAACTGCTCCCACTTTCAATACATTGTACATGAATGGGTTTGTGGAGAGGAACCTCCTCCTTAACAAGTTGATCCGAAGCCGGTTCACTATGTTACCCTAATGTCGAGCTTATGGCTTTCCTCACTTCTCAATTTGAAATCTTGGGCACTCGTATGGACACCGATTTTCAAACTATTAACAATTGGTTCAACACAACGGATGGTCGACTTGATTCCATGGGCACTCATTTGACTAGTATTGAAGCTCAACATCTCTCTTTGAGGATGTCTCTTGGAGCTTTTCACGATGAGTGGCACCATGCTAATGCTCCGAATGATTCTAGTGTTGAGGATGAGGGTGGTGATGGCGAGGATGGTGATGAAGGTGATTATGGAGAAGAGTAGTATTCTTAGCTATTTTTTGGTCTTTGCTTATTGCTTTTTAGGACTAGTAATGTCTTTAGGATTAAGTTGTATTTTCTCATTCCATTTCATGTTTTATGAACTTATGCACCTATGTTATTTCTTTCTAAGTACTATGCTTTGATATTATGTTTAAGTTAGATTTTATTATTAATGTTATGTTTTATGTTTGAATTATAATTGCTTACTTTCTCTTTATCTATACTTGTTTATCATTGATTTTGATCTAACAAAAAAGGGGAAAAGTATTTAATATTTTTTCAAATTTGTTCAAATCTTTAGGGGGAGTTTTGAGAGTTTTAACTTAAAAATTTATTTTGGTTTTGTTATATTAAAAAGGGGAAGATTATAAAATTAAAATTGATTTTGATATAACAAAGAGTTTAAAAGACCAATTTGAAATAAATTTTTAAGTCCTTAAGTCAAACAAATAACATTAAGGCAAACCAAAAACACAAAACAAATTTCTAAGTGTTTTTCAAAGCCAAACTTATGTTTTTGTTAAAGGTGTTTTGAAACACCTGAAATTGATTTCGAAACGGCCTTCAAAATTTTAACTTAGTTCTTCGAATTTTAATAGGCGTTCCGATGTGGTCTAGGACCATTTTGATACGATTTGAAATTGTAAAATTTAGTTTCGAAACACTTAAAGTTGGTATTGAAACATACGTTCTGATACAATCATTGGTTGCTTTGATACCGTTCTATATTTTATGAAAATTAATTAAAAATTCAAGGGTTTTTGATATGCCACATCATCGTTTTGATACCGGTCAACTTTTCCCAACGACTATTTTAGATTTAAATGTTTTGACTGTTGTTTGACAAGCAAATATTAAAAGTTTGGTAACCCGTTTTGAAACGACTCTAAGGGCGTTTCGATATAGATTCTCACAATCCCGAAATGTTTCGGTACGATTCTGTAGTTGTTTCGATACTTCTTTTTTTTAAAGGAAGATCTTTTCAATACACTTACATAACCTTTTGATACCCCTATTAAATGCACACAATGTATCTTTCTATTTTGGTACCATTTCGATACAGGCATCCTGCGTTTCGATATCGGTTGCTGCAGAAGTGTATTTATGGTGGAAAGATAAAGAAATAACGTCTATATTTATGATCCAACAACATCAACGGTTAGAATTCAATTATAAGGTATAAAAACAAGCAATTAAAGCAGCAACAACAACTATTGAACCTCAAGCAAACATCCAAGAAATCAAATCCAACACCTAGCTCTTATTGTCAAATTCTTGTCACTCAACTCTTGTACTCCATTTCAATTCTTAGTATTTGAGTTTTGGGAGTGAAATACTTATAATTGGGGCAAATTATCTGTTTGAGAGAAACATTTCATTGCCATTAACTTTCTTATAATCCTTGTGAGGTGATAGTTAATCTTTGGATAGAAAGATTAACTTGATTGTAAAGGTTATCCCTTGAACCTAGAAAAATGTTGAATTCTTTAGTGAATTGGCTAGAAAATCCTTAGTGGGAGCTAAGGTAGTGAATATAGATCTTGTTTCGAAACTTGAACTATTATAAATCTTGTGTCTTCAATATTTTCTATTTTTACCAAATCTTCCACAAAATTTTTAAAAGAGCCAATTCACCTCCTCTTGGATAATTCGTTTGATTGATCCACTCAAAAAATAATTATCAAGTGTGTTTTTTATTTTCATGTGATTTATATACATAAAAATATAACTATAAAACATAGCTAAAACCAATAAAATGTTTATAATTAATGACTATAAATATAATTATGATGTTATAAAAGTCACTATTAAATCTTTCAATTATATGTTTGAAACCTCCATTTTCATAATATAAAAATATTTTAATGTCATTTCAGTACATGTAAATGCAAAATTAATGCATGTGAACTCACCAAATCGTTACCTTCTTGTTTCAAGTAACTATTGATTTTTCATGCAACCATAAACTGATAATATGCATTATAATTTGCGTTACCATAATCAAATTAAGAATAGTCTTTAGCTTCAGACATAAGCTTAAATTTTACTTACCAAAGTCGTAATACGACAAGGCATGAAAAGTGGTAAGTATCATCGATCAAGTTTTGACAACAGTGAATTCGTTTTTAAATTGTTGGAAAATAGACTGTTGCAAAACAAGGACGTTAGTATTGATTGAACAAAATAAATGTAAAAAGATCAAAAGAACTAATAAACATTATGGTGGTAAAAACCACTGCCTTAGAAACGAATTCGTCCCAATGTATGTAATTGTTGTTATAGGTGGTTCACTAGCTAAGGTTAGAACGTTCTCTCCAATATTTGTACACCCAAATATCGAAACGGAATCCGTTAGTATTGCTCTTCTTTTCAAATACTCAGAATAAACCCAAAAGTTTTTTTTAAATGAAAGATTTGAAAATTTGATATGTTTCATGGATCTAAAAAGAGCGATAATAGCTCCTATTTATAGTAGAAACTAGAAGAGTAAAATAGTAAAAAAACTCTACTATTAATTTTTGTATTTAATCTATGAATTAAAACCACATAATTGCAACAATTATAATTTATAAAATTGATGAAATGATTGCTGGTAATAAATTTCAAACAGAGACTAAAAAACAGTCTATAAATACACTCGCACAAAACTAGAATGTTTCAAATAGCTCACACATAACTTTTGTAGCGCTCTCAATAATTTTATAATGATTCATTTTTTTTTTCTGAATTCCAATAATACTTTTGCTTAGTTCAGATTATTTAACAATAGAGAAAAACCTGTCAAAAAATAAGCAAGATATGTGAGCTCAAGTATCCACCGTACCATGCGGTAAATAAAATAGTTATTCTTTTGCCAAAATAGTTAAAGAAAATAAAAATACACAGAGTTTAATTTGATCCTTAAAAACTCTTTGAGTTTTGTACTCAGACAGACCCATATAAAACTCTTTAAGAGGTTTGTGTGGGTTTTTTTTGCTTTGCAAACCTCGAAAGGTAGGCAAAAAATGGATGAGTCTCATTTTTAACTCCAAGTTGAGAAATGTTATGAATAGAGGTCGCTTCTCGTCATGTGCTGCAAAAAGTTGTTGAATAGTATGTTTGGACATATTTTCCTGTTTGTCTTTAAATGATAAGATTTCTTCTGTATAAGATATTTCTTCTAAGTTGAGTTAGGTTCATTTACCACATTTTAATAGTTTCTCTTCGCAACATTCACGTTAATTTCTTTACATTCAATTCATATTTAAATTTTGCGGGTAACGACCTGATCCCTGATCATAAATTAAAACAAAAACGAAGTTAATAATTTTAGTCGAAGTCTCCCGACTATGCCAATTAGATAAGGTGGCAAATTCTTCGAATAAACAACTCCTAACCTCTAATAAATGATATTTTTTAATCATAAAAAGAACACAAAAAATTAATAATCATTGTACACACCAAATTTTTCCCACCAAATATTGAACAAATATTAAACAAAATTTAAGACCCAAACTTGTGGGCAAGCCTGAAGTCCAATATTTTTAAATCGAACAAGCCCACGCGTTAAACTTGTAGTAAAACTCAACCAAACCAAATATTGTTTCTAGATTATATCATCAACCTTTTTCATCACGTCATCTGTGATACATGTAATTAAGTCCGTTCATTTTTAAGTAACTATTTGATAACTACCCACTCATCAATTACATGTAAAAAAAGATGATTTCACTTTAAAAAATATAAGATAGATGAATCCGGTTAATTAAGACCACAAATTAAAAATTGTTCATGGTATAATTTCTCCTCACCTAGTGTTTACCCACTTGGACCATGATCTCTCAAACTGTCTGAAAATCAACTAATAAAAATTTTGATTTTAGTTTGGACTCTCTTGGAGCTTATATAAGTTGCAAAGAAATATTTAAAAAGGAAGATCCGAAAGGAGGGGAAAGACCTTAGTTAGCACCGAGGATGAGACACGAATTGGGGAGGTCTCAGTTTGCTACGATTGGCCATATGTAGATGTGAAAGCAAAGAAGGGATGAGCATGGCTTTTAGTCGAGAACCAAGAGGTGGAGGCTTCTGGATCACCTTTCTTCAAACATCACAAACCCTAAATAACACTGCCAAGTGCCAATACCCTTTTTCATCATCCAAAGTCTACCCCTCACCACTTAACCTCGAGAGTCGAGACACATAACCAATACCAAATCCCTTTACCAAAGCTTATTTATCCTCCTTTTATACCTGTATCAAAATCAAACTTCACAACTGCTCCCTAAAACCATGTTGCCTTAAGACCCTCGAATCCCAGCCAACCTCACATACTTAGATCCCCAACACCACACGTTTACTACCGAATCATCTGTCACTCACGCACCTCACTTGTGTCATCCTAATACATGAGCCACAACCATCCTCTAAATTTTTGCTTCACCCGTACATCACCCCCCAAAATTAAATTGCCTCAAGGCCTCACCTGTACTGCCGGTATTACCTTTCACCATCATCCATCATAAGCAACATCTACCAAAACCATTATTTTTTTTCTATCAAGTTATCAATCTTGATATTCATTTTGCAAATTAAAGTTGATATTGTTCGTTTATGAGAGATAGGAACACGTGCAAGTTTGAAACAAAGAAAGTTTGAAAAGTCGAAGCCGAGAATAACCCAAAGAGGAAATTGTTTTACTTTTATTCCTATGAATTTTTTACGTGTATACAAATGAAATAAACAATACCTTTATATAGACACTAGGCATTACTCTACTAAATAATAAATTCTATTAAAAATCATAAAAGTCCACTATCTCCTATATCACTCATTGGCCTTTCAACCATAAAGACTCTTATCCTTTTATTTTCCTACTAACTTCTAAATTTAAGACCCAATAAAAGCAACATTTAATGTTTATTCAACAAAACTCTCCCATAAACTTAAATGTTTCTACAATCCGTCGTGCCAATCATCTTCTTGTACTTTTCGAGAAGTACTTTCGATAGCAGTTTTGTGAAGATATACGCAACTCGATCCTGACTTGTCACATGCACCAATTATACACTACCTTTCTTCACATGATCTCGGATAAAGTGAAAATGAACGTCGATGTGTTTTCTTCTTTCATGGTTCACTGGGTTCTTTGCCAACTCAATTGTTGATTTGCTGTCAACTTGAATCACGATTTCACCTAGTTGCTTTCGCTACATCTTCCTCAACAAATTTCTAAGCCATGTGACATGAAATACACACCAAGATGTTGCCACATATTCAGAGCGTCACGATTGGTTACTTCTTTGAAAGACAAGTAAACATAGAAACTTCTATAATAAACATATATCCCGATATGGATTTTCGATCTTCTACTTTTTAAGTAAAACAATCGAGTGACACTGTTCCTTGGATGTACCGTAGGATTCGTTTCATGTTGGGACCGCCGGCACACCCCATGGTGCAGCGGAACAAAATTACGACGGTCTTTCCAGTGATCCATGTACGTTTAATCCGAAATCGGGAGGAAGAGATGCGATGACTTACATTGAGTTCCTTGATAAGCAGCAAAAACAACTGGATTTGCTACAATCACGATCGTTCGATAATTTCGAATCTTTAGCCTCCACGAATATTGTCTCGGCCTCTATTCAGTTCACTCGGTTTACAGAGCAAAATCTCGAAAACTGTTTTTCATGATTCTAGGGTTTGGGAATTCAGAATTCTTTGTTATGGCTTCTAGACCAATGATCCTTTATATAGGTGTAACCTTAGGTATAAGAGTTTGATTCTTAATTTTTTTATAGGAAATAATTACTTTCATTATTTCCTTAAATTTTGGAATCTATATTTAATTCAAATTTAAAAAGGATATAATTACTTTAATTATATCATTTATTAAAATTCGGTATTAAATATATTCTACTTATACTTATATATATTTTTGCTCCTTTCCAACCATTGGGTGTGACCATGTAGGCTCATTGTAACGTTAGTAGTAATATTAGAACAATTCTAATATTACAAACAATGAGTGACATCTAGCAATATATCATTGTCATCTAAGTCACAATAGATCACGATTCAATGTATCATGTCCGTGACCAACTATCTTAATGTATTATATCCTTTTGCCCTTTTATATCTTTAATAGGCACAAGTCTTGGAATAGTCACACTTGTATAGCCTATTTTAATGTTTCTTGATATCTAGAGTGGATTACTTTTAATGAATAATTTGTGATATTTCATATCAACGTATTCAAGCATGGCCATGCATTTCTAGTCTCACTCAATCAAGTGGCTTTTGATATATTTTCCTATTATGTAGGAAGGACAAATCCTATCTTGATCATTCATATCTCACTACATACATTGTAATATGTCCAATGTCAGTTTTTATAGTGTAACTAATTACGAGACACGTTTAACTACACCAAAACATAAAACAACATATGTTGAGATAGTAATAATGTCAAGTCTAAGGATCATACATATAGTTGTCACTATGAGCAATATCGTGATCATCACATAATAATCCAAGATATATGCTCATAGTGGGTCAATCCAATATATTATTCTCTATTAATATATTCATGTATTAATTCTGACATCTCTATGTCAATGACAACTCATTGTCATCAATTAATCACATGTTATTCTTAAGAGTATTATTATTTTCCATACCCATAATAATACTTGACTAAGGATCTTTTAATAATAATACATATATTATTATATGGACCTTATTGTTTCTCAGTTTATGTTATACATTGACACATTTATCTGAAAACAACAATGGCAATGCCTTTATTCAATAAAATTGGTAAATAAAAGTATCCTTACAATCATCATATGATTGGTCTTTGGGCATACTCTAACATTTCAACGCTTTCCAATGTGAATAAACTGGCTCCTCCATGAACCTACTTACAATGTTGACACTTAATGAAAGATCATGCCTTGTGCATGTGAGATAACGAAGGCTTTCTACCAAACTCCAATATCTACTCACATCGACACATTCTCCTCCATCGAACTTTGAGAGTTTTGCACCTGGTTCCATTGGTGTTGATACCGGATTGTAATTTGCCATCTTGTACTTCTTCAAAATCTCTTTTGAATATGTCTCATGTGATATAAAAATACTCATCTCCACTTGTCTAACCTTAAAACCAAGAAAAAACATGATCAAGACCAAATATATTATCTCAAATTTTCGTTTCATTGTGCCCTTAAACTCTTATATTATCTCATCATTGTTACCCATAAAAATGAGGTCATCAACATAAAGAGCAACAAATAACAGGTTACCTCCATTCTTGTTTACATAAAGGTCATGCTCGTAGAGATGTCTTAAACTCGTTCTCCTTGAAATATGTATCGATACGTTTATTCTATTCTTACGTTGCTTGCTTCCACCCATAAAGCGTCTTTTTCAATTTTAACATCTTCTCTTCTCTGACTTTCACATACCCGGCTTGTTGTTCGGTGTAGACATATTCCTCGAGCATACCATTCAAGAATGGCGCCTTGACATCCATTTGAATTGAGCAACTTTTGAAACGAGTAATCAGATTATCTCTGTTTTTGAAACAGGAGAAAAAATCTCGTCATAGTCGATTCTTGCTTTTTGCTTTTATCCCTTTGCAACAAGTCATTCCTTGTACCGTTTTATCTAGCCTTGAGCTTTCGCATGTGTAATGTACTAAGCTCTTGTAGTGCAAGTATACACTTTTGTCAAGTTATAGTATAAAATATATCATTCTCTAGAGCACCGGTGTTACTTACGTAAATAATTCCCTAGAGGACTACTGTTACTTAAGCAACTTATTATTCTTGCACGATGAAAAATAAAAACACAAGTAAATTTGATTTGTATTTAAACTAAAGAATTTAACTAAAACAATAAAAGTAAATGATCGAGAAATCAGAGTTAATAAGTAGGTTAGGTTAGATTGCTTTGTAATATGGATTCAAAATATAATTGTCTCGTTCTTATAATGCAAAGTCAAGAATACCACCTCTGTAGGTCGCAGAATGATCGCCTTGGCTTCCTCGACGGGTGATGAGTGTCCAAAAGTACTATTTTTATTAAACTTTTTACTCTTATTATTGTTAGAATTAAGCATAATATTAGTTGTATTATTAGTCATCCATACATATTTACGTAATTTCCTTGGTTGTCATATTTATTTTGTGTTTTGGTTAATATTCGTGAAAAAAAAATACCGCTTTGGTGTATTCCCATGTTTGCAGGATTCCTTCCTTGATGAGGAGCTACAAAATGGGCAATAAATTAGTGAAGATAAGGTCAATGGGAGAGTACATGGAAATAGTTGGAGAATAAAGTAAATAAGGAAATAGGTGATGAAAATCTAATGAAGAATGAAAATATTCTTTATGAATATTTCCAATTCAACCTCACCTTGTCACGTAAGTCAACCTAGATTTCTCCTATAAAAGGAAGAGCATGGCGTCAAGAAGAGAGGAGTCGAATAGGAGCCAAATTTAGGAGTCAATTTCCAGAGTTGATTTAGAGAGAATCAATTTGGGATTATTCTTTGTATATCTTTAGAACCCATGAATTGATGTAATTAGTTTGGTTATTTTGTTTTGTGATTGTGAAATACGATTTGAATTTTATGTAAGTATTTAAGTTGTTCTTAATTAAGGTTTTTCTATTCTTGGTGCTTATTTGTTTTACGAGAGAATTGGGAAAGGACCTCGATAAATAACTCATTTATCTAGATTCGGAAGAATTAGATTCATGAAACGAATAGGCATGGTTCGATCCAAGGGCGTGAGAACTAATTTGGATTAGGAATAATTGCAGGATTTCAACGGCTAATAGAAGCACAAGATAGTTGTTGTACACTTTTGATTAACGCAAGAATGTATCATCAAAGGTTGTGCAATTAACTGAGTCTTGAGTTAAGGATAACAAGGACCACTGAAGAACGCTTTACCGAACCTTGAGGATAGTCTCCCAAATTTCCCGAGCAATTCCCTCATCGCAATTACCCAAGCATTCGAAGAACTGACTAAGCAATCCGATTGAGCCCAATTGTCGGAACGAATTGTGCGGTGCGAGCACTTATTTACAAAGAAGAATTTAATTCGGACATCACTCCACAAATCAGGATAATCGAACGAGTTACACGGGGAATACCGAGGCTAATCTGGAGACTTACCCCGATAAACAACCCTAAAAAATTATTTTTATCTTATCTAGATGCTTTATTTTTATCCTACATTTCCATGCATAGATTATATTCAATTGCAGCGGAAACAAATAAGGAACGAGTCCTAAAGCGTACAAATATGCTTTAGGGACCAAAATGTAATTTTCTAGAAACTAAAGGACTAATTATGAAATTAGTGTTACCAATCTTTAATTAGGTTCATTACATGCTTGCATCTCAAATTTCAATCCTAAATACATGTTATCCATATATCATATACAACTTAATAGATACATTGCAACCTAGTTAGCAAAAATATATACGAACTCCTAAGAGCATGCTTCAACTTCAACAATCTCATAAACACTTATGTAAGGAAACTGCTCCATCACAACTTACTTTCACTCCCACGTGACTTTCCAAGAACCATGATACCATTAAAACTCTCTAACTCACACGAGGATCTTACCACAAATGACCTTTGCTACCAAAACCAAGATCTCAACATACATCTTATAAATATAAGATTCAGTCTCATCCTAACACTACCTGTCATCAGAGCTTGAAATGATACAAAAAATAATGGTACACAAAAAACACCATGGTTCGTCTCAACACTAATTGCATCCTGAAGCCAAAAGAAAAAACCTTTTTCTTTTCTAGTGACCAATCTTTTCATCAATTTTCGTTTGGATTAAATTATATAACTTTTTCTTCTTCAAAATTTCTCCTTTTCTCATTGTTTTATCGTTTTAAAACCCGAAAAGCAATTGAATCAGTTTTGGAGGTGAGATTTCATCAAACATCTAGAACTTTGCAGTTCTTTACTGAAATTCCAAAGCTTTTGGCTTGGTAAAAACGTTTTTAACCTTTTGGTTCAAGAAAAATCGGTTTTCGGTCAAAAAACCCATAATTTTCGTTCAAGGGTTTTTACTCACTATTTTTGGATCCTAAATGATGATTTTCAATGTGTTAAGATGTTTATAAAGTGTTTTTAAAATCCTTAATCCCGTACTAAAGGTTTAAGAGAAGTTTGGCTAGTTTCGAAAAGTTTTTGGTTAAGGTTTTGATAGGTTTAAGGGGCTCTCTGAATTGGGGTTTCATGTGTGAGATATGGAGCAATAAAACCTTAGTTTTTGATGCTTGAATCTGGGCAAGAAATAGGTGATCTCGTTTGAAGTGATCAAGTGAAGTTTCGGTGACTTATCAGACAAGTTCGGGTTTGATGAGTGATTTATAAGAGTGGGATGCTTCAGCAGTGTTTTAAATCTATTTTATAGAGGTTTGGGGGGTGTAAGGAAGGTTTGAAAAAACTCTCTATACTCCGGAGTTAGTTTTTAAGTTTTGCTCTCTTGAAAATACCATATTACGCCTTGCTTTACTATATGATTTTGGCATGTTCATGTTTTAATTGTGCATATGTGATTATGCATGTCATTAGATGCTCATGATACTATTTTTGTAATGTTTTTGATGCTCCCATTTTTTATTTCAAAATTCGATAAAAAGAGGTTTAACAGTTTATGCATTTGATGTAAGTATTGATGGGAATCATGAGTTGTGATTCATTGTTTTTATTTTGAAACTTGAGCATCGTGTTTTGTTTTTAGTATTGGTATTAAAGATGATGAAACGTGGATAATTTAATCGATCAGTATGATGTCAGTGCACTATAATTAAAATACGTACGTGTACAAAATGCCTTGGTGATGCATTAGAGTTAATACTTATATTGTGATATATGTGTTGTATTACATGTAAGTGTTGCTTATCCCGGATACTAAGATGAGATTTCATGATTGGAAATAATCCATCATGGGTGTGATTGGGAAGTTAGGGTCGTTTATCAGGGTGAGTCTCGAAATTAGCCTCGGTATTCTCCATGTAGCTCATTCGAGTCGGGTGGTGTCTAGACCAGGTCGAGGGGGTTAAAATAACCATATCATAGATTCAACTCAAATAGTCATGTTTCAATATCAACAAGACTCAAATTCACACATAGGATATCAAGAATCAAATTTCAATATAACTTTTATTATAACTAAAGGTATACCAATAGGCAATTCAATTCCAGGTCACAAAGCTAACATCAATATAGATAATCATCCTAGTCATTGAAAGGATTTTTAGAATAAACAACTATCTCAATATTATATCTCATCCCCATTCCTCTCTCAATACTACTAATGTTATAAAAGACATACTTGAGCTTTTACTTGGCGGTTACCTAGATCCTTGCTTCCCTTTGCTGCCTCCACATTAAATACTCTACATTGCAAGGTAAATGAGAGGGTAAGCATAAGCTTAGTGAGTGAATAAAAACAAGTATAAAAACACCTTGTAATACAGCCCATATTAAACCGATTTCATCAATTTAAAAACATGTCATGCTCTTTATAAAACAAAAAAAACATCACTAACAACGCCACTTTTAAAACTTAGTAAGTATCATTAAACCATGGCTAACAATGTCATCATTAAAATTTAGTAAAAACCTTTTTGAAATCACATGTTTTATAAGCTAAAACACAAGTCTTACATGCTACTCACATAACAATGCTTACACATGCATCTCAATGCAAAAAGTTCAAGTCTTACATGCTAACAACATAGCAATGCTCAAATCACATACATACCAATGCACAAAACCTCGCATGCATAATATCATATGCATTCAAGTAAAAAACATGACACTTACCTTTGAAAAGTAAAAACATATATTGGTCACTACAGCAAAATAGACTTTTGCGGCACTTTTAACGGCGTTTTCTTAACAAACTCCGCAACATTTGTACCTTTTGCGGCGTTTTTGGGAAAGCGCCACTAAAGACAATTTTTTTGCGGCATTTTTGGAGAAACACCACTAAAACAATGTTTTTTGCGGCGTTTTTGGAAAAACACCACTAATAAACATGTCTCTAGCGGCGTTTTTAAAACAAACGCCGCAAAAGACATTATTTTTAGTGGCGTTTCCCCAAAAACGTCGCAAAAGATAATTTTGAGCATAATCTGGAAAAATTAAAGTTTACAAGAATTCAAACCTATAACCCATAGCTAGATAAAACCATGTCTTAACCATTTAAGCTAAAGCAACTTTTGAGATTAAGAAACTCTAATTTTTTATAAAAAGAAAGAAAATCTATTGTATTTTAGATCTAAACAATAAATATTAAAACAATCAACTCTCCCATTTCAACCTATCTTTTTCACTCCTTCAAAGCTGAAACAAGGCAAGAATCGCGATAGTCGCAAACTCCTCCCTTTAACGAGTTTCTCAGATTTGTTTCTCTCTCCTTTGGATTCAACATTTTCCCTTCAATCCTCATAGCCATTAACAATGACGATTAGGTCTTTTTTTCTTTCTTTTCTGCTCTTCGTACTGTGCTTATACTCTTCCCTAAGTCCGATCCTTTCCCTTTACGAAGATCAAGTCAAACTCCTGGACTGGTAAGTTCAAACTCGTACTTCACCTGAATTAGATTCAAATTTAGCTTTAAATTCTTTTATTTTATATATACATGTTGTTCTAATAGCTTAATCTTACGCATCAACAACACTCCACTTCGTTGAATTCGATTCAAAGTTAGCTTTAATTCTTTCTTATATATATATGGTTTTCTCAAATTAATTGTTTATTCTTAAGCATCAACAATACTTTACTTAGTTGAATTCGAATCAAATTTAGCTTTAATTATAATATGTGATTTAATTTTAATTATTTGTTTAATCTTAGGCATCGACCTTTAATATATATGTATATATATGGGGAGGGATCCACATACACCTCTTTTACACTTTTTTTACCATTGAAATTTGCCTTTAATGTTAGGCATCTTCAATTCATAGGAAAAGTGAAGCAAGCAGTGTTCTCCACTCAAAAAAAATAGTCGAAGACGAGTTATAGTGTCCACTGAAGAGAATGTTATAGCTTCACTTGATCTCCTCCACGACGAGATTTGTAAGTCCAATCTTATTCAATTACGAATTAATGAAATTTATTTGTTTGACTTATACTTTTTTATATTACTGCTAAATTCTGATTAGGATAATGGTTAGTTGTTTTATGTAGTTTGGAGGCATTTGCTTGGCTCTAATGATGTTATCGATGGAATTGACATCGGTCTTGACTAGTGGTATTTGTATTTATTTATCTTCATCTGTTAAGCATAAGTTACATCAGTTCATGAAATCTGGGTTGGCTGTAGTAATATGTCAAATTCCCAAAGAGAGCATTTTGAAAAGTGACTTATTTAATGTCTGCTGGATCGTTCAATGTTGTAATTAAATTTTGCATATATGTACATTTCTGGGTTTTGCTTTAGTGGTAATTGTTGAAAAAAATTTTGCATCTGTTCACTTGACCGATTTGTGGTTATGTTATGATAATTCATGAGCATGGCTCTTCCTATAGTCGTGAAGTCAACATTTTTAAAACATGAGCACTTCATATCTCAAAAGAAAAGTTGGTAAGCTATATACTGATTGCATGTTATATTAGAAGAATCTAATTCTAAATTATCAGTAAGCTTTGCAGTTTTCTTTCTGTTGATATTTGGATTCCCTCTTGTTAGTCATTAGCTAAAGATTTTTTTCCTTTGTAAAGCTACTAATGTAGCAGGAGAAGTCATAAATGTTAGAGCAGGAGTCACGAATTACAGAGTTGGAGCAGGAGTCAAAATATGGCTATTGAGCTGCAATAGACAAGGACTTGCTGCTCCATCTTTCAAATGGAAGGGAACATGTCAATGGGACAACTTCACCTACAATAAGTGAGATTTCTTTTATACTAATCAAAATGATTATAAAGAATATTGTTAGATGCCATGTCAGGCAGCTAATAAAATGAATTTGGCAACACAGCAAGATCATCGGAGGTCGTTACTACAACAGTGAGAATTTAGCCGTTTGTAAAGAATATTTGAATGAAAGCTCGTTGAAAATGATCATATATACTTATGGTTTATTACGAAGCCTTAAAAGACCTATTTGTAACTATGACTTTCTGTCTTATATTTAAGACGTTGCATTAGAGTTTGCAGTTTGGATGATTAAATTTGATTTGTCTTTTATTTTATTATTCAAGTATTGAAGTTAAAGTCGAAAAGCCTATTAAAACAAACCCTGGTGCCAATTATGTCATCCATCTATCCCAGGTTTTGAAATGATTTTTTTGTTTATGTTATTTTGATTATCTATCATTGTTTTTGTTCTTATTTGTCTACATTTATGTGCAATGTTGCTTCTATTGTAGGCATCACTTGGTGAGTCAAAGAACAAACCGACGGAGTCAGTTTTACTCTATGTGAATGTTGATGGGAAGAAACTTGTTCTCGGAACTCTTTCCCATCAGAATTGCGCACAATTAAACCTTGATTTAGTATTCGAGCAAGACTTTGAGCTCTCCCACAACTGGAAAAATGGGAGTGTTTATTTCCTTGATTACAAGACTTTTATCCCAGAGGAAGGATATCCTTTTATTACCATGGGTTATTATTATTATTTGATAATCAAACTTGTTCTTCGTGAAAGTGAAGTTTGCTTGTGCTGTTGTTCAATGTTGTGCTTCCTTGACTTTAGTGTTGTCTTTCGCCACGTCTAATGATGAATTCGGTTAGTATTGGTGTATTCTTTCTAGCAAATTGGTTTGCACAAGTATTTCTTATGCATATTATCCATATGTACAGGTAGTGATGAAGAAATTAGCGATGAGGAGGAGTTTTCTATGGCTGCTGCTGAAAATGGTTCTCTTGTGTACTGAAATTTATTTCACTTACTGAAAAATCTATTGACTCTTATTTCAGAAAGATCAACTAATAAAATGTAAATATCTATTTGGTCTTTCTCTTTTAAGGAAACAAAATACTCAATTCCAATCACTTAAATTTCTGCTAATATTTAATGGTCTCAATGCTTTTTTTGTTCATGTTACTTTTCCCTTTATTTAGGGTTTACCCCCCACCTGCCTTTGGTACATCATCGGATTGTGAGTTTGTGGTTGAAACTAGAAGAGTGATTAAAGACATGGAAGTAGTATTTAATGCCAAATCAATTCACTACCGGTAAATACTTCTAAAACAACTATCCGCTGCTGGTTGGTATTATTTGTACTTGTTTGCGATATGTGTTAAATTGTTTTTCACATATGGGTCTGTAAATTAATTAGCTAGGTGCAAAACTTTGTACCCTGATTAATGATTATCCATTCTTTTGGACATTTGTTGTTGCATGCTTTATTGTTAACGATGTCATTTATGCTATGTATTTAATTCATGATTATTTTCCCTTTTTTTTGTATTTTACTGGGGAATGAAAGCTATAAGACTTTGAAAGTCATAAGTCTGTATTTGAGTGTTTGGGAAATAATTTGTCTAATTCATGATTTGTTAGGTTGATGCATGAGATCACTAATTCAATATTATTTTTATTTATTTTTTATTTAATGGTGTTACTAGCGACGTTTGAATTGACAAACGCCACTAGAGAACAACTCTGTTGCGGCGTTTGTCTTGAAAAACGTCATTAAAGAACAACTTTTTTGCGGCGTTTGTCTTGAAAAACGCCACTAAAGAACAGCTTTTTACGGCGTTTGTCTTTAAAAACGCCACTAAAGACCAACTTTTTTGCGGTGTTTGTCTTGAAAAACGCCACTAAAGAACAACTTTATTGTGGCGTTTTTATTTTCAAACCCCACTAAAGAAGAGTTTTTTACGGCGTTTAAAAATAAAAACGCCGCTACAAATTTTGATCTTTTGCGACATTTATACTAAAAAAACGCCACAAATAATTGCGGCGCTGATTTTAGCGGTACTTCTTGCAGCGCTTTTCTAAGCGCTGGAAATGTTTTCAGCGACGCTAAAAAACGCCGCTATAGAACTAAAAAAACACCGCTATAGATCTATTTTGGTGCTAGTGATCCATTTTGTACTACTTGAAATCGTTAGGATAAACGGGCAACCACATGATAGTACTAACCTCAAAGCATACGCATGTTGGTACTACCCACAACATCATAATTATCACCTTGGTGTCCAGTGACAATACTACCTCTATCAACTCGGATGTGACAGTACTACCCTCATCACACAACATTAGGCTAAAAGCCAAAATGCAAAACACAAGGAATTTACACATATACGCATTTTGAATATTTATAGTGCCTCTAGACCCTATTGATCGATCAAATTATACCATATGGTTCATCACTTAAATAGTCAATATATTATCTAAAATCAATGCTCAAAACTTAAATCAAAATAGAATTCAAATCACATGTATCCCACTTTTCACGCATCACTTGCAAAAAATGATAAAACGACTTTTATCTTATTTTTTAAAACAAAAACGTGGGAACATCGAATGCATATTAAATCTCTTTAAAAAACGTCTCATGAGTATTTATATACATGCATAATCACATATGCACAACACAATAAGAACATGTCAAATAACATAGCAAAAACAAGGCACAATATGGGAACCTTTAAGAAAGCAATACTTTAAACTTACTTCCGATTATAGGAAGGTTTTCACACCTTCCTTACACTCTCAAAACTTCGTAAAAAAAGTATAAAACATTGCCAAAGCAGCCCACTCTCATAATTCACTAACTGATTTACCGAAACTTGCTTGACAAGTTACCAATAATATGTATAGTTTCAAATGAATTTCTTTTCTTTATCTGAAACTTTAAATAATATATATAATATTAAATAAAGAGTTTTGATAAAACAATAACTAGAATAAAATAATACTTTTAATAAAAAGATTAATTATAGAAAAACTTTTAATAAAAATAATAATTAATCTCAGTAAAAATAAAATTCAATTTAAAAACAAATTGTTTATCAAAAAGTCATCAAATCACTTTTAACTTTTAATCTTCAAATTCAAATTTAAAACTTTATAATCTTATCTCAAAAATTTTCCCTCAAATTTAGAAAATCAATTTAAAAAACCTCAAGAAAAATTAGGGTTTCAAAAATTGAGAATCTTAAAACTAAGGTTTAAAATTAGAAAAAAATTTTGGGTGTTACATTTATAGACACTAGGCATTATTCTACTAAATAATAAATTCTATTAAAAATAATAAAAAACACTATCTCCAATATCAGCCCGTGGCCATTCATCTACAAAGACTCTTGACCTTTTATTTTTTCCACTAACTTCTAAATTTAAGCAACATTTAATGTTTATTCAACATAAACAAATTATTTTGACAAATTTACTTAATAATAATAATTATTATTATTATTATTATTATTATTATGAATGGCAGGAGGGGTAGATATTTTGTTGCCCCAACTTTGAACTGAAATTTAATTTATCCGTCTTATACTCATTCCATTCTAATTTTATTATATCTTATATCAGTTCCCTAATTAAAATAAAAGACGTAATTCAATTTTGACGTATCCTAATATTTTAATAAAAACTAAACTAAACTCGACTCAACTCAACTTTAAAAAATAGTAAAAGTATAAAATATAATGTATAAAATTATAATAAACATATATAAATATATAAGTTAGATATAAAATTTATCTTAAACTCGAATCTAATCTAATTTAAACATATATAATAATGTATCCTAATATTTTAATAAAAACTAAACTAAACTCGACTCAACTCAACTTTAAAAAATAATAAAAATATAAAATATAAGGTATAAGGTATAAAATTATAATAAACATATATAAGTTAGATATAAAATTTATCTTAAACTCGAATCTAATCTAATTTAACTTATTTTTTAAAATAATTCACCTCACACTATTTTAAACTCAATTTTTTAATAAAGATATCACTCTTATTAAATCTAGTCATGTGGAAACTCGAGAATAGAGGATTATTTTTCCATCTTGCTCCGATCTTATATTTTTATATTAATCATGAAAGACCATGAATCCACGTGTTGTTTGTGTGGAGAGAGAGCCAAGTCTAAAATTAAAAATTTAATTTTTATATTAGCATGCTTAGTTTCATCTTCTGGTACAATAATATCTGACACAGGGTTTTATGCATTTGATAGTTTAAGTTCACAGGATTGAGTTCCCTCACGTCATTATTTTTTTTATGAGATATCATTTTTACAAACAATATTTTGTTTACTTTTAAAACAATTATTTGTCCATTTTTTCTGAGATATCTTAAACCCTTGGATACTAATTTTAAATTTAGCGCGGTATTAAATCTATCACTTACAATTGATTTCTAAACACGAAGATAAGATGTAGATTAGTTTTATAAGTTGTTGATCATAGGACTATAAATAATATCAGACAGTTCGCGTGTTATTCGATATTGACTCGATCAAAGCTCGGTTAAAACTCGACTCGATTGGAGTCGACTCAAGCTCGAACTCAGTTCGAGTTTTTGACGAGACGAGCCGAGCTACATGATACCCTACTCAAAAAGCTCACAAGCTACTCGAAAATATAAATATACTATTTTTTATTTTTTATAATTTAAAATCTAAATTTTTAAACTTAAAATCCTAAAATCTAAACACTAAACATAAGTCTTAAAACTATAAATTAACACACTATACCCTAAAATTAACAAGCTTGAGTTTACACAACTCGTGTATTAAATTTTTTTATCCATTAGCCTTTAAATAAGATATGACAGATAAGAGTTACTCAAGTCTAACACGGTCAAAGATCGGTCAACACTTAACTCGATTAGGCTCGAAAAAAGTTCGAACTCGACTCGAGTTCTTAACGAGACGAGTTGAGCTTAGATTTTTCAGGCACATTTAAAATTATTCAAACTTGAACTCGACTCAAAATCTTAATGAGCTGAGCCGAGCTTAGCACTACTCGAGCTCGAATTGGCTCGTTTAAACCCCTACTTGATCATACCAAAAACGTAATAAAAAACATAGATACCGAATTTTTTACACGAGATTACCCAAACTTAAAAGAGCTCAACTTAGGGTAAGCATTTTTGTACATACATATTTTCTTACTAGAAAACCTAGTTTAATACAAGAATGATAAGAATTTTAGTAAGTGCATATATTAGTACAAATTATACATAGTTTCTTACAAAAAAAAGAAATAAAAAAGGTATGTAGCTCAATTAATGGTAAGCATTTATGTGCATATATATTTTCCTACTAGAAAACCTAATTTACTAGAAGAAAGATAAGAATTTTAATAGGTATATAAATTAGTACAAATTAAACATAGTTTCTTACTAAAAATGTAATAAAAATTTATTACCGAATTGCTTGCATGAGATCACCCAAACTCGAAAGAGCTCAACTATCGGTAAGTATTTTTTTACATACTTATTTTTCTATTAGAAAATATAATTTATTACAAGAACTATGAAAATTTTAGTAGGTACATAAATTATTACAAATTATACATAGTTTCTTATAAAAAAACGTAATAAAAAAGGTATGTACCAAATTTCTTACACGAGATCACAAAAACTCAAAAGAGCTCAACTTAGGGTAAGAATTTTGTATATACATATTTTCCTAATAAAAAAACCTAGTTTAATACAAGAATGATAAAAATTTTGGTAAGTACATATACTAGTATAAATTATACATAGTTTCTTACTAAAAACGTAATCAGAAAAGGTATGTACCGAATTTCTTACATGAGATGACTCAAACTCAAAAGAGCTCAATTAACGGGAAGCATTTATGTACATACATATTTTCCTACTAGAAAACCTAATTTATTAGAAGAAAGATAAGAATTTTAGTAGGTACATAAATTAGTACAAATTATACACAGATTCTTACAAAAAAACGTAATAAAAAAGGTATGTACTGAATTGCTTATACGAGATCACTCAAACTCAAAAGTGCTCAACTTAGGGTAAGAATTTTTATATATACATATTTTCCTACTAAAAAAACTAGTTTATTACAAGAACGATAAGAATTATAGTAAGGACATATATTAGTACAAATTATACATAGTTTATTACTAAAAATGTAATAAAAAGTTATGTACTGAATTTCTTACACGAGATAAACTAAACTCAAAAGAGCTCAATTAACGGTAAGCATTTATGTACATACATATTTTCCTACTAGAAAACCTAACTTATTAGAAGAAAAATAAGAATTTTATTAGGTACAATAATTAGTACAAATTATACATAGTTTCTCACTAAAAACGTAATAAAAAAGGTAGGTACCGAATTTCTTACACGAGATCACCCAAACTCAAAAGAGCTCAATTAATTGTAAGCATTTTTTTACATACATATTTTCCAATTAGAAAACATAATTTATTACAAGAACAATGAGAATTTTAGTATGTACATAAATTATTACAAATTATACATAGTTTCTTACCAAAACTGTAATAAAATGGTAGGTACAGAATTTCTTACACGAGATCACCCAAACTTAAAAGAGGTCAACTTAGGGTAAGGATTTCTTTACAAACATATTTACCTACTAGAAAACCTAGTTTATTACAAGAACGGTAACAATTGCAATAAGTACATATATTAGTACAAATTTCTATCAAGTTATTTCAACCTAGCTCAACAAGTGCAACACTTAAACGTTTCACATGAAATATAGAATTATATTAAATAATTTAACATAATTAATAATTTTATAAACTAACAAATATTTCTATCAATTTAAATAAAATATAAAAAACATATTATAACCCCCTTGACCCAGTCTAGACAAAATCTAACTCGAATGAGTTACACGGAGAATACTGAGGCTAATCCGAGGACTCGCCTCCGATAAACGAACCTAATTTTTTTTGTCTTATCTAAATGCTTTATTTAAATCCTACATGTTCATATATAGCTTGTGTCCAATTATAGCAAAAACGGAAGTGAAACAAATTTTAAATAGAACATTTAAGTTATAGGGACCAAAATGTAAATTTTCAAATTTTAGGGGTCCAAATATTAAATTAATATTACGAATCTTTAATTAAGTCCATTACATAATTTCATGTCAAATCTCAACTCAAAATAATGTCTACAACTCTTTTAATTGCCATCACAATGTTCAGGAACTAAAACGTAAAGAATCTAAACTTGCATTTCAGCCGTTAACTACCATAATTGATATGGGTATCGATACCTCTGAGGCTGGTATCGATACCATTTGACATTGCCTAAGATGGTATCGATACCATGGAAAATGTTATCGAAACCTAGGCCAAAAATGCAAAGGGTGGTATCTATACCATGGGTAGTGGTATATATACCCAAACCATTTTTCACTCGATTCACCCTTTTCAAACTCTTGTATCGAAACAATACTCCCTTGTTTCGATACAACTAGGTAATTTTGTCAGAAAATATCCTTAAAGGCACTCCAAACACATTCACAAAGATTATTAAACATGCTTAACACTAACCAAATATAATTAAACTCGAAGAGCATGCATCATCAACCAAATTACCATGTTTAAACTCAACCAATTAGAATCCAAGCTAAATGAATCACAACCTAATATCATCGTAAGATTCAAAGCAACTCTTGCAACAATGAAACTATACCCTCATTACTCTCTTACTAATACTACACTTTAGAACACATACTTGAGCTTTTCATCGCCACGCACTTGGAATCTTGCTTCTCTTGGATACCTCGGTTAATATCTCTGCATTGCAAGGTAACAGAGAGGGTAAGCATAAGCTTAGTGGGGGTAAAACATATAAAAACCACCTTTGCAATGCAGCCCATTAGCCCATCAATAAAACACTTTAATTCATTCCATATCATGCTCATTATAAGTGTCCCAACATGATTTATAAAACCAAAACAATTTCTTTATCAAGTACCATTTATCTCATAGTTATTGTAGAGTAGTTCTGTAGAGTAAACTATATCGGTGAACACTTAATCTTGAAAAATTCTGGACAATATTGAAGGTGGGGAAAAATCCCTAAATATTGATCATGTAATTTTATTTCTTAAAATATTAAAGATTAAACAGTGAAAGAAAAGTCGGTGACTTTAGAAGCCGACTTTAAATAGGAATTGATAAATTTTGACTGAAGTCTTCCCCATTTGCTGTCGACTTTGGCATCCAAAAAATCAAGAGAAGTCTTTCCCATTTGCTACCGACTTCAAACAATATAGTAGTGCATGCACTGCATGCATGGAGTGTGACAGTGTGTGTGATAGTGTGTTGAAAAAAATGTGCAGCGGATAAAAAAAGTAGCGTGTAGTGGTGTTTAATAATTGCATTGAGGGAGTAAATTTATTTTGAATTTATTTTAGATGAGGGTGGTTGGTTAGATGTGTGGTGGAGATTGATTTATTTGGTTGACAAATAGAGTAGAATGGTGAAAAAAAATTGATAGATGAGATGATAATGTTTGAAAGAATAAGAGTTTAAGAGAAGAGTTTTTGTTTCAGAAAAATTGTAAGTGTTTTTTTTAATATTTACAGTTTCATGATTTTTTTTCCCTTTATTAATGTTAATTTTTTTATTTATATTTTTTATATGTATTTTTATATTGTGTTGATAGGGATTGGGTGGATTAGTATTTTGAAGAAGAAAAAGAAGAATGGAAGAGAATTATATTGCAAGTATTTCAATAATTTTTTTAATTATTTGTAATATTTGATTTTGTGTTTAGTTTAGTAGTTTATCTAGTAGTTTAGTATTTTAGTTATTTAGAATTATATTTTAGTTATATTAGTTATTTTTAAAGAGAATTATATTTCAGAAAATTATATTTTAATAATTTTTAAAGAGAATTATATTTTAGTTGAGTTAAATAGGAGGAAGAAGATAAAGATTTTAATTTAATAGTTGTAAAAACAGGAAAAATTTTATTTAAATCGAGTTAAAAAAATTATTTGTGTTGAGTAGTAATTTCAACTTTTATTAGTAGTAGTTTTTAAGAAAGTATTGTAGTCGTTAAGTAAGTAGTATGTTTGATTTTTTAATTGTTTTGAATCTTTATTTATTAAATTTGTTAGTTAAAATAGGTAAGTAGGTGTGATTAAATATTTTAGGCTTATGAATTTTCCTATGTTTTCGATGAAAATTCGTAATGATTTATTTATTAATATTTTAAATTTATGATAAATAATTTAATTATGTATTTGTTTTAGTAGAAGACTGAGCAAGCTCCTCTTTTGTATTTAGAGGATCGACATATTACTAGCTTCCATGTTGATGATATGGTAAAATCTTATGATTTATATTTAATTAGAATTTTATATTTTTTTAATATTTGTGCTTTATTTATAGGATACGGAAGATACATTTAAACATCATCAATTTATGGTAGAAACTCCCATAGATGATCGAATCTTACATTTTTTTCATACTACTAGATTTTACTATGTCAAATTCCTTTGTGGTTATAAGTTGATTCCAGGATTGATTGCCACATTAATTGAGCGGTGGAGACCCGAGACCCATACATTTCATCTGCCATGTGGAGAATGCATGATCACTCTACAGGATGTAGTTTATCTTATTGGTGTCCCTGTCAACGGAAAACCGTTGATTAAGCGTACTCATGCTTCTACTACTAAAATTTGTGAAATGTACCTTGAAAAAGTTCCATGTGGAAGTAATGTTAAAGGTTCTCATGTCCAAAATGAGTTGGTTAGAGAAAGAATTTAGGCTGAATGAGTATAGTCCGATTGAAAAGATTTATCAGGTGAGTCAAACATATATTTTAAAGATGATTGGTGATATTTTAATGCCTGATGAATTTGGAAATTTAGTTAGTGTCCAATATCTTCCATTTTTGAGTACACCTTGGGTATCCGATTCTGAATATAGTTGGGGATCTACAATATTAGCATGCTTGTATCGTGAGTTATGCAAGGGTTCTATACTCGAAAAGGGTAAGAAAGTAGGTGGTATTGGAGGGTGTCTATTGTTATTACAAGCATGGGCTTGGCAGCGACTTCCATTCTTAACACTAGTTACCCAATCCCATATACAGTTTCCTCTAAGTGAAAGGTGAATAATTTATTAGTCGGTTTATTGATTTTTTAACGTAATTTTTGCATGAAAATTAATTTTTATTTGTATAGAGATGGTGCGATGAAAATCATGAGACTAGATTGACACACAATAATGTACAAGTTTTTAGACCTCTTATCGATTCATATTGTCAAGATCAGGTACGCAATTTATGTTTAATTTTTTTTAATATCTTATTTCTTATTACGGTCAATGCAGTATGATACTAATTAAAATAATCTTATTTTCCAGTTTATCTGGTAGGCGTACGATGATGACCAAATTATCGTACCTAAATATCTCATGGTTGATTCATATTTATGGTGTACCATTGCACCATTGATCTATTTTTCTACGGTTGAATTCCAATTTGGAGATAGATTGCTCAGATAATTTGGTTTTCACCAACCTATTTCGCCCTTTCCATGTGATCTTTATTATCTTCATGCGCATGATGGTCGTGGTAGAGCATATACAGATTGAGAGGCCATACATATTGAGCTTATTTCTTTATAGCGCAATAGAGCTTTATTTGTGCCGGAGCGATATCCAGTACAAGCTATTGATTATGATTTTGAGAATTCAGAGTACATTATTTGGTATCATTCTCATGGGAAGCCTTATTTAACGATTAAAGAAGGACAAGATGAATGCCAATGATTAAAGAAAAAAATATGATGGCAAAATTAATTCATCGAAGACTGCTGCCGGCACATCCTCTTTTACAAATATATGGATTCGAAACCTCGAAGGTTGGCCAGCCACATAGGAGCCAGTGGTAATTTGTATTGTTGTATGGGAAAAAGAACCGATGCCTACATGTGCGCAACCAGACGAGGGTCATAGCTCTTCAGCTAATTTGGGTTTTGATAAGGCTGATTTATATATGCCTGAGTTTTAACCACCACAGTCCCCCACTTTTTTTTATAACGATATTCATGATTTTCAAGAAATGCAAAATATCTTGAATTCACCAAATATAATGGGAGGAGAAACCAGTTCTGCATTCATAACAAGGTTGGTTGTCATTTGACCATATCGTCTACCACCTTCATCATAACATTGAGCTCATCTTTCCTTCTCAATATTATTTGCCCAATTCCAAATACGTTAGCCATACTTCTTTAAATTCTCCATTTTTTTTCTCAAAATATGGTCATGTTAGTATATAACATGTTTTATAATAATATTAGTATATAAGAAAATTAAAAAAAATTATATGCACATGAATTACCCATGCTTAAAATTTCACTACGAAGGTATGGATTTTTGATTGGTTCGAAACTGTTCTTACCAATATGACGAATACAGTATATAGGATATGCATGTGGAGGTGTCTAATGACTTCCTTCTCGATTCATAGATGCTTTAATATCCGTTCCTCGATCAGATATAATACAGACCCCATCTGTTTGGATGATATGCTCAAGTAGGTTGGTTAAAAAGAAATTCCAGGCTTTATCAGCTTCATGTTCGATAATTGCGAATGCAATCGAAAATACATTGTTCTCACCATCTTGTGCAACAAAAATCCACAATACATGAGAGCATCTCCCATACAAACACGTACCATCGAATGGATCATATGCATGCAGTAAGGGAAACCGTCGATACAAGGTTTGAATGATCAAAAAAGCCGATGAAAAATTTATATCTCATAATAACTTGGTCGTGTTGGTCATATACGTCCTTCGTTTGATATCTGACTATAGTTCTTGGGATGAAATGAGTCATTTCCAGTAGGAAAGTCGGTAACTCGTTGAAAGATTTATCATAATCACCGTAAACAAACTCCATGACCTTATCTCTTGCATGTCACCCTTTCTTGTATTTTATCTGATACAAATATTGTTGTACAATGGTTGCCTAAATCATTGAAACTAGAATCTTTGGATTTGTTTCTACTATACTCCTCACGTGATGACTTATTACATTCGACTTCAATTTTCTGTGGTCTTGGTCTATAAACGTTCTCAAACATGTGTATCGTCATTGTATTTCGTGACCTCTTAACGATTAGACCATTTTACCTTTGTCATTTGGATCGTCCAATTGCATTCTTAACCATACTTTACACATTTGGCAAGGAAAGTCTTCTAGCTAGATTCTGCAGCAACGTAGTCAACATGGTTTTTTATGTTGTACTCTTTCACTACTAAAGTAGCTTCATCCTTTTCGTTAAACTGAAGCTCAATCGATAATTGACCGTGTTGACTAGAAGTTAACAATGGCATATCTGGAAATTAAGGGACTCCCATTGCATCAAGATCCAATAAAAACATGTGAGTCAGCGGTTCATAGAATGTCATGTCGACTCCGGTCGGACAAAAGTCTCCAGCACCAAAATTAGGTGCATCACCAACATCATCAGGAAACAAATCAGGATCATCAATATCTTCATCATCGCTTGAATCACCAAGTGTTTCACCCCAGCGACCTCGTAGGTTTTCTATGTCAACACAATCAATCGGATCAATAGTTGATCTGTATGCTAACCCGTATCTGAAAGTATCGGTAGGATTCAATTCAGCCGATATCCCACTAGACAACATTGCTACAAAAGTGTTACCGAGAAGATCAATATAATAAATGTAGTCCACTCGAGATGATTCTCCAACGACATTGCTCGATGGGTTAGGAACATCATGAACCTCGGCAAATAACTCAATATATCGAATCTCCATAGAGTCGTGCTCTACAATCATCATTCTAACATCATCATCAATGTCATCAAGATTGATTGCACCATATCTGACTGGATTTTCACAGGTAAGCCACCGATAACACAAACTATGAACTTTTGCTTTAATCTTCTTTGATATTTTCTCCTTCAACTGTCGAAACGTGATATATTTTACAAATCTCAGTTTTGTAGTGTTTTCCGATTCAAACAAAACTCTGGATTCTGTTCTCTCAATTTGACCGTTGTAATACACAATCGTTATAAATCTATCTTCGCTCATTTTATCTGCATATTCGAAATTAATTTATAAATTTCAAAATCTACGTACAAAAATAATTCCAAATCTACATACCAAAAAATCGACATACCAACATGCAACATCCAACTAACAAAAATGTATCAAACATAATTATCAATTCATAAATATAAAAAAATAATAAAAAACTTATAAAGATTGCAAAAGCATCAGCCTAATTTCTTCCCTTCTCTCTTTTTATCTCTTCTTCAACCTTCACTCTTCACTTTCTATCAGTCACACTTTCATTTATAAACTACATCAACACTTTAAAAATAAATTATAACCGTTTAAAAATAAAATAAAAAATATACTTATCCTAAAAATAGATGATCAATCTATACCCTGTAAAATTATTATACTTGCATACATGCAAACCTACGTAGCATAGGTATGCATGCATGCAAGCTTACGCTGCACCATGAAGACTTTTTCAGTTGTTTGCACTAGCCAGATACTGTTTTAAGTCAGAGGATTTTGCCTCCAATTTCAACAGTGAATGATTCCAAAATCGGCAGCAAATGGGGAGACTTCTTTTGATATTTTTGGATGCTAAAGTCGAAGAAAATAGGGAAGATTTTAGTCAAAATTTATCAATTCCTATTTAAAGTCGGCTTCTAAAGCCACCGACTTCCCTTTCACTATTTAGTCTTTAATATTTTGGGAAATAAAATTACATGATAAATATTTAGGGAATTTTTTTTCTGCCATCAATATTGTCCAAAATTTTTCCCTAATATTTAAAGGTTCAGATTTTGATCATCAACGATTAAAATTTAATAAAATAAATGATATAATAGTTAACAAAAAATTATATAATTTACATATTAAATTATATAATGATACATATCATCGTCTAATTAAAAAGAATTTAAATTAATTTAATTTAATAAATTTAATTTTATCAATCAAATGGTGATACGTGACGTCACTTGATTAATGAAAAATAAATAATATGACTAAATTGACTTGTCTTTATAGTTTGTTTGTATTGTTGTTGTAAGTATTCTTTTTCTTGTTCTTATTTCTTGGGTGCACTAATTTTTCGCCTGATTTAGTAATATATGTACAAGAATTCACATTTAGTATAATTAAATTAACTCTTATGTTATTATAGGTGTAACATCATTTATCACCTATCAAATATACAAAAAATCTATTAAAATGCATTTTACTACTAAATACTTAATTTTTAAACTAAACAATTTAAAAATAATCTTCAAAAAATCATGACGTGTAAGTTCACTACAAACATTCATAGTACAATAGATTTTATTTTATTTTAAGGTTTATGATTAATTTTGTCCATGTAGTAATCTAAATCAATAATATATTTTTTAATTACATCTCTAAAATTAAAAAAAAATATTCGTTCTTTTTAATTTTATAAATTTAGCCACTTAAGCTCATGATTATATTAATCTAGTCCCTTAATTATTGTTGACTAATAAGATCGTTATTTCTGGTCGCTTTTTATTATGTTATATATTTAATTATTAAATAATTAAGTGCCGGACAATAGGAGGTTAATCCAAGAATAAAAATAATAATAATAATAATAATAAAACAATATAAAATTATTATTTAAATGAACAGTAAAAATCGAACGAAAAGATATAAATTTCGATCAACCCGAATTTGAAAATAAAATAAAACGGAATCGTGTTGAGGCCTTCCCAATTGCAGTTTCCTTAAGATAGATTTTCTACCACTCCGATGGTGCTGAGTTTATTGGTAGTCTTTCTCCCAAGATATAACAACAAGATGAACTCCAACAATAGCACGATTGCTGAGTTCCCAAACTGTTCTTGCCTTCGCCAGTCACCGAAAGAAAAAGCATGAGAGAAAAACGTTTTGAGAGATTTGAGATGTGTTTAAAACTGAGGATTCAATCTTATATTTATAGTAGAGAATTAGGGCAACAGTGAGCAATCTAAACGAATTTAAAAATTCGAAATATTAGGGATAATGCTTGATTATCTAGTATTTTAAACTGAATTAAATTCAAATTTAATACTAAAATTAGCCATTATCCCTTCATTATCCACTTAATATCTGGAGCAGTTGTAACAAACTTTTTCTAGATATTAAACAAAAATAAATTAAGGAAAAAAATATTCACAACGGGTAAAATGTTCGCAGGCCTATGAAAGGCCCGGACATTCGCGTTGCTCACGTTGTGCGGGTGCGTCCCAACCCGAATGGGATTGGATTCGCACCCCCCTGCGCGCGAGGCACAGAGTCATCTAAATTCATTCAATGACCTCTATGTGGGTAAGTGTATATAAACACTTCCCACTTCATTTATCCCACCAATGTGGGATAAGGGGGTTCTACATTCCTTATTTTATTCCAACCTTCTTACTTTGAGCATCAATTTCTCATTCATCACTCAACATTTTTGAGCATATGAGCTACCGTTGTAAAGATCTCATGAAGTAAAATAAGAATCAATAATTTCCTTATTCGAATCCTCATCTTTAAACTTCCAAAAAAATGCTTCAAAGATGGTCATTGCTCACTATTTTCCAACAATCCCCCACATGAAAAAAATTGATGTTTTTATCAAAACATTTTGGCACAATGTGGTGATAGGCTCTACGATTGATAGATGCATAGGATAGGTAGGTGTCCACCTTTGAACCTTCCCTTGTGAAAGTATATTTACTTTACTAGCTAATCAGTAGACGCGATGTCCTTGAACTGTCAGCCGTTGGTGTAAACAATGACATACTTCACACACCTATCTCTCTGACAAGAGATACAGCTCTCATGGTTATGCCCTTATGGTCGTGGACATCTCTTGGTTCTGCGAGAGTATGAAAGAACTATGCCCAATAGTCTTTTTGAAGCGGCCCCACTTCACTCTAACATAGGTGACTTATGTTGCTCGGCTCACCGAATCACACAATGGTCATTAAAAGCTTTTGCTTAACGTTTACCAAATTCTTGTCACTGTTCACATCATAGGAATGGACTTGAGGAAGGAACCCCCCACAGTGACCGCACAGGTCTATGCAATTAGGTTGTCCCTTTGAACCTAGATCTTGGGATCTCCAGTCAACTAGGTAGGGTTTTTCCTTCATATAGCATCTTTATTTTTCATGGGCTTTAGTCTCATTCCTTTAGATATTTTCTCAACTTGATCTCAATTTAACCTTTAGGTTAGTGGATCCACAATGTTATCCTTTGATTTTATCAAATCAGTAAAGCGATAACTCTATTTGAGATCAGTTGTCTAACGGTATTAAATTGATGACCCATACATCTCAAGTTACCTTTGCTCATAAAGCAACGTGCTCTACCAATAAACATTGTTAGCACTTGCTCAGGCCATTCATGAGTATCCTCCAAGACATTTTAAAGTCATTTGACTTTTTTCAGAATTGTCTGGATCTCAAACTCAGATTCTATTTTTAATCTAGTTGTAAATGTTTGTCTTGAGAAAACACATGACATAGCTTATTCCTTCGATGTGAAAATATTCACTTATATCGAAGAACCTTTATGGAATAATTCTTTACACTCTTGAGTATCTTTGAGATATCTCAAAATTTTTACAATTATTATCTAGAGTTTGACCTTGGATTAATTGTGAATTTGCTTAAACTGCTCACATTGAAAGCACTACTTTGTCTAATACAATTCATTTGGATTATATATGACATTTGCATATTCCATTTCAAAAAGTGTTGGCCCGTATTTATTTGGAGTTCTAGCTGTAACATCCCGATTTTGGGGTTAGTAGTTTGAGTGTTAGTTGGGGAAATTCGATTCGGGTCGAATCGGATCCCTAGGGTTCGTTATTCCAGGAAAATTAAAATAATATTATTTTAATCGGATAAGTAATAATTTTGTGAAATGGTTCTAAAAATATTAAAATGGTGTTTTAAAATTAAAGGAATATTATTTGATTTTTAATTTGATTTTTAATTAGGCTAATTTTTGTATTAGTGACTAAATTGTAATTTTGGGAAAGTTTTGGGGATTTAATTAGTAATTTTCGGCAATTAGGATTTTTGGTGACTAAATTGGAAAGCAAGCCATACTTAGAATCCTTAGAGGGCCATAAGCCCAACTTATTTTTAATTAATGATTTATCCACCAAAATTGTTTTTAAATTATTTTATTTTAGATGATAATTCCATTTTCTTTTGTAACTTCTCATTTTCCCATCTTTTCTCTCAAGATTTTCTCTCATTTTCTCTCCATCTTCTTCTCCAAATTTCTCCACTTACTTGCTGATTTCTTCATCATTTTCTACAACATTTACTTCATATTATTCATCCTTTCATTCTTTACAAAACCTACTCATCAATTTTGCAAAAATCGACATCTTCTTCAAGGAAATCAAGGAAGACTTTCTCATCTTTTTGGTGGATTTAATCTCAAGGTAATTTTCTGATTTTTAATCTTTTTCTAAGGTTCTTTATTGAAATTCCCAAGTATTGGCTTGCTCATCAACTATTGCTATTTTATTTTGTGTTTTTAATTCAAGATCTATGAGTTTTATGATGGATTTTGTGAAATCTTTTGAGATCTAAATTGATGCTGGATTTAGGTTGATTTAATTATGATATTAGGTCAATTAAATGATTGATTGAGTCTTGAAATGAGTTAACAATAAATTAATCCCGGAATAATGCAATCGGTGGTGATTTAAGGTGGTTTTAGGTTGTTTTAGGGGCTGTTTTAGGTGTTCTTGTGTTGCTGGAGGTATAAGGATGGTTTGGAAGTGTTTTTGGTTCATAATTGAGGTGGATTAGATGTTAGATTCATTAGGTTTTGGGCTGATATTGTTTCGGATGCGTTTCGGCTTAGTTTTTGGTCTTTTCGGCAAGGTTTTCGATAGTTTTGTGAGGGTTAAATGTGGCTGCTGTTTTGAGCATGTTGTGATGTGAATTTTCTCTACTTTTAATGTTGTAGAGGTAGTGCAAGAAGGTGCATAAGTGGCTGGTGGGTTGGCGTTGCCATCGGAGCATCGGCGAGGGCTCGTTTCGCTTGACGGTGAGTGGTTTTGGATTTAAAGTGAATCGCATTGGTTCGGTTCTGTTTTGGGGACTATGGAATAGTGTGAAAACTTTCCATAGTTCAAGAGTAAGTGTTTTAAATGATGTTGATGCATTACCTCGATTTTCGATTATTTTCGGTAATGGCATATATGTGAACAATGATTCAATATGATTTTGGAATTGCATATATTTGATTTTGAAATGATGCATGCATGTGTTAATTGCTGAAAATGCATGGTTTATTAAGGTATTCGTGGTTTATGTAAGCATGAAAAAGAATTTGGATTATGATGAGGTTATTTGCCTATGTTGATAAAGCCGTTGAGCATGATTTTTAGTTCACATGATGAACATTTAATGAGTGCATTATGAGCAGCAAGTTAACATGCATGATTGGAATTGATATTGGCTTAGTGACACTAACCTTAGATTCGAATACAAATGACATGTCATTAGGATTGAGTGCACTATAAAATAATGAGAATAATGATGATGCCTACACGTAAACAAGGGTGACTTTGTGTCCGACCGTGCGTGTAGAGTTTGCCTACACGTAAACAAGGGTGACTTTGTGTCCGATCGTGCGTGTAGAGCTTGCCTATATGTAAACAAGGGTGACTTTGTGTCCGACCGTGCATATAGTTGACCCATGCGTAAACAAGGGTGACTTTGTGTCCGACCGTGCGTAGTGGGGGTAACATGTATACAAGGGTGACTGTGTGTCCGACCGATGCATGTTGAGACAAAGTGTCTCCAATTATGGAAAAAGGAATCCGTGTATTCGGTGAACTAAAAGTTCATATTAAGTGATCACTAGAAAGCCAATATGCATATATGAAATGGAATGATTTATTTGTGCATGATACATGAAATGTTTTGACATTGTTGATAAGCATGTTTTGGTTTTACATATTTCAAATAAGCATGAAGAATGCAAGTATGACTTTATAAATGATTTTGAACTTGTTAGAGCTTCCTCACTAAGCATGTTGTGCTTAAGCTCTCTTTTTTCATACTTGCAGAGAAATAGTGATATTCGAGGCTAAGTTCAGAGCAAGGGAACCAAGGGGAAGAGTTGTCTCAATTTTTGGTATGTTTTGGCAAATAATTTGGGCTTGGCAATGTTTTAAATCAAACCCATGTGAAGTGTGTGATTTTTGCTTTAGTTAATGTTTTAATAAGCCCTATAATGTTTTGAATTGTTGATTGATGGACTATGGTGTTGTTTGGATTACTGAGACATGTACATGAATGAACGTTTTTTATTTTAATCATATTTTAGGAAGCATGCCTATAGTTTGTATGGGGTCTTGATGTTGATAATTGTGTGCTTTAAATTGTTCTTTATGTTTAGGAATTATGCATATAGTTGATGGTGATTAATGGTTGTGTCTTGAGTCGGTTGAATTCACTTGGTGTGACGGAATTTTTAAGTTCCAGGCACAAAGTTTCGAAACCTTAGGGAAGGTTTCGAAACCTTTGTCAAGTAGTTTCGAAACCTTCTAGAATGTTTTGAAACCTTGTGGGCAATTTTGATTCTGGACCCTTACTGGACGCGAAAAGTTTCGAAAACTTCGGGGAAGTTTCGAAACCTTTTACATAAAGTTTCGAAACCTCTGAGGAAGGTTTTGAAACCTTTGGCTGCCAGGAAATAAAAGTTGCTGGAAATTGCGTTTTAGTCCCGAATATCCTTCTTTGTTCAATTAGGGTATCTACAGTTGTTATGTTGAGCTGAAATTTCACATGGATGCATAATGTTGATTAAATTTCAAGATGGATAACTTAATTTTGATGAAGTCCTTATAATTTGTAAGATTTACATTTTGGTCCCTAAATTAATGAAACTTGCAATTGATGATGTTAGAATGCTCCGTTTGACTTGAGATTTACCGTAAGGGATACTTGTATGCTTAACTACACTTTGATGGAAAGAATTTTTAATTTGTCATTAGTACGTAAAAGTTTTACGTTTTAGTCCTTAATTTACTTAAGTGTTTAATCGAATGCTTGTTTGTGATCGGATTGCTTTCGTTAATGCTTTGTATGAGATCAAGACTTTTAGGAACATAACTAATTATGCATCTAGATAACAAAAAAAAATATCGGTTTCAGGGTTGTTTATCGAATCGGACCTTCGCGGGTTTGGTTCGATATTCCCCGTGTAACACATTATTGCCGGTTCCGTCTAGGTCGGGCTAAGGGGGTTACATTTGGTGGTATCAGAGCCAGGTTTACTAAAGTGTGTGTTCAGGTTTGTTAAAGTGTGTGGTTGAACTTGTTACGTTGTTAACTTGTTGAATATTTAAGCATGATGGTTGTACTTTGAGTGATGATGGTTAAAAAGGGATAACGGTTACACATTGCCAATGCCAATACATTTTCAAATGCTTCAAGTTTCCCTTGGATCTTGCCCGAATGTAAGTCTAATATATTTTGATATTATGTTTTGATTATACGTTTAAATTTGTGTTTAAAGTTTTGGAATATGCCTCTGAAACGTGAGACTTGAGCTTGTGCTAGTGTAATCACTGATGGTCAGTTTGAGGGTGAAACAACTGCTAGGGAAGAGCGATTTCCCTTCCCCTTCACTCGTAGTTGCTGCGTCCGGTTATACGGGGAGGTCAGTTTAGAAATTGAGTTTGCACCGTGCATTCAGGCTTTGACAGGTGTATTTCAGTCTGCTGAAGAGGGGTGGCTGTTGCTAACCTGACTTGGAAATAGTTAGCAAGTTAGTAGTTGAAATTGTTGGAATCAAAGATGTTATTTGTGAGTGTGAATAAATAATCATGCATAGTGTAAGAGCACATATATGTAAATATCTATAGATATTGTAGGGCATGCATGCATTCTCGAGCGTGACATTAGAAATTACATTTACATGCACTTGCACAGGCATTGATGAGGGCATATAGGGAATCATACATACATTTGTTCACACTTGCGAGTATCTCCTTTGAGGATGGAAGTGGTGTTGGGTTGGTTCTTTTTGGGTGTAGGTTTGTTAAAAAAAATTGTTGAAAAGGCTTTCTTTTGGTCATGAGCTTGTTGTGTTGTGGGCAAGTTACCCTTTTGGATAGGGAATAGTCTTGGATGAGGAATGGGTCTTTTGGGCTCAGAGTTGCGAATATTTGAAACCGAGGGGGTACCCTGAGTTATGGTTAGTTTTGAGTTGGTCATTAAAAAATGTAAGGCTGAGTTTTGCAAATTCTCTCCAGTTAAAGTTTGGAGGTTGTGTGATGTAATACTGTTTGGTGTTTTGTTTTCTTAAAGAGTGTGGATTTGTTTTAAAAGAAAAGGGATATGTTTATCGTAATGGTTAGTGGAAAAAAAACTACATGGAGTCTTCTGTTGTATGGTCTAACGTGTGGTTAGGTTAATGGTTGTGACCGATCGGGTGTTTTGCCTTGAGGAGTATTGGGTCAAGTCTTGATGAAAGAATACAATAACATGTATATTAGTATGGGAGTTGTGGTATCATGGGTTTGAATCATGGTTTTGTTGTGACCTTGTGAGGTTTTAGTTGTGCCGTAAAGGTCGAAAGTGCACATATTGTGTGTATAAGGATTTAAGTTGGGTTTACCTCGGCTAAAGTTAGATTGTGATGGTGTTTGAGTTGTGTGACGAGGACCGCTGGACAGTTTATAACCTATATCCGTTACTTGGTCTTTTGGGCTCGCTTTTATTGAAAGTGTAGTGAGAGTTATGTCCAGTGGGTTCATGTTAGTGGATGATTCATCAGTGTGGTTACAACCTTGGTAAGGCTATAAAATAAGAGGTGTTGGGGTGAGTGGAAGGAAGAGTTCGACAAGTTTGGATTTTGTTGTGGTATAGGTGGGATAAGAGTTGACTTTATCAGTGAGTTAAGGTTGGGGAAGAGTTTTGAGTTGGGTGTCAAGGTAGTTAGCGATACGCGAACCTCGAAGTTTGAGGTGTGTTGTTGTGTTTGTTGTGGTGGCTTAAGCTTGAGTTGGAGGTACTAACTTTGAGATGAGTACGATGTTGGGTGTCGACACAAAGGTGGTAGGCTCCTGGTGTTGCATGTTTTGTTCAATGTTAGCTATCGTGGGTGGCTTGGCTTGTGTAAGGATGTCTGTGAAGGGTGCTTGTTTAGTGGGATGGACCAGGATTGCTGTGGAGTTACGAGAAAAGTTGTTTGGGTTAAATCTATGTGAGAGTCCTGGTAAAATAGTGGAGCTATGAGTCGGACTCTGACTTAGTTAAGTTGATCGGAGGTAAGACGTGATTAGATGTTTGGTAAGGGTCTAGCTGAGGGTGTGTTTGGCAAGGTTAAGTTTTTGTGTAAAGAACCTTTTAGGTTATCTGAGTCGCATGGTTGTTTCGAAGGTTGCCGAGTTGGAGTGGTGTCTTGATAAGGGAATGTGGTAATCTTTTCTATGCGTTTGGTGGTACGGTGTTGTAATAGAAGTTAGGAGCAAGTGTTTTTGAGTGGGCTTGTTGTGGATATGGTTGAGTTATGGGTGGTTATTTGTCCTACTAGTAAGTTGGGAAGAATCATCATGAGTTTGGTAGTAAAATTTTGAGGGTGAGATGAGGTTTTCTAGGTGTGGCTGGAATAATCGTTTATTTGAGTACGGTTCTCTTGGAGTCCTAAGTCCCAATGGTTGGGTTGGATATGTTGTATGTTCTAGCATGTTTAGATTCGAGGTTTTTGGGAACAACATTGGCTTTCGATTGAGTATTGGGTTTTGTTATCCATAGGTGGAGGGATGGTATGCTGGGACTATGTCTCTTAATGAGGGTGTTGCCATCGATGGAGTTTGCTTGAGACCATGTTTAGCGGTTTTATGTTAAGCTAGTATGAGGCTTGTTGGTTGAGCTTCGTTGTGTGGACCGTAGGCTGATGGAAGGTTTATATGGTTACCTTGTATGAATGAGGATGTTGAAAAGAGGGTTAGTTCGACTATGTGGTATGGAAACTGTTGTGGTTGCTAAGAGTTGAGTATCGATCTAAAAAAAAGAGTTCTCTTTTGAGTTATGTTTTCTGTGAAAGATGAAGTACTGTGGTGGTTTGTGCGTTGTTGCTTCAATGTGAGGGACGAATTTGTTGTTTGTCCGAAGAGGGTAAATGTTTGATTGTCTATTGAGTATCATCCGGGAAAAGCTAACATGGTAACTGATGCTTTGAGTCGTAAGACAACGGTGGAGTTAAGGGCTATGTTTGCTAAGTGGAATATTTCAACGGAGGAAAAAAATGGTTTTATGACGGAGTCGTAGGTAAAATCTGTTTTTGATAGAAATGATAAAGGTGAAACAGTTAGAGGATGAGGCTTTGGTGCCTTTTGTGGAAGATATTCCTGAAGGCAGACCGACCGAATATCATTTTGATGATGATGAGGTGTTATGTTTTAGAGGCCAGATTGTGGTGCCGGATGATGTTGAGTTGAGGCAAGCTATCTTGACAGAGGCTCACGCTAGTTCGTTTGTTATGCATCCGGGTAGTGTGAAGATGTACAGGGATCTCAAGAGTGTGTAGTTTTGGGTTGGTTTGAAGAAGGATGTGACGGAGTTTGTGTTCCGATGTATGGTGTGTCAGCGAGTAAAAGCTGAACATCAGTTCCCTGCAGGCTTGTTGCAACCGGTTCAAGTTCCGGAGTGGAAGTGGGAGAGAGTGACTATGGATTTTGTGACGGGGTTACCCTTGACACCGTCCAAAAAGGATTCTATATGGGTGATTGATGATAGGTTTACGAAGTGTGCACATTTTATTGTCGTGCATACGACGTATTCTATGGATAAGTTAGCGGGGTTGTATGTTTCAGAGGTGGTGAAGTTGCATGGTGTGCCTAAGTCGATCATATCGGATAGAGATCCGTGTTTTACTTCTATGTTTTGGAAGGGTCTGCAAGTTGCTCTGGGTACGAGGCTTAGCTTTAATACAGCTTATCATCCATAGACGGATGGTCAGTCTGAACGTGTTATCCAGACTTTGGAGGATATGGTGAGATGTTGCATCATTGAGTTTCAAGGTTCATGGGAGAAGCAATTGCCTTTTGCGGAGTTTACTTACAATAATAGTTATCAGGCAAGTATACAGATGACACCGTTTGAGGCTTTATATGGGTGTAGGTGTCGTACACCTTTGTGTTGGAAGGAGGTTGGACAAAAGTTTGTTTCTTTACCTCAAGTGTTGAAAGATACGAATGAGAAGGTTAAGCTTATTTGTGCTTAGCTCAAGGAGGCTTCAGATAGACAGAAGTCTTATGCCGATTTGAAGCATAGGGAGACAGAGTATGATGTCGGGGACAAAGTGTTTCTAAAAGTTTCGTCGTGGAAGAAAGTGATGAGGTTTGGACGTAAGGGTAAGTTGAGTCCTCGTTTCATTGGGCCGTATGAGGTGTTGGAGCGTGTTGGTCCTGTTGCTTATCGGTTGAGGTTGCCGGAAGAGTTGAGTAGGATGCATGATGTTTTTCATGTATCGATGCTTCGCAAGTATAGATCGGATCCTTCCCATGTTGTTCCGGTTGAGGAGATTGAGTTAAGAGCGGATATGAGTTATGAGGAAGAACCGGTGAAGATTTTAGATGTGGATACAAAGGTTCTTCGAGGGAAGACCATAGATTTGGTTAAAGTGATTTGGAGACACCGAGGTGTTGAAGAGGCAACTTGGGAGACAAGGAAAAGTATGGAGGAGCAGTTTCCTCACTTGTTTGCTTCAGGTAAGAATTTCGAGGACGAAATTTTCTTAAGAGGGGGAGAGTTGTAACATCCCGGTTTTGGGGTTAGTAGTTTGAGTGCTAGTTGGCGAAATTCGATTCGGGTCGAATCGGATCCCTAGGGTTCGTTATTCTGGGAAAATTAAAATAATATTATTTTAATCGGATAAGTAATAATTTTGTGAAATGGTTCTAAAAATATTAAAATGGTGTTTTAAAATTAAAGGAATATTATTTGAATTTTAATTTGATTTTTAATTAGGCTAATTTTTGTACTAGTGACTAAATTGTAATTTTGGGAAAGTTTTGGGGATTTAATTAGTAATTTTCGGTAATTAGGATTTTTGGTGACTAAATTGGAAAGCAAGCCATACTTAGAATCCTTAGAGGGCCATAAACCCAATTTATTTTTAATTAATGATTTATCCACCAAAATTGTTTTTAAATTGCTTTATTTTAGATGATAATTCCATTTTCTTTTGTAACTTCTCATTTTCCCATCTTTTCTCTCTAGATTTTCTCTCCATCTTCTTCTCCAAATTTCTCCAATTACTTGCTGATTTCTTCATCATTTTCTACAACATTTACTTTATTTTATTCATCCTTTCATTCTTTACAAAACCTACTCATCAATTTTGCAAAAATCAACATCTTCTTCAAGGAAATCAAGGAAGACTTTCTCATCTTTTTGGTGGATTTAATCTCAAGGTAATATTCTGATTTTTAATCTTTTTCTAAGGTTCTTTATTGAAATTCCCAAGTATTGGCTTGCTCATCAACTATTGCTATTTTATTTTGTGTTTTTAATTCAAGATCTATGAGTTTTATGATGGATTTTGTGAAATCTTTTGAGATCTAAATTGATGCTGGATTTAGGTTGATTTAATTATGATATTAGGTCAATTAAATGATTGATTGAGTCTTGAAATGAGTTAACAATAAATTAATCCCGAAATAATGCAATCGGTGGTGTTTTAAGGTGGTTTTAGGTTGTTTTAGGGGCTGTTTTAGGTGTTCTTGTGTTGCTGGAGGTATAAGGATGGTTTGGAAGTGTTTTTGGTTCATAATTGAGGTGGATTAGATGTTAGATTCATTAGGTTTTGGGCTGATGTTGTTTCGGATGCGTTTCGGCTTAGTTTTCGGTCTTTTCGGTAAGGTTTTCGATAGTTTTGTGAGGGTTAAATGTGGCTGCTGTTTTGAGCATGTTGTGATGTGAATTTTCTCTACTTTTAATGTTGTAGAGGTAGTGCAAGAAGGTGCATAAGTGGCTGGTGCGTTGGCGTTGCCATCGGAGCATCGGCGAGGGCTCGTTTCGCTTGTCGGTGAGTGGTTTTGGATTTAAAGTGAACCGCATTGGTTCGGTTCTGTTTTGGGGACTATGGAATAGTGTGAAAACTTTCCATAGTTCAAGAGTAAGTGTTTTAAATGATGTTGATGCATTACCTCGATTTTCGGTTATTTTCGGTAATGGCATATATGTGAACAATGATTCAATATGATTTTGGAATTGCATATATTTGATTTTGAAATGATGCATGCATGTGTTAATTGCTGAAAATGCATGGTTTATTAAGGTATTCTTGGTTTATGTAAGCATGAAAAAGAATTTGGATTATGATGAGGTTATTTGCCTATGTTGATAAAGCCGTTGAGCATGATTTTTAGTTCACATGATGAACATTTAATGAGTGCATTATGAGCAGCAAGTTAACATGCATGATTGGAATTGATATTGGCTTAGTGACACTAACCTTAGATTCGAATACAAATGACATGTCATTAGGATTGAGTGCACTATAAAATAATGAGAATAATGATGATGCCTACACGTAAACAAGGGTGACTTTGTGTCCGACCGTGCGTGTAGAGTTTGCCTACACGTAAACAAGGGTGACTTTGTGTCCGACCGTGCGTGTAGAGCTTGCCTATATGTAAACAAGGGTGACTTTGTGTCCGACCGTGCATATAGTTGACCCATGCGTAAACAAGGGTGACTTTGTGTCCGACCGTGCGTAGTGGGGGTAACATGTATACAAGGGTGACTGTGTGTCCGACCGATGCATGTTGAGACAAAGTGTCTCCAATTATGGAAAAAGGAATCCGTGTATTCGGTGAACTAAAAGTTCATATTAAGTGATCACTAGAAAGCCAATATGCATATATGAAATGGAATGATTTATTTGTGCATGATACATGAAATGTTTTGACATTGTTGATAAGCATGTTTTGGTTTTACATATTTCAAATAAGCATGAAGAATGCAAGTATGACTTTATAAATGATTTTGAACTTGTTAGAGCTTCCTCACTAAGCATGTTGTGCTTAAGCTCTCTTTTTTCATACTTGCAGAGAAATAGTGATATTCGAGGCTAAGTTCAGAGCAAGGGAACCAAGGGGAAGAGTTGTCTCAATTTTTGGTATGTTTTGGCAAATAATTTGGGCTTGGCAATGTTTTAAATCAAACCCATGTGAAGTGTGTGATTTTTGCTTTAGTTAATGTTTTAATAAGCCCTATAATGTTTTGAATTGTTGATTGATGGACTATGGTGTTGTTTGGATTACTGAGACATGTACATGAATGAACGTTTTTTATTTTAATCATATTTTAGGAAGCATGCCTATAGTTTGTATGGGGTCTTGATGTTGATAATTGTGTGCTTTAAATTGTTCTTTATGTTTAGGAATTATGCATATAGTTGATGGTGATTAATGGTTGTGTCTTGAGTCGGTTGAGTTCACTTGGTGTGACGGAATTTTTAGGTTCCAGGCACAAAGTTTCGAAACCTTAGGGAAGGTTTCGAAACCTTTGTCAAGTAGTTTCGAAACCTTCTAGAATGTTTTGAAACCTTGTGGGCAATTTTGATTCTGGACCCTTACTAGACGCGAAAAGTTTTAAAGCCTTCGGGGATGTTTCGAAACCTTTTACATA
The DNA here is from genome assembly GCA_035048815.1 of Abelmoschus esculentus. Lineage (NCBI taxonomy): Eukaryota > Viridiplantae > Streptophyta > Magnoliopsida > Malvales > Malvaceae > Abelmoschus > Abelmoschus esculentus. Next base: position 8,756,322 of record JAUCBN010000002.1, on the reverse strand, counting down.
AAGTTTCGAAACCTCTGAGGAAAGTTTCGAAACCTTTGGCTGCTAGGAAATGGAAGTTACTTGAAATTGCGTTTTAGTCCCGAATATCCTTCTTTGTTCAATTAGGGTATTTACAGATGTTATTTTGAGCTGAAATTTCACATGGATGCATAAAGTTGATTAAATTTCTAGATGGATAACTTAATTTTGACGAAGTCCTTATAATTTGTAAGATTTACATTTTGGTCCCTAGATTAATGAAACTTGCAATTGATGATGTTAGAATGCTTCGTTTTACTTGATATTTACCGTAAGGAATACTTGTATGCTTAATTACACTTTGATGGAAAGAATTTTTAATTTGTCATTAGTACGTAAAAGTTTTACGTTTTAGTCCTTAATTTACTTAAGTGTTTAATCGAATGCTTGTATGTGATCGGATTGCTTTCGTTAATGCTTTGTATGAGATCAAGACTTTTAGGAACATAATTAATTATGCATCTAGATAACAAAAAAAAATATCGGTTTCAGGGTTGTTTATCGAATCGGACCTTCGCGGGTTTGGTTCGATATTCCCCGTGTAAAACATTAGTGTCGGTTCCGTCTAGGCCAGGCTAAGGGGGTTACACTAACCGGATCGGAAACATCCTAGCCAAACTTCTTTTCCCATATAGTGCGACTTTGTCAATATGAGATCTTCAATTGATTGTTTAATTTGGATACCCAGAATCAAATCTATCAATCTCATATTTTCTGTATCAATCTTGAATTGACAAGTCTTTGGTATATTTACCATTTCATTGTACGTCATCAACATAGGACCATATATCCTAGTCTGTCTGACATACAAACATTTGTCACACTTACTTGTCATCATGACAATATCTTTATTTCAACCGTTTGTCGAATATGTAGACTATTTTTCATATCCATAGTTCGTTTTACGAAACTTGAATCAACTTCTCTAGGAAGTGCATTTAAAGAATGAGTCATTCTTTAGTATCATATTTTCTACAAAAATTGATATTCGTTGCTATGTTTCACATAACCAATACAGTCCACTTATTTTTATTTTCTTTGGTAATGAAATATTACCTTGGTGTGACACCCCCACATTTTTATGTAGTTGTAGGAAGGTTTCATTTCCTTTCATAACTCATATGGTGTCTTGCACTTAGTTGATAGAACAACTCTCTCACATGTTAGGCACATTCTAAAGATTTAATTATTTTAGAGGTTATCTTCAAAATCATTGTACCTTTGGATGTTGCCACATTACTCACATAGAGTTTCTCCTCAAATTAATCAATTTGGGTTTCAACATCTTTCTTATAAGGAATAATTTCCTTATATCAACTTGGCTTTTAAGCAAAACTAAATTGTTCTATCATGAAGGTAATAAATTTCCTTCAAACAATTGTTCGTTATATCAATTATTATGACAAAAAATTTATCATAATATTGATTTCATTTGGATGTAATCCAAAAGACTTATTTCATATCTCATAACAATTGAAGCATTTCCTCATGAAATTTAGCTTCTTGATATACACCGCCTAATTTGTGGTTTGAAATCATTTTTGACTTTCAATATATTTACTCTAGCAATATTTTCATAATAATATTTGCTTAGTTAAAGATGATAACAATTTTTACCGCATCCTCTCTAGCATTAGGAGGATCTTCTTTTGATCAAGTTCATCATGATCAAATATACAACATCTTTGTTGTCACATTTTGAAATTCTTTCTCATGAATTTCACTGATTGTGTAACATAGTCACAATCAAAATATTATAAATTTGTTAATAAAAAATTTAGTCAAAGACTAAAAATCAGAAACAAAATTATAATTTCCAACTTTTGTTTGATGGTAGGGTTTTAATAAACTATAACCTTAAAACAAAAGTTTACACGGTTTTAATAGAAAGAATAATAATAAACAGTGCACCAGGTAGGTAACTTATGATAAGAGAGGTGGTGCACTAGACACACTTAAGAACCAAATCTTTTCAAAGAACCAATCCTAGACATACACTTTTAATATTTCTTTCACTTACCCGTTTATGGAAGTTCTTAAAATTATTCAAGTATGAGTGATCAATTAAATCACTACCTTTGATTCACTATAATTTATAATCAATATCTTCCATTTACATTCCAATGACCCTCACAATTCTTAAGTCAATTTTAAACATTGTGTATTTCATAACATACATCAAAAAAGGCTTTAAGAAATTTGACATAGAGAACCACTTTCTTCTATGCTTTGATTCAAGACCATAGCCGAATCAACGTTGTAGAATTAGTAACCAATGTTACTTCTACTAACAAATTCTATTAAAACAAATTTGTTCACATTATTTGAAAAAGAAGATAAAGTAAATCTGTTATAACAGCAAGAATTAAATTCCTGAAAACAAATTTATTTATTGTATCTCAATTTCCAAAATAAATTCACTGATTTATTTCTAAATTAGAATCATGAAAGATTCTCAAGAAAATAAATCTGATAATTTATTTTTCCTTCAAAAATTAGAATCAACACAAGATTCTATCAAAGAAATAAATTCACTGATTTATTTCTCTTAAATATTGGGAATAGTGGCACTAAAACCCAAAGCAACTTAATTCTTCAAAATGAATTAATCCTTTGATTTAAATTTCTTTGATTGTTGTTTGGAAGATCAATTAAATCCGTTAAAACGGTAAGAAATAATTCCCAAAATGAATTATTTACGAGATCTTTGTTTCCAAACCAATCAAGACATTCTTTGTGTTTACACTTTTTCAAGGAAAATTATTAATTAAAATAATAATCCAAAGTGTTTTCAAACACAAATAATAACTATCTCAATAATTATTATTTCACATAAAAGGATATTCCTTTTCATGTCATATTCAACATTAAGGTCAATATTATTTTGAAAGAAATAAAATTGCCTTGATCATAATAATATCTAAATATTATTATCGAATTAATATCATAGTTTATGATATTAAAATTATCATAAATACATGCACACATGTATTATATCATTAAGGAATATTACCTTAATAAAATATTCACTTATATGGTATTATCACAAAATACATAAAACTCATTTAAGGAATCCGTGATTACCTTAAATTTATATATATATGGTTTTAATATTATCATATTTCATATCAAATAAGTAATTTCATCATATATTGAATAAATGCTTTATTTGATCAATAGATAATAATGTCTAAAGTCAAACCTTTATTCCCATGAATAAGGTTTTATCAATACATGCAATCATGTATTCGCATAAGGCAAAAATTGAATTTGTTATATCCATTGTTTCTCTTTTAATAACGGAAACAAACCCAGAATTAATTATAATTCCAATAAATCGAAAATTAAATTTTAGTTTATTTGATTTTTGATATTTCACAAAATCCGTAACCACGGTTACTTTTATGACAATTTCTGTTGAACAGATTTGACCCAATTTGAGATTTTAGCAAACCCGTTTAAGAACGGTAGGATAATTCCTAAAACAAATTGTTTGGTTTCTCATTTTTATTTTGAAGAATAAATTCACCAAATTCGATTTAATCGTCCGAATATTCTGTTCACCACTATAAAATTTCTCAAAAGAAATCGTTAATAAGGAACCACAAATAATTATCACATCTAATAATTACCATAATTAACAAAAAAAAAATATGATATATAATATACCATATTCATATCAACTTTAATATTTAATATTAAAGATAAACAATATATATTTAAAGAATATTTAAATATTACCTTTTCAATGTTCAAAAGGTTTTAAACCTTATAGGATCACCGATTCCTTCGCAAGTGTAAAAACACTAGAACACAAAGCCATGATTACCTTGGTAATTAAGACGTGAAGGAGTAAAAAACGGCACTAATAGCCAATGCAATCGCAGGATCAACTTTGTTTCCCCTTGAATTGCATAATCGGTGAAACCGTTGAGCTTCGGCGGTGATATTGCTTCAATAGCAATAATCGGTTCGATCTGTTCATGAATTGATTTTTGGATTAAACAATCGAATCTGTCTTAAGATTGTTGGACAATAGGAGATTAATCCAAGAATAAAAATAATAATAATAAAATAATATAAAATTATTATTTAAATGAACAATAAAAATCGAACGAAAAGAAATAAATTTTGATCAACCCGAATTTGAAAATAATAAAATGGAATCGTGTTGAGGCCTGCCCAATCGCAGTTTCTTAAGACAGATTTTCTGTCACTCTGATGGTGCTGAGTTTATTGGTAGTTTGTCTCGCAAGATACAACAACAAGAGGAACTCTAACAATAGCATTGTTGCTGAGTTCCCGAACTGTTCTTACCTTCGCCAGTCACCGAACTGTTCTTGTCTTCGCCATTATCCCTCCATTATCCACTTAATATCTGGAGCAGTTGTAACAAGCTTTTTTTAGATATTAAACAAAAATAAATTAAGGAAAAAATATTCACAACGGGTAAAACGTTCACAAACCCATGTCATGCGGGTAAACCCCAAACTAAATAAAATTGAATTTACACCCTCCCGCACACAAGGCACAAAGTCATCTAAAATCATTCAATAACCTTTACGTGGGTAAGTGTATATAAACACTTCCCACTTCATTTATCCTACCAATGTGGGATAAGGGGTTCTATATTCCTTATTTTATTCCAACCTTCTTACTTTGAGCATTAATTTCTCATTTATCACTCAACAATTTTGAGCATATGAGCTACCGTTGTAAAGATCTCACGGAGTAGAATAAGAATCAATAATTTTCTTATTCGAATCCTCATCTTTACACTTTCAAAAAATGCTTCAAAGATAGTCATTGCTCACTATTTTCCAACATTAATATCTTTTGAGTTAGCATGTTTATAAGTCATTTTCTTCAATAAAATAATTTCTTCTAATAAAATGGCGATGAGTCAATTTTAATTATGTGACACTAAATTTGATGTAGTTTTTTCTTTCAAAAAGTTATAATTTAAAAATAAATAAATATTTATAAAATTCTTTATTCGTATTATCATGTCGTTAAAAGTTACTACTCGTCGTCGTCATCATTAACATGGTAAAATAGATATAAATTAACAACTATTATAGAAGTAGATAACGATTATATTTACATAATTTAATGACTCTTTCTAACAATAACAATTAAATAACAAAATTAAAATAATTTAGAAATTTGAAAACTAAATTTATAAAATTGAAAAAAGTGAAACAACAATATTGTTTTTTAAGACTACAAGGACGGAACAAGTAAAACTAAGAAATAAACAATATTATATTGAGATGGGATCAAGGACAAAATTACTTTTAAAGTAATAACCGTCTAATTATAAATTCAATTAGATCTTTAATAAAAATAGATGATATGATAATTAATAAAAATTTATATAATTTACATATTAAATTATATAATGGTACTAAAATTTATATAATTTACATATTAAATTATATAATGATATGTATCACCGTCTAATTATATATATAAAAAAAACATAAACCCTCAAGATCCACTTTTTCCACCATCATCTTCAACAAGCCATTCTTCTTCATTTATTTCATGGCTCTGTCCATCATCTTTGTTTATTCCAAAATGACAACTTTAACAACTTACTTACACCATGTGATAATCTATAAGGTCATGCCTTCTTCATTTGCTTTGTTTTTTTTTTATTTTGCATTATTTTCGAATCTGTTGTATTTCTCTTCAAATTCTTTTAAAAAATAATTCATCATTTTGAACTTTTGGTTTGACTAAACCATCTTTCTCAAGGTTTGGCCATTGACTAAAAATTCTAATGAAACTAAATTTAGAGAAAGATAACAAATTTTAAAATTTAATGGAATATGAAAATAAAGAACCTAAACACAGAAAAAGAATGAACAAATGCAACAATTCCGTTTAATATTATGGGATAAAAAAATATTTTCCAATATATTGAAATTGAGAAATTATTTTTTAAATATATAGATTTTTCTACAGTGTTTTTAAAGTCGGAATCAATTGGTTCTGTTTTTCAACAGTGAGTGACATGTGTCACTTTCTTGGACCATTTGATACTGTTTAAAGACGAAACGAGATGATTCCGACATCAAATATTGACAAGGATCACATAGCAACTAAAACTTTAAAACTTCAAATACTATTTAAAGTCGGATTCACTTAGTGCCGACTTTAATTAACACTATTTGAAAATGGAGTCTCCTAATACTAAATTTAATTCTATTATAAAATATATAATATTTTAAAAACTAATTTCCAAAAAAATTAAAATACAATATTTCTGACAATTCTCTCAACAAACCATTGCTCAATAAAAAAAAATAGAACCCCTAAATATACAGATAAGCTGTAGATCTAATCCAAAACAATGTCAATTTTAAAATTGAAAACAATAGAACCTAATTATGTGAAGATGCAGCTGAAAGGAGGCACTGATGATGATGTAGTTGAAGAGAAAGAGCTTGTGGGTGTGGGTACAGCGGCGTAACGTACCAATTTTTATGGATTAATTCTATTTTTAATCCTTCAAAGTTTTAAAACTATTAAAATTAAGTATTGGCCTTTCTCGAAGAAGATTTTATTTAATTTTTTAAGATTCTATCGTTTTGAAGTTGATGAAATTTAGTTTTATCAAAAATTTTGGTCTAATTATTTTTTTAAGATTTTAAAATCTTAATCTTTATTTTAAGATTATTTTTAAAGGATTATTAATTTGAAGGATAAAAGAACTTGATCTTCTCATAATTTTATTCTCATTTCGATCCCTCCCATAATTTTATACTAATTCTGCCCTTATGTGAATATGTATGGATTGAAGGATGATGTTACAAAGTATAGACAAAAATGAACTAATAGTTCAATTGTAGGCGATTGCTTTTCATATAGTTGGTATTAGGATTATATTCGTGATTTGAGGTAAGAGTAAAATACAAATATTTAAAATAAGGATAAATTTGAAAATAAATTATTTAAAATATATATATATATATAAAGATAAAAAAATCAGATTGGATGATCTCAACTCTTAACTATCTTAATTTTATCTTTTTATTTGTTTTATTTGCTTTTCACCAACCAAGTAGTGATAAATATACCAAATAGATATAATATGTAAGTAACAACGACTAAATATATAATTATATATATTACTGTCATGTCATCTCTTCTATTAAATTTTAATGTTTGATGGTTAAAATATAAGCACTTTAAAAACTAAAAGATCTGATTGACAAATTTATTAGTTCTATGGTCAAAATAAAAATGACCTTATAATTGAGTGGTCAACCGAATGAAAGAAACCTTGAATTCGACAATTATTTACCCGACTCGTACTATGGGTTAGATTTTTTAATGCTTTTTAGGGTTCAAGTCAAATCGAGTTAAAATAAAAATAATCGAGTTTGGGTAAAATCGATTTTAATGGTGAAACCCCAATCTGATATATTTATACATATTTATATATATTTTTATATATTATATTTACAATTTTTATTAAATTTTTTAGATTAGATTGAATTTAATCAGATTTTTTTATTAAAATACCAAGATCAAATTAAAATCAAAATATTTTTATTATAATAGATCAAATAAAATATTAAAATCAAATTGAGTCAAATGGAATTAAAATTTGAATCGGGTTCAGAACGAGTTTTTCACTGCCCAAGCCATTCCATCCCTAATTGTAAATGGGGATATTTTGGGGGCCTGATGCCCTTAAACATTGTTGAAGCCGAAGGGCTTACGCTTTTAAGCACGAACAACACAAAGCCCATCTCAGCCATCGTCACACCTTTACATGACGTGTCCTGATCCCATTGCTCAACCTGCGTAGACTTGTGTCATCTTCACCAGCTCTGCATACATCTTTTTCCTCTTCTTTGCAGGCACAAATTGTTATTCAGGATTTGACAAAAGTTCTTCAGGAAGAAAAACGAAATATGAGATTGTTTGTTAGTTTGGTAGCAGTTTTTTATATATTTGGCAGCGATGTCTTGGCCGATCAGATTTTCCCATCTCAAGTAGGTAAGCCCATTTTTCATAATTAATCTAATTATGTTTTTTTAGTTCTGGGTTTTCTTTGGTTCTCTTTAATTTTTGTTTTTCATGCGCGAAACAAAGAAGATTCGAGCTCATGAGACCTTATGGAGGAACTTCAAATATCTGTTCCCATTGATTTTGTTCTTTTAGATGTATGGATGTTTCCTTGATTGTAAGAAATGCTACTTGTTTATTGTTAATTAGTGCTTTAGTGATGAAATCAGCACCGAATAACTGTTGGGGAGTTATAGTATAAATTTAGGGTTTGGAATTATAAAATTTAAGAAGGTGCTAACTTAGATCACCGATAGAAAATACAAAGATAATAACATGAAAATTTGAAATTTTCAGGGGTGTGACCACCCCCTAGCACCCCGTTCTATATATTTCAATGGTAAGAACTGGGTTTTTTTGTTGTTTTGGGATTTGATTCAATGAATTGTTGTAATCAAATGAGGGCAAACATTAGATTTCAGCCTGTTCTTTGGTAGCCTGAGATTTATGCCTAATTTAGTTCTTGGGCTTCTTGGGCAACAGTATGATGACAATTGAATTTAGTTTTTTTACTTGTGTATGCCGACTACATTCAGCAGATGTTGTTTTAATGGAGTTACGAATAAGTGTTGAAACTGACTATTTATTCATGAAATCAATGTTATGCTAAGAAATGGTTGTTTGATAAAATCGGACGTTATGGATCATAGCTGACATGCATGGTAAACCTCTGGTAATTGTCTTGTGTTCTTGTAGCTTTGAGTCTTTGGGTCAGTGGAAGACTACCGGTTCGTAAATATTGAAGGGTTAACTTGAAAACCTAGTAAACCAGAGTGCAGGGTCTTCACTTACCCTGACCATCATTAGAAAGATTTTTTAGTTGTTGCAACCAATTCAGTCTTCTTATGCGATGTTATCATACACAGATTTTCCATCTAGCTATATTGCAACTGATTTATTGGCTGTGTCTAGTACATTTTTTGAATAAAAAGCATTTGCAATATCGGTTCTTCTGCTTTCAAGTTTTTCTTGTTTTCTGATGCTTTTCTAATTCTGTACTGATAAACAGCTGGTACGCTTGGCCGAACCCGTGAACCAAAATACAAGATTGAGTTCCATTCTGAAGACTCTCCCTACCATCCGGTAAACAAGAGTGTAATTTAAACACTTTTTGCTCTTCAATCCTTGGTTTGATGAAATCTAGATGAACACATTGTTTCTAATTTCGTGCTTACACTTTGCATTCTATCTTAGTTGCTGATTTTACAATTCACACATTTACAGTATTAGTTTATCCTTCTCTACCTTCAATAAGGAAAATTTTCGCTCTCTTTTTGCAAATCTATCTCATGAAGAGTTGCTTTAAACATGAAAAGGGAATTTAAGTTTGATCTCTTCCTTTTAGTATCTTACTGCATGATGGATTTGTATAATGATTTCCGTATGAGATGGTATCTTTTATGAGTTATGAGGCATCATCTGAATGTTCACCTGGGCTTTATGTAGAATAATGGACCTAAAACCAATGGTAATAGGTGGAGGGTCCTGTTTTATTATAAGACCACTGAAACACAATATTTAGCAGATGTAGAATAACACAATACTTTTTCTTCACCACTGCAAATTTCCTTGAGTAAAATTTATGATTGTAAATTCTTTTACGTGTACACCACCTTAGTGTAAGAAGGAACTTTTATGTAACAGTCACGCTCTTATTATTTGAAGCTTATATTTGTTTTTCATACTAATGAGTTCAAATATACTGGTATACTTTTGATATAGCAGCACACTTGAGCGTAATGATTCATTTTATATGTTCAAATGCTTGAGAAAGTTTGTTTTTAGAAATTGGAGAGAATGTGTTCAAACTCTGAGTAGATTGCTACTTTGTGCTCTTTCTATGAAAGATGGTTACAATGGTATAAGAACAATGAAAATTTTCACTTCTTAATCTTGTCATAACTTTCCATGTGCATATAGCTTTAATGACCTGATATTATGATGCCTGGAAAATTTTGTAGTACGATGATCAAGAGTCTGTTCTTATGCCTAAAAAAGATGGGAAGAATTTTTTATGTTTCTTGCCTAAGGTGGAGAAAGCAAAGACCCTAAAGCCAGTAACTCAGCAGAACACTAGTAGCATGATTGTGGAGTCTGAGAGACGGATTAAACTGAAGACACCTGATGAACTGCTGGAAGTACTGAAAGATCAATGCTTTGTCAGTGTGAGCACCTGGTTCCTACACACCCTTTGTTTGGCGTTCCCGATATTGAATTGATGATGTTGCCATTGGACATTAATGCAAAGAACTAAAAAGGCTTTGTTCTTCCTTGGATTTATGTGCCACTTAACTCATATCGTGAGCTCTTTTTTTTTTCATGCAGCAAGAGGGATGGTGGTCTTATGAATTTTGCTATCAAAAGCAGTTGCGACAAGTACATCTGGAAGATGAAAAGGTATACATTTTTTTATTCAATTTAAGGTGCTCATTTTTATTCAACCATATTGCGCCATCTTTTTGATCTGAGTAGTAGTTTATATAATAGGTGGTGGTAAATGCAGTAAGCTCCCCCAGCAGTTTTTGTAATTTTTTAATGTACATTTTCTAAGATTTTGGAATTCTTGCAGGTGGTTCAGGAATTTGTCTTGGGTGTATATGATGAAGAGGCCACTGCTGCTTTCAACCAGAATCTCTCAGACATCTCCACTTTAAAAGATCCTCGCTCAAACGATGCATCGCAAAGGTGAGACCTCATATGATTTAAAATTTAGGTTGGACCTAAACTTTGTGATCTTTATTATAGTTATTTAACTTTTACCAAAACAATAAGTTCCAAGCGGTGAAAAGTACAAGATTATAATGGATTAAAAGAAGGAAAAGAAAGAAAAAGACTATATCATGATGCCATGTCTCGTGCAGGTATCATGCTCATCAATATACGAATGGAACCTTATGTGATCTGACTAATCAGCCCCGAGAAACCGAGGTATGAAGCAATAAAGTTACAGTATTGTGCTATGATTTTTAGATCTCCTCTTGAGGGAAAAATTTTCGTTCTCATGTTTTTATGCTTTGTTATTTCGGTTTGTAGGTGAGATTTGTCTGCTCAGAGCCTAGAACAATGATTAGTTCAATTACAGAGCTATCCACATGCAGATATGCACTTACTATTCAAAGTCCCATGCTATGCAAACATCCGTGAGTCTCCCCTCTCTGTGCTCCAAATCCAATGTTTAGAATTATCGATGCTATTTTCTTACAGCTGATTGTGCTAGTTGGAAAATTCAAATCTTTCTAATGCCACTAGTTTATCGTTCATTTCATTTAAATAAAAGATTTTGATTCTTATCCTTGATTTTGTAGGTTATTCCAAGAGGAGAGACCTGTGTGGCACACCATTAACTGCAATGCTCTTCCAAAGGATTACAAGGGTACCAAGGTTGAAGGTATGGTCGTGGACTCAGAAGATCAATCTAATACTTATGTTTCGAGTGAATGAATGTAGTCGAACTTCATACGCTTTAGTCGTAGGTTTACGGAGATTAGCCTTGTCAAAGTAAAAGCATTGTATCAAATTAAACGATGTGAAGCTCCACCATGAGAAAAGAACATATTAGCTTTGCAAAATGCAATCCCTTCAAACTTTACATCTGAAACAACAAATATCTGTGCTTTAAAAATAGTTGGTTGGTCATGTTTGTTATTTCCAGAACCTGTTCTTTCAAGGTAGTTACTATGTGCATGTCTCTGCTCTTCCATCTGGTGTTGGCTTTATTTTATTCTTACCGATGAGATTCCCACGCCCAAATGAACTATCTACTTACATTCTAAGCCATAAAAACACTTAAATCATTGGCATTCACTGCCTGTACTGAGGTCTGATTCAGTGGAGAGTGGAGATATCCTATTCACAGCTATGTACGAGTAGTTCTCGGAAATATTTACGAAGATGGAGTTTCCTTGCCATCTGTTGAGGCCAAAAGAGCTAAATACTCCTGTATTGCTTCACCTTCTTTTGTGACTTCAATGTCATAGTCTGATAACGCATCAACACTTCCTATGTCTCTTGCAAGTTCATCTTCCATCTCTGCATCCCGTTCTTTGTCTGCAGCAGTTGACAGACCTTCGGCAGTGTCATCGGTACTCACTATCAGGGTTCACATTGTTAGGCTCTGAAGCAGGATTCCTGCTGCTGTTATCATCAACAGTGGGGAGTGGTGGCTGAAATTCTGACGGCAGTAGGCTCATTGTTTGCTCCACAGTTTCATCAACCTGCTTGGCAGCAACCACTGAACCCAGGAAAATATCAGAATGTTACTAGGAAAATATTCTACTTACAATTGGACTAGAATATTAATAATTGATTGACCCATTTGGTACCCGGCGACCACATCTTAATTAAGTGGCCTAATTGTGATTTTTAATAATTAAATGATCTAAATATAATTTATTTAATAATTGAGAGTGACCCCACTATAGTTTACCAAAAATAAAAATAAAAAGATAAAATTCTTAAATGGTAATTAAATTACCATGACATTATTTTTAGTGGCTAAATGTTCAAAAAGTTATAAATATCTATTAAATTTTAATTTTTATTATAAAATAATCGAAGATTATTAATTATGATAATAGATGATGTGATGATTATAAAATTCACATAATATTATATTTAATCTTATATATTGGGCATAATAATAACTTGTACCGATACCGATACACCTATTTGGCATTCTGATACTCAATATCGGTATGAGGACCATCCGTACCGATACAAGACTCTAATGAAATAGTAGTACCGATACGCACCCGCATACCGGTACCCATAAAACGATTATGTAATTTCTCAAAATACATAGGTATCGATACACAGGGAGCTATATTGGTATGCCCTCATTGAAATCCTTATTTTTTACCTCACAGGTACCTCCTATATCAGTACTCAAACCAAAATTTTCAGGTCTGGAGCTCAAAAACACATCTTTCTCTACCCAAAATTATTCTAAAACCTCCCAAAATTCTCCTACAAGTTATTTGAAGTATATTAAGTGATTTTCTACCAATTTTATGACATCAATATCTAATCCGAATTTCATCATTTTTAGGGCTTTAAATTATTCAAACACCCAACTAGCATTCCATAACCATAAAATCAAGTAAGGTAACCATTTTATGAGGCTCATGCAATGTAGGAGTCAAAAATGTACTAACATTAAGCAAGCAAACTCGGATTGTGTCTACAACCAAGCTTCTTCCACTCTTTCCCTTCGCTTCAAGCTTCAAAATTCACTCCCACCGAAGTTAGAGATATATATCTTGGTTCTTAGATCTTTTTGTGTAAACAACTCTTCCTTGATGATAAAAACGAGATTCCCCCCTCAGCAACAATAAGTTTCCAATTTTCTATTCTGAATTTAGGGTGAAAGTTTGATGAAGATGTTAAAGGATGGATAAGACAAAGGTGACTTTATCCACTTCTCCAAAATGAAGAGAAATAAGAGATTTCTCAGCCTTTGTCTATTTGATGAGGCAATTTACCCAATTAATCTTCAAGACCTCCTTCCATCAAACAAAAGCACAAAGCTTAAGCCAACAACACGAAAAGCTCAACAAGACAAAGCCGAGGTCAAACATGATCCAACAAGCTCGAACACTTGACCCAACTTGACAATATATAGCTCGGGTCAATATCTAACGTTGACCTAGAAAAACCGAATCATTGCACATTATGAGTAAATTTTAGTGGCGTAATAGTGAAACATATGAAGGAATTCATTGGGCAAGTTGAAAGAATTTTTGCTTTCCGAAAAGCATTGGAGGCATGGTTTTTCGTGATCTATTTAAGTTCAATATTGCTCTCCTAGTAAAACAGGGTTGAAACATTCTAAATAAACCTGATTGTCTGCTAGCAAAAATTCTTAAAGCTAAATATTACCCTAATGAAAATTTATGACTGCAAAGTTAGGTGCTTACTCATCTTATACTTGGAAAAGCATTTTCTGTGCTTGGGGTCTCTTAGAAGAATGTTTGGGATGGAGAATTAGTAGTCTTCGATCCGTCAACATCTGAACTGATGCATGGATCCTGGATTGTGGCTCTTGTGAGTTAGATGCATCTCTCATTTCTTCTTAGGTTACTCTTGTTTCATATATAATTGATTCCCCGTACAATACTTATAATGAGAATCTAATTAGGACATTTATTATATCCTTTATTGTAAATAAAATTTTAAGTATACCCTTGACTTTTACACCAATTCATGTCATACAAATTTGAAAAGAAGATAATTCATGCCTTTACTCAGCTCGAAGTGGTTATTGATGTCTTAATAGTTATAACTATGTATATAGCAGAGACTCTATCTTCTTACAAAATGATTCTTTAAGCATTTTCTACAATTCAATATGGTCCTTGAATTTACCTTTTAAGGTGCGTATTGTAGTTTGGAGATTCCTCATAAATTATGTTTTCACTCTTGAGAACTTGTATGTACGCCGAATTAGTACTCGTACCCTATATTTTTCTGTGATACTAAACTAGATTCGAATGTTCATCTGCTCACGAAATGTACTTTTTTCACAAGATTTGCTTTAGTCTGGGTATTAACACTTTGATGACACCTACTGAACAAGATTGGCTAGTTAATTTATTTCAATCTATCAACAATCACAAAGACGAATCTTTTGTGTTATTTTTTGGACAATATAATTCTCTCGCAATAGAAAATTTCATGAAGCTATTTTTCAAAGTGAAAGGGAGAATATGCAATATGTTAAACTTTACATCCATGAAATTGAGGAATTGAACCCCTTACATGTTCAGTTAAGTTCCCATCGTAGTAATCGTTGGAATCCCCCTGATCCAGATCTAGTTAAGATTAATTTTGATGCAAGCTTTGATGTTTCATGAGGTTCGTCCTGATCAAGAGTGATTGTTAGAGATGCTAATGAATTAATTATGGCAGTAAGATCCTCTCCTCATAGGTTTGTCTCAAACCTTGAAATCGTAGAAGCATTAGCGTGTTTATAAGCTCTTACTTTTGCTCAAGAAATTGGTTTTTAACAAAGTAATTATGGAGGGAGATTCTCTGGTAGTTATCAAGAAAATCTTAAAAAATGACTAAGATTATTCGACTATCAGCCTGTTAATCTTCAACATTGAAGAAAAAGCCAAGATGTTTGCATCTATTAGCTTTTCTCATACCCATCGCAAATAGAACTGTGTGACAAACGAATTTGCACGTTTGGGAAAAGATTTTCTGCAAAGTTCCATTTGGATTCAATAAGCACCAACAGAAGTCGGAGAAATTATCATCAGGTATCGATGAGGTTTCTCTAACAGAATTGATATCATATTCCTTTTGCTTTTCGAAGAATTTCTCATCCTTTCCTCCGTTGATATCTCATGGGACTAAACTTACCATCCTAAGCACAATTGTTTTAGTTTCCCCTTTCTTGGGTCGTAGATGGAAAGTGTTTTAGGGTTTGATTGTTTGTTTTTAATATCTTTTGTTTTATTTTTTAGTTTCTTATTTAGTTTGTATTTACTCTTCCATTTAATTATAATAAGGGTTAACTTTATCGGTTAAAAGACAAATTCTTTTAATATGCATCGCTTAATGAATCAAACATGGCTACAAAATAATGCAAATACTTCATTAGTCTTTGTAGGAAATTTCTTACTCTTAGATTGTTAATGTTATTACCTTCTTGTTCCACTAAGATGACAATAGACAACCTAAGTGAATGAAATGATTTTAATGTCTCGAACATTTCAAATTTCATAAAGTTATTGTCGAAATGAAGAACTAAATTCACTGTTACCATTTCTAGGTGGATCACTTTTATAGTTCTTATGGAGACTTAACAAACTTGTTAAAAATAAATTGTTTAGGGTTTAGGGTTTTGAGTATAAGATTTATAGATTTGGTTTTTGTAAAACTAAATTTGATTGTAATATAACAAAGAAGTAAATGGACTATTTTGTAATAAATTTTTAAGGTCATACTCAATTAACAAGTTACGAAATTTTTCTAAGGAAAAACAATAACCTAACACTATTTTCCTTAAACATTTTCAAAGTCAAAATATTCATATTTTCAAAGAAGATTGCAATGGTGTTTCGATACGGTCTTGGACCATTTCAATACGTCTTGAAACTGTGAATTTTGGTTTTGAAACATTTTTGAAATGGTATCTGTAACCCCTACTATCGGGTTATAAGGTTTGACCGAAATTCAAGAGTCAACATAGAAATTCATTTCCCAAAACGATTAAAATATTATCTATTTAAAAATAAATATCGTCCAAAATTCCAAATAAATGTTTTTTTATCAAAAATAAAATAAGAATAAATATCTTAATAAATATCAAAGTTAATATCAAACATGCACTGAAATTCTAAAAATAAGTCCCAAAATATTCCAAGTCCAATTATAACAAATCCCGAATAAAATAATTAAAATGGCTAAGTCTGGTAATAATAATCCATACTGAAATATAATAAAAGTCTAAAAAATCTGAGTTGTTCTCCTGGTACCGAGATGTCTAAGGATCGGAAGTATCTGTAAGGAGAACTAAAAGGGACTGAGTCATAAAACTCAGTGTGTCTCTATGGTGCAACATATCAGAATAAATAATAGATAAATAAAAATATCTTTCTTGTAAATAATTTCTCAAGTGTAAAATATCAAATAAATACAAGTCATGATGTGTGAAATGATGTCATGTATAGTGCACAAATCCCAACTACATCGTCACCAGTACGAATGGAGGAGTTCCCCAAAACCCTTACCTACATCGTCACCAAACTCTGAAAGTGGTCTTAGAGCTTCCGAACCGTAAGGCTGCCACAACTTCCTCCGTACACAAATATCACCCCATGCACACATGATAATGCATTATAATTTGAACATCTGAAAAATAATTCCGACAAGATCCGATATCAAAACATCCGAAAACTTTAATATATCCGAAATCTTATTTCCACATAATACTAAAATCACAAAAAAAGGATAATCCGAATATCTGAAAGTTTCCATATTTTTCTCAAATCACAATGATATGTATGCATGGTAACACAAATGCACAATCAGAGTCTCAATACCGAAATCAGACATGTTATCCAACACAAATATTTCTCAAAACACAATCTCAAGCATGTCACGAATATATATATATATATATATATAATTTCAGAAGAAACATATATAACACCAAATAAGAGAATACACCTTAAGAAAGCATGGTTCTAAAGTTGACGGTGATGTTTTCCTCGATCCGAATTGTCTTTAGCTCTAATAAGATTGGATCCTACGAATATTCTAAAATTAAAATATCATTTTATAAACTACTATAACGAACCAATAATTTGATCAAAACTCACGAGTATCTCGTGGAGGATTTTCTGGAGCATTCTAAACAGAAGGTGGAGGTACGATCTCTTCTTTCAAAACAACGTCGTCTAAAAAACATAAAATATTCGAATTAATATCTTTAATTCGAATATTTCAGAAATTATAAAATAAGACTATCTTGAAATTTTAAATCTAAATAATATATATTTCAATAAAATCATATTTGACTATTTTCTCAATCAACACTAATAATTGATTCTGCTTTTAAGAAATAAAATAATTATTTCCCCATTAGACACGTGGGTTTTAACCCACCAAAATTGCTTGTCTACTCGATCTTCACATGTTGGAATCAACACTTAAGAAAAATTTGACTCTGGAAACCTAAAAATCAACGAATTCACGCAGGAAATTTCAAATTGAATTGTTCCCCAAACTCCCTTCTCCACAGATCACATACGTGGGTTAACCACTCAATATTTAAGCATCAATTGTTCTTACCCAAAGCAGATCACGCCATCCCGAACAATTATGGTTAGTAACCGACATAGATTAAAATAAAGGAGAAGGTCGAAAGTGGCTTACCGCACCACAACGAACGAGAACAATGGTAGATCACAACAACACAAAGAAATATCGTGAGTTTCTTATTAATTCTTAGCAAATCATTCGATGAAAATAACTGATAGAGGAGTGCGTCTGCCAGCAAAGAATGTTATAACATTTTACCGCAGAATAAGTAGTGGTTAAATAACCAATTTAAAGAGCAAATTACAATGCTCTACCTTGTAGTTTTTAGGGTTTACGAACTAACCATTCAATTTTACAACATATTCAAAAATGTCACTAAAAATTAACAAAATAATGCAGAGTTCGTCGAAACGAACTTTCCTCGTTTGTTATGGATCTAGGAGTGTTGTAGGCACGTTCCTGCAATAAAAACGACAAAAAGATAACAAAAGTTATACGAGATATTATATTAGTAGTAAATTTAAAGATGAACAAAATGACATAAAAAAATATATAGATATATAGGTGATAATTTTGGCGTTTCGGAAAGGACTTCAACAACGGCAACGGTGAAGACTTCAAAAACGGTCGGTGGTGAAAAATGTTAAACTCGAAAGAACTCGAACAATATACTGAACGAACCCGAATCAAATTTGTTTAACGTCGTAGGACTTGGACCCTCTAGATAACAATCTAGGAACCCAAAGTATTAAAGACAATCAAACGAGTTGAGTGCCGAATAGTTCTTAAAAGAACCGAAAAGAGAAAGAACTCTCAAGTAAATATTATTGATCAAAGTGTGTAACCTTGTATATACAACATTAAGAAAATATATAAAAAAGAGGGGCTGTCGTTTGGTTTACATGGCTGGGAATTAAGGAATAAAAAGTAAAATTCAAATGTTTGAATGTCATGAAATTTCCTCCACATATTCAAATTATATGCGCCCATTGAAAGAGCACATGTTAAATGTGCTTTTCGGTTGAAATTTGAAGAATAATGCACATGTTAAATGTGCGTGAAATCCATTTCCAAACTGGTGTTGCAATTTGAAAGTCAATTGTTGTGCGTGAAACTCAATTGGTGCAATAAGTCGGCAACAGATCTATCACGTTGACAACTGGAATTGGAAACCTTCTCCATGCATTCGACAACAGACCATGCAAAACAAAAAAATGGGAATATTATATTAGTGTAATATTAGTGTAATTTAATGGAAATATTATACTAGTGTAATATATATATATATATATATAAACACCTAATAAATAGTATAATTTAATATGTCACATTATAACATGTAACACATTAAAAGTCTTATCTCCTAAGGCACAAATATTATCCAATGAACTAGACATGTTGGTACAAGTAAGGAAAAGTACTTCCTTGAAATATTTTGCCTTAGATCGAGTAATTGGTCCTAAAGGCAAGACCTCCGGATCAACATCAAGTGATGGTGAAGATGTGTTCACATCATCCCCCTTCTTGAAAAGGATTTGTCCTCAAATCTGCAGAATTGTCATAAGGGGTTAAATCGAAAACATTTAATGTGGCACTCACATTATATTCACCCGGTAGATCCAACTTGTATGCGTTGTCATTCACTTTCCCCAACACCTGAAAAGGACCATCTCCTCGTGGTAACAACTTGGATCGTCGTTGGGCTAGAAAAAGTTCCTTTCGGAAATGAACCCAAACCCAATCACCAACATCGAAGGTGACTCACTTCCTTCCTTTGTTTGCTTGTTTTTCATACTGTTGAGTCCTTCGTTCTAAGTTCTCCTTTACCTGTTGATGTAATTTCTTCACATATTCTGCTTTCGCTTTACCGTCTCTATTCATCACCTGTTCCTGTGGCAAAGGCAACATATCTAGAGGAGTAATAGGATTAAAACCATAAACAACCTCAAATGGCGACATCTTCGTAGAAGAATGTACAACATGATTATATGCAAATTCAACATGTGACAAACAATCTTCCCAAGTCTTAAAGTTCTTTTTAATGATGGAATGAAGTAAAATAGATAAAACTCTATTAACAACCTCAGTTTGTCCATCAGTTTGAGGATGACAAGTAGTAGAAAACATAAGTTTCGTACCTAGTTTACTCCAAAGAGTCCTCCAGAAATGACTCAAGAATTTCACATCCTTGTCAGAAACAATTGACCTAGGAATACCATGTAATCGTACAACATCTCTAAAGAATAAGATAGCCACATTAATAGCATCACTAGTCTTATGGCATGCAATAAAATGTGCCATCTTAGAGAACCTGTCAACCACAACAAAAATACTATCTCCACCTGTCCTAGTTTTAGGTAATCCCAATACGAAATCCATAGAAATATCAGTCCAAGGAGAATCAGGAATAGGTAAAGGTAAGTACATACCATGTGGTGAAACCTTCGATTTTGCTTTCTTACAAGTTACACAACGTTCACAATACCTTTCAATGTCTCTGCGCATCTTAGGCCAAAATAGATGCTCCTTCAATGTTTGTAACGTCTTGGTGACTCCAAAATGTACCATCAATCCACCTTCGTGCGCCTCACAAATCAAAATATCACGCATAGAATCCTTTGGAATGCATATCCTATTTTCTTTGAAAAGATAACCATCGTGCCTAAAAAATTTTCCAACAACACCTTTCTCACAAGCATTATAATTATCTCAAAAATCAGGATCATCAGAGTATAACTCACGAATATATACAAATCCAATCAAATGTAAATCAAGATAACTCAATAATGCATATCTACGTGATAAAGCATCAATAACGATATTGTCTTTACCCTTTTTGTAACGAATGACATAAGGAAAAGACTCTAAAAATTCAACCCATTTAGCATGTCGTTTGTTCAATTTATGTTGACCTGTAATGTATCGCAAGGCCTCATGGTCAGTGTGGATTACAAACTCCTTAGGCAACAAATAATGCTGCCAAGTCTGCAAAGCCCGAATCAGTGCATACATCTCTTTGTCATAAACCGGATAGTTCAATGTAGCACCACTCAATTTCTCACTAAAATAAGCAATGAGCCTCTTTTCCTGTGACAAAACAACACCTATACCAACTCCAGAAGCATCACATTCAATTTCAAACATCTTATCAAAATCAGGTAATGCTAAAACAGACGCTCTTGTCAAACAATCTTTAATTTTAGAAAGGCGTCTTCCTGTTCTTTACTCCAAGAGAAGACTGAATTCTTCTTTATAATCCCGGTTAAGGGAGCGGTAATAGAACTGAAATGGGGAACAAACCGACGATAAAAACTGGCTAAACCATGAAAAGATCTAACCTGACTAACTGAAGTCGGTCGTGGCCACTCCAGAATCGCCTTGACCTTCGCAAGATCAACTTCAACTCCCTGAGAACTAACAATGTAACCAAGAAATGTAAGCTTGTCAGTACAAAACACACATTTCTCCATGTTACCAAACAACTTCTCCTCTCGTAAAGTCTGCAAAACAGCTCACAAATGTTCTATATGATCGGGTAAAGTCTTGCTATAAATCAGGATGTCATCAAAATATACAACACAAAACTTACCAATAAAAGATCGCAGAACATGATTCATCAATCGCATAAAAGTACTAGGTGCATTAGTTAAACCAAAAGGCATCACTAACCATTCGTACAAACCTAACTTGATTTTGAGGGCGGTCTTCCACTCGTCACCTTCTCGCATGCAAATCTGATGATATTCACTCTTCAGGTTAATTTTAGAGAAGATAGTCGCTCCACACAACTCATCCAGCATGTCACCGACTCGAGGAATGGGATGTCGGTACTTGATTGTAATCTGATTTACTTGTCGACAATCAACACACATCCTCCAAGTTCCGTCTTTCTTCGGTACCAACAACACTGGTACGACACATGGACTTAGACTCTCTCGAATGTAACCTTTTTCCAACAACTCAGAAATCTTTTGTTGAAGCTCCTTCGTCTCTGATAAGTGCTCAACTCACTATCACTTTTTACACCTTTTATTGGCATTAATCACAGAATTTACACCCACTCGGACCAATGCATGTACTTAATGTAATATATTTAGAAGTTATGCTTATAGAGATAATATTTACAGAAAAGACATGTTTTACTGCATTTTTATATCTGTGTAGGAGAACCGGTGCCGCGACAGCGACATGGCCGAGGCAGGACCTGATGCCGAGGCAGCAGCTGAGAGCCAGAAAGCAAGACTGTAGGCGATTGGAAGATAAAAATCCAAGGGACGTTTCTGGAATTAAAGCACATGGATCAGAGCTGGCTAGCATGAGGAAAAGCCCAACACAAGGCCACGCGGGAAAGCCTCTTAGTCGAATTTAAACTTGGAAATATTTTAATTGTGTACATGACTTGTTCCCTACTCCAAGTTGTATTCTACTTAGGAAAGGTTTGCCCTAGGTCTAGCCTATATAAAGATCTAGCCATCCAATGTATTACACACGGATACCTAGAGAGAGAGAGAGCCGATTCATAAACTTGTTTTCTTTCTCTCAATTATGTTCTAAGCTTCCTTAGGGTTTAGGTGAAGGTTGTTAGTATTTGTGAGAGGAGATTGTACTTTGTCTTTGTTTCAATGCAATAAAATTATCAAGGTTTGCTTATCCTTTATTATTCCTTGTTCTTGCATTTAAGCTCAGGAGAGAAGTTTGTGAGTAATCCATTTATCTAGACTCGGGAGAGTTAGATTCACGAAAGGGATAAGTACGGTGTTTCAATCGCGAAATACTAACTCGGCCTAGGGATAGGTTAAGAGTTTCAGCGGCTAAAAGAAGTGTGAGATTGGTTGGTGAGTGTAATTGGTTCACGCCGGGAGGTATCATCAAGGACTAGTCATCAACAGTACTTCGACTTAGGGATAAGCGGAGTCATCCAAGGACACTTTGCCGAACTTTGGTAAAGTCCACCCACAAGCAAGGGATTACCGCGGCGGACAGTATTATCGCTGCCAAGGCAGTAATCTGCAGTACTGCCGAGGCTGAGATATACGATTGCATTGGGCAGAGACAAGTCAATCAAATCCACAATATAACGCAACTGGATCCTGACCTCTCTCTCTCTAATATTCAATTTTCTTTATTTTACTTAGTTTTTTTATTTTAGTTCCATCACAACCCATACTACTTGTGTTTTTTATTTCTTTCTACAGAATAAGAATACGAAGAAGACATATTGAGTCTACCAATCCATGTGGAGACGATAATCCGATAAATACTTATCACTTATTACTTTCGATGTGTCCACTTGCACTAAACGCGCACTTTTGACACACGACAGTCTCTTCGAGGTTACTTCGGTATGCTGGTCTATTCGGAATTGTGGCACCTGGAATAAAGTCAATCTGGTGCTCAATGCCATGAATAGGGGGCAATCCCTTAGGTGTTTCATCTGGAAACACATCCTCGAAATCCTGCAAAAGAGATGAAATCGAAGCAGACAAATCACTAGGAATCTCAACCAATAAACAATTATCCTTAAATAACAAAACAAGTACTGAAAGCTGAGAGGAAAGACATTTCCTGATTTCTTTGCTGCTCGTGTACACATTCATCTTCTTTTTCCCTCACGATTCCTCAATATTCTTTCGCAACCTCACTTGGTCTTCTTGCACTTGACTCGGAGTCAATGGTGCCAAGGTGATCTTTTTACCTGCATGTACAAAAGAATACCTATTTGTGAAGCCATCATGCATAGCCCTCTTATCGAACTGCCACGAACGTCCTAACATCGCTCGCGTCCATCAAAACGACATCGAAAAAGTACTTCATCCTTGTACTTTCCAATGGCAAACATAACTACAACCTGCTTGGTCACTCTAATCTCTCCTCCGTCATTCAACCACTATAACTTATAAGGATTTGGGTGCTTTGTCGTTTTCAAACCTAGCTTGTCAACCATAATAGAACTAGCAACATTAGTGCAACTACCATTATCGATAATCACAACACATACCTTGTTATTCAAGAGACATCTTATATGAAAGATGTTCTCTCGCTGTTGTTCATCTTGAATTGGTTGGGTGTTCAAGCTTTGTAACGACCCTCCCGTCGTTAATTAAAATACCTTTTATTTTAGTTTTTGTAAAAATTTGGACTATGTTTAAAGAATTGGGAATTTGGGATAAAATTAGAAATTAGGGTTTAAAATTGATGAATTTAGGACTAAATAAAAATATTGATGAATTTTGGGATTTATGAAAAATTGGAGTTTATTTGGAATAAAAATCGAAATTAAAAAAAGAATGACATTTATTTTAGAAAAAGACTGGAGTCGCCACCGGTCACTTTGGTAGACCGGACACCGTTGAAACCAGAGATTCTTTAAAAAATGGGTTCGGGAGTCAGTTACGGATGGGATATAAAAATACCCCACACCGTCCAAAAATTGGTACCTAATCGAATATAATTGCCCGAAACTGGAAATTTGCAAGTTCATATTTTTCATTAATTTAGTATCCGTTTAAGAATACGAATATATTTTAAAGACCTCGATATTCAAAGGTAAACGCATACACCGCCACCACTACGTTTGGTGTTGGGCCCGTTACGATCGAATATTGAGATACCATATTTTTATTAATTAAATTAATGTGTCCTATGTTGAACAAATATATACAAATATGTACAAGAAATTTAAAGTACAAGAAATTTAAAGTGCAAGAAATTAAATTACAAAAAATATAAATACGAAAAATTAGATTGCGTAAATTAAATACGATAAAGTAAATGCGGGAAAATAAATGCGAAAAAAAGGTTAGATGTTAGTTGCGAGAAAATTAAATTGCAAGAAATTAAAATGCGATAAATTAAATACGAGAAATAAAATGCGATAAATTAAAAGTTAGATGTTAGTTATTTACACTAAACGGGCCATAAATAATACGGATCATTCCCCGTTGCGGGTCACCGTAAAGCCGATCGAAAAAATAAATACATAAATGTAAATAAATATTAATAAAATAATATATAATAAGAATAATAATATAAGATTAACATACATAACGTAAATAATAATAATAATAATAATAATAATAATAATAATAATAATAATATTATTATTATTATTATAATATATAACATAATAACAACACATTTATTTAATATACTCGTAATAAAAATACAATATAACATGTATATACATATATAATATAATAACATATAAAAGAAAAATAAAAAGGTACTTTCAAAAGGGCAATTAATACATTTATTATAACAACTAAACAAAATATATATATATATATATTTGTATGTATATATATACACTGAATAGAGAAAGGAAACATATTAAAAAAAAATTAAAATATAATATATAATTATACTTTGATATATAAAAAATAATAAATATAATAAATTAAAGAATAATGAATTAAGGAAAGATAAAGTGTTCATATACACATAATATGGGCAAAACTAAAAATAAACAAATAAATAAGTAAATTTAATATATGATACCATGTAAGTAAAGAAAATAAGGAAAGAAGCTAAGTAAATTGTAGCCTTTAAAACAGCAAATAAAAAAAAAAGGAAATTAAAACTAATAAAAACTATTTAAAAAGGTAAGTAAAATCAATTAAATCAATTAAATAAAAAAAGAAATATAAAAATAATCACATTTTTCATGAAAATTAACTATAATCAAATACATAATACTTAAGGTAAATAAAATAGAAATCAAACTAGGATATATATATATCAAAAGTGTAATATAATATAAGTATAATAAAATAAATATAATGTATAAGAAATAATTTATATAAGATAAGAAATAAAACATAATAATATAAAATATACAAAATAAATACTATAAAAAAATGTAACATATATATTTATGCCATACGAAATACAGACTAAAACGCAAAAAATATAAGCACAACGATTGATTTAAAATAAAAATAAAATGAAATTTAGACGAAAACGGAACGTCACAACAGATTTTGGGGACCGAAACAACGATTAAACCATGCCCAGAAATGAAACGCCAAAGGAAAACAAGGACTAAATAGAAGATTAGCCCATTTTTTGAAACATGCGAATCCTTCCCGAATTCGGGTCGCCACGCGGGTTAATATGCCGTAAAACAGCGTCGTTTTGTGAGTTGCTTAAATAGAAACAAATGAAGGCAAAATTAACTTCAGCCCCAATTGTTCTTTGTCTCACCGAAACCAGAAAATAAGAGATAACAACTCTCTGGAAAAAGTTGAACACTTAATCACCAAACCTAGATTCCGACGAGAGCTCTGTCGCCTCTACCGCTGCTGGCGACGGCCAACAACAGTTGAAAACCTTCAAAAAACCCTTTTTTATTTCTCAAACTCGAATTGAAACCAAAATCCTCTTTTTTAAAATCTTTTGAAACAAAACCCCTAAAACGTTTCGACTTTGTCTAAAAAATATGGGTTTGAACCCCTTTTGAGACTCGATCGATGAGAAAAGCGAGAATGGAGGCTATACTGGCAACGGGAAACCAATATTCAATCTAAAGGTAAAAACCCTAAACGTTTCTTTATATTCGAAATAAAAGAGAAAAACGAAACGAAAAGTTCTGAAAATCATTTACCTTGTATTCGATTTTCTTTCCAACACCCATCTAGGGTTTACATGGGATTGGTTGTGGCTTTTATAGCCAAATTTTTTACATTGAAATAAAATGAAAAATACAATAAAATTGTTCTGAAATTCTCTGATTATTCTTCTGATTTTGGTTGCCGATTTATCTTGTCTGTTTGCTGGTAGTGTTGGCATTCGTACGAGTAAGGAGGAGGGGACTACTGTCCTTGTCTTTTCTTTGGCTCGGTTAGGTTCACAGTGGAAAAGGGCCCCCGATGTGGCTGTTCGGTGATTGTTGTTGAGGCACTGGTGATATGGAGATGGTGACGCGGCTCCGACGTGGTCGCTGGCGTGGCCGGACAGTTGGGTGGCTAGAGACAATCGGAATTTGAATGGTTACCATTCTAGAAGATTCTGGAATTTCCAGAATTCAAAAGGTCAATTGGCATTCGAATAGTCAGGTTGTAACCGGGTCGATATTCGGGTCAAAGACCGGGTTTTGGATGCGGGTCAAGTATCCGGTTTAATGGGCATTCGGGTTACCAGATTGGTGGATATTGGTTATAGGGTTGGGGTGTAATTGTTGGCCTACCGGTTGTTGGGTTAACTTGTTGGGCTAACAAATGGGTTGTATGGTTTTGGTTAAGGTTTTGGGTTGTAATGTGTAATGGGTATTTGTTTGGGTTTGGTATATTTGGTTTGGTTAATGGACTGTTGGATAATGTAAATGGGTTCAATAGTTTATAATAAAAAGGCTTTAGACTTGTATAATAAAAAGACTTTTTATTTAATAATTTTTTTGAATTTTTAAATAAGGGAATAATAATATTTTTGGGTTTTAAATTTATGGTTTATTCAATATATATATATAATATGGTTTTAGGGTTTCAGTTTAGGGATTAGGGAATTTGATTTAGGGTTTTCGATCCCCGGATAAAAATGGTGATTACAGTTGCCCCTCTTTGTTCTTCGTTGTGAAACAATGATAGAACAAAGACATAAGATGACCATTTTTGTTCGGTCCCACTGCGACTCGGTCTATGCCACGATCTTCGTTTTCAACTTGAACATGCTCTACCAGCAATCGTTGACACGTTAAGCCATTGTTTTTGATCGGTTAGTTCACTCATTATAGTCAAATGATAACACCAACATCTAAATTTCTTCAAATTCAAGCTGGTGCATCTTTCAAATTGGTTGAGAATAAACTCTTCTATTTGAGCCGCTACACCTCTGATGGAGAGTCAAGGTTTGGTTGATTTGTTCATATCTTCGTTTTTTTTGAAAGACGAAACCTGCACGAATAAAAAGAAAAATGTTTCAGAACATAGTATACATGTATTTATTTAATGCTGTAAAATTTAAAAAGATAAGAGTAAAGAGAAAAGTTTTGATATGGGTGATCCGCTACGCCTCCGACGATGAGACAAGATCTGTTGGTTGGGTCAAGCTACGACTCTAACGAAGAGGCATGACCCAGTGAGTGTGGTGGTCAAGCTACGACTCCGACGAAGAGGCATGACCGGGAAGTTAGTGGTGATCAAGCTACGACTCTGACGAAGAGGCATGATCGAGATGTTAGTGGTGATCAGCTACGACTTTGACGAAGAGGCATGATCGAGATGTTAGAGGTGGTCAAGCTACGACTCCAACGAAGAGGCATGACCGAGGTGTTAGGGGTGATTAAGCTACGACTCTGACGAAGAGGCATGATCGAGATGTTAGAGGTGGTCAAGCTACGACTCTGACGTAGAGGTATGACCGAGGTTTGGATGATCAAACTACAACTCTGACGAAGAGGCATGATCAATTATGTGGGACCAAGATACGACTCCGACAAAGAGGCATGATCGATTTTTTGTTTTTTTATGGGTGATCAAGCTACGACTCTGACGAAGAGGCATGATCGTTTATGTGGGACCAAGCTACGACTCCGACGAAGAGGCATGACCGGTTTTTTGTTTTTTGTGGGTGATCAAGCTACGACTCTGACGAAGAGACATGATCGTTTATGTGAGACCAAGCTCCGACTCTGACGAAGAGGCATGGTTCGATATTTTTGGGTGCTAAAGCTACGACTCCGACGAAGAGGCATGATCGTTTTTTTTGATCCACAACACCGTTGACGATGAGACAAAACCTAGAAAGAAAAACGAAAACCGTGGTTAATATCTTGTTCATTTAAAATTGCATTTTTTTGTTTTCTTTGCTTTGTCATTTTTTGCATGATTAGTCTCTATTTTGAGGTTTCAACTCCCTTGCTGATTTGACTTTCTTCTTGGCTGAGGGTTCATCGATTTGCTCATCTTGGTTGAAAGCTTTGTCTAAAACTTGTTATTTCTTTTGTTTGAAGTTGATGCATGATGCACTTAACTTGATGTAGAATGTATGATGCTAATGCAATGCAATGTATCTATGACTTAGTATGTGAATGCATGATAGTATGTGAGCATTATGTGAATGCATGATAGTAAAATGAATGAATGTAATGATGTTTGATTATAAAGGGATGCCCCGTGACTTTGCTTGGTCCCATTTCTGCACATGTTTTGTCCTACGGACAAATTAGGTGACTTTTATGTCCCAACATATTGTGAATTCCAATATCTTTCCCTCACATACTGTCTTTTCAGGAGACTATCAACTGATGAGCTTAGCTTTGTCGAAATTGTCTTCTCTGGTGAGAACGGAGAGCAAACTTGTTGTTGGTCCTAGTACTTTTTGAGTTTCTTTATGAGTAATGCAAATAAACCTTTGTTTCATTTCGAATAATTGAACTACATGTTCAAGCTTCAATGTGAGATGTGTATTGAAAATATAGTATATTAGGAGATATTGGTGTTGCATGTAAGAAGGGTTGCGCAATTTGCGCAAGTGAACACGTCGCAAGTAATAAAGTGATAAATATCGAGTATCGTCTCCACAAGGATTGGTATACTTAATATGTTTCCTTTGCTCTTCTCGTCCTGCAAAAGAAATAAAGTAAAAACACAGATTAATTGGTTGTCTTGAATTAAATGAAAACAACTTGAATAATAAAGAGAAAATAGAGAATGAAAATAAAATCAGATTGAAAGAATGGGCAGGATCTAGTTATGTCGTATTATGGATTCAATTGACTTATTTCCGTCTAATACAATTACACTACACTGCCTCGGCAGTACTGCAGTACTACTGCCTCGACAGTGAAGGGTACGTTTGTCGCAACAATCCCTTGCTCTTGGGTGGACTTAATCAAGGTTCGACAAAGTGTCCTTGGATGACCACACTTATCCCTAAGTTGAAGTATTGTTGATGACTAGTCCTTGATGATACCTCCCGGCGTGAATCAACTATAACCACCAACCAATCTCACACTTCTTTTCGTCGCTGAAACTCTAACCTATCCCTAGGCCGAGTTAGTATTTTTCAGCTAGAAAAATACCGTACTTATTCCTTTCGTGAATCTAACTCTCCCGATGCTAGATAAATAGATCTCTCACAAACTTCTCTCCCGAGATTGAATGCAAGAACAATGAATGGCAAAGAATAAGCAAACCTTAATATTTTATTGCATGAAACAAGAAAACAAAATTAATATCCTCTCACAAATACTCGACAACTTTCACCTAAACCCTAAGAGAATTTAGAACATAGTGAAAAACAAAGAAAACGCTAAAGTCTATTGTGGACTCTCTTCTCCTTTTCTCTTGGACGACACATCCTTTATATAGGCTAAAACTAGGGCAACATCAGCCTTGGAGAAGAAGTTTAGTAAGTTTGGACGTTTCCTTCCTTAAAAAGGTAAATCTCTTAATTTGGTTCTTTCCATCTTTACACCGTCTTCTCGAACTCCAATTTCTCTGCAAAGTGTCTAGAAAAATTCATCTTTTTATGCTCTTCAAATCGATCACCACTTTGACTTTTGGTCTTAAGAAATTCCCCGCCTCGGCAGGAAGCATCTGCTGCCCTGGCGGAGGTCTGGCTTTGAGTCTGCTTAGCTTCCATCAGTAGAAGCTCCCATCTGTGGCTGGTTCGATCAGGGTCCAAGTTTAATTGCAAATCCACAAAGATGCATTAAAGCTTATATTTTATATAAATTTCATCCTTATTTGTCATGAAGGTCAAACATCCATATATCACACATTAGGCTTATGCATTATTCCAAATAGGTTTAGATTAAGTAATTATTGTAAATGAAAGGTGTAAAAGTGATAGTCTTTTGAGGACTTATCACACCCCCAAACTCGAACTATTGCTTGTCCTCAAGCAATGCAAACCATCAAATTGCCATACCTTATTCTCTATTGGTCTTACTTGTTCATCTCTTCTCCCCACCATGACTATGCCTATTCTAAGTCTTAACCTATCGGCTACCCAAGGACTTACCCGGAATCGAGCTATAAGATGTTGTGAGTGTGTGAGTTTTTGTGGACAAGTTTGATTAAAGGGTTTCTTAGACAAACTCTAAGTTCAAAACAAATAGATTTGGAATTCTTCTTACAACAACTACTTGAGCTAATTTATGAGAGTTTTTTTAAGCATATTAGAGCCAATTTCGGCACCTCTAGCATGAAGAAGAGTGAGTTCTAGAGCCGGTGATTGGCACCTCTAGTCATCATTCCATAAATCTAAGCCTTTATCACCTAAGTTCATTAAAAGAATTCCATAATCACACAAGTCCCAAAAGTGTTTTTAGAGTCAATCCTATAGCAAGCTTCTAAGTTTTAGTCCTTAAGCATCCTAAGATTAATCCTTCTAAAAAGTACTTAGCCATGGTAAGGAGAAAGATTTCTATAGCCTAAGGAGAATAACCTAAGGCAATGATGTAGAGCAATGCAGGAGTACGAACAATATTTCAAGTAAGGTAAAAATAAACTTAAATTGCTCCCTTTCTTGGCAAGGCCGCGGTAGTGAATTGCCTCAGTAGTGAATCTACACCCCTAAACTCGAACTGAGCATTGTCCTCAATGCTTAAACATATGCAAAAGACAAGAAACAAATAGGAAGATTATCAAGGAAAAAAATATAAAAAACAGCATAGAGGTATAGAAGGATTAAAAATCCTCCGAAGAACTATTGCGGATAAGGAGTTTCCTTGGCCTTGCAGCTGATAGTTTAGATTTTGATCCCTGTGCTGGTGATTGCTGAGTTTTGGCTGTTCTAGGTGGCTGGATTTTGGTAGGTGGCATCCTTTGTAGTGGGGCATTGACTTCTTCTCCTTCTTCATCGTCCCCAATTTCTTCGGTGGCCATTATTTCTGTTCCACCCGCATCTTCAGCTACCATGTCATCTGCTTGGGCGGGCTGAGTGCTGGGCCCGACAGTGAAGTAAGGCTGCTGCATGAAGGAGTCCATCTCCGACGAGAAACTCCTAATGATTACAGGAGAGCTTGCTGCTCTCCTCTTAGACGACTTTCTACTGGTAGATGATGCCACGGTAGGCTCTTGTTACGGAGATGGGCCAGCGGCGTAGAATGGTTGTGATGGTCCAGTGGCATAGAACGACCTCGGTTCTCCTGGGGCTCGAGTTGTTTCGGTGTATGGTGCAGCTGTGACAAACATATTGGGAGGAAATTCTGGGAACGACACCCCTTGGTTGGGAAGTTGGTGATCATCATCTGGGCTAAGGCATTGTTGAAATCCCTCTGGTAGTCCATGTACCTTTGTTGTCTCAAATTCATGGCTGTCATCCTCTGAAGTATCTCCTGGTAAGTATCCGCAGTGGTAGTACTGTGGGAAGCAGTAGGTATGTCTGCCGTGTATTGGGCCCCGACAGCGGTATCAGTAGTGCCTAGCATTGGAGTTGCTTGGACTGGTTCTGCCTGGGTTATTTGCATGAATTTGTGGCAGAACTCCCTTGTCCATCCGCTCTAGTGGACAGTAATCTCGTCTGTATCCTCGATTGGGACACCCGCGACAGTGCAAAGACCCGTGATTAAACATGGAAAGTACAATGGCCCTTTTTCCTTCCTACCACATTCGTAGATTTCTTGTAGGATCAAATCTCCCACATTGATACTTCTTTTGTTGATAATGGATTGGATGAGAATCAATCTCCTCTTTTCTACCGTGCTGTTATGGGATGTTGGGATGAGGCATCGTTTTACGAACGTGTTCCACAACTTTGCCTTGGGCCTTAGATTTTGTCTTGCCACGGAGCCTTTGTGTGATCTAGTCTCCCACTGTGTGTTATTGTAGCAAAGATCATCTTTGATGAGTTCGTAGTCCTCGTTGCTGATGTCCTCTAGAAACGCTGAATGGTCATCACGAGTAGGTTGGAGGTCATAGAACAAATTGATGGTGTTTGCATCAAGTTGAACTGGTCTTCCCCGGCAGTGGACATAGAGTGACTCTTCGCTTGGACCATGCGCGTAAAATTCTCTCACAATCGTGGCGTTGGCCTGGGCGGGTTATAAGCAGAAGATTTGCCATTCTTGATATGCTATTTTATCGAACAAGTAATGCTCGATTCCATAGTTCTCCGTATCTGAATGCTGGAATCCCGGTTCTTCCCATAATTGCCTTGCAACGAAGGATCTGTTGAAGCGTTCTTCAACAGTGGTGGGTGCGAATATTTTGTAGGCTGCCATGGGTAGATATAAGCAAAGAGGTTTGTGAAAGTTGTTAAGAAATTTGAGAGAGATTAGCAAAGAATTCTAAGAAATCAAGAATGCAAAAGTGAATAGTTCAAAGTGAGAATGTGTTTATATAGGCCTCGGCCTTGTACTGCCATGTTAACCCAACTAGCCGTTGTTCTAGCCGTTGGCATTGACTGTCGTGGCTAAAATTACTCCAAACTAGCCGTTATGTTGTTCTGCCCGTTGGTAACTACTGCGGCCCTGACACTGTTCACTGCTGCGGCGGTGGCTTTTCTGTTATGGATAATTGCACCTTCATTCTTGATTCCTGAACTAAAAAATATATATACCAACAATAAAGACTAAAATTAAGACAAGAAGAGAAAGAAAAATGCTAAACTAAATCTAATCCTAGAAGTTCAATAAAATAAAGATAATAAAATTAAGTCACGATCGGAGTTCGTGCAAGTGCATCTCCTAAGGTGATGGTCTCAATAGTCTTCATATCATGAAGGTTAGAATAGTGCTTCAAGCATTGGCCATTCACTTTGAACTCATGCCCATCCCTTTTTGATTTGATCAATATTGCACCATGTGGATAGGCCTGAACAACTTCGAATGGGCCTGACCATCTGGACTTGAGTTTGCCTGGGAACAGTTTGAGCTTGGAATTAAAAATGAGGACTTGCTGCCCAGGCAGGAACTGCCTCGGCAGTAGCTTACGGTCATGCCATCTTTTAGTCTTTTATTTGTAGATCTTGGCATTTTCATAGGTTGCTGCTCTGAATTCTTCTATCTCATTGAGGTCTAGCAGTCTTTTCTGGCCAGCTTTCTCTCATTCCATGTTCAAATTTTTCACTGCCCAATAAGCTTTGTGCTCAATTTCCACGGGCAATTGGCATGCTTTTCCAAATACAAGCCTGTATGGAGATGTTCCCAATGGGGTCTTGTATGTTGTCTTATATGCCCAGAAGGCATCGTCGAGATGATAAGACCAATCCTTTCGAGATGGGTTGACCACTTTTTCAATGATTTGCTTTAATTCCCTGTTTGATATCTCGGCCTGCCCATTTTTCTTTGGGTGATAGGCTGTTGCAATTCGGTGTGTGATGCCTAATTTCTTCAGGGCTGCGGCAATGAGTCTATTGTCGAAGTGTTTACCTTCAACACTAATTATCGCTCTAGGTTCTCCAAATCTAGTGAAGATATTTTTCTTGAGAAATCTCTGAAAAGTCTTGGAATCATTGTGTGGTGTGGCAATTGCTTCGAACCATTTTGATATGTAATCCACTGCTACTAGGATGTAGAGAATCCCTTTAGATGATGGAAATGGTCCCATAAAGTCTATGCCCCAAACATCAAACAGTTCTATTTCCAATATGGGTTGCAATGGCATCTCATTACGTCTAAAGATATTGCCCGTGCGTTGGCATCGATCATAGTGCTTGTAGTAAAGTTGTGCATCTTTGAAGAGTGTGGGCCAATAAAGGCCTGATTGAAGCACTTTAGCGGCTGTTCTATTTCCTCCAAAATGTCCACCCCAGGTTGAATCATGGCATTGCTGGAGCACTTCTTTTTTCTCGTCCTCTAGAACACATCTTCTTATAACCTGATCTGCACATTAGTTGAACAAAAGAGGTTCGTCCCAGAAGTATTGCTTTGCATTATGAAGGAACCTATTTTTTCATTATGGTTAAGGTTATACGGTAGAACACCACTAGCTAAGTAATTGACAAGATCAGCATACCAGGGAGTGGCTATGACTGCGGCAATGTCTTCTATCAATGTTGTCGAAATATACTATGACACCCTCTCCCCGGGTTAGGAGACAGGAGTGTCGACCAAACTTGTAAACTTGTTGATTAGACCAATCATGTATTTGATTATAGAACATTTCGATTATTTGTAAGTTAAATCAAGACAATTATATGTGATACTTACCAATTTTTGAGGCCAATTTAAAATTTTTCTAATCTTATACATATAGCGATTTCCAAATTGAATTGAATTCATTTATCAATTCTAATCACAATCGAATTTGATTTAAAACTTTAATCAAATTTTATTTGTTTAGCCATCATTAATATATTCTTATTAATCAACCAATTTTAATCTCAAGCTTGAACCGAATGGCTTTGAGGTATCGATACCACTTATAGAGAGGTACTGGAACATGGTTATCGAACCACCGTTCGATACTGGTCAACTATGTTGACCCATTGACTCGTTGACCAAAAGCTAGAGTAGCCTGGTTCGATACTGGTATCGATGCAATTTCGTTACTGGAAGTCCCAGTATCGAACCAGGTATCGAAACTGGGCTTCCTCGGTGACTCAATGGCTTAAGCCTAAGGTAGCCTGGTTTGATACTGGTATCGAACCAAGGAGCTCATAAGAAGGCTTGGTATCGAACCAAGCATCGATGCCATTTCGCTACTGGAATTCATGGTACCGAAACGGTCAATAGATGTTTCGATACACCTGACATCTAAACTTAAGATCTTCAAGGGGGTATCGATACGTATGGGAATGGTATCGATACCCCTGCTCGAGATGCAGGTTCTAAGCTTTAATTTCACTTAGACACTAACCAAGAGACCCTTTATGTGATCTCATACTATCCTAAACATTAAGATACATTTAAAGCATATTAGACATCAATAGCAAACTTACTAAATCTAGGTTCTTTAGATCAAACCATTAACCAAGCCAGCACATAGCAATCAAGTTTATTGTTTAGTTCATTAGCTAGGCTCACACTAAGTCATTCCATTTTGCCTAAGCAACTAATATATATCCATAAGGTAGTTTCAAGGTTTCACATGCTATCCTACTTAGCTCCATATTCCTTATGCTCATATAGTTACTTATATACCATATGCATATTACAATTGCCCACATATGCAAAACACAAGCCAACCCAAGACGTAAATGGCTAGCCTAACATGATCTACATGCCTTATGGCTTACAAACCGGGAGTTCAATAGAATCATATATACAAAACACTAACTGAGTCCCAAATGCATAGACTAATTAAGACATGCTCACTATGCCACCATAAACTAGGAGTTAACAAGATTACAAAATACCATACTTTAGCTTGCTTGATGTCATTGCTTGCAATCAATCCCGATTTAGCTCCTTGGCTCGAAAACCTATTGTTTGGGAAGGAGGAAACAAACGTGTGGTAAGTACGTGATAGGTACTTAGTGATGCAGCCCTAGTCTAACCATATTAGACATGAATCAATTAACAAAAGAACATGCTACAAATAAGCAATTAGATCCAATTCATGGCAAAGGAACAATCAATGTACAAGGATATCATGCTTCTCAAGTCAAATATAAGTCTAGCATGCTATTCAATTTCATAATCTATATGCTCAAACATTAACTAGAATATATATATTCGAGGCATGCTACTCAATAATCAATTTTCAGTTTTCAAGCTTTCATTAAACATTTCATATCAAGGGCTACTTATAGCCATATGTTCATTTCCAATGTCAATAGCTATTTCACAATCAAGTGCTACTCATAGCAACAAATACATTTCAAAGCTCTATAACAATACATGATCAAGCACCAATGCTTCATAAGTCAACACATGTACATATAGTTCACAATTAATCTTTTAATCTTTCAATTAAGTTTCGTGTGATGCCTTGGTATAGTTAGACAAGGTAAGCGAGTCAACAAGAGTGTCACGAAGACACTAACAAGAGTGTCACAAAGGCACTAACAAGAGTACCACAAAGGTACTAACAAGAGATACCCATCGTATCTAACAATTGGTGACTAACCATCAAATCACGGTACCTACAATACCAAACAAGAGTACCGAAGTACTAAACAAGAGTGCCGTAGCACTAAACAATGAGCTCAGACTCTAGGCATGCCGTACTACCTATGACCAACTATCGACCAAGGCTCAATAATATTTTCGTTAATCAATTGATCATTCAATTCATATTAAACAATTTCATATCATCAATAACAAGTATTTATAACATGCTAATCTCAAGAGCATCCATCATGCTATTATCATATTATTCATTTCATGTAAACATATAAACATGCATATCATGATATCAATTCAATGATCATTTCATTATGTACATACTTCATGCATGGTTCACATACCTGGCATCCATAGCCGCGTGCTGTTACTTACCTTGGCATTTCCGAGCTATGCAAATGCTAAGCTAGTACTAACAATCTAGCAAGCAACTCATATCGTCAAACAAGTCATTTAACATTAAGCCTCCTTCCCTTTTTACCGAATATAGATTAGTCCATTTACATGAAAAATAAAATCAAATAAACAAAAAGGTGGTTAGGACCCTAGGTCCTAACCCTAAGGTTTGCCACACTCACTATTAATTCCAAGCACTTGAAGGATTGTAGTTGGCGATTCTCTTGCCTCTTTTTCTAGCTTGCTCGAGTCTTTCTTCTTCGTTGTCCTCTTCTCTCGGATTCTATAGTAAGCCATATTCATATAATAATTCATTAGGACACATTCAATCATTTAATCCAAGTGATCTTAGACTTAACAAATGTAAATAAGTGCATTTGTTCATTAGGGACAGTTTTGCTACCCTATAAAGAATCGGTAATATCTCCTAGCTCCCTTACCCGAATCGAGCTTATTTTATATCGTTAGAAAGCTAGGAAGACCCTATACAATTAAAAATTAACCTCACATTTTAATTATTTCCCGATCAGTACCAGTTTTCGTTCGAATCGGACTTGTCCAGATTCGGGGCTGTTTGGACAACCTTTACGGAAACGCTTATATCTTTTTCTACCGAATTCCGATTGAGGTTCCGTAAATTTTCCCTTAAACTAG
Organism: Abelmoschus esculentus; assembly: GCA_035048815.1. Taxonomy (NCBI): domain Eukaryota; kingdom Viridiplantae; phylum Streptophyta; class Magnoliopsida; order Malvales; family Malvaceae; genus Abelmoschus; species Abelmoschus esculentus. Next base: position 8,718,455 of record JAUCBN010000002.1, on the reverse strand, counting down.
ATATATGGGAGTATCATACTTCAAAATTTCAGATCCTAAATCCATCAAATTCAACCTAAGGAATTTTCCAAAGATAGCTACTCGGAAAAGCATTTCTAGGCATTTTCGGCAAATTCTCATTTCACACATTTAATTCCTAATCCCCAACTTATTTCCATGAATTTCCAGCATCTCAAATATGAAATTAAAATCAACAATTTCTACTTTCATCAACCTAATCTCATGCAATTCTAACATTAAATCAATTAATACACCTAGCACTCCCAAAATCCTTATCCCAAGTTCTCATATCCACTTTCTCATGCTTCAAGCTAAACCCAAACAATTACAATCTTCACTCTAGGCATGAAAGCATCATAAAAGCTTCTCAAATTCAAGAACTCAAGTTTTAAATGTTTGAGTTATGGAAGAAGAAGCTTACCGAGACTATTAGCATTGATCTCCTAGACCAATTGTTTAGCCATGCAAAGAATTTGAGCTAGCCTCCTTAAGCCACCATGGGATTTTCTCCCTTCTAATTTTTTTGTGTCTAGCGTGAATGAGGAAGAAGGGAGAAGATTTTGGCTGATTTTGTTTCTCATTAAATGAAGGTGAAATGACCGATTTGTCCTTTTTACTATAACTAGAGTTAGTTTATTACAAGGGGTAGTTTAGGGAATTTGGGTATTTGCCATGCAACCTTTAATTTCCTCATTTAATTCAATTAAGTCCCTTTATTCTTACCTAATTATCATGTAGTTCGATTTAATTTACGAATCATTCGATTTGTTTTTTACTAACCCGGTTTTAGGGTGTTACATATACTTAGTTACTACCATGGTAGCACAGTTGTATACTGCCACAGTCTCTGCCTCGGTAGATTCTTCTGCCGAGATTTGCAGGATGTGTTCGTTTGGGAATGTGTCTTGTATTTCGTCTAGTGTGTTAGTTTTCTCCCCAGCTTCTAATCTGGAAAGATGATCGGCTACCTGGTTTTCCGTACCTTTTCTATACTTGATATCTATGTCAAATTCTTGCAAAAGAAGGATCCATCTAATCAGTATAGGTTTGGCATCCTTCTTTAAGAACAAGTACTTGATTACTGAATGGTTGGTGTGGACAGTCACTTTTGTTCCAATAAGGTAGGATCGAAACTTATCAAAGGCAAAGACCACTGCTAGTAATTCCTTCTCCGTGGTGGTGTAATTGATCTGGGCATCATTGAGGGTTTTACTAGCATAGTAAATAACATGGAATAGGTTATTCTTTCTTTGCCCAAGTGCTGCCCCAACAACATGATCACTGGCATCACACATTATTTCAAAAGGTAGGGCCTAATCTGGTGGGACTACAATTGGTGCGGTGATCAACTTCTCTTTGAGGGTTTCGAATGCTTCAGTGCATTCCTTGCTAAATTCAAATTTCATGTCCTGTTGAAGCAATTTACATAAGGGTTTAGAAATTTTTGAAAAATTACAGATAAACCTCCTATAAAAACATGCATGACCCAAGAAACTTCTAACTCCTTTGACTGAAATTGGTGGGGGCAATTTCTTTATCACACCTATCTTAGCCTTGTCAACTTTGATTCCTTGTGATGAGATTTTGTGGACCAAAACTATGCCTTCATTCACCATAAAGTGACATTTTTTCCCAATTGAGAACTAAATTGGATTCCTCATATCTTTGCAGCACCTTCTCTAAATTGCCAAGGCAATGAGTGAAAGTGTCTCCAAAAACTAAAAAATCAGCCATGAATATCTCCAGGAAGTCTTCGACCATGTCGTGAAAAATTTCCATCATGCATCTCTGAAACGTTGCCGGGGCATTGCAAAGGCCGAACAACATTCTTCTAAATGCATATGTCCCATACAAGCAAGTGAAAGTGGTTTTTTCCTGGTCTTTAGGGTCTATGGCAATCTGATTATAACCTGAATAACCATCAAGAAAACAGTAAAAGGGCTTACCAGTAAGTCTATCAAGCATTTCATCAATGAAAGGCAATGGAAAATCATCCTTCTTTGTTGCCTTATTTAATTTGCGATAATCCATACAAACCCTCCAATCGGTCACAGTCATGGTTGGGATCAACTCATTGTTTTTATTGGTTATTACCGTCATGCCACCTTTCTTGGGTACACATTGTACCGGGCTTACCCATGCACTGTCAGAGATAGGATAGATAATTCCAGCATCAAGCCATTTGATTATTTCCTTACATACTACCTCCTTCATGGCATGGTTTAGTCTCCTCTGGGCCTCAACAGTGGGCTTATGATCTTCCTCTAAAAGAATTTTGTGCATGCACACGGCTGGGCTTATTCCCTTTAAGTCATCAATTGACCACCCAATTGCCTTCTTGTGCTGTCGCAGCATCTCTATCAAGCTGTGTTCCTGTTCTGGCCGCAACTCAGAAGAAATAATTACGGGCATTGTGTGGTTGGATCCCAAATAAAAATACTTCAATTTGTCGGGTAAAGGTTTAAATTCAATAACTATTGGTCCTCTCACCTGAAGGTTTTTCATCCTTACTTGGGTAATTTAGAGGTTCGAAGTACTTACCTAGGAGGTGTATTGTCCGGTTGATCTCGTCAATCTCTTGTGTTTCATCATCTTTGGGCATACTATCCAAGAGTGTGCTGTAACATTCGTCAACTGTACTGCCAAGGCAGTGCTGTGATGTATTGCCGAGGCTTCTGCCAAGGCAGTGGTTACTGAGACAGGGTATTGCACTGTTTGCATCTATGGTGTATATCATCTGGCACTCCTCTGGATCATCATGTCTTTTCAAAATCTGGAAAACATTAAGTTTGACTTGTTGGTCGTTAACCCTCATTGTCAATTCTCCTTTTTCCACATCGATAAGAGTGCGTCCAGTAGCTAGAAAAGGTCTCCCCAGGATGATCGGTGCATTGTCATCTGCCTCACAATCAAGAATATGAAAGTCAGTTGGAAAAATAAATTTATCCACCCTTGCCAATATGTCCTCGATCTTTCCTTCAGGATGCACATATGATCTATCTACCAATTGGAGCATCACAGTTGTAAGTTTTGCCCTTCCTATTCCAAGCTTTTGGAAAACAGATTTAGGCATCAAGTTTATGCTTGCTCCAACATCACATAGGGCATTTCCTTCATAGTGATTTCCAATTGCACATGGTATAGTGAAATATCCAGGATCTTTCAATTTAGGAGGCATGCGATTATGAAGCATAGCCATGCATCCTTCGGTTGCGGAAACGGTTTCAAACTCACCAAGCCTTCTTCTTTTGGACACAATTTATTTTAAGAATTTAACATAGTTTGGCATCTATTCTATTGCCTCAACTAATGGCAAATTAATGTGGACTTGCTTCAGGATGTCTAAGAACTTTTTGAATTGATACTCCTTCTTTTGCCTTTTCAAACTCTGTGGGAAAGGTGGTGGGGGTCGCATTTCCTCTAGTGTTTCATTAGTTTGGATTTTAATGCCTAGTTACACTGGTATGTCTGCTGCTTCAGCTGCTGGTCGTGGAATTGCCGACTGCTCTACCGAGGCAGGTTCACTAAGTTCAGCATCTAAATCCGTTTTATCTGGTTCTTCTTGTTCCACTAGTGGGACTTTGTCTGTCGAATTGCCTGTTACTTCTTTAAGTTGTAAGCCTCTCCTAGTAGTGATTGCCTTACATTTCTCATGGCCCATTTCCCTTGCAACTTCAATATTGCTGGGTAATCCTCCTTGTGGTCTAATAGTCATGTTTTGAGCAAACTGCCCAACTTGAGTTTCCAATGTTTTAATGGCTGCCTCTTGGTTTTTTAACCTCATCTCAGTTCTGTTCATAAAAGCATCAGTTCTTTTAATGAAGTTCCTATTCTCAGCCATGTATGATTTTGTTTTTATCATGAAGGCTTTAAGAGAATTTTCTAATAAACCTGTAGGCTGCTGTTGAGACATCTGCTGTTGCGGCAGTGGTTGCTGTCCTTGCTGCTGTTACGGATTCAAAGCATTGTTAGGATTACTCCATGAGAAATTTGAATGTCTTTTCCATGCCGGATTATATGTATTAGACATCATGTTGTTGTTCCGGTTGTAATTTCCCACATACAGGCTAGATTCATGATCATGCATGCACTTAGAAGAACTATGATTACCTCCACATAAATTACAAGAAGAATCTATTACCTTGAACTCATGGGTATTATTTTGCATTTGCATATTCTGAACCATCTTAGTAAGAGAGGTCAATTGTGCTGCCACAGAATTGGATGTTTCTAACACATTTACTGTGGGTTGGCGTCTTACCCCTCGTCGCCTAGATGTAGGGAATTGGAAGTCATTCTTTGCAAGTTTGTTTAAAATTTCTATAGCTTCCTCTGGTGGTTTGTCGAGGAGTGTCCCATTGGTAGAGGCATCTAACATCATCCTTGTTGGGGCATTAGTTGCATTGTAAAACATAGTTACTTGTGTCCACCGTGGAAATCCATGCAAAGGACACTTGTGTAATAGCTCCCTATATCGCTCCCATTTCTCATACATTGGTTCATCATCTGCTTGCCGAAAAGAAGTAATTTCATTACGTATATGATCATATAGATTAGTAGGGTTGAAACGTGTAATGAAATCACGACATAGTTCACTCCAAGATCCTATAGATCTTGCTAGAATTCTATTTAACCAAGTCTTTGCCCTATCCCTCAGTGAATAGGGAAACAGTTTTAGTCTCAAGACATCTTCATGGACTCCTTGGATTTTAAATGAATTACATATCTCCATGAACGATTTGAGGTGTTTCCTTGCATCTTCAGTTATTGACCCACCAAACTGTCCAATGGTATTGCGCATATTAAACATGACAGGTTTTAGCTCAAAGTGGGTTGCTTCGATTTCTGGTGTAACAACTTCTGATTTAACCCGTTCAAATTCTCTACCAGCAAAATCCCGAACTGTAAGCTGCCGCGACAATGGTGGCAGCGGAGGTCCTCCATTGCCAGCAGGTAAGTTCTGTTCTATTAGAATATTTGCCATAACTGCTCGGATTTGTCTTCTCAACCTTTGCTGTGTGCGTTCAATCTCTGGATCTAGCTCGTACACGGGATGACTTGGGTTGGCCCTGGTCATACACTAGTAAAAAAGGAAGTTAAATAAAACTAACTTAAGACACGAGAAAATAAAGATAACAAAATTTAGTTGCCAATCCCCGGAAACGACGCCAAAAACTTGTTGCGCGTAAAAAGGGTTGCACAATTTCTGCAAATGAACACGTCGCAAGTAATAAAGTGATAAATATCAAGTATCGTCTCCATAGGGATTGGTATACTTAATATGTTTCCTTTGCTCTTCTCGCGCTGCAAAAGAAATAAAGTAAAAACACAGATTAATTGGTTGTCTTGAATTAAATGAAAACAACTTGAATAATAAAGAGAAAATAGAGAATGGAAATAAAATCAGATTGAGAGAATAGGAAGGATCCAGTTATGTCGTATTATGGATTCAATTGACTTGTTTCCGTATAATGCAACTACACTACACTGCCTCGGCAGTACTGTAGTACTACTGCCTCGACACTGAAGGGTACGTCCGCCGCGGCAATCCCTTGCTCTTGGGTGGACTTAATCAAGGTTCGGCAAAGTTTCCTTGGATGACCCCGCTTATCCCTAAGTCGAAGTACTATTGATGACTAGTCCTTGATGATACCTCCCGGCATGAATCAACTATAACCACCAACCAATCTCACACTTCTTTTAGCCGCTGAAACTCTAACCTATCCCTAGGCCGAGTTAGTATTTTCCAGCTATAAAAATACCGTACTTATTCCTTTCGTGAATCTAACTCTCCCGATGCTAGATAAATAGATCTCTTACAAACTTCTCTCCCGAGCTTGAATGTAAGAACAATGAATGGCAAAGAATAAGCAAACCTTAATATTTTATTGCATGAAAGAAGAAAACAAAATCAATATCCTCTCACAAATACTCGACAACTTTCACCTAAACCCTAAGAGAATTTAGAACATAGTGAAAAACAAAGAAAAAGCTAAAGTCTATTGTGGACTCTCTTCTCCTTTTCTCTTGGACGACACATCCTTTATATAGGCTAAAACTAGGTAACATCATCCTTGGAGAAGAAGTTTAGTAAGTTTGGACGTTTCCTTCCTTAAAAAGGTAAATCTCTTAATTTGGTTCTTTCCATCTTTACACCGTCTTCTCGAACTCCAATTTCTCTGCAAAGTGTCTAGAAAAATCCAGCTTTTTATGCTCTTCAAATCGATCACCACTTTGACTTTTGGTCTTAAGAAATTCCCCGCCTCAGCAGGATGCATCTGCTGCCCCGGCGGAGGTCTGGCTTTGAGTCTGCTTAGCTTCCATCAGTAGAGGCTCCCATTTGTGGTTGGTTCGATCAGGGTCCAAGTTAAAATGCACAAAGATGCATTAAAGCTTATATTTTCTATAAAGTTCATCCTTATTTGTCATGAAGGTCAAACATCCATATATCACACATTAGGCTTATGCATCAGTCCAAATAGGTGCAGATTAAGTAATTATTGTCAATGAAACGTGTAAAAGTGATAGTCTTTTGAGGACTTATCAATTGGATATTCCAAATGTCAAGTGTATAAAAGACACTAAAACTTACTAAAGACTGTCTCAAGAAAATCTTGTGCCTAGAAGACCTCAGAAGTTGAATTGATGTTTAAATATGTGAAGTACATTTTAACTTCTTTTGTGCAAGACCATTTATTTTGGTCGAATCTTTTTTCTTTTTTCTCTTTTTTCTTGGGGAATTCAATTCATCGCATTTCTTTGGCTCGAAATAAATGATGGTGCAAACAATAAATTCCCGAGTTATTCGTCATTGTCATGACTTTGAAAATATTACCATCACTCATGAAGCGGTAGGTATTCGATTAGAATGAGCTTCAGTGGAGTGCCCCAAAAGTTCCACACTCTTATTCGAAAAAACCTATTGCCAGGTTTCGAACATTGGAGTGCTTTTGATTAAGGTCTATTATTAGGCTTTGAGTCTTTCTTTTTTCATTCATCATTTTTTTTCTTTCTTTTTTTCTCCTTTTGACTCTTTCTTTTTTCTCTCTTTTTCTCTTGACTTTTTCTTTTTTCTCTTTTTTTCTATTGACTTTTTTTTCTTCATTGGTTCTTGTGGTCTTTAATGTGAAATGTGAGTCACATATTCGTGATCTCCGCAACTTTAGAGTTCAGATAGACACAAGTTTCTTAAGATCAATCATAAGGCCAACATTAATGTCCGTTTATGCAATTGACATGTAGGGATCCAACATACTAGTATATTTATAAAATAGAGAAAGGGACCTTACTCGAAGAATTCAAGCTCTTTGCAGTCCATCAGGCCCTGAACCACATTCTTAAACTCACAACAGTCCTGAATGGCATGCCCATCTTTGGCGTGGAACTCACAATACAGACCGTCGTGCCCCTTAGGTTTTATCTTCCCACTATCGATCAGCCCTTCATCAAACAACTTCTTCCAAACCCAACTGAGGGGTGCTTTAATTTCTGCTACCTTACTCTTAGTCTTTCGATTATTTTCTTCGAAGATAGCGTTTGCCCCACCGGTGTGAGTGGGTAGTGGGTTGGCAGTTGTGGACGGGACACTAGGCTTGTCAAAGCTTATAACCCCGAGTTTGATGAGTTTTTCCACATTCCTCTTAAAGGTGACACATGTCTCGATCGAGTGCCCCACTTGGTCGCCAAGGAATATATCTTTCGCACTAGGATCATACCACTTTGGGAATGGTGGTTGCAATGGAGCTTGATAGAAGGGTGCCACTACATGAGCATCAAATAGTTGTTTATGTAGTTCACCGTATGTGATGGGTAATGGGGTGAACTCTATCCTTTCATTGTTCCTTCTCTGACCCGAATCTTGGTTGGAGGAACCTTGGGTGCTTGGCGCGGCTGTAGGTTGCACAACAGCTAGTGGTTTTGAATATTCTGCATTGTAGGCACCCGAATAATTCACATCGTGGTCTTTCTTGGCATACTAAGCCTTCTTATGAGATGAATTGCCCCCACCTTCAATCTTTCTATTTTTATAGCATTCTCGATGAGCTCACCAGATAGTACAAGGTCGGCAAAATTGGTAGTAGCATTACCTATCAAACGATCTAAGATCGGGCCCTTCAATGTTTGGATGAACATAACTACCGTTTCTTTCTCACTGAGTGGGGGTTGAACCTGAGCTGCCATATCCCTCCACCGCTAAGCATACTGTCTAAAACCTTCATTAGATTTTTGCTTCATTTGTTGTAGGTGTCGCGTGTCAAAAGTGCGCGTTTAGTGCAAATGGACACATCGAAAGTAATAAGTGATAAGTAATTATCGGATTATCGTCTCCACAGGGACTGGTAGACTTAATATGTCTTCTTCGTCTTCTTGTTCTGTAGAAAGAAATAAAGAAAAACACAAGTGATTGAGTTTGGTTTAATTAAACTAAAATAACTAAGCAAAGTAAAGAGAATGAGTATTAGAGAGAGATGGGTTAGGATCCAGTTGCGTTGTATTGTGGATTTGATTGACTCGACTCTGCTCAATGCAATCACATGTCACTACCTCGGCAGCACTGCAGTTCACTGCCTTGGCAGCGACGATACTTGTCCGCCGCGGCAATCCCTTGCTCGTGGTTGGACTTTACCAAAGTTCGGCAAAGTGTCCTTGAATGACTCCGCTTATCCCTAAGTCAGAGTGCTGTTGATGACTAGTCCTTGATGATACCTCCCGGCGTGAACCAATTATACTCACCAACCAATCTCACACTTCTTTTAGCCGCTGAAACTCTTAACCTATCCCTAGGCCGAGTTAGTGTTTCGCGATTGAAACACCGTACTTACCCCTTTCGTGAATCTAACTCTCCCGAGCTTAGATAAATGGATTACTCACAAACTTCCCTCCCGGGCTTGAATGCAAGAACAAGGAATAACAAAGGATAAGCAAACCTTGATAACTTTATTGCATTAAATCAAAGACAAAGTAGAATCTCCTCTCACAAATACTAACAACCTTCACCTAAACCCTAAAGAAGCTTAAAACATAATGGAGAGAAGGAAAAATTGATTATAAGTCGGCTCTTTCTCTCTAGGTTTTTCCACGTATATGTTACATTGGGTGGCTAGGTCTTTATATAGGCTAGACCTAGGGCAAACCTTTCCTAAGTAGAATACAACTTGGAGTAGGGAATAAGTCATATACATAATTAAAATATTTCCAAGTTTAATTCGGCTAAGGGGGCTTTCCCGCGTGGCCTTGTCTTGGGCTTTTCCTCATGCTAGCCAGCTCCGATCCATAGGCTTCAAGTCCAGACACGTCCCTTGGATTTTTATCTTCCAATCGCCTACAGTCTTGCTTCCTGGCTCTCAGTTGCTGCCTCAGCATCAGGTCCTGCCTCGGCCTTGTCGCTGCCGCGACACTGGTTCTCCTGCACAGATATGAAAATGCAGTAAAACGAGCATTTTCTGTAAATATTATCTCTATAAGCATAACTTCTAAATATATCACATTAAGTATATGCATTGATCTGAGTGGGTGTAAATTCGGTGATTAATGCCAACAAAAGGTGTAAAAAGTGATAGTGTGTTGAGCACTTATCAGTAGGGTCCAAAGATCGGGTACCACATAATATAACACAGAGCTCGTCAAAACGGACTTTCCTCGTTTGTTACGGATCTAGGAGTGTTGTAGGCACGTTTCTGCAATAAAAATGACAAAAAGATAACAAAAGTTATACGACATATTATATTATTAGTAAATTTAAAGATGAACAAAATGACATAAAAATATATATAGATATATAGGTGATAATTTTGGAGTTTCGGAAAGGACTTCAACGAAGGAAACGGTGAAGACTTCAAAAACAGCCAGTGGTGGAAAACGCTAAACTCGAAAGAACTCGAACAATATGCTGAACGAACCCGAATCGAATTTGTTTAACGTCATAGGACTTGGACCCTCTAGATAGCAATCTAGGAACCCAAAATATCAAATACACTGCCTCGGCAGTAATTGCAGTACTACTGCCTCGATAGTGAAGGGTACGTCCGCCGCGGCAATCCCTTGCTCTTGGGTTTAATCAAGGTTCGGCAAAGTGTCCTTGGATGACCCCGCTTATCCCTAAGTCGAAGTAATGTTGATGACTAATCCTTGATGATACCTCCCGGCGTGAATCAACTATAACCACCAACCAATCTCACACTTCTTTTAGCCGCTGAAACTCTAACCTATCCCTAGGCCGAGTTAGTATTTTCCAGCTAGAAAAATACTGTACTTATTCCTTTCGTGAATCTAACTCTCCCGATGCTAGATAAATAGATCTCTCACAAACTTCTCTCTCGAGCTTGAATGTAGAAACAATGAATGGCAAAGAATAAGAAACCTTAATATTTTAATGCATGAAACAAGAAAACAAAATCAATATCCTCTCACAAATACTCGACAACTTTCACCTAAACCCTAAGAGAATTTAGAACATAGTGAAAAACAAAGAAAACGCTAAAGTCTATTGTGGACTCTCTTCTCCTTTTCTCCTGGACGGCACATCTTTTATATAGGCTAAAACTAGGGCAACATCAGCCTTGGAGAAGAAGTTTAGTAGGTTTGGACGTTTCCTTCCTTAAAAAGGTAAATCTCTTAATTTGGTTCTTTCCATCTTTACACCGTCTTCTTGAACTCCAATTGCTCTGCAAAGTGTATAGAAAAATCCAGCTTTTTATGCTCTTCAAATCGATCACCACTTTGACTTTTGGTTTTAAGAAATTCCCCGCCTCGGCAAGATGCATCTGCTGACCCGGCGGAGGTCTGGCTTTGAGTCTGCTCAGCTTCCATCAGTAGAAGCTCCCATCTGTGGCTGGTTCGATCAAGGTCCAAGTTTAACTGCAAATGCACAAAGATGCATTAAAGCTTATATTTTCTATAAATTTCATCCTTATTTGTCATGAAGGTCCAAGTCTTTTGAGGACTTATCACACCCCCAAACTCGAACTATTGCTTGTCCTCAAGCAATGAAAACCATCAAATTGCCATACCTTATTCTCTATTGGTCTTACTTGTTCGTCTTTTCTCCCCACCATGACTATGCCTCTTCTAAGTCTTAACCTTTCGGCTAGCCAAGGACTTACCCAGAATCGAGCTATAAGACTTTGTGAGTGTGTGAGTTTTGTTGGACAAGTTTGATTAAAGGCTTTCTTAGACAAACTCTAAGTTCAAAACAAATATATTTGGAATTCTTCTTAAAACAACTACTTGAGCTAATTTGTGAGAGTTTTTTTTAAGCATACTAGAGCTAATTTCGGGCACCTCTAGCATGAAGAAGAGTGAGTTCTAGAGCCGGTGATTGGCACCTCTATTCATCATTCCATAAATCAAAGCCTTTATCACCTAAGTTTATTAAAAGAATTCCTATAATCACACAAGTCCCAAAAGTGTTTTTAGAGTCAATCCTATAGCAAGATTCTAAGTTTTAGTCCTTAAGCATCCTAAGATTAATCCTTCTAAAAAGGACTTAGCCATGGTAAGGAGAAAGATTTCTATAGCCTAAGGAGAATAACTGTCGCGTGTCAAAAGTGTGTGTTTAGTGCAAGTGGACACATCGCAAGTAATAAGTGATAAGTATTTATCGAGTTATCGTCTCCTCAAGGACCGGTCTACTTAATATGCTTTCTTTATCTTCTTGCTCTGTAAAAAAATAAAAACACAACTGAATGGGTGTGATTTATTAAACTAAAATAATTGAATAAAAATAACAAGGTCGAAATATCAGAGAGAAAGATGGGCCAGGATCCAGTTGTATTGTATTGTGGACTTGATTGACTTGTCTTTATCCAATGCAATCGCATATCTCTGCCTTGGCAGCACTGCAATTTACTGCCTGGGCAGCGATAACGCTGTCCGCCGCGGCAAAGTGTCCTTGAATGACTCCGCTTATCCCTAAGTCAGAGTGTTATTGATGACTAGTCCTTGATGATACCTCCCGGCATGAACCAATTATACTCACCAACCAATCTCACACTTCTTTTAGCCACTGAAACTCTTAACCTATCCCTAGGCCGAGTTAGTATTTCGCGATTGAAACACCGTACTTACCCCTTTCGTGAATCTAGCTCTCCCGAGCTTAGATAAATGGATCACTTACAAACTTCCCTCCCGGGCTTGAATGCAAGAACAACAAATAAGAAAGGATAAGCAAACCTTGATAATCTTTATTGCATTGAATGAAAGATAAAGTACAATTTCCTCTCACAAATACTCCACAACCTTCACCTAAACCCTATGAAGGTTTTAGAACATGATGGAGAGGAAAGAAACAAGAGTAGAAGTTGGCTCTCCCTAGGTATTTCGATCTCTATTACATTGGGTGGCTAGGTCTTTATATAGGCTAGACCTAGGGCAAACCTTTCCTAAGTAGAATACAACTTGGAGTAGGGAACAAGTCAAGTACATAATAATAATATATTTCCAAGTTTGAATTCGGCTAAGGAGGCTTTCCTGCGTGGTCTTCCTTTGGGCTTTTCCTTGTGCTAGCCAGCTCCGATTCATGGGCTTCAAGTCCAGACACGTTCCTTGGATTTTTGTCTTTCCATCGCCTATCACTTTGCTTCCTGTCTTCCTGCTGCTGCCTCGGCATCAGGTCCTGCCTCGGCCTTGTCTCTGCCGCGGCACTGGTTCTCCTGCACATATATGAAAACACAGTAAAACGTGCCTTTTTCTGTAAATAGTATCTATTTAAGTATAACTTCTAAATATATCACATTAAGCATATGCATTGGTTCAAGTGGGTGAATATTTGGTGATAAATGTCGATAAAAGGAGTATAAAGTGATAGTGTGTTGAGCATTTATCACACCCCCAAACTCGAACTATTGCTTGTCCTCAAGCAATGCAAACCATCAATTTGCCGAACTCTACTCTCTCTTGGTCTTACATGTCCATCTATTCTCCCCACCATAGCTAGGCCTATCTTTAAGCCTTAACCATTCGGCTACCTAAGAATTTACCTAGGAACAAACTATAGGATTGTGAGTGTGTGTATTTTTGTGGACAAGTTGATTAAAGGCTTTCTTAGATAAACTTTAAGTTCAAGACAAATAGACATTGGTTAAGTCTTCTCTTCTTTTCCAAACCCCAAATCTTGAGCCGGTTTTGGGCACCTCAAAGACTTGTGTTTTTCTTTTCACTAAAAATCTTTTTGTCTTTTCTTTTTGATATTCCTTAATACATACTAGAGCCAATTTCGGGCACCTCTAGCATGAAGAAGAGATTTTCTAGAGCCGGTGGTAGGCACCTCTAGTTACTTTTCCAAAAATCTAAGTCTTTATCACCTAAGTTCATTAAAAGAATTCCTATAATCCACAAGTCCAAAAGTATTTAAAGTTCTTCCTATAGTAAGCTTCTAAGTTTTCATCCTTAAGCATCCTAAGGTTAAGCCCTCTTAAAAGAACCTACACATGGTAAGGAGAAAGATTTCTATAGCCTTAAAGAATAAACTAAGGCAATACTGATGATGAGCAGTGCAAGAGTGTAGGCAGTTAATTCAAGTAAGGCGGGGAGCATAAAAATAAAAAAAAATCACTGGAATACTTCCTTTTTGGCACGGCCGCGGCAGTAGATTGCTGCCTTGGCAGTGAATCTGCACCCCCAAACTCAAACCAAGCATTGTCCTCAATGCTTTATATTCGGAAGGAATAAGCGGCAAAACAGAATATGAATTTTATATGCAGCAAGGGAAGATAGTAAAAGCAATTGAATATTGAAATAAAGGACAAAGAATTTTAGAGCGACTCCGAAGAGCTGCTCGTAACAATTTTTCGTCGTTGCCTAGATGCCATGTGCTTTGTCCTTGGGGAGGCCGATGGTTGCGCCTTTGCTTGCCTCGGCGGCTGGACTCGAGTGGGTGGGGTCCTATGCATTGGGGCTTCTACTTCTTCTCCTTCTTCAACATCCGCCGTCTCTTCGGTTATCATCACGTCCGTTCCTCCTCCCATCGCAGTGGCTCCTCCAGTGTGGTGTGTGCTTGGGCCGGCGACAGTGGAGCCTTGGTGTTCATACGCATCTATCTCGGCAGATAGACTGCCCATGATAATTGGCGATCTTGGTGGAGTGCTGAAAACGGCTCTCCGCTTGGATGGCCTTCGGCTGACAGATGAGGCCGCGGCAGAATCTACTGGCCTAGATGGTCCAGCAGCCTGGTATTGGGGCTGAGGGTCCAGATGGAAGAACGGTCGCGGTCCTCCTGGGGCTGGTGTCGTCTCGGTGTAGGGTGCGGCAGTAACGAACATATTGCTTGGGAACTCTGGGAATTGGACGCCTTGGTCTGGGAATGCGTGCATCATCATTTGGGCGAGCGTTCTATTGAAGTCCCATTGGTACTCCATGTACCGTTGTTGTCGAAGATCCATCGCGGCCATGCGCTGCAAGATTTCTTGATACGGGTCTGCTGCGGTAGAGGTATAGGCAGTACCAGGCATATCTGCCGTGTACTGGGCCCCGGCAGAATTGTCGGCAGTGAACTGCTGTGGTGTTGCCTGGACAGGTTCTGCTTGTGTTATCTGCATGACTTTGTGGCAGAATTCCCTGGCCCATCCTATTCTTGGAGGTGTGTATTCATCGGTTTCTTCAATAGGCACACCTGCAGAAACACATAAACTCGTAATCAAGCAAGGGAAATACAATGGTCCTCGATCTTTCTTACCGCACTCGTGAATCTCCCGTAGGATAATTTCTCCAACGTTGATGGTCCTTTTGTTGATGATGGATTGGATTAACACCAATCTCTTGCGATCCACCGTGCTATTATGTGATGTTGGGATGAGGCGTCGTTTGACGAAGGTGTTCCACATCTTTGCCTTCGGCTTCAAACTTTGTCTTGTTACGGAACCCCGATGGGTACCGGTTTCCCATGGAGTGTTTGTGTAACAAATATCGTCTTTGATCAGTTCATAGTCCTCGGCAGTAATATCTTCGAAGAAGTCCGCATGGAGATCGCTGGCCGGGGTGAGGCTGTAGAAGTTGTTGATTGTTTCAGCATCGAGTTGCATTGGCCTGCCACGACAGTGAACAAAGAGAGAGTCTTTGCTGGGCCCATGAGCGTAGAACTCCCGTACTATTGTGGCGTTTGCCTGGGCAGGTTGCAAACAGAATACTTCCCAATTTTGGTACTTGATTCTGTCGAACAAGTAGTGTTCGATACCATAATTCTCTTCGTCCGCGTGCTGGAACCCTTGTTCTTCCCAAAGTTGCCTCGCGATGAATGATCGATTGAATCGTTCTTCAACGTTGGCTGGGGCGAATCTTTCTTAGGTTTCCATCAAGAAACAGAGAATTTAGTTCTTGGAGGTTTTCTTGAAGAGAAAACTGGAAAATCAGAAGGGATTAGTATGCAAAGAGTAATTGAGAGAGGGATTGTTAAGGATACTAAAGAAAACAAGAAAGTAAGAGTGAATAGTTCAAGAGGAAGGAGTTTCTTATATAGGCCTCGGCCTTGTAACCGTTGAGATCACTAGCCGTTGTAACCGTTTCCTTCTTCTGCCGTTTCCTTTTCTGCCGCAGCAGGAATCTCGGCAGACTAGCCGTTACACTTTTCTGCCCGTTGAGACTGCTGCGGCTCTGACACTGTTTTACTGCCTCGGCAGAGTTCTTGCTGTGAACTATTTTTCCCTTATCGTTGCTTTTTATTCCTAAATAAAAAATTTAAACACACAAAAGAAAAATACTAAAAACGAAAATAATTAGAAAAATAAAAATAAACTACTAACCCTAATATAATAAAGAAAAGAAAAAGGGAGAGGTTAGGTTACTATTTGAGAGCATGTGAATGCATCTCCCAATTTTATTTTCTCCCTTAGGCCCAAATTATGTATTGGGTGTGGGCCGCTCCTTAGTGTTGTCTGTCCATCCGTCTTGGGCTTGATTTTTTTGCCAAATATCCTGCCGAGTAGACTGCCCAGGCAGGATATCTTATTGTCTACTGTGCGGATGGCTTTGCATTCCTCTGGATCGTCATACCTCTTTAAGTTGTGGAATGCGTTGAGTTTGACTTGTTGGTCATTGACCCGCATAGTCAACTCTCCTTTTTCCACGTCAATCAATGTACGTCCAGTTGCTAGGAAGGGTCTCCCAAGGATGATCGGTGCGTTGTCATCTACTTCACAATCAAGGAAAAAGAAATCAGCAGGAAAAATAAACTTATCAACTCTTACCAGTATGTCCTCGATTTTTCCTTCAGGTTGCACATAGGATCTATCTGCGAGTTGGAGCATCACTGTTGTAGGCTTCGGCCTTCCAATTCCAAGCTTTTGGAAGGCTGATTTAAGCATGAGGTTTATACTTGCTCCAAGGTCGCATAGGGCCTTTCCTTCATAACTTTTTCCTATTGCACAAGGTATAGTGAAACAACCAGGATCTTTTAACTTTGGTGGCATGCGGTTATGCAGCATTGCCATGCATCCCTCGGTGGCAGCCACTGTCTCAAACTCACCTATTCGTTTTCTCTTTGATACCATATCCTTTAAGAACTTGGCATAGTTGAGAATTTGTTCAATGGCCTCAACGAATGGTATGTTGATGTGGACTTGCTTCAAAATATCGAGGAACTTCTTGAACTGTTGATCCTGTTTTTGTTTCTTTAACCTTTGCGGGAAAGGTGGTGGTGGTCTCATCTCATCCAGTTTGGAATCGTATACCATTCGTTGATGTGTTTCCTTAGTTTGGAATCGTATACCTGGCACCATTGGAATTTTTGCTGCCTCGGCAGACTGCTTAGGCGCTGCAGTGCTTGCTGCCGGGGCAGTGTTGTCAGTCTCGGTTTGCTCAGCCTCTTCTTTTGATTGATCCGCCGGTTGGGTTTGGTTCTCTGGGATCTTCTCTTTCAACTGTAGACCACTCCTGGTAGTGATTGCTTTGCACTGTTCATGGCTTAGTACCTTAGCAACCACAGTATTGTTAGGTAGGCCTCCTTGTGGTCTAGTGTTTATACATTGAGCAAACTGCCCAACCTGAGTTTCCAGAGTTTTTATGGCCGCTTCTTGATTTTGTAGCCTCATCTCAGTCCTATTCATAAAGGAGTCGGTCCTCTTGATGAAATTACTATTTTCCGCCATATATGACTCGGTTTTCATCATGAAGGCCTTTAACGTGTTTTCCAATGAATTGACCGGTTGCTGCTGCATCTGCTGCTGCGACAACGGTTGTTGGACTTGCTGCTGCGGCATTGGCTACTGAAATCCCGGTGGTTGGGTGATTGGGTTTAAGGCATTATTTGGGTTACTCCAGGATAAGTTTGGATGCCTCTCCCATGAGGGGTTGTACGTGTTGGACATCACATTGTTACGGTTGTAGTTCCCAACGTACATACCGGTTTCTTGATTCATGCAATCAACGGAACTGTGGTTACCTCCACATAATTCACAGCATAAATCAATTACCTTGACCTCACGGGTATTGTTTTGTAATTGTAGGTTTTGCACCATCTTCGTAAGAGAGTCCAATTGTTCTGCCACTGAACTTGATGAATCTAATTCGTTTACCGTGGCTTGGCGTCTTACTCCTCCTCGCCTAGATGTGGGAAACTGGAAGTCATTCCTTGCGAGTTTATTCAAAATTTTGATAGCTTCCTCGGGTGCCTTGTCCAGGAGTGTGCCGTTTGCCGAGGCATCCAACATCATCCTTGTCGGGGCATTCGTGGCGTTGTAAAACATTGTCACTTGTGTCCATAAGGGAAATCCATGCAGTGGACACTTGTGCAATAGCTCTCTGTAGCGTTCCCATGCCTCGTACATTGGTTCGTCTTCAGCCTGTCGGAAAGAAGTAATTTCATTACGAATTCTATCATATAGATTAGTAGGATTAAAACGAGTAATGAAATCACGGCATAGTTCACTCTAGGATCTAATAGATCCCGCTGGAATGCTGTTCAACCAAGCTTTCGCCCTATCCCTCAGTGAATAGGGGAATAGCTTTAACCGCAAGACATCTTCATGGACTCCTTAGATTTTGAAAGAGTTGCAAATCTCCATGAAGGATTTGAGATGCTGCCTTGCGTCTTCAATTGCAGACCCACCAAATTGTCCAATTGTATTTAACATGTTGAACATAACAGGTTTAAGTTCAAAATGGGCTGCTTCAATCTCGGGTGTAACGACTCCTGGGTTTAGTCCATTTAGGTCCTCCTCCAAGAAATCTCTGACAGTCAACTGCCACGGCCCAGGTGGCGGCGGTAGACCTTCATTGCCGGCAGGTATGTTTTGTCCTGCCTGAACCTTTGCCATGACTCCTCGGATTTGTCTCCTCAACCTTAACCTTGTTCTTTCAATCTCAGGATCTAACTCGTATAAGGGTTTGGTTGGATTTGCCTTGGTCATACACCAAGAAAAAAAAAAGTAAAATAAAAATAAAAATAAAAAGAAACAAGAAAATAAGGAAAACAAAATTTAGTTGTCAGTCCCTGGCAACGGCGCCAAAAACTTGTCGCGTGTCAAAAGTGTGCGTTTAGTGCAAGTGGACACATCGCAAGTAATAAGTGATAAGTATTTATCGAGTTATCGTCTCCTCAGGGACCGGTCTACTTAATATGCTTTCTTTATCTTCTTGCTCTGTAGAAAAATAAAAACACAAGTGAATGAGTGTGATTTATTAAACTAAAATAATTGAATAAAAATAACAAGGTCGAAATATCAGAAAGAAAGATGGGCCAGGATCCAGTTGTATTGTATTGTGGACTTGATTGACTTATCTTTATCCAATGCAATCGCATATCTCTACCTTGGCAGCACTGCAGTTTACTGCCTGGGCAGCGATAACGCTGTCCGCCGCGGCAATCCCTTGCTCGTGGGCAGACTTTACCAAAGTTCGGCAAAGTGTCCTTGAATGACTCCGCTTATCCCTAAGTCAGAGTGCTGTTGATGACTAGTCCTTGATGATACCTCCCGGCGTGAACCAATTATACTCACCAACCAATCTCACACTTCTTTTAGCCGCTGAAACTCTTAACGTATCCTTAGACCGAGTTAGTATTTCGCGATTGAAACACCGTACTTACCCCTTTCTTGAATCTAGCTCTCCCGAGCTTAGATAAATGGATCACTTACAAACTTCCCTCCCGGGCTTGAATGCAAGAACAACGAATTACAAAGGATAAGCAAACCTTGATAATCTTTATTGCATTGAATGAAAGATAAAGTACAATCTCCTCTCACAAATACTCCACAACCTTCACCTAAACCCTATGAAGGTTTTAGAACATGATGGAGAGGAAAGAAACAAGAGTAGAAGTCGGCTCTCCCTAGGTATTTCGATCTCTATTACATTGGGTGGATAGGTCTTTATATAGGCTAGACCTAGGGCAAACCTTTCCTAAGTAGAATATAACTTGGAGTAGGGAACAAGTCAAGTACATAATAATAATATATTTCCAAGTTTGAATTCGGCTAAGGGGGCTTTCCCGCGTGGTCTTCCTTTGGGTTTTTCCTTGTGCTAGCCAGCTCCGATTCATGGGCTTCAAGTCCAGACACGTTCTTTGGATTTTTGTCTTTCCATCGCCTATCACTTTGCTTCCTGTCTTCCTGCTGCTGCCTCGGCATCAGGTCCTGCCTCGGCCTTGTCTCTGCCGCGGCACTGGTTCTCCTGCACATATATGAAAATGCAGTAAAACGTGCCTTTTTCTATAAATAGTATCTATTTAAGTATAACTTCTAAATATATCACATTAAGCATATGCATTGGTTCAAGTGGGTGAATATTTGGTGATAAATGCCGATAAAAGGAGTATAAAGTGATAGTGTGTTGAGCACTTATCAATAACCTAAGGCAATGATGTATAGCAATGCAGGAGTACGAACAATATTTCAAGTAAGGTAAAAATAAACTTAAATTGCTCTCTTTCATGGCAAGGTCGCGGTAGTGAATTGCCTCGGCAGTGATTCTACACCCCCAAACTCGAACTGAGCATTATCCCCAATGCTTAAACATATGCAAAAGACAGGAAACAAATAGGATGATTATCAAGGAAAAAATATAAAAAACAGCATAGAGGTATAGAAGGATTAAAAATCCTTCGAAGAACTGCTGCGGATGAGGAGTTTCCTTGGCCTTGCTGCTGATAGTTTAGATTTTGATCCCTGTGCTGGTGATTGCTAAGTTTTGGCTGTTCTAGGTGGCTGGATTCTGGTAGGTGGCATCCTTTGCAGTGGGGCGTTGACTTCTTCTCATTCTTCATCGTCCCCAATTTCTTCGGTGGCCATTATTTCTGTTCCACCCGCATTTTCAGCTACCATGTCATCTACTTGGGCGGGCTGGGTGTTGGGCCCGACAGTGAAGTGAGGTTGCTGCATGAAGGAGTCCATCTCCGACGAGAAACTCCTAATGATTACAGGAGAGCCTGCTGCTCTCGTCTTGGATGACCTTCTGCTGGCAGATGATGCCGCGACAGGCTCTTGTTGCGGAGATGGGCCATTGGTGTAGAACGGTTGTGATGGTCCAGTGGCATTGAACTGCCTCGGTTCTCCTGGGGCTGGAGTTGTTTTGGTGTATGGTGTAGCTGTGACAAACATATTGGGAGGAAATTTTGGGAACGACACCCCTTGGTTGGGGAAGTTGGTGATCATCATCTGGGCTAAGGCATTGTTGAAATCCCTCTGGTACTCCATGTACCTTTGCTGTCTCAAATCCATGGCTGTCATCCTCTGAAGTATCTCCTGGTAAGTATCCGCTGTGGTAGTATTGTGGGAAGCAGCAGGTTTGTCTGCCATGTATTGGGCCCCGACAGCGGTATCAATAGTGCCTGGCATTGGAGTTGCTTAGACTGGTTCTTCCTGGGTTATTTGCATGACTTTTTGGCAGAACTCCCTTGTCCATCCGCTCTAGTGGACAGTAATCTCGTTTGTATCCTCAATTGGGACACCCGCGGTAGTGCAAAGACCCGTGATTAAACATGAAAAGTACAATGACCCTTTTTCCTTCCTACCACATTCGTAGATTTCTTGTAGGATCAACTCTCCCACATTGATACTTCTTTTGTTGATAATGGATTGGATGAGAACCAACCTCCTCTTATCTACCGTGCTGTTATGGGATGTTGGGATGAGGCGTCGTTTTACGAACGTGTTCCACAACTTTGCCTCGGGCCTTAGATTTTGTCTTGCCACGGAGCCTTTGTGTGATCCGGTTTCCCACTGTGTGTTATCGTAGCAAAGATCATCTTTGATGAGTTCGTAGTCCTCGTTGTTGATGTCCTCTAGAAACGTTGAATGGTCATCACGAGCAGGTTGGAGGCCATAGAACAAATTGATGGTGTTTGCATCAAGTTGAACTGGTCTACCCCGGCAGTGGACATAGAGTGAATCTTCGCTTGGACCATGTGCGTAAAATTCTCTCACAATCGTGGCGTTGGCCTGGGCGGGTTGTAAGCAGAAGATTTTCCATTCTTGATATGCTATTTTATCGAACAAGTAATGCTCGATTCCATAGTTCTCCGCATCTGAATGCTAGAATCCCTGTTCTTCCCATAATTGCCTTGCAACGAAGGATCTGTTGAAGCGTTCTTCAACAGCGGCGGGTGCGAATCTTTTGGAGGCTGTCATGGGTAGATATAAGCAAAGAGGTTTGTGAAATTTGTTAAGAAATTTGAGAGAGATAAGCAAAGAATTCTAAGAAATCAAGAATGCAAAAGTGAATAGTTCAAAGTGAGAATGTGTTTATATAGGCCTCGGCCTTGTACTGCCGTATTAACCCAACTAGCCGTTGTTCTAGCCGTTGGCATTGACTGTCGCGGCTAAAATTACTCTAAACTAGTCGTTATGTTGTTCTACCCGTTGGTAACTACTGCGGCCCTGAAACTGTTCACTGCTACGGCAGTGGCTTTTCTGTTATGGATAATTGCACCTTCATTCTTGATTCCTGACCTAAAAAATAAATACCAACAATAAAGATTAAAATTAAGACAAGAAGAGAAAGAAAAATGCTAAACTAAATCTAATCCTAGAAGTTCAATAAAATAAAGATGATAAAATTAAGTCACGATCGGAGTTCGTGCAAGTGCATCTCCTAAGGTGATGGTCTGAATAGTCTTCATATCATGAAGGTCAGAATAGTGCTTCAAGCGTTGGCCATTCACTTTGAACTCATGCCCATCCCTTTTTGATTTGATCAATACTGCACTATGTGGATAGGCCTGAACAACTTCGAATGAGACTGACCATCTGGACTTGAGTTTGCTTGGGAACAGTTTGAGCCTGGAATTAAAAAGGAGGACTTGTTGCTTCAGCAGGAACTGCCTTGGCAATATCTTACGGTCATGTCATCTTTTAATCTTTTCTTTTTAGATCTTGGCATTTTCATAGGCCGCTGCTCTGAATTCTTCTATCTCATTGAGGTCTAGCAGTCTTTTCTGGCCAGCTTTCTCTCACTCCATGTTCAAATTTTTCACTGCCCAATAAGCTTTGTGCTCAATTTCCACGGGAAAATGGCATGCTTTTCCAAATACAAGCCTGTATGGAGATGTTCCCAATGGGATCTTGTATGTTGTCCTATATGCCCACAGGGCATCATCGAGATGATAAGACCAATCCTTTCGAGATGGGTTGACCACTTTTTCAAGAATTTGCTCTAATTCCCTGTTTGATATCTCGGCCTGCCCATTTGTCTGTGGGTGATAGGCTGTTGCAATTCGGTGTGTGATGCCTAATTTCTTCAGGGCTACGACAATGAGTCTATTGTCGAAGTGTTTACCTTCATCACTAATTATCGCTCTAGGTACTCCAAATTTGGTGAAAATATTTTTCTTGACAAATCTCTGAATAGTCTTGGAATCATTGTGTGGTGTGGCAATTGCTTCGACCCATTTTGATACGTAATCCACTGCTACTAGGATGTAGAGAATCCCTTGAGATGATGGGAATGGTCCATAAAGTCTATGCCCCAAACATCAAATAGTTCTACTTCCAATATGGGCTGCAATGGCATCTCATTACGTCTAGAGATATTGCCCGTGCGTTGGCATCGATCATAGTGCTTGTAGTAAAGTTGTGCATCTTTGAAGAGTGTGGGCCAATAAAGGCCTGATTGAAGCACTTTCGCGGCTGTTCTGTTTCCTCCAAAATGTCCACCCCAGGCTAAATCATGGCATTGCTGGAGCACTTCTTTTTGCTCGTCCTCTAGAACACGTCTTCTTATAACCTGATCTACACATTGGTTGAACAAAAGAGGGTCGTCCCAGAAGTACTGCTTTGCATTATGCAGGAACCTCTTTTTTTCATTATGGTTAAGGTTATAAGGCATAACACCACTAGCTAAGTAATTGACAAGATCAGCATACCATGGAGTGGCTGTGACTGCGGCAATGTCTTCTATCTATGTTGCCGAAAAATACATAGTTACTGCCATGGTAGCACAGTTGTATACTGCCACGGTCTCTGCCTCGGTAGATTCTTCTACCGAGATTTGCAGGATGTGTTCGTCTGGGAATATGTCTTGTATTTCGTCTAGTGTGTCAGTTTTCTCCCCAGCTTCTAATCTGGAAAGATGATCGGCTACCTGGTTTTCCGTACCTTTTTTGTCCTTGATATCAATGTCGAATTCTTGCAAAAGAAGGATCCATCTAATCAGTCTAGGTTTGGCATCATTCTTTGAGAATAGGTACTTGATTGTTGAATGGTCGGTGTGGACAGTCACTTTTGTTCCAATAAGGTAGGATCAGAACTTATCAAAGGCAAAGATCACTGCTAGTAATACCTTCTCCGTGGTGGTGTAATTGATCTAGGCATCATTGAGGGTTTTACTAGCATACTAAATAACATGGAATAGGTTATTCTTTCTTTGCCGAAGTGTTGCCTCAACAGTATGATCACTGGCATCACACATTATTTCAAAAGGTAGGGACCAATCTAGTGGGACTAAAATTGTTGTGGTGATCAACTTCTCTTTGAGGGTTTCGAATGCTTCAGTGCATTCCTTGCTAAATTCAAATTTCCTGTCCTGTTCAAGCAAATTACATAAGGGTTTATGAATATTTGAAAAATTACAGATAAACCTCCTATAAAAACATGCATGACCCAAGAAACTTCTAACTCCTTTGACTGAAATTGGTGGGGAAAATTTCTTTATCACATCTATCTTAGCCTTGTCAACTTCGATTCCTTGTGATGAGATTTTGTGGCCAAAAACTATGCCTTCATTCACCATAAAATGGCATTTTTCCCAATTGAGAACTAAATTGGATTCCTCACATCTTTGCAACACCTTCTCTAAATTGCCGAGGCAATGAGTGAAAGTGTCTCCAAAAACTGAAAAATCATCCATGAATATCTCCAGGAAGTCTTCGACCATGTCGTGAAAAATTGTCATCATGCATCTCTGAAACGTTGTCAGGGCATTGCAAAGGCCGAACGACATTTTTCTAAATGTATATGTCCCATACAGGCAAGTGAAAGTGGTTTTTGCCTGGTCTTTAGGGTCTATGGCAATCTGGTTATAACCTGAATAACCATCAAGAAAACAGTAATAGGGCTTACCAGCAAGTCTATCAAGCATTTCATCAATGAAAGGCAATGGAAAATGATCCTTCTTTATTGCCTTATTTAATTTGCGGTAATCCATACAAACCCTCCAACCGGTCACAGTCCTGGTTGGGATCAACTCATTGTTTTCATTGGTTATTATCGTCATGCCACCTTTCTTGGGTACACATTGTACCGAGCTTACCCATGCACTGTCAGAGATAGGATAGATAATTCTAGCATCAAGCCATTTGATTATTTCCTTACGTACTACCTCCTTCATGGCATGGTTTAGTCTCCTCTGGGCCTCAAAAGTGGGCTTATGATCTTCCTCTAAAAGAATTTTGTGCATGCAAACGGCTAGGCTTATTCCCTTCAAGTCATCAATTGACCACCCAATTGGCTTCTTGTGTTGTCGCAGCATCTCTAACACGTTGTGTTCCTGTTCTAGCTGCAACTCAGAAGAAATAATTACGGGCATTGTGTGGTTGGATCTCAAATAAACATACTTCAATTTGTCGGGTAAAGGTTTTAATTCAATAACTATTGGTTCCTCACTTGAAGGTTTTTCATCCTTACTTGGGTAATTTAGAGGTTCGACGTACTTACCTGGGAGGTGTATTGTCCAGTTGATCTCCTCAATCTCTTGTGTTTCATTATCTTTGGGCATACTGTCCAAGAGTCTGCTGTAGCATTCGTCAACTGTACTGCCAAGGCAGTGTTGTGATGTATTGTCGAGGCTGCTACCAAGGCAGTGGTTACTGAGACAGGGTATTGCACTGTCTGCATCTGTGGTGTATATCATCTGGCACTCCTCTGGATCATCATGTCTTTTCAAAATCTGGAAAACATTAAGTTTGACTTGTTGGTTGTTAACCCTCATCGTCAATTCTCCTTTTTCCACATCGATAAGAGTGTGTCCAGTAGCTAGAAAAGGTCTCCCCTGGATGATCAGTGCATTGTCATCTGCCTCACAATCAAGAATATGAAAGTCAACTGGAAAAATAAATTTATCCAACCTTACCAATATGTTCTCGATCTTTCCTTCAGGATGCACATATGATCTATCTGCCAATTGGAGCATCACAGTTGTAGGTTTTGCCCTTCCTATTCGAAGCTTTTGGAAAACAGATTTAGGCATCAAGTTTATGCTTGCTCCAAGATCACATAGGGCCTTTCCTTCATAGCGATTTCAAATTGCACATGGTATAGTGAAACATCCAGGATCCTTCAATTTAGGAGGCAGGCGATGATGAAGCATAGCCATGCATCCTTCGGTTGCGGCAACGGTTTCAAACTCACCAAGCCTTCTTCTTTTGTACACGATGTCTTTTAAGAATTTACCATAGTTTGGCATCTGTTCTATTGCCTCAACTAATGGCAAATTAATGTGGACTTGCTTCAGGATATCTAAGAACTTTTTGAATTGATACTCCTACTTTTGCCTTTTCAACCTCTATGGGAAAGGTGGGGGGGTCGCATTTCCTCTAGTGTTTCATTAGTTTGGATTTTAATGCCTGGTACCACTGGTATGTCTGCTGCTTCAGCTGCTGGTCGTGGAATTGCCGACTGCTCTACCGAGGCAGGTTCACTAAGTTCAGCATCTAAATCCGTTTTATCTGGTTCTTCTTGTTCCAGTAGTGGGACTTTGTCTGTCGAACTGTCTGTTACTTCTTTAAGTTGTAAGCCACTCCTAGTAGTGATTGCCTTACATTTCCATGGCCCATTCCCCTTGCAACTTCAATATTGTTGGGTAATCCTCCTTGTGGTCTAATAGTCATGTTTTGTCTTCTCAACCTTTGCTGTGTGCGTTCAATCTCTGGATCTATCTCGTACACAGGATGGCTTGGGTTGGCCCTGTTCATACACCAGTAAAAAACGAAGTTAAATAAAACTAACTTAAGACGCGAGAAAATAAAGATAACAAAATTTAGTTGTCAATCCCCGGCAACGGCGCCAAAAACTTGTTACGTGTAAAAAGGGTTGCGCAATTTGTGCAAATGAACACGTCGCACGTAATAAAGTGATAAATATCAAGTATCGTCTCCACAGGGATTGGTATACTTAATATGTTTCCTTTGCTCTTCTCGCGCTGCAAAAGAAATAAAGTAAAAACACAGATTAATTGGTTGTCTTGAATTAAATGAAAACAACTTGAATAATAAAGAGAAAATAGAGAATGGAAATAAAATCAGATTGAGAGAATGGGCAGGATCCAGTTATGTCGTATTATGGATTCGATTGACTTGTTTCCGTCTAATGCAACTACACTACATTGTCTCGGCAGTAATTGCAGTACTAATGCCTCGATAGTGAAGGGTACGTCCGCCGCGGCAATCCCTTGCTCTTGGGTTTAATCAAGGTTCGGCAAAGTGTCCTTGGATGACCCCGCTTATCCCTAAGTCGAAGTACTGTTGATGACTAATCCTTGATGATACCTCCCGGAGTGAATCAACTATAACCACTAACCAATCTCACACTTCTTTTAGCCACTGAAACTCTAACCTATCCCTAGGCCGAGTTAGTATTTTCCAGCTAGAAAAATATTGTACTTATTCCTTTCGTGAATCTAACTCTCCCGATGCTAGATAAATAGATCTCTCACAAACTTCTCTCCCGAGCTTGAATGTAGAAATAATGAATGGCAAAGAATAAGCAAACCTTAATATTTTATTGCATGAAACAAGAAAACAAAATCAATATCCTCTCACAAATACTCGACAACTTTCACCTAAACCCTAAGAGAATTTAGAACATAGTGAAAAACAAAGAAAACGCTAAAGTCTATTATGGACTCTCTTCTCCTTTTCTCCTGGACGGCACATCTTTTATATAGGCTAAAACTAGGGCAACATCAGCCTTGGAGAAGAAGTTTAGTAGGTTTGGACGTTTCCTTCCTTAAAAAGGTAAATCTCTTAATTTATTTCTTTCCATCTTTACACCGTCTTCTCGAACTCCAATTGCTCTACAAAGTGTGTAGAAAAATCCAGCTTTCTATGCTCTTCAAATCGATCACCACTTTGACTTTTGGTCTTAAGAAATTCCCCGCCTCGGCAGGATGCATCTGCTGCCCCGGCGGAGGTCTGGCTTTGAGTCTGCTCAGCTTCCATCAGTAGAAGCTCCCATCTGTGGCTGGTTCGATCAGGGTCCAAGTTTAACTGCAAATGCACAAAGATGCATTAAAGCTTATATTTTCTATAAATTTCATCCTTATTTGTCATGAAGGTCAAACATCCATATATCACGCATTAGGCTTATGTATCAGTCCAAATAGGTGTAGATTAAGTAATTATTGTTAATGAAAGGTGTAAAAGTGATATTCTTTTAAGGACTTATCAGAACTCTTAAGTAAATATTATTGATCAAAGTGTGTAACCTTGTATATACAAAATTAAGAAAATATATATAAAAAAGAGGGTTTGACGTTTGGTTTACATGGCTGGGAATTAAGGAATAAAAAGTAAAATTCAAATGTTTGAATTTCATGAAATTTCCTCCACACATTCAAATTATATGCACCCATTGAAAGAGCACTTGTTAAATGTGCTTTTCAGTTGAAATTTGAAGAATAATGCACATGTTAAACGTGCATGAAATCCATTTCCAAACTGGTGTTGCAATTTGAAAGTCAATTGTTGTGCGTGAAATTCAATTTGAAATTCAATTGGTGCAATAAGTCGGTAAGAAATCCATCACGTGGACAATTGGAATTGGAAACCTTCTCTATGCATTCGGCAACAGACCATGCAAAACAAAAAAATGGAAATATTATATTAGTGTAATTGATAAGTGCTCAACTCACTATCACTTTTTACACCTTTTATTGGCATTAATCACCAAATTTACACCCACTCGGACCAATGCATGTACTTAATGTGATATATTTAGAAGTTATGCTTATAGAGATAATATTTACAGAAAAGGCACGTTTTACTGCATTTTCATATCTGTGCAGGAGAACCGGTGTCACGGCAGCAACAAGGCCGAGGCAAGACCTGATGCCGAGGCAGCAGCTGAGAGCCAGGAAGCAATACTGTAGGCGATTAGAAGAGAAAAATCCAAAGGACGTGTCTGGACTAAAAGCACATGGATCGAAGTTGGCTAGCATGAGGAAAAGCCCAAGACAAGGCCACACGGGAAAGCACCTTAGTCGAATTAAACTTGGAAATATTTTAATTATGTACATAACTTGTTCCCTACTCCAAGTTGTATTCTACTTAGGAAAGGTTTGCCCTAGGTCTAGCCTATATAAAGACCTAGCCGTCCAATGTAATAGAGGGATACCTAGAGAGAGAGCCGATTCATAAACTTGTTTTCTTTCTCTCAATTATGTTCTAAGCTTCTTTAGGGTTTAGGTGAAGGTTGTTAGTATTTGTGAGAGGAGATTGTACTTTGTCTTTGTTTCAATGCAATAAAATATCAAGGTTTGCTTATCCTTTGTTATTCCTTGTTCTTGCATTCAAGCCTGGGAGGGAAGTTTGTGAGTAATCCATTTATCTAGACTCGGGAGAGGTAGATTCACGAAAGGGATAAGTACGGTGTTTTAATCACGAAATACTAACTCGGCCTAGGGATAGGTTAAGAGTTTCAGCGGCTAAAAGAAGTGTGAGATTGGTTGGTGAGTATAATTGGTTCACGCCGGGAGGTATCATCAAGGACTAGTCATCAACAGTACTTCGACTTAGGGATAAGCGGAGTCATCCAAGACATTTTGCCGAACTTTGGTAAAGTCCAACCACGAGCAAGGGATTGCCGCGGCGGACAGTATTATCGCTGCCAAGGCAGTAATCTGCAGTGCTGCCGAGGCAGAGATACACGATTGCATTGGGCAGAGACAAGTCAATCAAATCCACAATACAACGCAACTGGATCCTGACCTATCTCTCTCTAATATTCAATTCTCTTTACTTTTACTTAGTTATTTTAGTTTATTTAATCCAAACTCAATCACTTGTGTTTTACTTTGTTTCTTTCTACAGAACAAGAAGACGAAGAAGACATATTGAGTCTATCAATCCCTGTGGAGACGATAATCCGATAAATACTTATCACTTATTACTTTTGATGTGTCCACTTGCACTAAACGCGCACTTTTGACACGCGACAAGTTTTTGGCACCGTTGCCGGGGATTGGCAACTAAATTTTGTTTTTTTTATTTTCTTGTTCCTTTTTATTTTTATTTTACTTTTATTTTTTGGGTGTATGACCAGGGCCAAACCAACCAACCCTTTATATGAGTTAAATCTAGAGATCGAACGAACAAGGCTAAGGTTGAGGAGACAAATCCAAGAGGCTATGGCAGATCACCCGGCAGGACAAAACCTACCTGCCGGTAATGGAGGTCTTCCACCGCCACCTGGGCCGCGGCAACTCACTGTCAGAGAATTCCTGGAAGAGGACTTAAATGGATTAAACCCAGGAGTCGTTACACCGGAGATAGAAGCAGTCCACTTAGAACTGAAACCTGTCATGTTCAATATGCTTAACACTATTGGACAGTTTGGTGGGTCTGTAACTGAAGATGCAAGGCAGCACCTCAAGTCCTTCATGGAGATATGCAATTCTTTTAAAATCCAAGGAGTCCATGAAGATGTCTTGCGATTGAAGCTATTCCCCTATTCACTGAGGGATAGGGCGAAAGCTTGGTTAAATAGCATTCCATCAGGATCTATTGTATCTTGGAGTGAACTCTACCGTGATTTTATTACTCGTTTTAATCCTACAAATTTATATGATAGGATTCGTAATGAAATCACTTTTTTTCGACAGGCAGATGACGAACCTATGTACGAGGCATGGGAGCGATACAGGGAGTTACTGCACAAGTTTCCTTTGCATGGATTTCCCCTATGGACACAAGTGACCATGTTTTATAATGCCACGAATTCCCCGACAAGGATGATGTTAGATGCCTCGGCGAACGGAACACTCCTTGATAAAGCACCTGAGGAAGCTATTGAAATACTAAACAAACTCGCGAAGAATGATTTTCAATTCCCTACATCTGGGCGAGGAGGAATAAGACGCCAAGCCACGGTGAATGAGCTAGACACATCAAATTCAGTGGCAGCACAATTGACCTCTCTTACAAAGATGGTGCAAAACTTACAATTACAGCAAAATACCCGTGAGGTTAAGGTAATTGATTCTTATTGTGACTTATGTGGAGGTAACCACAGTTCCGCCGATTGTATGAATCAAGAAACCGGTATGTATGTTGGAAACTACAACCGCAACAATATGATGTCCAACATATACAACCCCTCATGGAAGAGGCATCCAAATCTATCATGGAGCAATCCAAACAATGCCTTAAACCCAATCACCCAACCTTCAGGATTTCAGCAACCGATGCAACATCTGCCGCCGCCGCTGGTCCAGCAACCAATGCCGCAGTAGCAGATATAGCAGCAACCAGTAAGTTCATTGGAGAACACGCTTAAAGCCTTTATGATGGAAACAAAGTCGTACATGGTAGAGAATAGTAATTTCATCAAAAGGACAGATGCTTTTATGAATAGAACTGAGATGAGGTTGCAAAATCAAGAAGCGGCCATTAAAACGCTAGAAACCCAGGTTGGGCTGTTTGCTCAAAACATAAACACTAGACCACAAGGAGGACTACCTAGCAATACTGAAGTTGCTAAGGTAATGGGCCATGAACAGTGTAAGGCAATCACTACTAGGAGTGGTCTACAGCTGATGGAAACGATTCCAGCAAGCCAAAATCCAACAGCGGATCCAACAAAAGAAGAGGCTGAACAAACTGATTCTGATAACATTGCCCTGGCAGAGAGCACAGCAGCTCCTGAATAGCCTGCCGAGACAACAACAACCCCAGTGGTGCCAGGTATTAAATTTCAAACTAAAGAAACCCTGGATGAGATGAGACCACCACCACCTTTCCCACAAAGGTTGAAAAAGCAAAAACAGGACCAGCAATTCAAGAAATTCCTTGACATCTTAAAGCAAGTCCACATTAACATACCATTCGTAGAGGCAATTGAACAAATGCCCAATTATGCCAAGTTCTTAAAAGATATGGTGTCTAAGAGGAAATGAATATGTGAGTTTGAAACAGTGGCTGCTACCGAGGGATGCATGGCAATGCTACACAATCGCATGCCACCGAAATTGAAGGATCCTGGTTGCTTTATCATACTGTCGCGTGTCAAAAGTGCGCGTTCAGTGCAAGTGGACACATCGCAAGTAATAAGTGATAAGTATTTATCGAGTTATCGTCTCCTCAGGGACCGATATACTTAATATGCTTTCTTTATCTTCTTGCTCTGTAGAAAAATAAAAACACAAGTGAAAGGGTGTGATTTATTAAACTAAAATAATTGAATAAAAATAAAAGGGTCGAAATATCAGAGAGAAAGATGGGCCAGGATCCAGTTGTATTGTATTGTGGACTTGATTGACTTGTCTCAATCCAATGCAATCGCATATCTCTACCTCGGTAGCACTGCAGTTTACTGCCTGGGCAGCGATAACGCTGTCTGCCGCAGCAATCCCTTGCTCGTGGGCAGACTTTACCAAAGTTCGGCAAAGTGTCCTTGAATGACTCCGCTTATCCCTAAGTCAGAGTGTTGTTGATGACTAGTCCTTGATGATACCTCCCGGCGTGAACCAATTATACTCACCAACCAATCTCACACTTCTTTTAGCCGCTGAAACTCTTAACCTATCCCTAGGCCGAGTTAGTATTTCGCGATTGAAACACCGTACTTACCCTTTTCGTGAATCTAGCTCTCCCGAGCTTAGATAAATGGATCACTTACAAACTTCCCTCCCTGGCTTGAATGCAAGAACAACGAATAACAAAGGATAAGCAAACCTTGATAATCTTTATTGCATTGAATGAAAGATAAAGTACAATCTCCTCTCACAAATACTCCACAACCTTTACCTAAACCCTATGAAGGTTTTAGAACATGATGGAGAGGAAATAAACAAGAGTAGAAGTCGGCTCTCCCTAGGTATTTCCCGATCTCTATTACATTGGGTGGCTAGGTCTTTATATAGGCTAGACCTAGGGCAAACCTTTCCGAAGTAGAATACAACTTGGAGTAGGGAACAAGTTAAGTACATAATCATAATATATTTCCAAGTTTGAATTCGGCTAAGGGGGCTTTCCCGCGTGGTCTTCCTTTGGGCTTTTTCTTGTGCTAGCCAGCTCTGATTCATGGGCTTCAAGTCCAGACACGTTCCTTGGATTTTTGTCTTTTCATCGCCTATCACTTTGCTTCCTGTCTTCCTGCTGCTGCCTCGGCATCAGGTCCTGCCTTAGCCTTGTCGCTGCCGCGGCAATGGTTTTCCTGCACATATATGAAAACGCCGTAAAACATGTCTTTTTCTATAAATATTATCTATTTAAGTATAACTTCTAAATATATCACATTAAGCACATGCATTGGTTCAAGTGGGTGAATATTTGGTGATAAATGCCGATAAAAGGAGTAGAAAGTGATAGTGTGTTGAGCACTTATCACACCCCCAAACTCGAACTATTGCTTGTCTTCAAGCAATGCAAACCATCAATTTGCCGAACTTTACTCTCTCTTGGTCTTACATGTCCATCTATTCTCCCCACCATAGCTAGGCCTATCTCTAAGCCTTAACCATTCGGCTACCTAAGAATTTACCTAGAAACAAACTATAGGATTGTGTGTGTGTGCGTTTTTGTGGACAAGTTTATTAAAGGCTTTCTTAGATGAACTCTAAGTTCAAGACAAATAGACATTGGTTTAAGTGTTCTCATCTTTTTCAAACCCCAAATC
This sequence comes from Abelmoschus esculentus, assembly GCA_035048815.1. Taxonomy (NCBI): domain Eukaryota; kingdom Viridiplantae; phylum Streptophyta; class Magnoliopsida; order Malvales; family Malvaceae; genus Abelmoschus; species Abelmoschus esculentus. The sequence continues at coordinate 8,685,204 of JAUCBN010000002.1, read as the reverse complement.
TTGAGCCGGTTTCGGGCACCTCAAAGACTTATGTTTTTCTAAAAATCTTTTTTTTTAATATTCCTTAATACATACTAGAGCCAATTTCGGACACCTCTAGCATGAAGAAGAGATTTTCTAGAGCCGGTGGTAGGCACCTCTAGTTACTTTTCCAAAAATCTAAGTCTTTATCACCTAAGTTCATTAAAAGAATTCCTATAATCCACAAGTCCCAAAAGTGTTTAAAGTTCTTCCTATAGTAAGCTTCTAAATTTTCATCCTTAAGCATCCTAAGGTTAAGCCTTCTTAACAGAACCTAAACATGGTAAGGAGAAAGATTTCTATAGCCTTAAAGAATAAACTAAGGCAATACTGATGATGAGCAGTGCAAGAGTGTAGGCAGTTAGTTCAAGTAAGGCGGGGAGCATAAAAATTATGAAAAAATCACTGGAATACTCCCTTTTTGGCAAGGCCGCGGCAGTAGATTGTTGCCTTGGTAGTGAATCTGCACCCCCAAACTCAAACCAAGCATTGTCCTCAATGCTTTATATTTCGAAGGAATAAACGGCAAACAGAATATGAATTATATGCAACAAGGAAAGATAGTAAAAGCAATTGAATATTAAAATAAAGGACAAAGAATTTTAGAGCAACTCCGAAGAGCTGCTCGTAACAATTTTTCTCCGTTGCCTAGATGCCATGTGCTTTGTCCTTGGGGAGGGCGATGGTTGCGCCTTTGCTTGCCGCGGCGGCTGGACTCGAGTGGGTGGGGTCCTATGCATCGGGGCTTCTACTTCTTCTCCTTCTTCAACATCCGCCATCTCTTCAGTTATCATCACGTCCGTTCCTCCTCCCATCGCAGTGGCTCCTACGATGTGGTGTGTTCTTGGGCCGGCGGCAGTAGAGCCTTGGTGTACATAAGCATCTATCTCGGCGGATAGACTACCATGATAATTGGCGATCTTGGTGGAGTGCTAAAAACGGCTCTCCGCTTGGATGGCCTTCGGTTGACAGATGAGGCCGCGGCAAAATCTGCTGGCCTAGATGGTCCAGCAGCCTGGTATTGGGGCTGAGGGTCCGGATGGAAGAACGGTCGCGGTCCTCCTGGTGCTAGTGTAGTCTCGGTGTAGGGTGCGGCAGTAACGAACATATTGCTTGGGAATTCCGGGAATTGTACACCTTGGTCCGGAAATGCGTGCATCATCATTTGGGCGAGCGTTCCATTAAAGTCCCGTTGGTACTCCATGTACCGTTGTTGTCGAAGATCCATCGCGGCCATGCGCTGCAAGATTTCTTGATACGGGTCTGCTGCGGCAGAAGTGTGGGCAGTACCAGGCATATCTGCCGTGTACTGGGCCCCGGCAGTAGTATCGGTAGTGAACTGTTGCGGTTTTGCCTGGACAGGTTCTGCTTGTGTGATCTGCATGACTTAGTGGCAGAATTCCCTGGTCCATCCTCTTCTTGGGGGTGTGTATTCATCGGTTTCTTCAATGGGTACACCTGCGGAAACACATAAACCCGTAATCAAGCAAGGGAAATACAATGGTCCTCGATCTTTCTTACCGCACTCATGAATCTCCTGTAAGATAATTTCTCCAACGTTGATGGTCCTTTTGTTGATGATGGATTGGATAAGCACCAATCTCTTGCGATCCACTGTGCTATTATGTGATGCTGGGATGAGGCGTCGTTTGACGAAGGTGTTCCACATCTTTGCCTCCGGCTTCAAACTTTGTCTTGTTACGGAACCCCGATGGGTACCGGTTTCCCATGGAGTGTTTGCGTAACAAAGATCGTCTTTGATCAGTTCATAGTCCTCGGCAGTGATATCTTCGAAGAAGTCCGCATGGAGATCGCTGACCGGGGTGAGGCCGTAGAAGCTGTTGATCGTCTCGGCATCGAGTTGCACTGGCCTGACGCGGCATTGAACAAAGAGAGAGTCTTTGTTGGGCCCATGAGCGTAGAACTCCTGTACTATTGTGGCGTTTGCCTGGGCAGGTTGCAAACAGAATACTTCCCAGTTTTGGTACTTGATTCTGTCGAACAAGTAGTGTTCGATACCATAATTCTCTTCGTCCGTGTGCTGGAACCCTTGTTCTTCCCAAAGTTGCCTTGCGATGAAAGATCGATTGAATCGTTCTTCAACGTTGGCTGGGGCGAATCTTTTGTAAGTTGCCATCAAGAAAGAGAAAATTGAGTTCTTGGAGGTTTTCTTGAAGAGAAACTGGAAAATCAGAAGGGATTAGTATGCAGAGAGTAATTGAGAGAGGGATTGTTAAGAATACTAAAGAAAGCAAGAAAGTAAGAGTGAATAGTGCAAGAGGAAGGAGTTTCTTATATAGGCCTCGGCCTTGTGACCGTTGAGATCACTAGCCGTTGTAACCGTTTCCTTCTTCTGTCGTTTCCTTTTCTGCCGCGGCAGGGATCTCGGCAGAGTAGCCGTTACACTTTTCTGCCCGTTGGGACTGCTGCGGCTCTGACACTGTTGTATTGCCTCGGCAGAGTTCCTGCTGTGAACTATTTTTCCCTTATCTTTGCTTTTTATTCCTGAAAAAAAAATTAAACACACAAAAGAAAAAATACTAAAAACGAAAATAATTAGCAAAAATAATAAACTATTAACCCTAATATAATATTTAAAGTAAAAGGGATAGGCTAGGTTACTGGTGGAGAGCATGCGAATGCATCTCCCAAAATTATTTTCTCCCTTGGGCCCAAATTGTGTATCGGTTGTGGGCCGCTCCTTGGTGTTGTCTGTCCATCCGTCTTGGGCTTGATTTTCTTGCCAAATATCCTGCCGAGCAGACTGCCCAGGCAGGATATCTTATTGTCTACTGTGCGGATGGCCTTGCATTCCTCTGGATCGTCATACCTCTTTAAGTTGTGGAATGCGTTGAGTTTGACTTGTTGGTCATTGACCCGGATAGTCAACTCTCCTTTTTCCACGTCAATCAATGTACATCCAGTTGCTAGGAAGGGTCTCCCAAGGATGATCGGTGTGTTTTCATCTGCTTCACAATCAAGGACAAGGAAGTTAGCAGGAAAAATAAACTTGTCAACTCTTACCAGTATGTCCTCGATTTTTCCTTCATGTTGCACATAGGATCTATCCGCGAGTTGGAGCATTATTGTTATAGGCTTCGGCCTTCCAATTCCAAGCTTTTGGAAGACTGATTTAGGCATGAGGTTTATACTTGCTCCAAGGTCGCATAGGGCCTTTCCTTCATAACTCTTTCCTCTCGCACAAGGTATAGTGAAGCAACCAGGATCTTTTAACTTTGGTGGCATGCGGTTATGTAGCATTGCCATGCATCCCTCGGTGGCAGCCACTGTCTCAAACTCACCTATTCGTTTTCTCTTTGATACCATATCCTTTAAGAACTTGGCATAATTGGGCATTTGTTCAATGGCCTCAATGAATGGTATGTTGATGTGGACTTGCTTCAAAATATCGAGGAACTTCTTGAACTGTTGGTCCTGTTTTTGTTTCTTCAACCTTTGCGGGAAAGGTGGTGATGGTCTCATCTCATCCAGTGTTTCCTTAGTTTGGAATCGTATACTTGGCACCACTGGAATTTTTGCTGCCTCGACAGACTGCTCAGGTGCTGTAGTGCTTGCTGCTGGGGCAGTGTTGTCAGTCTCGGTGTGCTCAGCCTCTTCTCTTGGTTGATCCGCCGGTTGGGTTCGGTTCTCTGGGATCTTTTCTTTCAACTGTAGACCACTCCTGGTAGTGATTGCCTTGCACTGTTCATGGCTTAGTACCATAGCAACCTCAGTATTGCTAGGTAGGCCTCCTTGTGGTCTAGTGTTTATACATTGAGCAAACTGCCCAACCTGAGTTTCCAGAGTTTTTATGGCCGCTTCTTGATTTTGTAGCCTCATCTCAGTCCTATTCATGAAGGCGTTGGTCCTCTTGATGAAATTACTATTTTCCGCCATGTATGACTCGGTTTTCATCATGAAGGCCTTTAACGTGTTTTCCAATGAATTGACCGGTTGTTGCTGCATCTGCGGCGGCGGCATCGGTTGTTGGACTTGCTGTTACGGCATTGGCTGCTGAAATCCCGGTGGTTGGGTGATTGGGTTTAAGGCATTATTTGGGTTGCTCCATGATAAGTTTGGATGCCTCTTCCATGAGGGGTTGTACGTGTTGGACATCACATTGTTACGGTTGTAGTTCCCAACATACATACCGGTTTCCTGATTCATGCAATCAACGGAACTGTGGTTACCTCCACATAATTCACAACATAAATCAATTACCTTGACCTCACACGGGTATTGTTTTGTAATTGTAGGTTTTGCACCATCTTGGTAAGAGAGGCCAATTGTGCAGCCACTGAACTTGATGAATCTAATTCTTTTACCGTGGCTTGGCGTCTTACTTCTCCTCGCCTAGATGTGGGAAACTGGAAGTCATTCCTTGCGAGTTTATTCAAAATTTCGATAGCTTCCTCGGGTGCCTTGTCCAGGAGTGTGCCGTTTGCCGAGGCATCCAACATCATCCTTGTCGGGCCATTTGTGGCGTTGTAAAACATTGTCACTTGTGTCCATAAGGGAAATCCATGTAGTGGACACTTGTGCAATAGCTCTCTGTAGCGTTCCCATGCCTCGTACATTGGTTCGTCTTCAGCCTGTCGGAAAGAAGTAATTTCATTACGAATTCTATCATATAGATTAGTAGGATTAAAACGAGTAATGAAATCACGGCATAGTTCACTCCAGGATCCAATAGATCCCGCTAGAATGCTGTTCAACCAAGCTTTCGCCCTATCCCTCAGTGAATAGGGGAATAGCTTTAACCGCAAGACATCTTCATGGACTCCTTGGATTTTGAAAGAGTTGCTGATTTCCATGAAAGATTTGAGATGCTGCCTTGCGTCTTCAGTTGCAGACCCACCAAATTGTCCAATTGTATTTAACATGTTGAACATAACAGGTTTAAGTTCAAAATGGGCTGCTTCAATCTCGGGTGTAACGACTCCTGGGTTTAGTCCATTTAAGTCCTCCTCCAAGAAATCTCTGACACTCAGCTGCCGCGGCCCAGGTGGCGGCGGTAGACCTTTATTGCCGGCAGATATGTTTTGTCCTGCCTGAACCTCTGCCATGACTCCTCGGATTTGTCTCCTCAACCTTAGCCCTGTTCTTTCAATCTCAGGATCTAACTCGTATAAGGGGTTGGTTGGATTGGCCCTGGTCATACACCAAAAAAAAGTAAAATAAAAATAAAAAGAAACAAGAAACAAGAAAATAAGGAAAACAAAATTTAGTTGTCAGTCCCCGGCAACGGCGTCAAAAACTTGTCGCGTGTCAAAAGTGCGCGTTCAGTGCAAGTGGACACATCGCAAGTAATAAGTGATAAGTATTTATCGAGTTATCGTCTCCTCAGGGACCGGTCTACTTAATATGCTTTCTTTATCTTCTTGCTCTGTAGAAAAATAAAAACACAAGTGAAAGGGTGTGATTTATTAAACTAAAATAATTGAATAAAAATAAAAGGGTCGAAATATCAGAGAGAAAGATGGGCCAGGATCCAGTTGTATTGTATTGTGGACTTGATTGACTTGTCTCTATCCAATGCAATCGCATATCTCTGCCTCGGCAGCACTGCAGTTTACTGCCTGGGCAGCGATAACGTTGTCTGCCGCGGCAATCCCTTGCTCGTGGGAAGACTTTACCAAAGTTTGGCAAAGTGTCCTTGAATGACTCCGCTTATCCCTAAGTCAGAGTGCTGTTGATGACTAGTCCTTGATGATACCTCCCGGCGTGAACCAATTATACTCACCAACCAATCTCACACTTCTTTTAGCCGCTGAAACTCTTAACCTATCCCTAGGCCGAGTTAGTATTTCGCGATTGAAACACCGTACTTACCCCTTTCGTGAATCTAGCTCTCCGGAGCTTAGATAAATGGATCACTTACAAACTTCCCTCCCGGGCTTGAATGCAAGAACAACGAATAACAAAGGATAAGCAAACCTTGATAATCTTTATTGCATTAAATGAAAGATAAAGTACAATCTCCTCTCACAAATACTCCACAACCTTCACCTAAACCCTATGAAGGTTTTAGAACATGATGGAGAGGAAAGAAACAAGAGTAGAATTCGGCTCTCCCTAGGTATTTCCCGATCTCTATTACATTGGGTGGCTAGGTCTTTATATAGGCTAGACCTAGGGCAAACCTTTCCTAAGTAGAATACAACTTGGAGTAGGGAACAAGTCAAGTACATAATAATAATATATTTCCAAGTTTGAATTCGGCTAAGGGGGCTTTCCCGCGTGGTCTTCCTTTGGGCTTTTCCTTGTGCTAGCCAGCTCCGATTCATGGGCTTCAAGTCCAGACACGTTCCTTGGATTTTTGTCTTTCCATCGCCTATCACTTTGCTTCCTGTCTTCCTGCTGCTGCCTCGGCATCAGGTCCTGCCTCAGCCTTGTCGCTACCACGGTAATGGTTTTCCTGCACAGATATGAAAACGCAGTAAAACGTGCCTTTTTCTATAAATATTATCTATTTAAGTATAACTTCTAAATATATCACATTAAGCACATGCATTGGTTCAAGTGGGTGAATATTTGGTGATAAATGCCGATAAAAGGAGTAGAAAGTGATAGTGTGTTGATCACTTATCACATACCTTGTGCGATAGGTAAAAATTATGAAGGAAAAGCCCTGTGCGACCTTGGATCAAACATCAATCTAATGCCCAAATCGGTCTTCCAAAAGCTTGGAATAGGAAGGGCGAAGCCTACAACATATATGCTCCAACTAGCGGATCGATCCTATGTGCAACCCAAAGGCAAAATCGAGGACATACTGGTAAGAGTCGATAAATTTATTTTTCCTACTGACTTTCTTGTCCTTGATTGTGAAGCAGATGATAATGCACCGATCATCCTGGGGAGACCTTTTCTTGCAACTGGACGTACCTTAATTGACATGGAAAAATGAGAGTTGACAATGCGGGTCAATGACCAACAAGTCAAACTCAATGCATTCCACAACTTAAAAAAATATGATGATCTAGAGGAATGCAAGGCCATCCACACTGTAGACACCAGAATATCTTGCCTCGGCAGTCTGCTCGGCAGGTTATTCGACAAAAAGATCAAGTTCAAGATGGATGGACACACAACAAAAGGGAGTGGCCCACAACCGAATTATAATTCTGGCCAACAAGAGAGAATCATCTTGGGAGATGCATTTGCATGCACTCCACCAGTAACATGATCTCCTCCCTTTTCCTTATTAATATATTAGGATTAGTTTAGTTTATTTTTATTTTTCTAATTTGTTTTTGCTTTAAGTACTTTTCTTTTTGTGTGTATTTTCTTTTATTTAGGATAATAAGCAAGAATAAAGGAGAAATAGCTCACAGTAGGAATTCTATCGAGGCAGAAAACAGTGTCAGAACCGCAGCAGAACAGTGTAACGGATAGTCTACCGAGATTCCTGCCGCAGCAAAAAAGGAAACGACAGTAAAGAGTAACGGCTACAGAACGGCTAGTGGATCCAAACGGTCACAAGGCCGAGGCCTATATAAGAAACCCCTTCCTCTTGAACTATTCACTCTTGCTTTCTTGTTTGCTTTAGAATTCTTAACAATCTTGCTCTCACAATACTTTCTGCCTACTCACAATTTTCCCAGATTTTTTCCAAGAAAATCTCCAAGAATTCAAATCTCTCACAATCTTGATGGCCACTTACAAGCGATTTGCCCCAGCCAATGTTGAAGATCGTTTCAACCGATCTTTCATTGCCCGACAATTGTGGGAAGAACAAGGTTTTCAACATTCGGATGATGAAAACTACGACATCGAGCATTATCTCTTTGACAAAATCAAGTACCAAGATTGAGAAATTTTCTGTCTCCAACCTGCCCAGGCGAACGCTATAATCGTGCGGGAATTTTATGCGCACAGGCCCAGCAAAGATTCTCTCTTTGTTCACTGCCGCGGTAGGCCGGTCCAGTTAGATGTCGAGATCATCAGCGATTTCTATGGCCTCACTCCGAACAGTGATGTGCACGCTGAATTCATGGAGGACATCACTGCTGAGGACTACGAGTTAATCAAAGACGATCTTTGTTACGCGAATACTCCATGGCAAACTGGTACCCATAGAGGATCCGTAACAAGGCAGAGCCTAAAACCCGAGGCCAAGACGTGGAATACCTTTGTCAAGCGACGCCTAATCCCTACATCGCACAACAGCACGGTAGACCGAAAGCGATTGGTGCTCATCCAATCGATCATCAACAAAAGGACCATCAACGTTGGAGAGATCATCTTACGTGAAATTCACGAATGCGGTAAGAAAGATAGGGGACCATTGTATTTCCCATGTTTGATCACGGGTTTGTTTGTTGCCGCAGGTGTGCCAATAGAAGATACGGACGAATACACACCCCAAAGGCGAGGATGGACCAGAGACTTTTGTCACAAAGTCATGCAAATCACGCAGGCGGAGCCAGTCCACGCAACGCCCTAGCAGTTCACTGCTGATACTGCTGTCGGGGCTCAGTACACGGCAGACATGCCTAACACTTCCCACACCTCTGCCGCAGCAGACCCGTACCAGGAGATTTTGCAAAGGATGGCTGCAATGGACCTCAGGCAATAGAGGTACATGGAGTATCAAAGAGATTTCAACGGTACATTAGCCCAAATGATGCTCAACGCTTTTCCAGACCAAGGGGCGCAATTTCCAGAGTTTCCAAGCAATATGTTTGTCACAGCCGCCCCTTATACTGAGACTACACCAGATCCGGGAGGACCAAGGTCGTTCTTCCATGAAGGCCCTCCACCACAGTACCATGCTGCTGGCCCATCCAGGGCAGCAGATTCTGCCGCGGCATCATCTGCCAACAGAAGACCATCCAAACGGAGGGTAGTCTTTAGCACTCCACCATGATCCCCAATCATCATAGGCAGTCTATCAGCTGAGATAGATGCCTATGTGCACCAAAGCTCCACCGCCTTCGGACCGAGTACACACCACACCGGGGGAGCCACAGCAATGGAGGGTGGAACGGACATAATGCTAACCGAAGACATGGCCAATGTGGAAGAAGGAGAAGAGGTGGAAGCCCCACTGCAACGGACACCACCCACAAGAGTCCAACCGCCCCGGCAAGCAAAAGCTCAACCATCGCCCTCACCAAGAACAAAGCAATCGTCAGCAAGGCCAAGGAGAAAAATTATTACAAGCAACTCTTCAGAGTCTCTTTAATAATTTTGTTCATATAATTCAATATTAATTGTTGTTTGCTTTCTATGCTGCTTATTCCTTTCATATTTTCGTTGCCCGCTATAATCTTCAAATATAAAGCATTGAGGACAATGCTTGGTTTGAGTTTGGGGGTGCAAATTCATTGCCAAGGCAGCAATCTACTGCCGAGGCCTTGCCAAAAAAAAAGGGAGTATTCTAGTGAATTTTTTTTATTTTTTTATGCTCTCCGCCTTACTTGAATTAACTGCCTACACTTTTGCACTGCTTATCATCAGTATTGCCTTAGTTTATTCTTTAAGGCTATAGAAATCTTTCTCCTTACCATGATTAGGTCCTGTTAAGAAGGTTTGACCATAGGATACCTAAGGATGAAAACTTAGAAGCTTACTATAGGAAGAATTTTAAACACTTTTGGGACTTGTTAGATTATAGGAATTCTTTTAATGAACTTAGGTGATAAAGACTTAGATTTTTGGGAAAGTAACTAGATGTGCCTATCACCGGCTCTAGGAAGTACTCTTCTTCATGCTAGAGGTGCCCGAAATCGGCTCTAGTATGTTTTAAAGAATATCAAAAAAAAAGAAGAAATTAGTAAAGAGAAAACACAATCCTTGAGGTGCCCGAAATTGACTCAAGGATTGGTTGCTTAGAAAAGAAGAGAACACTTAACCCAATTCTACTTGTCTTGAACTTAGAGTTTATCTAAGAAAGCCTTTAATCAAACTTGTCCACAAAAACGCACACACACCAATTCTTATAGTTTGTTTCTAGGTAAACCCTTGGGTAGCCAAAAGGTTAAGTCTAAAGAATAGGCCTAGCTATGGTAGGGAGAATAGATGGACATGTAAGACCAAGAGAGAGTAGAGTTCGGCAAATTGATGGTTTGCATTGCTTGAGGACAAGCAATAGTTCGAGTTTGGGGGTGTGATAAGTTCTCAACTCACTATCACTTTTTACACCTTTTATTGGCATTAATCACCGAATTTACACCTACTCGGACCAATGCATGTACTTAATGTGATATATTTAGAAGTTATGCTTATAGAGATAATATTTACAGAAAAGGCACGTTTTACTGCATTTTCATATCTGTGTAGGAGAACCGGTGCTGCGGCAGCAACAAGGCCGAGGCAAGACTTGATGCCGAGGAAGCAGCTGAGAGCCAGGAAGCAAGACTGTAGGCGATTGGAAGAGAAAAATCCAAAGGACGTGTCTGGACTAAAAGCACATGGATCGGAGCTGGCTAGCATGAGGAAAAGCCCAAGACAAGGCCACGCGGGAAAGCACCTTAGTCGAATTAAACTTGGAAATATTTTAATTATGTACATAACTTGTTCCCTACTCCAAGTTGTATTCTACTTAGGAAAGGTTTGCCCTAGGTCTAGCCTATATAAAGACCTAGCCGTCCAAGGTAATAGAGGGATACCTAGAGAGAGAGAGATGATTCATAAACTTGTTTTCTTTCTCTCAATTATGTTCTAAGCTTCTTTAGGGTTTAGGTGAAGGTTGTTAGTATTTGTGAGAGAAGATTGTACTTTGTCTTTGTTTCAATGCAATAAAATTATCAAGGTTTGCTTATCCTTTGTTATTCCTTATTCTTGCATTCAAGCCCGGGAGGGAAGTTTGTGAGTAATCAATTTATCTAGACTCGGGAGAGTTAGATTCACGAAAGGGATAAGTACAGTGTTTCAATCGTGAAATACTAACTCGGCCTAGGGATAGGTTAAGAGTTTCAGCGGCTAAAAGAAGTGTGAGATTGGTTGGTGAGTATAATTGGTTCACGCCGGGAGGTATCATCAAGGACTAGTCATCAACAGTACTTCGACTTAGGGATAAGCGGAGTCATCCAAGGATACTTTGCCGAACTTTGGTAAAGTCCATCCACGAGCAAGGGATTGCCGCGGCGGACAGTATTATCGCTGCCAAGGCAGTAATCTGCAGTGCTGCCGAGGCAGAGATATACGATTGTATTGGGCAGAGACAAGTCAATCAAATCCACAATACAACGCAACTGGATCCTGACCTATCTCTCTCTAATATTCAATTCTCTTTACTTTTACTTAGTTATTTTAGTTTAGTTAATCCAAACTCAATCACTTGTGTTTTACTTTATTTCTTTCTACAGAACAAGAAGACGAAGAAGACATATTGAGTCTACCAATCCCTGTGGAGACGATAATCCGATAAATACTTATCACTTATTACTTTCGATGTGTCCACTTGCACTAAACGCGCACTTTTGACACGCGACAATAATATTAGTTTAATTTAATGGAAATATTATACTAGTGTAATATATATATATAAACACCTAATAAATAGTATATCTAATATGTCATATTATAACATGTAACACATTAAAAGTCTTATCTCCTAAAGCACAAATATTATCCAATGAATTAGACATGTTGGTACAAGTAAGGAAAAGTACTTCCCTAAAATATTTTGCCTTAGATCGAGTAATCGGTCCTAAAGGTAAGACCTCCGTATCAACATCAAGTGTTGGTGAATATGTGCTCACATCAATTAATTTATACCTTAATCAAATTAGGGTTTAAAATAAAATTCCTAAATTTATTTAGGGTTTTGAATTAGGGATTTCAATAATTAGAGATTTTTAAATTGAGAATAATCTGGGGTGTTACAGTATCGATACGGGCGTTTTCATAGAGTCCTTGACTGTTTCAATACGGTCCTACAATTTAAGCTAAATGAAATATTTTAAAGCGTTTCGATACTCCACGAATGCGTTTCGATACCATGGGTTTTTTTTTCAAAGTCTTTCGAGCAATAAATAATTTGACCATTACTATTCAGTTAAACTTTAAATGTTAGTTGACCAGTATCGATATGTCCCTCAAGGCATTTCGATAACGTTTTTGGCAGATTTAAAACCTTTCGATACAACTCTGTAGCTATTTCGATATACCCTTGTTTTAAAGACTAACTCATTTCGATATGCGAGGTCAACGCATCCATACCCCTTATTAAATGCACGTAACTTGTAACCCAATTCCTAACCCCAAAACATCAACATAACTAAGCTTAAGCATGCATCAAACACCGTGCATCAAATATATCAAAATTATCTCAAAACATGCTTATTTCAGTCACTATGTATCACAAATACACATATGAATTCATATATATTAATCAAATATCACTAATATCACTCAAAAGATTCTAAAACTAGCTTTGATACCAAAAAATGTAACCCCTTCGACCCGGTCTAGATAAAACCCGACTCGAACGAGATACATGGGGAATACCAATAAAAATCTAGAGAGATTTGCACCGGTAAACAACCCTATTTTTTTCTTTTTCTCTTGTATAAAGGATTTTGAGTCCTACATGTGCATGTATCCATCTAGCAGCATAACATTCAAAACAGATAGTTAAACAAGCATCGATTGAGCGATATACGTCAAAAGGACTAAATCGTAGATCTCTATAATTCAGGGACTAAATAAAAAACTAAAATTACCAATCTTCAATTAAGTCCATTTCAAGTCTACATATCAAATTTTAGGTCATTCCAAGCTTTTTAAGTCATCTAATTGCATATAACATATTTAGGGACCAAAATGAACACATTCCAAACTTTCAGATTCCATTATCTAACTTTAACTACTATGGGTACCTATACCGAACCTTGGACTATCGATACGCATATGTGAAACACAACGGTATCGGTACTCATTTAAGACCGTGCCGATACGCAGGTTTTGGTCGAAAAAGTAGAATTCCAGAATCACTTTTTTGTATCGGTACATCAAGCCGTATCGGTACACTGGCCTAAAATAACACTATCATACCGATACGTCCACCAATATTTCAATCTTAGTATCGATACACATGGTTACCGTATCGTTATGCCTTCTTGGTTCACCAAGCCTGTACCGATACCGGAAGCCCCGTACCGATACCCTACACAAAATTACTCTGTAAATAGCCTTTAATAAAATAGAACAAAACAAAATTGATCACGAAACCACCAAATCTCATCAAATCTTGATTTAATCCATCAAATAATTAAAAAAAAACATTAGAAATCAATGTAGAAGAGTCATTAACTTGAGAATTTCAATAAAGAACATATAATTAGAGGAGAAGAATGAATCCTTACCTCAAATCTCGGAATTCACCCTCAATCTTGTTGAAAACTATGAAAAACAAAAGATTTTCAGTGAGAAATCATTAAATTTGAAAAGAAGTTAAAGATGATTGAAATCTTGTTTACCTGATTGAAATTGATGGATAGTTGAGAGAATTTTGAGAGAATTCTGGTTTGAAAAGAAAAGGGAAGAGAGAAAATCTTTTTTACGTAAAAAGGGAATTAAATGTGATTAATTAACCACTCAAATTTACTTAAAAAGATGATGATTGACAAGTGAAACCTTCTAAAAAAAGTTAGATTTAATTCCCTCTAAAGATTCAAAGTTATAACCCTTTTACACTTTAGTCACTAAAGCAGAAATAGTTTCAATTTTATAAAATGGTCACTAGTTTTCAAAATATAAACCTTTCGGGCATAATTTCCCAAAATTGATTTTATCTACGTCAAATATAGACCAAATAATGATTTTTAGATATTTTTCAAAGATTTTATCAAGCTAAAAAATATTGATTATCAATTAAATCCTGAAAACTAGTTTAACTTGTCTAGAATCAATTTGAACTAACCCTAAAATGACCCAACTAACTTCCAAGCACAAAATTGGGGCGTTAGAGAACGACTCTTTTTATTTCAATAACGTTTCGATATAAGGGTTTTGTGTATTAAAACCACAGGTTGTGGAAGTGGATTTATGGTGGGAAGATGGTGTCTCAATAGCTATATCGATGATCCCAACCATCTAAATGGTTAGAATTCAATGAGAGGGTATAAAAACTAGTCTCAAATACAATGACAACAACTATTGATCCCCAAGAAAAAATCCAAGCATCCAATCCAACTCCAAGCACTTCATTTGTTATATCTATTATAATCAACTCTTGTGCTTCATTTTTTATCTATTGTAATTGAGTTTGGAGAATGTTCAAAATGTAATTGGGGTAAATCTTTCTGTGAGAGAAACGTTCTATTGCCAACTTCTTTTCTTGTATAAAGGATTTTGGGCTTTTTCACATAACTTGAAAACTTTACTCCTAAACATAATTAAACATTCTTAGGCACCTAACCTTCATTATAACCTTATCATATTAGCAAGAATTCTTAGTATTTTCACATAGCCTCTAGATGCATAACAACCTAGATAGCAATAATATAATTCAACTCTTGTACACATTCCTTAATTTCAATCAAACTCATAATCATTCATAAGGTAAACATGAATCAAAATTCAAAGCTTTCATTAAGACTAAAAGTATATCAATAGGCAAAAACAAATTCGTAAACAATAATCATCATAAGTTCAATTAATATGAGTTTTAACCATCCCATTGCCCTCAACTACCTAAGGTTCAAACTTAAAAACATACTTGAGCTAAAGAAAAGAATGATACACTTGGCTCCTTTCTCTTCGGGTGCCCTTGTCACTTATTTCTCTGCATTACAAGGAAAAATGAGGGTCAAGCATAAGCTTAGTGAGTGAAATAAAACAAGTATAAAACACCTTGCAATACAACTCATAATAAAACCAATTTCATCGATTTAAAACCAAGTCATGCTATTTTTCAAAAAAAAATGTTCATGGCTATCAAGGCCATCTGTAGCGACCCTTTTTTTTAAAAGTGTAAAAAGTCACTAATTGATGGACTTTACAAAGTCAAAATTAAAAATGGAAAATAATTTAAAAAGATTGGAAAAGATTTTAAAAATCGGTTGGAGTCGCCACCGGTCACTTTTGGTAGACCGGACACCGTAAAAACCAGAGATTCAAATAAACTAGGGTCCGAGAGTCGGTTACGATTTAAAACGGGGTTAACGTTAAAAACCGCCCAAAATTGGCACCTTTAAAATAACCGCTTAATTAATTTTGGGTTTTATGTTTTAAAGTGGCATTTAAATCGTGATTTGTTTGAATATTCGAAATCAATTTTATTTTTACCATGTCTTTATTCGAAGATAACGCATACACCGCCGACACTACGTTTGAGGGCGGGCCCGTTACGACCGAATAAAGACGTATTAATTTAAGCTCATTAATTAAGGAGGTGTGACAAATGTTGAATAAATGAATCGAATATACAAATAAATAAATAAAATAAATGCGAGAAATTAAAAGTGCAAGAATTTAAATTGCGTAAGTTAAATATGAGAAAGATAAATACGGTAAAGTAAATGCGGGAAAGTAAATACGAGAAATAAAAATACGAGAAAATAAATGTTAGAGGTTAGTTATTTACACTAAACGGGCTATAAATAATACGGATCATTCCCCGTTGCGGGTCACCGTAAAGCCGATCGAATAACGAATTAAATAAATTAAATAAAATAATGGACGAAAAGGCAAAAGATAAATAAATTAAATGCTAACAAAACTAAAATCAAATGCATGCACATAAAGAGAAACGAAATGCAGTAAAAAAGGAATATAATGTAGACATATAAAATAACATACAATAATTAAACATAATATACATACATGGTACTGGAAAAATAAATAAAATAAAAATTAAGGATGGAAGGAATTAAATAAAGAAGAAAAAAAATAATTAATAAATAAATAATAAACGAAATATATAAACAGTAAATAAACATAATAATGTTTATAATAATACTAATACAAACGTAAAAAAGGGCATGAGTCTATTCGGAAGATGGTATGACAATAACATAGATTATAGATGATGAGTAAATAAAAAAACAATAAAAAAAATAAATAGATATGATATATATTAGACTAACAGGATAATAATATATGAAAGTAAATGATGGATTTAAAATGGTCAATAACCAAGTAAATGCAAGCTTTAATATGCACAGCAAACAAGGCATTATAATAGGAATTATAAAAAGGAAAATGGGTCTTGATTTCCAAAGCAAACATAACCTATGCACGGCATTTAAGGAAAAAGAAAATTTAATAAATATTTTAATTAATAAAAGAATAATGAAAAAGGAAATGAAAACTTAAAGAGGGAAAACGTGTATTCATCTTCAACTTTACATGTTTTCCATCAAAACCAAAAATGCCATTTGCTTTATTTTTTTGTTCAAAAATTGACACCAGAGCACCATTAATCGGTGACCGGCGACCAAAACCAAGGCCAAAAATTTTTTTTTAACCAAATCTCAACCAGAGATTTAAAACCCAGGAGAACAAACTCCTTTGCTTTGTTTCTAAAACCTAGAACCAAACCGAGAGTATCGATTCGACGATTTACTGTCGCATTTCCCCTTTGTGGCTCACCAGAAGCGGCTCGAAGGCCACTGAGTTTATTGCCGAAGAGGGATCGGAGCGAACGAGGTGGAAGACTCAAATAAAAAGGTAAAAGAAAACTGAAACCCTAGATCTATTTTCTATATTTTGCATGCGAAAGAAAACGAAGAAAAGATTACCACTGGAAACTTTGTTTTCTATTGCTTGAGTGGTGGGGATCAGGATCTCCATATACATTGTTTTTCTCGATTTTTATAACTGATTGTACATGAGAATCGAAAAGGGGAAAAATGAACCCTAATTGCTAATTGGTTGCTGCTTTGTTTTTTTTGTATTCACTCTGAATATCTCTGCCATTCTGAATATTCGGCCGAAATCGCCTCTGAATATTTGTTGTAGTCTCTGATTTTTTGTCGAGTGGTTCCCTCTGAATTCCTGTTTTTTGTGTTGATTTGTTCCCTCTGCAAATCGTACGAAATAATGCATCTTTCTTTATTTTCTTGTATGATGTGGTTGCCGGAGCGAAAGGACGGCGACGTGGCCGTCGGATCGACTGGAGGGGACCATCATTCGTGGATGCACGCGGAAGCTGGAGAGGTTCGTGGAACTTGGATCGACGTGCGTGGGAAGACCTTGAGCCGCGCGTTGGCGCGTTGTGAATCCAGGGTCCTTTCTTCGCTTTAATCGTGACCGTTGGAACAGATCTTGATCTAACGGTCGAGGTAGGGCTGCGCAAGATCAAAGGAGATGGTTAGGGTTTCCTGTTTACCGGTTTGGGCTCACAAGTTGGGCTTTGTAATTTAATTATCCGGGCTTGTAATAAACATTTGGTTTAAAGAAATGTATTGGACTGTATTAATATTGGACTGAATAAAACGGGCTAGTTTTATAAGTTTATTTATTTTATGGGTTGTTTACTTATAAATAATATAATAATAATAATAATAATAATAATAATAATAATAAAATAATATATATAAGCCGAATGATGCATTAATAATTTAATAAGTAAGAAAAAAAACATATAATAATTTTTGAAATTTTGAACAAAGTAATATAATATATACATAAGTATATACACGAAGAAAACAAAAGGAAGAATATATAATATTTTTTATTTTAATGTTGATAATATAAATAACTAAAAAAGTATTATATATATTATACAAAATTAAAAGAAAAGGGAAATGTATTCAATATAATATTTTTGAATTTTTGTTTAATAATTACGAGCCCGCCATTCGAATAAAACCGAAAATTAAAACCGGGTTTTTGCCCCGGATAAAATTAGTGATTACAGTTGCCCCTCTTTGCTTATCGTTGTAAAACAATGATGAAGCAAAGACAATAAACACTAATTTTATCCGACTTTCCTGTTCGTCGACTCTGATCTGAAAGCCCTTTTTCCCGCAAGTTTGATAGCCCTTCCATTCCATGACCCTCTGAATAGCTTGCCACGACCGATATTTCAACTTGATGCCACCTGCATACATTAGAAGAGAAATTTCAGAAGCGAACTTTAATTCCTTATTTAGATATTTTAAGTAAATTAAAAGATTCTGAGCTGTGGGTCTCCCCTCTATGAAACTTTAAGCTCTGAATTGTTTGAAATATTGATCCTTCCTATATAGAACCAATAACTTTGAGATGCTTTGATTTCTAATCATTGCAGCATCTGACGGTCCCTCGCTTTGAGCATATACCGTGATGAGAAGTGATGTCTTGCATAGGGGCTCTTCACAGAAACATTGGTTCTTTGAGGTTAAGGAACCCCAATATGGTGTCTCGATTTCTGATCGCTTTTTCTCACCTTTTTTCTTCTTCTTTTTTTCTCTTTTCTTTTTTCTTCATTTGTTATTTTTCTCTGTCTTTTTTTTCTTTTCTTTTCTTTTTCAAATATCCTTAAGGAAGGATCAAAGAAATTTACCTTGAGAAAAACATCCTTAAGAAAGGATTAAATTCATGATTTTTGTATTTTTTTCTTTTTTCTCTTTCTTTTTCTATTCTTTATTCATTTTTTTTCTTTTTCTTTTTTTTTCTCTTTTTCCTTTTTCTTTTTCTTTCATTTCTTTCATTTTTCTAGATACCTTAAGGAAGGATTAAATTGAGAAATTTGAGTTGAGGATATCCTTAAGAAAGGATCAAACTAAGAAGTTTGTTTTAAGAAAACATCCTTAAGAAATGATCAAATCAAGAGATTTAAGCTTTAAGAAAAGCATCATTAAGAAAGGATCGAATTAATAAATTTGCTTTGAGAAAAGCATCCTTAAGAAAGGATCAAATTTGCTTTGAGAAAAGCATCCATAGGAAGGATCAAATTTGCTTTGAGAAAAGCATCCTTAAGGAAGGATCAAACTAAGAAGTTTGGGCTTTAAGAAAAGCATCCTTAAGAAAGGATCAAATTAATAATTTGCTTTGAGAAAAGCATCCTTAAGATAGGATCAATTTGCTTTGAGAAAAGCATCCTTAAGAAAGGATCAAACTAAGAAGTTCGCTTTAAGAAAAGCATCCTTGAGGAAGGATCAAATTTTCTTTGAGAAAAGCATCCTTAAGAAAGGATTAATCTGAGAAATGAGCTTTAAGAAAACCATCCTTAAGAAAGGATCAATTTGCTTTGAGAAAAGCATCCTTAAGGAAGGATAAAATTAAGAGATTTGCTTTAAAAAAAGCATCCTTAAGAAAGGATCAAATTAATAAATTTGCTTTGAGAAAAGCATCCTTAAGGAAGGATAAAATCAAGAGATTTGAGCTTTAAGAAAACCATCCTTAAGAAAGGATCAATTTGCTTTGAGGAAAGCATCCTTAAGGAAGGATAAAATTAAGAGATTTGCTTTAAAAAAAAGCATCCTTAAGAAAAGGATCAATTTGCTTTGAGAAAAGCATCCTTAAGGAAGGATCAAATTAAGAAATTTTGAGCTTTAAGAAAAACATCCTTAAGAAAGGATCAAATTAATAAATTTGCTTTGAGAAAAGCATCCTTAAGGAAAGATAAAATCAAGAAATTTGAGCTTTTAAGAAAAGCAGAAAGGATTAAATCTGAAGTTCAAATAAAAAAAAATGGTATCTTGCTTAAAGAATACCTGAATATGTTATGAAAGCGGTATCTCACTTAGAGAATACCTAAATATCTCATCTGAAAAGTGGTATCTCACTTAGAGAATACCTGAATATCTTGTCAGAATGTCTCAATACTTGATTGTCTTGGCATAAAAAATGCTCATTTCCCCCAAATAACCAAGGGTTGGAAGGCTTTTAGAAATCCTGATCATTTGAATGAATCTTGATTCTTTGTTGAGATTCATCTTCTTATCGTGGAACTATAGACCAAATCATTGATCAATCTTCAAAATTCCTGTTTAAAAAAAGAGCAAAAATGCAATGATGGCATGAATTAGAATGCTCGTGATGCATGGATATCTAACCTAAATGATGTATGAATATTTAATCTACATGATGCATGAAGGTTGTTTTTCTTTTTATTCTTTTTTCGGAGAATAAACCCTCACTTTCCATTAAATTCATCGGGATTTCATCCTCGCTGGATCCTCATCTTGTGCCAATCATAACAAAGTCTCTCATCTTTTATGATTCAATAGCTTTCACTTGGTTGACTATGGCACACCTGAACCAATTGTCTCTGAATACACTTATTCTCTGTTCATGGTAGCAACCCTCATATTCAGGCTTAGATCATTTAAAGCCTATCTTCAACATGTTCATTGCAGGCATTCTTCTTGAATTTTGCTTGATTTCTATCTCTGAATGATAATCTTTATGCCCCAACATAATTTTTGCCCCAAAAGGTCTGTCGCTTACTCGAGTAATCCGTGATTAGACATGCTGATCTTAACCTTCAAACCAAGTGGTCCCTTCCAAAAGATGTCTCACATCGTACATTACCTCTTCTTCTCGGGTCATATCAAAGATGATCATTCGCATCAATGCTCTTGCATTTTCGTTTAAAAACAATTTTCTTATCGTTAGGAGAACAATATCTATACATATTTTTGGAAATCCCAAAAATTAGAAAAAAACATAGGTTCCTTGGATATCAAATGCGAGAATGTATTAAATTCAATCTCTGAAATTTAATTCTCATTTTTTTGGAAGCTGTGGCGATATTCGAAGTTTTGGAATTCCCTTAAGATTGCTCGGTTCATCCTCATGATCATCGTATTTGCTCGATCTATTCGAAAACTACTCCTTCTAGTTCTCAATATCTTTCTCCTCTTATATTTTTAAACTTTTCGTACTTGCCCCACTAGCATAATACAAGAGTATTTTCTTGAGAATTTGATGTATGCTTCAGATTGCATCTAGCATTTTTCTTTTTCTTTCTATCTCTTTTTTCTCTTTTTCTATCTCTTTTTTCTCATATGTTATTTTTTCTTTTTCTTCTTTTATTTTTTCTTTTATTTTTCGGGGAAATCAAATCATCACAGTCCTTTTTCTCGAAGGTAATGATGGAGCATTCAACAAAACTCCGAGTTACTCGACATAGTCATGAGTTTGAAAATATTACCATCACTCATGAAGCAACATATTTGATATGTATTGTTATTTTAATAAGCCTATTACTTCAGCGGAGTGCCCCGAAACTTTCGCACTCTTGTTCGAATATACCTATTACCAGGTTTCGAATATTGGAATGTTTTTTCTTTAATATTTGTTCTCTTATTTCTTTTTCTTTTATCTTCTCTTTTTTTCCTTTTTCCTTTTTCCTTTTCCTTTTTTTTCTTTTTTTCCTTTCTTTTTTCTTTCTTTTTTTTCCTAGATGCAATCCTTATGCTTAGGGGAATTCTCAAGACCAAATTATTTCATCGGGCCTTTTCTAGGAGATTTTCTTATCACCGAACATCACTGAAGGAGTAGTAGTCTCATTTCTCGTGCATTACCGACCAAAGCTACTGATTGAGAAACCGTACTTCATCGTAATCACAACATTCTAACAATTTTGCATTTTGAATTCTCGTCACAACAAGCATGTGACATCCAAGGAACTCTGGATAGTAGGAAAGAATGTATAATTTTACAAAATTTATTTCTTCTTTGAAAATAAAAGCACATGCTCTTTTATAAATAGTTAATGCTACTTTTGGGGCAACAAAAGCAAGATGAATTCAAACATAATAGAAAATGCAAGACTATTGATACAAGCTATCATCTAAGAAATAAAGACCAAACTAAGATGCAACCTAACATTCCCCTGACTCGAGCAATGGGCTTGGACCACCTTAATCAATTTTCAGAACTCCGGTATTGATCAAGTTTTGTACTACCTTCTTGAATACTATGCAATTCTCTATCGAGTGTCCCATTACGCCGTCATGATATTCGCAATGTGCATTAACATCATACCAAGCAGGGTACGGCGGTTTGAAGGGAGTGACAAAAGTAGGTCGAACCAGATCGGCCTCATACAAAATTAAGTACATCTCCTTGTAGGAAAATGGCAGAGGGATAAATGTCTTCTTTGCTTTCTGAGCTGTATTTCTTGCATGTGGTGGGAAACTCCTGAAGGTCTCGGGAGTTGGGTGGGCACTTCCATAGTTCATCTGACTTTCTTGTCCCTTGAAACACCCTTCGAGACTCCCATCCACAGAAGAAGACAAAATTTTCCTGAGAGCGACTTCGATTTTGTCCAAAGCTAATTCAGTGGGACAAACAGAGGCATTACAAGCTACCTCACATTGGCGAATGATAGCTTGGTCTTTTTCAGATAGAGTCATTTCCTTACAACCTTGACTCTCACCTTCTTGCATGAAAGAGCCTTCCATCGGACCCTTTCCCTTGATCGTGGCAGCCATCATGCCCCTTAGCTCACTGAATTGTGCCCTAGTTTCATCTTGAAAACTATTCATGCCTAGCAATATCTCCTTCTGATTCTTGATCACTAACTCATGAAGTTCTTCAAGTTTGCTTACCCTTGACACAAGGTCATTCATGTTCTGGAAGTCATACTGCTCTGAGGTCGTCCCTTTGTCCTTCTTAGTGTCAAACACAAATGCCCCCTCGGGACCATTCCACGTTTAGCAAATTTTTTATCCATTTGAGTGGCACAGTTCTTGAGAAGCTGCCACATAGTGCCCATGATCAATCCCCTGGGTTATTAATTAATGCAATTTGTATGCTTTAAAATGCATGAAATAAAAATGCATGAATGAATGCAAGTAAAGACGCCAATTCTATTGGTGATCGCCCTTTGAGCGACTTTCATCTTAATGCCCTTTTTCTATTTTCTTTTTCTCTCTTTTCTTTCTTCTTTTATTATTATATTTTTTTCTATTTATTTTCTCTCTCCTCTTCTTTCTTCTTTCTCTTTTCTCTTGATTTTTTTTCTTTTCTTATTTTCTTTTGTTTTTTCTTTTTTTCTTTTTTTTTTCTTTTTTTTCTAATCTTTTTTCTTATATTTTATATTTTCTTCTTTTTCTTTTCTTTTTCTCTTTTCAATTTGATTTTTCTCTCAACTCTTTCTTTTTCTTAGTTTTATTATTTTTTCATTGTTTTCTTTTTTTCTATTTCTCTTATTTTCTTTTCTCTCTCTTTTTTTAATCTCTCAATTTCTATTTTTTATCTTCCTTTTTTTTTATTTCTTTTTTTCCTTTATCTCTCGAATTTCTATTGTTTTTTTTCTTTCTAATTTTCCTATTTTTTCTTTTTCTCTTATCTTTCTATTTTTTCTCTAACTAAAATGAAAGGCTCTAATTGGACAAACCACTTAGATCGACACCTTTGAACATGAAATGTCTTTGCAAATGAAAAGGGCACACAAAATGGTTTGTGTGAAATGAAAACAATAAATGAGCTAATGAAACAAAGCAAAGCAACCTTATTTATCTTATCTAGAAGAACCTAGGTTAACCGCATGGCTCTAAAGGGTGGGTTGACTAGACTCTCTATATGCAGTTTTGGTTCTACGAGGTACCCAAATTGTCCTCGTTGTCCTCTTCTAAGAGTAGCAAGACCCCCGATCGTCACCCATTATAGGCTCATCCCGATCGAGTTCAATTTAGGGGGACCCTTTCGCTATGCCCCTACGAAGGAATGATATCCTTACGAAAGCATAGGGTAATCGAGCCCTGAAGGTACTTACTAGGCTCGTACGAAGGAACAATATCCTTACGAAAGCACTTAGCGTTTTCCCCCCACTTAAAAGAATGGGTATAAATGGGTTAAAGTAACCTCGAACTAATAAACAAATAATAATTTAATTGCCACTTTATTTCATAACTTCCAAAATTAATTAAGCGATATTTGAAAGCAAGGCTTGACTCGTTAGTTTAAAAAAACACCCCCAGCGGAGTCGCCAACTGTAGCGACCCTTTTATTTAAAAAGTGTAAAAAGTCGCTAATTGATGGACTTTAGGAAATCTCAAAGTCAAAATTAAAAATGGAAAATAATTTAAAAAGATTGGAAAAGATTT
Organism: Abelmoschus esculentus; assembly: GCA_035048815.1. Lineage (NCBI taxonomy): Eukaryota > Viridiplantae > Streptophyta > Magnoliopsida > Malvales > Malvaceae > Abelmoschus > Abelmoschus esculentus. Next base: position 8,661,244 of record JAUCBN010000002.1, on the reverse strand, counting down.
TAAAAATCGGTTGGAGTCGCCACCGGTCACTTTTGGTAGACCGGACACCGTAAAAACCAGAGATTCGAATAAACTAGGGTCCGAGAGTCGGTTACGATTTAAAACGGGGTTAACGTTAAAAACCGCCCAAAATTGGCACCTTTAAAATAACCGCTTAATTAATTTTGGGTTTTATGTTTTAAAGTGGCATTTAAATCGTGATTTGTTTGAATATTCGAAATCAATTTTATTTTTACCATGTCTTTATTCGAAGATAACGCATACACCGCCGATACTACGTTTGAGGGCGGGCCCATTACGACCGAATAAAGACGTATTAATTTAAGCTCATTAATTAAGGAGGTGTGACAAATGTTGAATAAATGAATCGAATATACAAATAAATAAATAAAATAAATGCGAGAAATTAAAAGTGCAAGAATTTAAATTGCGTAAGTTAAATACGAGAAAGATAAATACAGTAAAGTAAATGCGGGAAAGTAAATACGAGAAAATAAATGTTAGTTATTTACACTAAACGGGCTATAAATAATACGGATCATTTCCCGTTGCGGGTCACCGTAAAGCCGATCGAATAACGAATTAAATAAATTAAATAAAATAATGGACGAAAAGGCAAAAGATAAATAAATTAAATGCTAACAAAACTAAAATCAAATGCATGCACGTAAAGAGAAACGAAATGCAGTAAAAAAGGGAATATAATGTAGACATATAAAATAACATACAGTAATTAAACATAATATACATACATGGTACTGGAAAAATAAATAAAATAAAAATTAAGGATGGAAGGAATTAAATAAAGAAGAAAAAAATAAATAAATTAAATAAATAAATAATAAACGAAATATATAAACAGTAAATAAACATAATAATGTTTATAATAATACTAATACAAACGTAAAAAAGGGCATGAGTCTATTCGGAAGATGGTATGACAATAACATAGGTTATAGATGATGAATAAATAAAAAAACAATAAAAAAATAAATAGATATGATATATATTAGACTAACAGGATAGTAATATATGAAAGTAAATGATGGATTTAAAATGGTCAATAACCAAGTAAATGCAAGCTTTAATATGCACAGCAAACAAGGCATTATAATAGGAATTATAAAAAGGAAAATGGGTCTTGATTTCCAAAGCAAACATAACCTATGCACGGCATTTAAGGAAAAAGAAAATTTAATAAATATTTTAATTAATAAAAGAATAATGAAAAAGGAAATAAAAAGTTAAAGAGGGAAAACGTGTATTCATCTTCAACTTTACATGTTTTCCATCAAAACCAAAAATGCCATTTGCTTTATTTGTTTGTTCAAAAATTGACACCAGACCACCATTAATTTGTGACCGGCGGCCAAAACCAAGGCCAAAACTTCTTTTTTTTTAACCAAATCTCAACCGGAGATTTAAAACCCATGAGAACAAACTCCTTTGCTTTGTTTCTAAAACCCAGAACCAAACCGAGATTATCGATTCGACGATTTACTGTCGCATTTCCCCTTTGTGGCTCACCAGAAGCGGCCCGAAGGCCACTGAGTTTATTGCCGAAGAGGGATCGGAGCGAACGAGGTGGAAGACTCAAATAAAAAGGTAACAAAAAACTGAAACCCTAGATCTATTTTCTATATTTTGCATGCGAAAGAAAACGAAGAAAAGATTACCACTGGAAACTTTGTTTTCTATTGGTGGGGATCAGGATCTCCAAATACATTGTTTTTCTCGGTTTTTATAACCGATTGTACATGAGAATCGAAAAGGGGAAAAATGAACCCTAATTGCTAATTGGTTGCTGCTTTGTTTTTTTTTTTGTATTCACTCTGAATATCTCTGCCATTCTGAATATTTGGCCGAAATCGCCTCTGAATATTTGTTGTAGTCTCTGATTTTTTGTCGAGTGGTTCCCTCTAAATTCCTGTTTTTTGTGTTGATTTGTTCCCTCTGCAAATCGTACGAAATAATGCATCTTTCTTTGTTTTCTTTTATGATGTGGCTACCGGAGCGAAAGGACAGCGACGTGGCCGTCGGATCGACTGAAGGGGACCATCATTCGTGAATGCATGCGGAAGCTGGAGAGGTTCGTGGAACTTGGATCAGCGCGCGTGGGAAGACCTTGAGCCGCGCGTGGGCGCATCCAGGGTCCTTTCTTCGCTTTAATCGTGACTGTTGGATCAGATTTTGATCCAACGGTCGAGGTAGGGCTGCGCAAGATCAAAGGAGATGGTTAGGGTTTCCTGTTTACCGGTTTGGGCTCACAAGTTGGGCTTTGTAATTTAATTATCCGGGCTTGTAATAAACATTTGGTTTAAAGAAATGTATTGGACTGTATTAATATTGGACTGAATAAAACGGGCTAGTTTTATAAGTTTATTTATTTTATGGGTTGTTTACTTATAAATAATATAATAATAATAATAATAATAATAATAATAATAAAATAATATATATATATAAAAGTCGAATGATGCATTAATAATTTAATAAGTAAGAAAAAAACATATAATAATTTTTGAAATTTTAAACAAAGTAATATAATATATACATAAGTATATACACGAAGAAAACAAAAGGAAGAATATATAATATTTTTTATTTTAATGTTGATAATATAAATAACTAAAAAAGTATTATATATATTATACAAAATTAAAAGAAAAGGGAAATGTATTCAATATAATATTTTTGAATTTTTGTTTAATAATTACGAGCCCGCCATTCGAATAAAACCGAAAATTAAAACCGGGTTTTCGTCCCGGATAAAATTAGTGATTATACCATCTTTGGAAAATCAGCAAGTGTTATCAAACCATAGCTAACAATGCCACTATACAAAATCAATAATATACTTTTTCAAATCACATGCTTTACAAGCAAAACACAAGTATTACATGCTACACCTAGCAAAGCTTATTTAGACTCATGTGCACAATATCTAAACTTCATGCAAACTCCCTTTGCAACATAAAAAGAAAACCAAACCACCTGGTTTTTACAGATATTGGTATTAGTGATCCGATTAGGCTCACCTCTAATCGTTAGGATGACGGGCTCTTGTTGGTTCACTTCAACGAGGTTACATGATGGTCCACTTCAAGCATACCTATCTTACCTTAGTGTCCGGGATAGCTCACTCCATAGCCCAATGTGATTGGAACATTTATACCACACAACATTAGGCTCACTTCTAATGCAACACTAAAGAATTTATCTCAGGTCTGAATTTTGTATAGATTATAATGCATTCACACCCTATTAATCGAATAACTTATCCCTCTTGACTCATCTCTTAATTATCCAATACAAAACCAAAACCAATGCTCAAGTTTCAAGTTAAAAGCATTATGTTAATCACATGCATCCCACTATCTCATACATCAATTACATAAACCGGTAAATATCACTTTTATCAAAATTTTCAAAACAAAACCATTGGAGAATTGAAAACTTTATAAAAGTATCTCATGAGAATTAAAACACATGCATAATCAATTATGCAAATCATAATATGAGCATCACTAATTTACATAGTAAAACATGGCGTAATATGAAAACCTTTAAGAAAGCTAAACTTTAAACTTACTTTCGAGTATAGGGAAGTTTCTCAAACCTTACCTATACCCCCAAACCTTTCAAAACATAAGTAAAACAATGCGAATTGGCAACCCTCTTAATCAACTCACCAATTAACCAAAACATTTAAGCCAAGCCATGAAATACGATCCGGTTCAACCGATCAACTTCAAACATGAGCTCTTTCTCCTTGCCCTATTTTAAGCATCAAGAAAGAGGGTTTAGTGCATCAAAGTGCATCCAAACAACCTCTAACTCGAACCTACACACATCAGCCCCTAAAACCCTCTTAAAGCTTAACCGAAACTCACCAAAAACTTCTCCAAACATCACCTAAACCTTAAGCACGGGATTAAAGTACATCCTAATTACACCTAATCTCATCAATAATAATTAACTTAGATACCAAAAACTCTCAATAATAACCCTTGTACGAAAATCATGAATTTTGATTAAAAAAATTGTTTTTCTTAAACGTAAAGATTAACACAAGTTGTAATCAGTCAAGAACTTGGGAATTTCAATAAAGAACTTAGGTTTTCATATTTTTGAGAGATTCTCACCTCCAAAACTGATTCAACTTCCTTCCAAGGTTTAAAAACAAGTAAAACTAATAAAAGACAATAGAATTTTAAGAAGAAGATTATAGGGATTTAAACTAGCGAAAATTAATTAAAAAGAATTGTTTTACCTTGAAAGATGAAGATTCCTCTGCCTTGGAATTGAAGAAAACAAAAATTATAAGATGAGAGGGTTTTTGAACGTGAAAATCAGTTTAGAATTTAAAATTGAGGAATTTTGATTAATTAGATTAAAAGCATATGATTAAAGGATGTTTATATGGTCTCTTAGAACGTTTAGAAAGCTATGAATAGGATTGGATCAAAGCTCTTTAAAGATTCAAAGTTTTATCCCAATTACAATTTTGCCACTAAATTTTCATTTTTTACAAAATAGTCACTAATTTCAAAATCTCAAGGATTCAAGGGTTAATTTTAAAAATTGATTTGCCAAATTCAAATATATGTCAAATAAGAATTTTAGAATATTTTTCTAAGTTTATTTTCATCAAAAATTGATTTTATTGATGGCATTGTTATCCATGATTGTTTTGATTTTACAAAGAGCATGACATGTTTTTAATGTGATGAAATTGATTTACTATGAGGTGCATTGCAAGGTATTTTTATAATGTATTTTATTCCTTCACTAAACTTATGCTTAAACTTCTACTTTTCCTTACAATGAAGATAGATAGTTGGAAAGGGCAGCGAAGGAGCAAGGAGTCATTTGTGCCTTCTTTTATTAACTCAAGAATGTTTTAAGAATGAACCTTAGATAGTTGAGAGCAATGGGATAGAATAGTTAGGATTTGAGTTTGCTTTATGTTTTTGAACATGGTTTGACTTTGGTACTTATTTTTGGTCATTACAATATCGATTTGAAGCTTTATTTGTTACTTGCTCTTATGTTTGTTTATGAGATTGTTTGATGTTGAACCATGACTATTAGAGTTGAAGATATGCCATTGTTGTCTAGGTTTCTATGCCTCTAGTAAGTTGGTCTTGGTATATGCATTATGGTTGTTTAGGTGTATATGCATCCAAAAACTGTTCTTGAACCTTTAGAGTGAGTGAAATCTAGAAATCTGCAATTTTTGGGCAGAGGGTTTAGAAATGGTGCTCATGTATTTCTAAACGCAGGCTTGAACGCAAGAAGAAATCTGGGAAATTTAGCATGGGTATTGATACCACATGAACAAGTTTCGGAACAACTTGAATTCAAGCAAGCGTATCGATACGCTTGGCCGGGGTTCTGATGCAAATTTTGGAAGTGTTGAATCTTATCAAAACAGGGTCCTAGATGCATTAAAATACGGGCTTGTTATATATGGCATTGGGCGAGAAATAGCCTAAGTATCGATACGCTTAGACGACGTTCCGATAACACTATTTATAAAGACAAACGGTATCAAAACGGGACCAAGGGGTATCGATACCCATAGTCGTTAAGTTAGTTAAAGGTTGAAAAATAAGTTAAAATTCTTTACTTTTAGTCCTTAAAACATGTGATTGCGATTAAACAAGTTGTAGACCTTATTTTGAATTAAAATTTGATACACAAACATGTAATGAACTTAATTCAAGGTTGGTAGTATTAATTTCACAATTGGTTCCTAATTTTCTAGAAGTTTACATTTTAGTCCCTAAAGCATGTTCGATCGAATTAGAACTCGTTTCACTTCTGTTTTTGTTGTAAATAAACTCAATGAACATGTAGGACTAAAATAAAGCATCTAGGTAAGATAAAAATAAATAAATAAGGGTCATTTATCGGGGCGAATCTCCGGATTATCCTCGGCATTCCTCGTGTAACTCATTCGAGTCGGGTTTTGTTTAGACCGGGTCGAGGGGGTTACAAGAATCTTCTATGTAATTGGCTAAGTTTTGGGGCCTTGTGATCTTTCTAGCAATTCTATAAATGTTGGGCCAAGTTTGATGGTCTAGATAATCCCGATATATCATGCACATCTTTGACTAATGCTTGCATTAATACCTTAAGCTTAAATATGCAGGTTGTAAATTTCTCCCCCACTAAACTTAGTGATTCCTTCGTCACTCTACTGGAACTATCTAGGGTTAGGTCATCTTGCTTACCCATCGATGCCTCGGCTTTTTGTCGTTCTTCTATATAAATTGCTTGCATCGGCTCAAATCGTCATTGAACATCATCTGCTAAGATGTTTTTTGATATACCTTCTCATAGGAGAATTCTTCCATAAACCTTAATTTACCTCGACTCACTCCCTCCTAGTCTCAAGCCAAAGACTTATAAGTCGTCACAACATTAATCATTGATTGAAATCCCAGATTCTTTGGCAAGTCTAACTTTCCCCTTAGAACTCTAAAAGGTCCCTTCCACGCTTAGTCTCCCCCGTAATGAAAGGTAGGTCTTACTCAACCTACACTCATCAATGATAGCAAATCAAACTCAAAAACATCAGTGTTTTGTTTGAGATGTATCTTCCTCTCTATTGCATTTACTCTAAAATTGGTTAGTCCTTCCTTCTCCTTAAAGTCTAGCCTCTTTTACATTGAACCTTCCCCATTTGAACTTCTTTGCATGCATTGACCCTTCTACCACAAAGTTTATTTCCCTTTGTTGCATCTTTCATTCTAACTTGAAGTTTGGTGCTCTTTGTATTTATCCTTTTTTCTCAAAATTTTGTGCTTCCTATTAAAGCACTTCTTCCCCGAATTCCTTCACTCTTTTCCCAACTTTCCCATGGGTGGCGTCTCTTTCATTGCAATGTCACTTAACGATTTGAACACCTTTGACACTTCACTGGTCTAAAAAACAATGTTCTTTCCTCGAACATCCTCGATAAGTTCTTTTCTAGCCTTCACGGATAAGTTCATCCCTTTTTGCTTTCGATCTCCCTTGGCCTTAGTAAAACTAGATGACTTTGAATCAAGCTTTGAAACCTTTCTCTCTTTAGTCTTGTCCCTCATCTTGAACCCCTTGCTCAAATTGGACATATTCGTAACTTGTGAGGCCCCTTACATCGATAATACTTCAATTGTTTCTTCTTCAACCTCGGTTTGATAGCTTTCTTACTTACAAAGCCCTATCTTATCTTTATGAGCACAACTCTCTCAAAATGTCTTTAATTCATTGAGGATGCATTACATTTTGTCATTAAACTAGCCATCCATGGACTTTAACTTTTCAAGACGTGACTTCATAAAACCTTGGATATTTGGGTTCCTTCAATCTATCAATCCTTTTCACCAGTAATGATACAACTTTAAATAGTTCATCTATCTACGATTTAAGAAAATCAATTTTGTCTCAAATTCTTAAAGATAATTATTTATCTAGTTCATCGTCGATGTTTTGAAATAGTTTCAACCTTAACATTCCTTGACTTATTGTGATAAAGTACCATTTCTCTGTTATACCATCTCGATCACTCTTTTGTAGTGAGCTAGTCTAATCTTTGATCACTTTGACTAACTTGAATGCAAATCCTCACCACACTTGACTACAACTACAAGCTGGTTCGAATGTAAGTCCCCTCGCCTCGTTTTAATACTACTTGTCACGGGATTAAACTACTACTAGCAAAGCTCATGCGGTCTTAGTCATTTTCTCAGTCGAAAGTCGATTAAGTCACCCTAAATCCAATTGAACCCCCAATTTTTTTTGTCAAATTAATCTTTCTTTGGATGAAATCTATTAGTCAATTGATGCCAAACAACTTGAAATGACGTGATAACTTATATAGCAGTGTAAACTATGATAATACTATCATACAGACAAATGTGATGATTTTATATAATGACACACCAGTCAAAAAATAATTTTATAAAATATAAAATATTTTTTTTTCTTTTAATGTGTCATCTTGTCAAATCTTTTCAATTATTTATAGTGAGTTGACTATCCGTTTTCATCTGCGAATAAATCATTTTTGTGCCAAAATAAAATTTTAGGAGGATTAAATTAATTAAAAAATAACTAAAATGATTATTTAATCTTATGTTATATACATTTCTTTGACTCTTTGCTTTTAAATCTCTTCAATGTTTTCTAATTCTAACAAAGAAACTAGTATTCTGCCTCATTTAACTATGGGCCTAAGACATGGACAATAGAGACCATATCATTTCATTAAACTCAACTTTAAAGTTTTGTGTTTGGGTTTTGGGAACAGTTTCAGGGATGCTTATAGAATAAGTTAATCACGTGTTGTATAATATTTAATTTAAATTCAAATTTATTTGATACGTATTAAATATAATTTTATTTTATTTAATATTTATTACGTTAATTAAAATTTTTAATTTTTAATATATATAAAATTTAATATAAACATAAGTTAATAAATTTATCAATAAATCAGAATTGTGAATGAACATTTCACAACCTAACTCCAAAAAGTATTCATCTATATAATATCAAACTAACGTATTATATAAAAAATTAACAAATTACTTACAAATTTATTAAATCAAATTAATCTTATTCGATTCAATTAATTAAAATCAAATTAATTTAATCGAGAATCAAATCAAACTCCAACCGTTAATTTGGTTGTCAACCTTAGGCAGCTCATTCATTTACAAACTTTAATTCATTCCGGCGGTAACTGTACCCACGTTCTCGAAGAAACGTGTGCCAAAATACTTCTGCTATATTTAATTTCTAAAAATAATTTATATTTCTAAGAAATGCATGTCACGCTACTAAATCTATTGAAAATATTTTTATATGGACTGAACTGACTATGATATTAAATACTAAATAGTTAGGTTTAAAGGTATCATAAATCTTTAATTTTTTTTAAATAATAAATGAATTTATTATCTTTTAGATTTAACTAATTTTTTAGATTTAAATTTTTTATTAATTTATTCTTTTGATTAATATTGATTATTAAAACTAATAGTTTTTTAATCAATTGATGCATCGTATAATATTATAATATTGTAAATTGATATTTTTATAATTTTTTATTTTATTTAATTTTTTTTTAATTTATAAAATTTATAAAAAAACATATTAAAATATAAAAAATAATTTTTTAATATCACATGATAAAATTATAATATATCACGCAATAATAATATCTTAAGAAAATAATTATAAAATTTTTTTATCAAAATTAATAAAAAGACTTATTTTTTTTATTTTGGGATGAGTACATGTAGGTAAATACTCGCCTCTTCAATTAGAAACCTTGTCTACTGTGTCTAGCCCTGGAAAACTTCATGTGCGACTGAAGAAGCAAATCGATTTTGTCGATCTGGTACCGCCACAAAACTTAAAATATATTGAACTGAATTAAAATCGATTTAAATTTTAATTGAATCGAATAGATTTAAACCAAAGACAATACGAATTAAAGAAAAAATATTAAAAGAAATAGAGAAAGATGAAATATGAACTACCACACAGCTCACGAAAAAATCAAATATTTTAACTTTATAAAACCATATAAAATAGGGGTATTTAATCGATTAATTTAATTAACTGTCTGAACTGAACCAACTAAATAATATTAACCGAAATTCTTAACCTTTAAAGGTTAACTAAACAAAACCTTTTAAAAAATTAACCGAACCAAACTTGTTTGGTTAAATCAGTCAGTTTTTAATTAACAGAAGTTACTATGGAACACCTAATTTTTTATTAATATATATATTCGATTAATTTTTGCTTAATATATATAATATTTTTAATATATATTATATTTAATATTATTTAATTCAATTAATTAACTTGGTTCGAACCGAATTAATTGATAACTATTTTTCTAAAAAAAATTAATTGGTCGGTTAATTCAGTTTTAATGGAACAATGATCCCTAATGTTGCATGATTTTAGTGCAACGCAAACGGTGCAAGTGTACACGTCGCAAGTAATAGTATAGATTTGATATCGTCTCCACAGGGATTAGTTTGGGCCACTTTGCTTAAGTTATCACACTGTAAAATAAAGACACAAGTGATTTATACAATTGAATAAAATAATAAAACAAGCAAATAAAATAAATTGGAGTAATCGATAAGAGAGATTATGTTGGGTTATCCTGAATTGTGGAATGCTAACGAATGAATTCTTCCTTGCAAGTGGGTGCTCGCACCGCTCAACTCGTTCCGGTAATTGGGCTCAATCGGATTGCCTAGTCTGTTCATCCGAATGCTTGGGAAATTGCGATGAGAAAATTACTCGGGCAATTTGGGCGACTATCCTCAAGGTTCGGCAAAGCGTTCTTCAGTGGTCCCTGTTATCCTAACCCGAGACTCTGTTAATTGCACAACCTTTGATGATACATCCTTGCGTTAATCAATGGAGTACAACAACGTTCTTGTGCTTCTATTAGCCGTTGAAATCCTGTACTTATCCCTAAGTCGGATTAGTTCTCTCGCACTTGGATTGAACCATGCCTATTTGTTTCGTGAATCTAATTCTCTCGAATCTAGATAAATGGATTGTTTATCGATGTCCTTTCCCAATTCTCTCGTAAACCAAATAAGTACCAAGAATAGACAAACCTTAATTAACAACACTCAAAAGCTTAGATAGAATTGAATTGTAATCAAACCTTAAAACAAAATAACCCAAGCCAACTTTAATTTAGTTCATGGCTGGGCAAAACATCCAATATCCTCTCATCACTCGAAATAAACAAAGAAAACAAGATAGTACTTTTGGACACTCATCACCTAATATATAGTGCGTAAAAAATTGACCTGGCCTAAAAATTTGATTAAAATTGTTTGATCTCTCATTGACCCAAAATGTAAATAACCAATCCGATATTAACCGATTTGATATTATCCGAATAACTATTAATCCAAACTAAAATCAAATATAATATGTATAATATCATACTCAAAATGACCCGAAACGAATAACTCCCTTCCACCTCTAAAGTATGTGTATGCCATCTTATTCAGAGTTCGATAGTTTAGATGCTATTTTATTACTTAGAAATAATGGTTGTCGCCGAGTGGTGACAAGGTTAGTTCAAAGTTAATATTGAATATTTTCTTCACGAAGGTAATACGTGTTATAAAATAAATGAAACAAGTTAATGAAATGTTAAAAACAATTTCTATAAATGAAATAAAAATAAAACATATAAAATGAGAAATACAAAGATCACAGAAACCAAAGGAAAAACCAATAAATAATTCTGAAAACTTTGATTGAGGCCTGTGCTATCACAATGTCCTTAAAATAAATTCGTCCCCTCTCGGTGCTAGAGTTACTATGGAACGTTTGTCTCCCCCGATACAACGGTGAATACAACAAAGTGAGCAACGCAACCTTAACTGTAATGACGAACTTTACAAAAGCAAAACACTATTAAGAATCTGGCTAGATGATTTTTATACTTTTTTAAGGTATTGAGATAAGAGCAAGAGGTCTGCTTTTATAGTGTTCATGTAGGGGACATAATTAATAGCAGAATTAATCTGCTATTCAAAATTTCTGAAAAGTTACAATTTCCAGAAATCAAATAGTAATTATAACAGAATTAATCCAAAATAAATTGAAGGTTACAACCAGTTGAAGGGTCTACAACTCCATAAAATATGGTTTAATTCTATAGTGTCTGTTGAAAATTAAGTCAGAAAAGTAGGAAAAAATATCATTTTAGAAATCTATGTCTCTAGCCCCATCGTTGACTTTAAAATAAGTCAACTATAGCTAGCTCAAGGTGCCTAGCCATAGCTCTTTGTCTAGTCCAAGCCTTTGTCTTGTTTCTAACAATAACATGAATATGAAGAGCTTCTATATATAAAGCTTTCCAAAACAATGTTCCCATCAAGTTTTGAATAATCTACTTTTCATCTCATTTTTTCTAATATCATGGGTGTTACTTTGAGCTATAATTTCTCATTCACCCCATTGAATATTTTGAGCATGTTAATCTACAAATTACATCTACTCTTGTAGTAGATTAATAATCCACTTAGTCTCAATTAATTTAACTAATGGAACCCACTCAAATTTAAGCTCAAAACATTCATGTACCATATCAATTTTTTAACAATATGTTGGTCGATAGAATGACCAAGATTACAAAGAGGAGAGATCTCTTTGTCATCGTTTCTTTATAAAAAAAACTAGAAACATAAATAGTAAGTATTAATTAAATTCACATAGTGACAGATTTAAAAAAATATTTGAAGATAGAGATAAAAAAATTTAAAATTTTAAGATAAATCCAACTCATTAATATTAAAAAATAAAAAACTTTCACAAAATTTTAAAAAAATAAATACGAGTATGTGAATTTTATAAAGTTTAGAATAAAAGCAAGTTATCTTATATTATACATATATTCGCCACTGAATTCGCATCACATTCTAAGATTTCGACTGGCATGTGAACCGAGTAAGACATTGAAATTCCGTGATTAACTACTCCCCTCAATCTCAATCTAAAGTCTCAACGTGCACGTTCATGCTAAGAAAATGGACCTTCCATGCCCAAGCGGTAGGGAAACCATATTTATTGCCATTCTTTGACTCCAGTTATGTGTTATCTTCAACATGTAGGTGTAGTTGATGTCTAAGTTCATCTACCTAGCTTAAATCAATGTATTGATGATGAGTACATGCTCAAGCAGTGACGAAACTCGACATTATAAACAAAGAGGATCATATAAAATATTTAAATTTAAAAGAAGTTAAAAATATAAAATATATATTTTAGAGGACTAAACTACAATTTTATCATTATTTTAATTTATTGGTTTTGTTAATATTTTTTGGTGGGACGTATATCCCTTAAAGGAACCGCCTCAATACTTAAGGGTCTAACATTTTCAAATATTAGAGACCTAACATTTTGAAAATATTTTAAAATAAGGAAACTCATTTAAATATTATAAAAATGTTACATCCTTATTTGAGCAAACTCAGAAAATTTTATGCCTTTATTTGACTTTTTCATGAGGTAGGTCCCTTATTAGTGCAAAATCGAAAACTTTAAGATCTTATTTGTACGTTGGATCATTATATGAACCACCTCTAAAAGGTTGGGATGTAAAAAAAATTAGTCGGATGGGTTTCAGGTCGTGTATCGCTAGATTGAGTAAATTCAGATACAGTTTATTTCAGGTTGATTTGATGTTTTGACTCGATTCGGGTCGGGTGCGGGATAGTTTCAAGTCGGGTCCATTTCAGGTCGGATTCGTTTTAGGTCGGGTTCATTTCAGTTCGGGTTTAAACGGTTCGGGTTAAAATCAGATAATTAGCAGGTTCATTTCAGGTCGGTTGCATTTCAGGTCGGATTCATTTCAAGTCGGTTTTATTTCAGGTTGGGTTAATTCGAGTTTTGAATTCATATTAATTTTGAGTTCGGTAGTTGGTACAACATATATACTATATATAGAATGTATATTATATATAGAATATAGAATATATATAAAATGTATATTATATAAGTATTTATGTATATGTATATGTATATATTAATATATTAGCCGTATAATACAATATATATATATATATATAATAAATATGTATGTAACTATGTATAATATATTAATATATGTATATTTATATATACGCATATATATAAAGTGTATTAATATATACTTTAATATAATATAGTATATATTAATATATGTATTAATGTATATAGTATATAAATATATAATGTATATAGTATATTAATATAAATCGAGACTCAATTGAGTTAAACTAAAACTTAAAAATGAACATTAAGGACTTAAATAAAAATATCTAAAGTCGAAAGAGCTAAAATATAATTTTCTTAACCTAAAAAATTAGGTGGGTTTTTTCCTCCCTTTCTTTATTCATTTTAATTAAAAAAAATAATAATCGATTAAAAAGGGAGGGAAATGATAAAATTTTTGAGGGAGTAATTTTAGGTTAAAGATTAATTAATTTTTAGATCTTGTTATGTTTAAAATATTATATTTTAGTCTCAATCTCGATTTTAATACCTTAAACCTAATTAAATATTAATTTAATTAAGATTATTGTAATTTTAATTATAATTTTAATTAAAATTAAAATAAATTTTAATATTTAAATTATAATAATTTAATATTAAATTAAATATTAATTTAAATTTAAATTTTATAATTTTTAAAGTAATTTTAATTTATAAAAACAATTAAAATAATTTTTAATTAAATTAAATATTAATTTAAATATTAATTATAGAGATTATGGATAATATCGACAAAATCATTTTCGGTTTCAGCAAGAAGTACAATATTATTTTTCTATTCTATCAAATATTTGATTGAAATGGTGAAAAATTCAGAAGCCATAAAAATAATTGGAATTAAAAATAGAAACTAAATAACAGTATCAGACAGATAAAATTTGAAGGACAACAAAATTACATCCGAAATTATTTTTTTAAACAGGAGATAACTTTTATTACTCAAAAAAATATATATATTTTTTATTTTCCCATACATCCTTTAATTAAAAATTATAAAATTACATTGAGATTGAAGTTCTCCATATCTTTAGGCCAGCTGCTTTATCACAATGGTTTCTAAGAATTCACAGGTACTTATTTGTAAAGAAATCAAAGATGACAAAAATTTTACCGTGAAATTGAAGTTAAATTTTTTTTGTTCCAACAATTAAATAATTTAATAAATTTAATTTAGATATTAATAATTTTAATTAATTATATTATAATTAAATATTAATTATGCTCAAAATATATAATATGTTTTAATATATATATATAAGTATACTAATACATGTATTTAATTTGTTTATGAATTAATTTATGTATATGTATTTAATTGATGTATATATATTATTAATTCTTTAAGCTCAACGTTTCTCCCGTAAGCCCAAATCACTAAACTAGTTTTTTAAGACCAATTCTCCAATCACTAAACTAATTTCCTATGATCAAATTGAAAAAAATTAAAAATATATAATCTGATTTTAATTAAATGAGGACCAAATCGAATAAAAAATAAAATTTAAAACTTAATTTTCGAGTGATCATAACCAAATTGAAATAATTATAAAATAAGGTGTAGAGCAGCGCGAGATTCGATTTTTAGGTACGAAATATATAAAAATATGCAGAATTTTTTACCCGAGCTAGAATAGTGTCAAATGAATATCTAAATCTAATCTCTCTTTTTTATATTTTTAATTGATTATATTTAATCAAAATTTATTATTTAATTATATATTGTAATAATAATAATAATCCTCCAAAATTTACTATATATATTAATTCCTTCCAAAAAAAATTCTCTTTTTTATATAATAATCAAAACTTATTTCTAATTCCCTCTAAAATTTTGGGTAACTTATATCCCTCCAAAATTTTAAACTAAAAGTAAATTAATCTCAAACTTTAAAAAATTAGTAGTTTATTTTCCTCAAAATTTTGGTCTTTTTACATTTTTTTATTAATTTCTTTTTTTTTCAATTATTTTGGTTTAATTTAATTGAGTTTAAATTAATTTAATAAAAAATTACACTTGATTTTAAAATTCGTTTAATTATGTTTGTAATTTATGTTTTTATATTTTAATTTATCTTAATTAATTTTAAGTTCAATAAGTTAATTTAACTTATTTAAATATTAATTTAAAACTATATTTTTTAATGAAATATTAATTTAGAATTATAATTTTTAATCAAATATTATTTTAAAATTATAATTAAAATTAAATATATTAAAACTAAATAAAATAGTAAATAAATTGATTTAATTAAATATGTAATACTAAATTTAAATATTAATCCCTAAATTAATTCTCATGGTTAATTCTATTTTTTTAAGACTAATTATATTTATCAATATTTTAAATTCATCAAATTATAGATATATTTAATTATATGTCATGTAAATATTAAGTCTTGTTAATATTAGTTCAGGTCAATAACAGGTCGGGTTCAAAACAAGTCAGGTCATTTATCAAGTCGGGTTCAAAACAGGTTGAGTAAAATCAGGTCTCGGGTCGATTCAGTCAGGTAATATCGGTTATTTGCAAGGTTAGATTCGGGTTAGGGTTTGTTTCAGTCGGATGTAGGTCGGGTTTCAGGTCCACAATAACAGGTTGAAATCGAGTTCGGGTCATTCTCGGTTGGATACAGTTCGGGTTCAGTTACTACAGTAACAGGTCCAACTCGGGTTCGGGTCAACAACAGTCGAATACAGATCGGGTTCAGATCATTACATCCCCGTGTCAAACTAGGTTCTGACTCAAAAAAGTTTCAGTCAATTTTTCAGGTCGGGTCAACTTTTTATATCCCTACTAAAAGGTTTGACCATTATGGGAGCATATAGCCTGTTACTATAGTCTAATTAACAGTTTGGTTCTTGTAGATAAAATTTATAATCGTAACCATATATGTATAAGTAGATATCATAAGATATATTTATAATTTAAAAGACAAAGTTATAAATGTTTAAAAATTGATTATTAAATCAATTATATAAAGACATAATAATCCCTAAAGAAATAGGTTAATTTGTATTACACTTTTCGTTGTTGAATTATTACGGAAAGACTAACTTATCTTCTTAAAAGGATTTAAGATTTTCAGCCCATTAATAAATTTAGTTACTTTTCCATATTTATTTTAAGGATAACTACATAGATGGTCACTAAATTATTTGAGGATACTTATTTTGATCACCGAATTAAAAATTTTGTCAATCAGGTCACCACACTTATGAAATTGACCTATTTTAATCATCTTCGTCAAAATTATAACGAAGAGTTGACGTGATAATTAACAAAAAATTATAAAATTACACATTTAATTTATATTATTTACCTATTATAACAATTTGATTCTAACTTTAATTTAATTAAATAAAATTAAATATCATCGTGAATTGAATGATTCATTTTAATTGTTAATTTATTTTATTTTAGATTTAATATATTTATTTTCTCCACATATTATCACCTAGTAAATGGAAAATTGAGAAAGATTAGAACCACAATATAAGGAATCAAACTTGGGACTATCAGATGTCACACCCACATGTTCACCATTGCACTTACATACTCTTGGTGATTAAATATTTGAATTAAAATATTAAATATTTAAATTAAAATGTTAATATTTAAATTAAAATATTAAATATTTAATTTAAAATATTTAAACTTTTAATTTTTAATAAATATTCTAAAAGAATTATTTAATATTTTAATAAATATTCTAAAAGGTGTGGGTGTAACGTCCATGTTCTCAAATCCGATTGGATGATTAATTTTATTAAATTAAATTAAAATTAAGAACACATTTATATAATAATTAAATAATATGGACTAAATGTACTAATTTACAAATTTTTATTAATTGTCGCACCATCCTTCCGTCATTCTTCCGTTAGAATTTTAATGACGGAAGACAAAATAAATCAATTTAATAAGTGTAGTGACCTCATTAATGAATTTTTTAGTTCGTTGATCAAAATAGATATCCATTAATAAATCGATGGGCATCCCTATAGCTATCTCTTCAGTTTATTATTTTTAATGATTTAACATGACAAATCATGAATTAGGTGTGAAATTAATTTATGATTTAATTCTAACAAGTTGACATCAATGCCTCATCATATTGAGTCAAAAAAATTCCTTTGTTTAAATTTGGATTTATTCGTTAATAAAGTTTTAACTTTCTGCGGTAATTTCATTTATTAATAAAATTTTAGGTAAACTACATAAATGATTATTTAATTATGAGATTGATATTGATATACCTATTATACTTTTAACTTTTGACAAATATATAACATAAATATTAAAATTATTTCAATATAACCACCTGCGGTTGAAAATTAAAAAAAAAGTGATGTGGTACTTAAAAACAAAATGATATAATTGTACATTTAATCCTCGTTATTTACGTATTTTTTTAATTAGGTCTTAGTTTTATTTTAATTAAATAATTTGATTATTTAATTTGATGGGACAAGTGTCACCTTATTGGAGGAAAAAACACAATAAAACAAGGATGTGTCTAAAGAGAATCAAACATGGGAATACTTGGGGAACAAGCAATGGATTAACCATTTCACGAAACAACATTTTTGTATTATAAATTACTAACATCGATAAATATATATATACATTTATTTAATTAAATTAAAATATCAATTAAATTATTATATCTAATAAATTAAAATTTATTTAATAAACCTCAAACACTCAAATCTAAACCAAAAACTCTAAAAAATTTTATTATAGTTTAAAATTTTTAAAATTATAATAAAAACTTATTTAGCAAACCATAAACCTTAAAATTTAAACCTAAACCCAAAATACTAAAATTCAAACCCAAATCCTAAATACTAAAATCTAAGTGCTAAAAATTATTTAGTGAATTCTAAATCTTAGAACCTAAATATAAAACCCCAAACCCTAAATATAAAACCCCAAATCCTAAATTATTTGAGATTTGATGTTTAGAGTTTAAGATTTAGTGTTTATTAAATGATTTAAGGTTTATGATTTATGATGTATAATTTAGGGTTTGATGTTTAGGGTCTGAGATTTAGGGTTCATTAAATATTTTTAATACTTAGGTTTTAGCTTTTTAGGCTTTTGGGTTTAAATTTTAGGGTTTAAAATTCATTAAATTTAAAATTATAATAAAAATTATTTAGGTTTTGGGTTATGAAATGAAATTTTATAATTTAAAATTTTTAATTTATTATATATAATAATTTAATTATTATTTTTATTAAATTAAAAAAATAAATCTATGATTATTTGTGAGAATTAAAGAATAAATATAAAAAATAATAGTATATATATTAATGTTAGTGATTTATAATACAAAAATGTGTTCGGTGTAGTCGCTAACCTGTTGCTTGTTACCCTAACATGCCTAGGTTTGATTCCCCTCATATGCATCCATTGAATTAAATAATTTTATTAAAATAAAATTATGATCAAATTAAAAAATATATATAAATAACAGAGATTAAATATGTTAAGTTTGAATGTGCTCGATAGACAAACGATTAAACTTTGTCAAGTGATGGAGAAATGATAATTTGAGTGTTAGTTGTGAAAGCAAAAATTATAAGAATTGGACACAAGGATTTAAAGTGGTTCGAAATTTTAACTCAAGTCCTACATCCACTACCTTAGCTTCCCACTGAGGATTTCCCAAATTCACTAAGAATTTTAACCTTTTGAGGAACGAAGGGATAACCTTACAACCTAGATTCTATCTCCGAATCTAACATCCAAAGTTCACAACCTGAATTTTGGGAATCCTCTCAATAAGAGAAAACTTAGCAAACTTGTTTTATCCTTCTAATAAGGTTAGTGTTTGCAACTAAGCTCTCACACAATTCCTAAGACACTTGAGCATACATATACATTAAGCTCACAAGTGTTGTTTACCCAAAGAATAGGAATTTAAGCTCTTCATGCTTGATACTTCCTTTTATTATCTCAAATGAGCTTCTAGCCGTTAATGACTATTAGGGATGTTTTGGAACCGTTTGGAGTTGATTTTTACGTCAATTTATGCTTCTGGTGCATGTGGTATCAAAACGCATGGAAGTCATTTCGATATTGCTACTTTGAAAAATAGTAGTTGAACCTGCATTTAAGAACCGGTATCGAAACGCCTGCAAGGCGTATCGAAACCCTTAGCACATCGTATTGAAACAGCTAAAACTAGTTTTGATACTGGTGTATCGAAATAGATGTTTTCTGTATCGAAACCAAAAATCACAGTGGAAGAACGTATCAAATTGGTTCAAGACCGTATCAAAACGACTGTGTAGTTTTACCTTTGAAAAGCATAGCGGTATCCAAACACCTATGATATGTATCGAAACGCCTGTGATAAAAACACTTCTTTGGTTTGTTTAAATCATTTTAAACACCATCAAAGTTTCTCAAAACCCTCTTAAATATATTTTCAATTTATTTGGACATAAAACCATTTTTGAAATCTTTTCAAATATTAGTTCTACAATCTCCCCATTTCTGATATAATAAAACCAACTTAAAAATTGTTTTTGAGGTTGCTCCCCCTTTGTGAAATAAAATTTGAATAAGAGAATTGAAGAATCAAATCATTTAAAGTTCTCTTTTATCCATTTGAAAACATTTGAAAGTCAATTTTTCACAATATTCTTCCCCTTTTTATTATATAAAAAATGGTTCAAAACAAAGTTTGAAAATCTTTAAATCTCAGTTTAATAGTATTTTTAGATTCAAACAAAATTCCGAAATTTGTTTTCATAATTTGACCGTTGTAATACACGATCGTCAAAAATCTATCTTCGCTCATTTTATCTGTATATTCGAAATAAATTTATAAAGTTCCAAATCTACATACAAAAAAATTTAAAATATACATATTAATAAATTTTACATACCAACATTTAACTTACCAACTAACGAATAACTAAATTAAAATTCAATAAAAAATAAAAAACAATAAAGACTAATATAAAAATCTTGAAAAATATAAAAAAATATATCGAACAGAAATATCGATTCTTAAATGCAAAAATAATAACAAAAAATTTACAAAGATTTTAAAAACTTTAGTACAAAATCTTCCTTTCTCTCTTCTTCAACTTACAACTCTCAATCTTCCACATTCACCTTTTATCCATTAACTTTCAATTTATAAACAACATCAACACAATAAGATTAAATTCTAACCATTTAATACATAAAATAAAAAATTACTCATTCTAAAAAATAGTTAGTCAATCTAAAACTCTATAAAATTATTATGCATGCATGCAAACCTACACAATGTAGGCATGCTTGCGTTCCTAAACCAACAGACTGACACTATGTAGCTTGAAGTTGGAGCCTTTTGGCTCAGTCTTGGAACAATGCTACAATACATGAAGATGTCAAAGTCAGAGCCTAAAGGCTCCGTCTTTGAACAATGTATGCATGGGTCTCTTTCATGTGTAGATGTTGAAGTCGAAGTCTAAAAGCTTCGTTTTTATCTTTTTTTTCTGCAACACTGTTCAAAAATAGTGTCTTTTGGCTCCGACTTCCAATCCATTATTGAAACCTCAATATTTCAGGAAATAAAAGTGAAACAACAATATTCTGAGATTTCCCTCCAAAAAAATAATATATGCGAGAATTTTCATGTTCGGTTCACATTTCATGTAATCTTTTATTCTACGCATTCATGATGATCTATTTCATTAGCTATATTTATATATGTGACAATTGACAGATCTAATCATGATTGATATGTCGAAGGCTACTATGATCCTATATGAATATTATAATTGATGAACAATATTGTTATAAAATAACTATCATATTATAGGAAATTCTAAGCTAATAAGATTATACAATTGTCAGTAAACATATGTTATTCAAGAGGGAGATTGTTGGATTAAAATTCGCAGTTGTTAGCTGAAATGTAAAATATATGATGCTATTATAAAGTATGACACAAAATCAAGTGACCAATTATGTTGGGAGTGTCATAGGTATTATTAAAGTATCATAGAAATAAAAGTACAAAAATTGAAAAATATATTTAGAATTCAATGAAGAGTAGGGTTATAAATATTTAATAAATGATTTAATAATCAACTATATAAAGAGTTAGTGGTCCCAAAAAAATAAGGTAAATTGTATTACTCTTGTCCCAATTAAGTTATTAAGGCAAGAATTAATCTATCTTCTTGAAAGATCATAACCACCTTCTAGGTTGGCCATTAAAGGATTCAATTTTTTTAGTTCATCAATGAATTCACGTATGCTTGCATATTCAATTTATTATTCTTGATGATTTAATATGATATAGATCATGAATTAGGTTTCATATTAATTTATAGTTTGGTTCTAACACTATTTAGATCTTATGCATGGGTTGAGCTGGATTTAAGGCGTTACAATTAGATCCTTTAAGTTAGAAGATCGAAACAAATTAAATTAAAAGAGATACTTTATAATAGGTTTATGTAGTATTTAATTTGATTTTTTCTATCAATAAATAAAATATCAATAGTTACAAAAAATAAAATTGAAATCATAAATGAGTCAGATATACTTGTTTTCATAGAAAAATTAAAATGGTTGGATATATGTTCTTTCAAGATCGCGTTAGGTAAATCTAATTCATTAATATAATGACCATAAAATTACAACATTAAAAAAAATTAATAAAAAAAATAAAGCAGTTGCCCTAAAACCATGGGCAAAGTTTTGCTTTTCGAAGCAAGCTGACATGATTTCCAAAAATGTGACCCCACATATGAGTTAATTTGTTCAATGGCAAACCCCAAACCTTGATTTTATTTTTATAAAACTATAGCATATAATATCAATACATCGCTTTCGGCTCCTCAAATAGCATAAATAATTTTGCTAATTAAATAATGAAAATGATTCTTGCTTTAATATGTTTGACTACCTACCTTTCATTATATACACGGATACAAATTAAGAAAAGCAGGAAAATAATATAATTTATAAATATTTTAACAATTTTCTAAATAATGATGGTGTTAAAGTAAAGGAAAGCATAAATGCATTTAAATAGGCAGATAGCATTTAAGAAAAGCAGAAAAAAAGAATTATAAATTATTTAATAATTTATAAATATAGTGTTAAAGTAAAGGAAAGTCGAGTCAATATGAAATACTGGAAGGGGCAAATATTGAATTTAAAATAATACAAGTATTTAAACTAAAAATTAAGATAAAAAACTTATTTTATCTGATATTAATTATAGGGGCTTATATTGTTATTAGAATAAAATATTTCAGACACATTATTCTTTAATTTAGCTCCAACTTAATCAAATATTTAATAAACATTCGTATTTTTAATTCAAATATTTCTTTTTTAAAAAGAACAAATTATAAATACACTAAAATATTCAAATATTTAACGGTCTATGAGGAAAGCATAAATGCATTAAGTGGTTCTTGTTTAGGATATAATTTAAGATTTAGGGTTTATAATCTATTTAGAGTTTAGAGTTTTAAGATATTTATTTAAATTTTATAAAATTAAATCAAAAAGGTTATGTAATTTTTTACATAATTTGTATATTAAAATATAACTCTTTAAATAAAACAAAATTATATGATACATAAACTGTGTAAAACTTAAACTATATAATATTGTCTATTTTTTTTTAATACATAATATTATCTATTTTAAGACTATATGTTATGTTTAGGATATAAGAGATGATTTTAGATTTATGTCTAGATTTAAGACGTAAGACATAAAATTTATAATTATAGTTTAGAGATTTATTGTAATGACCCAAATGCTGGGTTGGTAGATCGAGTCTCAGACCCAGTTTGTGGATCTTCTATTCTGGTGGTTCAATTTAAAGAATAGTAAGTTTGAAACTTAGTTTAAGAGGAATTTGTCACGGGTCTAGAACCTTTCTAGTAAAACCGTGCGGCCTTAGGACTCAACTCGCCTAAGTCAGCCTCTACACAAAGCCCTCAAAGCTTTGTAACTCGCGGAAAGCAAACAAGCGAAGAAAGGCAAAGAGAGAGAGAGAGCTTTTGAGTGGAATGCTTTGTATTTCTCAATGATGAAGTGACAAATGAGGAGGGGTGAGCCTATATTTATACTTGGCCCCCATCACATCCAACGGTTACAATTAAATTACATCGATGGCTAGGATTAATTCCCACCAACCACAAAGGCATCATTCTAAGAATATTCCCGACTATATAAGGAAAGAATCTACTATGTTCACATTACTTAAGTGGGCTATTCTAACGGGCTTGATAGACCCAGAACCTTTGTGAGATAGGCTTGGGCAGATTGGACTGTATCAACCCCGCCGTTGGGCTTGTTGAACTCGCGGACCGTGACATTCTCCCCCACTGAATTCAGCAACGTCCTCGTTGCGTCCTGAGAGTGGAATTCGACAATCTTGTCTTGGAATTGCCAAAGGTCCTCGGCTGGTTCCCAACTCCCTTCGCTGTCGGGAAGTCCCTTCCATTGGATAAAATACTCCTGCCTTGGTCGATGATTCTTCCGTCGGACAATCCTATCTGCAAGGATTTCTCGAACCTCCTTCTCATAGGAGACTTTCACTCCTATCGGTGCTCTATGTGACTTGCCTCGATCCGGATCATCAGTATCCGCATGGAATGGTTTGAGCATACTTACATGGAAAACCGGGTGAACCTTGAGCTTTGGCGGTAACTCCAGTTTGTAGGCCACAACACCTACTCTCTTTACGATCTTGAACGGTCCCTCGTACCGTCGCACAAGCCCCTTGTGAACTCCTGGTTTCCTTAATACCAAGTGAAGCTTGGCAAGGACTTGGTCGCCAACTTGAAATTCTTCGTCCCCGCGCCTTCGATCAGCCCACTTCTTAGTCCGCTTACCCGCCTTGTGCAAACAAGCTCGGGCTAAGTCGAGATGCTCTTGCCACGCCTTGGCAGTGTGGTAAGCTGCTGGATTAGGCCCTTCGTAACCGAGCACAACAGCGTTGGGAGTGAGTGGCTGTTGTCCGTTTATGATCTCAAAAGGACTTTGGTTTGTGGCCTCCGTCCGTTGCAAATTGTAGGAAAATTGGGCCACATCAAGCAACTTCGGCCAGTCACGCTGAGTCGCACTAGCATAGTGCCGGAGATAAATCTCCAATAAAGCATTCACTCGTTCGGTTTGCCCATCGGTTTGTGGATGAACACTCGTGGACATGTTCAAGTCTGTCCCCATCAGCTTGAACAACTCGGTCCAGAACTTGCCCGTGAAACGAGGGTCCCGGTCACTCACGATCGTCCTTGGCACCCCCCCAATACTTTACCACATTTTTGAGGAAAAGTCTAGCTGCTTCCTCAGCTGGGCACTCCTTGCTGGCAGGAATGAAGGTGGCATACTTCCAAAACCTGTCAACAACCACGATAATACTGGCAAATCCGTCAGTACTCGGCAAACCGACTATAAAGTCCATAGAAATACTCTCCCATGGACGCTCTGGGATTGGTAATGGCTGCAACAATCCCGCTGGTTTCTTAGCCTCGATCTTGTCTTGTTGGCAAGTAAGACAAATCTTCACATAGACCTCCACGTCATTGTCCATGTGTGGCCAATAGTACCGCTCCGCTAACAACGCCATCGTACGGTGCATTCCTGGATGGCCTTCCCACTTGGAATCATGACATTCCCGCATGAGCTCTTTCCGCAACTTCATGTATTGCGGGATATAGAGGCGTCGTCCCTTGGTGTACAAGAGGTCGTTCTCGAGCCAGAACCGTCTGGACTTGCCCTCCTTGGCATGATTGATCAAGGACTGGGCTGTCGGATCATGAGCTAAGCCCTCCTTGATGTGTGATAACAGTGGTCCCTCGGGTCTGCTGATGAACTCTATGTTGCACCTTCGACTTAGTGCATCAGCCACACAATTGGCCTTTCCCGGCTTGTACTCCATGTCAAATTCGAATTCCGCCAAGAACATTTGCCACCTTGCCTGTTTGGGAGACAGTTTCTTTTGGGTTAGAAAATAACTGTTGGCAACGTTATCAATGAGTACCTGAAATCTCGAACCCAACAAGTAGTGTCTCCAAATTCGCAAACAGTGAACAACCGCGGTCATCTCCTTTTCTTGGACAGTGTATCGCCTCTCTACATCATTAAGCTTCCGACTCTCGAAAGCTACCGGATGTCCTTCTTGCATAAGGACTCCCCCAATGGCTACATCGGACGCATCAGTATGGACTTCGAAAGGTTTGGCATGGTTCGGCAACGCTAACACAGGCTCACTCACCATGGCTTCCTTTAATTTCTCAAAGGCCTTTTGACAATCTTCATTCCAGTCCCACGTCTTGTCCTTTTTCAACAAATCGGTCAAGGGTGAGGCGATCTTTGAGTAGCCTTCGACAAAACGTCGGTAGTAGTTGGCCAATCCAAGAAACGATCTCAACTCCGTCACCTTAGTTGACGGCTTCCATTCTTCAATTGCCCGAATTTTGTCTCTATCCATACGGATCACGCCACCTCCTATGATGTGGCCTAAGAACGACACTTCCTTCTGAGCGAATGAGCATTTCTCCCTCTTGACAAATAGCTCATTTTGTCGAAGTACCTCGAACACCTGCCTCAAGTGTTCTATATGCTCCTCCAAACTCTCACTATACACCACAATATCGTCAAGGTAAACAACAACAAAACGATCCAAGAATGGATGCAATACCTTGTTCATGAGAGTGCAGAACGTCGCTGGAGCATTAGTGAGCCCAAAAGGCATCACAAGGAACTCATACGAGCCATACCGTGTCACACATGCGGTCTTTGGCTCATCACCTTTGGCTATTCTAACCTGGTAATATCCCGATCTGAGATCCAACTTGGTGAACCACCTTGCATTCCCAAGTTGATCAAACAAGTCCGCTATGAGGGGGATCGGATATTTGTTCTTTACCGTGAGCTTGTTCAACGCTCTGTAGTCGATGCACATCCGAAGAGAGCCATCATGCTTCTTTTGGAACAAAACAGGTGCACCATAAGGGGCTTTAGAGGGTCTAATGTACCCGGCATCCAACAACTCCTTGAGTTGTCTTCTCAACTCCTCCAACTCCGGTGGGGCCATTCGGTATGGAGCCCTTGCTGGCGGTTCCGCATTAGGGATCAACTCAATCCTGTGATCCACTTCCCTTTTCGGGGGTAATTGCTTCGGCAATTCGGAAGGCATCGTGTCTGCGAATTCTTCCAATATTTGTTCCACTTCCGCTGGAACTTCTGTCGGCATCAAAGACCCATCACTTTTCAAGGAAGCCAAGTATGTTGTAGTCTCCTTGCGCACAACACCCTTGGAAAATTGGATGGCCGAAAGCATCTTGCCCTCTACTCCAGTTTCTCGATTTGTGGGAACAAGGCATTTTTGATCCGGATCCAGTATACAGATACAGTCGGCAAATGGAGCAAGCAACGCGTTGATCCGGTCAAGGAAGTCTAAACCAATGACAAAGTCAAAGTCATCAAGTGGAATTACCTTGATGTTTTCTTTACCGTGCCAGCTTCCAAGTTCAAGCTTGACTCCCTTGGCAATTCCCACAATCGGTCTCTCCTTGGAATTGACAGTCTTTATCATCCCACTTGCCTTCTCCACATGAAGGTCAAGTTTCTTGGCAGCTTCATCAGACATGAATAGTTCAGAAGCACCCGTATCCACTAGTGCACTCAACTTCTTTCCTGCAACGATGATGTCTACAAACATCAGTCCCTTATGTTTATGGCCCCTCTTGACTTGAACGGAGCTCATAATTGAGTTGAGCTTGACCGCCACATTTTCGGTCTCCACATCTCCCTGAATGGATTGGAGCCTTGCCTTCTGGGGACAATCTTTTACCATGTGAGGTCCCTGGCAATGGAAACACGCAATGGGTCCCTCCTTCTTTTTATCCCACGAGACTTTTACGTCCTTCAAAGTGTTTGATGGTTTCCGGTATCTCCCATATGTTTTGCCAGATTTTTCCTTATCTTCCCCACCATTGCCGCTGAACTTTGGCTTAGGTTTGGAAGATTTGGAAGAATCGGGTTTCTCGAATTGTGCAATAGATTCCGCTGAACTAATGGCTTTGGAAAGATCCGTAGCCCCCATTCGATTCAACTCCATCTGTGCCCACCGTTGCAACCCATTCTTGAAGGCGTAATACCCCTCGTTTTCATCCATGTTCTTGAGTAGGAGTTTGATTTCCTTGAACTTTTTTACATAGTCAAGGATTGACCCATCGTGCTTTAAGTTATGTAACTTCTTGCGGGCGTCTTTGACAACATTCTTTGGATAGAACTGCTCCTTGAATTCATCCCCGAATTCCTTCCATGTCTCAATGGTGTTCTTCTCAGCACACCTGTGTCGCCACCATAAGAGAGCATCACCAACTAAGTAAACAGATGCCGTGTTTACTTTGGTAGTATCATCCTTAATTTCCATCAATCGGAAATACTGCTCCAAGCCCCATATGAAGTTCTCCACGTCTTGGACAGTCCTAGTCCCGTTGAACTCCTTTGGCTTCGGAACATCAATCTTCGGCTTTGGTGCTGCTACCTCTCCTAGCACACCACTTTGCATAGCCGTCTTGTAGATGAGCAGCTCACTCTTAAGCTGGTCCATCTCTTTCTTCATAGCCACTACAGTAGCTTCAAGAGAATCGTCCCTCTCATTCAACTTTGCAAAAGTCTCATCTAGCAGCTTCTGCATCGTTTTGGAAACGTTCTCTTCCATGGAATCAAACTGCTCATGGTATGATTCCGCAGCTTCTTGAGCCTCCTTGACCTCCGTCATGGATTCTTCAAGCCTGCTAACCCTCCTCTCCATCGCTGAGATGACGTGTTTACTTTGGTAGTATCATCCTTAATTTCCATCAATCGGAAATACTGCTCCAAGCCCCATATGAAGTTCTCCACGTCTTGGACAGTCCTAGTCCCGTTGAACTCCTTTGGCTTCGGAACATCAATCTTCGGCTTTGGTGCTGCTACCTCTCCTAGCACACCACTTTTCATAGCCGTCTTGTAGATGAGCAGCTCACTCTTAAGCTGGTCCATCTCTTTCTTCATAGCCACTACAGTAGCTTCAAGAGAATCGTCCCTCTCATTCAACTTTGCAAAAGTCTCATCTAGCAGCTTCTGCATCGTTTTGGAAACGTTCTCTTCCATGGAATCAAACTGCTCATGGTATGATTCCGCAGCTTCTTGAGCCTCCTTGACCTCCGTCATGGATTCTTCAAGCCTGCTAACCCTCCTCTCCATCGCTGAGATGATATCCCTCGAACTTTCTCTCTTCTTTCCAGCAGCAGCAGTTGCCCGAGTCTCACGATCAGTAGCTGGGACATCGCTAGTGCTCTGTGGTGCCATTTCTTCCGAACAGCCTCGCTCTGATACCACTTGTCACGGGTCTAGAACCTTTCTAGTAAAACCGTGCGGCCTTAGGACTCAACTCGCCTAAGTCAGCCTCTACACAAAGCCCTCAAAGCTTTGTAACTCGCGGAAAGCAAACAAGCGAAGAAAGGCAAAGAGAGAGAGAGAGCTTTTGAGTGGAATGCTTTGTATTTCTTAATGATGAAGTGACAAATGAGGAGGGGTGAGCCTATATTTATACTTGGCCCCCATCACATCCAACGGTTACAATTAAATTACATCGATGGCTAGGATTAATTCCCACCAACCACAAAGGCATCATTCTAAGAATATTCCCGACTATACAAGGAAAGAATCTACTATGTTCACATTACTTAAGTGGGCTATTCTAACGGGCTTGATAGACCCAAAACCTTTGTGAGATAGGCTTGGGCGGATTGGACTGTATCAACCCCGCCGTTGGGCTTGTTGAACTCGCGGACCGTGACAAATTAGTGACTCTTTTGTAATCAGGTTAAAGTTTGGTGTCACAGGTGAGAACTTTTGAAAGTAGGGTGTCTAAGTGAGTGATTTGACTTTTTTGTTTATTAAGATAATAAACCTTGTCTGGAAAAGAGAGGGGAGCATAATAGAGAACTCTAGAGAGATAAAAGTTGTTTAACCAAGCTTTGTCGCTATTTGGTGCTTGGTGGTCGACACCGCTGGTATTATTGAGTTCTATTCGTGGACAAGAATTTGATAAACTTCGAATAGATTGATGTGATTAGATGAGAATTATATGTAAGAGATAAAGTTTCAATTAAATGATTATGAAGCTAATAAATAATATTAATTGAATCAATACATCAGTAAAATTTATAATCGAAGGAAAAGGTTCGAATTCATGAGTAAGGTATTAATTTGAGCTTTCATCATATTGGTACACGATTGGAGGTTGTATTGGTACAAGTCAACATTTACCAGTACCTCTGGAAATTAAGGATTTCCAGTGAGCTATGTGAGTATCGGTTCGCGCATAAGCACCGGTACACATGTTCAAATATCAATAGCCACTGGGTGAAAGAATCTATAATGTTAATAAAAATATGAAAATTAAAATGAAATATTAATGACAGTTAATGTACACTTCCATAATGTAGTAAGAACTTGATAAACTTAATCGAGTAGCTTGTTAATCGATATAAACAGTAGACTTATAGAAATCATGCCAAAGTTGTGTGTCGCATGGTAATTACATCAATGTTGTATGTTGCAAGGACATTTATATTGTTGAATTGCCTTAATTGATTGGATTTGGATACCTAGTGAGCGTGTTGCAACACTACGGTTAGTGGCTTGAATGAGCGATCTAATACTATGTGACTTTGAACTTCATTCGTGGATACTCAATGAGAGATTCCGAGTATGGGTGCTTGATCAGAGGCTATGCGATACCAGGTCTTACTTAGAGTGCGTGTCCCGAGGCTAAATGACATCGAGACTCACTCAGAGTGTATGTCCCCAAAGCTATATGACATTGAGTCTGACTCCAGGGTTATGGTTATGACTTTGTATGTTTTGCTCAAATGATCTATTGAGATCTCGAGAATGATTGGATTTTTATACCATTTATGATGTCTTACATGATGTGAACATGTGTTTAGGTCATTAATGATAGTGCCACATGTTTATTTATCTCTCTTTTTACTTGTGTTAGCTTGCATGCTTATGTTTATAATTAACATGAAGTAAATTATAGTAGATGTGTACATTTGAGCTTTATAAGTTCAGTGCTTGGAATCGATATTTCCCACATAGTTTAATCGTGGGATCGAGAAGCACTATCATTATAATATTCCAGTAAACAGTGTTGTTAGAGTACGATACTTGTATCTAGTGGGCTGTATATTAATAAAACCTTATGTGGTAGATTTGTAATTCTTATTTTTAAAATTGTATTAATCAAATTGAATGTTTAAATGTTTTAAATATGAAGCTCTTTTGTAACAATTTGAACTATTTATATATGTTTTTGACTATTGGATTTAGTATTTTAAAATACTTCCTTCGACTAAATCCAATTTGAGAAATTTTATTAAAAATAAGTTTGGACTTAAAATCCAAATATAAAATCTCGATTTAGGGTATTACATTCATGGTTTGACAATGAAACATGCAATGTTGTATAATGTAAATTTTATAAAATATAATCATGTATTATTTAATCCGCGTGATGTATTACTTAACATTGTATTACTAAAAGTACAAATAATAATTTGTTGGAGGTGATATTTAATAAGCAAGTTAAATGATAATTATCGTTGACTCACAAGTTGTATTTATTTAACATATATGTTTTATGTTAATCTTATCAATAATATCTTCATAGTATTTTTACGTATTTATATCAATGTAAATATAACTCTAATACCATAAATCTTAAACCATAAACTCTAAGTCCTAGACCATAAATCATCATATTATTTTTATATATTTACATCAATATAAATATGCTAACTCTAAATCCTAAAAACTAAACCATAAATCTTAAAAACCTAAATATTAAAATCTAGAATTTATACCATGAACCCTAAACATTAAATTATAAATCAACTAAACCCTAAACTTTGAAACACATACCATAAACTTTGGTCCCTAAACCATGAACACTAAATCTTAACCCTAAAATACAAACACTAAACACCAAACCGTAAACTATAAACATTAAACTTCTGTACAATGATAGATTCAAGTATAAGTTTGGTGGGCATGTGTTCACTTTGACTTTAATTTTTAAAATTTTATGAGTTAATTGTTAGATTATTTTATTTATATGATGTGTACGTACCTTAAAAAATTAAATTTTTTATCTTGTTCACACCCTTAAAAATATTTGACCTGATTCCACCCTGAATAATACTTTTGAATTCACCACTATCACTAATTCTTAAACACTAAACTCATAAAATGATTTAACAATTAATGTTAAAACAAAGAAAAATATAAAGTTAGAATTTTAAGGGTGTACCATTCATACATAACACTTATCTTTTCACGTTACCCTAGTTTTCATCAATCAAACATATTGATATAGTAACAATCATCTTTCATCAATCGCTTTAAAACACAAGTTTTATTTAATACAACACACATGGGTGGAGTTGTATGAAAAAATTAAGGTGCATTTGACCCTACTTAAAAGTGTCTACTATATGAAAATATTAGAATTGTATCAATGTTTTTTTCAAGGAAATATTATAATTGATCTCACTTAATTTGTTAAAATGTGGGGTCAACAATATTTATTAGAGTAATATAAAAATTCTCATAACTTATACCTCATTTTGACCCTCATTATATAAAAATTCTAGCTCTGACACTGACAACACGTCACCTTTACATCCATTATATCATACCAAACGCTTCAATTTAAACTATAAAATATAATCAACTAATCTTAAACTCTAAAATTCTATGACCCTAAACTTAAAACCTTAAATCTTAAATTAAACTTTATAACTTTAAAATTTACATAATTTTATAAACTAAACTTTCTATCATTTTTGTATCAAAACATTTGTAATAAAAGTATGGTGATTTTTTTTCCTTTCTGCAGTCTGCACAAACTCAGCTTTAAAGGAATAGACAAAAGAAAATGCAGAGCACTAACTTTGCTGAATCCAAGGCAAAATTCAATTGTAAACATGAGAGATTGAAATTGGAACTAAGAGTCAAAAGATAACTACTTTATATTATTTATAATCAATCAGATTCAGTGCACTCTAAAGGACATATAGAGACATAAAATCTTATACACTTTACCCACCCTTGCATTTCTAGATCCTTTTGTGACCTACTGAATAATGCTTTCTCACCTGCCTGATTATGATTTTATGATGGTAACACCGTCAACTAGTCAAATCTTTGATTTCGTCAACCCATATATCTAGCTGAATTCTATATTAATTCGATATCTTTTCTCTCGACTATCATCTGTCTTTTTTCAATGTCTTTTTTTACGTTTTTAAAAGGGTTTGAACGAACATCGTTTAAAAGTCTGTTTAGATATAACATGCATGAAAATTAAAGATAAAGTATAAAAATAGTCACTATATCAAATAAAATGATAATTTTGTTTACTTAAGTTTTAAATTATAAAATAGTCGTTATACAAGATAATATAGTGATAAAATTCATCAACCATTTTATAATAGTTTGTTAAGAATAATTACTATTTTATAATTTTTAAAATTTTAATAGCTAAGAAAATATATTTAGTAATTTAGTTATGATTTGTGTAATTTATTTAAAAATTAATTATAAATTTTTATTTGACGAGAGTAAGAATATTGAATACATATGCTTAGAGAGACCTCAGTTTTCAAACCCCTCTTTGACTTTTAGGCTCCCTGCCCCGAAATTCATACATACCTGCCCACTAAAAAATTCTCACAAATCCCAGAAAGTAATATGATTCACCTATTGCTGATTGGCCCAGCAAATTTCAGTGGGTTATATAATTAAGGTAAATTTCAGTAGGTTATATAATTAAGGGTAAATTATTTCAGGTGTCACTCAACTATTGGCATTAACTTGTTTATACACCCGAACTTTTAATTGGTTAAATTTTAACACTAAACTTATGTTTTAAGTTCAATTATATCACTAGGTTGTTAACTCGGTAATGACGCGATGACATGACTGATGGATATCGACATGGACGCCACATCAAAATAGAATGATTATTTTATTTAAAGGTGTTTATTATTGGATTCTGATTTTTTTAGATATTTAGGTTTTTGGATCAAGGATATAGTGATCCTTATTCGATTCGAAAGAAAAAGGTATATGTATATTCAGATATCGGATATTCTGAAAATATAATTTGATTAAATTAATTTTTAAATTTTAAAGTTATATTTATGAAAATTTTAGAATTTTAAATATAATAAACAATAAATTACTAAATACAATAAGATTCATATTTATTGTTTCAAGTTTTTTTTAAATTTTAAATATAACAAGCACTAAATTGTTAACTATAACAAGATTAATATTAATGAAAATTCGTATTTTCGGATAATCTGAAACTTAAAATATTATGATCCATATCTGATCCGAAAAACTTAAAAACGAATCAATTACCCAATCCAAAAATAAAAACTAGATCAACTACCCGAATTTTCGGATCGGATCAAAAAATAATCGGATCAAATCGACATGATCAAATATTTTTAAACACACCTAATTTTACTTAACAAAACCATGATTAAACAAACAATTTCAAGGAAACATTTAAGTATACAAATACAAAGCAACCATCATAAGCAACCCAGTTTCATGGAAAACAGAGTAGCGTTTCAGAAAAAGCATAGGCACATATATCCGAATTAAAGCCAAAGACCAGGTAACGGAACTAAAGGAGAACAAGTTTTGGAGTTAAGAAACTCAACAAGAATATAAAGTCTGCATTGCTAAAAACAGAGCTTAAAGCAAATCAAACAACTTGATGAAGAAGATGAACAGCTCGGGACTAAAATAAACAAAAAAAAAATTTAATATACCTAATGTGTAATTCACCCTTTCATTTAAGTCAGTTTATATTTTTTAATAAAATTTATAGTTTTTTTTTTTTTTATCATAGTTGGTTATAGGATATTTATCTAGTTTTTATGTTGAAATGCAGGCTCGATTCCATCTGAGAGTATTTGGTGATTTTTTTTTCAATTTTTTTTTAATAAAACGACGTAGTTCTAAATTTTTTTATATCAAAATACATTAAAATAACATCGTTTTAGTATGACGTTCACGTCGATATCTGTCAATCACGTTTTCACATCGTTACCAAATTAATGATCTAATAGTATAATTAAAGTTAAAATATAAATTTAATATTAAAAATGAATCAATTAAAAACTCAGTGGTATGAACGATTTAACGCTAATAATTAGGCGGTACCTGACATAGTTTACTCTCAGCTACAATGCTAGCATTTTCGTTGGCCCCAATAGCTTTTAAGCTCCTACCCATTAGAGGTGTTTATTACCGGGTACTCGATTTTCGAGTATCCGAAAATTAAGTATCAGATTTTTTCAGGTATTAATTTTTTGGTCTGTGTCCAAGTCTATTTATATTGGGTACCCGGTTAATTGGGTAATCATTATCTGGTTCATATATATATAATTTTAAAATTAAAGAATCACATATTAAATACATAAATTTTAAAATTTTATAATACATAATCAAACATAAAAAATTATAATTTAAAGTTAATTTTAGAATATATATATACATTAATTTTATTACCAGATACTCGATTTTTAGGTATCCGAAAAACTAGGTATCCGATTATTTCAGGTATTAATTTTTTGGTATGTGTCCAATCTGGTTCATATATATATATATATATATATTATTTTAAAATTAAAGAATCACATATTAAATACATAAATTTTAAAATTTTATAATACATGACCAAATATAAAAAATTATAATTTAAAGTTAATTTTAGAATATATATATATATATTAAAGTTTATCACTAAAATCATATTAAAAATATTAATATATTTTTTTCTTTCGGCAATATCAAATTAATAAAAATATATTTAAAACTTTTAAAAATTAAAAGTATATAATACAAACATAAAATTAATTTAAAGTGTTAAATTTAATTTTATGTAGAAATATTAAGGAATCTATATTAAAAATATAATTTAAAACTAAAAAATTATATAAATTAAAATTTGTCAGGTTGTGTATCCGGTAACTAAAAAATCGACCCAAGTTCGGCCCATTTAATCTTGGGTTAGGTAATTTTATTCGAGAATTCCCTTGCATTTTTGTTTTGTATAGTCGGATAGTCGAGTCGGGTCAATCAGATCGGGTAATTTTAAATACTCGTACTATACACCATCTCATTTCTAGCTCTAACTTTGTTTTGTTATCCTTCTTATTTTTTAAGGTTTTATCATGATTAATTCGTACTGACCCGTGTTGTATATTTGCTTTAAGTAGTTAGGTCTTCCAATATTTTTTTTATATACAAAAAACTCTTAAAATTTATTTAAAAAATAACAATTTTTTATCGTTTAAACCAATCGGTTGGTATTCAGCACTCTTAACTTTAACTGACACAATGGAATCATAAATGACACTACTAAAGTTACTCAAAATTTCACCATCCTGCAGATCTCTTATGTTTTAGCTAACTTTTTTAGTATTTAAAACCCAATTAACCCAAAGTTATTGTGAAAGAATCACACTGTATAGGCAAATTAGGTGATCAAAGCAAAGATTAATTTCTGAGGGAGAGCTGTTGGAAGAAAGTTATGGGCAATATTTGAGGGGAGTATAAGGCGGGGAATGATCGATATGCAGTATGATCTTAGTACGATTTTAATATGTTGAGTTGATCGATCTTGATAATTGGTCAAGAGGGGTGAATTGGCTATTTAAAATTTTGTGGAAGATTTTCGGTAAAAATTGAAAATAAAGGACAAAAGATTTATAGTGGTTCAAGCTTCGGAACAAGCTCTACATCCACTACCTTAGCTCCCACTAAGGATTTTGAAAACAATTCACTAAGAGAATTTGACTTTTTTCTCGGTTCAAGGGATAACCGTTACAATTCCAATCAATTCTTCTACCCAAGAATTGATTCAACCTCACAAGATAAAAGATGAAAGAAAGGCAAAATAAAATCTCTCACAAGATAGATAATTGCCCCAAATACAAACAAACTCTCCCCAAACTCAATTACAAAGAATTAACTTGAAGTATAAGAGATGAGAGTCAAGATTTTCAATGAAAGTGCTTGAGAGTTGGATTTAATTGCTTGGATGTTGCTTGAGGTTCAATAGTTGCTAATGCTGCTTGAATTTCTTCATTTTATACCTTCTCATTGATTTCTAGCCGTTGTGGTTGTTGGGACTTGAAATAAAGACGTTAGGACCACATCTTCCCACCATAAATGCACTTCTGCAGGCACAGGTATCATCGATACACGAGGAACCTGTTTCGGAACAGCCTATAAAAAGAAAGATATGTTGTGCATTTAATAGGGGGTGCATCGAAATAGGTATCGATGTCATTACTACACTGTAATGGTGGGTATCGAACCATGTTTCGAAACATCTCAACCATCTTTTAAAGTTTTAACTGCCACCAACGGTCAACTCATTTAATGCTAAAATAGCCGTTGGGAAATAAAGGGTGTATCGATGCTGGTATCGATACCATGAGTCATCTTTTTAAATGATTTTAAAATAATTTAAAATACTCGAAGTGGTTCGATACCATGTTTCGATACCTGTTCTTAGTTTCAAGAATAAGGCTTTAAAAAGGCAAGCCGGTATCGGTACCTGTTTGAAGGGTATCGATACTCTCGTATAAAAACACTTAGAAAATTTATTTCAAAGTTCTTGGTTTGACTTGTAATCAAAAGTATGACTTAGGGACTTAAAAATTTATTACAAAATAGTCCTTATACATAAATGTTATATCAAAATCAATTTTGGTTTTACAATCTCCCCCTTTTTGATATAACAAAACCATTATAAATTTTTAAGTTTAAAATCACAATTTTAGGTTCCAAAACTTTGAAAAACTTTTTAAAAGGACTCCCCGTTAATAGATGCATAACTTTAAATTTTAAAGATGGTTCCTTAACTTAAAAACAAGATATTTCTCTCCCTTTTTGTTAGATCAAAATCAATATAAGGCATAATTCATAACAAGCATAGCATTAAATAAAAATAGAATCCATAGCATAAAATATCCAAATCCAACAAAGAGTTCAAAGCATAGCAAAACAAATACCATAGGTGCATATATTCTAATATGAATGAAAATGCAACAAAATACTAAAGAAAAACATAATTAGTCCTAAAGCCATAGCAAAGTAAAGATAAACGCTAAGGATCACTCATCGCCCATGTACTCATTATCATCACCATCCTCATCATCCTCATCATCGTCTTCCTCATTGTCATCTCCATCTTTATTGGAAGAAGTTTGTATGTAGCAAAGGGTTTCTATGGAGATCCTCATGGAAGTGCTTTGATTTTCCAAACCCGTCAATCTCGTATCCATGGCATCGAAATGAGAATTGAATTGAGTGGATAAGGAATCAAATCTTCCATCCAAAGTGTCGAAATGAGCATCCAAACTATCAAACCTCGAGGTGAGAATAGCCATAAGCTCGGCGTTTGGTGCAACTTGTTGGAGAGGCTCCGGATCAACAATGGGAGGAGGAGGAGGAGGAGGAGCACCGCGAACCCATACACCATTGGAGGCATATTGAAATTGGAACGGTTGAGAGAAGTCTCGCCTATGGGTTCTTTAACCGACTCCACCTTGTCATAGGTACAATCAATTCCCAAATGCAGAAAGATAGAACTTAGCACACATGCATAGGGAAAGGATTTGACAAGGGGTGTGGCACGGTTGTTGATATGCCACACAATGTCGGAGAAGACAATTTGGGCTAGATTAGGGCGTCGAGCCTCACAAAAGCACTTGAGCCAAAAGCTATCTACTTGACGGATCCGGGAGTATTTACCATTTGATGGATGAATCCACCAAGAGATAATGTGGTGCAAGAACCGATCGTGGACGTCAAGAGATATAACCGAACCGGTGAAATATCCAAGAGAGTCTTCATTGTCAATACCCACATCTTCAAGACCAAAGACATTGACAAAGGTACCGACATCGATTCAGAAAGTTTGGCCCATGAGATAAGATTCTATCGCAACCAATTTGCTCCTATCTTTTGAGAGAATGCATTTAGTATTAGCATAAAAAATAAGAACAAGAGTTGGATAGAACTTGCCGGAGTGGGTGAGAAAGGTCAAGAACTTCCAATCGACAAGTTGGTCGTAATAGCGAAAAGAAAACTTATAGGATGTCATGAAATCCACATCAACACACCGCTCCTTTTTAAGGGTGTAGTTGCGATAAGTGTTGAAGTTGTCAATCCTACCGGGTCCATCCAAACTTTTGTCGAAAACTACGGGTAAGTTCACTCGAGAAGGACAAGTGGATGAAGAGCTACCGGCTTCGGTATGCGATCGTTTCTTTGGTGCCATGATCTAGAGATTAAAAACAATTTGATTAGTTATGGCACTTAAAAACATATATGCTTTATAAATCTAATTCAGTCCTATTAATCAATAATTCAAGGTATTTGAGAATTTTGAAAAATACTTGAAAAATCATTGAAAAACCAATACGATAAAATCAATTTATATTTGAATGAAAAAAATTTGATTTTGAAAATATTTTTGTAGGATTATGAAAACCCATACATTAAGCATTAATAAAACATTCAAAATCTAAATTTTAACATTCTAAAAATCAACGAAAATAAGGTTTTTCGAAAATTACCTTGATTATGGATTAGGAAGAATTTGTGGTTTTTGAAGCACCAATTGTTGATATGATCTTGGCTTTGATGTGTGGAATAGAATCCCCAAAGAAAAACGTTGACTTGTGGTGAAAAAATTGATGGATTTGAGAGTTATATAAAGGGAAAGTCGACTAGGGTTTGAGAGAGTGTTTAGGTAAGTTTTAATTTGATTAAAATTAGTTTTGGGGTATTTTAAAGCAAACTGTCGTCGTGTGTATCGGAAAAGGTATCGAAATAACCTATTTCGATGCTAGTACCGATACCCTGGTATCGAAACTGTTATCAATACCAATTCTTCCCAGAAGAAACCTAGATGAGCCCGATGAACAGGTATCAAAATAGGTGCTAGCTGTATCGATACCGCTTAGCGAGCTTTGCATTTTAGGCTTCTAAAGTACTAGAAATGAGTCTCTAAAGTCCCTAGAAGCATGCAAATGATGTTATGACATGATTATAGTGCATAAACAAGTTCATACTCCCCCTAGCAACATGCATAGAAGCAACAAGGTGCAAAACAACATAGGCATGATTTCAATCAAGATTCAAGCAAATTTTGCATAAAAATAACACATAAGAGGTCAAGATAGGCTAGTTAGACCTAACTCTCTCCTAAGTGTCCAAAAACGCTCTTTGTCTAAAGGTTTAGTAAAGATATACACTAATTGGTTTAAGGTGTCAACAAACTCTAAAACAACATCATTTTTAGACACATGATCTCTAATGAAGTGATGTCTAATTTCTATGTGTTTGGTTCTAGAGTGTTGAATAGGGTTCTTAGTAATACATATGGCACTAGTATTATCACATTTTAGAGGTTTGGTTTCTACCTTAATGCCATAATCTAAGAGTTGTTGCTTCATCCAAAGGACTTGAGCACAACAACTTCCTAAGGATATGTACTCCGCTTCGGTGGTAGATAAAGCTATACTATTTTGTTTCTTAGAGAACCAAGATATGAGCATACTACCTAGGAATTGACATGTTCTGGAAGTACTTTTCCTATCTATCTTACAACCTCCATAATCCGCATCCGAATAAGCATGTAGATTAAAGGAAGAAGCTTTAGGGTACCAAAGACCTAAACAAGGTGTGTCTCTAAGGTACCTAAAGATTCTCTTAATGGCTACTAAGTGTGATTCTCTAGGACTAGCTTAAAACCTAGAACACAAGGAAACACTAAATATTATATCCGGTCTACTTGCGGTAAGGTAAAGCAAATATTCTATCATTGATCTATATAATTTAGAATCAACACACTTACCTCCTTCATCCTTATCAAGCTTAGCTGATGAGCTCATAGGAGTGACTTGAGGTTTCATATTCTCCAAGCCAAACTTCTTGAGCATATCCTTGATGTATTTAGCTTGATTGATGAAGATGTCATCCTTCCTTTGCTTAATTTGGAGTTCCAAAAAGAATGAGAGCTCCCCCATCATGCTGATCTCGAATTCACCTTGCATTAGTTTAGAAAATTCTTGACAATAACATTCATTAGTAGATCCAAAAATAATATCATAAACATAAATTTGAACTACTAAGATGTCATTTTTAAACCTTTTTATAAAAAATGTAGTGTCTACCTTTCCTTTTTCAAAACCCTTTTCAATTAAAAAATTTAAAAGTCTTTCATACCAAGATCTAGGATCTTGTTTCAAACCATATAAAGCTTTTGTTAATTTAAACACATGGTTTGGAAATTTTGGATCCTCAAAACCCGGTGGTTGTTCAACATATACTTCTTCATTTGTAAAACCATTTAAAAAAGCACTTTTGACATCCATTTGAAAAAGCTTGAAATCATGATAACATACAAATGCAAGTAACATCCTAATAGCTTCCATTCTAACTACGGGTACATAAGTTTCATCAAAATCTATTCCCTCTTCTTGAGTGTAACCTTGAGCAACTAATCTAGCTTTATTTCTCACAGTGTTACCACTCTCATCTAGTTTGTTCCTAAAAACCCATTTAGTTCATATAGTAGACTTATTACTAGGCCTATCAACTAATGTCCATACATTACTTCTCTCAAATTGGTTTAACTCTTCTTGCATAGCCAATATCCAAAAATCATCATCTAAAGCTTCATTGATGTTTTTAGGCTCTATGCATGAGATAAAAGCAATATGGTTCATTAATCTAAGAGAAGAACGAGTAGTTACCCCCATGGATGGATCACCCAAGATTTCACCACTTTTGACATAGTTGAAGTCCCTTGGGTAGCTTACTTACCTTTCTTCAAGCTTCACATCTCCTAAAGCTTCTATTGGAGGATCTTGTGTTTCCTCATTGGTTGGAACCCCATCCACCTTTGATGCTTGTCCATCATCAATGGTTTCAATGATTCCTACATCATCATCATCATTACAAGAATCCTTCCTAGGAAGGAGGTTATCATCGAAAACCACATGTATAGACTCTTCTACAACTAAGGTTCTTTTGTTAAAAACACGATAAGCCTTTGAATGTTGAGAATAACCAAGAAAAATAACTTCATCACTTTTTGCATCGAATTTACCTAAATTATCTTTTTCATTGTTTAAAATAAAACACTTGCACCCAAAAGGGTGAAAATAACTAATGTTAGGCTTTTTGGATTTTAAAATCTCATAAGGAGTCTTTTTCAAAATTGGCCTAATCATTACTCGATTAATAATGTAACAAGAAGTGTTTGTGACTTCCGCCAAAAAATACTTAGGTAAATTGTTTTCACAAAGCATAGTCCTAGCCATTTCTTCTAAAGTTATATTTTTCCTCTCAACTACCCCATTTTGTTGAGGAGTGCGAGGAGTCGAAAAATTGTGGCTAATCCCATTTTCATTACAAAAATTCTCAAATCCTAAATTTTAAAATTCGGTACCATGATCACTTCTAATATGAGAAATTCTTTGATCAAGATCATTTTGAGAAATATTTGAAAATGTGATGAATTTTTCTAAGGCTTCATCTTTGGTACTTAAAAATAGAAACCAAGTGTATCTAGAGTAATCATCAACAATAACAAATGCATATGATTTTCCACACAAGCTAGTTGTCCTAATAGGTCCAAAAAGATCCATATGGATCAATTGTAATACTCTACTAGTTGAAACATCATTAATGGATTTAAAAGAAACTCTCTTTTGTTTACCCTTAGCACATGCATCACAAATTTTATCTAAGGAAAACTTGAGCATAGGTAAACCTCTAACTAGATTTTGGGAGACTAGTTTCTCTAAAACACTTATGCTAGCATGTCCTAGTTTCCTATGCCATAGCCATGCATCATTTTCATCACTAGCTACCAAGCATGCATGAGATAGATTAATGTCATCTAAATGCACCATATAGATATTTCCTATGCGATGACCTATGAGCATTGTTTTATTAGATTCTATGTCTATTATTTTGCAACAACTTTTATCAAAAGAAACATAGATCCCTTTATCACATAATTGACTAATGCTCAATAAATTATGCTTTAGACCATTAACAAGTAAGACATTTTCAATAAGAATAGAGGAGTGATTACCAATAGAGCCAATACCCTCAATTTGGCCTTTGGAGTTGTCACCAAAAGTCACTACTCCACCCTTTTTGAGCT
This sequence comes from Abelmoschus esculentus, assembly GCA_035048815.1. NCBI lineage: Eukaryota > Viridiplantae > Streptophyta > Magnoliopsida > Malvales > Malvaceae > Abelmoschus > Abelmoschus esculentus. The sequence continues at coordinate 8,618,345 of JAUCBN010000002.1, read as the reverse complement.
CTAACTCCTTAAATCGTCCCTTGTCTCCGGTCATATGCCTTGAGCATCCACTATCAAGGTACCACATGTTTTGACTTGAAGCTTTGGCCTTGAAGCAATGCTCAACCTACAAACAAAGATTTAGTTTTTGACTTTTGGTACCCAAATCATTTTGGGTCCATGAGAGTTAGTTCCCAAAAGCTTGGTTCCCTTAGGAATCCAAGATGCAATGAAATTAATATTATTAGAAACAGTGAGTTCCTTAGGAACCCGTAAACTCCTAATTTTTTTATATCTAGCATGCCTTTGAAAACCTCTTTGTTTGTGGTTTTGAAAATTCTTTTTCACATGGTTGGTTTTTGAAGAACTTCCTTTTTCAAAATTTGGACTACCAACCACTTTAATTTGTTCTTTGAGCTCTGTCGCGTGTCAAAAGTGCGCGTTTAGTGCAAGTGGACACATCGCAAGTAATAAGTGATAAGTATTTATCGGATTATCGTCTCCACAGGGATTAGTATACTCAATATGTCTTCTTCGTCTTCTTGTTCTGTAGAAAGAAATAAAATAAAACACAAGTAATTTGGGTTGTGATGGACTAAAATAAAACAACTGAATAAAATAAAGAGAATTGATAGAGAGAGAGGTTAGGATCCAGTTGCGTTGTATTGTGGATTTGATTGACTTGTCTCTGCCCAATGCAATCGTATATCACTGCCTCGGCAGCACTGCAGATTACTGCCTTGGCAACGACGATACTATCCGCCGTGGCAATCCCTTGCTCGTGGGTGGACTTTACCAAAGTTCGGCAAAGTGTCCTTGGATGACTCCGCTTATCCCTAAGTCGAAGTACTATTGATGACTAGTCCTTGATGATACCTTCCGGCGTGAATCAATTATACTCACCAACCCATCTCACACTTGTCTTAGCCGCTGAAACTCTTAACCTATCTCTAGGCCGAGTTAGTATTTCGCGATTAAAACACCGTACTTACCCCTTTCGTGAATCTAACTCTCCCGAGTCTAGATAAATGGATTACTTACAAACTTCCCTCCCGGGCTTGAATGCAAGAACAAGGAATAACAAAGGATAAGCAAACCTTGATAGTTTTATTTCATTGAAACAAAGACAAAGTACAATCTCCTCTCACAAATACTAATAACCTTCACCTAAACCCTAAGAAAGCTTAGAACATAGTTGAGAGAAAGAAAACAAAGAATTTAAGAATCGGCTCTCTCTCTAGGTATTGGTGTATAATACATTGGACGGCTAGGTCTTTATATAGGCTTGACCTAGGGCAAACCTTTCCTAAGTAGAATACAACTTGGAGTAGGGAACAAGTCATGTACATAATTAAAATATTTCCAAGTTTAATTCAACTAAGAGGCTTTCCCGTGTGGCCTTGTCTTGGGCTTTTCCTCATGCTAGCCAGCTCCGATCCATGTGCTTTATGTCCAGACACGTCCCTTAGATTTTTCTCTTCCAATCGCCTACAGTCTTGCTTCCTGGCTCTCAGCTGTTGCCTCGGCATCAGGTCCTGCCTCAGTCTTGTTGCTGCCGCGGCACTGGTTCTCCTGCATAGATATAAAAATGCAGTAAAACTTTGCCTTTTCTGTAAATATTATCTTCATAAGCTCAACTTCTAAATATATCACATTAAGTACATGCATTGGTCCGAGTGGGTGTAAATTCGGAGATTAATGCCCATAAAAGGTGTAAAAAGTGATAGTGAGTTGAGCACTTATCACACCCCCAAACTCGAACTATTACTTGTCCTCAAGCAATGCAAACCATTAATTTGCCGAACTCTACTCTCTCTTGGTCTTATGTTTCCATCTATTCTCCCCACCATAACTATGCCTATTCTTTAGACTTAACCTTTCGGCTACCCAAGGGTTTACCTAGAAACAAACTATAAGAATTGGTGAGTGTGTGCATTTTTGTGGACAAGTTTGATTTAAGGCTTTCTTAGATAAACTCTAAGTTCAAGACAAGTAGAATTGGGTTAAGTGTTCTCTTCTTTTCTAAACAACCATTTCTTGAGCCAATTTCGGGCACCTCAAGGATTGTGTTCTTCACTATTTCCTTCTTTCTTTTTCATATTCCTTATAGCATACTAGAGTCAATTTCGGGCACCTCTAGCATGGAGAGGAGTAATTCCTAGAGCCGGTGATAGGCACCTCTAGTTACTTTCCCAAGAATCTAAGTCTTTATCACCTAAGTTATTTAAAAGAATTCCTATAATCCAACAAGTCCCAAAAGTGTTTTAAAAATTCATCTTATAGTAAGCTTCTAAGTTTTCATCCTTAAGTATCCTAAGGTTAAACCTTCTTAACAGGACCTAATCATGTTAAGGAGAAAGATTTCTATAGCCTTGAAGAATAAACTAAGGCAATACTGATGATAAGAAGTGCAAAAGTATAGGCAGTTGATTCAAGTAAGGCGGGGAGCATAAAAAAAATTTCACTTAAGTACTCTCTTTTTTTGGTAAGGCCTCGGCAGTAGATTGCTGCCTCGGCAGTGAATCTGCACCCCCAAACTCAAACCAAGCATTGTCCTCAATGCTTTATATAAGAATAAAATAGCGGGCAACAACAAAATATGAAATATGAAAATAAGCAGCATATAAAGAAATCAGCAGCAAATAATATTGAATTATATGAAAAATTTAAAGAGACTCCGAAGAGCTGCTTGTAACAATTTTCTCCTTGGTCTTTCAGCCGACTACTTTGTTCTTGGTGAGGGCGATGGTTGAGCTTTTGCTTGCCGGGGAGGTTGGAATCTAGTGGGTGGTGTCCGTTGCATCGGAGCTTCCACTTCTTCTCCTTCTTCTACGTCGGCCATCTCCTCGGTGATCATTATGTTCGTTCCTCCTTCCCTTGCTGTGGCTGCCTCGGTATGATGTGTACTCGGTCCGGCGGCGGTTGAGCTTTGGTGCACATAGGCATCTATCTCAGCTGATAAACTGCCCATGATGATTGGGGATCGTGGTGGAGTGCTGAAGACTACCCTCCGCTTTGATGGTCTTCTGCTAGCAGATGATGTCGCGGCAGAGTCTGCTCTGCTGCCCTAGATGGGCCGGCAGCCTGGTACGGTGGTGGAGGGCCCACGTGGAAGAACGACCTTTGTCCTCCCGGAGCTGGTGTAGTCTCGGTGTAAGGGGCGACTATGACAAACATATTATTGGGAAATTCTAGAAACTGCGCCCCTTGGTCTGGAAAAGCATGGAACATCATTTAGGCTAATGTGCCGTTAAAGTCTCTTTGATACTCCATGTATCTCTGTTGCCTGAGGTCCATCGCTGCCATCCTTTGCCATATCTCCTAGTATGGGTCTGCTGCGGCAGAGGTGTGGGTAGTGTCTGGCATGTCTGCCGTGTACTGGGCCCTGACAACAGTATCAGCAATGAACTGCTGGGGCGTTGCTTGGACTGGCTCCGCTTGCGTGATCTGCATTACTTTATGGCAAAAGTCTTTGGTCCATCCGCGCCTTTGGGGAGTGTATTCATCCGTATCTTTTATTGGTAAACCTGCGGCAACACACAAACCAGTGATCAAACATGGGAAATATAATGGTCCTCTATCCTTCTTACCGCAGTCGTGAATTTCTCGTAAGATGATCTCTCCAACGTTGATGCTCCTCTTGTTGATGATTGATAAGTGCTCAACACACTATCACTTTTTACTCCTTTTATGGGCATTAATCACCAAATATACACCCACTTGGACCAATGAATGAACTCAATGTGATATATTTAGAAGTTAAGCTCATAGATATAATATTTACAGAAAGGCACGTTTTACTGCATTTTCATATCTGTGCAGGAGAACCAGTGCCGCGGCAGCGACAAGGCCGAGGCAGGACCTGATGCCGAGGCAACAGTAAAAAGACAGGAAGCAAGACTTTAGGCGATGGAGAGATAAAAATCCAAGGGACGTGTCTGGACTCAAAGCCCATGAATCGGAGCTGGCTAGCATGAGGAAAAGCCCAAGAAAAGACCACGCGGGAAAGCCCCCTTAGCCGAATCAAAATTGGAAATATTTTAATTATGTACTTGACTTGTTCCCTACTCCAAGTTGTATTCTACTTAGGAAAGGTTTGCCATAGGTCTGGCCTATATAAAGACCTAGCCACCCAATGTACTAGACACGAAATATCTAGGGAGAGAGAGCCGAATTCTATACTTGTCTTCTTTCTCTCCATTATGTTCTAAACCTTCTTAGAGATTAGGTGAAGGTTGTCGAGTATATGTGAGAGGAGATTGTACCTTGTCTTTGTTTTCAATGCAATAAAATTATCAAGGTTTGCTTATCCTTTGTTATTCCTTATTCTTGCATTCAAGCCCGGGAGGGAAGTTTGTGAGTAATCTATTTATCTAAGCTCGGGAGAGTTAGATTCACGAAAGGGGTAAGTACGGTGTTTCAATCGCGAAATACTAACTCGGCCTAGGGATAGGTTAAGAGTTTCAGCGGCTAAAAGAAGTGTGAGATTGGTTGGTAAGTATAATTGGTTCACACCGGGAGGTATCATCAAGGACTAGTCATCAATAGCACTTTGACTTAGGGATAAGCGGAGTCATTCAAGGACACTTTGTCGAACTTTGGTAAAGTCCAACCACGAGCAAGGGATTGCCGCGGCGGACAAGTATCGTTGCTGCCGAGGCGGTAATCTACAGTACTACCGAGGCAGTGATATACGATTGCATTGAGCAGAGACAAGTCAATCAAATCCACAATACAACGTAACTGGATCCTGATCCATCTTTCTCTATTATTAAATCTCTTTATTTTTGTTTAGTTATTTTAGTTTAGATAAACCAACTCCAATCACTTGTGTTTTTACTTTTCTACAGAACAAGAAGGTGAAAAAGGCATATTAAGTCTACTAGTCCCTGTGGAGATGATAATCCGATAATACTTATCACTTATTACTTTCGATGTGTCCACTTGCATTAAACGCGCACTTTTGACACACGACAAGTTTTTGGCTCCGTTGCCGGGGACTGGCAACTAAATTTTGTTTTCTTTATTTTCTTGTTTATTTTTATTTTTATTTTACTTTTGTTTTTCGTGGTGTATGACCAGGGCCAATCCAACCAAACCCTTGTACGAGTTAGATCCAGAGATCGAAAGAACAAGGCAAAGGTTGAGGAGACAGATCCAAGGAGCCATGGCAGATCACCCGGCAGGACAAAACATACCTGCCGGCAATGGAGGACTTTCGCCGCCACCTAGGCCGCGGCAGCTCACTGTCAGAGACTTCCTGGAAGAAGACTTAAACGGATTAAACCTAGGAGTCATTACACCGGAGATAGAAGCAACCCACTTTGAACTTAAACCTGTTATGTTCAATATGCTTAACACTATTGGACAATTTGGTGGGTCTGCAACTGAAGATGCAAGGCAACACCTTAAGTCCTTCATGGAAATCTGCAACTCTTTCAAAATCCAAGGAGTCCATGAAGATGTCTTGCGTTTGAAGCTATTCCCCTATTCACTGAGGGATAGGGCGAAAGCTTGGTTAAATAGCATTCCAGCAGGATCTATTGGATCTTGGAGTGAACTTTACCGTGATTCTATTACTCGTTTTAATCCTACGAACTTATACGATAGAATTCGTAATGAAATCACTTCTTTTCGACAGGTAGATGACGAACCAATGTACGAGGTATGGGAGCGCTACAGAGATTTACTACACAAGTTTCCTTTGCATGGATTTCCCCTATGGACACAGGTGACAATGTTCTACAATGCCACGAATGCCCGACAAGGATGATGTTAGATGCCTCGGCAAACGGAACACTCCTGGATAAAGCACCTGAGGAAGCTATTGAGATATTGAATAAACTCGCGAAAAATGATTTCCAATTTCCGACATCTAGGCGAGGAGGAGTAAGACGCCAAGCCACGGTAAATGAATTAGACACATCGAGTTCAGTGGCAGCACAATTGGCCTCTCTTACCAAGATGGTGCAAAACCTAAGTTACAACAAAATACCCGTGAGGTCAAGGTAATTGATTCCTATTGTGACTTATGTAGAGGTAACCACAGTTCCTCTGATTGCATGAATCAAGAAACCGATATGTATGTTGGGAACTAAAACCGCAACAATGTGATGTCCAACACATACAATCCCTCATGGAAGAGGCATCCAAACCTATCATGGAGCAACCCTAACAATGCCTTAAATCCAATCACCCAACCTTCAGGATTTCAGCAACCAATGCAACAACTGCAGCAGCAGGCCCAACAGTCAATGCTGCAGCAGCAGATGCAGCAGCAACCGGTAAGTTCACTAGAAAACACGCTTAAGGCCTTTATGATGAAAATCGAGTCTTACATGGCAGAAAACAATAATTTCATCAAAAAGACAGACGCCTTTATGAATAGAACTGAGATGAGGTTGCAAAATCAAGAGGCGACCATTAAAACGCTAGAAACTCAGGTTGGGCAGTTTGCTCAAAGCATAAACACTAGACCACAAGAAGGACTACCTAACAATACTGAAGTTGCTAAGGTAATGGGCCATGAACAGTGTAAGGAAATTACTACTATGAGTGGTCTAAAGTTGAAGGAAAAGATCCCAGGGAGCTAATTTCAATCAGCGGATCAAGCAAAAGAAGAAGATGAGCAAACTGATAACACTGCCCCGGCAGAGAGCACGACAGCTCCTGAACAGCCTGCCGAGGCAGCGACAACTCCAGTGGTGCCAACAGCCTAGAGGAGATGAGACCACCACAACCTTTCCCACAAAGGTTAAAAAAGCAAAAACAGGACCAACAGTTCAAAAAGTTCCTCGACATCTTAAAGCAAGTCCACATCAACATACCGTTCGTAGAGGCAATTGAACAAATGCCTAACTATGCCAAGTTCTTAAAGGACATGGTGTCAAAGAGGAAACGAATAGGTGAGTTTGAGACCGTGGTTGCCACCGAGGGATGCATGGCAATGCTGCACAATCGCATGCCACCAAAGTTAAAGGATCCTGGTTGCTTCATCATACCTTGTGCGATAGGTAAGAGTTATGAAGGTAAGGCCCTATGCGACCTTGGAGCAAGCATAAATCTCATGCCCAAATAAGTCTTTCAAAAGCTTGAAATTGGAAGGGCAAAACCTACAACCGTTATGCTCCAACTAGCGGATCGATCCTATGTGCAACCTGAAGGCAAAATCGAGGACATACTGGTAAGAGTAGATAAGTTTATTTTTCCTGCTGATTTTCTTGTCCTTGATTGTGAAGCAGATGAGAATGCACCGATCATCCTTGGGAGACCTTTCCTTGCAACTGGACGCACTCTAATTGACGTGGAAAAAGGAGAGTTGACAATGCGGGTCAATGACCAACAAGTCAAACTCAATGCATTCCACAACTTAAAAAAATATGATGATCCATAGGAGTGCAAGGCCATCCACACAGTAGACACTAAAGTATCCTGCCTTGGCAGTCTGCTCGGCAGGATATTCGGCAAAAAGATTAAGCCCAAGGTAGATGGACACACAGAAAAAAAGAGTGGCCCACAAACGATTCACAATACGGGCCAAAGAGAGAGAATCAACTCTGGAGATGCATTTGCATGCTCTCCACCAGTAACCTGATCTCTTATCTTTTCTTTATTAATATATTAGGATTAGTTTATTTATATTTTTCAAATTTATTTTTGCTTTAAGTATTTTTCTTTTGTGTGTTTAATTTTTATTTAGGAATAATAAACAAGAATAAAGGAGAAATAGTTCACAGCAGGAACTTTGCCGAGGCAGAAAAAAAGTGTTAGGGCCGCAACAGTCCCAACGGGCAGAACAGTGTAACGGCTAGTCTGCCGAGATTCCTGCCGCGGCAGAAAAGGAAACGGCAGAAAAAGGAAACAGTTACAAAACGGCTAGTGGCTTCAGCGGTCACAAGGCCGAGGCCTATATAAGAAACTCCTTCCTCTTGAACTATTCACTCTTGCTTTCTTGTTTTCTTTAGTATTCATAACAATCTCTCTCACATTACTCTCTGCATACTCATAATCTTCGTGAACTTCCAGATTCGTTTCAAGAAAACTTCCAAGAAATCACATCTCTCAAATCTTGATGGCAACCTACAAAAGATTTGCCCCAGCTAACGTTGAAGATCGCTTCAACCGATCTTTCATCGCTCGGCAATTGTGGGAAGAACAAGGTTTCCAGCATGCGGACGATGAAAACTACCTCATTGAGCACTACCTCTTCGACAGAATTAAGTACCAAAACTGGGAAATTTTTTGTCTCCAACCTTCCCAGGCGAATGCTACGATCGTGAGGGAGTTCTATGCGCACGGGCCCAGCAAAGACTCCCTCTTTGTTCATTGCCGCGGCAGGCCAATCCAGTTAGATGCCGAGATTATAAACGACTTCTACGGCCTCACCCCGAACAGTGATGTTCATGCCGAGTTCATGGAAGACATCACTGCCGAGGACTACGAGCTCATCAAAGATGATCTTTGTTACGTAAATACTCCAAGGGAAACCGGTACCCATAGAGGATCCGTAACAAGGCAAAGCTTAAAACCCGAGGCCAAGATGTGGAACACCTTTGTGAAGCGAAGACTCATCCCCACATCCCACAATAGCACAGTGGACCGCAAAATATTGGTGCTTATCCAATCAATCATAAACAAGAGGACCATCAACGTTGGAGAGATCATCCTACAGGAAATTCACGAGTGCGGTAAGAAAGATAGGGGACCATTGTATTTCCCTTGTTTGATCACGGGTTTATGTGTTGCTGCAGGTATGCCCATTGAGGATACGGACGAATACACTCCCCCACGGCGAGGATGGACGAGAGACTTTTTCCATAAAGTCATGCAGATCACACAAGCGGAGCCAGTCCAAGTAACGCCCCAGCAGTTCAATGCCGATACTGCTGCCGGGGCCCAGTACACGGTAGACATGCCAGATACTGCCCACACCTCTGCCGCAGCAGACCCGTACGAGGAGATCTTGCAAAGGATGGCAGCAATAGACCTCAGGCAACAAAGGTACATGGAGTACCAAAGAGATTTCAATGGCACATCGGCCCAGATGATACTGCAAGCTTTTCCGGACCAAGGAGCGCAATTTCCAGATTTTCCAAGCAACATGTTCGTCACTGCCGCTCCTTACACAGAGACTACACCAGCTCCGGGTGGACCAAGGCCCTTTTTCCATGCGGACCCTCAGCCCCAATACCAGGCTGCCGGCCCATCCAGGGCAGCGGATTCTGCCGCAGCCTCGTCCGCCAGTAGAAGACCATCCACGCGGAGGGCCGTTTTCAGCACTCCACCCCGATCACCAATCATCATGGGCAATCTATCAGCCGAGATAGATGCCTACGTGCACCAAAGCTCCACCACCGCCGGCCCAAGTACACACCACATCGGAGGAGCAACAGCAATGGGAGGAGGAACGGACATTATGCTAACCGAAGAGATGGCAGATGTGGAAGAAGGAGAGGAGGTCGAGGCCCCAATGCAACGACACCGCCCACAAGAATCCAACCGCCCCGGCAAGCGAAAGCGCAACCATCGCCTTCACCAAGGACAAAGCATTCGGCAGCAAGGCCGAGGAGAAAAATTGTCACAAGCAGCTCTTCGGAGTCGCTTTAAATCTTTGTTTTTTCAATATTACTTGCTTTTGCTGTCTTTATTTGCTGTTTAGTCTATTCATATTTTGTTGCCCGCTTATTTCTTCAAATATAAAGCATTGAGGACAATGCTTGGTTTGAGTTTGGGGGTGTAGATTCACTGCCAAGGCAGCAATCTACTGCCGAGGCCTTGCCAAAAAGGGAGTATCCCAGTGATTTTTTTTTTAATTTTTCACGCTCCCTGCCTTACTTGAATTAACTGCCTACACTTTTGCACTGCTTATCATCAGTATTGCCTTAGTTTATTCTTTAAGGCTATAGAAATCTTTCTCCTTACCATGATTAGGTCTTGTTAAGAAGGCTTAACCTTAGGATACTTAAGGATGAAAACTTAGAAGCTTACTATAGGAAGAACTTTAAACACTTTTGGGACTTGTTGGATTCTAGGAATTCTTTTAATGAACTTAGGTGATAAAGACTTAGATTTTTGGGAAAGTACTAGAGGTGCTTATCACCGGCTCTAGAAAGTCTCTTCTTCATGCTAGAGGTGCCCGAAATTGGCTCTAGTATGTTTTAAGGAATATCAAAAAAAAGAAAGATAGAATTAGTGAAAAGAAAAACACAATCCTTGAGGTGCCCGAAATTGTCTCAAGAATTGGTGGTTTAGAAAAGAAGAGAACACTTAACCCAAATCTACTTGTCTTGAACTTAGAGTTTATCTAAGAAAGCCTTTAATCAAACTTGTCCACAAAAACGCACACACTCACAATTCTTATAGTTTGCTTCTAGGTAAACCCTTGGGTAGCCGAAAGGTTAAGGTTTAAGAATAGGCCTAGTTATGGTGGGGAGAATAGATGGACATGTAAGATCAAGAGAGAGTAGAGTTCGGCAAATTGATGGTTTGAATTGCTTGAGGACAAGCAATAGTTCGAGTTTGGGGGTGTGATAAGTGCTCAACACACTATCACTTTTTACTCCTTTTATGGGCATTAATCACCAAATATACACCCACTTGGACCAATGCATGAACTCAATGTGATATATTTAGAAGTTAAGCTCATAGATATAATATTTACAGAAAAGGCACGTTTTACTGCATTTTCATATCTGTGCAGGAGAACTAGTGCCACGGCAGCGACAAGGCCGAGGCAGGACCTGATGCCGAGGCAGCAATAGAAAGACAGGAAGCAAGACTGTAGGTGATGGAAAGATAAAAATCCAAGGGACGTGTCTGGACTCAAAGCCCATGAATCGGAGCTGGCTAGCATGAGGAAAAGCCCAAGTAAAGACCACGCGGGAAAGCCCCCTTAGCCGAATCAAACATAGAAATATTTTAATTATGTACTTGACTTGTTCCCTACTCCAAGTTGTATTCTACTTAGGAAAGGTTTGCCATAGGTCTAGCCTATATAAAGACCTAGCCACCCAATGTACTAGACACGGAATACCTAGGGAGAGAGAGCCGAATTCTATACTTGTCTTCTTCCTCTCCATTATGTTCTAAACCTTCTTAGGGATTAGGTGAAGGTTGCCGAGTATATGTGAGAGGAGATTGTACCTTGTCTTTGTTTTCAATGCAATAAAATTATCAAGGTTTGTTTATCCTTTGTTATTCCTTGTTCTTGCATTCAGGCCCGGGAGGGAAGTTTGTGAGTAATCCATTTATCTAAGCTCGGGAGAGTTAGATTCACGAAAGGGGTAAGTACGGTGTTTCAATCGCGAAATACTAACTCGGCCTAGGGATAAGTTAAGAGTTTCAGCGGCTAAAAGAAGTGTGAGATTGATTGGTGAGTATAATTGGTTCACGCCGGGAGGTATCATCAAGAACTAGTCATCAATAGCACTTTGACTTAGGGATAAGCGGAGTCATTCAAGGACACTTTGCCGAACTTTGGTAAAGTCCAACCACGAGCAAGGGATTGCCGCGGCGGACAAGTATCGTTGCTACCGAGGCGGTAATCTGTAGTACTGCCGAGGCAGTGATATACGATTGCATTGAGCAGAGACAGGTCAATCAAATCCACAATACAACGCAACTGGATCCTGACCCATCTTTCTCTATTATTAAATCTCTTTATTTTTGTTTAGTTATTTTAGTTTAGATAAACCAACTCCAATCACTTGTGTTTTTACTTTTCTACAGAACAAGAAGGTGAAGAAGGCATATTAAGTCTACCAGTCCCTGTGGAGACGATAATCCGATAATACTTATCACTTATTACTTTCGATGTGTCCACTTGCATTAAACGCACACTTTTGACACGCGACAATGATCGATTGGATGAGCACCAATCGCTTTCGGTCCACCGTGCTTTTGTGGGATGTGGGAATGAGGCGTCGCTTGAAAAAAGTGTTCCAAAGTTTGGCCTCGGGCTTTAGGCTTTGCCTTGCTACCGATCCTCTATGGGCACCGGTTTCCCATAGAGTATTCGTGTAGCAAAGGTCGTTTTTGATCAACTCGTAGTCTTCGGCAGTGACATCCTCCATGAATTCAGCGTGAACATCATGGTTTGGAGTGAGGCCATAGAAATCGTTGATGGTCTCGGCATCCAACTGGACAGGCCTACCGCGGCAGTGGACAAAGAGGGAATCTTTGTTGGGCCCGTGCGCATAGAATTCCCGCATGATGGTAGCATTCGCCTGTGCAGGTTGAAGATAGAAGATTTCCCAGTCTTGGTGCTTGATTCTGTTGAAGAGATAATGCTCGATGTCGTAGTTTCATCATCCGAGTGTTGGAAACCTTGTTCTTCCCACAATTGCCGAGCAATAAAGACCTGTTGAAACGGTCTTCAACATTGGCTGAGGCAAATCGCTTGTAAGTTGCCATCAAGATTGTGAGAGATTGATATCTTGGAGATTTTCTTGGAGTTTGGAAATTTCACGAAGAATTGTGAGTAGGCAGAGAGTATTGTGAGAGCAATATTGTTAAGAATTCTAAAGAAAACAAGAAAGCAAGAGTGAATAGTTCAAGAGGAGAGGGTTGTTTATATAGGCCTCGGCCTTGTGACCGTTTGAATCAACTAGCCGTTTTGTAGCCGTTACTCTTTACGACCGTTTCCTTTTCTGCTGCGGCAGGAATCTCGGCAGACTGGTCGTTACACTGTTCTGCCCGTTAAAACTGTTGCGGCTCTGACACTGTTTTCTGCCTCGGCAGAGTTCCTGCTGTGAACTATTTCTCCTTTATTCTTGCTTATTTTCCTAAATAAAAATTAAACACAACAAAGAAAAATACTTAAAGCAAAAATAAATTTAGAAAATAAAAATAAACTAAACTAATCCTAATATACTAATAATAAGGAAAAGGGAGGAGATCATGTTACTGGTGGAGTGCATGCAAATGCATCTCCCAAGATTATTCTCTCTTGTTGACCAGAATTATCAATCAGTTGTTGGCCACTCCCTTTTGTTGTGTTTCCATCCACTTTGAGCTTGATCTATTTGCCAAATAGCCTACCGAGCATGCTGCCAAGGCAGGATATTTTGGTGTCTGTTATGTGGATGACCTTGCACTCTTCTGGATCATCATATTTTTTTAAGTTGTGGAATGCATTGAGTTTGACTTGTTGGTCATTAACTCTCATTGTCAACTCTCATTTTTCCACATCGCTTAAGGTGCGTCCAGTTGCAAGGAAAGTTCTCCCCAAGATGATTGGTGCATTATCATCTGCTTCACAATCAAGGACAAGAAAATCAGCAGGAAAAATAAATTTATCGACTCTTACCAGTATGTCCTCAATTTTGCCTTTGGGTTGCACATATGATCGATCCGCTAGTTAGAGCATAACTATTGTAGGTTTCGCCCTTCCTATTCCAAGCTTTTGGAAGACAGATTTGGGCATTATATTGATGCTTGCTCCAAGGTCGCATAGGGCCTTACCTTCATAGTTCTTACCTATCGCACAAGGTATGATAAAACAGCCAGGATCCTTCAATTTTGGTGACATGCGATTATGTAGCATTGCCATGCATCCCTCGGTAGCAGCCACTGTTTCGAACTCACCTATTCGTTTCCTCTTAGACACCATGTCTTTTAAGAACTTGGCATAATTAGGCATTTGTTCAATTGCCTCTACGAATGGTATGTTAATGTGGACTTGCTTTAAAATATCAAGGAATTTTTTGAATTGCTGGTCATGTTTTTGCTTTTTCAACCTTTTTGGGAAGGGTGGTGGTGGTCTCATCTCATCCAGGGTTTCTTTAGTTTGGAATTTAATACCTGGCACCACTGGGGTTGTTGTTGTCTCGGCAGGCTATTCAGGAGCTACAGCGTTTTCTGCCGGGGCAGTGTTATCAGGATCAGTTTGCTCAGCCTCTTCTTTTGCTGGATCTGTTGATGGATTTTGACTTGCTGGAATCTTTTCTTTCAGCTGTAGACCACTCTTGGTAGTGATTGCTTTACATTGTTCATGGCCCATTACCTTAGCAACTTCAGTATTGCTAGGTAGTCCTCCTTGTGGTCTAGTGTTTATGTTTTGAGCAAACTGCCCAACCTGAGTTTCTAGCGTTTTAATAGCCGCTTCTTGATTCTGCAACCTCATCTCAGTTCTATTCATGAAAGCATCTGTCCTTTTGATGAAATTACTGTTCTCTGCCATGTATGATTCATTTTTCATCATAAAGGCTTTAAGAGTGTTCTCCAACAAACTTACCGATTGCTGCTGCAGCATTGGCTGCTGAACCTGCGGCGGCGACAGATGTTACATTGGTTGCTGGAATCCTGAAGGTTGGGTGGTTGGGTTTAAGGCATTGTTAGGATTGCTCCATGACAGGTTCGGATGCCTCTTCCATGAGGGATTGTATGTGTTGGACATCATATTGGTTCGGTTGTAATTTCCAACATACATACCGGTTTCTTGATTCATACAATCAGAGGAACTATGGTTACCTCCACATAAATCACAAAAGGAATCAATTACCTTAACCTCACGGGTATTTTGCTGTAATTGCAAGTTTTGCACCATCTTTGTAAGAGAAGCCAATTGTGTTGCCACTGAATTTAATGTGTCTAACTCATTCACCGTGGCTTGGCGTCTTACACCTCCTCGCCTAGATGTTGGGAATTGAAAATCGTTTTTTGCGAGTTTGCTTAATATCTCAATAGCTTCCTCAGGTACTTTATCAAGGAGTGTTCCGTTCGCCGAGGCATCTAACATCATCCTTGTCGGGGCATTCGTGGCATTATAGAACACGGTCACTTGTGTCCATAGGGGAAATCCATGCAAAGAACACTTGTGCAGTAATTCCCTGTAGCGCTCCCATGCCTCGTACATAGGTTCGTCATCTGCCTGTCGAAAAGAAGTGATTTCATTACGAATTCTATCATATAAATTTGTAGGATTAAAACGAGTAATAAAATCACGGCAGAGTTCACTCCAAGATCCAATAGATCCTGTTGGAATGCTATTTAACCAAGTTTTCGCCCTATCCCTCAATGAATAGGGGAATAACTTCAATCTCAAGACATCTTCATGGAATCCTTGGATTTTAAAAGAATTGCCTATCTCCATGAACGACTTGAGGTGCTGTCTTGCATCTTCAGTTACAGACCCGCCAAACTGTCCAATAGTGTTAAGCATATTGAACATGACATGTTTCAGTTCAAAGTGGGCTGCTTCTATCTCTGGTGTAACAACTCCTGGGTTTAATCCATTTAGATCCTCTTCTAGGAAGTCTCTGACAGTGAGCTGCCGCGGCCTAGGTGGCGGCAGAAGACCTCCATTGCCGGCAGGTAAGTTTTGTCCTGCCGGGTGATCTGCCATAGCTTCTTGGATTTGTCTCCTCAACCTTTGCCTTGTTCGTTCGATCTCTAGATCTAACTCTTACAAAGGGTTGGTTGAGTTGGCCCTGGTCATACACCAAGAAAAACAAAGGTAAAAGAAAAAGAAACAAGAAACAAGAAAATAAAGAAAACAAAATTTAGTTGCCAATCCCCGGCAACGGCGCCAAAAACTTGTCGCGTGTCAAAAGTGCGCGTTTAGTGCAAGTGGAAACATCGCAAGTAATAAGTGATAAGTATTTATCGGATTATCGTCTCCACAGGGATTGGTATACTCAATATGTCTTCTTCGTCTTCTTGTTCTCTAGAAAGAAATAAAATAAAAAACAAGTAATTTGGGTTGTGATGGAACTAAAATAAAACAACTGAATAAAATAAAGAGAATTGATAGAGAGAGAGGTTAGGATCCAGTTGCGTTGTATTGTGGATTTGATTGACTTGTCTCTGCCCAATGCAATCGTATATCACTGCCTCGGCAGCACTGCAGATTACTGCCTTGGCAGCGACGATACTGTCCGCCGCGGCAATCCCTTGCTCGTGGGTGGACTTTACCAAAGTTCGGCAAAGTGTCCTTGGATGACTCCGCTTATCCCTAAGTCGAAGTACTTTTGATGACTAGTCCTTGATGATACCTCCCGGCGTGAATCAATTATACTCACCAACCAATCTCACACTTCTCTTAGCCGCTGAAACTCTTAACCTATCCCTAGGCCGAGTTAGTATTTCGCAATTGAAACACCGTACTTACCCCTTTCGTGAATCTAACTCTCCCGAGTCTAGATAAATGGATTACTTACAAACTTCCCTCTCGGGCTTGAATGCAAGAACAAGGAATAACAAAGGATAAGCAAACCTTGATAGTTTTATTGCATTGAAACAAAGACAAGTACAATCTCCTCTCACAAATACTAACAACCTTCACCTAAACCCTAAGAAAGCTTAGAACATAGTTGAGAGAAAGAAAACAAAGAATTTAAGAATCGGCTCTCTCTCTAGGTATTGGTGTATAATACATTGGACGGCTAGGTCTTTATATAGGCTTGACCTAGGGCAAACCTTTCCTAAGTAGAATACAACTTGGAGTAGGGAACAAGTCATGTACATAATTAAAATATTTCCAAGTTTAATTCAACTAAGAGGCTTTCTCGCGTGGCCTTGTCTTGGGCTTTTCCTCATGCTAGCCAGCTCCAATCCATGTGCTTTATGTTCAGACACGTCATCAGATATAAAAATCAGGTCCTGCCTGGCTCTCAGCTGCTGCCTCGGCATCAGGTCATGCCTCGGCCTTGTTGCTACCGCGACACTAGTTCTCCTGCACAGATATAAAAATGCAGTAAAACTTTGCCTTTTCTGTAAATATTATCTTCATAAGCTCAACTTCTAAATATATCACATTAAGTACATGCATTGGTCCGAGTGGGTGTAAATTTGGTGATTAATACCCATAAAAGGTGTAAAAAGTGATATTGAGTTGAGCACTTATCAAGCTCATTCACCACTTTATGGTGATTCTCACTCAAGCTTGAAATAAGTTTGTTTAAATCCACATTTTCATTTTGAAAGAACTTTAAATCATCATTTAAAGTAACAACCTTTTCTTCCAAATCCAAAATCGTTTTTTTCAAAGAATCATTTTTCTTTTCTAAATCGTAAATGGTTTTCTTGCTTTTCAAAATTGATTCTTTGAACTTTAAAACCAACTCATCATAAATATCTTGCAATTCATCATATGTAAGATCATTGCAAGAGGGTTTAAGGGTTACCATGGGCTCATCAAAAGCCATGAGACATAAATTGGCTACTTCATTGTCCTCATCGGATGATGACTCCTCATCACTCCATGTGGCAACATGAGCTTTTTACTTCTTTTTCTTCTCAAAACCCTTCCTTTTGTATTGTGGGAATTCGGTCCTAATGTGACCGAGCTTCTTGCATTCATAGCAAATAATTTGATCTTTCTTATCTTCTTTGCCCTTTCCTTTGAATTCCTTCTTTCTTTGGAATCTCCTATTCCGATTAGCCCTCATGAGCCTAGTGAATCTTTTGGCCACCATAGCCAATTCTTCTAGCTCTTCTTTTTCACTTGTATCCACCTCTTCTTGTAAGGATGAAGCCTTGAGAGCAATTCTTTGCTTTTTCTTTTCAACTTCTCTTTTCTCTAGTTTCACTTCTTCCTTCTTCTTTTCATCTTCTCTTCCTTTCTTTATAATCTCATTGGTGAGAAGAGATCCCACAAGAGCATCAAGCTTGAGAGTCTTGAGGTCCTTGGCTTCAATAATGGTCGTTCTCTTGCTATCCCAAGACACGGGAAGAGTGTAGATGAGCTTCCTCACAAGCTTATCTTACGGTATGATCTCACCCAAGCCTTTGAGACCATTCACAATGACGAAAAACCGATCAAACATCTTGGTGTCGTCTTCATCCGGCTCCATCTTGAAGTTCTCATAATTAAGATTGAGAAGACCTATCTTTGTCTCCTTGACATCATTTGTGCCCTCATATGTTGTCTCCAAAGAGTCTCATACTTCTTTGGCACTTGTGCAAGATGACATCTTGGAGTAGATGTCGGGAACAAGAGCACAAAAGAGGATATGTAGAGCTTTATCATTTGTAGACATCCTTCTTTGCTTCTCATCGGTCATCTCGTTCCTCTTCTTCGGTACTTGTGTATCTCCTTCTAACTTCATTGGAATTGAGGGGCCATCTTCAATTATATCTCAAAGGACATAATCGTTGGAATTGATGAACAACCTTATTCTATTCTTCCAATATGGATAGTTGTCACCATTGAAGAAGGGAGGCTTGGTGATTGAGAGTGACTCGTTCCATGTTCCGGAGGTAGAGGCCATTTGACTTGACTTGAAAAATTGATCAACAATCTTTGGATCTTCTTTGGTGGAGGTGAATCCCTTCAAAGATCTAGCTCTGATACCAATTGTTGAGTTGATCGATCTTGATAATTGGCCAATAGGGGGTGAATTGGCTATTTAAAATTTTGTGGAAGATTTTCGGTAAAAATTGAAAATAAAGGACAAGAGATTTATAGTGGTTCAAGCTTCGGAACAAGCTCTACATCCACTACCTTAGCTCCCACTAAGGATTTTAAAAACAATTCACTAAGAGAATTTGACATTTTTCTCGGTTGAAGGGATAACTGTTACAATTCACTAAGAGAATTTGATCTATGCAAGAATTGATTCAACCTCACAAGATAAAAGATGAAAGAAAGGCAAAATGAAATCTCTCACAAGATAGATAATTGCCCCAAGTACAAACAAACTCTCCCCAAACTCAATTAAAAAGAATTAACTTGAAGTACAAGAGATAAGAGTCAAGATTTTCAATGAAAGTGCTTGAGAGTTAGATTTAATTGCTTGGATGTTGCTTGAGGTTCAATAGTTGTTAATGCTGCTAGAATTTCTTCATTTTATACCTCCTCATTGATTTCTAGCCGTTGTGGTTGTTGGGACTTGAAATAAAGACGTTAAGACCACATCTTCCCACCATAAATGCACTTCTGCATGCACAGGTATCGATACACGAGGAACCTATTTCGGAATAGCCTATAAAAAGTGTAACACCCCAACCCGGGTGCCACATTTGGGCCATAAGCTCAAACCCGTGTCCATAAAATTTCAAGTCAAACTCAAGTGAAAGCATGATATAAGACATAATTTGAAACGATATTTAAAATCCAAAGTGGTTCAACAACTCAAAATAATATCAGAGCTCTAAAATACAAGTTGGATAAAATATTTGACCTTACAACTAAATAAATAGAGTTACAATTACAATAGTGGTCCTACGGATACATAGCCCAAATAATCTAGTAACTGTACTCTACCAACCGGTCAATGCTGAAGTCTCGAAATGATGGTGCTTCGCCACGTCTGCCCGAACGTCCGTCTACTTACCTACGCATGGAAACAAATTCCAAAACGCTAAGCTACAAAGGCTCAATGGGTACACAACCTATCGACCGTGCTTTCAAGTGAATCATAACTATAACATGCGAGATGAGATAACATGATGATATGACATGCCAATGCAACCAATACATAAAGTAAACAAATCAAGAGTGAGGCCCACTGCCAACCCGATACTGGGGACTCATCCGACCCGGAATCTCACATCGGGTTGCTCGGAATCTCATGTCGAGCTAATATACTCGGAATCTCGCATCGAGTCTTCACTCAGAATCTCACATCGAGTGGGGCTCGGAATCTCACGTCGAGCTAGGTCATCACCCGGAATCTCACATCGGATGGTCTTCGATACATCACCCGGAATCTCACATCGGATGGTCTTCGTTATGTTGCAACACTATCACACAAGGTGATCCACCTAGGATCTTACACCAAATACTATTCAACCAAGCCAAAACCGAGCATACAAGCATAATTCTCATATTAAGACTCTTATCACGACTTACTAACCTAACATTTGAGGCAACCCATCAACAATGATTTACGACTCATTCCATTGATCTATGATTTATATTTATCTTTAATTATCCTTATCGTACCTCATATACTACTTATCTTGACAAAAGTTCACAGAGGTGTCGATACTCCTATATGGGGTATCGAAACACCCTACATCGTTACCCACCCAAAGAAGGCATCGAAACATGGGTATCGATACCAGTATCGATACCCTTTAACCATTTCCAAAGTCAACGAAAGAGGATCCTCCAGCATCGATACCGGTATCAATGCCATTATGCCAGGGTATCGATACAGGTAGACCGTGTATCGATACCCCCTACACGAAATGCAGATGTTAAGCTTTAAAATTTTAAGAACCTTAATCCAAACTAGTCCAATCGATCCTAAATCATTCCTACTCATTTATGAAGTAGTTTAAGTGAGTTTCTAAACAATTTTACTCATTATCAACAACCATAAATCAAAACACCATTAAAGCTTGCTAAGGCTCTATCCTAGCCAAACCATCACACAATCAAACAAGCATGCTAAAATGATGATGCACATGAAATGCAAAGGATTTGGGAGTGTACCAACCTCAAAAACTAGCTAAAGAAGCTCCACAACCAGCCCTCAAACCTTCTCCTTTCCCAAGCTCCTTGAAGTCTCTCTTTGCTCTCCAACTACAAAGAAGATGACCAAACGATTACTACACATCCTAGATGATTTAAGGAAGCTAAAACAACCTTAGAATCATCCTAAGACTTGCCCAAAACTTATTCCCGTTCTTACCTCTAAAACCCCCACTAAACCTTACCTTCACCTTTTTAAACAAAGTTTACCTTGTAGGATAGATCTCCAAGGCTGAACAAACTTCCCTCAAGCACCAAAACGAGATTCCACACTCTAACACTCAAGATTCAATCTTTGGTGATGGCAATTTGGAAGGAAAATGATGAGAAAAAGAGATGGAAAGAAGTTGAGGTGGGTGATATCACCCTCTCTGCACAATGCAAAAATTAACCTCTTTCTCCCCTTTTTTCCATTTGTCAACTTACCAATTTGCCCCCAAAGGTCATCAAACCAAGCCCAACCAACTCTAAGCCCAACAAGGCTCAACGAGCCCAACACGAGGCCCACATCCTCGGTTTAACCCGACTCTGAGTTCCGAAACTCGGGTCGTGACAACTCTCCCCTCCTTAAAGAAAATTTCGTTCTCGAAATTTACCTAGGGGAAACAAGTGCGGATAGAGCAACCTCATGTCCACTTCGACCTCCCACGTAGCCTCTTCGACTCCGTGGTTTCTCCAAAGCATCTTAACCAATGGGATACACTTATTCCGAAGCTCTTTTACTCCCCTGTCAAGCACTCTTACCGGTTCCTCTTCATAGGTTAGATCTGTATTAACCTCAACATCCTCTGAAGATAACACATGCGAAGGGTCTGAACGGTAACGCCTCAATATTGACACATGGAACACATTGTGGATGCATGCCAAGTCTGGAGGCAAAGCTAACTGATAAGCCACCGGCCCAACTCTCTCAAGCACCTCATATGGTCCTATAAACCTTGGACTCAACTTGCCCTTTCTTCCAAAGCGGATGATTCCTTTCCACGGTGACACCTTTAAGAACACTTTTTCTCCAACTTCATACTCGATATGCTTCCTTTTCTTATCCGCATAAGCCTTTTGACGATCGAAAGCAGCTTCTAACCTTTACTTGATGATCTGAACCTTTTCCTCTGTTTGCTTAACTAGATCGGATCCCACAATCCACCTTTCATTGAGCTCGGTCCAAAACAAAGGTGTTCTACACTTGCGTCCATACAACGCCTCAAACGGTGCCATCTTGATGCTTGACTGATAACTGTTGTTGTAAGCAAACTCAACCAACGGTAGTTGTTCCTCCCAACTACCCTCGAAGTCTACAACACAATATCGAAGCATGTCCTCAAGAATTTGAATGACCCATTCAGGTTGACCATCGGTTTATGGATTAAAAGTTGTGCTGAAGTGCAACTTGGTATCCAAAACACTGTGGATCTTTTTCCAAAGCCTTGCCGTGAACCGCGGATCACTATCCGATATGATCGAGGATGACACTCCATGCAATCGCACGATCTCCTTGATATACAACTGAGCCAACCTTTCCAAACTGAAGTCCATGCGCACAGGTAAAAAGTGAGCAGACTTGGTCAATCGGTCAACTACAACCCATATAGCATCATGCTTCCTTTGAGTCTAGGGTAACCCCGTGACAAAGTCCATGGTGACCCGATCCCACTTCCACTGTGGAATCTGGATAGGCTGAAGCAAACCCGAAGGAACTTGATGTTCCGCCTTCACTTGCTGACAAGCTAAGCACCTTGTCACAAAATCTGAGATGTCCCTTTCCATACAAGTCCACCAATAGAACGGTCTTAGATCTTGGTACATCTTATTACTTTCCGGATGTACTGTATAAGGGCTACGGTGTGCCTCCCTCATGATATGATCCCTCAGATCCTCTAAAGCAGGAACACACAAACGTCCCTTAAAGTATAAGTAACCACCATCTCGTACCTCAAAGCCCGTACACTCACCCCTCTGAGCTGCCTTTATCTGAGCTACCAAGTCCTCATCCAAAACTTGGGTCCTCTTTATCTCTTCTACCAACGTTGGTTCCACTCGAAGCTCGGCCAAAAGACCACCATCATCTGTCAACCTCAAACAAGCAAACATAGCTTTCAAGTCCGCCATGGACTTTCTACTCAAAACATCCGCCACCACATTTGCTTTACCCGGATGGTACTCGATCACACAGTCATAGTCCTTTAGCAGCTCTATCCAACGACGCTGTCTCAAGTTCAACTCCTTTTGAGTAAGCAGATACTTCAGGCTCTTATGATCCGTATAGATGTAGCATTTCTCCCCATAGAGATAGTGCCTCCATATCTTCAAAGCAAAGATAAATGCGGCAAGCTCTAGATCATGGGTAGGATAGTTCTTTTCATGCGTCTTGAGTTGCCGTGAAGCATAGGGAACCACCTTTCAATCTTGCATAAGAACACACCCTAAACCATTCAACGATACATCACTGAAAACAACATAGTCCTTTCCTGACTCTAGTTGAGTCAACACTGGTGCCTCGGTGAGATAAGCCTTTAACTGCTCAAAACACTGTTGTCTTCTCTCGTTCCAAACAAAAGGAACTCCCTTTTGTAACAACTTAGTCAACGGTGATGCCAAGATTGAGAACCATTTCACAAACCGTCTATAATATCCCGCAAGCCCAAGGAAACTACGAACCTCCGAGACATTTCTAGGCGGTTTCCACTCCACTATAGCTTGGATCTTTTGAGGATCAACCCGGATCCCATCGGCTGCCACGATGTGACCCAAAAACGCAACCTCTAAAAGCCAAAACTCACATTTGCTGAACTTAGCAAAAAGACGTCTATCCCTCAACGTCTAAAGCACCACCCGAAGATGCTCATCATGCTCTTCTTCTGAATGAGAGTAGACCAAGATCTCATCTATAAACACCACTACAAACTGATCTAGATAAGGCTGAAAGATCTGGTTCATGAGATCCATGAAAGCTTCCGGAGCATTGGTAAGTCCAAAAGGCATTACCAAAAACTCGTAGTGGCCATACCGCGTCCTAAAAGTGGTTTTCTGAACATCCTCCTCAACTACCTTCAACTGATAGTAACCAGACCTCAAGTCTATCTTCGAAAACACACGGGAACCTCTCAACTGGACAAATAGATCGTCGATCCTAGGAAGAGGGTAGCGATTCTTTATCGTTACCTTGTTAAGCTGTCGGTAGTCGATACACATCCTCATTGACCCATCTTTCTTTTTCACAAACAGAAATGAAGCACCACAAGGTGAAACACTCGGTCGGATAAAACCCTTTTCCAACAACTCTTGTATCTGACTCTTTAACTCTCTCATCTCTGTCGGTGCCATACGATAAGGAGTGATGGACACCGGTGCTGTGCCTGGCATCACCTCTATAGAAACTCAAGCTCTCGATCTGGTGGCAAACCCGGTAACTCCTTTGTAAACACATCGGCAAACTCACAAACTGTTCGAAGACTCTCCAAAGCCGGAACCTCAATACTCACATCCACCACGTGAGCTAAGAAAGTCTCACAACCTTGTTGTATCAACCTTTGTGCCGCCAAAGCTGAAACAACGTTAGGAATACAAGGATTCCTTCCTCCTCTGACCACTAGTTTAGACCCATCAGAAACTCTCAACTTCAAACTCTTGGTTCTACAACCCAAGTTAGCATCGTGCTCAAACAACCAATCCATACCTAGGATTGCGTCAAACTCTTGAAAAGGCAATACCATAAGGTCCGCTGGAAAGATTAAACCTTGCACCTCGATCGGACACCTCCGATACACCTTATCCACTAACACATCTAAGCCCAACGGACTCGTCACTCGAACCCCTATCTCAAGATCCTCAACCGGTAGACCCCACTGTTCTGATATCCTACTACGGATATAGGAGTGCGTAGACCCTGAGTCCACTAATGCAACTATAGGTACAGAGAACAAAGAGAAAGTACCTAAGACAACATCGGTGGGCTCACACCCTCCTGAGCTCTGACTGCATACTGCCTCGCCGGTGCCCTAGCGGTAGACTGAAACGTGCCCCTACTCTAATGGCTGGTAGTCTGACTCGCACCTCCCCTAGAGAACCCTCAACCCCTCTGAGCCGGATAAGAGGTCCTCTGAGTCTGGACCAGTACGGTGGTAGCAGCAACAGGACAATCCTTCACAAGATGGTCTAGAGATCCACACTCAAAACAAGCTTGACTCGATCCCCAACACTCACCACGGTGCCTACGACCACATTGATTACAAACTGACATACCTGTACTCCCCTGCGAACTCTCGGGACTCATCATGGACGATGATGAAGGCCTCCTACGGCTAGCAGACTCTGACCTGCGATCAGACCTCGAACTCTGATTCGAGCCTCCCCTTCCTTGATTCCAACGACTTCTGTCCCTCCTAGACTGAGACTGAGAGCTATGAGAGGACCGATTCCTCCCACTGACATTACCTTGTCCTCCCGCAGAACAATACGTCAAACCTTGCACCTGCTCTAAAGCCTTAGCACTAGCTGTCAACTCAGAAAACACCTGCGGTGTGTTAGCCGTCAGATAGGTCTGGATCTCTCTCCTCAAACCTCTCAGAAACCTCTTACACCTCATCTTCTCAGTAGCTATCAACTCGGGTGCATACCTACTCAACTGGAGGAACTCCTGCTCGTACTCAAAGACTGTACGGTTACCTTGCACAAGGTGGGTGAACTGATCTCTCAATCGATCTATGTGAGTCTCAACCACATACTTTTTCTCAAACTCATACAAGAAGTCATCCCATGTTGGCTGATCGGGATACCACTCAATCTCAACTGTTTCCCACCATTCCCTCGCGTTTTCTTTGAGCAGAGAAAGAACACAGGACAACTTGTCCTCGAACCTCAACTTCATCTGCCTCATAATCCACCGGGTATCACGAATCCACTGATCTGCCTTCACAGGATTGTCTTGGCCAGAACCCAAGAAATCCGTAGCACCCTATCTACGAACCCTCTCGATATGTGCCTCACGTGGGGTAGGTGCACGCCTCGGAATAGCCCTCACTATCCGGTCCAAAGCACGGTGCAGATGGGTGAAATAATTCGCCCCTTGCCTAACCCCTTCTTCCGACTTATCCACCTCGTACGTGTGGTCCTCATCAAAGCTCCCTTCATGGGATCCCAAACTCTCCTCAACAACTCTGGCCCTCCTAGGCATGATTCACTTCTACACAGTAAAACAAAAGGATTACACCATCAGAAATCAGCTTTTCAATTACTACTAAGACTCATGGGCATGTATTCGCTAGACACTTGTCACAACTCCCGACTCTTATCCCCGGGGACATCCTAGAACCGACTAAACCTAGGCTCTAATACCACTAAATGTAACACCCCAACCCGGGTGCCACATTTGGGCCATAAGCCTAAACCCGTGTCCATAAAATTTCAAGTCAAACTCAAGTCAAAGCATGATATAAGACATAATTTAAAACGATGTTTAAAATCCAAAGTGGTTCAACAACTCAAAATAATATTGGAGCTCCAAAATACAAGTTGGCTAAAACATTTGACCTTACAACTAAATAAATAGAGTTACAATTACAATAGTGGTCCTACGAATACATAGCCCAAATAATCTAGTAATTGTACTCTACCAACCGGTCAATGCTGAAGTCTCGAAATGATGGTGTTCCACCACGTCTACCCGAACGTCCGTCTACTTACCTACGCATGGAAACAAATTCCAAAACGCTGAGCTACAAAGGCTCAATGGGTACACAACCTATCGACCGTGCTTTCAAGTGAATCATAACTATAACATGCGAGATGAGATAACATGATGATATGACATGTCAATGCAACCAATGCATAAAGTAAACAAATCAAGAGTGAGGACCATTGCCAACCCGACACCGGGGACTCACCCGGCCCAGAATCTCACATTGGGCGAATCTCACATCGAGCTAATATACTCGGAATCTCGCATCGAGTCTTCACTCGGAATCTCACATCGAGTGGGGCTCGGAATCTCACGTCGAGCTAGGTCATCACTCGGAATCTCACATCGGATAGTCTTCGATACATCACCCGGAATCTCACATCGGATGGTGTTCGTTGTGTTGCAACACTATCACTCACTGGGTATCCGGATCTCACCAAACAATGACTCAAACCACACAAGGTGATCCACCTAGGATCTTACACCAAATACTATTCAACCAAGCCAAAACCGAGCATACAAGCATAATTCTCATATTAAGACTCTTATCACGACTTACTAACCTAACATTTGGACAACCCATCAACAATGATTTACGACTCATTCCATTGATCTATGATTTATATTTACCTTTAATTATCCTTATCGAACCTCATATACTACTTATCTTGACAAAAGTTCACAAGGGTATCGATACTTCTATATGGGGTATCGAAACACCCTACATCGATACCCACCCAAAGAAGGCATCGAAACATGGGTATCGATACTGGTATCGATACCCTTTGACCATTTCCAAAGTAAACGAAAGAGGATCCTCCAGCATCGATACCGGTATCGATGCCATTATGCCACTAGAGGATCCGATATCGAACCATGGTTCGATACCCTTAGCCAAACATTCACTTTTCTCTCAGGGTTATCGATACAGGTAGCCCATGTATCGATATCCCCTGCACGAAATGCAGATGTTAAGCTTTAAAATTTTAAGAACCTTAATACAAACTAGTCCAATCGATCCTAAATCATTCCTACTCATTTATGAAGTAGTTTAAGTGAGTTTCTAAACAATTTTACTCATTATCAACAACCATAAATCAAAACACCATTAAAGCATGCTAAGGCTCTATCCTAGCCAAACCATCACACAATCAAACAAGCATGCTAAAATGATGATGCACATGAAATGCAAAGGATTTGGGAGTGTACCAACCTCAAAAACGAGCTGAAGAAGCTCCACAACCAGCCCTCAAACCTTCTCCTTTCCCAAGCTCCTTGAAGGCTCTCCTTGCTCTCCAACTACAAAGAAGATGACCAAACAATTACTACACATCCTAGATGATTTAAGGAAGCTAAAACAACCTTAGAATCATCCTAAGACTTGCCCAAAACTTATTCCCGTTCTTACCTCTAAAACCCCCACTAAACCTTACCTTCACCTTTTTAAACAAAGTTTACCTTGTAGGATAGATCTCCAAGGGCTGAACAAACTTCCCTCAAGCACCAAAACAAGATTCCACACTCTAACACTCAAGATTCAACCTTTGGTGATGACAATTTGGAAGGAAAATGATGAGAAAAAGAGATGGAAGGAAGTTAAGGTGGGTGATATCACCCTCTCTGCACAATGCAGAAATTAACCTCTTTCTCCCCCTTTTTCCCATTTGTCAACTTACCAATTTGCCCCCAAAGGTCATCAAACCAAGCCCAACCAACTCTAAGCCCAACAAGGCCCAACGAGCCCAACACGAGGCCCACATCCACGGTTTAACCCGACTCCGAGTTCCGAAACTTGGGTCGTGACAAAAAGAAAGAGACGTTGTGCATTTAATAGGGGGTGTATCGAAACAGGTATCGATGCCATTACTACACTGTAATGGTGGGTATCGAACCATGTTTTGAAACATCTCAACCATCTTTTAAAGTTTAACTGCTACCAACGGTCAACTCATTTAATGCAAAAATAGCCGTTGGGAATTAAAGGGTGTATCGATGCTGGTATCGATACCATGAGTCATCTTTTTAAATGATTTTAAAATAATTTAAAATACTTGAAGTGGTTCGATACGTGATTTGAAATAGGCATTGGCAGTAAGGTAATGATATCGAACCATGTTTCGATACCTGTTCTTAGTTTCAAGAACAAGGCTTTAAAAAGGCAAGCCGGTATCGATACCTGTTTGAAGGGTATCAATACTCTCGTATAAAAACACTTAGAAAATTTATTTCAAAGTTCTTGGTTTGACTTGTAATCAAAAGTATGACTTAGGGACTTAAAAATTTATTACAAAATAGTCCTTATACATAAATGTTATATCAAAATCAATTTTGGTTTTACATGATACAATACTAACTTATAATGTTATAAAAATATAATATTTCTTATTTTAAATTTTATAATATTTTTAATTGATATGGTAGCATAGGAACACTACAATCATGTCGCACCGTACCTACCTCATATTTGAGCAACGATTCCCTTTTATGTCCATGGGGAAAGGGAAAAGAAAAGTCAGCCTGCACCCATAAAGTCCTTTTTGCCTGTGCCATAAGCTTAACGCCAGTGTATAAATGCAATAAGTAGCACATCTTTGACAAAAGCTTTCAACGTAATTCATAAAATGTTGCACTAAAATGGATACGAGTCCTTGGACTAATTACCTTATCATTAGAGAGTAAAACTTATTTTCGAAAATATTTTAATCGATTATAAAAAATTTAATTTAAATTTTTTTAATAAAGTTTGAATTATAAAATGAGAATTTAAATAACTCAAATTTTTTATTAATTAGTGAGTGAGTGTTCAAGTTTGAGTCGAATTTCATAATTTTATTTAATATATATATCGTATATAAAAAAATATATATTGTATATAATTATAAAAAATCATTTAAGTTGAAGTCAATAATATCATATAACATAATAAATATCTATAATTAAATTTAAATAAAAACTCAAATAATTCAAACTTAACTAATTAAAGTTTTAACTAAAATTAACTGAATCTAATATTCATCTAGTAATTATCATCATAAACTTTCATTTAAAAGATGTCGTAAAAAAAAGGAGAAAAGTTCACTACAGGCTACAATAAAAAAGCGAAGATCCAAATTTCAATAAGTTCACAATCCCAATACACCCACCACATTAATTTACCCTTCACCTTTCTTATCTATTTCTTATATATTCCCCCAATGAAGGTTGGACCACTCACAAAAACACAGCCTTATAACACAGCAAACCTCCCGAATTTTTCAGCATCCTACGGTATAAGCCATGGATTGGTACTCTTGGTTGTCAAAAACTGCCCTCGACCCCTCTGTTATCTACGAGTATGGCTTCACCTTCTCCCGCAATGAGCTTCTAAGAGAGGACTTAGCCTACTTCAACCATGAATTCCTTCAGAGCATGGGAATTTCAGTTGCCAAGCATAGGCTTGAGATTCTCAAGCTTGCTAGGAAGGAAGTTGGCGAACCCCCTAACAGCCTGTCTAAGCTGATTTTGGCAATCGGCAAAACCAGAAGGTGCTTCAACAAGTATGTCAACAAGTTGGTTCACCACGAGCATAGGGCGATTAAGCCGCTGCCGGAGCCGGTTCGGTGTCGCGATCAGTGGAGGGGAGGGTGGACGAGGAAGTGCAAGAGTGAGAAGGAGGTTAACATAGAGCAGCCAGTGCAAAGAACCAGGAAGATTGCTAAATCTGGTCCCTTGGATTATAGGGTACAAGACAAGCTGCTTGCCCCTCCTAGGAGCTTGAAATTGTCCGGGCCCCTAGACAGGAAAATGCAGGAGAAATTGATGTTCAATTACAGGAGTCCTATAACGTCTGGTCCTATTGATATTTCAGTGGCACAAGAGAGGTTGATGCTCACAAATAGGAGTCCAAAACTATCAGCACCTCTTAGCTATTTAAGACCTCCAAGCCCAAAGATTCATGAGGACTACAACAAGGAGAAGACAGGCGATGGTGATCAGACATTATGGGCAGCTATGTTTCAGGACATGAAACCCACTTGACTTGACCACATGTCTTTGCGTGTGAATAAGATGTACGGTTTTCTATCATCAACATGCATACCATTTAGTTTATATCCATTTTGAGTTCATTTAGCCTGAATTTTCAAGAATCATATATGCTTTAAGGTGTCCGGTTAGTTAGGATGTTCTTGAGTTGTAAAATCCTTAATATGGCAGGCAATTTTCACTCCCCTTGTAATGAGAAAAGCAAAAACATTCTATAGAATGTTTCCTGCCAGATTTCCGAGAATTCATTGCTTTGTTTAATGTATCCAGCTTGTATGTTGAATGAAAAGGAGCAAATGGCTCAGAAAAGCCATGATTTGTTTCATTTGTAGATGGTTTGACACTCTTGTGGATAGTAATGTATTATATCCTCACCTTTATTACGATACGGTTTTAAAATTATCATCGGATCAATATTTTGTTAGTCGAATTCTTTAAAACCTGCCTGCTTGCCTGCCATTGTGTTCAAGTCACAATCAATACCAATCTCACTTAATTCAACTTATAACTAAATATTGTAACCCTCTACATTTACATTATTTAAATTTTTGTCTATAAATAAAATTATAACTTTCTGTGTGTTCATTTAAACCGAGGGCCCATGCCCTACCGGCAAATAACAAGATTTTCAGCCAAAATTATATCTATGGCATTCTGTGTTTGGAACCTATAAATTACTTCATGTACGAAAACAAACTAGAAAAAGAAGTGTTATCAGTGCATTGCATTTACAAGCACTCGACATTTCCAGCTTGCATTAGCTGCTTCCATAAACCCCATAGAGACCTACTTGCAATTGCAAAGTCATTTATTAACATTAATAAAATATAGATCAGCTCATCAATGCAGTTCTATTCTTAGTTTATAGCGTGGGTGTGTTTATGAGTAATTAGGAAAGAATGTAACGGTGAAAATCGTTCTATCATTTTTATTGATTCTTTCACTTTAAAATAGTGTTTAACGTTTAGGGTTTAAAGTTAGGGTTGTGGTTAGAGTTTACGGAATTATGGATAGAGTGTATTTTTATAGGATTTAAGATTTAGTACGTGAAAAATTAAGGTTATGATTTAGAATTCATTTTTTAGTGTCTTTCAAGTAAAAAAATATCTTACGACTTGGTTTGAAAGATAACTTTTAAAAGGTGAATTTTTTTAACTTTTAACTTTTTCAAAAACATTTCTAAACAAAATCACTCATTTATTCTCATTCACATTCTTTCATATTTGCAAAAAAAAAAACATATTAAGAACATATATTTATCTTCTAAAATTATTTTTGACAACTACATCTAATATTCAACTCTTAAATCAAATAATTTAAAATTTTTTTTTTTAAAATTATTTTTTCTGGTTTTTCGAAGATAATATTAATCTGTTTGTAAAATATACGGCAAATAAGTCTATATTCTCTAAAAACGATGCTTGTTATGATGAGCCCGCACCATGGAGTCCAACAAGAACAGGTAATAAAATGAGCCTAAAACGGTTTGGGCCAAAGCATTGAACCCTTTTCCTTACCTGATCAATTGTAATGTCACATCATCCTACCTAAATTTTAGGGATGTAAGTAGGGATGTAAAAACAGTTACTTGGTCGAGTTTCAGGTCGGGTATTATCAGGTCGGGTAAAATCGGATACAGGTGGGTTGATTTGATGTTTTGACTCGATTTGGGTCAGGTGCAGGTCCATTTCAGGTCGGGTCTATTTCAGGTCGGGTTCATTTCAAGTCAAATTAATTCGAATTTCAAATTCATATTAATTAAATTTATTAAGTTTAAGTTTGGTACAAATAAGTAATTAAGTAAATAATCGATAGACTTTGGGTTGAAAGATTAATCATTCATTTTGAATTAATTATTTAATATCTAACGTCTTTAACTAACATGAATCTCATTAAAAATAAATATTACGCACTAGACTAAACAAAAATATCATCGAATGATTCATATCTTAAAAATTGAACTAAATTACAAAAATTAAAAATTAATAAGAAATACACATTAAACTAAAAGGAATAAAGTTTTAAATTAAAAATAATAAACAGTAATAAAATAAAATATCATCTTATTAAAAACACTAAATTAAATTAGAAAAATAAATAGTAGTCAATTTGAAATAAAAATAAAGTTGTAAACACTAAATTACAAAAATTATAAATTAATAATAGTTCAATGAAAATTTTAATTTTAATGTACTTTAATACATTATAATTTATATCTATACAATATAGTTTAATACATTTTAAAAATAAAAATAAAAATATAAAATTTATATTATATATAGAATTTATATTATATATAGTATATTCTATATATGTAATTTATACTATATATAGAATGATACTATATATAAAAATATGAAATATATATTATATATGAAAATATGGAATGTATAATACTATATACATTAAAACATATATATATATATATAATATTATATGTATACTTATATATAAGTATGCATATGTATATATTAATATATGTATATAATATATATTAATATATGTATTTAATTTGTTTATGAATTAATTTATAAATTAATGTATGTATATTATTAATTCTTTAAGGTTAACATTAATCCCATAAGCTCAAATCACTAAACTAGTTTTCTAGACTCTAAGACAAATTCTTCAATCAATAAATTAATTCCCTATAATCAAATTGATATAATTTTAAAATATATAATCTGATTTTAATTAAATGAGAACCAAATCGAATAAAAAATAAAATTTAAAACTTAATTTTCGATTGATCATAACCAAATTGAAATAATTGTAAAATAAGGTGTAGAGTGGTGCGAGATTCAATTTTTTAGACACGACCTATATAAATTTTTTAGACACGACCTATATAAAAATATAACGAATTTTTTTACCTGACCTAGAGTAGTGTAAAATGAATATCTAAATCTAATATCCTTTTTTATATTTTTAATTGATTATATTTAATCAAATTTTATTATTCAATAATAATAATAATAATAATAATAATAATAATAATAATAATAATAACAATCCTCCAAAATTTACTATATATTAATTTCTTTTAAAATTTTGTTTTTTCCCTCTTTTTTATATAATAATAAAAAAAATTCTAATTCCCTCCAAAATTTTGGAAAACTTATATCCTCTAAAAATTTTTCATTAAAAGTAAGTTAATCTCAAACTTAAAAAATGAGTGACTTATTTCCCTCCAAAATTTGATCTTTTC
This sequence comes from Abelmoschus esculentus, assembly GCA_035048815.1. Taxonomy (NCBI): domain Eukaryota; kingdom Viridiplantae; phylum Streptophyta; class Magnoliopsida; order Malvales; family Malvaceae; genus Abelmoschus; species Abelmoschus esculentus. The sequence continues at coordinate 8,585,039 of JAUCBN010000002.1, read as the reverse complement.
ACTTTTTTTTTTATATAATAATCAAAATTTATTTCTAATTCCCTACAAGATTTTAGGAAATTTATATCCCTCCAAAATTTGATATTTTCACTCTTTTTTATATAATAATCAAAATTATTTCTAATTCCCTCCAAGATTTTAGGAAACTTATATCCCTCCAAAATTTTTACACTAAAAGTAAATTAATTTCAAACTTAAAAAATAAGTGGTTTATTTTTCTCCAAAATTTTGTTTTTTCACTTTTTTTATTAGTTGCCATTTTTTTATCAATTGTTTTGGTTAATTTAATTGAGTCATAATTTAGATTAATTTAATAAAAATATACATTTGATTTTAGAATTCTTTTAATTATGTTTGTAATTTATGTTTTTATATTTTAATTTATCTTAATTAATCCTAAGTTCAATAAACTAATTTAATTTAATTAAATATTAATTTAAAATTATAATTAAAATTAAATACATTAAAACTAAATAAAATAATAAATTAATTAATTTAATTAAATATGTAATACTAAATTTAAATATTAGTCCTTAAATTAATTCTCATGTGTAATTATCTTTTTTAAAACCTAATTATATTTAACAATATTTTGAATTCATCAAATTATAGATATAATTAATTATATGTCATGTAAATATTAAGTCTTATTAATATTACTTCAGGTCAATAACAAGTCGGGTCATTTATCAGGTCGGGTTCAAAACAGGTCGGGTAAAATTAGGTCTCGGGTCGATTCAGTCGGATAATATCGGTTATCTACCAGGTCGAACTCGGGTTCGGGTTAGTTTTAGTCGGACGCAGGTTGAATTTTGAGTCCATAGTAACAGGTTGAAATCGGGTTCAGGTCATTCTTTGTCGGATAGAATTCGGGTTCGATTACTACAGTAACAGGTCCAACTCGAGTTCGGGTCAACAACAATCGGATACAGATCGGGTTTGGGTCACTTTATACTCGGGTCAAACCAGGTTTTGACTCAAACAAGTTTCAGTCGGGTTTTCAGGCCGGGTCAGTTTTTTACATCCCTGTAAGTAGGGGCGGATGCACTTTGGTGCAAGGTAGGTCACATGACCTACCATTAAAAATAGAGTAAATTATATTAGTAGTAATTGAGGTTTTAGAATGTTTTTATTTTAATCACTAAAATCGAATTATTTTATTATAGTCATTAAATTTGTGATATTCTTTCATTATGTTAACTTCTCTTAACCGGTTAAGAAATATTGTCGTGACACCTAAAGTCTTCTTCTCAAAAAGTAATCCTAACTTTCAAAATTTACAATTACTACCAAGGTCAAAATTTTGATGGACGAAACGGTGCCAATCAAATATCCCAACAGTAGAAAACATTCACTTTGTTAGAAGTTCAACATAATTTAGTTTCAAATTAATCTATTTGTTAGAAATTTAACATAATTTAATTTTAAATTGATCTAATGGTTAACAATGGTGAACCACATTGAGAATTTCAAGACCCTAAAATCTAACATCAAAGTATTAGCTCTAAAAAATTATGCACATGACCTTAAATAACCACACTTCATGTGATGAGGTTCTATCCTTAACTTCAAGAGTAATCACTTTATTGATGATTCTTAGATTATCACAATTTTTTGATAATGAATATAATCCTAGAAGTATACTATAACAAGGACTTTAATTTTAATGGTAATAATCTTATTTATACTTTTAATATAAAATAATATTGAATAATTAATTTTAAATATTATCAAACATATATATATAATTTATTATTGATGGGTGAACTACCAAATTAAAATTTCTAGATCCGCCTCTGGATGTAAGAATAGGTAATTAGATGGGTTTTAGGTTGGTTTTTTCAGGTCATAGTTTGTTAAGCCGGGTTAAATATGATATAAGTTATTTTAGATCGTAACTTGATTAGTGTCGGGTTTATGTCAGATCCAAATCGAGTTCATTTTAGGTCGGAATTATTTAAAGTCTGAATCAATTAATTGATGAGTTACTTTGGGTTTGGACTTTATGTTGGATTCAATTTCAAATTGAGTTGTTTAAGTTGATGAAAAGTATTGGAGGTAATTAAAAAAATAAAAATAAAAAATGATCAATTTCGGTAAAAAATAAAATGTTGAAGACTAACATGAATAAAAATATCATCATATATTTATATTTAAAATACTAAAATAAATATTAAAAATAATAGAGGTCAATTTGAAATAAAATAAAATTTTAAGGACTATAATAAAAATAATATTAAATTAAACTTATAAACATTGGATTAAACTGTAAAAAACTTAATAAGGGTCGATTTAAACTAAAAAAATTTAGAGACTATAATGATAAAAATATATTATCATATTAAAAATATTAGACAAAATTATAAACATTAGATAAATTATATACACTATTCATTACTAAATAATAATTAAAGTACAAGCTCAATTCACTAATCCCAATTCCTAATCCTTAAACTAATTCTCTAAGCCCAATTTCTTAAAAAAAAAATTCTAAGCCCAATTAAAGTAATAATTTATACTCAATTCCCTAAGTTCAATTTAAATTTATAATTTAAATAAATTAAATATTAATAATTTTAATTAAATACATTTTAATTCTTTAATCTCAATTCTAATTCTCTAATCTCAATCCTTACTCCCTAAACTAATTCCCTAAGTCGAAACCTAATTCTAATTTCTTAGATCCAATTCAACTTTTCTATACCCAATTAAAATTTATCTTAACCTCTAATCTTTAAGCTAATCCCCTAAGCTCAATTCTAATTTTCTAAGTCCGATTAAAAATTTTGTTATCTCAATTTCCTAATTTCAATCCTTAACCTCTAAACTAATTTCCTTAAACAATAATCCAGTTCTCTAAACCCTATTCAATTTCTCTAAGCCCAATTAAAATAATAACTAAAGTACAATCATAATTACTTAAACCCAATTTAAATTTATAATTTAAATAAATTAAACATTAATAATTTTAATTAATTAAAATTATTATAGTTTGAATATTACATTAAACATCAATTTAAAATTTAAAAAAACGTAATTTTAATTAAATATTAATTTAAAATAATAATTAAAATTAAGTACACAACAACTAAATTAAATAAGTAAATATTAAATTTAAATATTAATCCCTAAACTAAATCTTTAATAAGTCCGATTTTAATTTCATAAGCTCAATTCCCTAATCCAACCCTTAATCCTTAAATTAATTTCTTAAACCTAATCATAATTTTAATTATCTAAGTCCAATTCCAATTTTTAATCTCAATTAAAAAACATTTAACCCTCAATTCTTAAACTATTTTTTTAAACTTAATTTTAATTCCCAAAATCAATTAACATAATAATTAAAGTACAATTACAATTCTCTAAGCTAAATTAAAATTTATAATTTAAATAATTTAAAGTATAAGCACAATCATAATTCTCGTTCATAGGTTATATAACTAAATTGTTTTACAGGTAATACCTGCATATGTGATACAATCATCGTGGCTTCCTAACGAAACTTGTAATGACATGGAGAAACTCATTCGTAGATCTGTTTGGGGTTGGAGTGATAGAAAATCCCATGTGCATCTTGTCTCTTGGGTGGTGGCTCAAAAGTCGATTGAGGGTGGTGTTTCTTGTCTTTGATGTTGATTACGTCCAACGTGATGATATCCGTATTTGCCGCAATAATCTGGTTCGAGAGTGTTGACATGTCTTTGCAACCATTGACGGAGCTAGTGCAGTGTAATCGGTAACTCATTTGAGATGACAGTGTCCACCTAGGGGGTGGGTGAAACTTAATGCAGACGGTGCTGTTTGCCTGTGGGATAGCTCAGCGGGGATAAGTGGTATTATAGGGGATGATCACGTTAATATCAAAATATATTCAATATGAATATAAAACTAAAGCGTAATATGTATGAAAACTAACCCGTGATCAATCACGTTAAATCATTAAGAATAATAAATTAAATAAAAATTGAATGAGAAAGAGTACCTTAATTAATTGATAGATTAAAAACCTTGAATCTTGATGTTAAAATATTAAATCTGTGATATTGATCTTCCAAGAAAATATAAACCTTAATTAATTTTTGGGAACATAACCACTTTATATAGACCAAATTATAAAGTAATTTATTAATATTTATAAATCTACACCTCATCGAGTTATAAGTATAACTTATAGTATATACACTTTTAATTTCATGATAACTTAATATGTAACATAATTGGTAGGGGTGAGCAAAAAATTCGATTATCGATCCCGAACCCAATAAGACCCGGTAGATTTTTATCTGATATTGGTTTTTGTAGGATCGGGACTAGATCTAACATTTAGGTCTCGATATCCGGTGGGTACACAATAGGACCTAGTAATATAATGTATGTTACCCAAGTGAAAGATTGTTGAATTTTCTTTAACAACTAAGAACTAAATATTTATGTGCTTCAATTTTGAAGTGTTCCTATTATTTATAGAATAAATAAATGCATATTTATTGTCACAAAATAAGTGAAGTGATTTTTCTATTCAATCCATAATTAACAGTTAATGTGATAGAATCTTGTATATCTATATTCTAAAAGAATCGGAGCCTGTAAATTTGATGATTTCTAATTTACTAAAATTTTGATATGTGAACATATAATATTTTTTATTTTCTAAAGATATTTTATAACTCTATTGACTAATTTTTAGTGGTAAATATTGTATTTTCTTAAATATATATCTAATATTCCTAGAATATATTCAATATCCGAACACATACATATTTGATCATAGATTAGATTCTCAATAGCTTATACATATGTTATCTTTTTTATTGTTTAAATTTTAAGGTTAACTTTAGAGTATTGTGTAATACTAAATATGTCTTCTTTAGCAATATGTGTATCGCTTGATTTAGTCCTACTGGACTTGTAGTATGTACAATTGTTAATCAAATTTACCTAAAAATTGAAAAAAAAATAATAGTCAATATAAAATTTATACTTTCATTAATGAGAGTCCTACTTAAGCTCATATATGAATTTTTTTAATTTATATATCATTGATTTTGTATCATTAGACAAAAATCAATGACTGTACCATATAATTCATTTTTTAAATATTGTCATTGAAAAACACAAGCATAAAAATCAATCTTATGTAGCTCAAAAATTAAAAATAAACAATAAGCATCATGATTATTTTGAAAGACTCTTTCAGTAAAACTTGAGAGAAAGTCTTCGCAAAATCAATATATTCTTTTAGAGTATACTCCTTAGATATAAAACATACTTATACTTGTTCACATTATCATTTACATCCCTCTTGATTTTAAATATCCATTTACAACCAATTGGTTTGTTTTACCATAAGGTAATGAGATAAATTCTTAAATTTTATTATCTTACATAAAATTATATTTTTTGAATGACATCAATCCACTTTTGAGAGTTAAAACTTTTATGGTTTGAAGAAAAAAAATGATCTAATCACTTTCTGTCATTCTATTATTATCCTTATTTTCTTCAAGAAATACAAAATAACAATCTGGAATAATATTTCTCCCTACTCTCATGGATATCTTTAATAATACTTTTGAGGTTGTTGAGTTTGTTCTTCTGAAAAACAATTACCTTATCTTAAATAAGAGTTATTCAACATTGTTTTACTAATGTACTTGATTCACTTCTTAATTAATGTAGGTGTAAAAACCTAAACATTATCAAAAGTGATAGTAAGAATTAAATTATAGTTCAATTCGTTCTCAATAATAATGTATTTAACTTTATTTCTCCCTCGAAACTTAATATCCTAAAAAAATTATAAGTCTCTCCATAAAATAATACTAATTGTGAGATCATAAAATTTATAACCCATGGATCATTCAAAATAACCTAAGTAGTTACTCACTTTTAAAGTTTCATTTTTTCACATATGTCCTAACTTATACAAAATAATCAATATTCTGTACTTTATAGTTGTTTCTATTTAGTAGGACCCTTAGCAATTATATATTAATATACTTTTTCGTCCTTATTCTTAAAGACACTAACTAAATAATCATTAATCGAATTAGTACTTTTACACTTATAATGCTTCAATTTTTTTTCCTCTTTAACATAATGAGAAATAAACTCATTTAAAGTCTATTTCTCCTTTAAAAATTGAAACTAATTTTGAATCAATTAAACTGTATAGGAAGTGATACCAAAATTATAAGAACTAACAATTGTTAAAAGATTTAATCTTATTTGCCTTAAGTTTTGAAGCAATATAATATACTCCATCAAATTTCCTTAATCCTTATACTTCATAGACATCAAGTAAATCAAAAGTGATGTCATATTAATCTTAAATTATTTTTAGTAAAATCACTACACCAAAATAGATCTTTAGCGGCATTTTTTTAGTTTTATAGCGGCATTTTCTAGCGTCGCTAAAAACTTTCCCGGCGCTTAAAAAGCGTCGCAAGAAGTATCTTTAAAACTAGCGCCGCAATTGTTTGCGACGTTTTTTACCCAAAAAACGCCGTAAAAGATCAAGAACTGGGCGTTTGTGTTTTCAAACACCGCAAATAGTTGTTCTTTAGCAATGTTTGAATTTTTAAATGCCGCTAAAGAAATATTCTTTAACGGTGTTTGTAAATACAAACATCACTTTAACATCACCTTAAATTAGGGTTTTATATTCTTTAACATCACTTTAAATATTCTTTACCAAAGCTTAAAGTCAGAAGTTGGTTTAATATTCGTTAAGGAAGATGGTTTTAAAGCATACCAATTAAAGAATTCATGTTGGATACTCAATTTAATTATCTAAGTCCAATATGATCAAACAAATTCATGAAAAGACTCATAATGTATATTTCTACCTACTTATTTCTATGACGAATAATGTACATGCATATGATGAACTTTATTTCTTTTAATAAATTCGTAGACAGCTTTGTGTGGTCTTAGTGAGAAAGACTTGATAAAATCACTAATTTTCAATGAATACATACTCTTAATAATTTCATAACTAGTGTTGAGTGGATGATCTTATCACGAAGGACTAGATGAACCGCTAGAGATGAAGAGTTTTTTTAAAAATCTTAATGAATTTAATCCGAAGAGTTTGGGTGGTTTTATTTTAGAAAGATTTATTGAATTCATTGATTAAAGAGGTTGATCATTTATTCTAAAATATAATGAAAGTTGGATTACAAGACGAGACTATGATTCGTTCTCACACATGCAAAACTCTCGAATAAGATGATAGGCTAGAGCTATTGCGGATCCTATAAGCTGTTTGAATAAATAATTAACACTTTTTAGTAAATATGATGCTCGATAGAGTTTACAAATGTACTTCAAATTATCTCTAGAAAGAAGCTGATAAACAAAAATACTACGACATTACCTTTTAGTGTAAACCCAACAAGACTATCTATGAAGTCTTACTTCTTTTAGTCATTTAAACCATATCATTATCTCTAAGACAAATTAGGGTTCAGTTTCTCAACTAATCCCCATTGTTTATTTAGATATAAACTGAACTCTCTCGGCCATAAAAAAATCCTACTTAAGTGAAGGGTAACCGTCGAAAGCTTTTACAAACCTAAAGCAATAAAACAATGAACAAAGCATACATATATTAAACTAAAAATGTAACAACATTCATTCAAACAAAAATATAATCATCCAACAATAAACCCAAAACACTTAAAATTAGTCCATAGTTAGGTAAATAACATCTATTATCATTCGTTTAATACAACTCATTTTAGATAATATGAAAAGATAATAAGGTCGGCACTAAGAGTAAGGAAAACTTCTAAACCGTTGAGCTGCCTTGAACCACCTAAAGCTCATTGTTTCTCTCAAAGGCTAACAAAATCATCCCTTGGATCTCCAACAATAAAGGACACGAAGAAAAAGTAAAAGAAGAGCGGTTTTCTCTTGCTTTTTCTCTTTCTTATCTCATAAAAGCTCTTTCGTGTTACTCTCCCATAAATATGAGTGTCCTATCTTTTATATAGTTAAGTCTCTTAGGATTTTGTTCCTTTAATTTTTTTTGTGCTATCAGAGAGAATACTCACTTCAAGTGTAGGATACAATTGGATGGTGAGGATTACATATGGTCTACAAAATATCATCAATTCTTTTGTTCTTTTCTGCACCTAGAATTGCCAGCTGAGATGTCGCAACATAATTTCTTTCCCCTAGCAATTTTCCTTAACTGACTTACACACAATCACACATACAAAAAATCATTTTCTCTCAAAGTAGAATCATTTACATAAATATATAAATTCAAGCAAGCGAACACCATCATATGCAACTATATGAACTAAATGCAACTTGAAATCAAATAGTAACAAAAGGAAAAAGGCATAAAATATATCTTTTTTTTATAAGGTTAGCAATCTAGAAGTATCATACTTTAGTGTTATTGATGTATTAATATATGTATCTTTATAGTCACAAATGATCGAATATTTCATTTGTTGTAAATTTGTTGACAAAATTTAGCTAATGCCCAACTCAAAGATATGAGAATGTTTTTCCTAATATATCCAAAAAAGAATTAGTTGGTTATGTGGGTGTAAGTTACTTATTTGATCCTCATAATGTTCGATCACAGACTGATTATGTGTTTAAATATGGTGGTATTATAATTTCTTGACAATTAATGAAACATATAATTATTTTCTCTCCCGTTAATCATGTTGAGATTTTTGTTATTCATGAGGCTAGTGATGAATGTGTGTGGCTAAGATTTGTTACCCATCACATTCGAAAAAATTATGGTTTATACTATAGAAAAATAGCTCAGACAATTTTATATAAGTATAATACAACTTGCATTGCCCAACATAAAAAGGATGGATAAAGGATGATAGTACATCTCACTAAACTTCTTCTTCACTCCTTATCTATAAAAGAATGGATAAATTGATGTTCAATAGATGCATTCATGTAATAATTTAGCATATTTATTTACTTAGACACTTCATTTGAGAAATTAATTTACACCATTGAATTATGTCATGCAAAAGATCTTATTTCATTTATTCATATGGAGTAGGGAAATACACATTGTACTCCTTTTTCTCTTATCCATAACTTCGTTCCATTGAGTTTCTTGAAAATGATTTTTTAATTAGGTAACATTTTTTTCCACATCAAATATTTGTGTGTTATTTCTTCATTATTTCTTTTCTTTTGAATTTTTTCTTATTAACGTTTGACGAGACACATTATCTTTAAAGACAACCAAGAGGGAGTTATCTATATGGTTGTTGATAAAAGTTTTATCTAAGAAATTTGATCTATTTTATCATTACGAATTTTATCTTTATTAATTAGAGTCTCATGTATTATATACTTATTCTGCCTATAAATAGATGATTTGAATAAGGTATTATACACAAATTCATATTCAGAATACAATAAAAATCTCTCTTAATTCTTAAACTAATTTTTTAAACTTAATTTTAATTTCCTAAATCAATTAACATAATAATTAAAGTACGATTACAATTCTCTAAGCTAAATTAAAATTTATAATTTAAATAAATTAAAGTATAAGCACAATCACAATTCTCGTTCGTAGGTTGTATAACTAAACTGTTTTACATGTAATACCTGCATATGTGATACAATCATCGTGGCTCCCTAACAAAACTTGTAATGACATGGAGAAACTCATTCGTAGATCTGTTTGGGGTTGGAGTGATAGAAAATCCCATGTGCATCTTGTCTCTTGGGTGGTGGCTCAAAAGTCGATTGAGGGTGATGTCTCTTGTCTTTGATGTTGATTACGTCCAACGTGATGATATCCGTATTTGCCGCAATAATCTGGTTCGAGAGTGTTGACATGTCTTTACAATCATTGATGGAGCTAGTGCAGTGTAATCGATAACTCATTTGAGATGACAGTGTCCACCTAAGGGGTGGGTGAAACTTAATGCAGATGGTGCTGTTTGTCTGTGGGATAGCTCAGTGGGGATAGGTGGTATTATTCGGGATGATCATGTTAATATCAAAATATATTCAATACGAATATAAATCTAAAGTTTAATATGTATGAAAACTAACCCGTGATCAATCAGGCTAAATTATCAAGAATAATAAATTAAATAAAAATTGAATGAGAAAGCGTACCTTAATTAATTGATAGATTAAAAACCTTGAATCTTGATGTAGAAATCTTAAATCTGTGGTATTGATCTTCCAAGAAAATAAGTTTTCTCTTCATATAAAACTCTTTGACGGGGAGGAAAAGAAAAATAAAGTTAATTCTTGGGGACCATAACCACTTCATATAGACCAAATTAAAAAGTAATTTATTAATATTTTTAAATCTACCCCTCATCGAGTTATAAATATAACTTATGGTATATAGACACTTAATTTCATGATAATTTAATCTGTAACATAATTGGTAGGGGTGAACAAAAAATTCGATTATCGATCCCGAACCTAATAAGACCGGTAGATTTTTATTTGATATTAGTTTTGGTAGGATCGAGACTAGATCCAACATTTAGGACTCGATACCCGGTGGGTACCCAATAGGACCTAGTAATATAATGTATGTTACCCAAGTGGAATATTGTTGAATTTTCTTTAACAACTAGGAACTAAATATTTATGTGCTTCAATTTTAAATTGTTCCTATTATTTATAGAATAAATAAATGCATATTTATTGTCACAAAGTGAAGTGATTTTTCTATTCTATCTATAATTAACAGTTCATGTGATAGAATCTTGTACATCAATATTCTAAAAGAATTGAAACCTGTAAATTTGATGATCTATAATTTACTAAAATTTTGATATGTGAACATATAATTTTTTTTTACTTTCTAAAGATATTTTATAACTCTATTGACTAATCTTTAGTGGTACATATTGTATTTTCTTAAATATATATCTAATATTCCTAGAATATATGTAATATCTGAACACATACATACTTGATCATAAATTAGATTCTCAATAGCTTATGCATATGATATCTTTTGTATTTTTTAAATTTTAAGGTTAATTTTAGGGTATTGTGTAAGACTAAATATGTCTTCTTTAGCAATATGTGTATCGCTTGATTTAGTCCTACTGGACTTGTAGTATATACAATTGTTAACCAAATTTACCTAAAAATTGAAAAAATAGTCAATATAAAATTTATAGTTTCATTAATGAGAGTCCTACTTAAACTCATATATGAATTTTTTAATTTATATATCATTGATTTTGTATCATTAGACACAAATCAATGACTGTACCATATAATTCATTTTTTAAATGTTGTCATTAAAAAACACAAGCATAAACATTGATCTTATGTAGCTCAAATCATGATTATTTTGAAAGACTCTTTCAGTAAAACTTGAGAAAAAGTCTTCACAAAATCAATATATTCTTTTAGAGTATACCCCTTAGATATAAAACATACTTATACTTGTTCACATTATCATTTACATCCCTCTTGATTTTAAATATCCATTTACAACCAATTGGTTTGTTGTACCATAAGGTAATGAGATAAATTCTTAAATTTTATTATCTTACATAAAATTATATTTTTTTGAATGACATCAATCCACTTTTGAGAGTTAGAAGTTTTATGGTTTGAAGAAAAAATGATCTAATCATTTCTATCATTCTATTTTATCTTTATTTTCTTGAAGAAATACAAAATAATAATCCGAAATAGTATTTCTCCTTACTCTCATGAATATCTTTAATGACACTTTTGAGTTTGTTCTTCTGAAAAACAATTACCTTATCTTGAATAAGAGTTATTCAACATTGTTTTACTAATGTACTTGATTCACTTCTTGATTAATGTAGGTGCAAAAACCTAAACATTATCAAAAGTGATAGTAAAAATTAAATTATAGTTCAATTCGTTCTCAATAATAATGTATTTAACTTTATTTCTCCCTCGAAACTTAATATCCTAAATAAATTATAAATCTCTCCATAAAATAATACTACTTGTGAGATCATATAATTTATAACTCATGGATCATTCAAAATAACCTAAGTAGTCGTTCACTTTTAAAGTTTCATTTTTTCACATGTGTCCTAACTTATACAAAATAATCAATATTCTCTACTTTATTGTTGTTTCTATTTAGTAGGACCCTTAGCAATTATATGTTAATATATTTTTTCGTCCTTATTCTTAGAGACACTAATTAAATAACCACTAATCGAATTAATACTTTTACACTTATAATGCTTCAATTTTTCTTCCTCTTTAACATAATGAGAAATAAATTCATTTAAAGTCTATTTCTCCTTTAAAAATTGAAACTAATTTTGAATTAATTAAACTGTATAGGAAGTGATAACAAAATCATAAGAATAAACAATTGTTAGAAAATTTAATCTTATTTGTCTTAAGTTTTGGAGCAATATAATATACTCCATCAAATTTCCTTAATCCTTATACTTCATAGACATCAAGTAAATTAAAAGTGATGTCATATTAATCTTAAATTATTTTTAATAAAATATTTTCAATTTTACCAAAGAAACCCTTAGTCTAAATAATTTCTTTAGAGTTGTGCTTTTAAAAATTTTAGAATATTATAATTTATGATCATTAGACTCATGTAATTTGAACGAACTCATATCTCAAAATCTCATTTATAGATGTTAACCGCCGTGAAAGGTACAAGTTGTTCTTCCCTTAACGCAAGGTATATGTTCATTCAACCAAAACTATGTGTATCTTTTCTATTCCTTGAAATTAGTTTCACTAAACATGAGTGTAAAATTTATTTAATAGATATTATGACAACAAAGATAAATTATCTAAATATAGAACGAAAATAAGTAAATAAACAAGCTCACATAAATATTCATAAGTAAACAATAAATTCAAAATAATGGTGAGTTCCGCTCAAGATACCAAGTATAACATTAATATCAAGTCTTTTGACAGTAATATTAACTATAAGCAGTAGTCTTATTGTAGCAATAAAAAATTGACAATAAACTAGTCGAACAATAGATTAATTTTTGGACTAACAGATTGTTCACATAAAATACCTTTAATTTTCACACATTTAGTCATAGTTTTTGTAATTAGGCCAAATATTAACCTTTCAGGCCTATTAATAAACAAATGAACTACAAAATCTCGTAATTATTTTAATATTTTAAATAAATTAATCTACACAAAAGAGGTTACTTTGGTGACACTATATTTCAATTAATCTATTAAAATATTAGATATCTGAAGTTAAAATATGAATTTGATTGTTTCAAATATTTTTCTTAATTTTATCTTTTACTCAAATTAAAAGATAACCAAAATAATTATAAATTTGAATAAAGTAATCTCATCACAAGATATCGGATACTTCGTTAATATTTTATCTTTGGACAAAACATTAATTTGTAAGTGATATCTTGATATAGTAATCAAACATTGATAATAAAAATTAATCAAACATTGATAATAAAAACATGTCAAACGAAAATCTTACTTTGGGACAATTTATTGCTCATATATAAAATTGAATAATTTCACATGTTTATTATCATAGTTGCACATGTAAAATTACTAATTATTAACCTTCCTTTGGATGATTAATGTTAACATAAACTGAATTACATGCACAAAAACTTCTAGTTAACATAAAATAATTTTTACAGTAGAGGTCACCTTGGTGACTTAATACTTCAGTGTAACCCCTAGACCCGACACTAAAGAAATAAGTCGAATCTAAGAAATTAAAATTTAAAAACTTTACCGAAAACTAATTTTAAATTTTATACTTTAATTTAAAATAAAATTTATTAATTAATAAATACCTTATAATAAATAAAATACTTAAATATTATAATAATTTTTTTAAATACATTAAAGTTTCTAAAATAATAATAATTTGAATAACTAAAAATAGATTTGTATTGTATAGTAAAATAACCAGATAAAACCTAAGATCCTCTAAGAATTACATCGTCTAAAGTCTAAATTTATCTGTAAGAGAAAACTAAGGGAAGTAAAATAAAGAACTTAATGTGTCTCTAAGGTGTAAAAAAAACAAAGCATAGTTTACAAAATTATTTATAAAGAGCATTATTTTAGAAAACAATATAAAATATGATATATGAATGATGTCATATGCACAACATAAATCCCAATTACATCATCACTAGTTCGAATAGAAGAGTTTTCCAAAATCCTCACCTACGTCACCAATCCGAGTGGTCTTAAGGTTTTCATAAACGAAAAGCTGTCACAACTTCCTCCGTACACAATCCACCACAAGCACACAATATAATGTAACATGATTTGAAAATTCGAAAACAAGCACAATCCAATCCGAAATCACAATTTATCTAAAATATCAATTTATCCAAAAAAATATAAATTCACAAGATGTAAAACTCATAATTACTCGCAAAAGTACGAGATCTCAAATATGAAAATTTTAATGTATTTCTTAAATCACAATGACATACATGAACGGTAATATAAGTCCACAATCAGAGTCACAATACAAAAATTAGATATGTCAACAAAACATGAGTATTTTCTAGAGAAAAAAAAATATTAAGCATGTCATAAAAAAATATATTTTTTATTCAAAAAAACACATATAACATCAACAAGAGAATACACCTTAGTCTAAACAACTCAAATTACTGAATAATATGATTCTGAAATCGAACACAAAAAACGAATAAAAGCATAGACTTTAGAGAATCTTGATAGAGAAAATAATTTAAGATTTTCTCTTAGATCACAATATATATATATAGAAATAACTAATTATAGCTTGAATTAAAGTTCTATTAGATCACAATATATACTATAATAAATATTGTAAAATTTTAAATGGATTTTCTTTCTTCATCCGAGACTTTATATAATATATATTATAATAATAAATAAATAATTTTGATAAAACAATAATTAAAATAAATAATATTTTTTTAAAAATAATCGATTCAAGTAAAAATTGAAATTTAATTTAAAAACAAATTAGATTATCTAAAAGTTTGTCAAACTTTAAATCTATATTATAATAATAAATAATATAATAACTTTATTTAGATAAAAAGTAAATCACGTCCTGAACATCGAAATTAGAAAAAAAAGTTTAAATTACATATTTAGCCTTTGATCTCTTTAGGATTTTTAAAATATCACTTTAACTTTTAAATTTTAAAATCACACTTTAAACTATTAAAATTTTATAATATTATCCCAAAATTTCTCTATTGAGTTTTGAAAATCAATTTAAAACCTCAAAAAAAATTAGGGTTTACAAAATTGAGAATCTAAAAATTAGAGTTTTTAATTAAGAATTTCTAAATTATGGTTTTAAAATTAAAAATAATTTTTAGGTGTTACATTCAATTGATTTAACTTAAAATATATAATATAAATATACCAATATTCAAACTTAATATTTATAAAAATCAAAACTGAAATTTCAGATAACAATTGAGTTTTCGAAATAACTCAAAATAAGATTGTCTAAATAGGGCTATTACAATTTAAAGAGTTAAAATCTTTGATTGTTCTTAAAAATTTCCTTCAATACGTGTTTATCAAAACTAAATTTGAATTTAAAGCATTCAAACTTTAAGTAAAAACAAAAATAGAAGTATCATACAAATGAAAAATTTATACAATGATCACTTAAAATTTTAATATAACCATAATAGTCTAATAATCGAAAAAAAGAAATTTTGATCAAACCAAATTAAATATATATCAATAACAAATATATATTCTATATATATAATAATATGTGATCAAAACTAAATACTGAATATATTAACCAATTAATTACGTAAAGTAGTAATAGTATACTTTAAAAGTAGCATGCCAAAAGATCATTCAATTAAACCGAATATAGAGTTTTAAGATTTAACCTGGTTATAAAATTTATGAATCATAGTAAATTTACTATGAAAAAACCCAAATTAACTTTATTTTTCTTTATTATTGACGATCAAAACTATTTTTTTATTAAACGAATATAAATTCCATAAAATTAATGATTTGCTTTTCAAAACAAAAACTAAATACAAAAATTTATCGATTCAAACTCAAATAAATTACTATTATTTCTTTATTACTCACTCTTTATTTTCAATAATATTGATCACGTAAATATCATAAGAGAATTGTCATAACGTGAACCAAAAATATAAAATTATGTACAAATTACCTCAAAGCTGTAAGTTCTTTTTTTTAATTTTTTTTATATTCTTTATCTTTTTTCAGTGGGCAACAATTGACAAAGAATTCAAAAATTACCATAATTAAAATATAAATTGAACAAAGAACTAATTTATTTAACTTATATTATTATCAAGTTTGAATTCTCATAAAAGAAAATAAGAAAATTTAACACAAATTCTTAATTAAATCCAGAGATCAAAGATATCAAAATTATAATAAATGTAATCGAAAATTTAAGAATTTTTTTATTAAACCCTAAACTCCACTCAAAATCAAATCCATAAAATCATATGAACGAATCAACCAAAACAATAGGAAATAAATTCGTTCTTAATGATTCCACATGAGAGGCACTAATTCCACCTTTTAGAATTAAAATATAATCAATTCGAATATAAACCCAAAACCTAACGAGTATGAAAACTAACCCAGGATCAATAACGCTAAATATCAAGAATAATAAACTAAACAAACTAATGTAGCGACCTTTTTAAGTCTGAAAATGAAAAACGGAAACTTATTTACAAAGGTGTGGGGTAAAATGACTTTAATGCTACGATTTGATCTCTTTTGAAAATATCAGTTTTAATAAAATATTTATTCTTTAAGAAAAATGATAAAATTGGAGTCGCCACAT
Source organism: Abelmoschus esculentus (assembly GCA_035048815.1). Lineage (NCBI taxonomy): Eukaryota > Viridiplantae > Streptophyta > Magnoliopsida > Malvales > Malvaceae > Abelmoschus > Abelmoschus esculentus. Next base: position 8,568,214 of record JAUCBN010000002.1, on the reverse strand, counting down.
GTTACTTAGGTAGACCATACACTGTAAAAAAAACCCAGAGATTCGTTTCGAAAAGGGTTCGGGAGTTGGTTACGCGTGGGGAAGGATTAGCACCCCCAACGTGCCCGAAAATCGGTACCAAAAATATTTTCCTTTAAAACTCATTTTTGAACTTTAACTTAACTTTAAATCGATTTCTAAATTCAAAATTGACCTTAATTAAATGGACTTAATTTAATTAGTGAATTCAAATTAATAAGACATTTAATTAATAAGGTTGACGATACACCGGACTAAAGACTAAATCGACGTCAAATAATATTGACTGTCGCTTTACTTTAGGGTTCGAATTTCATACATCACCTTTATGCATGATGCAAACATTTAAAGCAATGATGTCATGGCCTTGTCAATTTTATTTTAAATTTCTAAGAGATGATAAAAATTAACTCAAATATTCGGTCAACGTCTGATAATTCAGACTGTTACGACACGAATATCAAAATTAATAAATACCTCTCTATACTAAAATGATTAATAAATTTATCAAGCTACGCATAATAAAACATGTTATGAATAATATGATATTAACCTGAACGATATGGCAAACAAATGTCATAGGAAAGGTTGTGCAAATGAACTATACTTGTGCAGAGAAAGTGAGATAAAAAAACAGGACACGAGAAATGACATATCATAAAGGGACATATAAAATATGCTAAAAAATTAAAGTAATAAAATGATAATAAAGATAAAAAGAAGCAATAAAATGCATATAAGGTATATTTACAACAACCCAAAATAACAATGCATGAGTGTTATGCATGGCGTGCAATATTTATCAATTAACAAGAGTATTTGGGGTAGCCACACTAGCAAAATTGATATCCAATAAACCAACCGTGCAATACGACTAATATGAGGAATCAAACGCGAATACACATAAACAAGTATATAACATGTATTAAAATATGTAATGCACAAATAATGACCAAATATTAATAATAAAAAGTATGGGAACATTAACAAAGCATATGAGGAATATTTTCATATATACATAAATATACTGCCAAATATATTTTATTACATTAGTATAAACTACAACATATTTTAGAATATAAGAAAATTTATATAACATAATTACTGGCGTATGGTCAAAGATTTAAACACACATATATTCATGTGATAAAAACATTTAATACATATATATATATCATAATATCATAAACATTACATAAATAATACTCATAACATAAATATTTATGGTAACTAACATATGAATGGAGGCATATATATATATATATATATAAAAGAAAATATACCAAACAATAGACTATATAATGTATAAATAATATGTGCAACTGATAGTTAAGCATATAATAAATATATAACTATATAATATACATAATAAAAGGAAAGAAAAAAATAATAGTAGAAGAAACGGCATGGAATATGGAAAAGATAAAAGATGGAAATTAATGCTATTAAAGTGGTGAAATAAAGTATAATAAAAAAGAATTAAAACATAAAAAGGATTTAGTTTTGTTTGAAAATTGTTCATCTTTTCCAATTTTTTTCTCACTCTTGTTTTTCTCTGATCAAACACCAAGCTAGAGGCACGACATGGAGAGATTACCAAGCTCGACCGGTCAACATATGTCGTTCGTCGGCGACTCGGCTTCACGGTAAGGACTTCTACACCTTCAACAAACGATAAAGATTCAAAACCCCTTTCTTTTTGTTTTGAAATTAAAACAAGAAAGATTTTTTTGCCTCCACAAGAGGGCTTTCTGATTTCTTATTTCTGAGAAGACTTTTTATTACAACCAAGAGTTTCATCCCTCTCTTTCTGTCTATTCTCCAACGAGGTTCCTCTCTAATCTTTTCTACTAAAACCGAACCCCTTTTTGTTTCTAGAATTTCCAGAATATATAGAAGTCCTAATTTTTTATTTGATTACAATGGAAATCATCGCCTATCCCTTATTTTCTGGGATATGACCATCCCTAAATCTAATATCTTCTGCCTGGATTTCATGGGATATGAATCTGATATTTTTCTTTGTTTATTTCTATTGTTTATCTTGTTTCTGAGGGAGTTGGTGGCTGGTGATGATAACCATACGACAGTAGCAAAATTCCGGCAATGATGCCACGTAGATCGGAGACTCGAAAGGACGGTTGGAGAATATGAAACGTCTCGCGCGTGGAGTCACGTGCAGAACTGAAGAGTCTCTCATCTTTAATCATGATCGTTGATCTTGATTTAATCTAATGGTCCCAATTTGGGCTGCTATATAAAAAAAGAGAGAGATCAGATTATAATCTTAGGGTTTTTAATTAATTAGATCTGGGATGGATATATTGGGCCGTTTACATATATGGTAGCGTACACATACCTATTAATTCTATGACACGAAATATATGTATACATAATTAATTTAATGACAAATGTAAACTATCAATGACATACACATTTGTTTATCAAGCAAACAATATATGCACACCTACAAGTAATTACGATATATTATGCACATATATATTACATACTAGTTAAATCTCATATTAATGAAAAAAATACATCAGTAAGGTCCATATGCTCAGAAAGCCCATTAATATAAAACAAAGAAAAATTTGGACAAAATTAGTGATTATAGTTGCCCGTCTTTGCTTATACTTGTGAAACAAGAATAAAGCAAAGATCATAAACACTAATTTTTTCCTACTTCTCTGTAAGTGATCTACTCCTCCGAAGCGACAACGAGAAGATTTTGAATTGTTTCCCCGAAACGATAGGAAACACATGGTGGTATTGAGTAGTCTCTCCGAAATGTCAACGGGAGACCAACTAACCTCCAAAAGAAGACTCGTTCCCTGAAGCGGTAGCGAACGATCCAAATGATTTCGCTCTCTTGAAACGGTAAAAGAGCGAAACTTGGCTTTCACTTAAGGTCATAAAGCCAATTTTTCCTTTCTACTATGATCTAAAGGCGTATTCTGTTTTCCGGTGCGGTCTCAAAGCAGATGATGCTCTCCTGTATGGTCTTAGAACATGTTTTCGCTTCCTAGAATGGTCGCAAGCGAACTTGGCTTCCCTGAATGGCCTCAAAGACAATTGTACCTCCCCGTATGGTCTTAAGGCATATTCTGCTTCCTTTAATGGTCTTAAAGCATATGTTGCTCCCCTATATGGTCTTAGAGCATGTTTTTGCTTCTCTGAATGGTCACAAGAAAATTTAGCTTCCCTGAAAGATCTTAAAGACTATTTGTGCCTTCCATGTATGGTCTAAAGGCGTATTCTGCTTACCTAAATGGTCTTAAATCAGCTATTGCTTTCCTGAATGGTCTTAGAGCAAATGTTCGCTTCCCTGAATGGTCGCAAGCAAGCTTGGCTTCCCAGTATGATCTTAAAGCCAATTGTGCCTCCTTGTATGGTCTTAAGGCATATTCTACTTCCCTGAACGGTCTTAAAACAGATGTTTTCGCTTCCCTGAATGGTCACAAGCAAAATTAGCTTCCCTAAATGGTCATAAAGTAAATTTTGCCTCCCTGTATGGTCTTAAGGCATGTTGGATAGAAAAGTAAATCCGTCTGAAATACAAAAGAGCCACCAAGTGGTCTATGAATGATGATTCGTTCCTAGAGCGGTATAAAACGATCGAAAGAATCTTATTCTCCCAAAGCGATACAAGAGTAATTTGGATGATGTTTAGTAAATCCTCCTAGAATGAACAAGGATTATCAATTGGTCTTCAAATGGTGAAGGAGTTGAAATAGCTTTGCTTTCCCGGAGCGGTCGAAAGTGGCTTGATTGAAATACCATGCCTCTCTAAAATGGCAATGGATTTAAATCTCTGAAATGTGTTCTCCGAAGCGGTAAAGAACAGTCAAATGTCTTCTCTGTATCAATCTTGAAATGGTTCATCGTTCCAATGCGACAACGAATAAGTTGAAATAATTCTATTTTCACTAAGCGATTGGAAGCGCTTACACTGAAGATAATATGCCCTCTGAAATGGCGATTATGATTGCCTCTAAATTTAATGAACTCGCTTGTTTACAGGATTTGAAAATCCTAAAGAAGTGTCCCTAAAACAGTAACGGACACGCGGTTGTATCAACTTGACTTTACTTCCTCGAAGTGGTAGAAAGAGATTGTGTTGTAGGTATCATGCCCCTCTCAAATGGCGATGATTTAAACATTTTCTAAATTTAAACAAATCAATTTCTTGCATGGATGTGACAATCTTAAAGTTGTGTTATCCGAAGCGGTATCGAATGGTCGAAAAATCTTACTCTCCCGAAGCGGTACAAGAGTAGATTGGGTGTTGACTAATAAGCCCTACTAGAATGGACAAGGATTATTAACCGATCTTCAAACAATTTCTCGTTCTCCGGAGCGGTATAGAACGGTCGAAAGAATCTTACTCTCTCGGAGCGGTACAAGAGTAGATCGAATGGTGTTAGTATATCCTCACAGAATAGACAAGAACTACCGATTGGTCTTTAAATGGTGACTCATTACCCAGAGTGGAACAGAATGGTCGAAAAATCTTACTCTCCTGAAGAGGTACAAGAGCAGATTAGGTGAAAAGTAAATCCTCCTAAAATGGAAGAGGACTACTAAATGGTCTTCAAATGATGAATGAGTTGAAATAACTTTTCTTTCCCGGAGCGGTTGAAAGCTGATTGACTGAATATATCATTCCCCTCTGAAATGGCGGTAGGTCCAAACATTTTTGAATTTGATGGATCTGAAAATTGTAAAGTTGTGTCCCCTGAAGCGGTAGTGCACACTTGACTTTCTTCTCTATATCAATCTTGGGATAATTCATCGTTCTGAAGCGACAACGATTGATTAATTTTGCTTTTCTAAAGTGGTCGAAAGTGGCCTGACTAAATATACCATGCCCCTCTAAAATGGCGATGTGTCCAAATGTTTCTGAATTCTGTTCCACTGAAGGTACCATGCCTCTCTGAAATAGAAATGGTTTAAATGTCTCTGAATTTAATAGATTTGCTTGTTGAAAGGATCTAGAAATTGAAATAAATGTGTTCCCCGAAGTGGTAACGAACACTCGATTGTCTTCCTTATATCAATGATTCATCATTCCGAAGCGGCAAAGAGTGATTTTTAATAATTTTCTTTTTCAAAATGGTTAAAGGTGTCTTGACTGAAGATACCATGCCCTTCTAAATCGGAAATAGGATTAAAAGTATTTCAATCTAATGGATTTGCTTGTTGAAAGGATATAAAAATCCTGAAGATGTGTTCTCTGTAGCGGTAACGAACACTCGGTTGTGTTTTATGTATCAATTGGGAATGATTATGCTCTTCATATGCCTAAGAGGATATGCTGATATCGTTTCAATTCTTTCCTTGATGAGTTTGAAATTCTTCTTTCAAAATTTCTTTTTGAACTTCCATTTTGATGGTTGCTCTTTTTCATACTTTCCAATGCCTGTGAAAAGGGATGGAAGGCTATGACAAATGTGTTAGCATACTCCTAACCCGAGGGATGTCTAACTATATATGATGCATGAATGATTTTTTTCTTTTGATCTTTGGGCTCTTCCCGTATAGAATCTTTGTCTTAAAATAACTCAAGACTCCCACAAAAGGGTTTTCAATTTTGTCAAAGCTTGGGATTTACGCCAACACGACCACCAATTTTGTTGAAAGCTAAGATCTATGCTAAACGACTACTAATCCCATTGAAAATCTTGGGACTCGCACTGAAAAGGTTGTCGATCTTGCTAAAACCTGGGATTTACGCCTACATAGCCACCAATTCTCGCTCTTCAAACTTCAGGATGCCGAAAAGGCTGACAAGACTCTATGATCTCGAGACTCATACTAGAAAGGCTACCAAAATTGTCTAAATTTGGGATTTATGCCTACACGGCCACCAATTCTTACTCTTCAAATATGAGGAGCTACGCTGAAAGGGTCATTATCATGATAAAAAACTAGGGACTCATGCCAAAGATGCAACCGATATTGTTCAAATTTGGGATTTACGTCAATAAGACTATCAATCACTATTGTTGTCATTGAGAATCTTAGGACTCATGCCAAAAATGGTGTCGATCTTGGTTCAAAAATGAGGCTTACTCTAGAATGGTCATAGTTCTTCTCTTGGTTCGGGACTCATGCCTAAAAGGCTGCCAAAATGCTCTAAAATCGGGACTCAATCAACAAGTTGCAATAGTTTTTTGAATTCGACACTCATGCCACAAGGTTGTCAAAAATCTTTCAACTTGGGAATTACGTAACAAGGTTGCCAAAGGTTTCTATGAATTTGGGACTCACGCAACAAGGCTGCTTAAACTCCCTAAACTCAAGATTCACGCAACAAAGCTGCCAAAAATATCTTAATTCAGGACTCACACCAAAAAAGCTTCCATCATACTCAAAAATTCAGGACTCGAGCCAAAAAGGCTGCAAAAATACTCTTAAACTCTGGACTCATGCCACAAGGCTGTCAAGGTGCTCTAAATTCGGGACTCACCATGCCCCATCCTTTCTTCATTTGGGTATTAGTTAGACGCTTCGAAGATTGTTAAGTCTAAAAATTATCTAGAACTCAGTGTGACTAGAATGCCTCCATTTTCTGAACTGAACTTTAAATGCATCTCCCTACCTCGATGTCGGGATAAAATGTTGACTCTCGGTCCACCATAAGAAGTGTTTATATGTATCAAAGGGGTAAAAAAGACTCAGACCCCTGAACCTTTCAAAGTGTTGAGGCAAGGCTTGCTTCATTCCCCTAAATCATTCAACACGTGCATTCTTGTTGTAGACCTCAATGGGTCATTCTCTTGGTCAACTATCTATATCCTCGCACCTCAAGTTTCGTTTTTGATACAATGCATAAAACCTTTGTCGTTTGAAAATGTGCACTTGATGATCGTCATTCCAACGAATATTGGCATTAAGATTAACATACAAGACCTTAAAATAAGAGAAATAAAAAAAGAATAGAAACTATGGATATCACGTGCAAGAGCTTCTTAAATTCAATCTTCGGTGCTCATCCGAAACATATTTGAATTGTTGTGGCAATTCGAGGTCACGAAATCCTTCTTGATGACTCGGTTAATCCTCATGATTATCGCATTACTACAGAAGACTACTCCTTCTCAATTCTCATTTATGCCCCACTAACATTTATTTAATTATGTAGTTATGATGTGCTATTATAATTCTTTTCTCTTTTATTTTATTTTTCAACTCATCACAGTCCTTTGTCTTGAGGATACTGATGGAGCAAACAACATAATCATGATTTGAAATTGTTATCGATTTTATATCCCAACATGCCTATTACCAGGCTTTTTTTTTATGCCAATTACTAGGCTTTTAAAATTGGATTTTTTATGATAATTCTACTTGGTTAAAATTAGGAGCTTTTCTTATCATTGAATATCACTGAAGGAGTAGTAGTCTTGCTTTGCCGACCGAAGTCTGTCAAAGGGAATCATGCCCTTAACGCTATCACAATATTCACTTGGTCTAAATCGATATCACATCTTGCAATTGATATCCAATGATCCACAAGGGTAAGAAGAAATATATACATATATATAAAGGTCATTGCATATTAAGTAGAATGCATTTTCTACTGGAATGAAAGTCATCAAACACAACATATATCCTTTTAACAAAAGATTTCTACTACACTCGGGCCAAGGCTAGCAATTTTTTTTTTCATGCATTACATCAAGATGAAACTCTAAATGCAAAGATGTCCTATTTATAGTTGTTGCGTGTAAAAAGTGCGCAATTAGTGCAAGTGTACACGTCGCAAGTAATAAAGTGATAAGTATTATCGAATATCGTCTCCACAGGGATTGGTCTACTTAATATGCCTTCTTTTGTCTTCTTGCTCTATAAAAGAAATAAAATAAAAACACAGATAATTTGGGTTGGAGTAAACTAAATAACTTGAATAATAAAACAAACTAAATAATGAGAAAATAATCAGAATAAGAAGGTGGCCAGGATCCAGTTGAGTTGTATTGTGGATTCAATTGACTTGTCTCTGTCCAATGCAATCACACAACACTACCTCGGCAGCACTATAGTTTTACTGCCTCGAAAGTGATGATGTTCGTCCGCCGCGGCAATCCCTTGCTTTTGGGTAGACTTTATCAAGATTCGGCAAAGTTTCCTTTGATGACTCCGCTTATCCCTAAGTTGAAGTACTGTTGATGACTAATCCTTGATGATACCTCCCGGCGTGAATCAATTATAATCACCAACCAAGCTCACACTTCTTTTAGCCACTGAAACTCTAACCTATCCCTAGACTGAGTTAGTATTTTTCGAATAGAAAAATACCGTACTTATTCCTTTCGTGAATCTAACTCTCCCGATATTAGATAAATATGTCTCTCACAAACTTCTCTCCCGAGCTTGAATTCAAGAACAATGAATGACAAAGAATAAGCAAATCTTGATATTTTATTGCATTGAAACAAGAAAACATAGTTTAATCTCTTCTCACAAATACTCTACAACTTTCACCTAAGCCTAAAAGAAATTGGAACATAACGAGAAACAAAAAAAACTCTAAATTCTAAGATGAACTCTCTAATTCGGCTCTCTAGTATATGATGTGTGTCATTCTCCTTGGGCGGCTATGGTTTATATAGGCTTGGCCTAGGGCAAACCTTTCCTAAGTAGGAATACAACTTGGAGTAAAACACAAGTGAAGTACATAAATAAAATATTTGTTTTATTTCCAAGTTTATTACCACAAGGATTCTTTTCCCGCGCGGCCTTTGACTTTGACCTTCCATGCGCTTCCCAGCTCCGATCCTTGTGTCGCTTGTCCAGAAATGTCCACCTCATTTTTCTCTTCAGATCGCCTACCATATCAGTACTTGTTCACCAGGTACTGCCGCAGCCTCAGGTACTGCCGCAGCCTCAGGTACTGCCTCGGCATCAATCTCTGCGGCGGCATCTGATCTTCCTACAAATGCACAAAGATGTCGTAAAGCTTGCATTTTCTATAAATATCATCTTTATAAGTCGCAAAAGCAAAATATCTAAATATCTCACATTAAGTACATGCTTTAGTCCAAGTAGGTGTAGATTAAGTGATTATTGTCCATGAAAGGTGTAAAAAGTGATAGTGAATTAAGCACTTATCACCCCCCAAACTCGAACTATTGCTTGTCCTCAAGCAACGCAAACCATCAAATTGCCAAACGTTATTCTATTTTGGTCTTACGTTTTCATCTATTCTCCCCACCATAACTATGCCTATTCTTAAACCTTAACCTTTCGGTTACCCAAGGACTTACTCGGAATCAAGCTATAAGATTTTGTGAGTATGTGCGTTTTTGTGGACAAGTTTGATTAAAGGCTTTCTTAGACAAACTCTAAGTTCAAGACAAGTAGACTTGGAATTAACGTTCTCTTCTTAAAACACCAATTACTTGAGCCAATTTCGGGCACCTCAAGGATTGTGTTTTCTCATCAAGATTTCCTTCTTTCTCTTTTTTATATTTTTTATCATACTAGAGCCAATTTCGGGCACCTCTAGCATGAAGAAGAGTGATTCCTAGAGTCGGTGATAGGCACCTCTAGTCAACATTTCCAAAAATCTAAGTCTTTATCACTTAAGTTCATTAAAAGAATTCCTATAATCCAAGAAGTCCCAAAAGTGTTTTTATGATCAATCTTATAGCATGCTTCTAAGTTTTCTTCATTAAGTATCCTAAAGTTAAGCCTTCTAAACAGGACCTAACCATGGTAAGGATAAAGATTTCTATAGCCTCAAAAGAATAAACTAAGGCAATACTGATGTAGAACAGTGCAAAAGTATGGGCAATATTTCAAGTACGGTGGTGGACATACAAAGAAATTTTCAAAAACAACTTAAATACTTCCTTTCATAGCAAGGCCTCGGCAGTGAATTGCCTCGGCAGTGAATCTACACCCCCAAACTCGAACCAAGCATTGTCCTCAATGCTTATGATCATGTCACACAGCAGGAAACAAAATATGAAAATGAACAAGTAAAGATATAAAATCAGCATAAAGATTTAGAAATTAAATAGACTCCGAAGAACTGCTAGTGACTATCAATTTTCGAGGCCATGCTGCTATGAATGGCTTCACCTTGATTCTTGTCCTAAAATAAACAATAAGAAAAGATTAAAATAATAAAAGTCTGAACTAAAACTAATCCTAAAGTGCAAGAAAATAAAGATAAGATAAAAGAATTAATTCACGATAGGAATGCATGTAAGTGCATCTCATAAAGTGATGGTCTCTATAGTTCTCATCTTGTGTTGGCCAGAATAGTGCTTCAATCGTTGGCCATTCACTTTGAATTCATGCCCATCCCTTTTTGATTTGATCATTACTGCACCATGTGGATACACCTGAACAACTTCAAATGGGCCTGACCATCTTGACTTGAGCTTGCCTGGAAATAGTTTGAGCCTGGAATTGAAAAAAAGTACTTGCTGCCCTAGCAGAAATTGCCTCGGTAGTAACTTACGGTCATGCCATATTTGTCTTTTCTTTGTAGATCTTGGCATTTTCATAGGTTGTTGCTCTGAATTCTTCTATCTCATTGAGGTCTAGCAATATTTTCTGCCCAGCCTTCTCCCATTCCATGTTCAAATTTTTCACTGCCCAATAAGCTTTGTGCTCAATTTCCACAAGCAAATGACATGCTTTTCCAAATACAAGCCTGTATGGAGATGTTCCCAATGGGGTCTTGTAGGCTGTCTTATATGCCCACAGGGCATCGTCGAGATAATGAGACCAATCCTTTCTAGATTGGTTTACCATTTTTTCGAGGATTTGTTTTAATTCCCTGTTTGATATTTCAGCTTGCCCATTTGTCTGTGGGTGGTAGGCTGTGGCAATTTTGTGTGTGACACCTAGTTTCTTCTAGGCCGTGGCAATAAGTCTGTTGTCGAAGTGTTTACCTTCATCACTAATGATTGCTCTAGGAACTCCAAAATCTGGTGAAGATGTTTTTCTTGAGGAATTTCTACACAGTCTTGGAATCATTGTGTGGTGTAACAATTGCTTCGACCCATTTTGATACATAATCCACCGCTACTAGGATGGAGAGGTTGCCTTGAGATGATGGGAATGGTCCCATGAAATTTATGCCCCAAACATCAAATAATTCTACTTCCAATATGTGTTGCAATGGTATCTCATTACGCCTAGAGATATTACCCGTTCGTTGGCATCGATCACAGTTCTTATAATAAAGTTGGGCATCTTTGAAGAGTGTGGGCCAATAAAGGCCTGATTGAAGCACTTTGGCTGTCATTCTATTTCCTACAAAATGACCACCATAAGGTGAATCATGGCATTGCTAGAGCACTTCTTTTTGTTCATCTTCTGGAACACATCTTCTTATAATCTGATATGCACATTGCTTAAACAAAAGAGGGTCGTCCCAGAAATAATGCTTTGCATTATGCTGAAACCTCTTTTTTTTTCATTATGGTTAAGGTTATAAGGCAAAACACCACTAGCTAAATAATTTACAAGATCAACATACTAGGGAGTGGCTGTGACTGCGGCAAGGTCTTCTATCAATGTTGCCGAAATATACTCACTTACTGCTATGGTAGCATAGTTGTATATTGCTGCGCTTGCTGCCTCGGCAGTGTCTTCTGCTACTGTTGAGATTTGCAGGATGTGCTCATCTGGGAATATGTCTTGTATTTCTTCTAGTGGGTTCTTATTCTCCCCAGTTTCCAGCCTGGAAAGATGATCGGCTACCTAGTTTTCAGTACCTCTTCTATCCTTGATTTCGACGTCAAATTCTTGCAAAAGAAGGATCCATCTAATCAGTCTGGGCTTGGCATCCTTCTTTGAGAATAGGTACTTGATTGTCGAATGGTCAGTGTGGACAATCACTTTTGTTCCGATGAGGTATGATCGGAACTTTTCAAAGGCAAAGACTACTGCTAGTAATTCCTTCTCTTTGGTGGTATAATTGATCTGGGCATCATTGAGGGTTTTACTAGCATAGTAAATGACATGGAACAGGTTGTTCTTTCTCTGCCCAAGTGTTGCCCCGACAGCATGATCACTTGCGTCACACATTAATTCAAATGGTAGGGACCAATCTGGTGGGACTAAAATTGGTGCAGTGATCAGCTTCTCTTTAAGGGCCTCGAATGCTTCAGTGCATTCCTTGTTAAATTCAAATTTTTTGTCTTGTTGAAGCAAATTACAAAGAGGTTTAGAGATTTTAGAAAAACTAGAAATAAACCTCTTGTAAAAACCTACATGAACCAAGAAGCTTCGGAATCCTTTAATTAAAATTGGTGGAGGCAAATTCTTGATCATGTCTATCTTGGCCTTATCAACTTCGATTCCCTGTGATGATATTTTATGGTCCAATACTATGCCTTCATTCACCATAAAATGACATTTTTCCCAATTGAGGACTAAACTGGATTCCTCACATCTTTGCAGCACCTTTTCTAAATTGCCGAGGTAATGGGTGAAGCTGTCTCTAAAGACTGAAAAAATCATCCATGAATATCTCCAGGAATTCCTCTATCATGTCAGAAAAAATGCCATCATGCATCTTTGAAAAGTTATCGGGGCATTGTAGAGGCCGAACGACATTCTTCTAAATGCATATATCCTATATGGGTAGGTGAAGGTGGTTTTTGCCTGGTCTTCTGGATCTATGGCAATCTGATTATAGCCTGAGTAACCATCAAGAAAACAGTAAAAAGGCTTACCAGCAAGTCTATCAAGCATTTCATCAATAAAGGGCAATGAGAAGTGATCCTTCTTTGTTGCCTTATTTAACTTGCGGTAATCCATACAAACCCTCCAACCAGTCACAGTCCTGGTTGGGATCAGCTCATTGTTCTTGTTGGTTCTGACAGTCATACCACCTTTCTTGGGTACACATTGTATCGGGCTTACCCATGCACTGTCAGAGATAGTGTAGATAATTCCTGCATCAAGCCATTTAATTATTTCCTTACGTACTACCACCTTCATGGCATGGTTAAGTCTCCTTTGGGCCTCAACAGTGGGCTTATGATTTTCCTCTAAAAGGATTTTGTGCATGCAAACTACTGGGCTTATTCCCTTCAAGTCATCAATTGACCACCCAATTGCCTTCTTGTGTTGCCGCAACATCTCTATCAAGCTTTGTTCCTGTTTTGGCTGCAACTCAAAAGAAATAATTACGAGCATTGTGTGGTTGATTCCCAAATATGCATACTTTAATTTTTTAGGTAGGGGTTTTAATTCCATAAACAATGGTTCCTTATTGACAGATTTTTCGTCCTTGCCTGGGTAATCTAAGGGTTCGAAGTACTTACCTGGGAGGTGTGCTGTCCAGTTAGCTTCCTCAACATCTGGTGTTTCGACACTGTCCAAAACTCTACTATAGCCATCATCAACTCTACTGCCAAGGTAGATTTGTAGTTTATTGTCAAGATTGCTGCCGAGGCAGTGATTGCTGAGACAAGGTATTACGCTATTTGTATCTGTATTGTAAAACATCTGACATTCTTCTGGATCATCATGTCTTTTCAGGATTTGGAAAACATTGAGTTTGAGTTGCTGGTCGTTAACCCTCATTGTCAATTCTCCTTTTTCCACATCTATAAGAGTGCGTCCAGTGGCTAGAAAAGGTCGGCCCAAGATGATCGGTGCATTGTCATCTGCTTCACAATCAAGAACAAGAAAGTCAGCTGGAAAAATAAATTTATCCACCCTTACCAATATGTCCTCGATCTTTCCTTCAGGTTGCACATATGATCTATTCGCCAATTGGAGCATCACGGTTGTAGGTTTTGCCCTTCCTATTCCAAGCTTTTGGAAGACAGATTTTGGCATCAAATTTATACTTGCTCCAAGGTCACATAAGGCCTTTCCTTCATAGTGGTTTCCTATTGCACAAGGTATAGTAAAACATCCAGGATCCTTCAATTTAGGAGGCATGCGATTATGAAGCATTGCCATGCATCCTTCAGTTGCAGCCACTGTTTCAAACTCACCAAACGTTTTTCTTTTAGACACAATGTCTTTTAAGAATTTAGCATAATTCAGAATTTGTTCTATTGCCTCAATAAATGGCAACTTAATGTGGACTTGCTTCAAGATGTCTAAGAATTTTTTAAATTGATAGTCTTGTTTATGCCTTTTCAACCTTTGTGGGAATGGTGGCGGTGGTCGCATCTCCTCTATTGTCTCATTGGTCTGGAATTTAATACCTGACACCAATGGTTTTCCTGCTGTCTCGGCCACTTGTCTAGGGACTGCCGATTTTTCTGCCGAGGCAGTGCTTTTTTCTGGGATTGCTGTGGTATGATCACTTAGTTCAGCGTCCAAGTCCTCTTTATCTGTTTCTTCTTGTTCCACTAGTGGGACTTTGTCTGCTGAGTTTCCTAACATCTCCTTAAGTTGTAGGCCACTCCTAGTAGTAATTGCCTTACATTGCTCATGACCCATTCCCTTAGCAACTTCAGTATTGCTGGGTAATCCTCCTTGTGGTCTAGTGTTCAGATTCTGAGCAAAATGCCCAACCCGAGTTTCCAATAATTTAATTGCTGCCTCTTGATTTTGCAACCTCATCTTAGTTCGGTTTATGAATGCATCAGTTCTTTTAATGAAGTTACTATTCTCTGCCATGTAAGATTCTGTTTTCATCATAAAGGCCTTAAGAGAATTTTTCAGTGAACTTGAGGGCTACTGCTGATGCATATGCTGCTGCGGCAATGATTACTGTACCTGCTGCGGCGGCAGATGTTGCATTTGCATTGTTTGCTGGAAACCTGGGGGTTGAGTAGTTGGATTCAGAGCATTGTTGGGATTACTCCATGAGAAGTTAGGATGCCTTTTGCATGATGTGTTGTATGTGTTGGACATCATGTTGTTCCGATTGTAGTTTCCAACATAAAGGCTAGATTCCTGATTCTGCATACATTCAGAAGAGCTATGGTTACCTCCACATAAATTACAGAAAGAATCTATTGCCTTAACCTCATGGGTATTATGCTGCATTTGCATGTTCTGAACCATCTTAGTAAGAGAGGCCAATTGTGCTGCCACTGAATTGGATGTTTCCAACTTACTCACTGTAGCTTGGCGTCTTACTCCTCCTCGCCTAGATGTAGGGAATTGAAAGTCATTCTTTGCGAGTTTGTTCAAAATCTCTATAGCTTCCTCCGGAGCTTTGTCAAGGAGTGTTCCATTGGCAGAGGCATCTAACATCATCCTTGTTGGGGCATTGGTAGCATTGTAAAACATGGTCACTTGTGTCCACAATGGAAATCCTTGTAAAGGACACTTGTGCAGTAGCTCCCTATAGCGCTCCCATGCCTCATACATTGGTTCATCATCTGCCTGCCGAAAAGAGGTAATTTCATTACATATACGATCATATAGATTAGTAGGATTGAAACGTGTAATGAAATCACGGCATAATTCACTCCAAGATCCTATAGATACTGTTGGGATGCTATTTAACCAGGTTTTTGCCCTATCCCTCAATGAATAGGGAAATAATTTCAGTCTCAAAACATCTTCATGGACTCCTTGGATTTTGAATGAATTACAGATCTCCATGAATGACTTGAGATGTTTCCTGGCATCTTCTGTCAAACACCCACCAAACTGTCCAATAGTATTGAGCATATTGAACATGAAAGGTTTTAGTTCAAAGTGGGCTACTTCGGTTTCTGGTGTGAAAACTCCAGGATTTAACCCATTCAAGTCCTCTTCCAAGAAAGCTCTGACAGTGAGCTGCCGCGACAGTGGAGGCGGCGGAAGGCCTCCATTGCCGGCAAGTAAATTCTGTTCAATTGGATTATCTGCCATAACTTCACGGATTTGTCTTCTCAACCTTTGACGCGTGCGTTCAATCATTGGATCTAGCACGTACAAAGGGTTGCTTGGGTTTGCCCTGATCATACACCAATAAAAACCGAAGTAAAATAAAAATAAAAATAAAAATATCTGAAAGCAAGAAAATAAAGAAAACAAAATTTAGTTGTCAATCCCCGACAACGGCCCCAAAAACTTGTTGCGTGTAAAAAGTGCACAATTAGTGCAAGTGTACACGTCGCAAGTAATAAAGTGATAAGTATTATCGAATATCGTCTCCATAGGGATTGGTCTACTTAATATGCCTTCTTTTGTCTTCTTGCTCTATAAAAGAAATAAAATAAAAACATAGATAATTTGGGTTGGAGTAAACTAAATAACTTGAATAATAAAACAAACTAAATAATGAGAAAATAATTAGAATAAGAAGGTGGCCAGGATCCAGTTGTGTTGTATTGTAGATTCAATTGACTTTTCTCTGTCCAATGCAATCACACAACACTGCCTCGGTAGGACTGCAGTTTTACTACCTCGACAATGATAATGTTCGTCCGCCGCGCAATCCCTTGCTCTTGGGTAGACATTACCAAGATTCGGCAAAGTGTCCTTTGATGACTCTGCTTATCCCTAAGTCGAAGTGTTGTTGATGACTAATCCTTAATGATACCTCCCGGCGTGAATCAATTATAACCACCAACCAATCCCACACTTCTTTTAGCCGCTGAAACTCTAACCTATCCCTAGTCTGAGTTAGTATTTTTCGAATAGAAAAATGCCGTACTTATTCCTTTCGTGAATTTAACTCTCCCGATATTAGATAAATATGTCTCTCACAAACTTTGCTCCCGAGCTTGAATATAAGAACAATGAATGGCAAAGAATAAACAAATCTTGATATTTTATTGCATTGAAACAAGAAAACAAAGTTCAATCTCTGCTCACAAATACACTACAACTTTCACCTAAGCCTAAAAGAAATTAGAACATAACGAGAAACAAAGAAAACTCTAAATTCTAAGATGAACTCTCTAATTCGGCTATCTAGTATACTATGTGTGTCCTTCTCCTTGGGCGGCTATGGTTTATATAGGCTTGGCCTAGGGCAAACCTTTCCTAAGTAGGAATATAACTTGGAGTAAAACACAAGTCAAGTACATAAATAAAATATTTGTTTTATTTCCAAGTTTATTCCCACAAGGATTCTTTTCCCGCGTGGCCTTTGACTTTGACCTTTCATGCGCTTCCCAGCTCCGATCCTTGTGTTGCTTGTCCAGAAACGTCCACCTCAATTTTCTCTTCAGATCGCCTACCATATCAATACTTGTTCACCAGGTACTGCCACGGCCTCAGGTCCTGCCTCGGCATCAATCTCTGCCGCGGCATCTAATCTTCCTGCAAATGCACAAAGATGCCGTAAAGCTTGCATTTTCTATAAATATCATCTTTATAAGTCGCAAAAGCAAAATATCTAAATATCTCACATTAATTACATGCTTTAGTCCAAGTAGGTGTAGATCAAGTGATTATTGTCCATAAAAGGTGTAAAAAGTGATAGTGAATTAAGCACTTATCAATAGTCAAAAAAAGATAGGTTTTATTCAGCCCTTAATTCCTTGGCTTTAACCCTTCATCCTGGTACTAGGTTATCTCACTCTTGTGCCCAATGTTTCATTATCTCATGTGAAAATTTCCCTTCTCGGACTAGCCTCTCAATCTCCTCCTTCAACATCCAGCATCTCTCGGTGGGGTGTCCTGATGCCCTCATGTGAAAAACACAGGTACTAACCGGATCATACATAAAAAGGGATGGATCTAAGGTGTCCTTCATCACCACGGGCTCTAAGTACTTCCCTTTTATCAAATAAGGGAACAAAAACGAGTTGACCCCTATCAAAGCCTTGTCTTCCAAGGTCGTCACCTCAAGTGGATTTGGAACAAAATTCAACCTCCAAAAAGTTAGGCTCTTCACTCGCCTTTTTAGCTTCTATTGGTACATGCCCTTTTGCTTTATCTATCGCCTTTACTACGGTGAATTGATCTTTTCTAAACTTAGCGATACCAGTTATGGTTGGAAAATTAATCTTTCGGTTCGAATATGCAGTCTCGAATTTTATTACTCTAAGGTCTAAAAGCTTATAAATTTATCAATGGAATGGCCCTTAACTTCGGCACGGAAGTCACAATGGTCTTCTTCTTTGAACCACTTCGCCTAGGGAGGCGAGCGTGTTTTGATAAAGCAATGTGACACTAACCGAGCTTCTAGCAACCTCGTAATCATCTCGTGGAAAGTGAGAGGAACGAGATTAAAATGAAAGCTCTTCAACATCTTTTGTTTTTCTTGAAGTCTGGAAATAGGGATCGTCAACATCGAAGGTTGCCCTTGAATTTGTGAAAACAACAATTTACCCATATAAGTGGTCCCCAAACCCTTGTGAACTCCTAGATCTTCTTCGATCTCATCTAGGACTTTACTTAGTTATTGGGACAATAACAAACTAGAATCCTGAATCTTATTTACAACCATCTCGGTGGAACACTTCGAGGTGGCACAACCTACTTCAAACTGATTGGTGGGAACTCGCTCTTTTTTGGGTACCTCTTCTGTAACATACCAATTTTGGGGATAGTAGTTTGAGTGTTGGTTAGGGAGGATTCAATTCGGATCGAATCAGATTCTTCGGTTCATTAATTTCGGGAAATTTAAAATAATAATATTTTAATCGGATAAATAATAAATGTGTAGAAAGGTTTTAAAAAATGTTAAATTGGTATTTTTTTAGTTAAAGGAATGTTATTTGAGTTTTAATTGGATTTAATTAAGCTTAATTATCACATTAGTGACTAAATTGTAAATTTTGGAAAGTTTAGGGGTTAAATTGTAATTTTCGGGAATTTGAGATTTTTAGTGACTAAATTGGAAAGTAAGCCAAAGCTTAGAATCCTTAGAGGTCCATTAACCCAAATTATTTTTAATTAGAGATTATCCACCAAAAATTTATTTTTAATTAGTGGGTAATTTTATTTTCTTTTTCAACTTCCTATTTTCTCATCTTTTTCTCATCTTTTCTCTCAACTTTTCTCTCCATTTTCTCTCCAAGATTTCTTCAATTACTTGCTGAATTCTTCTCCATTTTCATCAAGATTTGTCTCATTTTACTCCTCGTTTCATTCTCTACAAAACCTAGTCATTTATTTTACAAGATCATCATCCATTTTCAAGGAAAATTAAGAGAAGAATTCACACCTTTTTGGTGGTTTGATCTCAAGGTAAAATTCTGATTTCTTTTCATTTCTAAGGTTCTTTATTTGATATTCCCAAGCATTTGGCTTACAAATCAATAATCTAAACTTGATTTCATGTTTTAGTTCAAGATTTTGATGTTTTGGGGGAATTTTCAAGAAACTAGGTTAGATCTAATTCAAGGTTGTAATTAGGATGATTTCTTATGGAATTAAACTTACTTTGATGATTAATGGAGTCTTGAATTGATGGCACATAATTTTAATCCCGGAATAATTGAATCAGTGATGTTTTAAGGTTGTTTTCGGTTGTTTTATGGGTTGTTTTAGGTGCTCTGCTTTTGCTGGAGGTATAAGGATGGTTTGAGAGTGTTTTTGGTTCATATTTGAGGTGGTTTAGGTGTTAGATTCGATAGGTTAGGGGCTGGAGTTGTTTCGGATGTTTTTCGGCTTAGTTTTCGGTCTTTTCGGCTTAGTTTTCGGTAGTTTTGTGGAGGTTCGATATGGCTGCTGTGTTGAGCATGTTTTGATGTGTATATGCTCTGTTTTTAATGTTGTAGAGAAAGTGCAAGAGGTCGCGTAAGTGGCTGGTGCGTTGGCGTTGCCGTTGGAGCATCGGCGAAGGCTCGTTTCGCTTGTCGGTGAGCGTTTTCGGGTTTAAAGTGTTTCACAATGGTTCGGTTCTGTTTTGGGGACTATGGAATAGTGTGAAAACTTTCCATAGTTCAAGAGTAAATGTTTCAAAGGTTTGTTGCATTTTCCTAAGTATCGGCTATTTGATGATGGCTTAGAAATAGGTGATTTTAAAGAAATTTTGGGAATGCATAACTCGGATTTTATAATGATGCATGCATGTGTTAATTGCTGGAAATGCATGGTTTATAAAGACATTCATGATTTATGGAAGCATGGAAATGATTTGGAATGGTTTATGGTTATTTACCCTATACTTGATAAAGCTGTGGAGCATGATTTTGATTTACATGATGAACATATTATGAATGTATTATGGACAGCAAGTTAACATGCATGATTGGAATTGATATTGGCTTAGTGACACTAACTTTAGATACGAATACAAATGACATATCATTAGGGTTGAGTGCATTATAAAGATTATGAAATTAAAGAAAATGCCTATACGTAATGAGGGTGACTTTGTGTCTAACCGTGCATGGTAGAGCCTCCTACACGTAACAAGGGTGACTTTGTGTCTAACCGTGCATGGTAGAGCTTGATGAGGGTGACTTTGTGTCATGTTAAGGGTGACTTTGAGTCATGACGGGACTAAGGGTCTCCAAAGCAAAACAATGGATCCGCGTATTCGTTGAGCTTAAGGTTCACAACAAGTGATCACTAGAAAGCCAATATGCATACTTGAAATGATTAGATTTTGCTATGCATACATGAAATGATTTGATATTGCCATGCATACTCAAGGAAATGTTTTGGTATTATGAACGTGATCATGATTATGGTAAAGCATGTTTGGTATTAGTAAAAGTATTTCAAGCTATGATTTAAATATGGTTTTAATTAATGCATTGATGGTCTTGCTAGAGCTACCTCACTAAGCATGTTTTGCTTAAGCTCTCTTTTCTCATCCATGCAGAGAAATAAAGGCTTCCGGACAATCATTTGGGGCAAGAGGATTCAAGGGGAAGACGTCTTACAATTGGTATGCTTTGGCAAATAAAAGGAGCTTGGCATTGTGTAAACCGGTTCCTCTAAGAGTGTGTTTTGTGTTTGTTAATGAATTGTAAAAGACACTTCTTAATATGCATAGCTTGTTGTTTTGGGTGTGCCTTATGTTGATGAATTTCTTAGAATCATGTTTGGTTGAGTATGATTTATGGTTTGAATCAATTTTTAGGGAGCATGCCTATAGGTTTGGTGGACTTTATGATGATTATAAACGAGTGTTTGAAGTGCTTAATGTGTCTAAGAATTGTGCATTTAGTTACTAATGATTATGGATATGTTAGGATGGAATTAAATCAACTTGAATTGCCCAAATTTGTGATTTGCGCACAGGGGTATCGAAACACCCTGCTCTGGTATCGATACCCCAAGGCACAAATGGGCAGCATCGAACCATGGTTCGAAGCCAAATGCTCACTGGTCTCCATGGTATCGATACTGTCCAGGATAGTATGGATACCTCTGGCTATTTAAGGATCATTCAGCCATTGCCACGTCATGGTATCGATACCATGCTTATAGGTATCGATACCCTTGACCAAAAAGGGAGAATTTAAAGTGTTGGATTTTCGTGTGGTGCCGATTATCTTCTTGTATTCGTATAGAGACGCTATGAATATCATTTTGAGTTGAAATAACACCGTGATGCATGCAAATAACATAATTTCATATTGAATAAGTAAAGTCGATTATAGTCTCTAGAATTTATGTGTTTTATGTTTAGGTCCCTAATTAATGAAGTATGAAATTGGTGATGCTATGATGCTCCGATTGATCTGAATTTTATTGTAAGTGTGCTATGCATGTTTACTTGAACCTGATGGATTGAATTTCTAGTTGGTTGTTCGAATTAAAAATATTACGTTTTAGTCCTTTAGTTGCACATGTACTAAGTGAGTGGTCAATTGTGCATCGAATGTTATCATTCTTGTTTTGCATGAACCCGACACACATAGGAACTTAATTGTGCATCTAGTTAAGAAAAAATATAT
The DNA here is from genome assembly GCA_035048815.1 of Abelmoschus esculentus. NCBI lineage: Eukaryota > Viridiplantae > Streptophyta > Magnoliopsida > Malvales > Malvaceae > Abelmoschus > Abelmoschus esculentus. The sequence continues at coordinate 8,546,456 of JAUCBN010000002.1, read as the reverse complement.
CGGTTTTCAGGCTTGTTTATCGAATCGGACCTTCGCGAGTTTGGTTCGATATTCCCCATGTAACCCATTAGAGACGGTTCCTTCTAGGCCGGGCTAAGGGGGTTACATCTTCCCTTTCTTGAACTTTGGAGCTGGGCTTCAATTTCTTGTTGGCGCTTCCAACCTCTACTTGCACTATAGGGTCTTCTGCTAAACCTTTTTCCTTGGTTGCAGTGGCTACTAAACTCATCAACTCATTCACTTTCTTGTTGGACTCTTGAAATTCTCGTATGTATGCCCACATTTCTTTTTGAACATTGACCAAGCGTCCCTGGAAACTTTCGATCTCATCTACTCTAGCCGCTAGGTTACTCATGGCTTTTGCACTATCTTGGTGAAGGATTATTCTCCGATTCTCTCTTTCTTTCTGACTTACTCTGAGAGTAATATTTCTTTAATTATTTATGTGATGGCATGCAATGAATGGAGATTTAATGATGTCAAAAAATGATAAATGATGTCTTTATGTCAAAATGAATTAAAACAAAAATAATCGTAATGCATACAAATACAATATGCAACGCAAAGAGCACATTCGAGTTAACAAATATCATCATTAAAAAACTTTCATTAAAGGAAAATACCATATTGATACAGCTACTGAGATGACTTGGGGTAACGTCCTGGATGATGGTCCCTCTCAAAGTTCCCCTAACCTTCCTCTATTCTTCAAATCTTTACCTTAATTATGCTTGTCTCTTGATCTTTACGTCTTTGGTTCCTCTATACAATCTTCTTGTATTCTTCAATCATTTACCTAGAACACCCTAGATCTTGTTGGCGTCTTTCGCTAAAAATTAATTCTTCTGTGCAACCTCTTACGTCTAAGTGGTGCTTCATGCTAATTCTTGCTCTTACCCCCGAATGGTGTAGGCTACGAAGTGATGTTTCTCTAAAGTTTGCATTAGGCATGCTTGAATTGCCTATCTCGTGATTGTACCCTTAATCTTCAAGTTTTGTACTTATAATGAACCCCCGAGGCTTGGTTCTTTTTTCCAAATTTGATCCATCTCTTCATTGTTGTGAATGAAATCTCCCTTTAACAAAGTTTTTAATTTCAAACTATTTTCAACTTCGATGTGCTCTTTATGACATGATAATGCATGTAAAAAAGAAACAATGACACAAATTGTTAGTCACAATAAAAGATTAGAGGCGAGAAAATAAATACGAGGAAAATAAACGAAACGTGATTTACAAAGAAAACCCTAATCTCTCTCTAGGGTTATTCGCATGGCTCTATCGGGGTAGGTTTCCTATATTCTCACACATGTGGTTCGGTTCTAATTGGGGCACCCGAACCTATCTTATTGCTTGCTAAGACAAATAAAAGCTCGAATTTTGGCCCATTACATGCTTGCGAATTGGATTCGGTTCGAGGGAAAGCAAGACCTAATGACATGGAGGGCTACTCACTTGTCAAAGGCGTGGATTCCAGAAGTACATTACCGACCCGTGGAGGGTTACTCACTTGGGTATGGGCTTTTCACTCCCACTTAAAGGGGTTAAAGCTCGGGTATAGAGCTTAAAGGAATGATGCAACACATGTCGGCGATTCCTTATAAATTAAATGAAAAATTAATTTGAATTCACCAATTATTAAAGCCCATAAAATTTTGGTCATATTTTAAAAAAAGAAAATTCCTTAAAGTTCAAAAGGCAAGTTTAAAACATTTTTATTTGGCCTACTCTCTTTTGTTTTAAAAACAAAATGTTCCTAGTAGAGTCGCCATGCTTTAGCGACCTTTTTAAGTCCGAAGATGGAAAACAAAAATTTATTTACAAAAGTGTGGGGTAAAATGTCTTTAATTATACGATTTGATCTCCTTTGAAAATATCAGTTTTAAGAAAATATTTATTCTTAAAAAAAAACGATAAAATTAGAGTCGTCACCGGTCACTTAGGTCGACTGAATACCGTAAAAAAACAGAGATTCATTTTGAAAAGGGTTCGGGAGTTGGTTACGTGTGGGGAAGGATTAGCACCCCTAACACGCCCGAAAATCGGTACCAAAAATATTTTCCTTTAAAACTCATTTTTTAACTTTAACTTAACTTTAAATCAATTTCTAAATTCAAAATTGACCTTAATTAAACGAGCTTAATTTAATTGGTGAATTAAAATTAATAAGACATTCAATTAATAAGGTTGACGATACACCGGATCAAAGACTAAATAGACGTCAAATAACACTGACTATCGCATTACTTTAGGGTTCGAATTTCATACATCACCTTTATGCATGATGCAAACATTTAAAGCAATGATGTCATGGCCATGTCAATTTTATTTTAAATTTTTAAGAGATGATAAAAATTAAATCAAATATTCGGTCAACGTCCGATAATCTAGACTGTTACAACAGGAATATCAAAATTAATAAATACCTTTCTATACTAAAATGATTAATAAATTTATCAAGCTATCCGTAATAAAACATGTGATGAATAATATGATACGATCCTGGACGATATGGCAAACAAATGTCATAGGAAATATTGTGCAAATGAACTATACTTGTGCAGTGAAAGTGACATAAAAAACATGACACGACAAATGACATATCATAAAGGGAAATATAAAATATGCTAAAAAATTAAAGTAATAAAATGATAATAAAGATAAAAAGAAGCAATAAAATTCATATAAGGTATATTTACAACAACCCAAAATAACAATGCATGGGTGTTATGCATGGCGTGCCATATTTATCAATTAAGAAGAGTATTGGGGTAGCCACACTAGCAAAATTGATATCCAATAAACCAACCGTGCAATACGACTAATATGAGGAATCAAACGCGAATACATATAAACAAGTATATAACATGTATTAAAATATGTAATGCACAAATAATGACCAAATATTAATAATAAAAAGTATGGGAACATTAACAAAGTATATGAGGAATATTTTCATATATTCATAAATATACTGCCAAATATATTTTACTACATTAGTATATTAGTATAAACTACAACATAATTTAGAATATAAAAAAATTTATATAACATAATTACTGGCGTATGATCAAAGATTTAAACACACATATATTCATGTGATAAAAACATTTAATACATATATAAATCATAATATCATAAACATTACATAAATAATACTCATAACACAAATATTTATGGTAACTAACATATGAATGGAGGCATATATATATATATATATATATATATAAAAGAAAATATACCAAACAATAGACTATATAACATATAAATAATATGTGCAATTGATAGTTAAGCATATAATAAATATATAACTATATAATATACATAATAAAAGGAAAGAAAAAAATAATAGTAGAAGAAACGGCATGGAATATGGAAAAGATAAAAGATGGAAATTAATGCTATTAAAGTGGTGAAATAAAGTATAATAAAAATGAATTAAAACATAAAAAGGTTTTAGTTTTGTTTGAAAATTGTTCATCTTCTCTACTTTTTTTCTCACTCTTGTTTTTTTCTGAGCAAACACCAAACCAGAGGCACGACATGGAGAGATTACCAAGCTCGACCGGTCAACTTATGTCGTTCGTCGGCGACTCGGGTTCACGGTAAGGACTTCTACACCTTCAACAAACGGTAAAGATTCAAAACCCCTTTCTTTTTGTTTTGAAATTAAAACAAGAAAGATTTTTTTTGCCTCCACAAGAGGGCTTTTTGATTTCTTATTTTTGAGAAAACTTTTTGATTACAATCAAGAGTTTCATCCCTCTCTTTCTCTCTGTTCTCCAACGAGGTTCCTCTCCAATATTTTCTACTAAAACCGAACCCCCCTCTTTTGTTTCTAGAATTTCTAGAATATATAGAAGTCCTAATTTTTTATTTGATTAAAATAGAAATTATCGCCTATCCCTTATTTTTTGGGATATGACCATCCCTAAATCTAATATCTTCTGCTCGGATTTCGTGGGATATGAATATGATATTTTTCTTTGTTTATATCTATTGTATATCTTGTTTCTGACGGAGTTGGTGGCTGGTGATGATAACCGCACGACAGTAGCAAAATTCCGGCGATGATGCCACGTAGATCGGAGACTCAAAAGGATGGTTGTAGAATATGAAACGTCTCGCGCGTGGAGTCACGTGCAGAACTGAAGAGTCTCTCATCTTTAATCATGATCGTTGATCTTGATTTAATCTAATGGTCCCAATTTGGGCGGCTACAAAGAAAAAGAGAGATCAAATTATAATCTTAGGGTTTTTAATTAATTAGATCTGGGATGGATATGTTGGGCCATTTATATATAGGGTAGCGTACACATACCTATTAATTCTATGACACAAAATATATGTATACATAATTAATTTAGTGACAAATGTAACCTATCAATGACATACACATTTGTTTATCATGCAAACAATATATGCACACCTACAAGTAATTATGATATATTATGCACACATATATTACATACTAGTTAAAGCCCATATTAATGATAAAATACATTAATTGTAACCCCCTTAGCCTGGTCTAGACGGAACCGACACTAACAGGTTATACGAGGAATATCGAACCAAACTCACGAAGGTCCGATTTGATAAACAACCCTGAAAACGGATATGTTTTTTTCCTTAACTAGATGCATAATTAAGTTCCTATGTGTGTCGAGGTCATTCATAACGAAAATGAAAGCATTCGGTTCACAATTGATCATTCAACTCGCATACAAGTACATAAGGACCAAAACGCAAATAATTCTAATTCCTATAATAAACCGGAAATTCAATCTACCATAGTTCAATTAAACATGCATAACATACTCATAATGAAATTCAGACCAATCGGAGCAGTATAGCATCATCAATTTCATGTTTCAATGTTTAGGGACCTAATTGTAAAGTTCACAAAACATGGTGACTAAAACCAGCATTAATTAACCAATACGAAGTTAATCGAACATCATGCATCAAGGTGATATTTCAACTCAAAATCATATTCATAGCATCCCTATTTGAATACAAGAAGACGAACGACAACACTCGAAGTTCCAACACTTAAAATTCTTCCTTTTTAGTTATGGGTATTGATACCATTAAGCATGGTATCGATACCATGTCATGGCTGTGGCTAATTAAGCCTTCGAAAGCCGAGGGTATCGATACCTCCTTGGGTGGTATCGATACCTTGTGTCCAATGAGGTAATGACATTGAACCATGGTTCGATGCCGCCCCAAAATTGCCTTGGGGTATCGATACCACTAGAGGGTATTTCGATACCCCCTGTCCAGAATCACTAATTGGGCAATTTTGGTTGGTTTAAACCCCATCCAAACACAACCATTGATCACCCTCAGCTATAGGCATACTTCCTAAGCATAATGAACAATTTTAAGCACACATTTACCAACATCTAAGACCCCAAAATTATCTATAGGCATGCACTCTATGTTATGATTAAAAATAAGGAAACATATGCATGATCATATTTCAAACAATCCAAAACATTACCACAATCCATCCAACAACAACCAAAGCAAAATAAGGTCTTATTACAAGTCATTAACCAAAGCAAAACACAATCTCATAAAGGATAGTTTACACATTGCCGAGCCCTTATTTATTTGCCAAATCATACCAAAAATGTGAGGTGTTTTCCCCTTGGTTCTCTTGCTCCAAATGCAGCCCCAAATGTCTCTATTTTTCTAAAAAGATGAAAAGAGAGCTTAAGCAAAACATGCTTAGTGAGGAAGCTCTAAACAAGATCATCAATGCATCAAATTAAAACTATATTTAAAAACCATAACTTGTAATGCCTTTCTAAAACCAAGCATGCTTAACAAATCATGTTCATGTTCATAATACCAAAAACCTTTCCTTGAGTATGCATGGCATTATCAATTCATTGCATAAATAATGCTCAATGTTCCAAATTATTCCATGTATGTATATTGGCTTTCTAGTGATCACTTAATGTGAACCTTAAGTTCACCGAATACACGGATCCATTGATTAGAGACCTTTAGTCTCGTCATGACACGAAGTCACTATTGACATGACACAAAGTCACCATTATTAGCTCTACCACGTACGGTTGGACACATAGTCACCCTTGTTACGTGTAAGCGGCTCAACCACGTACGGTTGGACACAAAGTCATCCTTGTTACGTGTAGGCATTTTCCCTTTATTTCCATAATATTTATAGTGCACTCAATCCTAATGACATGTCATTTGTATTCGAATCTAAAGTTAGTGTCACTAAGCCAATATCAAGTTCAAGTATGCATGTTAATTTGCTGCTCATAATGCATCCATAATGTGTTCAACAAATGAATCAAAAGTCATGCCCAATGACACCTTCATATGTAAGGCAAATAACCACATCATATTCCACTTTATTTTTCATGTTTCCATAAACCATGGATGTCTTTAAAAACCATGCATTTCCACCAATTAACACATGCATGCATCATTTCAAAATCATACTTATGCATTTCCAAAATCTCTCTAAATCATCATCACAAATGTCATTACCGAAAATAGCCGAAACTCACAATACTGCATCAAAATCATTTACTTCACTTACTCTTGAACTATGGAAAGTTTTCACACTATTCCATAGCCCCCAAAACAGAACCGAACCGTTGCGAAACACGTTTAATCCAAAATCACTCACCGACAAGCGAAACAAGCCCTCGCCGATGCTCCGACGGCAAAACCAACGCACCAGCCACTTACGGACCTTCTTGCACTTCCTCGAAAACATTAAAAACAGAGCATATTCACATCATAACATGCTCTAAATAGCAGCCACATTAAACCTTCACAAAACTATCGAAAACCTTGCCGAAAAGACCGAAAACTAAGTCGAAACTTATCCGAAACAACATCAGTCCTTAACCTTCTGAATCTAACATCTAATCCACCTCAATTATGAATTAAAAACACTTTCAAACCATCCTTATACCTCCAGCAAGAGCAGAACACCTAAAACAGCCCCTAAAACAACCGAAAACCACCTTAAAACACCACCGATTGCATTATTTCGGGATTAATTTGATGTTAACTCATTTCAAGACTCAATCAATCATTTAATTAACCTAATATCATAATTAAATCATCCTAATTCCAGCATCAATTGATATCTAAAAAGATTTCATAAAAACTATCATAAAACTCATAGATCTTGAATTAAAAACACAAAAATTAAATAGCAATTGTTGATGAGAAAGCCAATACTTGGGAACTTCAATAAAGAACCTTAGAAAAAGATTAGAAATCAAAATTTTACCTTTGAGATTAACTCCACCAAAAAGATGAGAAACCCTCTCTTGATTTCCTTGAAAATGGATGTTGATTTTGCAAAATTGATGAGTAGGTTTTGTAGAGAATGAAAGAATGAGTAAAATGAATTAAATTTTGTTGAAAATGAAGAAGAAATCAGCAAGTAATTGAAGAAATTTGGAGAAGAAGATGGAGAGAAAATTTTGAGAGAAAAGATGAGAAAATGGGAAGTTACAAAAGAAAATGGAAATAAGCTTTTTATTAAAACTAATTAAAACATATTTGGTGGATAATCTTTAATTAAAAATAAATTGGGTAAATGGCCCTCTAAGGATTCTAAGTATGGCTTACTTTTCAATTTAGTCACTAAAAATCTTAATTTTTGAAAATCACCAATTAAATCCCTAAACTTTTCCAAAATTCACAATTTAGTCACTAGTACAAAATTAAGCCTAATTAAAAATCAAATTAAGACTCAATAATATTCCTTTAACTTTAAAACGCCATTTTAATATTTTTAAACCTTTCTGCAAATTATTACTTGTCCGATTAAATTATTATTATTTTAATTTTCCCGGAATTAATGAATCGAAGAATCCGATTCGACCTGAATCGTATCCCCCAAACCAACACTCAAACTACTAACCCTAAAACCGGGATGTTACATCAGTAAAGTTCATATGCTCAGAAAGCCCATTAATATAAAACAAAGAAAAATCCAGACAAAATTAGTGATTACAATTGTCCCTCATTGCTTATACTTGTGAAACAAGAATAAAGCAAAGATCATAAACACTAATTTTGTCCTACTTCTCTGTAGGTGATCCACTCCTCTAATGCGTCAGCGAGAAGATCTTGAATTGTTTCCTCAAAATGATAGAAAACACATGGTGGCGTTGAGTAGTCCCTCCGAAGCGGCAATAAGCGACCAACTAAACTCCAAAAGAAGACTCGTTCCCTGAAGCGGTAGCGAACGATCCAAATAATTTTGCTATCTTGAAACGGTAAAAGAGCGGAACTTGGCTTTCCCTTTAGGTCATAAAGCCAATTTTTTCTTTCTAGTATGATCTAAAAGTGTATTCTGCTTCCCGGTGCGGTCTCAAAGCAGATGATGCTCCCCTGTATGGTCTTAGAGCATGTTTTCGCTTCCCAGAATGATCGCAAGCGAACTTGGCTTCCCTGAATGGTCTCAAATCCAATTGTGTCTCCCCGTATGACATCTTTATTCGAAGGTAAATTCATACACCGCCACCATTACGCTTAGTATCGGGTCCGTTACGACCGAATAAAAAAGTTTGGCCTTAAGTTCATTATTTAATAAGATTTGATGCAAGCAAAATCAATATGAAACAAAATATGATACAAATGATGACAAATATATGTACATGTAAGCATATAAAATAAAGTGAAAGACAATATAAATAAATGCATGAAAAATAATAAGAAAAACAAAAATCAAATGAAAGAAATAATGACTTAATTAAATGAAAAAAGAAATTTAAAGACACTAAAATAAAGAAAAAAAGTTACTGGAAATGGTTAAAATAAAAAGAAAATAAATTTGAGGGTAAAAAATAAATAAAGGATTCTAGAAATGGGTTAAATTGAAAAAAAAATAAAACCAAAGGGTGGATTTAAAACAAAGGAGAATTAAAACGAAATCAGTGACCAAATCAAAATATTTTGAAAACACTTAGACACTCAAAGTGTTATTTTGAAAGGAGGAAAGACCTGAGAAATTAGATAAACCATTTTGAAATGTAAGATCATAACCGAATCAGTGACTAAATTGCAAAACCAAACAAAAGAACAAGGACAGGGGTTATAAGAATAGGAACACGAAGGGGTGTAATGAAGGTAATAAAGCCATTTTCATTTAATCCCTCCATTATATAACATAAAGAATTTTTAAACTAACCTCTTTCTTCCTCATTTTTCAAAACCGAAAGAAAATAAAGATGAAATCCTCTGACTTTCTTTAAACAAAACCCAGAAAACTGAAGAACAACTTGAATGTTCTTCAGCTCCGCCACCGATTCCCAGAAGATTGTCGCATGTTCCAGATTCCGACCAACGTCAGCGGTGGTCGACGAAACAAAAACCAAAAAAACAAACTTTTCGAAACCCTCTTTAAAAAGATCCCAAAATTAAAAAGCAACTCCTTTATCTTTTTTAAAAAATTGAAACACGAATCAAAATGGATCCCTTATTTCAAAACCGATTCGTTTACCCTTCCAAAAAAGAACCTTTCTTCTGTTTTTAAAACAAAACACGAAGGAAATAACGACTTCCTCTCCTTTTGGCTCACCAACAACGCCTGAAAGCGTGAGGATTTTCGCCGGCAAAAGAGGAGAATCGGAAGGAAACGACCAAAGGCTCAGGGTTCCCACTCGAAGGTAAAACACGAACCCTAAATTTTATTTAGGTTCTCCTATGTATGCAATCGAAAAGACCAGAGGTTATTACCTCGAAAAAGCTTATCTTTTGTATTGATTTTTGGTGTGGGGGGGGGAGAACCCCTTATATTATTGTTTGCTTCGATTTTTATAACCCATTCATTACATCGAATTCAAAAAGGGGAACAAATCCTATTTTTATATTGGTTCTGAAATTTTGGTTGCATTTGCTCTGAAATATTGGTTGCACGAATCTGATATCGTTGGAATTTTGTCTGATATTTATTAAATTTTTTAGTCGATTATCCTCTGATTTTGCTGCAAAATTACTTTGAAATTTGTTGAAATCTCTAAATTTTCTGATTTGTTTGTACATCCGCGTTTTCACTGTACGAATCTGACATTTTCTTTTTTTTTTTTGCTCACATACGACCGTCGGAGAGGAGGGGACCACCGGAGAAACGAACGGCTGACGATCGGATCGGAAGACGAAGAGATAATCTGGAGTTGAAGGGTCTTGCGCGTGCTCTACACGCGTGCGTGTGACAGCGGAATCGTCGGCGCATGGGAGCGTGGGTGATTCCGGAAGCTTCTTTCGCTTAACGTGGACCGTCAGATTAGATCTAAATCTAACGGTGGTGATTGGAATGTGCAAATGAAAAAGGATGATTATTAGGGTTTATTATCTGATTACCAGTTTGGGCTGCAACCGGGTTGGGTCTGATTATAAGGAAATGTGGGCTTGTACTTGGGTTTTAGATTAAAAATTGGTTGTTGTGTTTATTTTAATTAGGTTTCATGTATTATGGACTGAGAATAAATAAAAAATATGGGTTCTTATTATTTATTTAGGCTATTTATTTAATCTGTTAATAATAAATAAATATATATAATAAGTTACCGAAGCAAAAGGGAAATAATAAGTAAATACAAAAACAAAAGATAAAAATAATACCTAAAATAATACCCATACGTATATAATATTTTGGTTTTCACGGTAATAATAAGTAAAACAATATATATATATATATATGATTATTTTTAAATTTTTCTTGATATAAAATAAATATATTTGTAATAAATAACAATATTTTTTTACTTTTACTTTTTGATTACAACTAAAATCAAATTAAAGCCCATTATTTGAATTTGGCTTAATTAAGTAATAGGTGCCTAAACTATACACCTTTTCTGAAATAAGTGCCTAATGTTTTTTTTTTGGCTGAAATAAGTGCCTAAACTATATATTTTTTCTGAGATAGGTGCCTAATGTATTTTTTGACTGAAATAAGTGCCTAAAGTTTTATTCCCTTAGTGTTTTAAGGTAACACTATTACAAGAAAATTGTTTAATTTATAAATAAGTACCTAAACCATACATTTTTTCTAAAATAGGTGTTTAATGTATTTTTTATTAAAATAAATGCCTAATTTTTTTCTTATAAGTAATTTATATTTCTTATAAGATATAAAATTATTTATATCAACGTTTTAATTTATTAAATTATTTATTATAATTGATTAATAATTTATTTAAATTTAAATTATTTTATCCAATGCCTTTTTTTTAAACAATTTATTAATTAATTTTATTTCACTTTTAAATATTTATGTTTTATTTTCGATCTAGTTTCGTTGTTGCAGATTAAATATTTGCTGCATCGTATGATTGTAGAATCGATGGAAAATAGGTGTCAATGATGAAAAAAATTATGTTTGCATGTGGGATAATTGCATGAAGGTCGTTGTGAAACCTTGAGCTTGAGTTACTTACAGTTACTGGTCAAGTCGGGGAAGGAGTAACGGTGAAAATTTGTTTATACTACTTGAAGTTGTGTAGGACTATTGTGATACTATGAGATGAAATTGGATTGAGAACAAAACATAAATATTTAAAAGTGAGATAAAATTAATAAATAAATTATTTTTTTTTAAAAAACAAGGTCTCGAATAAAATAATTTAAATTTAAATAAATTATTAATCAATTATAATAAATAATTTAATAGATTAAAACGTTGATATAAATAAATTTATATCTTATAAGAAATATAAATTACTTATAAGAAAAAAATAGGCATTTATTTCAATAAAAAATACATTAGACACCTATTTTAGAAAAAAATATATAGTTTAGGTACTTATTTATAAATTAAACAATTTTCTTTTAACAATGTTATCTTAAAACACTAAGGGAATAAAACTTTAGGCACCTATTTCAGCCAAAAAATACATTAGGCACCTATCTCAGAAAAAATATATAGCTTAGGCACTTATTTCAGCCAAAAAAAAAACATTAAGCACCTATTTCAAAAAAAGTGTATACTTTAGGCACCTATTATTGAGTTAAGCCTTTGAATTTAACGAAAATTAAAAACTCGGGTTTAATACCCCGGATAAAATTAATGATTACATATATTAACATGACACTTAATAATATCAAACATAACTTATATGCAACACTTTATTTCATGGAAAACCAAACATACCTAACCAAATATATATGGTAGCGTACACATACCTACTAATTCTATGACACGAAATATATATATATATATAATTAATTTAATGATAAATATAACCTATCAATGACATACACATTTCTTTATCATGCAAACAGTATATGTACACCTACAAGTAATTAGGATATATTATGCACACATATATTACATACTAGTTAAAGCACATATTAATGACAAAATATTATCAATAAAGTCCATATGCTCAGAAAGCCTATTATTGTAAAACAAAAAAAAATCCGAACAAAATTAGTAATTACAACTAAATGTGGAAGCATACCTGAATTAATCAAAAGACTGAAAACCTTGAATATTAATATGAAAATCTCAAATCTTTATTTTTTTTTGATTGATAGGTGGATAACACTATAGGCCTCGTTAAAAACCTCCCTAACCTAAATGGAGGAAAAGAGTACCTAGAGTGTTATCATACCAAGAGAAGCTAGAGAAAACGACTCAAACGAGACGAAACATAAAAAAATAATATAAAAAGAGTCTCAACAAGAACTACGAATAGCCATATTCAGCCTCTTTCCTAGCCAATTCTAAAAGATCCTGAGGTTTAGAATGGAATTCAACAACACCCATCGTAACATGTCGACCCTTAACAACAAGGTTATCTCTAACGAAATAGGTTTATTTTATATTCTAATCTTTACTTTTAATATTCTAAGAAAATAGGTTTTCTCTTGATGTAAAACTCTCTAACACATAACATAAACAAAAAAAGAGAAAACTACGTACAAGTTACCTCTAAGATGTAGGTTTTTTATATTCTTTATCTTATTTTACAGTGGGCAACAATTGAAACAAAGCAAAGAATTCTAAAATTACCATAATTAAAATATAAATTGCACAAAGATTTAATTTATTCCATTTATATTATTACAAAATTTGAATTCTCATAAAGTAAAATAATAAAATTAAACATAAATTCTTAACTAAATCCGGAAATCAAAGATATCAAAAACACAATAATTGTAATCGAAAATTTAAGATTTTTTTTATTAAACCCTAAACTCTCCTCAAAAGTCAAATCCATAAAAATCCGATGAACGAATCAATCAAAACAATAGGAAATAAATTCGTTATTAATGATTCCACGTCTGAGGCACTAATGCCACCTTTTAAAATTAAAATATATTCAATTCGAGTATAAACCCAAAATCTAACATGTATGAAAACTAACTTAGGATCAATCACGTTAAATCATTAAGAATAATAAACTAAATAGACTAAATGTGTAATCATACCTGAATTAATCAAAAGATTGAAAACCCTGAATGTTGATGTTGAAATCTCAAATATTTGTTATTAATCTTCTAAGAAAATAGGTTCTCTTTTGATGTAAAACTCTCTCACGAGAATTGACATAACGTGAACTAAAAAGAGAAAACTATGTACAAATTACCTCAAAGATGTAGGATTTTTTATTTTCTTTATATTTTTTTTCAGTAGGCAACAATTGAAACAAAACATAGAATTCAAAAATTACCATAATTAAATTATAAATTTGAATTCTCATAAATGAAAATAAGAAAATTTAACATAAATTCTTACCTAATTTATTCCATTTATATTTTTATAAAATTTGAATTCTCATAAAGGAAAATAAGAAAATTTAACATAAATTTTTAACTAAATCTGGAGATCAAAGATATCAAAACATAATAACTGTAATTGAAAATTTAAGAATTTTTTTATTAAACACTAAACTCCCTTCAAAAATCAAATCCATAAAATCATATGAACGAATCAACCAAAACAATAGAAAATAAATTCATTCTTAATGATTTCACATGAGAGGCACTGATGTCACCTTTTAGAATTAAAATATATTCAATTCGAATATAAACCCAAAATTTAACGGGTATGAAAACTAACCCGGGATCAATCACGTCAAACCATCAAGAATAATAAACTAAATAATCTAAATGTGGATGTGTACCTAAAACCCTTAATGTTGATGTTAAAATCTCAAATCTTTGTTATTAATCTTTTAAGAAAATAGGTTTTCTCTTGAAGTAAAACTCTCTAACGAGGAGTGAGAGAAAAATAAGTTAACCTAATTCTTGGACCATAATCCCTTTATATAAAATGAATTAAAAAATATTTTATTAATATTTACAACTTTGTCCCTCTTGAGTTATAAATATAACTTACGGTATCAACACTTTTAAATTTTTGACAATTTAATACTTATACCATATGTAACATAATTGATAATTTAATTACGTGTTAAACTTATAATAGCAACATAATATATGTAACCATTATTATTGGATTTTAATCCAACAAATCAGAGAGTTTGGCTTTTTTTGTTTTATGAAAGGTATCGATCGTTGTTCGGTGGTTCTTGCTGAATTATAGGCGGTTCATGACACGCTCATGCTTGGTCTATGGGTTTTAGCCATGTCGAGATTGAAAATAATAATAGATAAGAGGTTCAAATCTTCCATAGGTTGTCTTTAATGTTTACTGGGTGTTCTCTCGTTGAAGCTATCACTGATTTAGCGAAGCGTAATTGGTCTATGATGATTCAGCATATTCATTGCGAGAGAAATAGTTTCGGGGATAAATTGGCCACGTTGAGTCGCGGTTGCCCCATGGGGTTAGTGTCCTTCATGCAATCACCTACTGAGGTGGCTGAAGGAAATGGTCCGGCCTGGCTAGGTCATGTGTTAAGTTATAGCTTGAGTTTGTCTCATCATGTTTTTTATGTTTTATATTATCGATTTTTTCTTATAGCATAATATTACATATATTACTATGAGTACTTTCTTACTACACCTGAATTTAAGGATTTTTTAACGAGAGACTCTTAATAATGTCATATTTTTCATCAAGAAAAAAACTTTAAATATTTTTATTTATTTGTAAACGGTACAAGTGTTGATGCAATTATTTGCAAAAGGTTGTTTTGATTCCCGAAAGCTACTAATTATAAAAAACTCTTTTACTATCAATTACTTTTAAAAATTTTATTGTTAGTAAATTATTTTTGAATCTAGTAATGTATAATCTTCATTTGATTTTATGTGATCGTCTTGATAGATTTTCAAATTATTTTAATTAAAAGATAATGATAAGAAGAGTAAAGATCATATGTACGGTGATAATAAATAAATCTATTATTATATTATGATTCTACATACGAATTCAGATAGTTTAAACTTGTTGTCTATTAATTGATGCTTTTATATACATGAATTTATATTGAATTTTTAAATTAATATTTAAAACTTAGTGAATATATTATGTAGATAAACCACTAGTATATGGATTAAAACTAAGGTAAAGTAAACCAAAATGTGTATGCTTAATAAGATACTATTATGAATAAAAGTATCAAACATAATTCTCTAGAGGCTTTAATTAAAGAAAGAGAAAAAATATTAATGATTTATCGAAAAACATTATGAAAATGTATGTTTAAGATTGGTAACCTACTTGGGGTATTGTTCTTTAACGTTCTCACTTTTACAAAAAAAATATTATGAAAAATAAGATCTCTTTAAACTTAGAGTAGAAGTTAAAATAATTTAGATTAATTTGATTGAATAGAATATCAAATTTAGTCATAGTAAATAAAATATGTTATTGTCTCTTTAGGGCTAATATATTAATACGAATGAGAATATGCTAGACATTATAGTGTTACTAAAAGATTGCTTTAACTATTAAATCTCTTTGAGTTCTTTTCCTAAGTAGAAGAAAAGAAAGAAATGATCCACTTACCAAAGCTTAAAGTCAGAAGTTGGTTTAATATTCGTTAAGGAAGATGGTTTTAAAGCATATCAATTAAAGAATTCATGTTAGATACCCAATTTAGTTATCTAAGTCCAATATGATCAAACAAATTTATGGGAAGATTCATAATGTATATTTCTACCTACTTATCTCTATGACGAATAATGTACATGCATACAATGAACTTTATTACTTTTAATAGATTCATAGCCAAAGCTTTGAGTGGTCTTAGTGAGAAAGACTTGATAAAATTACTTATTTTCAATTAATACATACTCTTAATAATTTCATAACTAGTGTTGAGTGGGTGATCTTATCGCGAAGGACTAGAAGAACCGCTAGAGAGGAAGAGTTTTTTTTAAAACTCTTAATGAATTTATTCCCAAGAGTTTGGGTGGTTCTATTTTAGAAAGATTTATTGAATTCATTGATTAAAGAGGTTGATCAATTATTCTAAACTATAATGAAAGTTGGATTACAAGACAAGACTATGATTCGTTCTCACACATGCAAAACTCTCAAATAAGATGATAGGCTAGAGTTATTGAGGATCTTCTGTTTGAATAAATAAATAAATAACACTCTTTAGTAAATATGATGCTCGATAGAGTTTACAAATATACTTCAAACTATCTCTAGAAAGAAGTTGATAAACAAAAATACTACGACATTACCTTTTGGTGTGAACCCAACAAGACAATATCTATGAAGTACTACTTCTTTTAGTCATTTAAATCATATCATTATCTCTATGGAAAATTAGGGTTTAGTTTCTCAACTAAGCCCCATTGTTTATTTAGATATAAGTTTTACTCTCTCGACTATAAAAAAAATCCTACTTAAGTAAAGGTTAACCCTCGAAAGCTCTTACAAACCTAAAACAATAAAACAATGAACAAAACATATATTAAACTAAAGATGTAACAACATTCATTCAAAAAAAAATATAATCATCCAACAATAAACCCAAGACACTTAAAGTTAGTCCATATAGCTAGGTAATTAACATCTACCATCATTCATTTAATACAACTCATTTTAAATAATATGAAAAGATAATAAGGCCGGTACTAAGAGTAAGGAAAACTTCTAAACCGCTGAGCTGTCTTGAACCACCTAAAGCTCATTGTTTCTCTCAAAGGCTAACAAAATCACCCATTGGAGCTCCAACAATAGAGGGCACGAAGAAAGAGTAAAAGAAGAGCGGTGTTCTCTTGTCTTTTCTCGTTCTTATCTCATGAAAGCTCTTTCGTGCTACTCTCCCATAAATATGGGTGTCCTATCTTCTAAACGCCTAGCAGTTTTCCCTAACTGACTTACACACCATCACACAAAAAATATTATTTTCCCTCAAAGTAGAATCATTTACATAAATATATAAATTCAAGCAAGCAAACACCATCATATGCAACTGTATGAACTTAATATAACTATATGAACTAAATGCAACTTGAAATCAAACAATAACAAAAGTAAAAAGGCATAAAATATATCTTTTTTACAAGGCTAACAATCTAGAAGTATCATACTTGTAATCATTAATTTTGTTTGGGGTTATAAAATCCGGTTTAAATTTTTGTTATAATTTGAATAACGGGCTAAAATTTAAATGTGATTTTTAGTTATAATATTTATTTTTGTTTAATACTTTATCAAAAATCCAAAAATATTATATTAATATATTTATAAATATATCACTACTTTTTTACAATAAAAATGTGTTTATTCTTTTTTAAAATTAAAATTCTAAAAATATATCGAACCTTATGTTTTAAAAAAATATTACTATTTAGTTTGTTGTTTTATTTATTAAGTGTTTTTTTTTGTTTTTATTTTATTATTATTATTTTCTTTATTGGGTTATTATTATTATTATTATTATTTTTCTTTTTCTGCTTTTGTTATTTATTATTATATTTATTATTATTATTATAATAATAATTATAATAATAATAATAATAATAATAATAAATATATCAGAATTTAAATTAAAACCCATGTATTAAGTAGAATAAATAATCCAATTTAAATCAATAGCCCAATTGTTTTATTAATTCAGTCCATTTATAAATATTTTAAAACTCAATAATAATTAAATAACAAGACCCAATACAATAACACACAGACCGTTACAAAAATTGAGCCCATTTTCTTAACCCATCTTCCTAAACCTAATAAGAAACCCTAACCATTCTTGTCTCTTATGCACAGCCCAATCTGGGCCGTTGGATCAAGAATAGATCCAACGGCTTAGATCAAAGGAAGAGAATCCCTTCGGTTCCCTGCACGTGCTACGCGTCAACGGTAGAGTTGCCCACGCGCGCGTGCGCAACACGCGTTCGGCTCTTCGAATCCCAGAGCCTCTTCGAATGCTCCAACAGCCCAATCGTGTCCCTTGTCGCCGATCAACTTCGATGGTCCCCTCATTTTCCGACGATTGACACATGCGAAAAAAAAGAATGTCAGATTCGTACACTACCACAAACAAAATGCAGATAAAAAACAACAATTATTTCAAGGATTATCATAGACAAATCGACAATAATCGTAGAGAATTTTCAGCACATATCCGACCAAAATTCAGAATTTCAGAGCAATACGAATGCAACACCAACACACATCCAAAACAGAGAGAACCAATGACAGCATTTTGAGATTTTTCTCTTTTCTTTTTCAATTGTTATTTCATTCGGCTATAAAATAAGAGCCGAAACCATGTAATCGGGACTTCTTCCCATCCATTATCAATACAAAAAGCAAGCTTTTAGAGGTAAAACCTTTGGTTTTTGCATCGAATAAAATTAGCTAGTGTTCAAGTTTTTACCTTTGTTTCGAACACCGTTTAGGGTCCATCTCCTCTCCATTCTTCTTCTCCGGCAATAAGCCTCGCACCTTCGGGTTGTCGTTGGTGAGCCCTTAGAAAAGAAAAGAGGCTTCTTTTTCCTTCGACTTTGTTTTTTTTAAACAAAAAGGAGGCATTTTGATTTCGAAAATAAAGAAGAGGAAGTTGTTTTATCTGTTCCGGGTTTTCAAAATAAAAAAAAGGGTCTTTTGGTTTTGAAAAGGTTTTAAAAAAGGGTTTTTTGATTTCTCCGGCCAACAAAGAGTTTGAGAGCTCTTTTTCTCTCGGTGTGAGAAACAAATGAATAAGGAAAGGTTTTTTGTTTTAGTTATGTTTTATACTGAGGGACTAAATGAAAAAGGTTTTATTACTTCATTTAAATCCCTCCGTGTCCCTTATTTTACACCCCGAGTCTTTACGCTTTTATTTCATTTTTTAATTTAGTAACCGATTTCAGTTATAAACCTTTTAAAAGATGGCTTTATTCGATTCAGACCCATCCGCGTCTTGGAATGAACTTTTTGGCCATTCCCCTTTCGTAAATACACTCCGTGGTCACCGAATATTTTCAAACGGTTCCAATTTAGTCACTGATTTTAGTAATAATTTTTTTTAAAATTGGTTTTATTACCATGAAGTCCCTCCGTGTTGTGGGGCTTATTTTTAAGCCATTCCCCATCTTGAAATAACCTTCTGAGGGTCTGAATGTTGTCAAATCTTTATAAATAGGTCACTATTTAAAAACAAAATGCTTTTTTCTTTTAATTTTGACCCAAAATTTGTTTTCTTTCAATTTAGTCCATTTCCAGTGATAAATTTATTTTACCTTAACCTTTTAATTCTGTTTTTATTCTTGCTTATTTATTTGTTTAATATTCATGTGGTATTTTTCTTTGGTACATATATTTATTCTTATTTAACATGCATTTTATTTTATGAGTTTTAGTTAGTTTTATTTTATGTTTGCACATATGTTTGTCTTTATTTCCATCATGTTCATTTGTGCATTTACCTTTGTATATATTTTGTGTATATATTTGTGTCTTGTTTTTATATTTATGCACTTCATTTGTGTATTTATTTGTATACTTTCCTACCTATTTTATTTCGCAATCACATCTCCTTAATTAATGAATCTAACAAATATTTCTTTATTCGGTCGTAACGGGCCCGACACCAAACATAGTGGTGGCGCTGTGAGCGTTTACCTTCGAATAAAGATACGATAAAATAAAATTGAATTCGAATCTTTAAACAAGTCGTAATTTAAATGTCACTTTAAATCCGAAAAATCAAAAATTAATTAAGCGGTAATTTGATAAAGGTGCCAATTTTGGGCGGTTTTAAACACTAACCCCATTTTTAACCGTAACCGACTCTCGAACCTAATTTTTAACGAATCTCTGGTTTTCTCGGTGTCCGGTCTACCAAAAGTGACCGGTGGCGACTTCAACCCCTTTTTTAAAACCCTAATTTCAAAAATTCATTTTTTTAAATCCTTTGCCCTAATTTTTTTAAAATTTTCCCCTTTCGGAATTAAATCCCCAATTTCCTTTTTAGGTATTTTCAAACCCTAAATTCCCAATTCTTCAAAATTCCTAAATTTTAGGTCGAAATTCCCAATTCCAATTTTTAGGACCTAATTTTTAGTTTCGATGTTTCCACTAGTAACCTTCCCTTTTTTCACTACACCTATTATTTTAAGAATTTTTAGGGTCGCTACAATACTCAAGTGTTATTAATGTATTAATATATGTATTTTTATAGTCACAGACGATCAACTATATCATTTGTTGTAAATATGTTGGCAAAATTTAGCTCATGCCCAACTCAAAGATATGAGAATGTTTTTCCTAATCTATCCAAAATAGAATTTGTTGGTTTTGTGGGTATAAGATACTTATTTGATCCTCATAATGTTCGATCACAGACTAAGATATGGTGGTATTATAATTTTTTGACAATTAATGAAACATATAATTATTTTCTCTCCCTCTAATCATGTTGAGATTTTGGTTATCTATGAGGCTAGTCATGAATGTATGTGGCTAAGATTTGTTACCCATCACATTCGAGAAAATTATTATTTATACTATAGAAAAATAGCTCAAACAATTTTATATAAGTATAATACAACCTACATTGTCCAACATAAAAAGGATGCATAAAGGGTGATAGTACATCTGACTAAAATTCTTCTTCACTCCTTGTCTTTAAAAAAATGGAGAAATTGATGTTCAATAGATGTGTTCATGTAATAATTTAGCATATTTATTTACTTAGACACTCCATTTGAGAAATTAATTTACACCATTGAATTATGTCATGCAAAAGATCTTATTTGATTTATTCATGAGGAGTAGGGAAATACACATTGTACTCCTTTTTCTCTTATCTATAATTTTGTTCCATTGAGTTTCTTGGAAATGATTTTTTAATTAGGCAACATGTTTTGCACATCAAATATTTGTGTGTTCTTCCTTTATTATTTTTTTCTTTTAAATTTTTTCTTACTAACGTTTTGACGAGATACATTATCTTTAAAGACATCCAAGAAGGAGTTATCTATACGGTTGTTGATAAGCATTTTATCTAAGAAATTTGATCTACTATATCATTATGAATTTTATCTTTATTAATTAGAGTCTCATGTATTATATACTTCTTCTGCCTATAAATAGATGATTTAAATAAGGTATTATACACATTCATATTCAGAATACAATAAAAATATCTTCCTTTATTAATAAAAATATTTTTAATTTTTACAATTTATATTTTATTTTTTTATATTTTTATAATTTATATTTTTACGATTTAGAAGTATAGATATTAATACTTGTTCGATCTATCAACCATGGTGTCGTCTGGTTGTGCCATGTCATTTAACGAGGATTTTCTTTAATTAAATAGTAAATAATAAATATAAATGAGTTAAGATCCAGCATAATTTAAGGATTTTCCGTAATTAAATATTATATAGTAAACATAAATGAGTTAAGATCTACAAAACTCAATTGCTTTTATATTTTTTTAAACAATTGGATGATAATAATAAATGATAAGATTATTTTCTTACTTTTAAGAGATAATCTTTATATTTTTTTATCATTAATCTCATTCATCTATTTATGTTCATCCAACGATTTAAAATTATGTAAAACTTTCATGTTATACGTAATGTAAGACTTTAAGAGGATCGTATCTCAATATAAATATATCTTTATATTTTTAAATAATATTTTGAATGGTATAATTAAAAATAACAAAATAATTAAAAGAGAGTGAGTAATGTAATAAAACAAAAAATTTATACCCTTTATATGCCTAAGGTTGAAAAAATAAATTATATATCTTAAATTATATCATTTCTTTCTTAAATCTTAATTCTAAACTTTAACCATAATCTTAACCCTAAACTTATCTTTTTAATGTAAAAGCATAAAAAATACCAAAAGAGAAAAAATTCTATTCGATATAATCTTATAGAGAAAGTTGATCTTTGATCACACAAAGGGTTGTGTTGGGCTTGAAGGTGCTCAATGAACCGATTAAACTCACTAAGTTGATGGAGAACACTTAATTTGGGTGTTTGTTGTGGAAGCAAAAAGATAAGAATTGAACACAATGATTTTAGAGTGGTTCGGCCTTCGAACAAACACCTACATCCACTACCTTAGCTTCCCACTAAGGATTTCCCAAATTCACTAAGAATTTCAACCTTTTGAGGAACAAAGGGATAACCTTACAAACCTTGATTCAAACCCGAATCAAGCATCCAAAGTTCACAACCTGACCTTTGGGAATTACTCACAAAGAGAAAACTTAGCAAACTTGTTAATCCTTCTAATAAGGCTAATGTTTGCAATCTAAGCACTCACCCAATCCTAATAAACTTGAGCATACATTTACAATTGTGTTTTGTCTACCCAAAGATTGAAATTTAGCTCTAAGAAAATTTTCTCATCATAATGTTGTTACAATTGAAGCATTAGTCTTATCTTGATGTTTGAGGCTTCCTTTTATCATCCCAAATGAGTTTCTAGCCGTTGGTGACCGTTGGGATTGATTTGGATCCGTTTGGAGCTGATTTCAAGGCTTATTTCTGCTTTTGGTACAGGAGGTATCGAAACGCCTAAAAGAGGTATCGATACCGCTGCTTTGGGAAATAGCCGTTGAACCTGCATTTAAGAACCAGTATCGAAACGAGTTTCGATACTGCTCCTAGCCGTTGGGGGGTTTCATAAAATCGTTTATGACCGTTGGGGGTGTATCAAAACAGGTATCGAAATCAAACCTCACAGTGGCAAAAAGGTATCGAAACATGTATCGAAACACCTGTGCAATTTTGCCTTTAAAAACATGGCTGTATCGAAACACCTGGGAGGTGTATCGAAACACCTGTGTTAAAATCTCTTCTTTGGTTTCTTTAAATCATTTAAAACACTTTTAAAATCTCTCAAAAACTTCTTAAATATATTTTCAAGTTGTTTGAACATAAGAACCATTTTTGAAGTCTTTTCAAATTAGTCCAAAACTATTTTTTAATTATTATATCAAAATATTAGTTCTACAGGTTGCACTCAAAATTCTTATCAATCCCTATATGCATATGTGAGTAAAAATCATTTATTTTATAATCGTATCTCTTTTTATACTTTTTGTTAAAAAAATCTTAAGAATTGAATTTTAAATCGTAACCCAAATTTTTATATCTTAAACCCTACACCTTAAAAATACACTATACCCCTAATTCTTTAAACCATAATCACAACCCTAACCTTTAACTACCTTAAATCTACTATTTTAAAATAAAAACGCTAATAGAAGTATAATAAAAAGTAGACGATTTACGCCCACAAATACAACTATCAACTTTCTTTTCTCAATACTAGAAACCGAAAGAGTTGTAACTTCATCCATCTGCAATAATAATGAAAGAACTGCGAAATCTCCTCTAAAATAGATTTTTCGAATCCAAAAAATATTGCAATAGTATATAATGATTTATTTATCTTCATAACTTAAATTCAAGTAATATTATCCACAAAACCCAGTTTTCTCCACAAACAGACAAACAATACATTTGAATTCCTTTTAACTCTACTTAGCCAACTCATAGTCTACACATTATCCTTTGTTTTTATGTAAGAAGCAGCCATAGCATACAACACGTGAAGAAAAACTTCCTAAACTCCATTAATCCATCCGTATCCTATCTAACAAGAGAGAGGAACAAACCAATCAAAACAGTCATTAAACATCCCACGTCGACTCTTGCACATGGGGGGCTGTCATTTGTCATCAACCACGAATCAAAATGAAAACAAAAGAGGAAAAATGCTTTAAAAATTTTGAATTGAGTAAATAAACCGAACGAATACAAATAAAGTATATTCATATTTGTTCGATTAAGTTCATATGAAAAAACAAACTAATATGTAAATATGATTTTTTGTTTATGTTTGTTCGTTAAATAATATAACTTGTTTGTATCGGTTAATGTCTGCTAGTTAAAATGATAAACGAACATAACCGAATTCAGACAAAATCAAATGAATGTTGAGTATTTTTTTAATTGTTTTCTTAAAAATATTGAAGTCACGTACATCATGTAATTTTTTCTTTTTATTTCATATATTTTAATATATATATATTTTTTAATTTTTTAATATAAATATTTCTGTCATGAAAAATAATAAATAAGAAAGGACGCATGTGAATAAATTTAAACGAACATAAACAAACATAAACTAACAAATTAATGAACATTATGAATATAAATGAACAAACTAATCATTTATTCATGTTCGTTCATTTATTTAAATATATTTAAAATACTATTCATCTTCATTCTTTAAATAAATTATTAGTAAGCTATAAAATTTGACAAAGAAGATGAAATCTTATTTTCAAACATCTAAAATTACAGATACCCTAGCTTACGTATTTTTACAAGACTGAGCATGCATAGTTGCATGCAGCTAGGCCATAACCGAAAGCTCAAGAGTTTGTTAAACCTAACTAACTTGAAGCTAACTAACAAGCTTCCAGAATTACAAATTTTCAGAATGTTCAACACTCAATATCCTCCTTACTTCTTCCACTTTCAGCTTCAACTATTGAAAATACTCTCAGCTTTTGTCGAAACCCTTCAAAGTATGCTTTGGAGAGTGATTTGGTCATTCCATCAACAATTTAATATTTTGCAGGCACATAATTGACTTTGAGTAGATTTGCTGTAACTGTTTCACTTATAAAGTGAACATCCAACTCAACATGTTTCGATTTTGAATGATAGACTAGGTTGACACTCATTGCAATGGCACTAGAGTTGTCATTCCAAATTATAGGCACATCTTTAAGCATAACCTGCATTTCATTGAGTAGGATGTTGATCCACGTGACTTTAGAAATTATATCTGCCAATCCTCTATATTCTGCTTCTGTTGTCGACTGAGACACAACCTTCTATTTCTTAGAATTTCAAACAACTGGATTACCTCCTAGATACACGCAATTTCCCGAAATTGACCTCTTATCATCCAAACTACCACCCCAGTCTGTATCAGTGAAGACAAGTTGACAATGTGAATCTATAGGTGAGAACAGCAATCCAAAATCCAGTGTTCCACTGAGATATCGTAGCACGCGTTTCACAGATGCTAAGTGTTGTTCACATTGTCTATGCATAAACTGAGCAAGCTTATTAACACTGTAAACGATATCAGGTCGAGTGTGGCATGCATATAGTAATACATCTATGATACTCCTATATTTTGTGGCATCTTTCAGTGGACTCCAAGCTTCTTGTGTGAGTTTAAGAGAAACTATCATAGGTGTAGGTGTTGCATTTGCTTTCTCCATATGTGTTTTCTCAAGCAACTCTACAATGCATTTTTTTTGACTCAACATAATTAAATGTCCTATCTTGATCACATTCTTACCAAGGAAGTAACTCAACTCTCTAATATCCTTGAGAGAGAACTTTTCCCCTAACATCTACACTACTTCCTCAATTTCCCTTGTTGATTCTCCTGTTACTATTATGTTATCGACATAAACCAAGACATATAGCATTGCATCTAACTTTCCTCTGATGAACAAAGAGGTGTCTGCATATGATCCCGTGAAACCAACTTCGAGCAGAAAATCCTTCAATTTTGTATACCAATTTCTTGGAGCTTGTCTGAGTCCATACAAAGCCTTTTATAGCTTGCACACCAACCTGGATCCATATTGCGCTGTCTGCTCAAACCCTTCTGGTTGCTCCATGTATACTGCCTCATGTAACTCTCCATTAAAGAATGCATTATTCACATCTACTTGTATTAAAGTCTATTTGTGATGTTGATAAGTGCTCAACACACTATCACTTTTTACTCATTTTATGGGCATTAATCATCAAATATACACCCACTCGGACCAATGCATGTGCTTAATGTGATATATTTTGAAGTTATGCTCATATAGATAATATTTACAGAAAAGGCACGTTTTACTGCGTTTTCATATCTATGCAGAAGAACCAGTGCCGCGACAGCGACAAGGCCGAGGCAGGACCTGATGCCGAGGCAGCAGCAGAAAGACAGGAAGCAAGAATATAGGCGATGGAAAGATAAAAATCCAAGGAACGTGTCTGGACTTGAAGCCCATGGATCGGAGCTGGCTAGCACAAGGAAAAGCCCAAAGGAAGACCACGCGGGAAAGCCTCCTTAGCCGAATCAAACTTGGAAATATTTTATTATTATGTACTTGACTTATTCCCTACTCCAAGTTGTATTCTACTTAGGAAAGGTTTGCCCTAGGTCTAGCCTATATAAGGACCTAGCCACCCAATGTACAAAACACGGAATACCTAGGGAGAGAGCCAATTTCTATTCTTGTTTCTTTCCTCTCCATCATGTTCTAAACCTTCTTAGGGATTAGGTGAAGGTTGTCGAGTATTTGTGAGAGGAGATTGTACTTTGTCTTTGATTCAATGCAATAAAGTTATCAAGGTTTGCTTATCCTTTGTTATTCTTTGTTTTCACAATTAAGCTCGGGAGAGGATATTGTGAATCATCCATTTATTTAAGCTCGGGAGAGTTAGATTCACGAAAGGGGTAAGTACGGTGTTTCAATCGCGAAATACTAACTCGGCCTAGGGATAGGTTAAGAGTTTCAGCGGCTAAAAGAAGTGTGAGATTGGTTGGTGAGTATAATTGGTTCACGCCGTTAGGTATCATCAAGGACTAGTCATCAACAGCACTCTGACTTAGGGATAAGCGGAGTCATCCAAGGACACTTTGCCGAACTTTGGTAAAGTCTGCCCACGAGTAAGGGATTGCCGCGGCAGACAGTATTGTCGCTGCCAAGGCAGTAAACTGCAGTGCCGCCGAGGCAGTGATATACGATTGCATTGGATAGAGACAAGTCAATCAATTCCACAATACAACGCAACTGGATCCTAGCCCATCTCTCTCTATTATTTCAACTCTTTATTTTTATTTAGTTATTTTAGTTTCGATAAATCAAATCAACTCACTTGTGTTTTTATTTTTCTACAGAACAAGAAGGTGAAGAAAGCATATTAAGTATATCGGTCCCTGAGGAGACGATAACTCGATAAAATACTTATCACTTATTACTTGTGATGTGTCCACTTACACTAAACGCGCACTTTTGACACGAGACATGTTTTTGGCGTCGTTGCCGGGGACTGGCAACTACTTTTGTTTTCTTTATTTTCTTGTTTATTTTTATGTTTATTTTACTTTTGTTTTTTTTCTTGGTGTATGACCAGGGCCAATCCAACCAACCCCTTGTATGAGTTAAATCCAGAGATCGAAAGAACAAGGCAAAGGTTGAGGAGACAGATCCAAGGAACCATGGCAGAACACCCGGCAGGACAAAATTTACCTGCCGACAATGGAAGACTTCCGCCGCCACCTGGGCCGCGGCAGCTCACTGATAGAGACTTCCTAGAAGAGGACTTAAACGGATTAAACCCAGGAGTCGTTACACCGGAGATTGAAGCAGCCCATTTTGAACTCAAATCTGTTATGTTCAATATGTTAAATACAATTGGACAATTTGGTGGGTCTGCAACTGAAAACGCAAGGCAGCACCTCAAGTCCTTCATGGAAATCTGCAACTCTTTCAAAATCCAAGGAGTCCATGAAGATGTCTTGCGATTAAAGCTATTCCCCTATTCACTGAGGGATAGGGCGAAAGCGTGGTTAAATAGCATTCCAGCAGGATCTATTAGATCTTGGAGTGAACTTTGCCGTGATTTCATTACTCGTTTTAATCTTACTAATCTATATGATAGAATCCGTAATGAAATTACTTCTTTTCGACAGACAGAAGACAAACCAATGTACGAGGCATGGGAACGCTACAGGGAGCTATTGCACAAGTGTCCTTTGCATGGATTTCCCCTATGGACACAGGTGACAATGTTTTACAATGCCACGAATGCCCCGACAAGGATGATGTTAGATGCCTCGGCAAACGGAACACTCCTGGATAAAGCACCTGAGGAAGCTATTGAAATATTGAATAAACTCGCAAATAATGACATTCAGTTTCCTACATCTAGGCGAGGAGGAGTAAGACGCCAAGCCACGGTACATGAATTAGACTCATCAAGTTCAGTGGCAGCACAATTGTCCTCTCTTACCAAGATGGTACAAAACCTACAGTTACAACAAAATACCCGTGAGGTCAAGGTAATTGATTCATATTGTGACTTATGTGGAGGTAACCACAATTCCTCTGATTGCATGAATCAAGAAACTGGTATGTATGTTGGGAACTACAACCGCAACAATGTGATGGCCAACACATACAACCCCTCATGGAAGAGGCATCCAAACCTATCATGGAGCAATCCAAACAATGCCTTAAACCCAATCACCCAACCTTCGGGATATCAGCAACCGATGCCGCAGCAGCAAGCCCAGCAGTCAATGCCGTCGCAGCAAATGCAGCAGCAACCGGTAAGTTCATTGAAGAACACGCTAAAGGCCTTCATGATGAAAACTGAGTCATACATGGCAGAGAATAGAAATTTCATCAAGAGGACAGATGCCTTCATGAATAGAACTGAGATGAGGTTGCAAAATCAAGAAGCGGCCATTAAAACGCTGGAAGCTCAGGTTGGGCAGCTTGCTCAATGCATAAACACTAGACCACAAGGAGGCCTACCCAGCAATACTGAAGTTGCTAAGGTAATGAGCCATGAACAGTGCAAGGCAATTACTACGAGGAGTGGTCTAAAGCTGAAAGAAAAGATCCCAAAGAGCCAAATTCAATCAGCGGATCAAGCAAAAGAAGAGGTTGAGCAAACTGATAATACTGCCCCGACAGAGAGCACAGCAAATCCTGAGCAGCCTGCCGAGGCAGCAACAACTCTAGTGGTGCCAGGTATAAAATTTCAAACTAAAGAAACCCTAGATGAGATGAGACCACCACCACCTTTCCCAAAAAGGTTGAAAAAGCAAAAACAGGACCAGCAATTCAAGAAGTTCCTCGACATCTTGAAGCAAGTCCACATCAACATACCGTTCGTTGAAGCTATTGAACAAATGCCGAACTATGCCAAGTTCCTAAAGGACATGGTGTCAAAGAGGAAACGAATAGGTGAGTTTGAGACAGTGGCTGCTACCGAGGGCTGCATGGCAATGCTGCATAACCGCATGCCACCAAAATTAAAAGATCCTGGTTGTTTTACTATACCTTGTGCGATAGGTAAGAGTTATGAAGGTAAGGCCCTATGCGACCTTGGAGCAAGCATAAATCTCATGCCTAAATCAGTCTTCCAAAAGCTTGGAATTGGAATGGCGAAACCTACAACAGTGATGCTCCAACTAGCGGATCGATCCTATGTGCAACCCGAAGGAAAAATCAAGGACATACTAGTAAGAGTAGATAAGTTTATTTTTCCTGTTGACTTTCTTGTCCTTGATTTTGGAGCAGATGACAATGCACCAATCATCCTTGGGAGACCTTTCCTTGCAACTGGACGTACTCTCATTGACGTGGGAAAAGGAGAGTTGACAATGCGGGTCAATGACCAACAAGTCAAACTCAACGCATTCCATAACTTAACAAAATATGATGATCCAGAGGAGTCCAAGGCCATCCATTCAGTAGACACTAAAGTATCCTGCCTTGGCAGTCTGCTCGGCAGGATATTCGGCAAGAAGATTAAGCCCAAGATGGATGGACACACACAAAAAAAGAGTGGCCCACACCCGATTCACAATTTGGGCCTAAGGGAGAGCATAATTTTGGGAGAGACATTTGTATGCTCTCCACCAGTAACATGATCTACTCCCTTCTCTTTAGGATTAGTTAGTTTATTTTTATTTTTATTTTTTTTCTAATTATTTTTGCTTTAAGTACTTTTTCTTTTGTGTGTTTTATTTAGGAATAAAAAGCAAGAATAAAGAAGAAATAGTTCATAGCAGGAACTCTGCCGAGGCAATAAAACAGTGTCAGGGCCGCAGCAGTCCCAACGGACAGAACAGTGTAACGGCTAGTCTGCCGAGATTCCTGCCGCGGATGAAAAAGGAAACGGCAGAAAAAGGAAACGGTTACAAAACGGCTAGTGGCTTCAACGGTCACAAGGCCGAGGCTTATATAAGAAACTCCTTCCTCTTGAACTATTCACTCTTGCTTTCTTGTTTTTGTTAGTATTCATAACAATCTCTCTCTCACATTACTCTCTGCTACTAATCTTCGCTAAACTCCAGATTCTTTTCAAGAAAAACTCCAAGAAATCACATCTCTCAATCTTGATGGCAACATACAAGCGATTCGCCCCCACCAATGTTGAAGATCGCTTCAACCGATCTTTCATCGCTCGGCAACTATGGGAAGAGCAAGGTTTCCAGCATGCAGATGAAGAGAACTATGGTATTGAGCACTACCTCTTCGACAGAATTAAGTACCAAAACTGGGAAATTTTCTGTCTTCAACCTGCCCAAGCGAATGCCACGATCGTCCGGGAGTTCTACGCGCACGGGTCCAGCAAAGACTCCCTCTTTGTTCACTGCCGCGGCAGGCCAGTCCAGCTCGATGCTGAGACGATCAATAATTTCTACGGCCTCACCCCTGCCAGTGACATCCACGCCGAATTTATGGAGGACGTCACTACCGAGGACTACGAGCTCATCAAAGATGATCTTTGTTACGTGAACACTCCATGGGAAACCGGTACCCATCGAGGATCCGTAACAAGACAAAGCCTTAAGCCCGAGGCCAAGATGTGGAACACCTTTGTCAAACGACAGCTCATCCCCACATCACACAATAGCACGGTAGATCGCAAAAGATTGGTGTTGATCCAATCCATCATCAACAAGAGGACCATCAACATTGGCGAGATCATCCTTCGGGAAATTCACGAGTGCGGTAAGAAAGATAGAGGACCATTGTATTTCCCTTGTTTGATCACGGGTTTATGTGTTGTCGTAGGTGTGCCCATCGAAGAGACAGACGAATACACGCCCCCACGACGAGGTTGGACCAGGGACTTCTGCCACAAAGTCATGCAAATCACACAAGCATAGCCTGTCCAAGCAACGCCGCAGTAGTTTACTGCTGATACTGCTGCCGGGGCCCAGTACACGACAGACATGCCTGGTACTGCCCACACATCTGCCGCGGCAGACCCATACCAAGAGATCTTGCAACGGATGACAGCAATGGACCTTAGACAACAACGGTACATGGAGTACCAAAGGGAGTTCAATGGCACCTTAGCCCAAATGATATTGCACGCCTTCCCGGACCAAGGAGTACAATTTCCGGAGTTTCCCAGCAACATGTTCGTTAAAGCCGCCCCTTACACCGAGACTACACCAGCCCCGGGAGGACCAAGTCCGTTCTTCCATGCAGACCCTCAGCCCCAATACCAGGCTGCCGGCCCATCTAGGGTAGCAGATTCTGCCGCGGCCTCGTCTGTCAGCAGAAGGTCATCCAAGCGAAGGGTCGTTTTCAGCACCCCACCCAGATCACCAATTATCATGGGCAGTTTATTAGCCGAGATAGATGCCTACGTGCACCAAAGCTCCACTACCGCCGGCCCAAGCACACACCACACCGGAGGAGCAACAGTAATGGGAGGAGAAACGGACGTAATGCTCACCGAAGAGATGGCTGATGTAGAAGAAGGAGAAGAGGTAGAGGCCCCAATGCAACGGACACCGCCCACACGAGTCCAACCACCCCGGCAAGCAAAGGCACAACCATCGCCTTCACCAAGGACAAAGCATTTGGCATCAAGGCCGAGGAGGAAAATTGTTACAAGCAGCTCTTCGGAGTCGCTTTAAATTTCTTTGTCCTTAATTCAATATTACTTGCTTTTACTATTTCTATTTGTTGTTTATTATATATTCATATTTTGTTTTGCCGCTTACTTCTTCAAATATAAAGCATTGAGGACAATGCTTGGTTTGAGTTTGGGGGTGCAGATTCATTGCCAAGGCAACAATCTACTGCCGCGGCCTTGCCAAAAAGGGAATATTCCAGTGACTTTTTTTTCAATTTTTATGCTCCCCGCCTTACTTGAATTAACTGCCTACACTTTTGCACTGCTTATCATCAGTATTGCCTTAATTTATTCTTTAAGGCTATAGAAATCATTCTCCTTACCATGTTTAGGTTCTGTTAAGAGGGCTTAACCTTAGGATGCTTAAGGATAAAAACTTAGAATCTTATTATATGAAGAACTTTAAACACTTTTAGGACTTGTTGGATTATAGGAGTTCTTTTAATAAACTTAGGTGATAAAAACTTAGATTTTTGGAAAGTAACTAGAGGTGCCTACCATCGGCTCTAGAAAGTCTCTTCTTCATGCTAGAGGTGCCCGAAATTGGCTCTAATATGTTTTAAGGAATATTAAAAAGAAAGAAGGAATTTAGTGAAAAGAAAAACACAAGTCTTTGAGGTGCCCGAAATTGGCTCAAGATTTGGTGTTTGAAAAGAAGAGAACACTTAACCAATGTCTTGAACTAAGAGTTTATCTTAGAAAGCCTTTAATCAACTTGTCCACAAAAACGCACACACTCACAATTCTTATAGTTTTTTTCTAGGTAAACTCTTGGTTTGCTTATCCTTTAATCAACTTTGTCTAAGAAAGCCTTTAATCAACTTTGTCTTTGATTCAATGCAATAAAGTTATCAAGGTTTGCTTATCATTTGTTATTCTTTGTTTTCACAATTGATCTCGGGAGAGGATATTATGAATCATCCATTTATCTAAGCTCGGGAGAGTTAGATTCACAAAAGGGGTACGTACGGTGTTTCAATCGCGAAATACTAACTCGACCTAGGGATAGGTTAAGAGTTTCAGCGGCTAAAAGAAGTGTGATATTGGTTGGTGAGTATAATTGGTTCACGTCGGGAGGTATCATCAAGGACTAGTCATCAACAGCACTCTGACTTAGGGATAAGCGGAGTTATCCAAGGACACTTTGCCGAACTTTGGTAAAGTCTGCCCATGAGCAAGGGATTGCCGCGGCAGACAGTATTGTCGCTGCCAAGGCAGTAAACTGCAGTGTCGTCGAGGCAGTGATATACGATTGCATTGGACAGAGACAAGTCAATCAATTCCACAATACGATGCAACTGGATCCTAGCCCATCTCTCTCTATTATTTCAACTCCTTATTTTTATTTAGTTATTTTAGTTTCGATAAATCAAATCAACT
The DNA here is from genome assembly GCA_035048815.1 of Abelmoschus esculentus. NCBI lineage: Eukaryota > Viridiplantae > Streptophyta > Magnoliopsida > Malvales > Malvaceae > Abelmoschus > Abelmoschus esculentus. The sequence continues at coordinate 8,512,970 of JAUCBN010000002.1, read as the reverse complement.
CACTTGTGTTTTTATTTTTCTACAGAACAAGAAGGTGAAGAAAGCATATTAAGTATATCGGTCCCTGAGGAGACGATAACTCGATAAAATACTTATCACTTATTACTTGCGATGTGTCCACTTGCACTAAACGCGCACTTTTGACACGCGACAGATGTACAGCCAGAGACAAGATGACATTGATGGTAGATGCTCTCACCACAATATTAAAAGTGTCCTGGAAGTCTTGTCCAGGAACTTGAAAGTAATCTTTTGCCATTAACCTTGCTTTGTATCGTTGCACAAACCCATCAACATTCTTCTTAACTCGAAATAACCACTTACATCCAACTATGCTCCTTCCTTCTAGTGTTGGGAATAAGGATCAGGTTCCATTTCTCATGAGAGCTTCATACTCATCAAGAATGGCAGCTTTCCAATGAGGAAGTTGAAATGCCTCCTATATAGAGTCAGGTTCTGAGAGGTCATTGTTGATTGCAGCCATGAAAGTCTTAGGTTTATAAATCCCTCGTTTACTCCTTGTAACAATAGGATGTATGTTACTGAGAGGTTGTGGTGGTAGACTCTAAACTTGTTGAGCCGAGTCAACCTATTGATTCGAGTCACCCCTAACAACTTTTGGAAAATGAGCTGATTCAACTTGTTGTTTTGATGCATCAACAACCTGCTGTTCAGATTTATTAGGAACACTTTGAGACAATACATTGGACCCACTAGGCTGGATGACTGAGGTCTAATGTTACTAAACCGAGGTTCAACACTTACCTAACCAGGCAATGGACCAGGAGAATTTGTGGTAGACTCTATATTTGGGTCCTTATGATCAACAATAATTGTAGGAGGGTCACCAACACTGCTCGAACTAACTCCTGCCAGCCTTGGTTCAAAAGACTTTGATCCACTGGTTTGAAAGGAATTAGACCCCACGCAAACCCTGGCTGTACCATCAATGACTAGGAACACTCTTGGTGAGGCAATAGGATGCACAATTGTTTTTGTAGCCAACCCTCCAGATTTATTCTCTGCAAAAGGAAACATTTATTCATCAAAAACAACATGCCTCGAGAAGTAAACTTTACCATATGGGGCAACACATTGGTAGCCTTTGTGATTCGAGCTGTAGCCCAGAAATGTACAAGCTTGTGATCGAAAACTTAGTTTGTGAGGTTGATTGGCTCGCAGATGTGGGAAGAAACGACAACCGAGCACCTTAAGATCATTATATTGAGGTGCCTTGTGATGTAGCTTTTCGCATGGTGAGATTCCTTGCAAAACTGTAGAAGGTAACCGATTGATTAAATGCACTGTAGTAGTTACAACAAAGGACCAAAATTGGAAAGAGAGAGATGTTTGTGCAAGCAAGGCTAGAGCTGTTTCAATGATATGTCTATGCTTTGTCTCAACGATGCTATTTTTCTCAGACGTATGAGGACATACAAGTCGATGTTTGATGCCCATGGTTTGAAGAAAAGGAGAGATCACTCGATACTCACCTCCCCAATCTGTTTGCATTTGTTTTATCGAAGCATTAAACTGATTTTGAACCATTTTATTGAACAAATGAAAGGCAGAAGTAGCTTGATCTTTTGTTTTGAGAAAATACACCCAACAATACCTAGAATATCCATCAACAAAGGATATATAATACCTGAAGCCATTCGATTCTAGATGTAAGGGTCCCCAAAGATCAGAGAACATAACTTGAAAGGGTGAATCATACACTGTATTGCATGGTTTAAATGGCAACTTATGACTTTTACTTATTCTACAAGCTGTGCAAATAGATGCATCATCTGACATTTTATTAGAAACATTCAAATTCATTATTTTACATACTTGAACAAGTGGTACATGTGCAGGATGGCCAAGCCTCTTGTGCCACAATTCATACACATCAGAAGAGATACTAACTAGACTAGCTTCAACTTTACTAACATCACTACTAGGCTGAGCATTACAAGTATCAAAATGATATAAACCTTGTTTTTCTTTTCCTCGCAGCAGAATATCTTCAGTCTTCTCATCTTTAACCAAGCATTCACTCGCATGGAACTCAAAATACACCTGATTGTCCGTGGCACACTTGAAAACAGAAAGCAAATTCTTAGTAATTGAAGGAACATGAAATAAAACAGAAAGCAAATTCTTAGTACCAGTTTTAGAAATGTTCAAACCATGACCATTACCCACAAGCAACTTACTTGATCCTGTATACTCAATGTTATTGCCCACTTTAGTTGCATCTGGAGTGACATGATGAGTCTCTCCTGAATCAACCACCCAGCTATCCGAACTAGTTGTCAGGTTCGTGTGGCTAGTCCCACAACAAGAGAAACATGATTGTTCATCATAAAATGAAGTCATACTCACATTAACCAGATCCTTAAACATATGAGCAATGTTGGCCAAGACTCCAGCATAGTCCTTGTTGAACCTTTGCCAGCATCGATCTGCTGAATGACAATTCTTGCCACATATCTGGCACTAAAGTCGCAGTCGACCACGATCTCCTCCTCGATGTCCTAACCTTCCTCCTATATTATGATAAAATTGAGCCCCTTGATTGTTATTGGGATTTTGCACCTAAGCTACATTCTCTATCATGGGAATCATTCCTGAATTCTGATTGATATGAGCACAACCACCATGATTGACAGTGGGTGATTGCACTTGTGCTATATTTGCAAGTATTGGTAGTACATGCTGAGCATTGAACCCCTTCAATTGGGCTTGTACCATGAGCACATTCTTGACTCCATCTAAAGAAAAAGAATAATTACTTGTTGTAACAATGGACTTAAACAACTGGTATTCAACTAGAAGAGCATTCAATATGGTGACAATTTGCTTAAGATCTAAAACTGGACTGCCACAACTAGACAACGCGTTACAAACTTATTTGATCTTAGTAAGATAGGATCTCATACTTTCATCTCCTTTTCTAATGGAGTGAAGTTTATAATGGAGACCCATAGAACTGGTCATAGATTTACTGGCAAAAAATTTTAACACAGTATTCCAAACCATGGCTGCTGTTTTAGCACCAACAAATTGAGGAAGCAAACTTGCACTGATTGTGGATAGTAACCACGAGGCAAGTGCACTATCTTGGGCAATGAAGGTATCATAATCTTCATTGATCACAGTTTCTCCTTTGTCATTCAACACAGTTTCTGAAGGTGGTTTGGCTGCAACAGTGATCAATCTCTCCATGCGATGACTCTTGAAGGTTAAGAGAATCTGTTGCTTCTATAACAGGAAGTTTAACTCATTAAGAATTATATTAACTCGTTTGTTAGTGAACATCTTGGCATTATTGGAAAGTTCATCAGATTTTTGAGAATGCAGCGAATTGATAACAAACATTTCTCTAGAGATACGAAAAACAAACACAAAGAAACACAACAATAGAAATGTGACGAGAAGAAAGACACTAACCAATCTCAATTGAAAATAATCAGGCTCCAAGACCGTTGGAGAAAGATACTATATTAGGAAGCTATAAAATTTGACAAAGAAGATAAAATCTTATTTTCAACCATCTGAAATTACAGATACCCTAGTTAACTTTGTTATAAAAGAATGAGCATGCATGCAGCTAGTCCATAACCGAAAGCTTATAGAGTTTGTTAAACCTAACTAACTTGAAGCTAACTAACAATCTTATAGAATTACAAGTTTTCAAAATGTTCAACACTCAATATAAATAAAAAATTAAATAAATAAATAAAAACAAATTTCTCACCTAAAAGTTTGCTAAACTTTTGATTCATTTACCCTTTTTACCTGAAACTATGAAACAACATTTATAAATTTTACCAAAATTTTAAATAGTTTTCACAAAAATTGCAGAACAAAGAAACACTACATCTTGATTCAAGATATGTAGGACATGTGATGATGAATTGATGATTAGATTTCCCACTTGGTTGGAAACTTTTGGTGTTGTGGTGCTTACGTCATAGGAAAATTTGATCTCTCTTTTTGGTTTTGGGTGAGAATCTGACAGCCAATGTTGACAAAAAGATAGTGTTAATGAAATCAATGGGAAAAAGTTAGCCTGCAAATGCTCATTTGATAATAAATAAATGTAGGTCCCATACGGTGGTTGACAAAATTTATCTTTCTTGTCTTATATGTTCGAAGTAAAAAAAAAATAAATTTAAAGTTTAATATTAAAGTTTAAGTTTAAAGTTTATACTAAATATATAATTTTTTATGATTTAGAATTTATATTTTAGGGCGTTAAGATTTATAATTATTTTTTTAACTTTGGAGAATATATATGATTAGAAATCTTCGATTTTTTGGTGTCCTTATTTATGCTTCTATGTAATAAATGAGACATAAGGTTTAAAATCTAATGATAAAGTTTAAAAAATTTAGGGTAAAACATAATTTTTAGATGGTAAGGTTTTGAATTTAGAATTTATAGTAAGGACTTCTAATTTAATATTTTAATATTTTAATATTTTTAATGTTAAGACCTAAAAATACTTGGAAGTTAGCCGAGTCTTTTTGAGGTTCATTTGAACCGATTCTAGACTAGTTTGGAGATTTAATTGATAACAAATATTTTTAAGTGAGATAAAATCTTAGAAAAATACCTAAAAAATATTATTTTAAGTTTTTCAAATGTAACACCCCAAAATTGGGCCTATAAGTTTAGTGATCGGTTTAGAGGTCTAGTGGACAAGTTTAGTCGTTTAAACCTAGTTTGGGATTAAATACTTAAAAATTATTTTTTTAATAGTAATAAATCTTTGAAAAATATTTTTAAATTATCATTTGACTTGTATTTGAATTATCTCATATCAATTTTAAAAATTGACCCTTGAATCCCTATTATATTGAAATTAGTGACTATTTTGTAAAAATTAAAAACTTAGTGAGAAAATTGTAATTGGGCAAAAACTTTGAATCTTTAAAGGAATTTGATCCAATCCTAGTCCTAGCTGATCTAAACCTTCCAAGAGCCTATATAAATAACCTTAAATCACATGTTTTAATTTAATTAATAAAAATTCCCCAATTTTTAATCATAAAACCTATTTAACACAAAAACAAATACCCTTTTTCTTTATTTTTATTTTCTCCTTGCCAAGGCAGAGACTCCATCATATTTTAAAGGTAAACTTCCATTCTTTTCAATTAAATTTCGTTGGTTTTATTATCTTGATTTTTGTTCTTCAAATCTTCTTGGTTTTTCATTGGTTTTGGAGGTGAGAATCCTTCAAATATCTAAAACCCTAAGTTCTTTATTAAAATTACCAAGTTATTGGCTGATTATACAATGTTTTAATATTTTCGTTCAAGAAAAATGGCTTTTGTAGTCAAAATTCATGATTTTCATATAAGGGTCATAATTGGTTGTTTTTAGGTTTAAATTCATGAATTATTTTGTGTTAGGATGTTTTTAATATGTAATTAAAGTATCTAATCCCGTGCTTAAGGTGTTGGTATTGTTTGGAGAGTTTTGAAGAAGTTTCGTTTAAGGGTTTTAAGGGTTTTTAGGGCTGCTACGAATGGGTCTGACTTGGAGGATGTTTGGATGCACCTATATTCACTAAAACAATTGTTCTTGATGCTTGAAATAGTTCAAGGAGAAGTGGATCAAGTTTAAAGGTGATCGGACTTGTGTTAGTGGCTTGGCGAGTAAGTTATGCTTAATTGATGAGTGGATTAAGAGGGCTTCTTATCCAACATTGTTTTACTTATTTTTTTCCAAAGGTTTTGGTGTGTAGCTAGGTGTGAAAAACCTTCCTATACTCGAAAGTAAGTTTAAAGTATTATTTTCTTAAAGTTTCTCATATTACATCTTCTTTTTACTATGTTTTAGCCATGCTCATGTTATACTTGTGCATATGCAATTACGCCTGTGTTAGAATGATCATGAGAATGTTTTACAATGGTTTTGATGCTCCCATGGTATTGTTTCCAAAACATGATAAAAAAGGTTTTTACCGGTTTAAGCATTTGATGCTTGTGTTCGTGGGATATATGCGGTTAATACACTTTTTTAAATTGTTATGTGATGGTTAAGAGGGATAAGTTGATCAATTAATAGGATGTGATTGCAATATAAACTAAAAAATTAGTACATGTGATATAAACTAAAAAATTAGTACATGTGAAATTCCTTATGTGTTGCATTATGGTATGCCTAATAATATGTGGCAGAGGTATAAACTATCGCATCCAGACAATGGGGTATAGCCAACTTGGGCATCAAGGTGAGATAAAACATGATTGGAGGTATAGTCCATCATGCGTATGCTTGGAGGTGTAGGCCACATGCGGGTTTCCGGTTATCCTAACGATTAGAAGTATAGACTAATCGGATCATTAATACCAATAGGGTTAAAGAGCAAGTGTCTTGATTTTATTTCTTTATCTTGCAAAGAGAATTTGCATGAGACTTTGATTTTTGCACAAAAGATTTTATTTTAAGTCTTGCTAAGTGTAGTATATAAGACTTGTGATTTCGCTTATAAAGCATGTGTTTTCAAAAGATGATTTAATTAATCTTTTTATAGAGGCATGTGAGCCATGGTTTATTTACACTTCTTGATTTTCTAAGGATGACGTTGTTAGCCATGAACGTTTTATATTATAGAGAGCATGAATTTGTTTACTTGTCTTTAAATGTTGAAATTTGCTTATTATAGGATGCATTGCAAGCTATTTTAAATGTGTTTTTATTTCCCTCACTAAGCTTTATGATTAACCCTCTCTTTTCCATGCAATGTAGAGAAATAAGTGATAAGGCCAATCGGGAAGCAAGGAGCCACATTCATGCCATTCTTTCTATATTTTTAGCTCAAGTATGTTTTTAAGTTTGAACCTTAGATAGTTGAAAGAAATGAGATAGTTGAACCTATTATGTTTATGATTATGAATTTGAATTTCCCTATTGATACACTTTTAGATTTAATAAAGGCATCGAGGTTTTGATTCTTGCTTGTTCATATTAGTGTTAATGTGGTTAATAAAGTTGAAGCATGTACTTAAGAGTTGATTTATGTTGTTACTATCTAGGTTTATATGCATCTAGAGATTATGATGATCATGTTTGGATTAATGTGCCTAAGTATGATTACTTGTGTTTAAGAATGAATTGGCCAAGTTAGAAAGGGGTTTAAGTATGTAAAACGGTTGTTATGCTGAGAAAAATACTGTAGAGTATCGGTAATAATGTTAGTATCAACACAGATTGCTTAATTTAGGCAGACGTATCGGTACAGTAACCAAGCGTACTGATACCAAAAGTGAAATATTGTTGTAATCACTAATTTTATCCGGAGTTGTAAAACCTGGTTTAAATTTTTGTTTTAATTTGAATAACGGGCTTGCAATTATTAAATATTAAAAAATGCAAAAATTAATATTATGCTTATCTATTTTCCTTTTTAATTTTGTTATAAAAAAATACAAAAATATTACCACATTATGTTTTGAAATAAATAAAAAAATCAAAAAATATTACTAAAATATTACTTTTTTTAATCTATAGAAAAATGTTAAAAAAATTTCCTACTAAATTCGGTTACCTTTTTATAAAAACAAAAAAAAATTAAAATATACATATGTTGTTTCCTTTTTATATATTACTAGTGCATTATTATCTTCTGTTATTATTATCTTATTATCATTATTTTATTATGTTATTATTATTATTATTATACAAGTTAAAAGAAATAAATAAAAATTAGATTAAACAAACCCATAAATAAATAAACCCAGCTAAATTAAAATCCAAACATATTAAATAAAAGACCTAAATATAAATAATAAGTCCAAACATTTTATTAACAGTCCATTTACAATGGTTTGACCCAACTAATTAAAACAAAACCCGAATATTTTTAATTACAACCCGTTTTTTGAGTCCAACCGGCTAAACCCTTAGCCTATTATCAAAAACCCTAGCCTAATCAGCTCCTCTATTCCTTGCGCAGCCACAGGATCACCGTTGGATCCAATGTGGATCCAACAGATCAGATCGATACTGAGAGGAGAAGCATCTGGAAGCTCCACGCGCCACGCGTGGCTCATTGCCTCCCACCACGCGCACGTGTGGTGCACGTGCCAACCTTTCGAATGCTAATCGCCCTTTCAGCTTCCGGTCACTGCCCGACCATCGTCGGTAGTCCCCCTTTGAGCTCCGATTGCCAGTACAAGCACAAACAAACAAGAGTAATTATCAGATCGTACAAGCATCAGAGGCAAAACACGTAATTGCAGAAAATTACAGAGCATTACAACAAATGTACCAACATATAGCAGAACCAATCGGCCAAAACGCACCAAATTGTAGAGAATTTCAGAGTCGAATCAAACAAAAAATGCCAGCAACCAATAGTAAAAAATAGGATTTTTTTGATATATTCATGTATTTTTCGGTGGCTATAAAACCAAGCCGAAAACACATTTGTAAGGGATTCGATCCCCCCATCTTTCGAATATTAATAAAAACAGAAACCTTTGAGGTATATCGTTGTTTTTTTTGTATATGAAGTAGTTTAGGGTTTCGGTTTTACCAGGGCATTGATTCTCTTCGATTCTTCTAGTAATAAACCTTGGCCTTTGTGCCGCCGGGTGAACCGACGAAGGAGTCCTCCCATCTTTTTTTTTTCCTTCGAAACGATCAAGAGGAATCGCTCAAGCATTTCTGTTCTTTTTCTCAAAGGTTTTTTGCTTCAGATTTGTAAAAAGGGGGTGATCTTTGGTTTTTGGTTTTGAAAACAAAGGAAAAAAGGCCAGCGGTGGCCGGCGCGATGGTTCTTTCTGGAATACGCGGTCGGTTTCTGGGGAATGGATGAATGTTCGTCCATTGTCTGGGTTTTGGCCAGAATAAGACAGAACGTTTGAGAGTTCTCACTCTCTCGGTTTGAGAAACAAATGAGTAAAGAAAAGTTTTTATGTTTTAGTTGTGTTATATAGTCGGGGACTAAAAAATAATGGTCAAACTTCTTCATTAAGACCTTCCATGTCAACCATATCAAGCCCGAGGTCCTTGCGTTTTTGTTTTGTATTTCGATTTAGTCCCAATCTGAGTTATAATTTCTCTTTGATAATGGTTTTATTATTTGTAGGTCTTTCCTTGTTTTTGTTTAAACTTTTTAAACCCTTCCCCTTTTCTAAATACGCTCTGAGGTCCTTGTTTGTTTTCAAACGTTTGTAATTTGGTCACTAATTTCAGTTATAATCTATTTTTCTTTTGGCTTTATTACTAATTGACCCCTCCGTTGTTTCGAAGTTTTTTTTAACCCTTCCTCACTTCAAAATAGTGTTTTGAGGGCTTGAAAATTCTCAAATCTTTTCAGTATGGTCATTGCCAGTAGCCTTTTTGTTTTAATTTATCTTTTATTTATTTATTTATTTATTTACTTGTTTACATGTTTGCATCTGTCACAATTATTTATTTATTTTTGAATTATTGTTCATATTTATTTTTTGTTATACATATTTATTTTGTCATGTTTTTAATTTAGTATGTCATGCATATTTTTATTTATTTGTGCATTATTGTTATTTACATTGTTGCATGTTTATTTTATGCTTACAATTTGCTATGTCATGTATTTTACTTATGTTTACTATTTATGCACTCTAGTTATTTTTGTACATTTTGTACATGTTTATTACCTTCATCATGCATTTTAATCATGTAGTTTAATTATTTAGATGTTTTTTTGCATATTTTTGCCATTATTATGCTTCTTTTTTATTTTTATTTATGCTCATATTTATTTTAATGTTGTATGTTGTAAATATTTTGTCTATTTTGTTATTACATTTGCAAAGTCATCTTATCAATTAATGAACCTAATAATTATGTCTTTATTCGGTCGTAACGGGCCCGCCCTCAAACGTAGTGTCGGCGGTGTATGCGTTGCCTTCGAATAAAGACACGGTAAAATAAAATTTTGAATTTGAATTTTTTAAACAAATTTCAATTTTAATGCCACTTTAAATCGAAAAATACAAAATTAATTAAGCGGTTATTTTGATAAAGGTGCCTATTTTGGGCGGTTTTTAACGATAATATCATTTTAAATCGTAACCGACTCTCGAACATAAACCTTTTTGAATCTCTGGTTTTTCAGTGTCCGGTCTACCAAAAGTGATCGATGTCGACTCCAACCTTTTTTTAAAAAAAAAATGATTTCAAATCTCCAACCCTAATTTTCAAAATTTCCTCTTTCGGGATTAAAATTCCCAATTTTTAAAGTGAAACCTTAATTCTCTAATTTTTCATTCCTAATTCCCAATTTTTAAACCCTAAATTTCAAAATCCCTAAATTTTAGGTCTAAATTTCCAATTCCAATTTTTAAAACCTAATTTTTAATCCCTATGTTTCCACTAGTGACCCCCCTTTTTATCACCTTTTTTTTCAATTACACTTAAATTTTTATTCTTTAAAAAGGGTCGCTACAATTGTCTAACATATTATTGGATATCAAAATTGTTGAGATAGTTCTTAAAATGTGATTGATTCTTGTGCAAGCATACACATCGAACAAGTAATAAAGTGTGTGAGTGAGATCGTTCCCACGAGAATTGGGTAGGTTATTTCAAAAATAGTTAACATACACAAAAGATAAGATAATCCTTTGTATGAACATATGCTAAAGCAATTCTGCAAATGTCACCAAAATGCTCTAGCAAAATAAAAGTGTCACTATGAATGTGGTAGCAAAATAAAGCTTGTCACAAAAAAGCGGTAGTAAAATAAAACAAATAATGGAGAAATAAATAAAGCTACACAAACACAACACAGAGAAGATTTTCAAGCTTAAGACAAGCTAGGCTTGCTACGACAAAGATCTTACTTTTTCTCCTGAAGCTTATTGTTCTACTAGTTTAACAAGTTTTCCACAGAGTTTGCTAAAAATGCCTCCACTATCCCTAGTTAGAAGGCTTAACACTCGAAAATTCTAAGGCATTACCTCCCAGTCTCAACCCTAACACTTCTAATATTGATGAAGTTCTACCCCTTTTAGTCGTTGAAACTCTTCCTTATCCCTAAGGTGAGTTAGGATTCTACTCCCGCAGTAACCCCATTGTTCAAGTTGGTCTAGTTTTGTCTATCCCTAGATCTAAGCTTCCCGAACCCCTTAGCTATGGATATCTCCCGATGCTCTTACAAACTAAGGTTTAAGAAGAAAAGGTGTTGTCTTTCTTGAACAAAACACTTAAATAAACATTCAAAACAGTAAACATTCATTCAAATAAAATAAAGATCATCTATAACAAGCATAAGCCATACTAGTTTAGTTCATGCATGTCTAGGTAAGGCAAACTATTCAACTTGCGTCCTTTGAAATACATTTTCAACTACTTTAGAAAAGAGGTAAAGCAAATTGAAGAGGAAGGAAGTCCCAAACGCATGTGCCGTGAAGCTTTCCTAGCTTGTCGCTCTTCCCGAAGTCGCGCAAATCCCTTGCTTGAAGCTCTAAAACAATGGTGGCTCGACTAGAGGTTGAAGACGAAGGAAAGTGGCTGCCTTTCTTCTTTCTTTTTCGTCGTTCTCTCTCAAAGTTCGCTCCTTTTTTCTTTTTCTTCTTTGCTACTTTTTCAGCTCTATTTCACCACACTTGTAGAAGGAGGCTTGGAGTTGTATTTATAGGAGGCTTTTAGGGTTTTGTGCCCTAATGATGCAAGGAATATTCTCTGACATTTTCTGCAGAGAATTGCAGCAAAATGCAGGGTTGCAGGGGAGGTGCAGCTGGCCTGGAAATAATCCGTGAGGACAGTGGGCTGCAGGTGTGTCCTTTCTTCCGTTCTGTTTTGTCCGCCCACAATGCTATAACAACTTGAAGTCCGATCCAACACTTTAAAAATATGCTACAGCATCTCTTCCATTCTTTCAATTTTGCCCCAGCAAACTGCACAACACCACCAAAGAAAATACCCTTCAAAGCAGCATCTCTAAAAATAAAAGAGAAAATAAAATAAAAACCTAATCTAAATACAAATGCACATGAAATGCAACTAAATGTAATGGAAATGAACTTGAAATCAAACAAAACCTTAAGTAAAAGGGTATAAAATATACACTTTTTAGAGTGTTAACACATACCGATACGGGGTTTTGGTGTATCGGTACAATAGTATAACTTTTGGGTTGATGTATCGATATGACTTGGCGTATCGATATGGCTTGACATATTGGTATGAGAAAATGATTCTGGAATCTCACTTTTTTTTATCAAAACCTGTGTACCGATACAAAGTTAAATGAGTATCAATACCGAGTGTGACACGTAGGCGTACCGATACCCCAAGGCTTGGTATCAATACCCATGATGATTAATGTTAGTTAAGGGAATATGCAAGTCTGAAAAATGTATGTTTTAGTCCCTAAAACATGTTTAAGCAATTAAATGAGTTGTAAATACAATTTAAGCTGAAATTTGACATAAAAGCATGTAATGAACTTAATTAAAGATTGGTAAGTTTAATTTCATGATTAGTCCCTAAATCTCTATAAACTTGTGTATTGGTCCCTAGAGCATGTTCGATTGTTTTAGGTCTCGTTCCTTATTTGTTTTCGCTGCAATTGAACTCAGTCTATGCATGAACATGTAGGATCAAAATAAAGCATCTAAACAAGATGAAAAGAAAAAAAAGTAGTAGTAAAAATAAGGATCGTTTATCAGGGCGAGTCTCCAAATTAGTCTCGGTATTCCTCATGTAGCCTGTTCTAGTCGGTTTGTGTCTAGACTAGGTCAAAGGGGGTTACAACAAATCAATTTTGGAAAATTACACCCGGAAGGGTGATATTTTGGAAACTAGTGATCATTTTGTAAAATTTGAATATTGTTTCTATTTTAGTGAATAAAGTGTAAAAGGGTCATAACTTTGAATATTTAGGAAGCATTAAATCCAACGTTTTCCAGACGGTTCCACCAATCGATATTCATCTTATTAAGTGATTTTAAGTGGCTAATTAATCATTCTTTGTGATCATAACCGTGTTTTTCTCAAAATCTTCATTTTACGTAAAATAGCTTTCTCTTCTTTCTTTTCTCTTCCAAACTAAAATTTTCTCAGAGCTCTCTCAATCTTCCTTTAATTTCAAAAACTTAAACAAGATTTCTAATCATCTTTTACTTTTCTTCTTCATTTTTAATGTTTTCTCATTGAAAATCCTTTATTTTTCATGGTTTTTAACAAGGTTGAGGGTGGAATCCAAGATTAGAGGTAAGGATTAGTTATTTTTCTCTAATTACATGTTATTTATTGAAATTCCTAAGTTGATGACTCTTCTACACTGTTTTCTAATGAATTGTGTTGATTAAATTGATGATTTGATCAAGTTTTAATGTCATCTTGAGGTTTCTTTGCTATTTTCATGTGTATTTTTTTGGAGGTTTTAGTTAATGATTACAAAGATGTTTTGGATCAATTAAGATGATGATTAATGGGTTATATCAATGCAATTCCGAAATTTGATTTGTAGCTTAAGATCTAGTGTGTAATTATATTGTTTTAGGAGTTATGAGTGGGCAGTTGTAAACCTAATGGTATATGCATGTTTAAGAGAGGTCCATGAGTTTAACTTGATCATGTTTGATGATTACTATCACTGTTTTTGGTTAAGGCTAAAAATGAAGGTGTTATGGTGGTGTATCGGTGTTGTTTAGGGAATGTTTTGGAAGCTATGTTATGGCTGAGAGTTAAGAAGTGTTTAGATGAGGTTTTGTGTGCAATAATGGACTAATACCTCTATTTTTGATGGTTGTAAAATAGGGGAAAACTTTGAAATTGATCCATGACCATCGAATTTGACAAGGCCTCGGCAAAGAAGCGAAGCATCGTTCGGTGAGTGGATAATGGTTTTGATGCATATCTATATTATATTTATAGGTTTAGGAGTATATGATTGGCATGAGAAACCATACTATGCTCAGAAGTAAGTAAATGGAATGAATTTCCCTTCCATTGGTTCTTTAACCCATAGTTTTGCATTGTCACGCTCCTGTTTATAAATTTTGTATTATTACTGTCAAATGTTTTTGAAATGAGAATAATGGAATGAACATGCCATGAGATTGTTGAATTACATGCCTATATAGAATTGGAAGATGTTTTATGAATTTTCAATAGTAAAGGCATGTGATTTGGGATGATTTTATATGATGCATGTGATGCATGTTTTGGGACAACAATTGAAAAGTGGTTTGAGATTTGTATTTTGGTTAAGTGATATGTCTAAAGATGTCGGATATATTGATTGATCAATAGGGTGTGAGTGAACTATAATATACAAAATTCGTACGTGTATTATTCCTCGAGGAGAATTAGGGATATTGCTAATGTTGTGTGATAGGGGTAGTTCAATCACATCTGGGAAATGGGGTAGTTCCATCCCGACCGAGATGATTATTCCATGATAGGGGTAGTGCTATCATGAAGCATGGTGGAGGTAGATCCATCATTAGCCTGCTTATCCAGATATTGTTTACTTATTGTAATCACTAATTTTATTCGGGGTTCAAACCCGAATTTTAATTTTCATTTCAATTTAAATAACGGGCTTGTAATTATTAAAAAATGCAAAAATATTATTATATACTCTAAAAAAATTAATGATATTATGGTTTGTTGCTTTTTAATTTATTTTGAAAATTTTAAAAATATATCTAATAATAATGTTATTTTTGTGTTATTTATATGAAAATTTCAAAAATATTATATTTAATTTTCTTTTCGGTTTCTCTTTTATTATTACCAGTTCTTTTTTTAAGTTATATTTATTATATAATTATTATTAATGAAACATATAAAAACAAAATACAAATAATAAATCCAATAAATAATAGATAAAACTCATTTTTTTATTATTAATAGTCCATTTACAATTAAATAAATACATTCAACCCATCTTTATATTTCACCAGCCCACTTTTAATTACATTAAACTCACTCCAAGCTCGTTTTATACAAAACCCACATCTGGTAACCCATTACAAGCCCTGTTTTAAGCCCAAATCGGACCAACTCGGATAACAGGAACCCTAATCCCATTATTTTCCATCACGCGCAGCCAGTTAGGAGTCGTTGGATCTGATCCATGATCCAACGACCACGATCAAAGAGGAAGAAGCTTCCGGATCTCCAACGCGCCCACGCGCGCGACCGTTCGAATGCCAGATGACCCTTCGTCTCTCCGATCATCCACGTCGTCAATGTTCCCCTCTCTGATATCGGCCGTCGATAGCACACATGCATAAACAAAACGATGTCAGATTTCGTACAAGTATAATCAACCAAATCGTAGAGACAAAAAACGCCAACAATATTCAGAATTTGCAGAGGGGTAATCGACCAAACAACAGAGCAAAAATTTTAGAGGATATTCACCAATTCTCAGCAGATCAGATACAAACAAAACCATCAACCAATGAGAAAAATCAATCAAATTTCCTTTTTTCTATTAACATGTAATTAGGCTATAATAGGGCTAGAAAACATTATAATCGAGACCTTTTTTTCCCACCATTGGAAATCAATAGTGAGAAACTCGTTCAGAGGTATATTCTCTTGTTTGTTCTCGCATGCATTTTTAAAATACAAAAAAAGAAGAAAGCTTTTTACCATCTAATCGAGAAGTCGTTTGGGTTCCCTCTTTATTCGCGTTCTTCCTTGACCGGCGATAAACCCACGAGCCTTCGGGTTATCAGGGTGAGCCAAGAAAAGGGCGATCGTGTTTCATTCTCCAAAAGGTTTTTCCTCAAATTTTAAGAACAAAAATAAGTGGTTTTCATTTGGTTTTCGACTACAAAAAGGGGTTTTCGATTTTTAGTTTCAAAAAGCTCTTGAAAAAGGATGGTTTTCGAAGTGTTTTGGTTTTGCCGAAAACTGCTAGGGGTGGCCAGAATCTGAAAATGACGACAGTTTCTGGGCAAATGGATGGAAATTCATCATGTTCATCCTTTCTAGATGAACCAAACAGAGAAAATAGGGGGAGCTTTTTAATCAGTTTGAAAAAAGTAAATAAAAGGGAGAGGAGTTAATTTTTAGTTGTGTTTTATACTCCCATTTATTTTTTTTTAAGAAAAGTCTTTTTGCGTAATAAATCACTCCGTGTCCAAATATTAAGCCCAACAGTTCTCCCAAATTACGCAAACTTTTCAATCTCGCCACTATTTCAGTTATAATCATCCGTTTCAAAATGGTTTATATAATTTTAAGCCCCTCCGCATTTTATAGTTTATTTTTAAGTCATTCCCCTTTTTAAATACGCTTCATGGTTCTCATAATTTCTATTGTTCTTGCAATCTGGTCACTGTTTTCAAATAACATTCTTTTCCTTTCGATTTTATCAAAAATTTTGTTTTTCTTTCAATCTAGTCCTTTTTCCAGTAGTTTTTTTTATCTTTTTGAGCTTTTAATTCTTTTTTCATTCGATTAAATCCCTGTTTGTTTATTTATTTATGTCTTTATTTTGGTTATTTATTTTTACATATATTTAATTTACATTATGCATTAATTTTTCCATTTTGCTTGTATGTTCATTTTATTATAAAATTTGTTTTTTTTACCATGTCATGTGACTATGCATTTTATTTTGATGTACATACCTTTATTATTTGTGCACTTATTTGTTTATTTATCCTTTTTACGTCATTTATGTTTATATGTATGTTTATTTATGTTGCTATATTTTTATTTATTTGTCATGCATTAATTTTTTTTATTTATGCACATGTATTTCATATATCTTGCATGATTTATTTACTTTTTTTATTTATTTTTCTACATTGGTATTTATTTGTCATGAATTAATTAACCTAATGCAATACACCTTTATTCGGTCATAACTGGCCCGACACCAGGCATAATGGTGGCGGTGTATGAATTTACCTTCAAATAAATATACAATTAAAATAAAATTGGAATTTTTAACAAATATTAATTTAAATGCCAATTTAAATCTGAAAATCCAAAATTAATTAAGCGGTATTTTGTAAAGGTGCCAATTTTGGGCGATCTTAAACGCTAAAACCGTTTTTAGTCGTAACCGACTCTCGAACCTAAATCATTTCGAATCTCTGGTTTTACGGTGTCCGGTCTACCAAAGTGACCGGTGGCGACTCCAATTTTTAAATCATTTTCCAATTATTTTTCAAATTCCTTTTCCACATTTTTTATTTGTCTTTTAAATAATTTTTAAACATTTCTAATTTTAAATCCCTAACCCTAATTTTTAAATTTTCTCTTCTAGGGATTAAATTCCCAATTTTTTATCCCCAATTTCAAAACCTACTTTTTAATTATCAAACCCTAATTTTCTAGTTTCTCTTTTCAATTTTCAATTTCAAAATCCCCAAATTTCAGGACCTAAATTTTAATGTTCACTCTTCCAAAATAGTGACCTTTTTTCACCACACTTTTACACACACCTATTAATTTTATTATTTTTAAAATAAGCGGGAGTGTCGCTACACTTATCATTATATGGATGGAGATAGTATCATTCGATATCACTTGTAAGCCAATATATGTGATATATATTATGTGGCACTGTTTTTTATATGATTCCATTGAACATAAGACATTTTAAGCATTGCATAGTGAGATTCATGTAAGACTTGAGATACTTGTACACGAGGTTTGGTAAGCATTACATATTGAGATGTATGTAGGACTTGTGACTTTATTGTATATATATGTATGAGATTGTGGCACATGATGATTTGTGTTTTAGTTTGTAAGCATGATGTTTTAAAGGCGTGATAATTGATGAGCATGGCATGAAGAAGAGATTTTATGACTTGTGTTTATGGGCTACATTGAGTGTATGTTTTGACATGAGTTTTTCCTCACTAAGCATGTAGCTTACACTCTTTAATTATCACTCAATACAGATTGATTGTTGAAGGTTTTGATCCTCGATCAGCAAGATGGATCCAAGCTCTCTTACACAAGGTTTTTACTCAAGCATTAATACAATTTGATACTAGTTTAGTTGGAAATTGGTAGAAGTAATTCTTTTAAGACCACATGGTTTATTAGTGTTGAATTTGAATATGTAAAGGCCTTTGCTATGATGATTTGAATTGATGGATTTATGTTTTATTTTTTTTTGATGTTATTATTCTTGATTGTGGATGAAAGATAATATGATTAGTGTTCAATATTGATGATGTTTATTAGGATGATATGCATCTAGGGATTTTGATGATACAGTTGTTAAGTTGCCTTTATTGTGGTGTTTAAGAGTGCTTAATTAACCAATTGGGTGCCTATGCATCTGGACTGTCTTATATGAACTTTTAGTGAGCTTTAGGCCTTGAAACCTATAGTCATGTGTAGGGGGTATCGATATAGTCCAAATGTGTGGATGCACAGGCTTGATGCAGGGGGCATCGGTTGTAACCCCTTAATTTTGACTTAAGATGTATGTTAGGTTAAAATGATAATTCTTAAAATTGTAGATAAAGTAAACGAAATAGATAATTTGAATAAACTTCGTAACTCAAAAAACAAAAAAAAAAGGGTAATATGAAAGATAAATATTCTGATTATAAAATATTATAAAATAAACAAGTGGTTCATGCATGAATTTAAAAACATATCAATATCTAACGATTCCCAAAATAACTGAAGTAAAAACTATGGTAACTAACATACTGAAAATATAAAGATGAATTCAATGCAATGTCGGTCACATACTCCGAACGCCAAATATAGTGGTGGCTAAACCAACTGATCGCTGTGAAGGTAGTTCCCCAGAAGCCCTCGCCCCTTATTTCTCCAAAACGTTGTGTGGTAAAACCACCTTCCTCCGTACAAAACCACCCATGCACATTCTATGCAAATAATACCAATGCTCTCAAATATCTCATCATAGATATCCATATAGAATACAAATCACACAATTCAGTAAATCTGATCACAATCTCACAGTGTAACATCAGGTCCTTAGTATCACATAGCATGTCAATATATCACAATCTTAGTAAGCAGGTAAGCATAGTACATAGAAAATCTAGCACTAGAAGAGAACACACCTCTCGTAGCACAAGTACTACTGCTGACACAAACGTTTCCCACGATCTGAGCTAGGTCCTGCTCTAGCTGAGTTAGAGCCTACAAATAAACTCTAATAAAAAATCTTATACTAAAATAGTACTAAGTCACCTAAAAGAACTAAAAAGAACACATACGTGTATCACGAGCGGTACTCGCAGGAGTCGATCAAACTCGAGGTAGAGGCGGTGGAGGTAAAACATCCTCTTTAGAGTCTACATCGTCTGAAAAGATCACAAAATCCCAATTAAACTCTTATTCAAGTACACTTACCCTAAATATACTTTAAACGATCAAAACATGGCTTTTGGATTTGAAATTAACAAAATAGACTGCAAAAACAAACTCAGAACGTCGAAAAAGGTCAAGATAGGGTCTTCTAAAAAAGTTAACTCTAGACAAAAAGTCAACGGTCAAGGTCAACAGGTCAAAGGTCAACGCTGACGTCATTATTGACGTCATCGATGACAACACAGATGACTTCATAGATGACGTTTGATGGAAGCTCGAAAGTCCTTTCTTTTTTCCACCTTTGTCAGATTGTAATACTTAAGATTGTCGATCCCACAGGGACTGAGTCGACTTCACTACCTCTTATAACTGCACTAGAAAAAGTAAAAACACAGGTAATGGTTGAGTTGAGAATTCTAAATTAATTACTAAAGCTAAACTAAGTATAAAAGAAATAAAGATGAATAAAGTGAGGCTAAGTTGAATGCTTCGTAGAGGAGAATCTAGTTATGCTAAGTATCCACTTATTAATGCAAAGGGTTGAACTGCCGCCTCGGCGGATCGCACAAAGGGTCGCCGTAGCTGCTTAGGCGGGGTTATGCCTTGTTGACAAATGAACATTCCATAGTTCGACAGAGCATCCTTGTATGTCTTCTTCCTTATCCCTAAGCGAAGAGAACTTTTGAAACCCACGGGTCTTGATGATACCTCCCGGCATGAATCAAGGGCGGATAACAACCTTACATGCGTCTTGTTAGTCGCTGAAATCCTGGATAACCGGATTAGTCAATGCCCATGAGCAAAGACCGTATTCTCTCGTTTTGTGAGCCTAACTCTCCCGATATTAGACAAATGGATTTTTCTTCACATACTTATCATCTCGAGCTCATATGCAAAGAAAGTAAATGCCAAGAGAGAATAAACTATGAAATAGGTTTTGCATTAATAAATATCTAGCATAACATAACTATCTCTCCAACTACTCCACAAACAACCTAAACCTCCGAAGAAGTTTAGAACATGATGTAGTCGGTGGCTAAAGGTATTGTCTAGGGTAAAAAACTCCTCCCTTAAACTTAACCTAATATGTGCCTTATATAGGCCAAGCCCTTGGTTAAAGCTTTCCATGCAAGGAAAGAGTTCTAAAGAAGAAAGAAGTATAATTCCTAATTAAACTTTATTTCCTAAAACATCTCTTCTTTCTCGCACGTGACTTTGACCAAGGCTTGACTCCGTAGTTTGACTCTGTCTTTCTTTCGTTCATTTTCCGTTAATATCAGCATCTTTTTGTCTTTCTATCGAGCACTGGTTGTCATCTGCATTCTGCTGCCGCGGCCTCAAAAGTGATGCCTCGGTGGGTGCTCCATCTACACTTCAACATCTGTCTTCCCAATTGGCCATCTTTATATGTAGTTTCTTGTCTAAGAAAGAAAACTATCAAATGCATCTGTTTTATGCCAATTATTAGATGAATTCATGAATTATATGTTTGGATGCTGAAGTATGGAAAATATGCAGAAATATCTATTAAAGTCCTTGAATCATGTCCTTTATTAGTAATTATCGAGTGGGGAAATGGTAATAAAAATAGAAATTTTATGCACTCATCACACCCCTACACTCGAACTATTGCTTGTCCTCAAGCAATGCAAAAGATAAATTTTTAAGTAAGGAATTTTAAGGGAATATATCATCCTACCTGCCGCGGCAGAAATCCTTTCTTGAATCGGCCTCTTCTAGGTTCTAGGTATTCCTCGGGACTAGACTATGAGTCTTAGTGTTTGTGCGTAGCTATGTCGAAGCCGATTTTCTAAGTTCTAATCCTTTTTCTAGCTCAAGACTTTCGACAAAGATTTTTCTTTAATTCTTTTTCTTTCTTTCTCCCTAAATTGGTATATAAATATATATTGCTATATACTTATACTGCTTGAGCCGGTTTCGGGCACCTCAAGTGTTTTGCTATTCTTACTAGAGCCAATTTTGGGCACCTCTAGTAAATGCGAAAAAGACTAAGTCCTAGAGCCAGTGATAGGCACCTCTATGGACTAACTAGAGCCGATGATAGGCATCACTAGTTAAAAATCTAAGCCTAAGTCCTTATTGCTTTTCAAAGAAAAGAATTTATAAAATCAACTAAGACTAACAGTGTTAAATATTTTTTAGGCTCATAGTCTAATCCTATGTACTAAACCTAGTATACCTTTTTGATTTTAAGTCTGGTGAAGGGTGCAGACTGCTGCGGCGGCTGGAGAATATATCGTTGCCTCGGCAATTTCAATAAAATTCAGCAGACTTAAATTTTTTTATTTTGCAGTAAATTGTAAGATTATAAGGACAGAAAGTAAGGCAATATTATGATAATCTAAATACTTTCCATACATGGCAGACATATTTACATATTACAAAAGAGATCAATGCTCCCACACACTCGAAGGATGCATTGTCCTCAATGCATGAAAAGTAAAGAGAAGGTTGAAAATAAAAAGACAAAAGATAAAAGAAAGACCACCACCCTTTTTAGAAAGCCGAGGAGGCAAAGGAGTCCTCGGAATCGCTGTGGATGAGAAGCTTGCGGCGGCTTTTTAGTGGCTACTGTGTTGTTGCCGGCATTAGGCTGACAGCTTTCTTCTTGGCAAACCGGGGTGGTTGCAGAATTCCTAAAAACAAAACAAAATAAATTTATTCCTAACTTAATATAGTTATACTTAAAAAGAAAGGGAGTGATTAGAGTGAAGTAGAGGAGGACTCGAAATCGTCTCCAAATATAACTATTTCTTTGAGTTCCCAAAAATTCGATCTTTTGTATGGTTTGAGGCGTTGTCCATTAACTTGGAATTCATGTCCATCTTGTAGTGATCTGATTGTGACTGCCCCTTGAGAATGTGTTTGAACAACTTCAAATGGTCCGAACCGTCTAGATTTTAATTTTCCGGGGAAAAGCTTTAGTCGCGAATTGTAGAGTAAGACTTGCTGCCCAGGCAGTATCTGTCGTGGCAGTAGTTTCTGATCATGCCATCTTTTTTTTGTCTTTATGTATTCTAGCATTCTCATATGATGAGGTTCTGAACTCCTCAATTTCATTAAGATCTAGTAATCTCTTCTGCCCTGCTTTTTCCCAATCCATGTTAACCATTCGTATTGCCCAATATGCTTTGTGTTCTATTTCTACTGGCAGATGGCAGGATTTTCCATAGACAAACTGGTAAGGGGACATTTTCAATGGCGTTTTGAATGTCGTTTTATATGCCCAGAGTGCATCATCTAATCGAGTGGACCAGTCTCTTCGGGTTGGATTGACCACTTTTTCTAGTATTGTCTTGAGTTCTCTTTTTCGATAGTTCTGCTTGGCCATTTGTTTGTGGGTGGTACGCTGTGGCAATCTTGTGTGTAACTCCCAATTTCTTTAGTGCGGCGGCAATTTGTCTATTGTCGAAATGTTTCCCTCCATCACTTATGATTGCACGGGGTACACCAAATCGAGTGAAGATATGTTTCTTTAAGAATTTCTGCACTGTTTTGGCGTCATTCTTTGTTGTTGCGATTGCTTCTACCCATTTAGATACGTAATCTACTGCCAATAATATGTAGAGGTTACCATGTGAGGATGGGAAGGGTCCCATGAAGTCAATTCCCTATACATCGAACAATTCTACTTCTAGAATGGTTTGAAGAGGCATCTCGTTCCGTCTGGATATGTTTCCCATCCTTTGGCATCAATCATATTTTTGACAATATTACTGTATAATCCTGATTGCAGTACCTTGACTGTCGTTCTGCTGCTGCCGAAATGTCCGCCATAGGGAGATGCATGGCGTTGTGCTAGCACACTTTCTTGTTCCTTTTCTTTCCTTGATGGTTAAGGTGAGGAGGAAGTATGCCACTAGCGATATAATTAAAAATATCAGCATACCAGGGTGTTATGGTCGCGGCCAAGGTAGAGTGGTGGATGTACTCGGATATTATGTTCGTGATCTTGTCTATCGTGAATTCAGGATCTTCTGTTGATACTTTCCACACAGCCGCCGTGGCTGTCAGTATTTGTTCATCAGGGAAAGTATCTTTGATTTCTTGTTCTGATTTCATTGCCTTGTCTCCTTCTAGGCGTGACAAGTGATCTGCCACTGGGTTCTCCATGCCCTTTCTATCCCTTATTTTGACTTCAAATTCTTGTAGTAGCAGTATCCATCGTATTAAACGAGGTTTTGCATCTTTTTTGGACAACAGATATTTTATAGCAGAGTGATCTGTATGTACAATTACCTTGCTGTCGATGAGATATGAGCGAAACTTATCGAATGCAAAAATTACTGCTAACAGTTCTTTCTCTTTTGTGGTGTAATTGATTTGGGCATCATTCAAGGTTTTTTTTGCGTAGAGTATGACATGGAAAGTCTTGTTCTTTCGTTGTCCAAGTACTGTCCCGACAGCATAATCACTTGCGTCGCACATCAGTTCGAATGGTTCATTCCAGTCAGGTGGAACTACTACAGAAGCTGATAGGAGTTTCAGTTTCAATGTTTCGAAGGCTTCTACACATGCTTCGTCAAAAACAAATGGTTTATTTAATTCCAGCAGTGAGGATAATGGTTTGGTTATTTTAGAGAAATCCTCAATGAATCATCGGTAGAAGCCAGCATGTCCAAGAAAACTGCGTATGCCTTTGACTGATGTTGGTAGTGAAAATTTTTCTATCACCTCTATTTTGGCCTTGTCGACTTCAATGACGCGACAGGAGATCTTGTGGCCGAACACTATTCCTTCATCGACCATAAAATGACATTTTTCCTAGTTTAAAATTAGGTTTGTGTCTTCACATCGTTCCAATACTTTTTCTAGGTTGCCGAGGCAACTATCAAAGTCATCTCCGAACACCGAGAAGTCATCCATAAAAAACTCAAGGTAGTCCTCAATCATGTCGGAGAAAATAGCCATCATGCATCGTTGAAAAGTGGCAAGAGCATTACATAGCCCAAAGGGCATCCTTCTAAATGCATATGTTCCGTATGGGCATGTGAAGGTTGTTTTGGCTTGGTCTTCGGGAGCTATGGCAATTTGATTATATCCTGAATATCCATCTTAAAAGAAATAGTATGGTTTACCGGCTATCCTATCAAGCATTTGGTCAATGAATGGTAAAGGGAAGTGATCCTTTCTTGTTGCTTTATTGAGTTTCCGATAATCCATACATACTCTCCATCTGGTTACCGTTCTTGTTGGAATTAATTCATTATTCTCATTTGAGATTACTGTCAATCCATACACACATTGTACTGGATTTACCCATGTGCTGTCGGATATGGGATAGATGATTCCTGCATCGAGCCATTTTATAATTTCTTTTCTTACCACTTCCTTCATTGCATGATTTAGTTTTCTCTACGCATCAATCGTGGGTTTATGATCTTCTTCCAATAATATTTTATGCATGCACATGATGGACTGATTCCCTTTAGATCTGCAATTGTCCATCCAATTGCCCTTGTATGCTGCCATAGCATGTCAGTAAGCCGCTTTTCCTGTTCAGGCTGCAGCTTAGAAGAAATAATTACTGGTAGAGTCTTATTTGATCCCAAATAAACATATTTTAATTGCTCAGGTAGTGGTTTTAATCCCAATTCTGGGGGTTGTTCTATAGATGGTTTATGTTTCTTGGTTCCACTTAAAGTATAATCGAGTGATTCAAAATACTTACCTGGATGTGTGTGCACCCAATTACCTTCTTCCGTTTGTTTTTCTTGTATCTCTGCATCTTGATTGTCAATGCATAATTTTCCATAAAAACAATGACCGTGGTATTCAGTATCACTGCCCTGGCAGGCTTCGTCTAAAAAGTCTGGTTCGACATCGAGGTCTTCTGATTCGTCTGGATGCTTTAAAGTTTTGAATACATTGATCTTCACTTGTTGGTCATTGACCCTTGTGACCAGTTCACCTTTCTCGCAATCGATCAATGTTCTGCCTGTGGCTAGGAATTGCCTTCCCAATATGATCGGAGCATGTTCATCTGCTTCACAATCAAAAATAAGAAGTCAACATGAAATATAAATTTATCCACTCTTACCAGGATATCTTCAATTTTTCCTTCCGATTGCACGTAAGAGCGGTCTGCCAGCTGCAGCATCATTGTTGTTGGTTTAGCCTATCCGATGCTTAGCTTTTGGAATACCGACTTAGGCATAAGATTTATGCTAGCTCCTAAGTCGCATAGTGCCTTAACTACGTATTGATCACCGATAGAGCAAGGTATGGTGAAGCTACCGGGATCTTTTCTTTTAGTCGTGGCTTTGTTGTGTAGCATTGCCACACACCCTTCTGTCGCGACAACTGTCTCAAATTCCCCTATTTTTGTCCTCTTTGATATAATATCCTTAAGGAACTTGGCATAGTTGGGCATTTGCTTAATTGCCTCTACTAAAGGTATATTTATGTGTACCTGTTTAAGAATGTCCAAGAATTTCTTAAACTGATATTCTTGCTTTTGCTGTTTCAACCTTTGTGGGAAAGGTGGCGGTAACCACAAATCTTCAATTCTTTCATTGCATTGGAATCTTATCTGTTGTGTGGCGGCGACATCGTCTACTGTGGCAGCATCGTCGGCAGTGTCTGCTGGTTCCTTTACCTTGGGTATTTCATCAGTGGCTACTTGAGGTGCTATTGTCTTAGTATTCTTACTGACTGTCTGGGCAGGTATTTCAGGGTCCTTTAATTGTAATCCACTCCTGGTAGATATCACTTTGCATTGTTCATGAGGACCAGTTCTAGCAACTTCAGTATCGCTAGGTAGACTTCCTATAGGTCAGCCTTTCATCTATTGTGCCATTTGTCCTACTGCAGTTTCCAGCGTATTGAGAGCAGCTTCATTGTTTTGCATCCTCATCTTTGTCCTGTCCATGAAAGTATCGACTCTCTGAATGAACTTATTGGTGTTTGCAATGTAAGCGCCAGTTTGAGCCATGAATGTCTGCAGTGTATTTTCTAGGGTTTGGAGATCTGTTGTTTGTTGTGGTGGTGGTAGTGCCTGCTGCGGCACCGGCTGTTGAGCAAATCTATTTCGCTAGAATCCAGTAGATTGCACTGTTTGATGTTGCGGGTTAAGTGCAGTGTTAGGATTACTCCATGAGAAGTTTGGATGTTTTCTCCATGTTGGGTTATAATTATTGGACATATTGTTTCGATTGAAATTTCCAACATAAAAGGAAGATTATGGATCTTGCGGGAATGCGCTTGTATCATGTTTATCGCCACATGTTTCACAACAAACAGTGACTGCCTTAACTTCTAGAACATGACTCGATTTTTGTAGATCTTTAACCATGTTTGTTAAGGCAGATAGTTGAGCAAGTATAGAATCTGCAGAGTCAGAGCTTGTCATGCCTCGCCTAGTTATTCCTCTTATGGTGGTCGGATGCTGATAATCATTCTTTGCTAACCTATCTAGAATTTCTAAGCTCTCATGGGGTGGGCGGTCTAAGAGGGTACCGTTTGCGGAGGAATCAAGCATCATCCTCGTAGGGGTGTTTATAACATTGTAGAAGATTGACACTTGATTCCACTCGGGTAAACCATGCATGGGGCATTCTTTGTATATCTTTCGGTATCTTTCCCAGGCCTCATATATTGATTCATCTTCATCTTGCCTGAATGATGTGATGTCGTTTCTTAGCTTGTCAGTCATATTGGTATAACTGAATTGGGAAAGGAAACTCCAACAAAGCTCAGTCCATGAGTTCAACGATTCAGGTTGGAGGTTATTTAACCAAGATTTTGCCCTAGACCTTAGTGAATAGGGAAACAATTTTAACTTTAATATGTCGGCAGAAACCCCTGATAGTTTAAACGAATTGCAAATTTCTAAAAACGGCTTAAGGTCCTGCCGAGCGTTTTCGTTGGTCGATCCTCCAAATTGGCCTAGAGTGTTGATCATGTTGAACATGACCAATTTTAGTTCGAAATGTTCTGCCTCTATATTAGGCATCACAACGGCAGGAGTTAATCCATCCAAATCTTCCTCTAAATAATCACGAACTGTTCGTACACGCTCCTGTTGAGGCGGATTGGCAGGATCAACAATTGCAAATGCGCCTTGGATGTCTGCCGCGGCGGCATTCATGCCAACGTTGTTCTACTGGCCAGGTGCTATGTTCATCCTTTCGCGTATCCCTTGTCGTAGACGCCTTGCGGTTCATTCGATTTCAGGATCGTATTGATATTTTTCTATCGATGGATTAGACCTGGTCATACACAAAACAACCCTAGTTAGTTAAATGGAATTATAAGTAAAAATTAAAAAGAAAAGAAAAAGGTGCAGAAATAATTGGTAATGAAATTGAGCGCCAGTCCCCCGGCAACGACGCCAAATCTGATGGATTGAAATAGTAAATAAAAATAACTAAATAAAAATAAAGGATTTATCGAAACTAAAATAACTAAATAAAAATAAAGGATTGAAATAGTAGAGAGAGATGGGCTAGGATCCAGTTGCGTCGTATTGTGGAATTGATTGACTTGTCTCTGTCCAATGCAATCGTATATCACTGCCTCGGCAGCACTGCAGTTTAGTACCTGGGCAGCGACAATACTGTCTGCCGCGGCAATCCCTTGCTCGTGGGTAGACTTTACCAAAGTTCGGCAAAGTGTCCTTGGATGACTCCGCTTATCCCTAAGTCAGAGTGTTGTTGATGACTAGTCCTTGATGATACCTCCCGGCGTGAACCAATTATACTAACCAACCAATCTCACACTTCTTTTAGCCGCTGAAACTCTTAACCTATCCCTAGGCCAAGTTAGTATTTCGCGATTGAAACACCTTACTTACCCCTTTCGTGAATCTAACTCTCCCGAGCTTAGATAAACGGATGATTCACAATATCCTCTCCCGAGCTCAATTGTGAAAACAAAGGATAAGCAAACCTTGATAACTTTATTGCGTTGAATCGAAGACAATGTACAATCTCCTTTCACAAATACTCGACAACCTTCACCTAATCCCTGAGAAGATTTAGAACATAGTGGAGAGGAAAGAAACAAGAATAGAAACCGGATCTCTCCCTAGGTATTTTCGTATCTTGTACATTGGGTGGCTAGGTCCTTATATAGGCTAGACCTAGGGCAAACCTTTCCTAAGTAGAATACAACTTGGAGTAGGGAACAAGTCAAGTACATAATTAAATATATTTCCAAGTTTATATTCGGCTAAGGGGCTTTCCTGCGTGGTCTTCCTTTGGGCTTTTCCTTGTGCTAGCCAGCTCCGATCCATGGGCTTCAAGTCCAGACACGTTCCTTGGATTTTTATCTTTCCATCGCCTATAGTCTTGCTTCCTGTCTTTCTGCTGCTGCCTCGGCATCAGGTCCTACCTCGGCCTTGTCCCTACCGCGGCACTGGTTCTCCTGCACAGATATGAAAACGCAGTAAAACGTGCCTTTTTCTGTAAATATTATCTATATAAGTATAACTTCTAAATATATCACATTGAGTTCATGCATTGGTCCAAGTGGGTGTATATTTGATGATTAAGGCCCATAAAAGGAGTAAAAAGTGATAGTGTGTTGAGCACTTATCACACCTCCAAACTCGAACTATTGCTTGTCCTCAAGCAATGCAAAACATCAATTTGCCAAACTTTACTCTCTCTTGGTCTTACATGTCCATCTATTCTCCTCACCATAACTAGGCCTATTCTTAAGCCTTAACCATTCGGTTATCCAAGGGTTTATCTAGAAACAAACTATAGGAATTGTGAGTGTGTGCGTTTTTGTGGACATGTTGATTAAAGGCTTTCTTAGATAAACTCTAAGTTCAAGACAAATAGACATTGGTTAAGTGTTCTCTTCTTTTTCAAACCCCAAATCTTGAGTCGGTTTCGGGCACCTCAAAGACTTGTGTTTTTCTTTTCACTAAGTTCTTTTTAACATTCCTTAAAACATACTAGAGCCAATTTCGGGCACCTCTAGCATGAAGAAGAGACTTTCTAGAGCCGGTGGTAGGCACCTCTAGTTACTTTCCAAAAATCTAAGTCTTTATCACCTAAGTTCATTAAAAGAATTCCTATAATCCAACAAGTCCCAAAAGTGTTTAAAGTTTAAAGTTCTTCCTATAGTAAGCTTCTAAGTTTTCTTCCTTAAGCATCCTAAGGTTAAACCCTCTTAACAAAACCTAAACATGGTAAGGAGAAAGATTTCTATAGCCTTAAAGAATAAACTAAGGCAATACTGATGATGAGCAGTGCAAAAGTGTAAGCAATAGATTCAAGTAAGGCGAGGAGCATAAAAATTTTTAAAAAATATCACTGGAATACTCCCTTTTTGGCAAGGCCGCGACAGTAGATTGCTACCTTGGCAGTGAATCTGCACCCCCAAACTCAAACCAAGCATTGTCCTCAATGCTTTATATTTGAATAAATAAACGACAAAACAGAATTTTAATCATAAGTAGCAAGTAAAAATAGTAAAAGCAATTAATATTGAATTAAGGACAAAGAAATTTAAAGCGACTCCGAAGAGCTGCTTGTAACAATTTTTCTCCGTGGCCTTGATGCCAAATGCTTTGTCCTTGGTGAGGGCGATGGTTGCGCCTTTGCTTGCCTCGGCGGTTGGACTCGAGTGGGTGGTGTCCTTTGCATCGGGGCTTCTACCTCCTCTCCTTCTTCGACATCCGCCATCTCTTCGGTTAGCATCACGTCCGTTCCTCCTCCCATCGCAGTTGCTCCTCCGGTGTGGTGTGTGCATGGGCCGACGACAGTGGAGCTTTGGTGCACATAGGCATCTATCTCGGCATATAGACTGGCCATGATAATTGGCGATCTGGGTGGAGTGCTGAAAACGGCCCTCCGCTTGGATGGCCTTTTGCTGACAGACGAGGCCGCGACACTATCTGCCGCCCTAGATGGGCCGGCAGCCTGGTATTGGGGCTGAGGGTCCGCATGGAAGAACGACCTTGGTCCTCCCAGGGCTGGTGTAGTCTCGGTGTAAGGTGCGGCGGTGACGAACATGTTGCTTGGGAACTCCGGGAATTGTACTCCTTGGTCCGGGAAGGCGTGCAACATCATCTGGCCTAGAGTGCCATTAAAGTCCCTTTGGTACTCCATGTACCGTTGTTTTCGAAGATCCATTGCTGCCATTCGTTGCAAGATTTCTTGGTACGGGTCTGCTGCGGCAGAGGTGTGGGCAGTACTAGGCATGTCTGCCGTGTACTGGGCCCCGACAGTAGTATCGACAGTGAACTGCTGCGGTGTTGCCTGGACAGGCTCTGCTTGTGTGATTTGCATGACTTTGTGGTAGAAGTCCCTGGTCCATCATCGTATTGGGGGAGTGTATTCATCTGTTTCTTCGATGGGTACACTTGTAGAAACACATAAACCCGTAATCAAGCAAAGGAAATACAATGGTCCCTTATCTTTCTTACCGCACTCGTGAATTTCCCTTAGGATAATCTCGCCAACATTGATGGTCCTCTTGTTGATGATGGATTGGATAAGCACCAATCTCTTGCGATCCACCGTGCTATTGTGTGATGTTGGGATGAGGCGTCGTTTGACGAAGGTATTCCACAACTTGGCCTCCGGCTTTAGGCTTTGTCTTGTTACGGATCCTCGATGGGTACCGGTTTCCCATGGGGTGTTCCCGTAACAAAGATCGTCTTTAATGAGTTCATAGTCCTCGGCAGTGATATCTTCCAAGAATTCGGCATGGATATCACTGTCTGGGGTAAGGCCGTAGAAGTTGTTAATTGTTTCGGCATCGAGCTGGACTGGTCTGTCGCGGCAGTGAACGAATAGGGAGTCTTTGTTGGGCCCATGAGCGTAGAACTCCCGCACGATCGTGGCGTTCGCCTGGGCAGGTTGCAGACAGAAAATTTCCCAATTCTGGTACTTAATTCTGTCATAGAGGTAGTGTTCAATGCCGTAATTCTCTTCGTCTACATGCTGGAAACCTTGCTCTTCCCAAAGTTGCCTAGCGATGAAAGATCGGTTGAATCGATCTTCAACGTTGGCTGGGGCGAATCTTTTGTATGTTGCCATCAAGATAGAGAGATGTGAGTTCTTGGAGGTTTTTCTTGAAGAGAATCTGGAGATTTTACAAGAATTAGAAGGCAGAGAGTAATTGAGAGAGAGATTATTATTAATACTAAAGAAAACAAGAAAGTAAGAGTGAATAGTTCTAGAGGAAGGAGTTTCTTATATAGGCCTCGGCCTTGTGACCGTTGAGACCACTAGCCGTTTGTAACCGTTTCCTTTTTCTGCCGCGGCAGGAATCTCGGCAGACTAGCCGTTACACTATTCTGCCCGTTGGGACTACTGCGGCCCTGACACTGTTTTATTGCCTCGGCAGAGTTCCTGCTGTGAACTATTTTTCCCTTATTCTTGCTTATTAACGTAAAAAAAATAAAACACACGAAAGAGAAAATACTTAAAGCAAAAATAATTAGAAAAAATAAAAATAAACTACTAACCCTAATATAATAATAAAGAAAAAGGGGAGAGGTCATGTTACTGGTGGAGAGCATGCAAATGCATCTCCCAAAATTATTCTCTCCCTTAGGCCCAGATTATGTATCGGTTGTGGGCCACTCCTTTTTGCTGTCTGTCCATCCATCTTGGGCTTGATCTTCTTGCCGAATATTCTGCCGAGCAGACTGCCCAGGCAGGATATCTTATTGTCTACTGTGTGGATAGCCTTGCACTCCTCTGGATCATCCTATTTTTTTAAGTTGTGGAATGCGTTGAGTTTGACTTGTTGGTCATTGACCCGCATAGTCAACTCTCCTTTTTCCACGTCAATTAATGTGCGTCCAGTTGCGAGGAAAGGTCTCCCAAGGATGATCGGTGCATTGTCATCTGCTTCACAATCAAGGACAAGAAAGTCGGCAGGAAAAATAAACTTGTCAACTCTTACCAGTATGTCCTCGATTTTGCCTTCGGGTTGCACATAGGATCAATCCGCGAGTTCGAGCATCACTGTTGTAGGCTTCAGCCTTCCAATTCCAAGCTTTTGGAAGACTGATTTAGGCATGAGGTTTATGCTTGCTCCAAGGTCGCATAGGGCCTTACCTTCATAACTCTTTTCTATCGCACAAGGTATAGTAAAGCAACCAGGATCTTTTAATTTAGGTGGCATGCGGTTATGCAGCATTGCCATGCATGCCTCGGTAGCAGCCACTTTCTCAAACTCACCTATTTGTTTTCTCTTTGAGACCATGTCCTTTAGGAACTTGGCATAGTTCGGCATTTGTTCAATAGCTTCAACGAAAGGTATGTTGATGTGGACTTGCTTCAAGATGTCGAGGAACTTCTTGAATTGCTGGTCATGTTTTTGCTTTTTCAACCTTTGCGGGAAAGGTGGTGGTGGTCTCATCTCCTCCAGGGTTTCTTTAGTTTGAAATTTGATACCTGGCACCACTGGAATTGTTGCTGCCTCGGCAGGCTGCTCAGAGCTGCAGTGCTCTCTGCCGGGGCAGTGTTGTCAGCTTCAGTTTGCTCGGCCTCTTCTTTTGCTTGATCCGCTGATTGAATTTGGCTCTTTGGGATCTTTCCCTTCAGCTGTAGACCACTCCTAGTAGTAATTGCCTTGCACTGTTCATGGCTCATTACCTTAGCAACTTTAGTATTGCTAGGTAGGCCTCCTTGTAGTCTAGTGTTTATGCATTGAGCAAACTGCCCAACCTGAGTTTCCAGCGTCTTTATGGCCACTTCTTGATTTTGTAACCTCATCTCAGTTCTATTCATGAAGGCATCTTTCCTCTTGATGAAATTACTATTTTCCGCCATGTATGACTCAGTTTTCATCATGAAGGCCTTTAACGTGTTTTCCAATAAACTTACCGGTTGCTGCTGCATCTGTTGCGGCGGAAAAGGTTGCTGGGCTTGCTGCTGCGGCATCGGTTGCTGAAATCCCGAAGGTTGGGTGATTGGGTTTAAGGCATTGTTTGGGTTACTCCATGATAGGTTTGGATGCCTCTTCCATGAGGGGTTGTATGTGTTGGACATCACATTGTTGCGGTTGTAGTTCCCAACATACATACCAGTTTCTTGATTCATGCAATCAGAGGAACTGTGGTTACCTCCACATAAGTCACAGTATGAATCAATTACCTTGACCTCACGGGTATTGTGTTGTAACTGTAGGTTTTGCATCATCTTGGTAAGAGAGGCCAATTGTGCTGCCACTGAACTTGATGAATCTAATTTATTTACCGTGCCTTGGCGTCTTACTCCTCCTCGCCTAGGTGTAGGAAACTGAAAGTCATTCTTTGCGAGTTTTTATTCAGTATTTCAATAGCTTCCTCAGGTGCTTTATCCAGGAGTGTTCCGTTCGCCGAGGCATCTAACATCATCCTTGTCGGGGCATTCGTGGCATTGTAGAACATTGTCACTTGTGTCCATAGGGGAAATCCATGCAAAGGACACTTGTCCAATACCTCCCTGTAGCGTTCCCATGCCTCGTACATTGGTTCGTCTTCTACTTGTCGAAAAGAAGTAATTTCATTACGGATTCTATCATATAAATTAGTAGGATTAAAACAAGTAATGAAATCACGGCAAAGTTCACTCCAGGATCCAATAGATCCTGCTGGAATGCTATTTAACCACGCTTTCGCCCTATCCCTCAGTGAATAGGGGAATAGCTTTAATCGCAAGACATCTTCATGGACTCCTTGGATTTTGAAAGAGTTGCAGATTTCCATGAAGGACTTGAGGTGCTGCCTTGCGTCTTCAGTTGCAGACCCACCAAATTGTCCAATTGTATTTAACATATTGAACATAACGGGTTTTAGTTCAAAATGGGATGCTTCAATTTCCGGTGTGACGACTCCTGGGTTTAATCCGTTTAAGTCCTCTTCTAGGAAGTCCCTGACAGTGAGCTGCCGCGGCCCAGGTGGCGGCGGAAGTCCTCCATTGCCGGCAGGTAAGTTTTGTCCTACCGGGTGTTCTGCCATGGCTCCTTGGATCGGTCTTCTCAACCTTTGCCTTGTTCTTTTGATCTCTGGGTCTAACTCGTACAAGGGGTTGGTTGGATTGGCCCTGGTCATACACCAAAAAAAAAACAAAAGTAAAATAAAAATAAAAATAAACAAGAAAATAAAGAAAACAAAATTTAGTTGCCAGTCCCCGGCAACAGCTCCAAAAACTTGTCGCGTGTCAAAAGTGCGCGTTTAGTGCAAGTGGACACATCGCAAGTAATAAGTGATAAGTATTTTATCGAGTTATCGTCTCCTCAGGGACCGGTATACTTAATATGCTTTCTTCACCTTCTTGTTCTGTAGAAAAATAAAAACACAAGTGAGTTGATTTGATTTATCGAAATTAAAATAACTAAATAAAAATAAAGGATTGAAATAGTAGAGAGAGATGGGCTAGGATCCAGTTACGTCATATTGTGGAATTGATTGACTTGTCTCTGTCCAATGCAATCGTATATCACTGTCTTGGCAGCACTGCAGTTTACTACCTGGGCAGCGACAATACTGTCTGCCGTGGCAATCCCTTGCTCGTGGGCAGACTTTACCAAAGTTCGGCAAAGTGTCCTTGGATGACTCCGCTTATCCCTAAGTCAGAGTGTTGTTGATGACTAGTCCTTGATGATACCTCCCGGCGTGAACCAATTATACTTACCAACCAATCTCACACTTCTTTTAGCCACTGAAACTCTTAACCTATCCCTAGGCCGAGTTAGTATTTCGCGATTGAAACACCTTACTTACCCCTTTCGTGAATCTAACTCTCCCGAGCTTAGATAAATGCATGATTCACAATATCCTCTCCCGAGCTTAATTGTGAAAACAAAGAATAACAAAGGATAAGCAAACCTTGATAACTTTATTGCATTGAATCAAAGACAAGGTACAATCTCCTCTCACAAATACTCGACAACCTTCACCTAATCCCTAAGAAGGTTTAGAACATAGTGGAGAGGAAAGAAACAAGAATAGAAATCGGCTCTCTCCCTAGGTATTTTCGTATCTTGTACATTGGGTGGCTAGGTCCTTATATAGGCTAGACCTAGGGCAAACCTTTCCTAAGTAGAATACAACTTGGAGTAGGGAACAAGTCAAGTACATAATAATAATATATTTCCAAGTTTGCTTCGGCTAAGGAGGCTTTCCCGCGTGGTCTTCCTTTGGGCTTTTCCTTGTGCTAGCCAACTCCGATCCATGGGCTTCAAGTCCAGACACGTTCCTTGGATTTTTATCCTTCCATCGCCTATAGTCTTGCTTCCTGTCTTTCTGCTGCTGCCTCGGCATCAGGTCCTGCCTCGGCCTTGTCCCTGCCGCGGCACTGGTTCTCCTGCACAGATATGAAAACGCAGTAAAACGTGCCTTTTTCTGTAAATATTATCTATATAAGTATAACTTCTAAATATATCACATTGAGTTCATGCATTGGTCCAAGTGGGTGTATATTTGATTATTAATGCCCATAAAAGGAGTAAAAAGTGATAGTGTGTTGAGCACTTATCACTTATAACTGCACTAGAAAAAGTAAAAACACAGGTAATGGTTGAGTTGAGAATTCTAAATTAATTACTAAAGCTAAACTAAGTATAGAAGAAATAAATATGAATAAAGTGAGGCTAAGTTGAATGCTTCATAGAGGAGAATCCAGTTATGCTAAGTATCCACTTATTAATGCAAAGGGTTGAACTACCGCCTCGGCGGATCGCACAAAGGGTGAGTTTGAAACAGTGGCTGCTACCGAGGGATGCATAGCAATGCTACACAACCGCATGCCACCGAAGTTGAAGGATCCTGGTTGTTTTATCATACCTTGTGCGATAGGTAAAAATTATGAAGATAAGGCCCTATGCGACCTTGGAGCAAGCATCAATCTAATGCCCAAATTTGTCTTCCAAAAGCTTGGAATAGGAAGGGCGAAGCCTAAAACAATTATGCTCCAACTAGCGGATCGATCCTATGTGCAACCCGAAGGCAAAATCGAGGACATACTAGTAAGAGTCGATAAATTTATTTTTCCTGCTGAGTTCCTTGTCCTTGATTGTGAAGCAGATGTTAATGCACCGATCATCCTGGGGAGACCTTTCCTTGCAACTGGACGTACCCTAATTGACGTGGAAAAAGGAGAGTTGACAATGCGGGTCAATGACCAACAAGTCAAACTCAATGCATTCCACAACTTAAAAAAATATGATGATCCATAGGAGTGCAAGGCCATCCACACTGTAGACACCAGAATATCCTGCCTCGGCAGTCTGCTCGACAGGTTATTCGGCAAAAAGATCAAGTTCAAGATGGATGGACACAACAAAAGGGAGTGGCCCACAACTGAATTATGATTCTGGCCAACAAGAGAGAATAATTTTGGGAGATGCATTTGCATGCACTCCACCAGTAACATGATCTCCCTTTTTCCTTATTAATATATTAGGACTAGTTTAGTTTATTCTTATTTTTATTTCTCTAATTTTTTTTTTGCTTTAAGTATTTTTCTTTTTGTGTGTTTTTATTTAGGAAAATAAGCTAGAATAAAGGAGAAATAGTTCACAGTAGGAACTCCGCCGAGGCAGAAAACAGTGTCAGAACCGCAGCAGAACAGTTTAACGGCTAGTCTGCCGAGATTCCTGCCGTGGCAGAAAAGGAAACGGCAGTAAAGAGTAACGGCTACAAAACGGCTAGTGGCTTCAAACGGTCACAAGGCCGAGGCCTATATAAGAAACCCCTTCCTCTTGAACTATTCACTCTTGCTTTCTTGTTTTCTTTAGAATTCTTAACAATCTTCCTCTCACATTACTCTCTGCCTACTCACAATTCTTCGTGAAATTCCCAGATTTTTTTTCAAGAAAACCTCCAAGAAATCAAATCTCTCACAATCTTGATGGCAACTTACAAGCGATTTGCCCCAGCAAACGTTGAAGATCGTTTCAACCGATCTTTCATCGTTCGACAATTTTGGGAAGAACAAGGTTTCCAGCATTTGGGTAATGAAAACTACGGCATCGAGCATTATCTCTTTGACAGAATCAAGTACCAAGATTGGGAAATTTTCTGTCTCCAACCTGCCCAGGCGAACGCTACAATCGTGCGGGAATTCTATGCGCACGGGCCCAGCAAAGATTCCCTCTTTGTTCACTACCGTGGCAGGCCAGTTCAGTTAGATGCCGAGACCATCAACGATTTCTACGGCCTTACTCCAAACAGTTATGTTCACGCCGAATTCTTGGAAGACATCACTGCCGAGGACTACGAGTTAATCAAAGACGACCTTTGTTACGCGAATACTCCATGGGAAACCGGTACCCATAGAGGATCCATAACAAGGCAAAGCCTAAAGCCCGAGGCCAAGCTGTGGAATACCTTTGTCAAGCGACGCCTCATCCCCACGTCCCACAACAACACGGTGGACTGGAAGCGATTGGTGCTTATCCAATCAATCATCAACAAAAGAACAATCAATGTTGGAGAGATCATCCTACGTGAAATTCACGAATGCGGTAAGAAAGATAGGGGACCATTATATTTCCCATGTTTGATCACAGGTTTGTGTGTTGCCACAGGTGTACCAATCGAAGATACGGACGAATAAACTCCCCAAAGACGAGGATGGACCAGAGACTTTTGTCACAAAGTCATGCAGATCACGTAGGCGGAGCCAGTCCAAGCAACGCCCCAGCAGTTCACGGCTGATACTGCTGCCGGGGCCCAGTATACGACAGACATAGCTGATGCTGCCCACACCTCTGTCGCAGCAGACCCGTACCAGGAGATTTTGCAAAGGATGATAGCGATGGACCTCAGGCAACAGAGGTACATGGAGTACCAAAGAGATTTCAACGGCACATTAGCCCAAATGATGCTGCACGCTTTTCCAGACCAAGGGGCACAATTTCCAGAGTTTCCCAGCAGTATGTTTGTCACAGCCGCCCCTTACACCGAGACTACACCAGCTCCGGGAGAACTAAGGTCGTTCTTCCATGCGGACCCTCCACCACAATACCATGTTGCTGGCCCATCCAGGGCAGCAGATTCTGCCGCGACATCATCCGGCAGCAAAAGACCATCCAAGCGGAGGGCAGTCTTCAGCACTCCACCCCGATCCCCAATCATCATGGGCAGTCTATCAGCTGAGATAGATGCCTATGTGCACCAAAGCTCCACCGTCACCGGACTGAGCACACACCACACCGGGGGAGCCATGGCAATGGAGGGTGGAACGGACATAATTCTAACCGAAGACATGGCCGATGTGGAAGAAGGAGAAGAGGTCGAGGCCCCAATGCAACAGACACCACCCACAAGAGTCCAACCGCCCCGGCAAGCAAAAGCGCAACCATCGCCCTCACCAAGAACAAAGCAATCGGCAGCAAGGCCAAGGAGAAAAATTGTTACAAGCAGCTCTTCGGAGTCTCTTTAATAATTTTTTTCATATAATTCAATATTAATTGTTGTTTGCTTTCGATGCTGCTTATTCCTTTCCTATTTTGTTGCCCGCTCTTATCTTAAAATATAAAGCATTGAGGATAATGCTTTATTTGAGTTTGGGGGTGCAGATTCCCTGCCAAGGCAGCAATCTACTATCGAGGCCTTGCCAAAAAAGGAAGTATTCCAGTGATTTTTTTTTAATTTTCCTGCTCCCCGCCTTACTTGAATTAACTGCCTACACTTTTGCACTGCTTATCATCAATATTGCCTTAGTTTATTCTTTAAGGCTATAGAAATCTTTCTCCTTACCATGATTAGGTCCTGTTAAGAAGGTTTAACCTTAGGATACTTAAGGATGAAAACTTAGAAGCCTACTATAGGAAGAACTTTAAACACTTTTGAGACTTGTTGGATTATAGGAATTCTTTTAATGAACTTAGGTGATAAAGACTTAGATTTTTTGGAAGGTAACTAGAGGTGCCTATTACTGGCTCTAGAAAGAACTCTTCTTCATGCTAAAGGTGCCCGAAATTGGCTCTAGTATGTTTGCATTGCTTGAGGACAAGCAATACTTCGAGTTTGGGGGTGTGATAAGTGCTCAACTCACTATCACTTTTTACACCTTTTATTGGCATTAATCACCAAATTTACATCCACTTGGACCAATGCTTGTACATAATGTGATATATTTAGAAGTTATGCTTATAGAGATAATATTTACAGAAAAGGTACGTTTTACTGCATTCTTATATCTATGCAGGAGAACCATTGCCGCGGCAACAACAAGGCCGAGGCAGGACCTTATACCGAGGCAGCAGTTGAAAGCCAGGAAGCAAGACTGTAGGCGATTGGAAGACAAATATCCAAGGGACGTTTCTGGAATTAAAGCACATGGATTGGAGCTGGCTAGCATGAGGAAAAGCCCAAGACAAGGCCACGCGGGAAAGCCCCCTTAGCTGAATTAATCTTGGAAATATTTTAATTATGTACATGACTTGTTCCCTACTCCAAGTTGTATTCTTCTTAGGAAAGGTTTGCCCTAGGTCTAGCCTATATAAAGACCTAGCCATCCAATGTAATAGACGAATACCTAGAGAGAGAGAGAGACGATTCATAAACTAGTTTTCTTTCTCTCAATTATGTTCTAAGCTTCATTAGGGTTTAGGTGAAGGTTGTTAGTATTTGTGAGAGGAGATTGTACTTTGTCTTTGTTTCAATGCAATAAAATTATCAAGGTTTGCTTATCCTTTGTTATTCATTGTTCTTGCATTCAAGCCCGGGAGGGAAGTTTGTGAGTAATCCATTTATCTAGACTCGGGAGAGTTAGATTCACGAAAGGGGCAAGTACGGTGTTTCAATCGCGAAATACTAACTCGGCCTAGGGATAGGTTAAGAGTTTCAGTGGCTAAAAGAAGTGTGAGATTGGTTGGTGAGTATAATTGGTTCACACCGGGAGGTATCATCAAGGACTAGTCATCAACAGTACTTCGACTTAGGGATAAGCGGAGTCATCCAAGGACACTTTGTCGAACTTTGGTAAAGTCCACCCACGAGCAAGGGATTGCCGCGGCAGACAGTATTATCGTTGCCGAGGCAGTAATCTGCAGTGCTGCCGAGGTAGAGATATACGATTGCATTGGGCAGAGACAAGTCAATCAAGTCCACAATACAACGCAAATGGATCCTGACCTATCTCTCTCTAATATTCAATTCTCTTTACTTTTACTTAGTTATTTTAGTTTAGTTAATCCCAACTCAATCACTTGTGTTTTACTTTATTTCTTTCTACAGAACAAGAAGACGAAGAAGACATATTGAGTCTACCAATCCCTGTGGAGACGATAATCCGATAAATACTTATCACTTATTACTTTCGATGTGTCCACTTGCACTAAACGCGCACTTTTGACACGCGACACTTATCACTTATTACTTGCGATGTGTCCACTTGCACTAAAGGCGCACTTTTGACACGCGACACATATGCATCTCTATGCATCATCTCAAGTCTTATATGCTATAAACCTAGCAAAGCTTAAGCCATACACAGTTTAATGTGCACATCACAAGTCTTATTTTCTAAACACGTAGCAACACTTAGGCCATTCTCTTGTGCTCATATCCTTGAACAAAACTTATTTAAAACACATGCTTGTTGTCGCGTGTCAAAAGTGCGTGTTTAGTGCAAGTGGACACATCGAACGTAATAAGTGATAAGCATTTATCGGATTATCGTCTCCACAGGGACTAGTAGACTTAATATGTCTTCTTCGTCTTCTTGTTCTGTAAAAAGAAGTAAAATAAAACACAAGTGATTGAGTTTGGTTTAACTAAACTAAAATTAACTAAGCAAAGTAAAGAGATTGAATATTAGAGAGAGATGGGTCAGGATCCAGATGCGTTGTATTGTGGATTTGATTGACTTGTCTCTGCTCAATGCAATCTTATATCACTGCCTCAGCAGCACTGTAGTTTACTGTCTTGGCAGCGATGATACTGTCCGCCACGGCAATCCCTTGCTCGTGGGTAGACTTTACCAAAGTTCGGCAAAGTGTCCTTGAATGACTCTACTTATCCCTAAGTCAGAGTGTTGTTGATGACTAGTCCTTGATGATACTTCCTGGCGTGAACCAATTATACTCACCAACCAATCTCACACTTCTCTTAGCCGCTGAAACTCTTAACCTATCCCTAGGCCGAGTTGGTATTTCGCGATTGAAACACCGTACTTATCCCTTCCATGAATCTAACTCTCCCGAGCTTAGATAAATGGATTACTCACAAACTTCTCTCCCGAGCTTGAATGAAAGAACAAGGAATAACAAAGGATAAGCAAACCTTGATAATTTTATTGCATTGAAACAAAGACAAAGTACAATCTCCACTCACATATACTAAACAACCTTCACCTAAACCCTAATGAAGCTTAGAACATAATTGAGAGAAAGAGAACAAGTTTATGAATCGGCTTTTCTCTCTAGGTATTCCCGTGTATCTTTTACATTGGGTGTTTAGGTCTTTATATAGGCTAGACCTAGGTCAAACCTTTCCTATGTAGAATACAACTTGGAGTAGGAAAACAAGTCATGTACATAATTAAAATATTTCCAAGTTTAATTCGGCTAAGGGGGCTTTCCCGTGTGGCCTTGTCTTGGGCTTTTCCTCATGCTAGCCAGCTCCGATCCATGGGCTTTATGTCCAAACACGTCCCTTGGATTTTTGTCTTCCAATCGCCTACAGTCTTGCTTCCTGGCTCTCAGCTGCTTCCTCGGCATCAGGTCCTTCCTCGGCCTTGTCGCTGCCGCGGCACTGGTTCTCCTCCACAGATATGAAAATGTAGTAAAACGTGCATTTTTCTGTAGATATTATCTTTATAAGCATAACTTCTAAATATATGACATTAAGTACATGCATTGGTCCAAGTGGGTGTAAATTCGGTGATTAATGCCAACAAAAGGTGTAAATAGTGATACTGAGTTGAGCACTTATCACTTGTGAAAAACATTACATTTTATAAACAATTCTATATCAACATGTGACACAATCTCATGCTTTTAAATGCACAAAAATCTCAAATCATAAACCATGCATATTGGCAACTAAGTGACTAGCTTTGTTCAAACCTTATACCCATTGAATACTCGGATTCCTTATTCCTTATCAAGAGACACTTGGTCTCAACAAGCATCGGTTGGACATAAAGTCACCCTTGTATACATGTTACCCCCACTACGTACGGTCGGACACAAAGTCACCCGTGTTTACGTATGGGTCAACTATACGCACGGTCGGACACAAAGTCACCCTTATTTACATATAGGCAAGCTCTAAACGCACGGTCGAACACAAAGTCACCCTTGTTTACGTGTAGGCAGCATCATTATTCTCATAATTTTTATAGTGCACTTAATCCTAATGACATGTCATTTGTATTTGTGGTCTTAAATAGTGTCACTAAACCAATATCATACTCATTACGCATGGTAGCTTGCTGTTTTACATTGCACTCAGTATATGTTCAACAAGATGAACCAAATCATGCTCAATGATTTTATTCGGGAAAAGAGAAATAACCATACTTTAATCCAAATCATTCTCATGCTTTAAAAGTCATGAAAACCATCATTAACCATGCATATACAGCAGCTAACACATGCATGTATCATTTCCTAATTCAATTCATACATTGGAAACTATTCCTTCATTTGCATCTTTCATAAAACCAATGCAACATTACCAATCATTAGATACATTACCAAAGTATAGAAATTAATAAAACTCATGAAGTATTAAATTGTCAAAACATATCCGATATTAATGGACAATAATGAAAACATCCTTTGGACAAAGAACTTATCATTTCTTATGCATAAATCACATATGTAAAAACTATATTAAGAGCGTGTCTAAAATATGACAATTATGGAACGATATGGGAACCGTTAAGAGAGCGAAACCATTTAACTTACTTTCGAGTGTGGGGAGGTTTTTCCCACCATCCCTACACTCCCAAACCTTTGGTAAAACAAGTAAAACCTTGCCGATACGGCAGGCCACTCACCACTTGTCTGAAACTAGCTTGCCGAAGCCAACCGACATTCTCGCCTTTTCCGAAACACCTTCAACACATAGCTCAACACCTTGACCTGTTTTTAACATATCAAAACAGAGGTATTAATGCATATTAATGCATTCAATCAACCTCCCACACTTTCCAAACAAGCAGCCCCAAAAACTACACTTAAGAAAATAGAAAACACATCCGAAACTTACCCGAAACTTATCGGAATGACTTCCAGCCCTTAGCCTACGAAAACCACAACTTATCAACATCAAAAAACAACCAAGAACCATGATATAACCATCCTAAA
Source organism: Abelmoschus esculentus (assembly GCA_035048815.1). Classification (NCBI taxonomy): domain Eukaryota; kingdom Viridiplantae; phylum Streptophyta; class Magnoliopsida; order Malvales; family Malvaceae; genus Abelmoschus; species Abelmoschus esculentus. The sequence goes on along the minus strand of JAUCBN010000002.1, from coordinate 8,469,454 downwards.
CCAGCAACAAACATTCAGCCACCCAAACAAGCCATAAACCGAAGATCTAAGCCAATTAACACCACCAAAACTTAAGATTCGGGTTTACCCATCCAAGAACCATTAATTCCATGTTAAAACACAGCAAAATTCATTGATTTACCCATTGAAAACCATCAGGTATCACCTTATTACGAGATTTCATCAATTCAATCAAAATTAACCGATAAAAACCGAAAATCATCAATTAAAACCATAAAACAAATCAAGAACTCAATGCAATGGATCAAACACTTGGGAATTTTAATAAAGAAATCAAACACTTGGTGAAAAATGAGAAATATATCTTAATAAAATCTTTATGGTAATTAAAATGAGTTTATAAAGAGATTTTTGGAAGGTCAGATCTAATGAGAAAGATTGGATAAATAGCCCCTTAAAGATTCTAAGTTTTGACCTATTTACATTTTAGTCACTAAAATTATCATTTTTACAAAATAGTCACTATTTTCCAAAATGTCAAGGTTCATAGTGTAATTTTACAAAATTGAGCTTACCAAACTCAAATAGAGTCCAAACAAGAATTTTAGAGTATTTTTCCATATTTTATTTCCTTTGAAAACCACTTATTAAAATTAATTCCCGGATTTAGGTTAATTGGCTTGACCGGTTCAACCGAACCCTTGATCCGACCTTGATAACACCTAGGCCCATTTTTGGGATGTTACACTCGGCCTCTTCCAGGTTCTAGGAATTCCTCGGAACTGGACTATGAGTCTTGGCGAGTGTGTGCGTAGCTGTGTCAAAGTTGATTATCTAAGTTCTAATCCTTTTTTCTAGCTCAAGACTTCCGACTAGGATTTTTCTTCAATTATTTTTCTTTCCTTTTCCCTGTTTGGTATATAAATATATATTGCTATATACTTATACTGCTTGCGCCAGTTTTCGGGCACCTTAAGTGTTAACTACTCTTACTAGAGCCAATTTTGGGCACCTCTAGTAAGTGGAAAAAAGACTAAGTCCTAGAGCTAGTGATAGGCACCTCTATGGACTAAACTAGAGCCGGTGATAGGCACATCTAGTTAAAATCTAAGCCTAAGTCATTATTGCTTTTCAAAGAAAAGAACTTTTAAAATCAACTAAGACTAGCAGTGTTTATGGATTTTTCATGCTCATAGTCTAATCCTAAGTACTAATCCTAAGAGACCTTTCTGATTTCAAGTCTGGTGAATGGTGCATACTGCTGCGACGGATGGAGAATATATTGTTGTCGAGGCAGTCTCAATAAAATTCAACAGACTTAAATTTTTTTTGCATAAAACTGTAATTGTTGTAAAGACAAAATTTAAGGTAGTAGTAGGATAATCCGAATAATTTCCATACATGGCATATAATTTTATAAGACAGAAAATAGGATAAATACTCCCCCAAACTCGAGGGATGCATTGTCCTCAATGCATGTATCTGAGCATAAGTCAACAATAAAAAACAAGATAAAAATTAAGAGACAAAGAAAAGATAAACCAATATTTATATGTCGCATCTTGGCCTCATCTGTATCCTGAGGGTCATCAGTTTATGTGGAGTTTGTTGAGAAAGAAACTAAAAACTGCACTGGAAAACAACAATGAAGAAGTATGAAATAAAACGGGGGAGATTAAGTTTTAGGGACGCAAACTCGTCATCATATGTTCTTGGGTGGCCAGCCCTCCTTCACATTTTTCCGCCGAGGCAACCTTCCGCCTTGGCAACTTACCGCCGTGGCATTATGCTGCCGAGGCAACCTTCTGATGTGATATTATGCCGAGGCAACCTTCTTGGGCGAGACGACAAGCTTGATTTCAGGGTCGTTTTATATGCTTCATGGCTTCTCCTTCTTGAAATTCCATCCTAAAAAAAATAACTCAAACATAATTAAACTTATTTCCTAAAACAAATAACTCTGTCGCGTGTCAAAAGTGTGCGTCTAGTGCAAGTGAACACATCGAAAGTAATAAGTGATAAGTATTTATCGGATTATCGTCTCCACAGGGACTGGTAGACTTAATATGTCTTCTTTTTCTTCTTGTTCTGTAGAAAGAAGTAAATTAAAACACAAGTGATTGATGTTTGGTTTAATTAAACTAAGATAACTAAGCAAACTAAAGAGATTTAATAATAGAGAGAGATGGGTTAGGATCCAGTTGCGTTGTATTGTGGATTTGATTGACTTGTCTCTGCTCAATGCAATCGTATACCACTGCCTCGACAGCACTGCAGTTCACTGCCTTGGCAGTGACGATACTTGTCCGCCGCAGAAATCCCTTGCTCGTGGTTGGACTTTACCAAAGTTCAGCAAAGTGTCCTTGAATGACTCCGCTAATCCCTAAGTCAAAGTGCTGTTGATGACTAGTCCTTGATGATACCTCCCGGCGTGAACCAATTATACTCACCAACCAATCTCACAGTTCTTTTAGCCGCTGAAACTCTTAACCTATCCCTAAGCCGAGTTAGTGTTTTGCGATTGAAACACCGTACTTACCCCTTTCGTGAATCTAACTCTCCCGAGCTTAGATAAATGGATTACTCACAAACTTCCCTCCCGGGCTTGAATGCAAGAATAGGGAATAGCAAAGGATAAGCAAACCTTGATAACTTTATTGCATTGAATCAAAGACAAAGTACAATCTCCTCTCACAAATACTAACAACCTTCACCTAAACCCTAAAGAAGCTTAGAATATAATGGAGAGAAGGAAAACAAGATTATAAGTCGGCTCTTTCTCTCTAGGTTTTCCCATGTATCTTTTACATTGGGTGTTTAGGTCTTTATATAGGCTAGACCTAGGTCAAACCTTTCCTAAGTAGAATACAACTTGGAGTAGGAAAACAAGTCATGTACATAATTAAAATATTTCCAAGTTTAATTCGGCTAAGGGGGCTTTCCCGCGTGGCCTTGTCTTGGGCTTTTCCTCATGCTAGCCAGCTCCGATCCATGGGCTTCAAGTCCAGACACGTCCCTTGGATTTTTATCTTCCAATCGCCTACAATCTTGCTTCTTGGCTCTCAGCTGCTGCCTCGGCATCAGGTCCTGGCTCGGCCTTGTTGCTGCCGCGGCATTGGTTCTCCTGCACAGATATGAAAATTCAGTAAAACGTGCCTTTTCTGTAAATATTATCTCTATAAGCATAACTTCTAAATATATTACATTAAGTACATGCATTGGTCCGAGTGGGTGTAAATTCGGTGATTAATGCCAACAAAAGGTGTAAAAAGTGATAGTGAGTTGATCACTTATCACACCCTCAAACTCGAACTATTGCTTGTCCTCAAGCAATGCAAACCATCAATTTTCCGAACTCTACTCTCTCTTGGTCTTACATGTCCATCTATTCTCCCCACAATAACTAGGCCTATTCTTAAGCCTTAACCTTTTGGTTACCTAAGAGTTTACCTAGAAACAAACTATAAGAATTGTGAGTGTGTGCGTTTTTATGGACAAGTTTGATTAAGGGCTTTCTTAGATAAACTCTAAGTTCAAGACAAGTAGAATTAGGTTAAGTGTTCTCTTCTTTTCTAAGCAACCGATCCTTGAGCCAATTTCGGGCACCTCAAGGGTTGTGTTTTTCCCTTCACTAAATTTTTCTTTTTTTTATATTCCTTAAAACATACTAGAGCCAATTTCGGGCACCTCTAGCATGAAGAAGAGTTCTTTCTAGAGCCGGTGATAGGCACCTCTAGTTACTTTCCTAAAATCTAAGTCTTTATCACCTAAGTTTATTAAAAGAATTCCTATAATCCAACAAGTCCCAAAAGTGTTTAGATTTCTTCCTATAGTATCTTTGATTTCTTGTTCTGATTTCATTGCCTTGTCTCTTCTAGGCGTGACAAGTGATCTGCCACTGGGTTCTTCATGCCCTTTCTATCCCTTATTTCGACTTCAAATTCTTGTAGTAGCAATACCATCGTATTAAACGAGGTTTTGCATCTTTTTTGGACAACAGATATTTTATAGCAGAGTGATCTGTATGTACAATTACCTTGCTGTCGATGAGATATGAGCGAAACTTATCGAATGCAAAAATTACTGCTAACAGTTCTTTCTCTGTTGTGGTGTAATTGATTTGAGCATCATTCAAGGTTTTGTTTTGCGTAGTGTATGACATGGAAAGTCTTGTTCTTTCGTTGTCCAAGTATTGCCCCGACAGCATAATCACTTGCGTCGCACATCAGTTCGAATGGTTCACCCACCAGTTCACTAAACAACCCTATCTACTTCAACCTTTCGACCTAACCTTCATTAAACCCTAACCCACTCACAACCAGCTACAATCCTCCACAGACGGCCAACATCGGCGACGATAAGAACTCTGACGACTCCTATAACTCCGACAAACTCCAGAAACCATCAACCACCCAACCTATGAACATCTAAAACACCACTGCCCAATCCTTCATCTCTTTGTTAACCCATAAAAAACTATTCTAAGAACCACCATTCCCAAGATCGGAAAACCCAACGTCGGCGGCCCCCAACCAACCGTCCATAACGCTCTTTTAAGAGCCCCAAAAAAATGAAAGGACCCACATCCGGAAACCTCTGAACAAGAATCCATCTTCAACAAATAACCCGAACGGAAAGGATAAAACACTCACCCCTTCCTTACCCAAACTCACGATTTTAACAGAAGGAACCAATGGTTGAATAAGAGAGGTGACTGACAATGGATTAAGGTAAAAGAACAAGGGAGCTTACCTTCTCTTCTCCTAACTGACGACAACAATCGAGAAAGGGAGAAACCAATAAAATAATATTCTGATATACCCAAAGAAAACTAACTCCTATTGGGGTTAGGAATTAGGTGAAAACCCGAAAATACCCTATGAGAATAATCCTAAATTAAACTGAATTATGGTTCTCAAATTGGGGAAAAAGGAAAATTAGGGCTTTCCCCTAATTCAAATTTCGAACTCTTACATCTGGTGAGAATTCGCCTAAGTATCGAAACGCTTGTCCCTGGCATCGATACGTTTAGGCTGATATAAGGCAAGCGGAACGAAACAATGAACAAGGGTATTTGTACCGAATTTCGTAGTGGCAAATAGTATCAAAACGGGACCTCACTATTTCGATACGCTTGTTCGTTAGGGTAGTTAAAGGTTGAAATGAAAGTTCTGTTTCTTTTCAAGTAAGTCTATGAACCTTGTGAATGCAATTAAATGGGTTGTAGATGTTATTTTAAGCACAAATTTGAGATGCAAGCATTTAATGAACTTAATTAAAGATTGACAACATTAGTTTCGTCAATGATCCCTGACTTTATAGAAATTTACAATTTGGTCATTTTTACTTATTTTGTACAATCGATGCTTATTTCACTTTTCACGTTTTGAATGCCATGACTCTAGATGTGTAAGATCCCAAAAATGGGCCTAGGTGTTATCAAGGTTGGATCAAGGGTTCAGTTGAATCGTCAAGCCAATTAACCTAAATCAGGGAATTAATTTTTATAAGTGGTTTTCAAAGGAAATAAAATATGGAAAAATACTCTAAAATTCTTATTTGGACTCTATTTGAGTTTGGTAAACTCAATTTTGTAAAATTACACTATGAACCTTGACATTTTGGAAAATAGGGATTATTTTGTAAAAATGACAATTTTAGTGACTAAAATGTAAACGGGTCAAAACTTAGAATCCTTAAGGGGATATTTATCCAATCTTTCTAAACAGATCTAACCTTCCAAAAATCTCTTTATAAACTCATTTTAATTACCATAAAGATTTTATTAAGATATATTTCCCATTTTTCACCAAATCACAATTTCTTGTAACTTCCCATTTTCTCTCAACTTCTCCTAATTTTCTTGGTTTCCAATCAGAATTCTCTTCAATTTTATCAAGGTAAATCAAATATTTTTGATTTAATTTCGTTCATATTATTTTCTCCTTATTTCTCTCCAATTTCTTTACACTTTACAACTTGTTTTTCATGGGTTTTCAATTGGAAGGAGGTTGGATCTTGTTTGGAGGTAAGAAACCATTCAAACCTCTGAAATTTGAGTTATTTATTAAAATTCCCAAGTGTTTGATCCATTGCATTGAGTTCTTGATTTGTTTTATGGTTTTAATTGATGATTTTTGGTTTTTATCGGTTAATTTTGATTGAATTGATGCAATCCCGTAATAAGGTGATACCTGATGATTTTCAATGGGTAAATCAATGAATTTTGCTGTGTTTTAACATGAAATTAATGGTTCTTGGATGGGTAAACCCGGATCTTAAGTTTTGGTGGTGTTAATTGGCTTAGATCTTTAGTTTATGCCTTGTTTGGGTGGTTGAATGTTTGCTGCTGGTTTAGGATGGTTATATCATGGTTCTTGGTTGTGTTTTGATGTTGATAAGTTGTGGTTTTCGTTGTCTAAGGGCTAAATGTCATTCGGATAAGTTTCGGATGTGTTTTCGGTTTTCTTAAGTGTAGTTTTTGGGGCTGCTTGTTTGGAAAGTGTGTGAGGTTGATTGAATGCATTAATATGCATTAATACCTCTATTTTGATATGTTAAAAACAGGTCAAGGTGTTGAGCTAAGTGTTGAAGGTGTTTCAGAAAAGGCGAGAATGTCGGTTGTTTTGGGCAAGCTAGTTTCAGACAAGTGGTGAGTGGGCTGCCGTATCGACAAGGTTTTACTTGTTTTAGCAAAGATTTGGGAGTGTAGGTATGGTGTGAAAAACCTCCCCATACTCGAAAGTAAGTTAAATGGTTTCGCTCTCTTAACGTTTCCCATATCGTTCCATAATTGCCATATTTAAGACATGCTCTTAATGTAGTTTTTACATATGTGATTTATGCATGAGAAATGATAAGTGCTTTGTCCAAAGGATGTTTTCATTATTTTCCATTAATATCGGATATGTTTTGACAATTGAATACTTCATGAGTTTTATTAATTTCTATACTTTGGTAACATATCCAATGATTGGTAATGTTGCATTGGTTTTATGAAAGATGCATATGAAGGAATAGTTTCCAATACATGAATTGAATTAGGAAATGATGTATGCATGTGTTAGCTGCTGTATAGCTTGGTTAATGATGATTTCCATGACTTTTAAAGCATGAGAATGATTTGGATTAAAGTATGATTATTTTCCTTTTCCCGAATAAAGTCGTTGAGCATGATTTGGTTCATCTTGTTGAACATATAGTGAGTGCATTGTAAAACAACAAGCTACCATGCATAATGAGTATGATATTGGTTTAGTGACACTCTTTAAGACCACGAATACAAATGAAATGTCATTAGGATTAAGTGTACTATAAAGATTATGAGAATAATGATGTTGCCTACACGTAAACAAGGGTGACTTTGTGTCCGACCGTGCGTGTAGAGCTTGCCTATATGTAAACAAGGGTGACTTTGTGTCTGACCGTGCATATAGTTGACCCATACATAAACAAGGGTGACTTTGTGTCCGACCGTACGTGGTGGGGGTAACATGTATACAAGGGTGACTTTGTGTCCAACCGATGCATGTTGAGACCAAGAGTCTCTTGATAAGGAATAAGGAATCCGAGTATTCGATGGGTATAAGGTTTGAACAAAGCTAGTCACTTAGTTGCCAATATGCATGGTTTATGATTTGAGATTTTTGTGCATTGAAAAGCATGAGATTGTGTCACATGTTGATATAGAATTGTTTATAAAATGTAATGTTTTTCACAAGCATGTGTTTTAAATAAGTTTTGTGCAAGGATATGAGCACAAGAGAATGGCCTAAGTGTTGTTATGTGTTTAGCAAATAAGACTTGTTATGTGCACGTTAAAGTGCGTATGGTTTAAGCTTTGCTAGGTTATAGCATGTAAGACTTGAGATGATGCATAGAGATGCATATGTATTAAAAAGGCCATAAGTAATGTTGTTGTTTTAAAAGCATGAAAGTCTTATGAATTTTAGTTTTGAGTTGCATAAGATAATTGACACTTGATAAGGAAACGAATTTGGTTTTGCAAACCATGTTGGAGATACTTTTAGTGAGCATGATATGGCATGATTTAAAGAGTTTATTGATGGACTTATGGGCTGCATTGTAAAGGTGTTTTCTTTATATTTTACCCCTCACTAAGCTTATGCTTACCCTCTCTTTTACCTTACAATGTAGAGACATTAATCGAGGCGGCCAAGGAAAGCAAGGTTCCAAGTGTATGTCGATGAATAGCTCAAGTATGTGTTCTAAAATGTAGTAGTAGTAAGAGAGCAATGGGGTATAGTTACATTGTTGTAAGAATTGGCATTTGAGTTGTAAACGTTGCTTTGATTATTGAACTTGAGTATGTATTGGATGTTTAAGTTGCTCTTAGTGCCTAGGAATTATGCATATAGTTAATGATGATCATTGGTGGTGTTTTGAGTGAGTTAGATCTACTTATAAAGGACTGTGATAAGTGCTCAACACACTATCACTTTTTACTCCTTTTATCGGCATTTATCACCAAATATTCACCCACTTGAACCAATGCATATGCTTAATGTGATATATTTAGAAGTTATACTTAAATAGATAATATTTATAGAAAAAGGCACGTTTTACTGCGTTTTCATATCTGTGCAGGAAAACCATTGCCGCGGCAGCGACAAGGCCGAGGCAGGACCTGATGCCGAGGCAGCAGCAGGAAGACAGGAAGCAAAGTGATAGGCGATGGAAAGACAAAAATCTAAGGAACGTTTTTGGACTTGAAGCCCAAGAATCGAAGCTGGCTAGCACAAGGAAAAGCCCAAAGGAAGACCACGCGGGAAAACCCCCTTAGCCGAATTCAAACTTGGAAATATAATATTATTATGTACTTGACTTGTTCCCTACTCCAAGTTGTATTCTACTTAGGAAAGGTTTGCCCTAGGTCTAGCCTATATAAAGACCTAGCCACCCAATGTATGATATATCGAAATACCTAGGGAGAGCCGACTTCTACTCTTGTTTCTTTCCTCTCCATCATGTTCTAAAACCTTCATAGGGTTTAGGTGAAGGTTGTGGAGTATTTGTGAGAGGAGATTGTAATTTGTCTTTTATTCAATGCAATAAAGATTATCAAGGTTTGCTTATCCTTTGTTATTCCTTGTTCTCGCATTCAAGCCCGGGAGGGAAGTTTGTGAGTAATCCATTTATGTAAGCTCAGGAGAGTTAGATTCACGAAAAGGGTAAGTACGGTGTTTCAATCGCGAAATACTAACTCGGCCTAGGGATAGGTTAAGAGTTTCAGCGGCTAAAAGAAGTGTGAGATTGGTTGGTGAGTATAATTGGTTCACGCCGGGAGGTATCATCAAGGACTAGTCATCAACAGCACTCTGACTTAGGGATAAGCGGAGTCATTCAAGGACACTTTGCCGAACTTTGGTAAAGTCTGCTCACGAGCAAGGGATTGCCGCGGCAGATAGCGTTATCGCTGCCCAGGCAGTAAACTGCAGTACTGCCGATGCAGAGATATATGATTGCATTGGATAAAGACAAGTCAATCAAGTCCACAATACAATACAACTGGATCCTGGCCCATCTCTCTCTCTAATATTTCGACTCTTTATTTTTATTCAATTATTTTAGTTCAATTAAATCACATCAACTCATTTGTGTTTTTATCTTTCTACAGAGCAAGAAGATGAAGGAAGCATATTAAGTATACCAATCCCTGAGAAGACGATAACTCGATAACATACTTATCACTTATTACTTGCGATGTGTCCGCTTGCACTAAACGCGCACTATTGACACGCGACAAGTTTTTGGCGCCGTTGCCGGGGACTGGCAACTAAATTTTGTTTTCCTTGTTTTCTTGTTTCTTGTTTCTTTTTCTTTTTATTTTACTTTTGTTTTTTTTTGGTGTATGACCAAGGCCAATCCAACCAACCCCTTATACGAGTTAGATCCTGAGATTGAAAGAACAGGGTTAAGGTTGAGGAGACAAATCCGAGGAGTCATGGCAGAGGTTTAGGCAGGACCAAACATACCTGCCGGCAATGAAGGTCTTCCGCCGCCACCTGGGCCGCGGCAGCTAACTGTCATAGATTTCTTGGAGGAGGACTTAAATGGACTAAACCCAGGAGTCGTTACACCCGAGATTGAAGCAGCCCATTTTGAACTTAAACCTGTTATGTTCAACATGATAAATACAATTGGACAATTTGGTGGGTCTGCAACTGAAGACGCAAGGCAGCATCTCAAATCTTTCATGGAAATCTGCAACTCTTTCAAAATCCAAGGAGTCCATGAAGATGTCTTACGGTTAAAGTTGTTCCCCTATTCACTGAGGGATAGGGCGAAAGCTTGGTTGAATAGCATTCCAGTGGGATCTATTGGATCCTGGAGTGAACTTTACCGTGATTTCATTACTCGCTTTAATCCTACTAATCTATATGATAGAATTCGTAATGAAATTACTTCTTTCCGACAGGCTGAAGACGAACCAATGTACGAGGCATGGGAACGCTACAGAGAGTTATTGCACAAGTGTCCGCTGTATGGATTTCCCTTATGGACACAATTGACAATGTTTTACACTGCCACGAATTCCCCGACAAGGATGATGTTAGATGCATCGGCAAACGGCACACTCCTAGACAAGGCACCCGAAGAAGCTATTGAAATTTTGAATAAACTCGCAAGGAATGACTTCCAGTTTCCCACATCTAGGCGAGGAGGAGTAAGACGCCAAGCCACGGTAAATGAATTAGATTCATCAAGTTCAGTGGTAGCACAATTGGCCTCTCTTACCAAGATGGTGCAAAACCTACAATTACAAAACAATACCCGTGAGGTCAAGGTAATTAATTCATGTTGTGATTTATGTGGAGGTAACCACAGTTCTGTTGATTGCATGAATCGAGAAACCGGTATGTATGTTGGGAACTATAACCGTAACAATGTGATGTCCAACACGTACAACCCCTCATGGAAGAGGCATCCAAACTTATCATGGAGCAACCCAAATAATGCCTTAAACCCAATCACCCAACCACCGGGATTTCAGCAGCCAATGGCGCAGCAGCAAGTTCAACAACCGATGCCGTAGCAGCAGATGCAGCAGCAACCGGTCAATTCATTGGAAAACACGCTAAAGGCCTTCATGATGAAAACCGAGTCATACATGGCAAAAAATAGTAATTTCATCAAAAGGACCGACGCCTTCATGAATAGGACTGAGATGAGGCTACAAAATCAAGAAGCGGCCATAAAAACTCTGGAAACTCAGGTTGGGCAGTTTGCTCAATGTATAAACACTAGACCACAAGGAGGCCTACCTAGCAATACTGAGGTTGGTAAGGTACTAAGCCATGAACAGTGTAAGGCAATCACTACCAGGAGTGGTCTACAGTTGAAAGAGAAGATCCCAGAGAACCAAACCCAACCGGCGGATCAACCAAGAGAAGAGGCTGAGCAAACCGAGACTGACAACACTGCCCCGGCAGCAAGCATTGCAGCGAGGGATGCATGGCAATACTGAGGTTTAGGTGAAGGTTGTGGAGTATTTGTGAGAGGAGATTGTAATTTGTCTTTTATTCAATGCAATAAAAATTATCAAGGTTTGCTTATCCTTTGTTATTCCTTGTTCTCGCATTCAAGCCCGGGAGGAAAGTTTGTAAGTAATCCATTTATCTAAGCTCGGGAGAGTTAGATTCACGAAAGGGGTAAGTACGGTGTTTCAATCGCGAAATACTAACTCGGCCTAGGGATAGGTTAAGAGTTGCAGTGGCTAAAAGAAGTGTGAGATTGGTTGGTGAGTATAATTGGTTCACGCCGGGAGGTATCATCAACGACTAGTCATCAACAGCACTCTAACTTAGGGATAAGCGGAGTCATTCAAGGACACTTTGCCGAACTTTGGTAAAGTCTGCCCACGAGCAAGGGATTGCCGCGGCAGACAACGTTATCGCTGCCCAGGCAGTAAACTGCAGTACTGCCGAGGCAGAGATATACGATTGCATTGGATAAAGACAAGTCAATCAAGTCCACAATACAATACAATTGAATCCTGGCCCATCTCTCTCTCTAATATTTCGACTCTTTATTTTTATTCAATTATTTTAGTTCAATTAAATCACATCAACTCATTTGTGTTTTTATCTTTCTACAGAGCAAGAAGATGAAGGAAGCATATTAAGTATACCAGTCCCTGAGGAGACGATAACTCGATAACATACTTATCACTTATTACTTGCGTGTGTCCGCTTGCACTAAACGTGCATTTTTGACCGCGACAGACTGATTTTATTTTTCTGAGCATAAAGTTTCGAAACCTTAGGGAAAGTTTCGAAACCTTTATCAAATAGTTTCGAAACTTCAAGGAAGGTTTCGAAACCTTGCGGGCTAGTTGGATATTAGAACCTTACTGGAATGAAAGTTTCGAAACTTTCAAGGAAAAGTTTCGAAACCTTTTCCATAAAGTTTCGAAACCTTTAACGAAGGTTTCGAAACCTTTGTTTGGTTATTAGTTGATAGTTGTTGGATTTGCATTTTAGTCCCGAATATCTTTTCTATGTTTAATTATGGTAGCTACAAATGTTATTTGGAGTTGAAATTTCACCTTGATGCATAAAGTTGACTTAATTTCAAGTTGGTTAACTTAAATCGGAGGTAGTCCCTAGAAATTAAAAGTTTTACATTTTGGTCCATAGTTAGTGAAGCATGTAATTGATGACGTTAGAATGCTCCGTTTGGTCTAAGGGGGTTACAAGATGAAAGCATGCACATATAGGACACTAAATCATCTATAAAAGATAAAAGGAAAAAAATCAGGGTCGTTTAACGATATGAATCTTCTCAAATTTATATTGGTATTCCCTGTGTAGCTCGTTCGAGTCGGGTTTCGTCTAGACCGGGTCGAGGGTGTTACATAATTGTACTGATACTCATCAGACTGTATCGGTACAGGTAGGCTTGTAATGATAAAATTCTTCTTATTTTTAGTCATTTTGACCTAGCAAATGGGATCCAAAACATATGAAATTTTACTAGCAAGTATTATTCATCACATTTTAATAGCATGCAAAATTTTAGGCCATTTTGGAGTTGTTTGCTAGAAAATCACATTTTAGTCCAAGTATACATAATATATGGCATTTAATCAAGTTCACATTAAGGGTCACTTTCCATGTTTAAGGTCTAGGCATAGCATGCATAATACTAAAATACCAAATCATATAATTAATACTTAGCAGAACACTTTGTCACCATTCTAGGAGTGTATATTATAAAGATTTAGACTTGCCAAAAATCTTCCTTGAAGTGATCCAATCTTCTTTGACAATTATTAACCTGAAATTGCATGAAAATGAATGTATTAGGCATACTTTGCCTAGAGAGGTAGTCTATAACAATATGTGATCCATTTACATGCTTCAATATTAAAGATGAGCTCATGAATCCTATGGCATGTCAATTGTATTCAATTTCCATTCAAATCCAAGGTCTAATACATTTTAGGCCAATAAGCAATTTCAATGGAACAATTACCATAAATTTAACACTTAGGTCCATTTCAATGAGTTCAATGATCAATATAAATATGCTTGGCCATTTTAAATATATCAAATATCCGATATTAGTGACAATAGCAATAATGAACAATACCAATGCTTAAATGACATGTTCAATGGCCAATATTTTGATAAGTCAATGAATAGATGATTCAATATCATGTTCAACGATTCAATATCTACCACTACATTAAAGGAAGCTTACCATCACACCTACTTTTCATTTCCTTTTCATTGTCATGATTTATGCAAACAATAAACAATGTAATGAGATAGGAAAAACACATAACTTATTCTCATGACTCTACTACACTTACCTTGGTAAAAAGAGTTTTTAAGACTCTTGAATAATAATTCTCTTGCTCTTGTCTTTGGTAGATTTTGATGGTGACTCTTCCAAATCTTGTCACTAAAGGTTTCAATTATTTAGAAACAATATGTAAGCTTAAACAATGTTAAAGGTGACATAAATTCCATGGATTAAAGCTTCCTACACATGGGTTCCACAATCACTCTTTCAAGAACTTTTCTTGAAATTAAACATAACTTATCCATGGAATTCAAGAACTAATTTAGGTATTTTACTCACCTATAAATTAGCTTTTATTTGATGTAAAGAGTTCAAAAAAAAAAACAAGGATAAGTTTGAGGTGCTTGCTTACTCCAAATTTGAAGTCAAAAAATGGAGGTGTTTGATAAACTTGATGGATAGGTGGGAAAAATGACAAATATCTCTCAACTTAATTTTGGAAAGTTTAATTCATCTTTTTCCTTAATTTAATACCCCCTTCTTGAGGAAGAGAGTCCACATAAGTGCCTCCCTAGGCACCAATTAGGAGTTTTCCTTTCATGTAAGGAAAGCATAAAATAATTACTCTAAAATTTCACCTTTTCTTCCTTATTATTATATCTTTAATTATTATCATAATATGACAAAACCATGCCCCCATCGTGAGATAAGCCAAAAGCCAATATGGGTGATGAGTCATCCTCAAATTAGATAAATTAAGAATATAGTCCTTAACTTTTTAAAGTTTGTACTTCTGTCCCTAAACTTTTAATTTTTATAATTTTGTCAACAAATAGCTTTTATCCTTTCCACTTGGATCCTTAAGCCAAAATTAAACTCAATTAGGATTCCATTAAGTAATGGTTGAGTACTAAAAGGGTTCAAGACAAGATTTATGATTTTTTGGTACAAAACCTTTATCATCCAACCTAATTCTGACGAGATCGATTTTTGGGGTGTTACATCCTTAACTATAACCAATTGCTGTAAAACAAGTTACAACACTTGTAAGAGGAAATAAAGGTGATTAAGGAGATTCTAATAATAAAAAAGTGAATCAAAATTCTTATTCTCATTCACCTTCTTCAATCCTCACCAAGCTTCTCCACCACCAAATTTGATGATATTTACCTTGGAATGTAGATTCTTTGAGTTATTAAGAGAAAGAGAACAAAATGATGAAAGGAAAAGGAGACAACATGATATCACCATCTCCAAAAAAAATATCTCTTTCCCCATATTTTTCCTTGATTGAGTGAATTTACCCTTCTACCCCTCCAACATCCACCCAACAAGCTATTCAAGCCCAACAAGCCCCCTAAGGTCCAAATAATTTGACCCAAATACAAAGTCCATGCTTCGAGTTAAATCGATCCTAGGATTTTGAAATCCAAGATTTTACAACATGATTTTGTTATATGAAGTACAAAATTTATTATATGTGTTAGTTTATTGTTAATGCCTTGAAAAATAAATTAAATATAGTTTTAAAGGACTCAAACATAACTTACTTATGATGCATGTGTAACACCCTAAAAACGGGTTAGAAGAATGATTCGAATAATTCGTAAATTAAATTGAATCATGTGTTAATTGGATTAGAAGAAAGGAACCAAATTGAATTAAATGAAAAATGAGAGGATTGCATGCTAAAATTGTGATTTCCCTTATTTTCCATTAGTCCTCTAATTGCTCAAGAATTAAAAGTAAGGGCAAAATGGTCCTTTTACACCTCATTAATAAGAAAGAAAAATCAACCCAAATTCTTCTCTTCTACCCCATTTTCACGTGAACAACAAAGAGAAGAAGAGAGAAGGCTTCATCTTCTTCCTTGCTCCATCTCCATAGCCAAAAGAAAGAAAATTTAAAAGCTTTGCATGGTTAGGCAATTGGTCTAGGAAATCAAATCTAAAGATCTTGGTAACCTTCTTTTTCCATAACCGAAAATTTTGGGGGTTTAAGATTTTGGATTTTTGAATATTTTATGATACTTTTATGTTGAAATAGATTGTTAGAAAGCCTAATCTAAAGTTAGTATTTATTCAGTTATCGGTTTTTGAAGCATGAGCAAATGAGTTAGGAAACTTGAATTTTGTTTTTGTAAATGACACATGTGTGTTAATTGATTTGATAAGTTGATAAAAAGGGTATTAGTTGATGTTAATTTTATGTTTAAGGTGCTGGAAATTCATGAGAATAAGTTTGGGATTAGGAATTAAGACCGTGGATTGAAAAATAGCTAAGCTTGCTAGAAAATGCATTTTCGGGCAGCCATCTTGGAAAAATTCCCTAGTTCGAATTTGAGGGAATTAAGGGCTAAAATTTTTCAGTAGAATAGTCTCATGTATCTAGTTTATATGAAAATTTTCGGGTAACCACATTTTTGTTATTTGATTTGTCATGTAATTGGACTAATGATATATTTGGTAAAAAGGGAAGGAGGTTTAATTGTTAAAGGACTTGTGTGATAACATGTTTGAATGTTAGATTGTTATGACTAGCCTAGTACATTTGCATAGCTCGGGTTGATCAGTTCGGTCCGGATCAAGACATGTTCTGACCGGTTTGGTTGACAGGTTTAACTCGGGTTGGACTGGTTCAGCCCGGTTTGGCTTACGGCAACCGTCCACGGTGGCCGAAAATCGCTCCCAACAGAACGTGAAGTCCACGCGCGGACCTAAACGGACGGAAAACATTCTCTGAGATCAGATTTCTCACTAAGTCAACCAAAAACATAATTTCAAGCCAAAAAAAAATCCAGAAACAAGTCAAAATCGAGTGACTTACCCTCAAATCTAACCGGATCTACCGCTCTTCGATGAAGGTTCTGCGACGACAAACGACGATGTTAAAGGAGGGGTTTCGAACGACCTTCGACGGGGAGCAAGATAGGAACGGTGACGCGCCCAACCGGCGTCGGTCGGAAGCCAAAATCGACGAATCTCAGAAGGGTTTAAACCCTAGAATCTTCGAAGCTCTCGGCCTCGATTCTCGGCGGTACGGGCGGCGGCTCGGCGCGTTGGTTGAGGGGTTTTGGTAAGGGGAAGGTGGCAGTTGGGGTGGTTGCAGCAGTGAAGGCTACGGACTAACGGTGGAGCAGCGACGATGGTCAGGGATTTGATTTAAGATGGGGTAGGTGAGGGAGATGAAAAGTTTATTTGGTTCGAATATAGTGGAAAGTTCTAGATCTGATAGGATAAAGCTCTTATATTCGAATATTATTATTTTTATTAACACACCAAAATAGGTTCAGAATAAGAGTGAGATGAGGGATTTTAGTTCACAAAAGCTCTTTAGCTTAAGTGGTTGGGTCACTGGCTAACAACCAAGAGGTTGTGGGTTTAACACCCCACACTATATTTTCCTTATTTTATTTTTATTTCCATTTAATGGTGTTACAAGCAATCTCAAAAAAGAATTTGAGGAAACAAATAAGAATGCACCCTTTATCATAATCATTGATGAAATTGATTCATTTGCTCCCAATTGCATTGATCCAGCTCTCAGAAGATTTGAGAGGTTTGATAGGGAGATTAATATTGGTGTACCTGATGAAGTTGGTCGTATTGTAGTGCTCCATATCCACACAAAGAACATGAAGCTGGCTGAAGTTGTTGATTTGGAAAGAATTGCCAAGGATACACATGGTTACACATGGTTATGTTGGTGCTGCTCTTACTGCTCTCTGTATTGAGGCAGCATTACAATGCATCAGGGAAAAGATGGACGTGATTGACCTAGAAGATGAATCGATAGATGCATAAATACTCAACTCTATGGCAGTTAGCAATGAGCATTTCCATACTGCTCTTAGAACTAGCAATCTATCAGCATTACGTGAAACTGTTGTTGAAGTGCCCAATGTGAGTTGTTGAAGTGCCTAATGTGAGTTGGGAAGATATTAGAGGCCTTGAGAATGTTATTGAGAAGCTTGGTATGTCACACTCAAAGTGTGTTCTATTCTATGTCCCTCTAGGAGGTGGGAAAATTCTTCTGGCCTAAGCTTTTGCTAATGAGTATCAAGCAAAATTCATTACTGTCAAGGGTCTAGAATTTAATCCTTGAGGACAAGGATTATTTGAAGAAAAGGACATTGTAACGAGTCAAAATCCAAAAAACCGTTATGCTAGTTGTTGAGAGTTGTTTTTACTTTTAAATTATTTTATTTGTGTTGTTGGTTAGCTGTTAGGCTTGGTCATGTGACTCTTTTTTTCCCCTAAAGCCTTAAACGTTGCGTATAGAGAATTAGGGCTTATATATATTCCTAAATGACTATCTTCTTGTTTGTCGAATGAATATATGAAATTGGTATTCTTTGTGAACAGAGAGTAATTTAGTCAAGTCTTCCCTCTTTTCTCTTGGTTATTTTGTACTTTTAGTTTTGAGTTATTACAATATCACATACGAAATCTTCACAAGTCCTAGGCTTTTGCCATCATGGACAGACGGATAGGCCTTGGATGGAAAGTAGAACGACGACGTTGCTGGTGAGAGGAAGGTCTAATAAAAGCCGACAAAGCTCTCCTAACAAGATCTCTTTCGACGCCACCGATTCTCACCAACGAGTTGGTTATCGCAGATATACACGCGTTAAGTCGATTGCTCTATGCATAACCTGACACAAGGTGCATGTTATTGAAGTTCTTGTGAAGACTGCAACGGAACGATCCCGTATGCGTTGTAGGTGAACACATACAAGTCCGCTTGGACTTCTTTCTCTTGAACGCCCCAGTGTTTCTACGGACGATGGTAATTGATTGGTTGGGAGAGATCGAACGGTTATCGAGTGAGAACTACATGGACGGAGATGACGAAAGCCTGTTTCAGATATTATCACATGGCGGAGAAAGAGATCTCTATTTACTGAAGAAAATTGAGGAGCGTGAAGAGAAATCTGAAGTCGAATAAGCGAAAGCAAAGGGAGCAGAAGGTGTAAACCGGGAAGATGGGGAGCGAGAACGGAGAATGGATCTGCTAGATCTTCTAAAAGGAGACTCAATTTTTTAACTAAGATGTTACAGAGAAGATTAGATGAAAGTTGAAGGGTGAAAGGCTAAGGAATGTTTGCTTTAGACTTTTTATAGGACCGTGTTTTGCTGTTCAATTGGGCAAAACCAGCTCCACTCGAGTCATGTATTTATAGAGGAGGCGGAGGCGGAGGGGAATATATGAGGGATTGTAAAATTTGACAATATTTTGAATTTGTGGTTTTGACAGAATTGACCCTAAACACTATCTATCTATCTATCTATCACATTTATATTTATTGGTTTCTTATTTTAAGTCATATTTTCAAGGTTTATTTTCCTCTTTTCAATCATCGTTATTGGTATGTTATTTTTTAATTTTATTTTCATAATATTGTATGTTATTTATAGTCTATTGGTGTTTGTTTTTATATTTCATTTTAATTATTATTTCCTTTTTAATTTCATCTATATTGTTTACTTATTACAATAATTAAAATATAATTTTATATTTTTTTTCTATTTTTGGTCCTTTACAATAAACTTTAGTATTGATTTACTGGTTGAAGATGAAAGTACTCTTCCTTAGCTCAAAATCATCCAAATTATTCTTTGCACAAAATTTCTGTATTGAAATTCCAATATGCACTATCTTCAGTAAATCAATCATATTTCAAGCTTCAAATATCAAATTAAGGTGATTAAAAAGGCGTTGAAAAATTATGAGATAGAGGAATAAACTTCAAACAGACTTTAAGACTCAAATCTTTCTTAATTTACCTAGACATAAAGGTAAAATTTATTTATTTTTTAATTAAAAATATTCATGAAACAACTTAAGAGATAATTTTATTAATAAACTAATAAAGTGAATGAACTACTTTAATTAATAAACCAACTTTATTGAAAGAACTAACTTATTTAATGAAGTGCATAACTAAATGAATTACATGCTTAGATAAACTTATGCTGCAATACATGCTTAAATGAACCAAATTCAAATACATGCTTGAATAAAGTAACATGTTTATTTGTTCATGCAATTTAATGTCATACAACTAATAAATTCATGCAAAATCATGCACAAAAAAAATCATGCAAATGAATGATAAAATATAGTGTATAAATAGGCAACTAAAGAATGACGTAAGGTAGTAATACCTTTGAATCAACCTTGGTGAACATCAATGATGTGATCAAATCAAGAAGAAAGTTAGGATTGAATAGTAGAATCAAATCAAATTCGGTCGAGGATAATGAGTTTAACAAATAATTTTAGATTTTGCATTTGCAATGGCTTATGGTGTGGTGATGAAGATAAGAATTCTTGACGACGCCCAATTGACATCCTAAGAGATAATCATATCGAAACAAAAATATAATATTAATAATAATATAAAATATAATAATTATTATTATTTTAAATATAACTCAAAAAAATTATCTTATTAGAAAAGGGGATAATGTTTATCCTAAGAGATTCAAGTTTAATCGTAGGGGCCAGATGAACAAATATTATGTTATATTTATCTTTAGACTATGTAAAAAATATATAAAACTATATTGTTGTGCAAGTTCATTTGGCACCTACCGACTCCGTAGCGGATCAGAACTTTTTTATGGTTACTAAACCATGATAGTTTGATGACGGACAAGGAAAGAACCTGCCAACATTTCAGTAACTGCAGTCTATGCCCTTTGTGCGGCATAGAAGATGAGGATATAAACCATGTGTTGAGAACGTGTGTCTAAGCAGGTGCCGCAACACCTATGGCGTAGCTTCTATAAAGCGAGTGACCGCAATTGGTTGCAAGTCAACTTGTTGGATCCTTTAGAAGAAGTGTTGGTGGACGGTTTTGTTTGCAACAACTTGTTGGATCCTTTAGAAGAAGTGTTATGTTTATGTGTTTGATAGTGGAAGGGAATTAGTTGGTAACGTTGTGGATTACTGTGTGATGTATGCAAAAGAAATTGTGGCTGCCATAGAAATCCGCAAACAACAACAACGGAGAGGATTGTGTAAACAATGATGCCGACCGAATGATGGATGGGTTAAAGTTAATACGGATGGAGTAGTGGGAGGAAATCATTTAGTTGCAACCGCTGGAGGAATCATTCAGGACGCTGAAGGTGAGTGGATTCGTGGTGTTGGGCGACGTATTGGCCGTTTCTCGGTGATCTCCACGGATTGCGGGCTGCTTTTGATGGCTTAACCTTTTCCTGGGACTTAGGGTACGTAAGGTGGTGCTTGAACTTGACAACACTACGGTCGTGGCTTTGATACAGGGACTACTGGTTGATGTCGCCTATCGCAATCTTGTTCAACTGATTAGTGTACTGCTTATACATGCATGGAACGTTAGGATTGTGCATGCGGGAAGAGAGGAAAATGGTGTAGCACACCTTTTGGCTAAGATCATGCGAAATACTGAGGATTTGGTGCGGGTATTCTTGGAACAAGCTAATGCAGTTCAGATTTACTTGATCGGGACAAGTCTGATGGTTTGACTTGATGTTTTGTGGGTTTTAAGTTTTTGATTAAGTTTGTATAATGCCGCTACGATTACTCTTTTCCTGCAATTAGGTTTAGGGATATTTTTAATGAGGCTCGTAGTTGCATTCCTTTTTACATAAAAAACATATACATGACAAAAAAAATTAAAATGTAATTATATTTTACTAGTGAACCATGTATAAAAAATTTAAAACCTTATAATTACTACTATATTGATTACATTTTTCATATAAATATATTGAGATATGTAATATCCAACTTCCAACTATTCTTATGGAACACGTATAGTCTTCAAATTGAATATCTTGAAATTCTTGTGATAAAGTTGCTTTTTTATAATCACAAATATAAATCTTTATATAAAAATATAATATCTTTCTACTTAATAAAAATTAAATAAATCATATTACATGATACGCGAGTGGGAGCAGGAACAAAACATAAACATGAAGATGACGTGTATTATTGTAATAATTATTGTGGTGGATGAATGTAGCCTACGAAACTGAAAGAAAATTTTAAACTAATGAACCAACCCACCGAAAGCCGACGGGATGTAAAACTTACTCGAATGATTTTTAGGTTGGGTAAAATTAGATATATGTCAATGATTCCGGTCGGGTGTAGGTCCATTTCAGGTCGGGTTTATTTTAGGTTAGGTCTATTTTAGGTCGGGTTCATTTCAGGTCAAGTTCAAACGGTTCGGGTCCAAATCACATAATTGACAGGTTCATTTCAAGTAAGTTACATTTCAGGTCGGGTTCATTTCAGTTCGGTTGCATTTCAGGTCGGGTTCATTTGGGTTGAATGGTTGATCATTCTTTTCGAATTAATTATTTAATATCTAACGTTTTTAACTAGCATGAATCTCATTAAAAATAAATATTCCGCATAAGACTAAACAAAAATATCATCAAATGATTCATATCCTAAAAATTAGGCTAAATTACAAAAATTAAAAATTAATAAGGAATAAACATTGGACTAGAAAGAATCAATTTTTAACTAAAAAAGATAAATATTAACAAAATAAAATAAAATATCATCTTATTAAAAACACTAAACTAAATTAAAAAAATAAATAGTAGTCAATTTGAAATAAAAATAAACTTCTAAGGACTAAATCAAAAAGTTATAAATTAATAATAGTTAATTTTGGTGAAAATTTTAATTTTAATGTACTTTAATACATTATAATTGTAATGCCCCAAAATTGGTACTAAAAGTTTATAGGCCAGTTTAGAGGTCTAGTGGACTGGTTTTTTCGGTTTAGCCTATTTCAGGATTAAATTCTTAAAAATTGTTTTTAATGAAAGTAAATTGTGGAAAAATATTCTAAAATTCTTAGTTGACTTATATTTGACTTAGGCCAACTCAATTTCGAAAATTGACTCTTGATGTAACACTTAAAAAAATAATAAAGAATTATGATTGTGGAGTGTCAAACCCACAACCCTTTGCTTGTTTGATTGGATACCCGACCACTAAGCTAAAGAGCTCTTAGTGGTTATCTTCCCTAAAATATGTTATAACCTAACCTTGAGATAATAATAATAATAATAATAATAATAACAATAATAATAATAATAAAATATTTATATTCGAAATATAAAACCTTATCCCATGAGATCTAGAACCTTCCCCCATATATGAATCATTTAAACTCTTCATCTCCCTCACCCGACAGTTTCGATTACCGACCAATCTCCTCCACCATCGCATCGTGGCTTGCTCCGCCACCGTCACTGTTGCGTGTCAAAAGTGCGCGTTTAGTGCAAGTGGACACATCGCAAGTAATAAGTGATAAGTATTTTATCGAGTTATCGTCTCCTCAGGGACCGATATACTTAATATGCTTTCTTCACCTTCTTGTTCTGTAGAAAGATAAAAACACAAGTGAGTTGATTTGATTTATCGAAACTAAAATAACTAAATAAAAATAAAGGATTGAAATAGTAGAGAGAGATGGGCTAGGATCCAGTTGCGTCGTATTGTGGAATTGATTGACTTGTCTCTGTCCAATGCAATCGTATATCACTACCTCGACAACACTGCAGTTTACTACCTGGGCAGCGACAATACTGTCTGCCGCGGCAATCCCTTGCTCGTGGGCAGACTTTACCAAAGTTCGGCAAAGTGTCCTTGGATGACTCCGCTTATCCCTAAGTCAGAGTGTTGTTGATGACTAGTCCTTGATGATACCTCCCGGCGTGAACCAATTATACTCACTAACCAATCTCACACTTCTTTTAGCCGCTGAAACTCTTAACCTATCCCTAGGCCGAGTTAGTATTTCACGATTGAAACAGCGTACTTACCCCTTTCGTGAATCTAACTCTCCCGAGCTTAGATAAATGGATGATTCACAATATCCTCTCTCGAGCTCAATTGTGAAAACAAGGAATAACAAAGGATAAGCAAACCTTGATAACTTTATTGCATTGCATCAAAGACAAAGTACAATCTCCTCTCACAAATACTCGACAACCTTCACCTAATCCCTGAGAAGGTTTAGAACATAATGGAGAGGAAAGAAACAAGAGTAGAAGTCGGCTCTCTCCCTAGGTATTTCGTATATTGTACATTGGGTGGCTAGGTCCTTATATAGGCTAGACCTAGGGCAAACCTTTCCTAAGTAGAATACAACTTGGAGTAGGGAACAAGTCAAGTACATAATTAAATATATTTCCAAGTTTATATTCGGCTAAGGGGCTTTCCCGCGTGGTCTTCCTTTGGGCTTTTCCTTGTGTTAGCCAACTCCGATTTATGGGCTTCAAGTCCAGACACGTTCCTTGGATTTTTGTCTTTCCATCGCCTAAAGTCTTGCTTCTTGTCTTTCTGCTGCTGCATCGGCATCAGGTCCTGCCTCGGCCTTGTCTCTGTCGCGGCACTGGTTCTCCTGCACAAATATGAAAATGCAGTAAAACGTGCCTTTTTTGTAAAAATTATCTATATGAATATAACTTCTGAATATATCATATTCGGCACATGCATTGGTCCGAGTGGGTGTATATTTGATGATTAATGCCCATAAAAGGAGTAAAAAGTGATAGTGTGTTGAGCACTTATCACACCCCAAAAGTTGAACTATTGTTTGTCCTCAATCAATGCAAACCATCAATTTGCCGAACTCTACTCTCTCTTGGTCTTACATGTCCATCTATTCTCCCCACCATAACTAGGCTTATTCTTAAGCCTTAACCATTCGGTTACTCAAGGGTTTACCTAGAAACAAACTATAGGAATTGTGAGTGTGTGCGTTTTTGTGGACAAGTTGATTAAAGGCTTTCTTAGATAAACTCTAAGTTCAAGACAAATAGGCATTGGTTAAGTGTTCTCTTCTTTTTCAAACCCCAAATCTTGAGCCTGTTTCGGGCACCTCAAAGACTTGTGTTTTTCTTTTCACTAAAATCCTTCTTTCTTTTTAATATTCCTTAACACATACTAGAGCCAATTTTGGGCACCTCTAGCATGAAGAAGAGACTTTCTAGAGCCAGTGGTAGGCACCTCTAGTTACTTTCCAAAAATCTAAGTCTTTATCACCTAAGTTCATTAAAAGAATTCCTATAATCCAACAAGTCCCAAAAGTGTTTAAAGTTTAAAGTTCTTCCTATAGTAAGCTTCTAAGTTTTCATCCTTAAGCATCCTAAGGTTAAGTCCTCTTAACAGAACCTAAACATGGTAAGGAGAAAGATTTTTATAGCCTTAAAGAATAAACTAAGGCAATACTGATGATGAGCAGTGCAAAAGTGTAAGCAGATAATTCAAGTAAGGCGGGGAGCATAAAAATTTAAAAAAAATATCACTGGAATACTCCTTTTCTTTGCAAGGCCGCGACAGTAGATTGCTACCTTGGCAGTGAATCTGCACCCCCAAACTCAAACCAAGCATTGTCCTCAATGCTTTATATTTGAAGAAATAAACGACAAAATAGAATATGAATTATACGCAGCAAGTAAAAACAGTAAAAGCTATTAATATTGAATTAAGGACAAAGAAATTTAAAGCGACTCCGAAGAGCTGCTTGTAACAATTTTCCTCCGTGGCCTTGATGCCAAATGCTTTGTCCTTGGTGAAGGTGATGGTTGTGTCTTTGCTTGCCGGGGCGGTTGGACTCGAGTAGGTGGTGTCCTTTGCATCGGGGCTTCTACCTTCTCTCCTTCTTCGACATCCGCCATCTCTTCGGTTATCATCACGTCCGTTCCTCCTCACATCGCAGTTGCTCCTCCGGTGTGGTGTGTGCTTGGGCCGGCGGCAGTGAAGCTTTGGTGCACATAGGCATCTATCTCGGCGGATAGACTACCCATGATAATTGGCGATCGGGGTGGAGTGCTGAAAACGACCCTTCGCTTGGATGGCCTTTTGCTGGCAGAAGAGGCCGCGGCAGAATCTGTCGCCCTAGATGGGCCGGCAACCTGGTATTGTGGCTGAGAGTCCGCATAGAAGAACGGCCTTGGTCCTCCCGGGGCTGGTGTAGTTTCGGTGTAAGGTGCGACGGTGACGAACATGTTGCTTGGGAACTCCGGGAATTGTACTCCTTGGTCCGGGAAGGCGTGCAGCATCATCTGGGCTAGAGTGCCATTGAAGTCCCTTTGGTACTCCATGTACCGTTGTTGTCGAAGATCCATTTCTGCCATTCGTTGCAAAATTTCTTGGTACGGGTCTGCTGCGGCAGAGGTGTGAGCAGTACCAGGCATGTGTGCCATGTACTGGGCCCCGGCAGCAGTATCAACAGTGAACTACTACGGCGTTGCCTGGACAGGTTTTGCTTGCGTGATCTGCATGACTTTGTGGCAGAATTCCCTGGTCCATCCTCGTCGTGGGGGCGTGTATTCGTCCGTTTCTTCAATGGGTACACCTGTAGAAACACATAAACCCGTAATCAAGCAAGGGAAATACAATGGTCCTCGATCTTTCTTACCGCACTCGTGAATTTCCCGTAGGATGATTTCTCCAACGTTGATGGTCCTCTTGTTGATGATGGATTGGATAAGCACCAATCTCTTGCGATCCACCGTGCTATTGTGTGATGTTGGGATGAGGCGTCGTTTGACGAAGGTATTCCACATCTTGGCCTCCGGCTTTAGGCTTTGTCTTGTTACAGATCCTCGATGGGTACCGGTTTCCCATGGGGTATTCCCGTAACAAAGATCGTCTTTGATGAGTTCATAGTCCTCGGTAGTGATCTCTTCCAAGAATTCGACATGGATATCACTGTCTGGGGTGATGCCGTAGAAATTATTGATCGTCTCGGCATCGAGCTGGACTAGCCTACCGCGGCAGTGAACAAATAGGGAGTCTTTGCTGGGCCCATGAGCGTAGAACTCCCGCACGATCGTGGCTTTCGCCTGGGCAGGTTGCAGACAGAAAATTTCCCAATTCTGGTACTTAATTCTGTCATAGAGGTAGTGTTCAATGCCGTAGTTCTCTTCGTCCGCATGCTGGAAACCTTGCTCTTCCCAAAGTTGCCTAGCGATGAAAGATCGGTTGAATCGATCTTCAACATTGGCTGGGGCGAATCTTTTGTATGTTGCCATCAAGATAGAGAGATGTGAGTTCTTGGAGGTTTTTCTTGAAGAGAATCTGGAGATTTTACAAGAATTAGAAGGCAGAGAGTAATTGAGAGAGAGATTGTTATTAATACTAAAGAAAACAAGAAAGTAAGAGTGAATAGTTCTAGAGGAAGGAGTTTCTTATATAGGCCTCGGCCTTGTGACCGTTGAGACCACTAGCCGTTTGTAACCGTTTCCTTTTTCTGCCGTTTCCTTTTTCTGCCACGGCAGGAATCTCGGCAGACTAGCCGTTACACTATTCTGCCCGTTGGGACTGCTGCGGCCCTGACACTGTTTTATTGCCTCGGCAGAGTTCCTGCTGTGAACTATTTTTCCCTTATTCTTGCTTTTTATTCCTAAATAAAACACACAAAAGAAAAATACTGAAAGCTAAAATAATTAGAAAAATATAAAAATAAACTACTAATCCTAATATAATAATAAAGAAAAGGGGAGAGGTTATGTTACTGGTGGAGAGCATGCAAATGCATCTCCCAAAATTAGTCTCTCCCTTAGGCCTAAATTATGTAGCGGTTGTGGGCCACTCCTTTTTGCTGTTTGTCCATCCACCTTGGGCTTAATCTTCTTGTCGAATATTCTGCCGAGCAGACTGCCCAGGCAGGATATCTTATTATCTACAGTGTGGATGGCCTTGCATTCCTCTGGATCATCATACTTCTTTAAGTTGTGGAATGCGTTGTGTTTGACTTGTTGGTCATTGACCCGCATAGTCAACTCTCCTTTTTCCACGTCAATTAATGTGCGTCCAGTTGCTACAAAGGTCTCCCAAGGATGATCGATGCATTGTCATCTGCTTCACAATCAAGGACAAGGAAGTCGACAGGAAAAATAAACTTGTCAACTCTTACCAGTATGTCCTCGATTTTGCCGTCGAGTTGCACATAGGATCGATCCGCGAGTTGGAGCATCACTGTTGTAGGCTTCGGTCTTCCAATTCCAAGCTTTTGGAAGACTGATTTAGGCATGAGGTTTATGCTTGCTCCAAGGTCGCATAGGGCCTTACCTTCATAGCTCTTTCCTATCGCACAAGGTATAGTAAAGCAGCCAGGATCTTTTAACTTTGGTGGCATGCGGTTATGCAGCATTGCCATGCATCCCTCGGTAGCAGCCACTGTCTCAAACTCACCTATTCGTTTTCTCTTTGACACCATGTCCTTTAGTAACTTGGCATAGTTCGACATTTGTTCAAGATGTTGATGTGGACTTGCTTCAAGATGTCGAGGAATTTTCTTGAATTGCTGGTCCTGTTTTTGCTTTTTCAACCTTTGCGGGAAATGTGGTGGTGGTCTCATCTCCTCTAGGGTTTATTGAGTTTCAAATTTTATACCTGGCACCACTGGAGTTGTTGTTGCCTCGGCAGACTGCTCAGGAGCTGCAGTGCTTTCTGCCGGGGAAGTGTTGTCAGCTTCAGTTTGCTCGGCCTCTTCTCTTGCTTGATCTGCTGGTTGAATTTGGCTCACTGGGATCTTCTCCTTCAGCTGTAGACCACTCCTAGTAGTGATTGCCTTACACTGTTCATGGCTCATTACCTTAACAACTTCAGTATTGCTAGGTAGGCTTCCTTGTGGTCTAGTGTTTATGCATTGAGCAAACTGCCCAACCTGAGTTTCCTGCGTTTTTATGGCCGCTTCTTGATTTTGCAACCTCATCTCAATCCTATTCATAAAGGCATCTATCCTATTGATAAAATTACTATTTTTTGCCATGTATGACTCAGTTTTCATCATGAAGGCCTTTAACGTGTTTTCCAATAAACTTACCGGTTGCTGCTGCATCTGCTGCTGCGGCATCGGCTGCTGGACTTGCTGCTGCGGCATTGGTTGCTGAAATCCCGAATGTTGGGTGATTGGGTTTAAGGCATTGTTTGGGTTGCTCCATGATAGGTTTGGATGCCTCTTCCATGAGGGGTTGTATGTGTTGGACATCACATTTTTGCGGTTGTAGTTCCCAACATACATACCAGTTTCTTGAATCATGCAATCAGAGGAACTGTGGTTACCTCCACATAGGTCACAGTATGAATCAATTACCTTGACCTCACGGGTATTGTGTTGTAACTGTAGGTTTTGCACCATCTAGGTAAGAGAGGCCAATTGTGCTGCCACTGAACTTGATGAATCTAATTCATTTACCGTGGCTTGGCGTCTTACTCCTCCTCACCTAGATGTAGGAAACTGGAAGTCATTCTTTGCGAGTTTATTCAGTATTTCAATAGCTTCCTCAGGTGCTTTATCCAGGAGTGTTCCGTTTGCCGAGGCATCTAACATCATCCTTGTCGGGGCATTCGTGGCATTGTAAAACATTTTCACTAGTGTCCATAGGGGAAATCCATGCAAAGGACACTTGTGTAATAGCTCTCTGTAGCGTTCCCATGCCTCGTACATTGGTTCGTCTTCGGCCTGTCGAAAAGAGGTAATTTCATTACGGATTCTATCATACAAATTAGTAGGATTAAAACGAGTAATGAAATCACGACAAAGTTCACTCCAGGATCCAATAGATCCTGCTAGAATGCTATTTAACCACGCTTTCGCCCTATCCCTCAGTGAATAGGGGAATAGCTTTAATCGCAAGACATCATCATGGACTCCATGGATTTTGAAAGAGTTGCAGATTTCCATGAAGGACTTGAGGTGCTACCTTGCGTCTTCAGTTGCAGACCCACCAAATTGTCCAATTGTATTTAACATATTGAACATAACGGGTTTGAGTTCAAAATGGGTTGCTTCAATCTCTGGTGTAACGACTCCTGGGTTTAATCCGTTTAAGTCCTCTTCCAGGAAGTCCCTGACAGTGAGCTGCCGCGGCCCAGGTGGCGGCGGAAGGACTCCATTACCAGCAGGTAAGTTTTGTCCTGCCGGATGTTCTGCCATGGCTCCTTGGATCAGTCTCCTCAACCTTTGCCTTGTACTTTCGATCTCTGGATCTAATTCGTACAAGGGGTTGTTGGATTGGCCCTGGTCATACACCAAGAAAAACAAAAGTAAAATAAAAATAAAAATAAACAAGAAAATAAGGAAAACAAAATTTAGTTGCCAGTCCCCGGCAACGGCGCCAAAAACTTGTCGCGTGTCAAAAGTGCGCGTTTAGTGCAAGTGGACACATCGCAAGTAATAAGTGATAAGTATTTTATCGAGTTATCGTCTCCTCAGGGACCGGTATACTTAATATGCTTTCTTCACCTTCTTGTTCTGTAGAAAGATAAAAACACAAGTGAGTTTATTTGATTTATCGAAACTAAAATAACTAAATAAAAATAAAGGATTGAAATAGTAGAGAGAGGGGCTAGGATCCAATTGCGTCGTATTGTGGAATTGATTGACTTGTCTCTGTCCAATGCAATCGTATATCACTGCCTCGGCAGCACTGTAGTTTACTGCCTGGGTAGCGGCAATACTATCTCCCGCGGCAATCCCTTGCTCGTGGGCAGACTTTACCAAAGTTCGGCAAAGTATCCTTGGATGACTCCGCTTATCCCTAAGTCAGAATGTTGTTGATGACTAGTCCTTGATGATACCTCCTGGCATGAACCAATTATACTCACCAACCAATCTCACACTTCTTTTAGCCGCTAAAACTCTTAACCTATCCCTAGACCGAGTTAGTATTTCGCGATTGAAACACCGTACTTACCCCTTTCGTGAATCTAACTCTCCCGAGCTTAGATAAATGGATGATTCACAATATCCTCTCTCGAGCTCAATTGTGAAAACAAGGAATAACAAAGGATAAGCAAACTTTGATAACTTTATTGCATTGAATCAAAGACAAAGTACAATCTCCTCTCACAAATACTCGACAACCTTCACCTCATCCCTAAGAAGGTTTAGAACATAATGGAGAGGAAAGAAACAAGAGTAGAAGTCGGCTCTCTCCTTAGGTATTTCGTATATTGTACATTGGGTGGCTAAGTACTTATATAGGCTAGACCTAGGGCAAACCTTTCCTAAGTAGAATACAACTCGGAGTAGGGAACAAGTCAAGTACATAATTAAATATATTTCCAAGTTTATATTCGTCTAAGGGGCTTTCCCGCGTGGTCTTCCTTTGGGCTTTTCCTTGTGTTAGCCAGCTCCGATTTATGGGCTTCAAGTCCAGACACATTCCTTGGATTTTTGTCTTTCCATCGCCTATAGTCTTGCTTCTTGTCTTTCTGCTGCTGCCTCGGCATCAGGTCCTGCCTCGGCCTTGTCTCTGTCGCGGCACTGGTTCTCCTGCACAGATATGAAAATACAGTAAAACGTGCCTTTTCTTTAAATATTATCTATATGAATATAACTTCTAAATATATCACATTCAGCACATGCATTGGTCCGAGTGGGTGTATATTTGATGATTAATGCCCATAAAAGGAGTAAAAAGTGATAGTGTGTTGAGCTCTTATCAGTCACCATGCTCGCCGTCGCCTCTCGAACAAAACCCCTCTAACTACTCACCGAGCCGCCACTGTAATCGTCGGGAATCAAGTCGTAAAGGTCCGATGACCTAAGTCTGTTACCATCTCTGTTTCTTATCGATTCTGGCCAACCTCGATGCCGTTTCGGCGCGTCGCCAGTTTCTCTGAGCTCCCCATTCAAGGCCAACTGAAACCCCTCAAAAATCTCTTCCGTTTATCACCGGCAAAGCCTTCATCGGAGATAGTAACCATTTTCGGTAAACAAGGTAAGTTTCTTACATTTCGATATGTTTTTTGGGTTTTTGATGGCTTGAAAATCAGTTTTAGATGAATGAGAGGAGTTTTCCGAGTTTGAAATGGTGTTTTTGACCGTTTAGGAACGCGCGTGGTCTCCACGAGCCGCCGAAGGCGATTTTTGGTCACCCTAGATAGTGGCCTAGAGCCGACCGGTCCGAATCGGTCCCAAACCGGTCAACCAACCCGAGTCAACTCGCGTCAGACCAAACCAGTCATGACCAGTGGCATCAACATGACGTTAGTATTGACCGTTGACCTGGATGCTAACGTCAGCATGACGTCAGCGTTGACTTTGATTGCTGACGTCAACATTGACTTTGACCAAAAAGTTAAAATTTTCAGAAAACCCTATTTTATGTTTTTCGACGTCTTGAGTCCATCCATGAAGTTCGTTTCTAAAAACTCGAACCCGAAAGCCTACAAATTGAACTTTAAAGTCTTGAGTCAAGTTTTTCTTCTATGTTAAGTTAAGTCCAGTGTTTGAAATTAAGGTCTAATACCAATACCTGTTTATTTATAGGATCTCATAGTCCTCCCAATCGTGTACCCACCAAGCCAAGATCCTCCCGTTTCGGCCGATCCCAAGATTCGATCGTGACTCGTATGCATTTTAAAACCTAGTGAATAAACAATCTAGTATTTAAACTCCGATATTAATATAAACTTACCTTGTATTTTTAGGATCTAGTACTGCTGTAGAGCAAGGCTCGATCGCCCAGTAGACCACCTATTTTATTCTGCCCTTTTAAGGTATGTACCTTGTGTGTTATATGACTGTACATTATTGTTTTCCCGTTTTAAACGAATCTAACATGTGCATATGACTGTTTTTCCCTAGATTTATATAGATATTATGTTTTGAACTTTAAGCATGATCATATTGTGTTTTGACTATATGCCTGTTATATCTTGTGTGATTTTCTTGATTTGATACATACATGTTGAATTGATTAATTCCTGATGCTCTTGTTATTACTCTGTTACAACTGTATGACTGTTATATTAGGATTGGGATGATGCGAAGTGCCTGAGGTTCAGCCTAGATCCGGCTGGTAATTCCGCCTGTTTATGGTTCCTACCTTCGGTTAGGCTAATCCCGCCTGTTATCGATTCCCGTGCAATAACCGGGGTAATTCTGCATGTTCCCTAAGGTAATTCCTTAGGTCGGTACATTTCTCCATATCAGGATTAGGTTAATGCCTGTATCAAATACTGTTCTGGGGAACTATATCTAGGTGTTCGGTTAGAGGGTAGCATATCATACAAATTCATGATCTGTTTTTCTGATATTACTGTTTATTTGATTTTTACTTGTGATTGGTATGCTCTGTTGGAACACACTGGGATCCAACCTCATACCCAAATTTCTTTCCCTCTTCATATATCTGTAGATAGGCATCCCGGATTTGGTTTAAATCTCTCAATTTGTATTTAGGGTGCCATGTGCCTATATCTTGTTATTAATGGTTTAAACGTATTATATTTTGTTATCGGATTTGTGAACTATTTTTTGAACAATGATGTTTACAGGACACCTTGTTTTGATAACACTTTTATATGTTTTAAATGATATCCAGATTGATCTTTTATCAGTATAGGTCATGATGATTGTATTTTGAATCTAATTTATGTTTGAAGATTGAACTATTATTTTTCAGGACATGTACCTAATTTCTTTGCTGATTAAACAATCTTTAAAGTCTTGAATCAATAAAATCGGTTTTCTTGATAAAAATTTAATTGTTTTCTTGAATTTCATTCAAGGGTTTTACATGGCTGTTTTTGATGCCTTAATAAATGAATCTTGAAGTGTTTATATGTAATTAAGTATCTAATCCCGGACCTAAGGTTTAGGTGGTGTTTGGAGAGGTTTTCGGTAACTTTCGGTTAGGTTTTATGGTGTTTTTAGGGGCTGTCATGTATTGGTCAGACTTGAGGGATATTTGAGTGTGTTATAATTCCCTAAAACCTCTGGTTTTGATGCTTTAATTAGGTCAAGAGGTAGAGTAACAAGTTTGAGGGAGATCAGAAAGTTGAATCGCATTTTCGGGTTACTTATATGACAAGTTTCGGTTATCAGTGAGTGATTTGAGAATGGGCTGCTTCGGCAGTGTTTTAACTTTGTTTTCAAAGTGTTGGGAGTGTAGGGAAGGTGTGAGAAACCTCCCTATACTCCGGAGTAAGTTTTCGTTTGCTCTGATAAATAGGTTTTCCCGTAATATGCTTGT
Organism: Abelmoschus esculentus; assembly: GCA_035048815.1. NCBI lineage: Eukaryota > Viridiplantae > Streptophyta > Magnoliopsida > Malvales > Malvaceae > Abelmoschus > Abelmoschus esculentus. The sequence continues at coordinate 8,435,708 of JAUCBN010000002.1, read as the reverse complement.
TTTACTATGTTTTTGACATACTCGTATTTTGTTGGTACACATGTGATTATGTACGTTTTAGAATGCTCTCGATACTATTTTAAGATGGTTTTAAATACTTCCATGCTTTGGTATTTGAAATATACTAAAAAGATATTTTTATCGGTTTTGTAAATAAGCGTGAGAAAGTTGAATGCTAATGTTTTTACTCACTGTTTTTTATATGAAAACATGAGCATTCATACTTTTTTGTGTTGTATATTGAGATGATGTTATAGGGATAAGTCAATCGATCGATAGGATGTTAGGGCACTGTTTATTAATTATGAAAATTCGTATACGTGTGTAAATTCCTTAGTGATGCATTAGAGTTATTGCTTAATTTGTGATATATTTGTTGTTTTGAAATTAAGCGTAGCTTATTCTGGAAGCTAAGGTGGGAATATAGAACCCTTTGTTGAAATCTTCGATCGAGTCTCTCCTATATGAAACCATGAATTTTGAAATGTTGAAGATGTCGACCCCTTCTTCTTAGAATCCACATTTAAAAAAAGCTGAGTTCCTTCTCTATAAAACTCGGCAAATGTGAGCTACAAGTTTCTTCTATATGAAACCCTTACTCGAATTCTGAAAGCGCTTGATCCCTTCTCCGTAGAATCATTCACCTTGAAAAGCTGAGTCTCTCCTCTGTAGAACTCGGCCTCTAAAAATTGTGAGCTATAAATCCCTTCTCTATGAAACCTTAACTCGAATACTGAAAGTGTCGATCCCTTTTCCTTAGAATCATCCACCTTGCAAAGCTGAGTCCCTTCTATATAAAACTCGGCATCTGAAAACTGTGAGCAATAAGTCCCTTCTATATGAAACCTTCACTCGAATACTGAAAGTGTCGATCCCTTCTCCGTAGAATCATCCTCCTTGAAGCTTTTTCTCTTGTCAAGCTATATATTCACAATTTTTTTCTTTTTGAATACCTGTCAAAATAGGTAGAAATATATGTATGCATGTGTTAGTATGCCATTTAATCCTAGGTATGCCTAACTATAAATGATGCATGAATGAATGCATATATGAACATGCCCCTAATCTTAGGGATGTCTAACTAAATGAATGTTTTTCTTTTTAATGTTTGAGGATTAACCCTCAACATTGGATACTCCGGGCTTTCAACTCGTTGAATCTTCTTTTGGATAGGAGACCATTGGCTTGCGTTGGTCAAAAAAGAGATCCACTGGATTCGAGACCAAGGTTATAAATGTTGTCAATGAGCGCTCTTGAAGCTAGGGTGAGCACTCGCCCCCAAAATCTGAACATCTGAGAGGTCGCATTGCGTGCGAAATGCAAATGAATGTGCCCCAAACGCTAGTGGGTTCTATCTTCTCAAAATAGGTTTGGCTTGATCAAAGCCTCTCTTCAAAATTTCCGTCATGGATTAGACTTGGTCAATTCGGTCTTCTTGGAAACTCTTGCCCCTATGCTGAAAGGCTGTCTTTTTGCCCCAACAAAATTTTGCCCCCAAAATTTTGTTTTCTATACTTGGATCAAAAGCTGGACTTCTTTGTCAATAAGGTCGAGTAATCTTCTCGAAAAAAGGAAAGTATCTTACTTCACAAGAAACCTTGCATCAAATAATGTTGCCACTCATGGGCTTAATCAAAGATGGTTAAATGCATCAATAGCCTTACATTTTATCAAAAATAAATTTCAAGAATATTTTGAAGAGATTTTTCAAAAATTGACGTTTTAGTGCACAACGCCTTTATGAATAAATGTTCAAAAATTGAAGACTTCAAAATTTGAAAAGGAAACAAAAGGATTAGAATCCTTGGATATCGAATGCAAGAGTGTCTCAAACTCGACACTAAATAGCTAATATTTTACCTTGAAATGTTGTGGCGATATTTGAAGTGTCAAAATTCTGTTCAAATTGTTCGGCTCATCCTCATGATTATCGTACTCGCTTGGTCCACTTGAAAACTACTCCTTCTAGTTCTCATATTTGTCTTTGTAACTCGGTTCAAGAATTCCAAGTGTTAGCAGGTGCTTTTGTTTGCACTTAATAATTAAAGGATTAAGGTTTCAGTGTCTTCAAAGAGTCACCACTGACTCTAGGGTATGGAACTGGTGGAGACCTGGCTCCTTATTAGATTCGTTCTTCTCCCCACAGCTCCATCAGGATGCTCCGAGACTTATTGAGTTGCTCGTTCATTTGAGGGATTTTAAAATTTTCACCTCTTTTCCTTTTTTTCTATTTTTCTCTTTTCTCCTTCTTCTTTTTTCTTCTTTTTCTTTAAAATGCTTTTGACCTCTTGGAATTCTCACACTCGAGTATATTCTTTTTCTACGGGACCTTCTTATCATTGAACATTATCGAAGGAGTAGTAGTCTCGTTTTTCAAGCTTTCCGACCGAAGCGGATTGAAATAGAAATGTACTTCATCGTAATCACACATTCAATTAATTAATTTTCTCTTTTAATGTGTCTGAATCGGGGACAACAAGCATTCAATATCCAAGAATTCTTTGAAAGGGTAAGAAAAGGTGCACCTCTTCATTGAATGGGAAAATGATAGAAGCCCTAAACAAAAGGTCATCGCTACTTTTGGGCCAAAATAGCGAGATTGATTGAAATATAAACAGAAAATGCAAGGAAATTAATTCAAATAAACATCTATGAAAAAGATAAATGAGGTGCATGAACTTCTTGGCAACCCGGGATCGCTTTCGGTTTCTAAAAATCCAACTTCCTTAAAGAGCATCCCCTCATGGTCGGGTAGAGAAAAGGTCATTTCCACCGATGAACTGAAATGAATGACCCCGATGTTCACCAAGTTTTGAACCATCCTCTTAAATGCCTTGCAATCATTGATGTGATGTCCGGTGACCCCGGCGTGGTATTCACACTTGGCATTACGGTTGAACCATGTTGGGTAAGGAGGTTGCTTTGGGGAAATATGATAAGGACGAACCAAATTCACTTTGAGGAGCTTAGGGTACAACTCACTATAAGTCAAAGGCAGAGGGGCAAAGACTTCTTCCTTCCTCGGTGCCCTTTTACCGGATCCTTGTGCACTTGTAGACTTCGGCGCAAATAAGACATTGTTGGTCTTGTGCTTGTGCACCCTTAGACGCTCCGAGGGACTCCCTTTTGATGGGGTAGACACCGTATCTTGTAAGCTTCTCACACACAACAAAATCTCCCTTTGGTTCTCGACCAAAAGCTCATAGAGTTCCTCGAGCTTGTTCACCCTACCTACAAGGTTGTTCATGCTCTCGAAGTTGTGCTGACCCGATGTTGACCTCTTGTTCTTCCTAGTCTCCGAGGTAGATGCTCCTCTAAAGTTGGTAGACATGTTGGATGTCGTTGATAACTACCACGGCGTATCCAAGGTTAATCTCCTTGTCTTATTAATGAATGCAAAAATGTATGCTATGAAAATGCATGAAATGCATGAAGTGCAAAAATGAATGCAAGTGAAGGCGTTGGTCACGATAGTGATCGCCCTTTGAGCCACTTTCACTGATTGAAAGATTTTATTTTTCCTCTTTTTCTTTCTATTTTCACTTTCTTTTTTCTCTCATTTTTTAATTTCTCTCCATTTTTCTCTTTCTTTTTCTTATTTTTTCCATCCTCTATTTTTTCTTTTTTTATTGATTTTTTACTTCTAATCTTCATTTTGCTTTCTTTTTTTTCTCTCTTAGCTTTTTTTTTTCTGTTTTAACTTTCTAACTATAATGAAAGCCTTTAGATAGACAAACCACTTAGATCAACACCTTCATGGAATGCTGATGCAAAAATAATGAAGCATGGAAGCAAGCAAAAAAGAGACAAAGCAACCCTATCTTGTCTAAAAGAACCTAGGTTAACCGCATGGCTCTAATCGGGTAGGTTGACTAGATTCTCTAAATGCAGTTTTGGTTCTAACGAGGTACCCAAATTGTCCTCGTTGTCCTCTTCTAAGAGTAGCGAGGCCCCCGATCGTCACCCATTACAGGCTCATCTCGATCGAGTTCAATTTAGGGGGACACTTTCGCTATGCCCCTACGGAGGAGCAATATCCTTACGAAAGCATAGGGTAGTCGAGCCCCGAAGGTACTTACTAGGCCCGTACGAAGGAACAATATCCTTACGAAGGCATTAGTGTTTTCCCCCACTTAAACACGGGTATGAATGAGTTAAGATGACCTCGAATTAATAAACAAATAATAATTTAATTGCCACTTTACTTCACGACTTCCAAAATTAGTTAAGCGGTATTTGAAAACAAGGCTTGACTCGTTTGTTTAAAAAAATGTCCCCAGCAGAGTCGCCAACTGTAGCGACCCTTCCGCTAATTAAAAAACTTAGGTTGAAAAACCAAAATTAGAAAATTAAAAGTGTGATAAAAAAATGTATAAATAAAAGGGGTAAAAAGGGGGGTTTACTAGTGGAAACATCGGGAATTTAAAATTGGGAATTTATCTCAAAAAAGGGAAAATTGAAAATTAAGGTTAGGGATTTGAAATTAAAAAAGGAATTTTGAAATTAGAGTTTTTTTTAAAAAGGTTGGAGTCACCACCGGTCACTTTTGGTAGATCGGACACCGGGAAACCAGAGATTCGTTAAAAATTGGGTTCGAGAGTCGGTTACGATTTAAAACGGGGTTAGCGTTAAAAATCGCACAAAATTGGCACTTTATCAAAACACCGCTTAATTAATTTTGGAATTTTAAGATTCAAATGGCATTTAAATTAGAATTTGTTTAAGAATTAGGATTCAAATTTTATTTTTTACCGTGTCTCTATTCGAAGGTAAATGTATACACCGCCACCATAATGTTTGGTGTCGGGCCCGTTACGACCGTATAAAGACGTATTGAATTAGTCTCATTAGTTAAAGATGTGTGATTGAGCAAAATAAAGCAACACATACAATATGTACATAATTTAAACAATAAATTTAAAATGCATAAATAAATAGAGCATGCATGATGCCATATAAAATAAAAATATCTAAATAAATAAAACATGACATAAGTAAAATATGTACAAAATTTAAATACAACAATGTAATAAAATAAATGCAATAATTAAAATACACGAACCAAGTAAATAAATACAAATATGCACAATAATACCTTAAATAAATATATGCATACATATTAACAATATAATTAAAAATGGTAACGTAATATATGGTAAACAAAAATAGAAAATAAATCCGAATATAACATTTATGGTAAAAATAAAATGACATTGAATGATTTAAAAAAGTAAAAGAGAATAAAAAAAGTTAATAACATGATTTTCGACAATAAAGGAAAAAATGCTATTAAAACAAGGCAAAAACGAAATATAAATTAAAGGAAATAAACACAATGCATGGGAACTCAAATTATAATGAAATTAAAGGAAAATAATATTCAAAAATGGAAACGATTACCTTTAACAATCCAAAATTAATGCAATTAAATAAAAGATAAGAAGAAAAGTTTTATAGGTATAGTAAATAAAATAAAATATGTACAATATATAAAAAGGAACAATAAATAAATACACAAATAATAAAAAGATGCATGAAATAATACAATAAAAGGAACTTAAAATAAAAATGCAATAAAAAGGGACAAATATCAACACTGTAAATGACTAAATTAAAAGAAGAAAACAATAAGGAGGACTCATAAGGTGATTTAACTAAGGGGAAGAGTTTAAAATTAAGCCTCCAAATAAAGAGGGACCTCAAAATAATTAAACCATTCGAAATCGGCTATTATAACTAAAATAAGGACGGAATTGAAAGAAAAAACAAAGAACGAAGGACTTTGGGCGTAATTTAAGAAACACGGGATGGTTTAATGAAAGAATAAAACCACTTTTAAAACTAGGGGGAGTATAAAACACAAGTTAAAATTAAAACAACCCCCTTTCAATACTTTCATTAAAACCTAAAACCAAAGGCCCCTTTATTCTTTGTTTTGTTCATACAAGGGAGGATGAACATTCAAAGAGTTCATCTGAAAAACCCAGGTGCCACCTCTCATTTCCAGAAACCACCGTAAAAAAGGCCACACCGACCACCGCTCGCGGTGGCCGGCGAGAACAAAACCCCTATTTTCTAAACTAAAACGATTTAAACCTTCCCCCTTTCTTTCGTTTTGAACCCCAAAATTTCAGAACCCCTTTCGTTTTATGAAGATCGGAGACCAAAGTTCTCCCTTTAGATCTGGAAAACGAAGAGGAAAAGAAACAAATAATGCTTCTCCTCCCTCTTGGTTTGGCTCAACCTTAAAGGCGCAAAGGCCGCGGGATTATCGCCGGTAGAAGGAAGAACGGTGAAGCGAGAAGAACGAACAATGAAGGTAAAAAAGAAACCTAATCTATTTTTTGTTATTGCTTGCAAGAAACAAAACGGAGGATTTACCTCTAAAACGTTTCTTTTTTTGTATTGATTCGAATCTCGTGAGGAAAAAAGTCCCTGAATACAAGGTTTTTGGCTCTTCTTTATAGCCGATTACAATTACATGTTGAAATATATATAAAAAAAATCAGTTCTAATTTCCTATTGGTTCTCTGGAATTTTTATTTGGTAGCATCTGATATTTCTCTGAATTTGGTTGTGCGTTTGGCTCTGAAAATTGGTGCATCGCCTCTGACTTCTCTGATATTGGCCGTAATTCTATGTTATTTTGCGTTTTCTACTGCAAAATTCGTACAAGTCTGAATCTTTTCTTTGTTTTTTGTGAACGTGGCCGCTGGAGCTGTGGAGGGGACCATCGAAGCTGTCGGCGATGGATGGCCGAGCGTGGATCAACGCGGAAGTGGAAGAGTCTCGAACAGCTGAAGGGGCACGCGTGGAAGTTGAAGGGGCGCGCGTGTGACGCGTTGGGACTGCCAAGGGCCTTTCTCGGTGCGATCTAGGCCGTTAGATCAGATTTGATCTAACGACCACAATGTGGCTGCGCATAAGGGATAACAAATCAGTTAGGGTTTTGTTATTATGCAGATCAGGGCTAGATCCGGGTTTTGGGCTCAAAATGAATGGGCTAAATGTAATTAAATTTCTGGGCTTAAAGAAATGTAAATGGACTTTAATTTAATAAAAGAAATGGGTTGTATATTTATATATCTGTTTTTTTATATTTATTATGCTTTTTATATATAATAATATTTAATAATAATAATATTATTATTAAATATATGAACTAATTTAATAAATAAATAAAGGAAAACGAAAAGTAAAATAAAATAATAATATTAAAAAAGATTATATACGTAAAAGAGACAAAAAATAATATATTTATAATATTTAATTAATTTTTTTTAAATAACATATACGGTAATATATAAATATACTTACAAAGTCAAAACTAATACATATATTGATATAATATTTTTGATTATATATTTTTTACTTAAATATATAATAGTACTAATAATACCATAAATAATATATATATATTTTTTTGAAAATGGTTAAAAAAAATATGCCAATAATATTTTTTGATTTTTCTCGAAATTTTGTAATATATATTTTTTATTTTGTTTAATATTCACAAGCCCAATATTTAAGTTGAAAGCAAAAATTTAAAGCCGGGTTTAGACCCCGGATAAAATTAGTGATTACAGAACGCTACCATCGTGCGGGAATTCTATGCGCACGGGCCCAGCAAAGATTCCCTTTTTGTCCATTGCCGAGGCAGGCCTGTCCGGTTAGATGCCGAGACCATCAACAAATTCTACGGCCTCACTCCAGACCATGATGTTCACGCCGAATTTATGGAGGATATCACTGTCGAGGACTACGTGTTGATTAAAGACCATCTTTGCTACACGAACACTCCATGGGAAACCGGTGCCCATAGAGGATCTGTAGCAAGGCAAAGTTTAAAGCCTGAGGCAAAACTTTGGAATACCTTTGTCAAGCGACGTCTCATTCCCACATCCCACAACAGCACGGTGGACCGAAAGCGATTGGTACTCATCCAATCGATCATCAACAAGAGGAGCATCAACGTTGGAGAGATCATCTTACGTGAAATTCATGAATGCGATAAGAAGGATAGAGGACCATTATATTTCCCATGTTTGATCACTGGCTTGTGTGTTGCCGCAGGTGTACCAATAGAAGACACGGACGAACACACTCCCCAAAGACGCGGATGGACCAAAGACTTTTGCCATAAAGTTATGCAGATCACGTAGGCGGAACCAGTTCAAGCAACGCCCCAGTAGTTAACTGCTGATACTACTGTCGGGGCCCAGTACACGACAAACATGCCAAACACTGCCCACACCTCTTCCGCAGCAGACCTGTACCAGGAGATATTGCAAAGGATGGCAGCAATGGACCTCAGGCAACAAAGATACATGGAGTATCAAAGAGACTTTAACGGCACATTAGCCCAAATGATGCTCCATGCTTTTCCAGACCAAGGGGCGCAGTTTCCAGAATTTCCTAGCAATATGTTTGTCATAGCCGCCCCTTATACCGAGACTACACCATCCCCGGGAGGACCAAGGCCGTTCTTCCACGCGGACCCTCAACCATAGTACCATGCTGCCGGCCCATCCAGGTCAGCAGACTCTGCCGCAGCATCATGTGCCAGCAGAAGACCAGCAAAGCGGAGGGCAGTCTTCAGCACTCCACGACAATCCCCAATCATCATGGGCAGTCTATCAGCTGAGATAGATGCCCATGTGCACCAACCGTCGGACCTAGTACACACCATACCGGGGCAGCCACAGCAATGGAAGGTGGAACGGACATCATGATCACCGAGGAGATGGCCGACGTGGAAGAAGGAGAAGAAGTGGAAGCTCCGATGCAACGGACACCACCCACAAGAGTCCAACCGCCCCGGTAAGCAAAAGCTCAACCATCGCCTTCACCAAGAACGAAGCAATCAACAGCAAGACCAAGGAGAAAATTGTTACAAGCAATTCTTCGGAGTCTCTTTAAATTTTTCATATAATTCAATATTATTTGTTGCTGGTTTCTTTATATGTTGCTTATATTTTTTTTTATTGCCCGCAATTTTCTTCTAATTTAAAGCATTGAGGACAATGCTTGGTTCGAGTTTGGGGGTGCAGATCCACTTCCAAGGCAACAATCTACTGCCGAGGCCATGCCAAGAAAAGAAAGTATTTAAGTGAATTTTTTAAAAAAATTTTACGCTCCCCGCCTTACTTGAACCAATTGCCTTTACTTTTGCACTGCTTATCATCAGTATTGCCTTAGTTTATTCTTTAAGGCTATAGAAATCTTTCTTCTTACCATGATTAGGTCCTGTTAAGAGGGTTTAACCTTAGGATACTTAAGGATGAAAACTTAGAAGCTTACTATAAGATGAATTTTTAAACACCTTTGGGACTTGTTGGATTATAGGAGTTATTTTAATGAACTTAGGTGATAAAGACTTAGATTCTTGGGAAAGTAACTAGAGGTGCCTATCACCGGCTCTAGAAAGTACTCTTCTTCATGCTAAAGGTGCCCGAAATTGGCTCTAGTATGCTTTAAGGAATATTTACAAGAAAGAAGTAATTAGTGAAGGAAAAAACATAATCCTTGAGGTGCCCAAAATTGGCTCAAGAATTGGTTTTTTAGAAAAGAAGAGAACACTTAACCCAATTCTACTTGTCTTGAACTTAGAGTTTATCTAAGAAAGCCTTTAATCAAACTTGTCCACAAAAACGCACACATTCACTAATTCTTATATTTTGTTTCTAGGTAAACCCTTTAGTAGCCGAAAGGTTAAGTCTAAAGAATAGGCATAGTTATGGTGGGGAGAATAGATGGAAACATAAGACCAAGAGAGAGTAGAGTTCGGCAAATTGATGGTTTGCATTGCTTGAGGACAAGCAATAGTTCGAGTTTGGGGGTGTGATAAGTGCTCAACTCACTATCACTTTTTACACCTTTTATGGGCTTTAATCACTGAATTTACACCCACTCGGACCAATGCATGTAATTAATGTGATATATTTAGAAGTTATGCTCATAGAGATAATATTTACAGAAAAGGCAAGTTTTACTGCATTTTTATATCTGTGCAGGAGAACCAGTGCCACGGCAGCAACATGGCCGAGGCAGGACCTGATGCCGAGGCAACAGTTGAGAGCCAAGAAGCAAGACTGTAGGCGATTGGAAGAGAAAAATCCAAGGGACGTGTCTGGACATAAAGCACATGGATTGGAGCTGGTTAGCATGAGGAAAAGCCCAAGACAAGGCCACGCGGGAAAGCCTCTTAGTTGAATTAAACTTGGAAATATTTTATTTATGTTTATGACTTGTTCCCTACTCCAAGTTGTATTCTACTTAGGAAAGGTTTGCCCTAGGTCAAGCCTATATAAGACCTAGCCGTCCAATGATTAGAGATATACCTAGAGAGAGAGCCAATTCATCGATACTAGGGTATTGGTACTAGCATCGAAATAGTCTATTTCGATACCTGTTCCGATACATGAGGCGGCAGATTGCTTTAAATCATCCCAAACCTATTTTTTAACCAAACTAAAACTTACCCAAACAAACCCTCTCAAACCCTAGTCGGCCACTCCTTTAAAAACCCATCAAATCCCATCGTTTTTCACCATAATTTCAACGTTAGATCCAAGGTGTGTTGATCACATCTACAAGAAGAATCAAATGGCCTCCACCTCCGGTTCATAGAACGAGTCACATTCCATCACCAAGCCACCCTTCTTCAATGGGGACAACTACCCCTATTGGAAGAATAGGATGAGGTTGTTCATCAACTCTAATGATTATGTCCTTTGGGATATAATCGAAGATGGTCCCTCAATCCCTATGAAGCAAGAAGGAGATAGGCAAGTGCCTAAGAAAAGAAATGAGATGACCGATGAAGAAAGAAGAAGGATGTCCACAAACGACAAAGCTCTTCACATTCTTTTTTGTGTATTTGGTCCCGACATCTACTCAAAGATGTCATCTTACACAAGTGCCAAAGAAGTATGAGACTCCTTGGAGACAACTTATGAGGGCACAAATGATGTCAAGGAGACAAAGATAGGTCTTCTAAATCTCAACTACGAAAATTTCAAGATGGAGCCGGATGAAGACATCACCAAGATGTTCGATAGATTCTCGGTGATCGTCAATGGTCTCAAGGGTTTTGGTGAGATCATTCCGGAAGAGAAACTCGTTCAAAAGCTCATCTACTCTCTTCCCGAGTCTTGGGATAGCAAGAGAACGACTATCATTGAAGCCAAAGATTTGAAGACTCTAAAGCTTGATGCTTTTGTGGGATCTCTTCTCACCCATGAGATCATGAGGAAAGGAAGAGAAGAAGAAAAGAAGAAGGAAGAGGTGAAGATTGAAAAGAGAGAGGTTGAGAAGAAGAAGCAAGGGATTGCTCTCAAAGCCTCAATGTCACAAGAAGAAGTAGATTCTAGTGAAGAAGAAGAGTTAGAAGAATTGGCTATGGTAGCCAAAAGATTCACTAGACTCATGAGGGCAAATAGGAATAGGAGATTCCAAAGGAAGAAGGATTTTAAGTCAAAGGGCAAAGAAGATGAGAAAGATCAAATTATTTGTTACGAATGCAAGAAGCCCGGTCACATTAGGACCGATTGCCCACAATACGAAAGGAAGGGTTTTGACAAGAAGAAGAAACAAAAGGCTCATGTTGCCACATGGAGTGATGAGGAGTCATCATCCGATGAAGACATTGAAGTAGCCAACCTTTGTCTCATGGCTCTTGATGAGCCTAAGGTAACCCTTGATTCCTCTTGCAATGATCTTACATATGATGAATTATATAATGCTTATGATGAATTGCAAGATGTTTATGATGAGTTGGTTTTGAAATTCAAAGAATCAATTTTGAAAAGCAAGAAAACTATTTCCGATTTAGAAACGAAAAATGATTCTTTGACAAAAACGATTTTGGACTTGGAAGAAAAGGTTGTTATCTTGAATGATGATTTAAAGTTCTTTCAAAATGAAAATGTGGATTTAAGCAACCTTATTTCTAGCTTGAGTGATAATCACCACAAAGTGGTGAATGAGCTTAAAGAACAAATCAAAGTGGTTGGTAGTTCTACTTTTGAAAAAGGAAGCTCTTCAAAACCCAACCATGTGAAAAAGAATTTTTATGGCCACAAACAAAGAAGTTTTCAAAGGCATGCTAGATATAGAAAAATTAGGAGTGTGTGGGTTCCTAAGGAACTCATTATTTCTAATAATATTAATGCCATTGCATCTTGGATTCCTAAGGGAACCAAGCTTTTGGGAACTAACTCTCATGGACCCAAAATGATTTGGGTACCAAAAGTCAAAAACTAAATCTTTGTTTGTAGGTTGAGCATTGCTTCAAGGCCAAGGCTTCAAGTCAAAACATGTGGTACCATGATAGTGGATGCTCAAGGCATATGACCGGAGACAAGAGACGATTTAAGGAGTTAGAGCTCAAAAAGGGTGGAGTAGTGACATTTGGTGACAACTCCAAAGGCCAAATTGAGGGTATTGGCTCTATTGGTAATCACTCCTCTATTTTAATTGAAAATGTCTTGCTTGTTAATGGTCTTAAACATAATTTATTGAGCATTAGTAAATTGTGTGATAAGGGTTTCTATGTCTCTTTTGATAAACATGGTTGCAAAATACTAGACATAGAATCAAATAGAACAATGCTCATAGGTCATCACATAGGAAATATCTATATGGTGCATTTAGATGACATAAACATTTCTCATGCATGCTTAGTTGCTAGTGATGAAAATGATACATGGTTATTGCATAGAAAACTAGGACATGCTAGCATAAGTGTTTTAGAGAAACTAGCCTCCCAAAATCTAGTTAGAGGTTTACCTAAGCTCAAGTTCTCCTTAGATAAAGTTTGTGATGCATGTGCTAAGGGTAAACAAAAGAGAGTTTCTTTTAAGTCCATTAATGATGTTTCAACTAGTAGAGTATTACAATTGATCCATATGGATCTCTTTGGACCTATTAGGACTACAAGCTTGGGTGGAAAATCATATGCATTTGTTATTGTTGATGATTATTCTAGATACACTTGGGTTCTATTTTTAAGTACAAAAGATGAAGCCTTATAAAAATTCATCACATTTTCAAATATTTCTCAAAATGATCTTGATCAAAGAATTTCTCATATTAGAAGTGATCATGGAACCGAATTTCAAAATTTAGGTTTTGAGAATTTTTGTAATGAAAATGGGATTAGCCATAATTTTTCGGCTCCTTGTCGCGTGTCAAAAGTGCGCGTTTAGTGCAAGCGGACACATTGCAAGTAATAAGTGATAAGTATGTTATCGAGTTATCGTCTCCTCAGGGATTGGTATACTTAATATGCTTCCTTTATCTTCTTGCTCTGTAGAAAGATAAAAACACAAGTGAGTTGATGTGATTTAATTGAACTAAAATAATTGAATAAAAATAAAGAGTCGAAATATTAGAGAGAGAGATGGGCCAAGATCCAGTTGTATTGTATTGTGGACTTGATTGACTTGTCTTTATCCAATGCAATCGTATATCTCTGCCTCGGCAGTACTACAGTTTACTGCCTGGGCAGCGATAACATTGTCTGCCGCGGCAATCCCTTGCTCGTGGGCAGACTTTACCAAAGTTCGGCAAAGTGTCCTTGAATGACTCCGCTTATCCCTAAGTCAGAGTGCTGTTGATGACTAGTCCTTGATGATACCTCCCGACGTGAACCAATTATACTCACCAACCAATCTCACACTTCTTTTAGCCGCTGAAACTCTTAACCTATCCCTAGGCCGAGTTAGTATTTCGCGATTGAAACACCGTACTTACACCTTTCGCGAATCTAACTCTCCCGAGCTTAGATAAATGGATTACTCACAAACTTCCCTCCCGGGCTTGAATGCGAGAACAAGGAATAACAAAGGATAAGCAAACCTTGATAATCTTTATTGCATTGAATAAAAGACAAATTACAATCTCCTCTCACAAATACTCCACAACCTTCACCTAAACCCTATGAAGGTTTTAGAATATGATGGAGAGGAAAGAAACAAGAGTAGAAGTCGGCTCTCCCTAGGTATTTCGATATGTCATACATTGGGTGGCTAGGTCTTTATATAGGCTAGACCTAGGGCAAACCTTTCCTAAGAAGAATACAACTTGGAGTAGGGAACAAGTCAAGTACATAATAATATTATATTTCCAAGTTTGAATTCGGCTAAGGGGGTTTTCCCGCGTGGCCTTCCTTTGGGTTTTTCCTTGTGCTAGCCAGCTCTGATTCTTGGGCTTCAAGTCCAAACACGTTCCTTAGATTTTTGTCTTTCCATTGCCTATCACTTTGCTTCCTGTCTTCCTGCTGCTGCCTCGGCATCAGGTCCTGCCTCGGCCTTGTCGCTGCCGCGGCAATGGTTTTCCTGCACAGATATGAAAACACAGTAAAACGTGCCTTTTTCTATAAATATTATCTATTTAAGTATAACTTCTAAATATATCACATTAAGCACATGCATTGGTTCAAGTGGGTGAATATTTGGTGATAAATGCCGATAAAAGGAGTAAAAAGTGATAGTGTGTTGAGCACTTATCACACCCCCAAACTCTAACTATTGCTTGTCCTCAAGCAATGCAAACCATCAATTTGCCGAACTCTACTCTCTCTTGGTCTTACATGTCCATCTATTCTCCCCACCATAGCTAGGCCTATCTTTAAGCCTTAACCATTCGGCTACCTAAGAATTTACCTAGAAACAAACTATAGGATTTGTGAGTGTGTGCGTTTTTGTGGACAAGTTGATTAAAGGCTTTCTTAGATAAACTCTAAGTTCAAGACAAATAGACATTGGTTTAAATGTTCTTTTCTTTTTCAAACCCCAAATCTTGAGCCGGTTTCAGACACCTCAAAGACTTGTGTTTTTCTTTTCACTAAAAACCTTTTTGTCTTTTCTTTTTTTTAACATTCCTTAATACATACTAGAGCCAATTTCGGGCACCTCTAGCATGAAGAAGAGATTTTCTAGAGCCGGTGGTAGGCACCTCTAGTTACTTTTCCAAAAATCTAAGTCTTTATCACCTAAGTTCATTAAAAGAATTCCTATAATCCACAAGTCCCAAAAGTGTTTAAAGTTCTTCCTATAGTAAGCTTCTAAATTTTCATCCTTAAGCATCCTAAGGTTAAACCCTCTTAACAGAACCTAAACATGGTAAGGAGAAAGATTTCTATAGCCTTAAAGAATAAACTAAGGCAATACTGATGATGAGCAGTGCAAGAGTGTAGGCAGTTAATTCAAGTAAGGCAGGGAGCATAAAAATTAAAGAAATCACTAGAATACTCCCTTTTTGGCAAGGCCGCGACAGTAGATTGCTGCCTTGGCAGTAAATCTGCACCCCCAAACTCAAACCAAGCATTGTCCTCAATGCTTTATATTTGGAAGGAATAAACGGCAAAACAAAATATGAATTATATGCAGCAAGGAAAAATAGTAAAAGAAATGAATATTAAATAAAGGACAAAAAATTTTAGAGCGACTCCGAAGAGCTGCTCCTAACAATTTTCCTCCGTTGCCTAGATGCCAAGTGCTTTGTCCTTGGGGAGGGCGATGGTTGCGCCTTTGCATGCCTCGACGGTTGGACTCGAGTGGGTGGGGTTCTATTCATTGGGGCTTCTCCTTCTTCTCCTTCTTCAACATCCGCCATCTCTTCGGTTATCATCACATCCGTTCCTCCTCCCATCGCAGTTGCTCCTCCGGTGTGGTGTGTGCTTGGGCCGGCGACAGTAGAGCCTTGGTGTACATAAGCATCTATCTCGGTGGATAGACTGCCCATGATAATTGTCGATCTTGGTGGAGTGCTGAAAACGGCTCTCCGCTTGGATGGCCTCGTCTGGTATTGGTGCAGAGGGTCCGAATGGAAGAACGGTTAGGGTCCTCTTGGGCTAGTGTGGTCTCGGTGTAGGGTGCGGCAGTAACGAACATATTGCTTGGGAACTCCAGGAATTGTGCGCCTTGGTCCGGGAAGGCGTGCAACATCATATGTGCGAGAGTGCCATTGAAGTCCCGCTGGTACTCCATGTACCGTTGTTGTCGAAGATCCATCGCGGCCATTCGCTGCAAGAGTTCTTGATACGGGTCTGCTGCGGCAGAGATGTGGGCAGTACCAGACATATATTCCGTGTACTGGGCCCCGACAGCAGTATCGGCAGTGAACTACTGTGGTGTTGCCTGGACAGGTTCTGCTTGTGTGATCTGCATGACTTTGTGGCAGAATTCCCTGGTCCATCCTCTTCTAGGGGGTGTGTATTCATCCGTTTCTTCAATGGGTACACCTGCAGAAACACATAAACCCGTAATCAAGCAAGGGAAATACAATGGTCCTCGATCTTTCTTACCGCATTCGTGAATTTCTCGTAGGATAATTTCTCCAATATTGATGGTCCTTTTGTTGATGATGGATTGGATAAGCACCAATCTCTTGCGATCCACCGTGCTATTGTGTGATGTTGGGATGAGGCGTCGTTTGACGAAGGTGTTCCACATCTTGGCCTCCGGCTTCAAGCTTTGTCTTGTTACAGATCCTCGATGGGTACCGGTTTCCCATGGAGTGTTCGCGTAACAAAGGTCGTCTTTGATAAGTTCATAGTCCTCGGGAGTGATATCTTCCAAGAATTCGGTATGGATATCTCTGTCTGGGGTAAGGCCGTAGAAGTTGTTGATCGTCTCAGCATCGAGTTGGACCGGCCTGCCGTGGCAGTGAACGAACAGGGAGTCTTTGCTGGGCCCATGAGCGTAGAACTCCCGCACGATCGTGGCGTTCACCTGGGCAGGTTGCAAACAGAAAATTTCCCAATTCTGGTATTTTATTCTGTCGAATAAGTAGTGTTCAATGCCGTAATTCTCTTCATTTGCGTGCTGGAACCCTTGTTCTTCCCAAAGTTGCCTTACGATAAAAGATCGATTGAATCGATCTTCAACGTTGGCTGGGGTGAATCTTTTGTAAGTTGCCATCAAGAAAGAGAAAATTGAGTTCTTGGAGGTTTTCTTGAAGAGAATCTGGAGATTTAAAAGGGATTAGTAGGCAGAGAGTAACTGAGAGAGTGATTGTTAAGAATACTAAAGAAAGCAAGAGAGTAAGAGTGAATAGTTCAAGAGGAAGGAGTTTCTTATATAGGCCTCGGCCTTGTGACCGTTGAGATCACTAGCCGTTGTAACCGTTTCCTTCTTCTGCCGTTTCCTTTTTTGCCGCGGTAGGAATCTCGGCAGACTAGCCGTTACACTTTTCTGCCCGTTGGGACTGCTGCGGCTCTGACACTGTTGTATTGTCTCGGTAGAGTTCCTGCTGTGAACTATTTTTCCCTTATCTTTACTTTTTATTCCTGAATAAAAATTTAAACACACAAAAGAAAAATACTAAAAACGAAAAATAATTAGAAAAATTAAAAATAAACTACTAACCCTAATATAATAAAGAAAAGAAAAGGGAGATGTTAGGTTACTGGCGGTGAGCATGCGAATGCATCTCCCAAAATTATTTTCTCCCTTAGGCCCAAATTATGTATCGGTTGTGGGTCGCTCCTTAGTGTTATCTGTCCATCCATCTTGGGCTTGATTTTCTTGCCGAATATCCTGTCGAGCAGACTGCCCAGGCAGGATATCTTATTGTCTATTATGTGGATGGCCTTACATTCCTCTGGATCGTTATACCTTTTTAAGTTGTGGAATGCATTGAGTTTGACTTGTTGGTCATTGACTCGCATAGTCAACTCTCCTTTTTCCATGTCAATCAATGTACGTCTAGTTGCTATGAAGGGTCTCCCAAGGATAATCGGTGCGTTGTCATCTGCTTCACAATCAAGGACAAGGAAGTCGGCAGGAAAAATAAACTTGTCAACTCTTACCAGTATGTCCTCGATTTTGCCTTCAAGTTGCACATAGGATCTATCCGCGAGTTGGAGCATTACTGTTGTAGGTTTTGGTCTTTAAATACCAAGCTTTCGGAAGACTGATTTAGGCATGAGGTTTATACTTGCTCCAAGGTCGCATAGGGCCTTTCCTTCATAACTCTTTCCTATCGCACAAGGTATAGTGAAGCAACCAGGATCTTTTAACTTTGGTGGCATGCGGTTATGCAGCATTGCCATGCATCCCTCGGTGGCAGCCACTGTCTCAAACTCACCTATTCGTTTTCTCTTTGATACCATATCTTTTAAGAACTTGGCATAGTTGGGCATTTGTTCAATGGCCTCAATGAATGGTATGTTGATGTGGACTTGCTTCAAGATATCGAGGAACTTCTTGAACTGTTGATCCTGTTTTTGTTTTTTCAACCTTTGCGGGAAAGGTGGTGGTGGTCTCATCTCTTCCAGGATTTCCTTAGTTTGGAATCGTATACTTGGCACCATTGGAATTTTTGCTGCCTCGGCAGACTGCTCAGGCGCTATAGAGCTTGCTGCCGGGGCAGTGTTGTCAGTCTCGGTTTGCTCAGCCTCTTCTCTAGGTTGATCCGCCGGTTGGGTTTGGTTCTCTGGGATCTTCTCTTTCAACTATAGACCACTCCTGGTAGTGATTGCCTTACACTGTTCATGGCTTAGTACCTTAGCAACCTCAGTATTGCTAGGTAGGCCTCCTTGTGGTCTAGTGTTTATAGATTGAGCAAACTGCCCAACCTGAGTTTCCAGAGTTTTTATGGCCGCTTCTTGATTTTGTAGCCTCATCTCAGTCCTATTCATGAAGGCGTCGGTCCTCTTGATGAAATTACTATTTTCCGCCATGTATGACTCGGTTTTCATCATGAAGGCCTTTAGCGTGTTTTCCAATGAATTGACCGGTTGCTGCTGTATCTGCGGCGGCAGCATCGGTTGTTGAACTTGCTGCTGCGGCATTGGCTGCTGAAATCCCGGTGGTTGGGTGATTGGGTTTAAGGCATTATTTGGGTTACTCCATGATAAGTTTGGATGCCTCTTCCATGAGGGGTTGTACGTGTTGGACATCACATTGTTACGGTTGTAGTTCCCAACATACATACCGGTTTCTTGATTCATGCAATGAACAGAACTGTGGTTACCTCCACATAAATCACAACATGAATCAATTACCTTCACCTCACGGGTATTGTTTTGTAATTGTAGGTTTTGCACCATCTTGGTAAGAGAGGCCAATTGTGCTGCCACTGAACTTGATGAATCTAATTCGTTTACCGTGGCTTGGCGTCTTACTCCTCCTCGCCTAGATGTGGGAAACTGGAAGTCATTCCTTGCGAGTTTATTCAAAATTTCAATAGCTTCCTCGGGTGCCTTGTCCAAGAGTGTGCCGTTTGCCGAGGCATCTAACATCATCCTTGTCGGGGCATTCGTGGCGTTGTAAAACATTGTCACTTGTGTCCATAAGGGAAATCCATGCAGCGGACACTTGTGTAATAGCTCTCTGTAGCGTTCCCATGCCTCGTACATTGGTTCGTCTTCAGCCTGTCGGAAAGAAGTAATTTCATTACGAATTCTATCATATAGATTAGTAGGATTAAAGCGAGTAATGAAATCACGACAAAGTTCACTCCAGGATCCAATAGATCCCGCTGGAATGCTATTCAACCAAGCTTTCGCCCTATCCCTCAGTGAATAGGGGAATAGCTTTAACCGCAAGACATCTTCATGGACTCCTTAGATTTTGAAAGAGTTGCAGATTTCCATGAAAGATTTGAGATGCTGCCTTGCGTCTTCAGTTACAGACCCACCAAATTGTCCAATTGTATTTAACATGTTGAACATAACAGGTTTAAGTTCAAAATGGGCTGCTTCAATCTCGGGTGTAACGACTCCAGGGTCTAGTCCATTTAAGTCCTCCTCCAAGAAATCTCTGACAGTCAACTGCCGCGGCCCAGGTGGCGGCGAAAGACCTTCATTGCCGGTAGGTATGTTTTGTCCTGCCTGAACCTCTGCCATGACTCCTCGGATTTGTCTCCTCAACCTTAACCCTGTTCTTTCAATCTCAGGATCTAACTCGTATAAGGGGTTGGTTGGATTGGCCTTGGTCATACACCAAAAAAAACAAAAGTAAAATAAAAAGAAAAAGAAACAAGAAACAAGAAAACAAGGAAAACAAAATTTAGTTGCCAGTCCCCGGCAACGACGCCAAAAACTTGTCGCGTGTCAAAAGTGCGCGTTTAGTGCAAGCGGACACATCGAAGTAATAAGTGATAAGTATGTTATCGAGTTATCGTCTCCTCAGGGACTGGTATACTTAATATGCTTCCTTTATCTTCTTGCTCTGTAGAAAGATAAAAACACAAGTGAGTTGATGTGATTTAATTGAACTAAAATAATTGAATAAAAATAAAGAGTCGAAATATTAGAGAGAGAGATAGGCCAGGATCCAGTTGTATTGTATTGTGGACTTGATTGACTTGTCTTTATCCAATGCAATCGTATTTAGCCGCTGAAACTCTTAATCTATCCCTAGGCCGAGTTAGTATTTCGCGATTGAAACACCGTACTTACCCCTTTTGTGAATCTAACTCTCCCGAGCTTAGATAAATGGATTACTCACAAACTTCCCTCCCGGGCTTGAATGCGAGAACAAAGAATAACAAAGGATAAACAAACCTTGATAATCTTTATTGCATTGAATAAAAGACAAATTACAATCTCCTCTCAAAAATACTCCACAACCTTCACCTAAACCCTATGAAGGTTTTAGAACATGATGGAGAGGAAAGAAACAAGAGTAGAAGTCGGCTCTCCCTAGGTATTTCGATATGTCATACATTGGGTGGCTAGGTCTTTATATAGGCTAGACCTAGGGCAAACCTTTCCTAAGTAGAATACAACTTGGAGTAGGGAACAAGTCAAGTACATAATAATATTATATTTCCAAGTTTGAATTCGGCTAAGGGGGTTTTCCCGCGTGGTCTTCCTTTGGGCTTTTCCTTGTGCTAGCCTGCTCCGATTCTTGGGCTTCAAGTCCAAACACGTTCCTTAGATTTTTGTCTTTCCATCGCCTATCACTTTGCTTCCTGTCTTCCTGCTGCTGCCTCGGCATCAGGTCCTGCCTCGGCCTTGTCACTGCCGCGGCAATGGTTTTCCTGCACAAATATGAAAATGCAGTAAAACGTGCCTTTTTCTATAAATATTATCTATTTAAGTATAACTTCTAAATATATCACATTAAGCACATGCATTGGATCAAGTGGGTGAATATTTGGTGATAAATGCCGATAAAAGGAGTAAAAAGTGATAGTGTGTTGAGCACTTATCACTCCTCAACAAAATGGGATAGTTGAGAGGAAAAATAGAACTTTAGAAGAAATGGCTAGGATCATGCTTTGTGAAAATAGTTTACCTAAATATTTTTTGGCGGAAGCCACAAACACTTCATGTTATATTATAAATCGAGTAATGATTAGGCCAATTTTAAAGAAAACTCCTTATGAGATTTTAAAATCCAAAAAGCCTAACATTAGCTATTTTCACCCTTTTGGGTGCAATTGTTTTGTTTTGAATAATGGAAAAGACAATTTAGGTAAATTTGATGCAAAAAGTGATGAAGCTATTTTTCTTGGATATTCTTTAAATTCAAAGGCTTATAGAATTTTCAACAAAAGAACCTTAGTTGTAGAAGAGTCAATACATATGGTTTTCGATGATGACCTCCTTCCTAGGAAGGAATCTTGTGATGATGATGATGCAAGAATCATTGAAACCATTGATGATGGACAAGCATCAAAGGTGGATGGAGTTCCAACCAATGAGGAAACACAAGATCCTCCAATAGAAGCTTTAGGAGATGTAAAGCTTGAAGAAAGGGAAGTGAGCTACCCAAGGGAGTTCAACTATGTCAAAAGTGGTGAAATCTTGGGTGATCCATCCAAGGGGGTAACTACTCGTTCTTCTCTTAGATTAATGAACCATATTGCTTTTATCTCATGTATAGAGCCTAAAAATATCAAAGAAGCTTTAGGTGATGATTATTGGATATTGACTATGCAAGAAGAGTTAAATCAATTTGAGAGAAGTAATGTATGGATATTAGTTGATAGGCCTAGTAATAAATCTACTATAGGAACTAAATGGGTCTTTAGAAACAAGCTAGATGAGAGTGGTAACATTGTGAGAAATAAATCTAGATTAGTTGCTCAAGGTTACACTCAAGAAAAGGGAATAGATTTCGATGAAACCTATGCACCCGTAGCTAGAATGGAAGCCATTAGGATGCTACTTGCATTTGCATGTTATCATGATTTCAAACTTTTTCAAATGGATGTCAAAAGTGCTTTCTTAAATGGTTTTATAAATGAAGAAGTGTATGTTGAACAATCACCGCGTTTTGAAGATCCAAACTTTCCAAACCATGTATTTAAATTAACAAAAGTTTTATATGGTTTGAAACAAGCTCCTAGAGCTTGGTTTGAAAGACTTTCAAATTTTTTAATTGAAAAAGGTTTTGAAAAAGGGAAGGTGAATACTACACTTTTTATAAAAAGGTTTAAAAATGACATCTTAGTAGTTCAAATTTATATTGATGATATAATTTTTAGATCTACTAATGAATGTTATTGTCAAGAATTTTCTAAGCTAATGCAAGGTGAATTCGAGATGAGCATGATGGGGGAGCTCTCATTCTTTTTGGGACTCCAAATTAAGCAAAGGAAGGATGGCACCTTCATCAATCAAGAAAAATACATCAAGGATATGCTCAAGAAGTTTGGCTTGGAGAATGTGAAACCTCAAGCCACTCCTATGAGCTCATCTACTAAGCTTGACAAGGATGAAGGAGGTAAGTGTGTTGATTCTAAATTGTATAGATCCATGATAGGTTCTTTGCTTTACCTTACCACAAGTAGACCCGATATCATGTTTAGTGTTTGCTTGTGTGCTAGGTTTCAAGCTAGTCCTAGAGAATCACACTTAATAGCCATTAAGAGAATTTTTAGGTACCTTAGAGACACACCTTGTTTAGGTCTTTGGTATCCTAAAGTCTCATCCTTTGATTTGCATGCTTATTCGGATGCGGATTATGGAGGTTGTAAGATAGATAGAAAAAGTACTTCCGGAACATGTCAATTCCTAGGTAGTATGCTCATATCTTGGTTCTCCAAGAAACAAAATAGTGTAGCTCTATCTACCATCGAAGCGGAGTACATATCCTTAGGGAGTTGTTGTGCTCAAGTTTTATGGATGAAACAACAACTCTTGGATTATGGCATTAAGGTAGAAACCATACCTCTTAAGTGTCATAATACTAGTGCCATATGTCTTAGCAAGAACCCCATTCAACACTCTAGAACCAAACACATAGAAATTAGACACCACTTTATTAGAGATCATGTGTCTAAAAATGATGTTGTTTTAGAGTTTGTTGACACCTTAAATCAATTAGCGGACATTTTTACCAAACCTTTGGATAAGGAGCGTTTTTGGACCCTTAGGAGAGAGTTAGGTCTAACTAGCCTATCTTGACCTCTTAAGTGTTGTTTTTATGCTTTTTGCTTGAATCTTGATTGAAATCATGCCTATGTTGTTTTTGTATCTTGTTGTTTCTATGCATGTTGCTAGGGGGAGTATGAACTTGTTTTTACACTATAATCTTGTCATAACATCATTTGCATGCTTATAGGAGCTTTAGAGACTCATTTCTAGTACTTTAGAAGCCTAAAATGCAAAGCTCGCTAAGGGGTATCAATACAGCTAACACCTGTTTCGATACCTGTTCATCGTGTTCATCTGGGTAAGCTCTGGGAAGAACTGGTAACGATACCGGTATCGATACCAGGGTATCAGTACTAGCATCGAAATAGTCTGTTTCGATACCTGTTCTGATACACGAGGCGGTAGATTGCTTTAAATCATCCCAAACCTATTTTTTAACCAAACTAAAACTTACCCAAACAAACCCTCTCAAACCCTAGTCGACCACTCCTTTAAAAACACATCAAATCCATCGTTTTTCACCACAATTTCAACGTTTCTCTTTGGGGATTTCACTCTATACATCAAAGCCAAGATCATATCAACTTTTGGTGCTCCAAAATCTACAAATTCTTCCTGATCCATAATCAAGGTAATTTTCGAAAAACCTTATTTTCGTTGATTTTTAGCATGTTAAAATTTAGATTTTGAACATATTTTGAATGCTTATTGTATGGGTTTTCATAATCCTACGAAAATTTTTCAAAATCAATTTTTTTTTCATTCGAATATAAATTAATTTCTTCGTATTAGTTTTCACTAGTTTTTCAAGAATTTTTTTTAATTCTCAAATACCTTGAATTATAGATAAATAGGATTGAATTAGGTTGATAGAGCATACATATTCTTCAATATAACTAATCCAATTCTTTTAAAATCTCTAGATCATGGCTCCAAAGAAACGTGCTCGTACCGAGGCCGGGAGTTCATCTACTACTCGTGCTCCTCGTGTAAATTTGCTTGTGGTTTTTGATCGTTGCTTGGATGATCCGGGGAGAGTTGATAACTTTAACAACTTCCGAGACTACTCGCTTAAAAAGGAGCGATGTGTGGATGTTGACTTCATGACATCCTACAAGTTCCCCTTTCGTTATTACGATCAAATCATCGAGTGGAAGTTTTTGCCTTTTCTCACCCATTCCGGCAAGTTCTTTTCGACTCTTGTCCTTCTCTTTTATGCTAATGCTAATTGCATTCTATCTAAGGATAAGAGCAAAGTTGTGGCGATTGAATCTTACCTTATGGGACGTACTTTCCGAGTCGATGTCGGCACCTTTGTTGATGCTTTTGGTCTTGAGGATGTTGGCCTTGATGACGAAGACTCTCTCGGATACTTTACCGGGTCGGTTATCTCGCTTGACGTTCATGACCGGTTCTTGCATCTCATTATATCTTGGTGGATTAGTCCATCCAACGGTAAGTACTCCCGGATTCGTCAAGTTGATAGTTTTTGGTTGAAGTGTTTCCGTGAAGCTTGTCGACCAAATCTTGCTCAGATTGTTTTCTCCGACATTGTGTGGCATATCTCTAATCGTGCCACTCCTCTTGTCAAGTCTTTTCCCTATGCTTGCATTCTCAGTTCTATATTTGTGCATTTGGGAATTGATTGCTCTTATGACAAGGTGGAATCGGTAAAGGAACCCATAGGTGAAACTTCTCTCAACCGTTCCCATTTTCAATATGCTTCCAATGGTGAATGGGTTCGCGGTCCTCCTTCTCCTCCTCCTCCTCCTCCTCCCGTTGTTGATCCGGAGCCTCTTCGACAACTTGGACCAAACGTCGAGCTTATGGACTTTCTCACCTCACGGTTTGATAGTTTGGATGCTCGCTTTGCTAGTATGGATGCTCGGTTCCACACTCTAGATGGAAGGTTTGATTCTTTGTCCACTCATTTCAACTCTCGCTTTGATGCTTTGGATACGAGATTGATGGGATTGGAGAATCAAAGCACTTCCATGAGGATCTCCATTGAAGCTCTCCGTTACATGCAAACCACTTCCAACAAAGATGGAGATGATGATGAGGATGAAGATGACGATGAGGGTGATGAAGGTGAGGATGGTGATGATGATGCGGATATGGGCGATGAGTGATTCTTAGCGTTTTACCTTTGCTTTGCTTTGCTTTGGCTTTAGGACTAGTTGAGTTTTTCTTTAAGTTCTTGTTACATTCTCATTTCATATAAACTTATGCACCTATATTATTTCTCTATACTTTGGAATATTTTGTTGGATTTTGAATATTTATGCTATGGATTATAATTATATGCTATGCTTGTTATGCTTGATGCCTCATATTGATTTTGATCTAACAAAAAGAGGGAGAAATATCATCTTTAAAATTTAAAGTTATGCACCTATTAAGGGGGAGTTCTTATTTAATTTTTTTTTAAAAGTCTTGGAACCTAAAAGTGTTCTTTTAATACTTAAAAATTCATAATGGTTTTGTTATATCAAAAAGGGGGAGATTGTAAAACCAAAATTGATTTTGATATAACAATTATGAATAAGGACTATTTTATAATAAATTTTTAAGTCCTTAAGTCAATTTTTTGATTTCAAGTCAAACCAAGAACTTTGAAATAAAATTTCTAAGTGTTTTGATACGAGAGTATCGATACCATTTGAACCGGTATCGATACCCTACTGCATTTTAAAGCCTTGTTCTTGAAACTAAGAACGAGTATCGAAACATGGTTCGATACCATTATGCCACTGGAAACGCATGTTTCGAACCAAGTATCGAACCACTTCGAGTATTTTTATTTGTTTTAAAAATATTTTAAAATAGGACTCAATGTATCGATACTGGTATCGATACACCCTTTAATTCCCAACGGCTATTTTAGCATTTAATGAGTTGACCGTTAGTGTCAATTAAAACTTTAAATGATGGTTGAGATGTTTCGAAACATGGTTCGATACCCACCATTACAGTTTAGTAATGACATCGATACCTATTTCGATACCCTCCCTATTAAATGCACAACGGCTCTTTCTTTTTATAGGCTGTTCCGAAACAGGTTCCCCGAGTATCGATACCTGTGCCTGCAGAAGAGCATTTATGACGAGAAGATGAAGTCTCAACGCCTTTATTTCATTTCCCAACAACCACAACGGTTAGAAATCAATGAGGACATATAAAATGAAGTCGTTCAAGCAGCATTAACAACTATTGAACCTCAAGCATCATCCAAGCACAAAAATCCAACTCAAAGCACCTAATTGCATATCTTTGCTCCCAACTCTTGTAATTTCACTTTGATAATTTGTAATCTGAGTTTGGGGAGAGTTTGTTTGTATTTGGGGCATTTATTTCTTGTGAGAGAATTCCTTTTAGCCCACTCTAATCTCTTGTAACACTTTGTGAGGTCCAAATCAATTTTGGGTAGAAAATTGGTTTGTTTGTAACGGTTATCCCTTGAACCGAGAAAAAGGTCGAATTCAATAGTGAATTGGTTTCAAATTCCTTAGTGGGAGCTAAGGTAGTGGATGTAGAGCTTGTTTCGAAGCTTGAACCACTATAAATCATTTGCCATCAAAATTTTCATTTTTCCCAAAAATTTCCCAATCAATCTTTTAATTGCCAATTCACCCCCCTCTTGGCTATACTTCAAGATCGATCAACTCAGCAAGACATATTGAGTATACCAATCCCTGTGGAGACGATAATCTGATAAATACTTATCACTTATTACTTGCGATGTGTCCACTTGCACTAAACGCGCACTTTTGACACGCGACATACATAAGGACCAAAACGCAAATAATTTAAATACCAACAATAAACCGGAAATTCAATCTACCATAGTTCAATTAAACATGCGTAGCATACTCACAACAAAATTCAGATCAATCGGATCGTTATAACATCATTAGTTTCATGTTTCGTTGAATAGGGACCTAATTGTAAAGCTCGCAATATCATAGGGACTGAAACTAACATTAATTTACCAATGCGAATTCAAGTTAACATCATGCATCTTGGTGATATGAAAACTCTCAATATTATTCATTGCATCTATATTCGATCGTGGGAAGACGTCCAATCCTACGCGAAGTTTTCAACACTTAGAATGTCATTTTTGGTCAGGGGTATCGATACCCTAAGTCTCGGTATCGATACCCTATCATGGGACTAGTCTTATTGCACTTCGAAGGCTATTGGTATCCATACCCCCGTGGGTGGTATCGATACCCAAGCGTCCAGTGGGGTAATTGCATCGAACCATGATTCGATGCCGCCCAAAAATTAGCCTTGGGTATCGATACCCTTGCTAGAGGTATCGATACCCCCTGTGCAATTTGACAAGTTTGAACATTCTAAGTTAATTCCACCCATTCAAACATGACCATTAATCACCCCTAATTATATGCATAATTTCCTAAGCATAAAGAACAACCTAAAGCACACAATCACCAACAACATGGACCTCAAAATTATCTATAGGCATGCTTCCTATGTTATGATTAAAAATAAGAACTTTCATGCATGTACATGCTTCAAACCATTCAAAACAACACCATAGTCCATCAATTAACAATCAAAGCAATATAGGTCTTATTACAACATTAACCAAAGCAAAAATCACACTCTTCACATAGGATTGGTGTACACATTGCCAAGCCCAAGTTATTTGCCAAAACATACCAAAAATTGAGATAACTTTTCCCCTTGGTTCCCTTGCTCCGAAAGTAGCCTCGAATATATCTATTTCTATGCAAGTATGAAAAGAGAGAGCTTAAGCACAACATGCTTAGTGAGGAAGCTCTAAACAAGTTCAAAAAAAAATCATTTATAAAAATCATACTTGCATCCTTCAAACTTATTTGAAATATGTAAAACCAAATCATGCTTATCAACATTGTCAAATCATTTCGTGTGTCATGCACAAGTATATCATTTCATTTCATGTATGCATATTGGCTTTCTAGTGATCACTTAATATGAACTTTTAGTTCACCGAATACACAGATTCCTTTTTCCATAATTGGAGACACTTGGTCTCAACATGCATCGGTCGGACACATAGTCACCCTTGTATACATGTTACCCCCACTACGCACGGTCGGACACAAAGTCACCCTTGTTTACGCATAGGTCAACTATTTGCATGGTCGGACACAAAGTCACCCTTGTTTACATATAGGCAAGCTCTACACGCACGGTCGGACACAAAGTCACTCTT
This sequence comes from Abelmoschus esculentus, assembly GCA_035048815.1. Taxonomy (NCBI): domain Eukaryota; kingdom Viridiplantae; phylum Streptophyta; class Magnoliopsida; order Malvales; family Malvaceae; genus Abelmoschus; species Abelmoschus esculentus. Next base: position 8,407,143 of record JAUCBN010000002.1, on the reverse strand, counting down.
GTTTACGTGTAGGCATCATCATTATTCTCAATATTTTATAGTGCACTCAGTCCTAATGACATGTCATTTGTATTCGAATCTAAGGTTAGTGTCACTAAGCCAATATCAATTCCAATCATGCATGTTAACTTGCTGCTCATAATGCACTCATTAAATGTTCATCATGTGAACTAAAATCATGCTGAACGGCTTTATCAACATAGGCAAATAACCTCATCATAATCCAAATTCTTTTTCATGCTTACATAAGCCATGAATACCTTAATAAACCATGCATTTTCAGCAATTAACACATGCATGCATCATTTCAAAATCAAATATATGCAGTTCCAAAATCATATTGAATCATTGTTCACATATATGTCGTTACCGAAAATAGACGAAACTCAAGGTAATGCATCAACACCATTTAAAACACTTACTCTTGAACTATGGAAAGTTTTCACACTATTCCATAGTCCCCAAAACAGAACTGAACCAATGCGATTCACTTTAAACCCGAAATCACTCACCGACAAGCGAAACGAGCCCTCGTCGATGCTCCGACGGCAACGCCAAAGCACCAGCCACTTATGCACCTTCTTGCACTACCTCTACAACATTAAAAACAGAGCATATTCATATCACAACATGCTCAAAACAGCAACCACAATAAACCTTCACAAAACCATCGAAAACCTAGCCGAAGAGACCGAAACCTAGGCGAAACGCATCCGAAACATCATCAACCCAAAACCTAATGAATATAACATCTAATCCACTTCAAATATGAACCAAAAGTACTTCCAAACCAACCTTATACCTCCAGCAACATAAGAACACCTAAAACAGCCCCTAAAACAACCGAAAACCACCTTAAAACACCACCTTAAAACCATCTTTGCTTCAGGGAGATGCTTATCGTTGGTGGATCACCACGAAAGCTGGTGTAGATGCTGCTAACCTAACTTGGGAGTATTTCTGGACCGCTTTTGTGTGAAAGTTTTTGGGGACACAATATGAGGATGCAAGAAAGAGAGAGTTTATGTCTTTGGTGCAAGGTACTATGACGGTGGCTGAGTATGAGATACAGTTCATTATGTTGAGCCACTATGCTACCGAGTTAGTTCCCACCGACCGGAAGAGGTGTGATAGATTCCGATATGGGTTGGATCCCGAGATTAAGACATACCTATTAGCCGTTGAGTAAACCGAGTTTGAAGTGCTGGTTAATAGGGCTAAGGATGTCGAGGAGTCTTTAAGGGAGGCTAGGAAGTCATCCGATATTGGTAAGAGGCCTGTTGAGGCTAGTGCACAAGGTAATAAGAGTAAGAGGTTTCGAGACAACCGATACAGAGCTGACCGACGCCGAGGTGACTTTGGACGCGGGGGTTGTGCTCAGCATTATTGTAAAGGTGGTGGCGATGCTACGGTCTGTACCTTGTGTCCTAGGCGCCATCCAGGAGAGTGTTGGTGGGCCACTAGTGCTTGTGTGGGATGTGGATCGAAGGATCATATGAGGCGTGATTGCCCAAGGTTTGCTGGTGAGTCGGGTGATCTGCTGAGGCCACTGTGATTCCTGGTAGAGGACGTGGACGTGGTCGAGGTCCTTTCCAGAGGCAAGGGGATGGACGGAAGGTCTATGCTCAGCGTGGGACTCGTAATGCTACAGATGTGGTTGCAGGTACTGATAAGTGCTCAACTCACTATCACTTTTTACACCTTTTATGGGCATTAATCACCGAATTTACACCCACTCGGACCAATGCATGTACTTAATGTGATATATTTAGAAGTTAAGCTTATGAAGACAATATTTACAGAAAAGGCAAGTTTTACTGCATTTTTATATCTATGCAGGAGAAGCAAGTGCCGCGGCAGTAACATGGCCGAGGCAGGACCTGATGCCGAGGCAACAGTTGAGAGCCAGAGAGAAATACTATAGGCGATTGGAAGAGAAAAATCCAAGGGACGTTTCTGGACATAAAGCATATGGACTGGAGCTGGCAGCATGAGGAAAAGCCCAAGACAAGGCCACGCGGGAAAGCCTCTTAGTTGAATTAAACTTGGAAATATTTTATTTATGTACATGACTTATTCCCTACTCCAAGTTGTATTCTACTTAGGAAAGGTTTGCCCTAGGTCAAGCCTATATAAGACCTAGCCGTCCAATATATAGAGATATACCGAGAGAGAGAGTCAATTCATAGAGTTTACCCTAAGACATTTTGTTTTCTTTCTCTCAAATTATGTTCTAAGCTTTCTTAGGGTTTAGGTGAAGGTTGTTTAGTATTTGTGAGAGGAGATTGTACTTTGTCTTTGTTTCAATGCAATAAAACTATCAAGGTTTGCTTATCCTTTGCTATTCTTTGTTCTTGCATTCAAGCTCGGGAGAGAAGTTTGTGAGTAATCCATTTATCTAGACTCGGGAGAGTTAGATTCATGAAAGGGGTAAGTACGGTGTTTCAATCGCAAAATACTAACTCATCCTAGGGATAGGTTAAGAGTTTCAGCGGCTAAAAGAAGTGTGAGATTGGTTGGTGAGTATAATTGATTCACGCCGGGAGGTATCATCAAGGACTAGTCATCAACAGTACTTCGACTTAGGGATAAGCGGAGTCATCCAAGGACACTTTGTCGAACTTTGGTAAAGTCCACCCACGAGCAAGGGATTGCCACGGCGGACAGTATCGTCGTTGCCAAGGCAGTAATCTGTAGTGCTGCCGAGGCAGTGATATACAATTGCATTGGGCAGGGACAAGTCAATCAAATCCACAATACAACGCAACTGGATCCTGACCTCTCTCTCTATTTATCAAATCTCTTTATTTTATTCAGTTGTTTTATTTCAGTTTATCCAACCCAAAATTACTTGTGTTTTATTTTATTTCTTTTGACAGAATAAGAAGACGAAGAAGACATATTGAGTATACCAATCCCTGTGGAGACGATAATCCGACAAATACTTATCACTTATTACTTGTGATGTGTCCATTTGCACTAAACGTGCACTTTTGTCACGCGACAAGTTTTTGGCGCCGTTGTCGGGGATTGACAACTAAATTTTGTTTTCTTTATTTTCTTGTTTCTTTTCTTTTTCTTTTTATTTTTACCTTTGTTTTTCTTGGTGTATGACCAGGGCCAACCCAACCAACCCATTGTACAAGTTAGATCCAGAGATCGAACGAACAAGGCAAAGGTTAAGGAGACAAATACAAGAAGCTATGGCAGATCACCCGGCATGACAAAACTTACCTGCCGGTTGATAACTCCGCAAAAAGGCTATATTTTAGGCCTTTTTACTTAAGTTATTGAGTGCCCTTAGGCTCATATAGGATCATGTAGTTGCATTTAGGGTCATAACCTTTTGGTTATGCCTTGGCATTTTCATATGGTAATAGGTGCTATTTCACGAGAAAGGTAGTTCTTTTTAGTGGTGTTGTGCAGGGAAGCAGAAACGGAAGTTGAGGCAATTTGTCATGGCATTTGCAGAAGGATAGTAAAAGGAAAATGCTATGGCAAAGCTAGAGAACTCCTGGGCTAAGCTAAACGACATAGAGATATTTTGATAAGAGTTTCAGCTGGTGCTACCACAGCCGCTCGGGACCACTACAGCTGGCTACAACCACCTCAATTGGGGACCACTGCCGTATTGCCTATATGCGAGCCACCTAGGTAGGGGACCACTGTCACCTCTGCCAGTCCTGCAGAAATGCCAAGACAAAATGAGGGCAGAAATGGACTTTTACACATCTTTTAGGTTTTTTCACCCTCTTTAAAAGACATGGTGACCTACACAAAAAGGGAGGTTTTTTAAAGGAACAACCAGAAAAGAGAGACCTTTGAGGCGGTCTTTGCGGCGGCGGAAAGCTTCCACCTTTTTCCTCCAAACTCCGGCCAAGGGGACCTCCATTGATAGAGCTTGAAGGGACTGGTGTGCTAGGCACCCGAGAGGGGCTACCACACCAAGGCGTCTCATGGTGGTTGAAGAGCCGGCGGCAGTGCAAACCGAGGGTGTCTTCTAGTCCTCCTTCCTTGCTTTATTTTGTTTATCTTTTCATGAGGATGATTGTTAGATGTTTAAGATTTATGTGGATGATTTATCTTAACATTTACCATCACCATGTAACTTTGTTTCGGTGGTTGTTTTTATGGATGACTATGTTTTATTTCTATTTAATATATTGCCTACTAAGTGTTTGTATATTTGCTTTGCTCATTGTTGGTAATTATTTAAGCATTGTAAGAGGCACAAGAGTGTCCCATGTTTAAGTACATGTTAGAGCACTCGAGAGAGGCGTAACTATAGATCCTTAGATCATCCGAGAGGAGCTAAGGGAGGATCTACGTGAGCAATGGGTTCTAGACTGAAAATAGGGTCTAGTTGGATCCTAGAGCACTCGAGAGAGGCGTAGGTGAAGGCTTCAACGACTAAAAGGAATATGCTTTACCGATAGACTAAGGTGTCATTCGCGTGACAGGCGAAAATACCATGGCATTTTAGAATATCAGGTTCCTATGACTCGAGAGAGCGGGAACACTTTAGAAACCTCTGTCGAGTAGGTATACACCGTAGTGGATATATGTTAGGTAGGGGTAAGGGGTAGGAACCCATTGAAGCCACCATCAGGCATTCCCGAGAGAATTCATCAATAGAGGAGAAGTACAATATATTATTTAACGTGTTCCTGCATTCTGTTTTTGCCTCCGCATTTACAACTTAATATCTTTATTTTGACTGTCATCTTGCGATCTCTCTGCTATTCACTCACACACCACCTCCATACATTCACCTCGCCATCATCATCCATACCATTTTGCCTTGGCATATTTTAGTTGCCTGCATTTTAGAATTGCCATAACATTTCCATTTTACACCTTCACCGTACATAACCATTTTCTCTTGTTTATATCTTTACCTTTATTTTCCTTTCTAGTTTGTGACAACCCTTTTTGTCTTGGCAAATTTGACTGCATGCTTTACATAGATCCTCGTGGAAACGATACTCACTCACCCTATTATTACTTGTATGACTGTGTATACTTGCACATATATGTGTGTTCACATACATCATTTATAGCACTACTCAAAACACACCAAGTTTTTGGCGCCGTTGCCGGGGATCTATCTATCTATCATCTAGAGTAAATTTTGTCATTTTGTCTTGACATTTTTGTTTTGCTTAGTTTATTTTTGTTAGTTCTATTTTACTTGTTTTATTTGTTTTTCTTTTCAGTTCATGTCCAGACAGTCTACTGATGGACCTCTCTATCCTATAGTGCCTGAAATTGATTGTTTGTTTCGTCAAAGAAGGCGTACTCAGCGTAGAGACATGGACCCACCACGAGTTCAAGACCCAGTAGTTCAAAATGTCGGGGCAAATCAGCATGTTGCTGCACCTCGACCGAGAGCTATTAGGGACCATTTAAATCCCATCTTAGATGATCTTAATCCTGGCATCGTGGCACCAGAAATTACAGCTACACATTTCGAACTTAAGCCAGTTATGTTCAACATGCTTAACTCGATTGGGCAATTTGGAGGAATGGCGCATGAAGATGCAAGGCAACATATCAGGGCATTTTTAGAAGTTTGTGACTCATTCCGTCAACAAGGAGTTCATGAGGATGTGTTGAAGCTCAAGTTATTTCCTTATTCTCTATGTGGTCGAGCAAGGGGATGGTTGAGTGGAGTACCATCCGGATCGATGGAGTCATGGGCTGATCTATGCAAAAGCTTTTTGCTACGGTATAATCCTCCGAATCTCAATACTCAACTTAGGAATGACATTGCTTCTTTTCGCCAAGGTGACGACGAGTCGATGTGCGAATATTGGGATCGATATAAGGGACTGCTGCGCAAGTGTACAAATCATGGATTTCAAGATTGGACTCAAGTTGTGATGTTTTACAACGGAGTCAATGCACCAACTACGATGATGCTAGATGCCTCGGCAAATGGAACTTTGTTAGACAAATCACCCGAGGAGGCATTTGACATTCTTGATAGAATTGCCAATAATGACTATCAATTTTCTTCTACGAGACTTAGAACCGGGAGGAAGGCACAAGGGACATTTGATCTTGATGTGAAAGACTCATTATCCGCCCAACTCTCAGCTATCACCAACATGTTGAAGAGCATTCAACGTTCCAATGAAGTAAAGGAAGTAAAGATGGTCAGTTCAGCATGTCTATTATGTCATGGCAATCATCACGAGAGTGAGTGCCCAGGAAGCCATGAATCAGCCAACTATATGAGCAATTTCAACCGAAGCAACAACAATCCCTACTCGAACACCTACAATCCAGGATGGAGACAGCATCCGAATTTTTCATGGGGAAACCAAAGACCCAGCAATCCTAATCCCCTAGCGCGGAACCAAAATCAGCATGAGCCCCAGAATTTTCAACCGAATATGCCCTGGCATAATCAGAGCAAGGGGACTGCATCATCATCTAATACCAGTTCTTTAGAGGCAACAATGCAAGATTTTATTCTAAGTACCAAGACGATGCTTCAAGAGCATACGAATGCCATCAAGAACCAAGGTACTCTACTGTAAAGCCACAGTGCTTCGTTGCGAAATCTGGAGAGTCGGTTGGCCAAATTGCCACGACATTGCAAGAACGTCAACCTGGACGTTTGCCGAGTGATACTGAAGTCACTAAGCCGCATGGTAAAGAGCATTGTAGCGCGATCACACTCAAAAGTGGTACTCAACTTAATCAGCAAGATAAGTTTGGGGGAAGAAGTCTGATAATTCCCTACCAGAACCTGTGCAAGAAGAAATGTCTGAGAAAAATCTCGAGGAAAAGGACCAGGAGGAAGGTTTGACAAAGGAACCTGCCGATGGAGCGAGCAAAAATGCCACGGCAAAAACAGTTCCTACACCACCTGTGGAAGAAGTTAGACCCCCACCACCCTTTCCCCAGAGGCTGAAGAAGCACAATGATGAAGTTCAATTTAAGATGTTTGTGGACAAGTTGGATCAGCTATATATAAATGTCCCACTATTGGAGGCAATTGACCAGATTCCCACCTACGCTAAATTTTTGAAGGAGATAGTCACGAAGAAGCGTAAAGTGGAGAAGTTCGAGACAATTGCCACGACAAAAGAATATTGCTCTACTTTGAGTAACTTACCATCAAAGAAGAAGGATCTAGGCAGCTTCATTATTCCTTGTGCCATTGGAGAATTTTTTTTGGGGAAAGCACTCTGTGATCTTAGATCGAGTGTAAACCTGATGCCCAAGTCATTTTTCGTGAAGCTTGGCATGGGAAATGCGAGACCCACATCCGTCACCTTGCAGCTAGCCGATCGTTCCCATGTGAGACCCAAGGGGAAGATCGAAGATGTCATAGTGAGGGTGGACAAGTTCGTTTTTCCAGCCGACTTCCTCATACTTGATTGCGAAGCTGATGCTAATACACCCATCATCTTAGGGAGGCCTTTCCTAGCAATCGGTCGCATTCTCATTGATTGTGAGAAGGGTGAGCTTACAATGCGTGTAGCAAATCAAAGATTGACCGTGAACATCAACAATTCTCTCGAGTACATGGATGATTCTAAAGAATGTCGGAGCATTTTGGAAGCAGATTATGAGCAATCTACAAAAGCTGATCAATTTTGCCACAACAATTTCGTGCAACTGGATGACTATGAAGAGCTCACGAATAAAGAAGAGGAAGAAGCTAGTGAACCTTCATTGGAGGAGCATCAATCTAGTCTGCTGATAGCTAGAAGCAATTCAAGCTTTGAACCTCTTGATTTCGAGGAATTCAGTCCTCCTAAGCCTTCATTACTCGATGCACCGAAGCTGGAACTAAAAATTTTGCCACAGTATTTGAAATATACTTATCTGGGTAAAGACGAGACCCTGCCTGTTATTATTTCTGCGAACTTAAACGTTGATCAAGAGAGGAGTCTACTTGCTATTTTGTCACAGCATAAACGAGCAATAGGATGGACCATGACAGACTTAAAGGGAATTAGTCCTACCGTCTGTATGCATAAGATACTTATGCAAGAATGTCATGGAAAATTCGTTGAGCCACAACGTAGACTCAACCCCATCATGAAGCAAGTTGTTATGAAGGAGATTCTTAAATGGCTTGATGCTAGAGTAATTTACCCAATATCGGACAGTTCATGGGTAAGCCCGGTTCAATGTGTGCCAAAAAAAGGAGGCACGACCATGGTGAGCAATGAGGACAATGAGTTATTGCCGACGCGAGTAGTGACCGGATGGAGGATTTGCATGGACTATCGCAAGCTCAACAAAGCTACGAAGAAGGACCGCTTTCCTCTACCATTCATCGACCAAATTTTAGATCGCTTGGCGGGCAAAGCTTACTATTGTTGGACACGCGGGATTTTACCGGAGATTCATCAAAGATTTCTCCAAGATCTCCAAGCCCTTGTGCATGTTGTTGCAGCAGAACCAGCCTTTTGTGTTCGATCAAAAATGTCATGGCGTTTTCACAGAGCTGAAGCAAAGCCTGATCACTGCACCAATTGTTGTTCCCCCAGATTGGACACTACCGTTCGAGCTGATGTGCGACGCGAGCGACTACGCCGTAGGAGCAGTCTTGGGGCAGCGTCGAGGTAAAATTTTTCATGTTTTTTATTATGCTAGCCGTACATTAAATGATGCACAACTTAACTGTACTACCACCGAGAAAGAGCTACATGCCGTGGTATTTGCGTTTGACAAGTTTAGGTAATACTTGATAGGCACTAAGGTCATTGTTCACACCGATCACTCAACAATTAAGTACTTAGTGACTAAAAAGGATGCCAAACCTAGGCTCATTAGATGGATACTGCTGTTGCAAGAATTTGATTTAGAAGTGGTAGATAGGAAGGGCACCGAGAACCAAGTTGCTGATCATCTTTCTAGGCTAGAAGATAACCTGGAATGTCATGACAAAATTGATATACATGATGAATTTCCTGATGAGAAAATTCTTTATGTCACGGCAATTCCGTGGTACGCTGACCATGCTAATTTTCTCGTTAGTGGTATTTTGCCTTTTCACATGACTAGCCAGGGAAGGAAGAAATTCAGACATGACGCGCGGTCATATTTCTAGGATGAACCGTATCTGTTCAAGCGTTGTGCCGATCAAATCATCCGAAGATGTGTGCCGGAAGAAGAGCAATGTGATATTTTGCATCACTGTCACACAGGCCCATGTGGAGGTCACTTCGGAGGAATGAGGACTGCTGCAAAAGTCCTCCAATCAGGTTTCTATTGGCCTACATTATTCAAAGATACCCAGGCATTTTACCAAGCCTGCGACCGATGTCAGAGAACTAGGAACATTTCTAGACGGCATGAAATGCCACGACAAAATATATTGGAGGTCGAGTTATTTGACGTATGGGGCATAAACTTTATGGGATCATTTTCATCCTCATTTGGAGATCTGTACATCCTTTTGGCGGTAGACTATGTGTCTAAATGGGTTGAAGCCATTGCAACACCAAGGAACTATGCAAAGACAGTGCTTAAATTTCTACATAAGCACATTTTCACAAAATTTAGTGTGCCAAGGGCTATCATCAGTGATGAAGGTACCCATTTTGACAACAAGTTAATTGGCAAGGCATTACAAAAATATGGGGTGCGACACAAAATTGCCACGACATATTGATAAGTGCTAAACGCACTATCACTTTTTACACCTTTTGTTGGCATTAATCCCCGAATTTATACCCACTCGAACCAATGCAAGTACTTAATGTGATATATTCAGAAGTTATGTTTATAGAGATAATATTTACAGAAAAGGCACGTTTTACTGCATTTTCATATCTGTACAGGAGAACCAGTGCCGCGGCAGCGACAAGGCCGAGGCAGGACCTGATGCCAAGGCAGCAGCTGAGAGCCAGGAAGCAAGACTGTAGACGATTGGAAGATAAAAATCCAAGGGACGTGTCTGGACTTAAAGCCCATGGATCGGAGCTGGCTAGCATGAGGAAAAGCCCAAGACAAGGCCATGCGGGAAAGCCCCCTTAGCCGAATTAAACTTGGATATATTTTAATTATGTACATGACTTGTTCCCTACTCCAAGTTGTATTCTACTTAGGAAAGGTTTGCCCTAGGTCTAGCCTATATAAAGACCTAGCCACCCAACGTAACATATACGGGAAAACCTAGAGAGAAAGAGCCGACTTATAATCTTGTTTTCCTTTTCTCCATTATGTTCTAAGCTTCTTTAGGGTTTAGGTGAAGGTTGTTAGTATTTGTGAGAGGAGATTGTATTTTGTCTTTGATTCAATGCAATAAAGTTATCAAGGCTTACTTATCCTTTGTTATTCCTTGTTCTTGCATTCAAGCCCGGGAGGGAAGTTTGTGAGTAATCCATTTATCTATGCTCGGGAGAGTTAGATTCACGAAAGGGGTAAGTACGGTGTTTCAATCGTGAAACACTAACTCGGCCAGGGATAGGTTAAGAGTTTCAGCAGCTAAAAGAAGTGTGAGATTGGTTGGTGAGTATAATTGGTTCACGCTGGAAGGTATCATCAAGGACTAGTCATCAACAACACTCTTACTTAGGGATAAGCGGAGTCATTCAAGGACACTTTGCCGAACTTTGGTAAAGTCCAATCACGAGCAAGGGATTGCCATGGCGGACAAGTACCGTCGCTGCCAAGGTAGTAAACTGCAGTGCTACCGAGGCAGTGACATACGATTGCATTGAGCAGAGACAAGTCAATCAAATCCACAATACAACGCAACTGGATCCTGACCCATCTCTCTCCAATATTCATTCTCTTTACTTTGCTTAGTTATTTTAGTTTAGTTAAACCAAACTCAATCACTTGTGTTTTATTTTATTTCTTTCTACAGAACAAGAAGACGAAGAAGACATATTAAGTCTACCAGTCCCTGTGGAGACGATAATCCGATAAATACTTATCACTTATTACTTTCGATGTGTCCACTTGCACTAAACGCGCACTTTTGACACGCGACAAGTTTTTGGTGTCGTTGCCGGGGACTGACAACTAAATTTTTTTTCTTGATTTTCTTGTTTCTTGTCTCTTTTTATTTTATTTTTGTTTTTCTTGGTGTATGACCAGGGCCAACTCAACCAACGCCTTATACGAGCTAGATCCAGAAATCGAAAGAACAAGGCTAAGGTTGAGGAGACAAATCCAAGAGGCTATGGTAGATCACCCGGTAGGACAAAACTTACCTTCCGGCAATGGAGGTTTACCGCCGCCACTTGGGCCGCGGCAGCTCACTGTTAGAGACTTCCTGGAGATAGAAGCAGCCCACTTTGAACTAAAACCTGTTATGTTCAATATGCTTAACACTATTGGACAATTTGGTGGGTCTGCAACTGAAGACGCAAGGCAGCACCTTAAGTCCTTCATGGAAATTTGTAACTCTTTCAAAATCCAAGGAGTCCATGAAGATGTCTTGCGTTTGAAGCTATTCCCCTATTCACTGAGGAATAGGGCGAAAGCTTGGTTGAATAGCATTCCAGCAGGATCTATTGGATCTAGGAGTGAACTTTGCCGTGATTTTATTACTCGTATTAATCCTACGAACTTATATGATAGAATTCGTAATGAAATCACTTCTTTTCGACAGGCAGATGACGAACCAATGTACGAGGCATGGGAGCGCTACAGAGATTTACTACACAAGTGTCCTTTGCATGGATTTCTCCTTTGGACACAGGTGACAATGTTCTATAATGCCACGAATGCCCCGACAAGGATGATGTTAGATGCCTCGGCAAACAGAACACTCCTTGATAAAGCACTTGAGGAAGCTATCAGGATACTAAATAAACTCGCGAAAAATGACTTCCAATTTCTGACATCTAGGCGAGGAGGAGTAAGACGCCAAGCCACGGTAAATGAATTAGACTCATCGAATTTAGTGGCAGCACAATTGGCCTCTCTTACCAAGATGGTGCAAAACCTACAATTACAGCAAAATACCCGTGAGGTCAAGGTAATTGATTCATATTGTGACTTTTGTGGAGGTAACCACAGTTCCTCTGATTGCATGAATCAAGAAACCGGTATGTATGTTGGGAATTACAACCGCAACAATATGATGTCCAACACATACAACCCCTCATGGAAGAGGCATCCAAACCTATCATGGAGCAACCCTAACAATGCCTTAAACCCAATCACCCAACCTTCAGGATTTCAGCAACCGATGCAACAACTGCCGCCGCCGCAGGCCCAGCAGTCAATGCCGCAACAGAAGATGCAGCAACAATCGATAAGTTTATTGGAGAACACGCTTAAGGCCTTTATGATGAAAACTAAGTCTTACATGGTAGAGAACAGTAATTTCATCAAAAGGACAGACGCTTTTATGAATAGAACTGAGATGCGGTTGCAAAATTAAGAAGCGGCCATTAAAACACTAGAAACTCAGGTTGGGCAGTTTGCTCAAAACATAAACACTAGACTACAAGGAGGACTACCTAGCAATACTGAAGTTGCTAAGGTAATGGGCCATGAACAGTGCAAGGCTATCACTACCAGGAGTGGTCTACAGCTGAAGGAAAAGATCCGAGAGAGCCAAATTCAATCAGCAGATCCAGCAAAAGAAAAGGCTGAGCAAACTGATATAGATAACACTACCCCGATAGAGAGCACATCAGCTCCTGAACAGCCTGCCGAGACAGCGACAATCCCAGTGGTGCCAGGTATTAAATTCCAAAATAAAGAAACCCTGGATGAGATGAGACCACCACCACCTTTTCCACAAAAGTTGAAAAAGCAAAAACAAGACCAGCAGTTCAAGAAATTCCTTGATATCTTGAAGCAAGTCCACATTAACATACCGTTCCTAGAGGCAATTGAACAAATGCCTAACTATGCCATGTTCTTAAAGGACATGGTGTCAAAGAGGAAACGAATAGGTGAGTTTGAGACAGTGGCTGCTACCGAGGGATGCATGATAATGCTGCACAATCGCATGCCACCGAAGTTAAAGGATCCTGGTTGCTTCACCATACCTTGTGCGATAGGTAAAAATTATGAAGGTAAGGCCCTATGCGACCTTGGAGCAAGCATCAATCCAATGCCTAAGTCTGTCTTCCAAAAGCTTGGAATAGGAAAGGCAAAACCTACAACAGTTATGCTCCAACTAGCGGATCGATCCTACGTGCAACCTGAAGGCAAAATCGAGGACATACTGGTAAGAGTTGATAAGTTTATTTTTCTTGCTGATTTTCTTATCCTTGATTGTGAAGAAGATGATAATGCACCGATCATCCTTGGGAGACCTTTCCTTGCAACGGGATGCACATTAATTGACGTAGAAAAAGGAGAATCGACAATGAGAAATGATGATCAAGAACTCAAACTAAATGTGTTTCAACTGATGAAAAGGCATGATGAGCTGGAAGAAGAATGTCAGATACTACATGACGCAAAGGAAGATCATACAATACCTTGTCTCTGCAACAACTGCCTCAGCAGTGATCTTCATGACATATCACAGGTATGCCTCGACAGTAATATGGATGAATGCTACAACAATACTTTGAACAGTGTTAAAACAGCCGAGAAGGAGGAAGCTAACTGGACAACACATCTTCCAGGTAAGTATTTTGAACCATTAGACTATACAGGTAAGAATGAACAATCTGTAAATAAAGAACCAGTGGTCACAAAATTAAAACCTTTACCGGAAAAATTAAAATATGCTTATTTGGGAGACAACCACACGATGCCTGTAATTATTTCTTCTAAGTTGTTGCCAGAACAGGAACAAACCCTAATAGCGATGCTGCGGCAGCACAAAAAGGCCATGGGGTGGTCAATTGATGATTTAAAGGGAATAAACCTAGCGGTATGCATGCATAAAATTCTTTTAGAAGAAGACCATAAGCCCACTGTTGAAGCTCAGAGGAGACTTAACCACGCTATGAAGGAGGTAGTACGAAAAGAAATAATCAAGTGCTTGATGCACGAATTATCTATCCCATCTCTGACAGTGCATGGGTAAGCCCGGTACAATGTGTACCTAAGAAAGGTGGTATGACTGTCATAACCAACAAGAACAACGAACTAATCCCAACCAGGACTGTGACTGGTTGGAGGGTTTGTATGGATTATCGCAAGTTGAATAAGGCAACGAAAAAGGATCATTTCCCTTTACCCTTTATTGATGAAATGCTAGATAGACTTGCTGGTAAATCCTATTACTGTTTTCTTGATGGTTATTCAGATTACAATCAAATTGCCATTGATTCAAAAGACCAGGCAAAAACCACTTTCACTTGCCCATATGGAACTTATGCATTTAGAAGGATGTCGTTCGGCCTTTGCAATGCCCCGGCAACCTTCTAGAGATGCATGATGGTGATTTTCTCTGACATGATAGAGGACTTCCTAGAGATATTCATGGATGATTTTTCAGTCTTTGGAGATAGCTTTGATCATTGCCTCGGCAATCTAGAAAAAGTGCTGCAAAGATGCGAGGAATCTAATCTAGTCTTAAACTGGGAAAAATGCCATTTCATGGTAAATGAAGGCATCGTATTGGGCCATAAAATATCATCACAAGGAATCGAAGTGGATAAAGCCAAGATCGATGTGATAAAGAATTTACCTCCACCAATTTCTGTGAAAGGAGTTCAAATCTTCTTAGGCCATGCAGGTTTTTATAGAAGGTTTATTTCGAATTTTTCCAAAATTTCTAAACCTTTTTGCAACTTGCTTGAACAAGATAGGAAATTCGAATTCAATGAGGAATTCACTGAAGCATTTAAAACTCTCAAGGAGAAGCTAATCACTGCACCAATAGTGATCCCACCAGATTGGTCCTTGCCATTTGAATTGATGTGTGACGCTAGTGATCATGCTGTCGGGGCAGCACTCGGCCAGAGAAAACATAACCTGTTCCCTGTGATCTACTATGCTAGTAAAACACTCAATGATGCCCAAATCAATTACACCACAACAGAAAAAGAATTACTAGCAGTGGTATTTGCTTTTGACAAGTTTCGATCATATCTTATCGGAACAAGGGTTATTGTCCACACTGATCACTCAGCAATTAAATACCTCTTCTCAAAGAAGGATGCCAAGCCTAGACTGATTAGATGGATCCTTCTTCTGCAAGAATTTGATGTTGAAATCAAAGATCGCAAGGGTACGGAAAACCAAGCGGCAGACCATCTTTCTAGACTGGAGAACAAAGACAATACCCACTCACCTGAAGAAATACAAGATGAATTCCCAGACGAACAAATATTGCAAATTGTTACAACTGCAAGGGATACTGCCGAGACAAAGGCCACAGCAGTATACGACCACGCTGCCACGGCATTGTCTGAATACACCTCCGCAGCATTAACAGAAGACCTTGCTGCAGTAACATCCACCCCTGGTATGCTGATCTTGTTAATTATTTAGTTAGTGGTATTATCCCTTATAACCTTAACCATAACGAAAAGAAGAGGTTTCAGCATAATGCAAAGCATTATTTCTGGGACAACCCTCTTCTGTTTAAACATTATGCAGATCAGGTTATAAGAAGATGCGTGCCAGAGGAAGAACAGAAAGCAGTACTCCAGCACTGTCATGACTCACCCTGCGGTGGGCATTTTGGAGGAAACAGAGCAGCAGCAAAGGTACTACAATCTGGCCTCTACTGGCCCACACTCTACAAAGATGCCCACGACTATTACAAGAACTGTGACCGCTGCCAACGCACGGCCAATATTTCAAGACGACATGAGATGCCATTACAACCCATATTGGAAGTGGAGTTATTCGATGTTTGGGGTATAGATTTCATGGGGCTCTTTCCATCATCCCAATGAAATCTTTATATCTTAGTGGCAGTGGATTACGTATCAAAGTGGATCGAAGCAATCGCCACACCTCACAATGATTCCAAGACAGTTCAAAAATTTCTCAAGAGAAACATTTTTACAAGATTTGGAATCCCTAGAGCAATATTAAGTGATGAAGGTAAGCACTTTGATAACAGACTCATTGCCGCGGCACTAAAGAAACTCGGCATCACCCACAAGCTCGCTACGGCATATCATCCACAGACAAATGGGCAAGCTGAAATATCCAACAAGGAACTAAAACAGATCCTTGAAAATATGGTAAATCCATCTAGAAAGGATTGGTCTTATCGTCTCGATGATGCTTTATGGGCCTACAGGACAGCATTCAAAACCCCATTAGGAACATCCCCATATAAGCTTGTGTTCGGGAAAGCTTGTCATTTGCCTGTAGAAATCGAGCATAAAGCATATTGGGCAGTGAAAAACTTAAATATGGATTGGGAAAAAGCTGGACAGAAAAGACTGCTAGACCCCAATGAGATAGAAGAATTCCGAACAGCAGCCTATGAGAATGCCAAGATCTACAAAGAGAAAACAAAAACCTGACACCTTTATTCCCCACCTACCAATTAACCCCCTCCACACGTCTCTAGCCCCCACACCCCAGTAGGAAACAAATAAAGGTGAAACCTTTATTTTCTTTAACCTTCATCTTCTTCTTCTTCAAACCTCTTCCATAGCCGAAAACCCCCCTCCTCCATTAAAGAAAAGTTTCAAGCTTTCTTGCTTTCTCTCCTTAGTTTTCACTCAAATATGGTACGCACAAGTCCTTTAGGATCCGCACCACCCCCTCCTCCTGTTTTTGTTGACCAAGCGGCGAAAGAAAGATTCAAAAGCTTCAAGAACCGAAGAATTTTGTTCGAGCTAGGCTTCATCCTCTTCGATGAGATGGGACCAGAGGTAAAAGATGTGGTGGCGCAACACCATTGGGAGAAGTTCGCCGCACATCCAGGCCCCGTCAACGCAACAATAGTGCGTGAATTCTACGCAAATATCCATAGCCCAGACTAGAAATTTGT
Source organism: Abelmoschus esculentus (assembly GCA_035048815.1). Taxonomy (NCBI): domain Eukaryota; kingdom Viridiplantae; phylum Streptophyta; class Magnoliopsida; order Malvales; family Malvaceae; genus Abelmoschus; species Abelmoschus esculentus. The sequence continues at coordinate 8,390,288 of JAUCBN010000002.1, read as the reverse complement.
TTATGTCCGGGGCAAAAATATTCACTTCACCAACACCGCTATCAACCGATTCTTCAAGATTCCCCAAGGAGTGGACTGTCACGCCAACAAAAAAGAAGAGGCTGATTATGAAACCTATCAGGGAGTGAAGGAAGATTTGTATTTGCCCAGGAAAGAATGGAATGGTCAGCAAGCAGCACGGCGCAAGGTGAACCGAGAGTCTCTACTTCCCAAGGCTCGGTTGTGGAGCCACTTTGTTCGATACAAGTTGATGCCTACCTTGCATCATACCACTGTAAGTTTGCCCCGCCTTATGTTGTTGCATTCTGTTTTATTTGGCTGCTCCATGGATGTAGGAAGGATTATTGTGCAAGAGACGCACGCATGTTGGAAGAGACCCAAGAGCACCCTTGTGTTCCCAAATCTGATCACGGCTTTATGCCGGAAAAAGGATGTCCCGGAAGATCCGTACGATGAAATTTTAGAAGGCATGAAAGGGCTTTCGCCCGAGAAGGTGACCACCTTAATGGGAAGCGTAGATGAGCAGACAGAATCTTCTCACGCTGCTGCTGCTCAAGGAAGAGTTCCATTCTACAAGGATGAGGCACTGGAGCTGTACAAGAATGCCCTGGCAAAAGTGGATGACTTGTCCAAAGATCTCAAAGAATTTTTTCTCTACACGAAGCAAAGAGACGAAGTCATCAAAGCTTACCTGGTAGAGCTGCTTCCTCCTCTCGATCAAGAATTTCTCGCTTTCCCGGACTCAATATTGCCCACTACAAAAGAAAATGCCACGACATTTACAGTTGCTTCAACTCTGACCAGGCGAGCTGCACGTGATCTAAATCAGGTACCATCCCCAGCTGAGCCGTCAGAGGAGGCACGACCAACAGAGCCGGAGAACGAGGAACAAGCCCCAAAAGCGCAATCACCATAACAAGAACAAACTCTTGAAAATGTCACGACATTTTCAGAGGAGCAAGCCCAGACTCAAGATCAACCGGACCCCACTGCTGAAAAAGAAAAGGAAGCCGAGTTTATTTCTTAACTTTTTGAAGACCCGCCCGCACTGCCAGCACAACAACAAGAAGAACACCACCCAGCAGCTCCGACAGTTGAATTACAAATGCTCTCTCCTCAGAGGAAGAAATCGAAGCGCAAACTCAAAATGTCGGCTAGGAAGCTCCCAACCCCACCTTTAGTTGCTAGCAAATCAAAATCACGGGGAGCCAATTAAGAGACTGACCCTGAAGTCAGCCCACCCCCGTTGAAGCGCCGAACCTCGCGTCAAATTGCCACCACACCGCCCAAGTAGCCAAGGTACATCTGATTACATTTCATTTACTTGCATTGCATAGCATATAGTTTAATTTTTTTAGGTGCATTGAGGACAATGCTTGCCTGAAGTTTGGGGGAGGTATCGTTCTCAACTCTTTTTCATGTGCATGATAGCTGCAGTTGTAGAAAAATGCCATGACATTTGTAAAAGTTTAGGTTAAGTTTTTAGTGTTATAGTTAGTGATGCCCGATGATGATATTCCTTATTTGTCCAGTATTGAAATGAATGCATGACTTGGGATTTGAATAGAACCTGCCTTAGAATTTGGTTGGTCGTGATTATTTTATTGTTACACGAGTGTATGTTTCCCATGCATAGGAAACTTGGAAAAAATTTTATAGAATGAAAACTTGAATAGCTTAGCATGCTTAAATGAATTTTGATGTTAATAGAGAACCCCCAATAGTTAGTATTAGAAGTTGAAAATAAATGCCTGGACATATCTGTAGAGGGATACTCCGCTATGCCATGGCATTTCCACGTGCATATGAGTTACTGAAAGAGGCACAGGGTGACACTACACTTTTAACTTGCCATGGCATTGCCTGGATACTGCGTTTAAATAAATGGCAGCTATGTTATGAGTAGAAGGTAGTGTGACAAGCTGGCTCCTCTCGTAGCAGTTTGTTGGCATGTATAAAAAAATGTATATATAAATATGGGGAGTATTAAAAATATGCTTTAATGAACAAACATGTTGTCGCGTGTCAAAAGTGTGCGTTTAGTGCAAGTGGACACATCAAAAGTAATAAGTAATAAGTATTTATCGGATTATCGTCTCCACAGGGATTGGTAGACTCAATATGTCTTCTTCGTCTTCTTGTTCTGTAGAAAGAAATAAAAAACACAAGTAGTTTGGGTTGTGATGGAACTAAAATAAAACAACTAAGTAAAAGTAAAGATATTTGAATATTAGAGAGAGATGGGTCAGGATCCAGTTGCGTTGTATTGTGGATTTGATTGACTTGTCTCTGCCCAATGCAATTGCATATCTCTGCCTCGGCAGCACTGCAGATTACTGCCCCGGCAGCGATAATACTGTCCGCCGCGGCAATCCCTTGCTCGTGGGTGGACTTTACCAAAGTTCGGCAAAGTGTCCTTGATGACTCCGAGACCATCAACGATTTCTACGGCCTCAGTCCGAACAGTGATGTTCACGCAGAATTCTTGGAAGACATCCCTGCCGAGGACTACAAATTAATCAAAGACGATCTTTGTTACGCGATTACTCCATGGGAAGCCGATACCCATAGAGGATCCGTAATAAGTGATAAGTATTATCGGTTTATCGTCTCCATAGGGACTGGTAGACTTAATATGCCTTCTTCACCTTCTTGTTCTGTAGAAAAGTAAAAACACAAGTGAATTGAGTTGGTTTATCTAACTAAAATAATTAAACAAAAATAAAGAGAATTAATAATAGAGAAAGATGGGTTAGGATCCAGTTGCGTTGTATTGTGGATTTGATTGACTTGTCTCTACTCAATGCAATCGTATATCACTGCCTCGGCAGCACTACAGTTTATTGCCTGGACAGCGACGATACTGTCCGTCGCGGCAACACCTTGCTCGTGGTTGGACTTTACCAAAGTTCGGCAAAGTATCCTTGAATGACTCCGCTTATCCCTAAGTCAGAGTGTTGTTGATGACTAGTCCTTGATGATACCTCCCGGCGTGAACCAATTATACTCACCAACCAATCTCACACTTCTTTTAGCCGCTGAAACTCTTAACCTATCCCTAGGCCGAGTTAGTATTTTGCGATTGGAACACCGTACTTACCCTTTTCGTGAATCTAACTCTCCCGAGCTTAGATAAATGGATTACTCACAAACTTTCCTCCCGGGCTTGAATGCAAGAACAATGAATAACAAAGGATAAGCAAACCTTGATAATTTTATTGCATTGAAAACAAAGACAAGGTACAATCTCCTCTCACATATACTCGGCAACCTTCACCTAATCCCTAAGAAGGTTTAGAACATAATGGAGCGGAAGAAGACAAGTATAGAATTCGGCTCTCTCTCCCTAGGTATTCCGTGTCTAGTACATTGGGTGGCTAGGTCTTTATATAGGCTAGACCTAGGGCAAACCTTTCCTAAGTAGAATACAACTTGGAGTAGGGAACAAATCAAGTATATAATTAAAATATTTCCAAGTTTAATTCGGCTAAGGGGGCTTTCCCACGTGGTCTTTTCTTGGTCTTTTCCTCATGCTAGCTAGCTCTGATTCATGGGCTTTGAGTCCGGACACGTCCCTTGGATTTTTATCTTTCCATCGCCTACAGTCTTGCTTCCTGTCTTTCTGCTACTGCCTCGGCATCAGGTCCTGCCGCGGCACTGGTTCTCCTGCACAGATATAAAAATGCAGTAAAACGTGCCTTTTTTGTAAATATTATCTTTATGAGCTTAACTTCTAAATATATCACATTGAGTTCATGCATTGGTCCAAGTGGGTGTATATTTGGTGATTAATGCCCATAAAAGGAGTAAAAAGTGATAGTGTGTTGAGCACTTATCACACCCCCAAACTCGAACTATTGCTTGTCCTCAAGCAATGCAAACCATCAATTTGCCGAACTCTACTCTCTCTTGGTCTTACATGTCCATCTATTCTCCCCACCATAACTAAGTCTATTCTTAAGCCTTAACCATTCGGTTACCCAAGGGTTTACCTAGAAACAAACTATAAGAATTTTGAGTGTGTGCGTTTTTGTGGAAAAGTTTAATTAAAGGCTTTCTTAGACAAACTCTAAGTTCAAGACAAGTAGAATTTGGTTAAGTGTTCTCTTCTTTTCTCAAACACCAAATCTTAAGCCAATTTCGGGCACCTCAAGGAATTGTGTTTTTCTTTTCACTAAATTCCTTCTTTCTTATTAATATTCCTTAAGACATACTAGAGCCAATTTCGGGCACCTCTAGCATGAAGAAGGGACTTTCTAGAGCCGGTGGTAGGCACCTGTAGTTACTTTTCCAAAAATCTAAGTCTTTATCACCTAAGTACATTAAAAGAATTCCTATAATCCAACAAGTCCCAAAAGTGTTTAAAGTTCTTCCTATAGTAAGCTTCTAATTTTACATCCTTAAATATCCTAAGGTTAAACCTTCTTAACAGGACCTAATCATGGTAAGGAGAAAGATTTCTATAGCCTTAAAGAATAAACTAAGGCAATACTGATGATAAGCAGTGCAAAAGTGTAGGCAGTTAATTCAAGTAAGGCGGGGAGCATGAAAAATTAAAAAAAATTAACTAGAATACTCCTTTTTTGGCATGGCCACGACAGTAGATTGCTGCCTTGGCAGTGAATCTGCACCCCCAAACTCAAACCAAGCATTGTCCTCAATGCTTTATATTTGAAGAAATAAGCGGGAAACAAAATATGAATAAACTAAACAGCAAATAAAGACAGCAAAAGCAAGTACTATTGGATTAAGAACAAAGATTTAAAGCGACTCCGAAGAGCTGCTTGTGACAATTTTTCTCCTCGGCCCTGCTACCAAATGCTTTGTCCTTGGTGAAGGCGATGGTTGCGCTTTCGCTTGCCAGGGCGGTTGGACTCATGTGGGCGGTGTCCGTTGCATTGGGGCCTCGACCTCTTCTCCTTCATCCACATCGGCCATCTCTTCGGTTAGCATTATGTCCGTTCCTCCACCCATTGTTGTTGCTCCTCCGGTGTGGTGTGTACTTGGGCTGGCGATGGTGGAGCTTTGGTGCACGTAGGCATCTATCTCGGCTGATAGACTGCCTTGATGATTGGTGATCGGAGTGGAGTGCTGAAAACGGCCCTCCGCTTGGATGGTCTTCTGCTGGCGGACGAGGCCGCGGCAGAATCCGCTGCCCTGGATGGGCCGGTAGCCTGGTATTGGGGCTGAGGGTCCGCATGGAAAAAGGGCCTTGGTCCTCTCGGAGCTGGTGTAGTCTCTGTGTAAGGAGCGGCAATGATGAACATGTTGCTTGGAAATTCTGGAAATTGCGCTCCTTGGTCCGGAAAAGCTTGCAGCAGCATCTGGGCCAATGTGCCGTTGAAATCTCTTTGGTAGTCCATGTACCTTTGTTGCCTGAGGTCCATTGCTGCCATCCTTTGCAACATCTCCTGGTACGGGTCTGCTGCGGCAGAGGTGTGGGCAGTATCTGGCATGTCTGCCGTGTACTGGACCCCGACAGCATGCGTGATCTGCATGACTTTATGGAAAAAGTCTCTCGTCCATCCTCGCCGTGGGGGAGTGTATTCGTCCGTATCTTCAATGGGCAGACCTGCAACAACACAAAAACCCGTGATCAAACAAGGGAAATACAATGGTCCCCTATCTTTCTTACCGCACTCGTGAATTTCCCGTAGGATGATCTCTCAAACGTTGATGGTCCTTTTGTTGATGATTGATTGGATAAGCACCAATCTTTTGCGGTCCACTATGCTATTGTGGGATGTGGGGATGAGTCTTCGTTTGACAAAGGTGTTCCACATCTTGGCCTCGGGTTTTAAGCTTTGCCTTGTTACGGATCCTCTATGGGTACCAGTTTCCCATGTAGAATTTACGTAACAAAGATCATCTTTGATGAGCTCGTAGTTCTCGGCAGTGATGTCTTCCATGAACTCGGCATGAACATCACTGTTCGGGGTGAGGCCGTAGAAGCCGTTTATGATCTCGACATCTAGCTGGATCGGCCTGCCGCGACAATAAACAAAGAGGGAGTCTTTGCTGGGCCTGTGCGCATAGAACTCCCGCACGATCGTAGCATTCTCCAGAGCAGGTTGGAGATAGAAAATTTCCCAGTTTTGATACTTAATTCTGCCGAAGAGATAGTGCTCAATGCCGTAGTTTTCATCATCCGCATGCTGGAAACCTTGTTTTTCCCACAGTTGCCGAGCGATGAAAGATCGGTTGAAGCGATCTTCAATGTTAGTTGGGGCAAATCTTTTGTAGGTTGCCATCAAGATTTGAGAGATGTGATTTCTTGGAAGTTTTCTTGAAAAAAATCTGGAAGTTCACGAAGATTATGAGTATGTAGAGAGTAATGTGAGAGAGATTGTTATGAATACTAAAGAAAACAAGAAAGCAGGAGTAAATAGTTCAAGAGGAAGGAGTTTCTTATATAGGCCTTGGCCTTGTGACCGTTGAAGCCACTAGCCGTTTTGTAACCGTTTCCTTTTTTCTACCGTTTCCTTTTCTGCCGCGGCAGGAATCTCGGCAGACTAGCCGTTACACTGTTCTGCCCGTTGAGACTGCTGCGGCCCTGACACTGTTATTCTGCCTCGGTAGAGTTCCTGCTGTGAACTACTTCTCTGTTATTCCTGCTTTATTATCCTAACCTAAAAAGATAAACATCAATAAAGAAACATTCAAATAATGAGAAGATAGTTGTTCCTAAATACCATAAAGAAAATTCATGAAAATACCAAATAAAATAAAAGAGAAAATTAATATAAAATAAGAATATAAAGAAAACTTATGGAGGGTCGTTTCCGATATTTCTTATAGTCCATCTGCACCCTCCACCGAGTGTCAATTTTACTCAAAAAGATATGGGCTAATGCGGATACGGATACTCCCATTTGTGCTATCATGGTGGAGGTGTCTTCCGTTCGTGTTCTTTTGTAGTTCATGCTTATCCTCCAACTTGATATTATTCCAAAAGGCATGAATATCTCGTTAGAGAAAAATATATCAATATCCCACCATTTAATTACCTCATTCTTGTTGATTTCCAGAATGATTGGATATAGCCCTTGTTGTCGAGGCAATTGCTTTGCTAGCCAATTGCCGTGGCAATCCTCTACCAAAAATCTATGTGTGTCAAATGAAGAATCCTCTTTCTTGAAGTCTTCAAAAATCAACCCCCATTGTTCTTTATGCTTCTCAAAAATCTCCATCGGTAGAGATTTTGGTTGAGAACTACTATTAGATGGAATTGTCACAGATAAAATATTGTCACGTGTCAAAAGTGCGCGTTTAGTGCAAGTGGACACATCGCAAGTAATAAGTGATAAGTATTTTATCGAGTTATCGTCTCTTCAGGGACCGGTATACTTAATATGCTTTCTTCACCTCTTTGTTCTTTAGAAAGATAAAAACACAAGCGAGTTGATTTGATTTATCTAAACTAAAATAACTAAATAAAAATAAAGGATTGAAATAGTAGAGAGAGATGGGCTAGGATCCAGTTGCGTCGTATTGTGGAATTGATCGACTTGTCTCTGTCCAATGCAATCGTATATCACTGCCTCGGCAGCACTGCAGTTTACTGCCTGGGCAGTGACAATACTGTCTGCCGCGGCAATCCCTTACTCGTGGGCAGACTTTACCAAAGTTCGACAAAGTGTCCTTGGATGACTCCGCTTATCCCTAAGTCAGAGTGCTGTTGATGACTATTCCTTGATGATACCTCCCGGCGTGAACCAATTATACTCACCAACCAATCTCACACTTCTTTTAGCCGCTGAAACTCTTAACCTATCCCTAGGCCGAGTTAGTATTTCACGATTGAAACACCGTACTTACCCCTTTCGTGAATCTAACTCTCCCGAGCTTAGATAAATGGATGATTCACAATATCCTCTCCCGAGCTCAATTCTGAAAACAAGGAATAACAAAGGATAAGCAAACCTTGATAACTTTATTGCATTGAATCAAAGACAAAGTACAATCTCCTCTCACAAATACTCGACAACCTGCACCTAATCCCTAAGAAGGTTTAGAACATAATGGAGAGGAAAGAAACAAGAGTAGAAGTCGGCTCTCTCCCTAGGTATTTCGTCTATTATACATTGGGTGGCTAGGTCCTTATATAGGCTAGACCTAGGGCAAACCTTTCCTAAGTAGAATACAACTTGGAGTAGGGAACAAGTCAAGCACATAATTAAATATATTTCCAAGTTTATATTCGGCTAAGGGGCTTTCCCGCATGGTCTTCCTTTGGGCTTTTCCTTGTGCTAGCCAGCTTCGATTCATGGGCTTCAAGTCCAGACACGTTCCTTGGATTTTTATCTTTCCATCGCCTATAGTCTTGCTTCTTGTCTTTCTGCTGCTGCCTCGGCATTAGGTCCTGCCTCGGCCTTGTCTCTGTCGCGGCACTGGTTCTCCTGCACAGATATGAAAATGCAGTAAAATGTGCCTTTTTCTGTAAATATTATCTATCTGAATATAACTTCTAAATATATCACATTCAGCACATGCATTGGTCCGAGTGGGTGTATATTTGATGATTAATGCCCATAAAAGGAGTAAAAAGTGATAGTGTGTTGAGCACTTATCACACCCCCAAACTCGAACTATTGCTTGTCCTCAAGCAATGCAAACCATCAATTTGTCGAACTCTACTCTCTCTTGGTCTTACATGTCCATCTATTCTCCCTACCATGACTAGGCCTATTCTTAATCCTTAACCATTCGGTTACTCAAGGGTTTACCTAGAAACAAACTATAGGAATTGTGAGTGTGTGCGTTTTTGTGGACAAGTTGATTAAAGGCTTTCTTAGATAAACTCAAAGTTCAAGACAAATAGACATTGGTTAAGTGTTCTCTTCTTTTTCAAACCCCAAATCTTGAGCCGGTTTCGGGCACCTCAAAGACTTGTGTTTTTCTTTTCACTAAAATCCTTCTTTCTTTTTAATATTCCTTAACACATACTAGAGCCAATTTCGGGCACCTCTAGCATGAAGAAGAGACTTTCTAGAGCCGGTGGTAGGCACCTGTAGTTACTTTCCAAAAATCTAAGTCTTTATCACCTAAGTTCATTAAAAGAATTCCTATAATCCAACAAGTCCCAAAAGTATTTGAAATTTAAAGTTCTTCCTATAGTAGGCTTCTAAGTTTTCATCCTTAAGCATCCTAAGGTTATGTCCTCTTCACAGAACCTAAACATGGTAAGGAGAAAGATTTCTATAGCCTTTAAAGAATAAACTAAGGCAATACTGATGATGAGCAGTGCAAGAGTGTGGGCAGTGAATTCAAGTAAGGCGGGGAGCATAAAAATTTAAAAAATATCACTAGAATACTCCCTTTTTGGCAAGGCCGCGGCAGTGGATTGCTGCCTTGGCAGTGAATCTGCACCCCCAAACTCAAACCAAGCATTGTCCTCAATGCTTTATATTTGAAGAAATAAACGGCAAAATAGAATATGAATTATACGCAGCAAGTAAAAACAGTAAAAACAATTAATATTGAATTAAGGACAAAGAAATTTAAAGCGACTCTGAAGAACTGTTTGTAACAATTTTCCTCCGTGGCCTTGATGCCAAATGCTTTATCCTTGGTGAAGGCGATGGTTGCGTCTTTGCTTGCCGGGGCGGTTGGACTCGAGTAGGTGGTGTCCTTTGCATCGGGGCTTCTACCTTGTTTTTGTCCTAAGAAAAATAAAAGAAAAACAACCAGTATATATTAAATGTCCTAAAATAAAGGTAAGAGAAATTATTCTTATAGATTGCGGAAAAGAAAGGATATAAGGTCGCGGTATTAATTCTTCATAGGAGGGCGTGCTAGGGCATCTTCTAAGGTAATGGTCTCCATAGTTTTTATGTCCTGTGGCCCAGAATAGTGCTTCAAGCGTTGGCCATTTACTTTGAATTCATGGCCATCTTTTAGTGATTTGATCGTTACAGCTCCATGGGGGAAAACTCGAACGACCTCAAATGGGCCTGACCATCTGGATTTAAGTTTTGAATGCTGTCCTGTAGGCCCATAAAGCATCATCAAGACGATAAGACCAATCCTTTCTAGATGGATTTACCACCTTTTCAAGGATCTGTTTTAGTTCCTTATTGGATATTTCAGCTTGCCCATTTGTCTGTGGATGATATGCCGTAGCGAGCTTGTGGGTGATGTCGAGTTTCTTTAGTGCCGCGACAATAAGTTTGTTATCGAAGTGTTTTCCTTCGTCACTTATGATTGCTCTAGGGATTCCAAACCTTGTAAAAATATTTTTCTTGAGAAATCGTTGAACTGTCTTGGAATCATTGTGAGGTGTGGCGATTGCTTCGACCCACTTTGATACGTAATCCAGTGCTACTAAGATATAAAGGTTTCCTTGAGAAGATGGAAAGGGGCCCCATGAAATTTATGCCCCAAACGTCGAACAGCTCCACTTCCAGTATGGGTTGTAAGGGCATCTAATGTCGTCTTGAAATATTGCCCGTGTGTTGGCAGCGGTCACAGTTCTTGTAATAGTCATGGGCATCTTTGTAGAGTGTGGGCCAGTATAGGCCAGATTGCAGTACCTTTGCTGCTGTCCTATTTCCTCCAAAATGCCCACCGCAAGGTGAGTCATGGCAGTGCTGGAGTACTGCTTTCTGTTCTTCCTCTGGCACGCATCTTCTTATAACCTGATCTGCATAATGTTTAAACAGAAGAGGGTTGTCCCAGAAATAATGCTTTGCATTATGCTGAAACCTCTTCTTTTCGTTATGGTTAAGGTTATAAGGGATAATACCACTAACTAAATAATTAACAAGATCAGCATACCAGGGGTGGATGTTACTGCAGCAAGGTCTTCTGTTAATGCTGCGGAGGTGTATTCAGACAATGCCGTGGCAGCGTGGTCGTATACTGCTGTGGCCTCTGTCTCGGCAGTATCCCTTGCAGTTGTAACAATTTGTAGTATTTGCTCATCTGGAAATTCATCTTGTATATCTTCAAGTGAGTGGGTATTGTCCTTGTTCTCTAGTCTAGAAAGATGGTCGGCCACTTGATTTTCCGTATCCTTGCGGTCTTTGATTTCAACATCAAATTCTTGTAAAAGAAGGATTCATCTAATCAATCTAGGCTTGACATCCTTCTTTGAGAAGAGGTATTTAATTGTCGAATGATCGGTGTGGACAGTGACCCTTGTTCCGATGAGATATGATTGAAACTTGTCGAAGGCAAATACCACTACTAGTAATTCTTTTTCTGTTGTGGTGTAGTTGATTTGTGCATCATTGAGCGTTTTACTGGCATAATATATCACATGGAACAGATTGTTCTTCCTCTGCCCGAGTGCTGCCCCGACAGCATGATCACTAGCGTCACACATCAATTCAAATGGCAATGACCAATCCGGTGGGATTACTATTGGTGCAGTGATTAACTTCTCCTTGAGAGTCTCGAATGCTTCAGTACATTCCTTATTAAATTCGAATTTCCTATCTTGTTCGAGCAAGTTGCAAAGATTAGAAATTTTGGAGAAATTAGAAATAAACCGTCTATAGAATCCCGCATGGCCCAAGAAGCTTCGAACCCCTTTCACAGAAATTGGTGGAGGTAAATTCTTTATCACATCTATCTTGGCTTTATCCACTTCTATTCCTTGTGATGATATTTTGTGGCCTAACACAATACCTTCATTTACCATAAAATGGCATTTTTCCCAGTTTAGGACTAGGTTGGATTCCTCACATCTTTGCAGCACTTTTCCGAGATTGCCGAGGCAGTGATCAAAGTTGTCTCCAAAGACTGAGAAATTATCCATGAATATCTCCAAGAAGTCCTCTATCATGTCAGAAAAAATTGCCATCATGCATCTCTGGAATGTTGCCGGGGCATTGCAAAGGCCGAACGACATCCTTCTAAATGCATAAGTGTCGTATGGGGAAGTGAAAGTGGTTTTTGCTTGATCTTTTGGATCAATGGCAATTTGATTGTATCCTGAATAACCATCAAGAAAACAGTAATAAGGTTTACCGGCAAGTCTATCAAGCATTTCATCAATGAAGGGTAAAGGGAAGTGATCGTTCTTTGTTGCTTTATTCAACTTGCGATAATCCATACAAACCCTCCAACCGGTCACAGTCCTGGTTGGTATTAGTTCGCTGTTCTCGTTGGTTATGACAGTCATACCACCTTTCTTAGGTACACATTGCACCGGGCTTACCCATGCACTGTCAGAGATGGGATAAATAATTCCTGCATCAAGCCACTTGATTATTTCCTTACGTACTACCTCCTTCATAGCATGGTTAAGTCTCCTTTGAGCTTCAATAGTGGGCTTATGGTCTTCTTCCAGGAGGATTTTATGCATGCACACTGTTGGACTTATTCCTTTCAAATCATCAATTGACCATCCAATTGCCTTTTTGTGCTGCCGCAGCATTGCTATTAAGGTTTGTTCCTGTTCTGGCAACAACTTAGAAGAAATAATTACCGGCATCGTGTGGTTATCTCCCAAATAAGCATATTTTAGTTTTTCTGGTAAGGGTTTTAGTTCTGTGACAAATGGTTCTTTATTTCCAGATTGTTCATTCTTCCCCTTATACTCTAATGGTTCAAAGTACTTACCTGAAAGATGTGTTGTCCAGTTAGCTTCCTCCTTCTCGGTTGTCTCAGCACTATTCAAAGAACTGCTGTAACAGTCATCCATATCACTGCCGAGGCATCCCTGGGGTATGTCATGGAGATCACTACCGAGGCAGTTGTTGCTAAGACAAGGTATTGTGTAATCGTCATCTGGGTTATCCAGCATTTGACATTCTTCTTCTAGTTCATCGTGTCTCTTCATCAATTGACACACATTTAATTTGATTTCTTGATCATTGATTCTCATGGTTAATTCTCCTTTTTCCACGTCAATTAATGTGCGTCCAGTTGCTAGAAAGGGTCCCCCAAGGATGATCGGTGCATTGTCATCTGCTTCACAATCAAGGACAAGGAAGTCAGCAAGAAAAATAAACTTGTCAACTCTTACCAGTATATCCTCGATTTTGCCTTCGGGTTGCACATAGGATCGATCCGCGAGTTGGAGCATCACTGTTTTAGGCTTCGGCCTTCCAATTCCAAGCTTTTGGAAGACTGATTTAGGCATGAGGTTTATGCTTGCTCCAAGGTCGCATAGGGCCTTTCCTTCATAACTCTTTCCTATCGCACAAGGTATAGTGAAGCAACCAGGATCTTTTAATTTTGGTGGCATGCGGTTATGCAGCATTGCCATGCATCCCTCGATAGCAGCCACTGTCTCAAACTCACCTATTCGTTTTCTCTTTGACACCATGTCCTTTAGGAACTTGGCATAGTTCGGCATTTGTTCAATAGCTTCAACGAACGGTATGTTGATGTGGACTTGCTTCAAGATGTCGAGGAATTTATTGAATTGCTGGTCCTATTTTTGCTTTTTCAACCTTTGTGGGAAAGGCGGTGGTGGTCTCATCTCATCCAGGGTTTCTTTAGTTTGAAGTTTTATACCTGGCACCACTGGAATTGTTGCTGCCTCGGCAGGCTGCTCAGGAGCTGCAGTGCTTTCTGTCGGGGCAGTGTTGTCAGCTTCAGTTTGCTTGACCTCTTCTCTTGCTTGATCTGCTGGTTGAATTTGGCTCTCTGGGATCTTCTCCTTCAGCTGTAGACCACTCCTAGTATTGATTGCCTTACACTGTTCATGGCTTATTACCTTAGCAACTTTAGTATTGCTAGGTAGGCTTCCTTGTGGTCTAGTGTTTATGCATTGAGCAAACTGCCCAACCTGAGTTTCCAGCGTTTTTATGTCTGCTTCTTGATTTTGCAACCTCATCTCAGTCCTATTCATGAAGGCATTTGTCCTCTTGATGAAATTACTGTTTTCTGCCATGTATGACTCAGTTTTCATCATGAAGGCCTTTAGCGTGTTTTTCAATGAACTTACCGGTTGCTGTTGTATCTGCTGCGGCGGCATCGGCTGCTGGACTTGCTGCTGCGGCATTGGTTGCTGACATCCCGAAGATTGGGTGATTGGGTTTAAGGCATTGTTTGGGTTGCTCCATGATAGGTTTGGATGCCTCTTCCATGAGGGGTTGTATGTGTCGGACATCACATTGTTACGGTTGTAGTTCCCAACATACATACCAGTTTCTTGATTCATGCAGTCAGACGAACTGTGGTTACCTCCACATAAGTCATAGTATGAATCAATTACCTTGACCTCACGGGTATTGTGTTGTAACTGTAGGTTTTGCACCATCTTGTTAAGAGAGGCCAATTGTGCTGCCACTGAACTTGATGAATCTAATTCATTTACCGTGGCTTGGCGTCTTACTCCTCCTCGCCTAGATGTAGGAAACTCGAAGTCATTCTTTGCGAGTTTATTCAATATTTCAATAGCTTCCTCAGGTGCTTTATCCAGGAGTGTTCCGTTTGCCGAGGCATCTAACATCATCCTTGTCGGGGCATTCGTGGCATTGTAAAACATTGTCACCTGTGTCCATAGGGGAAATCCATGCAAAGGACACATGTGCAATAGCTCTCTGTAGCGTTCCCATGCCTCGTACATTGGTTCGTCTTCTGCCTGTCGAAAAGAAGTAATTTCATTACGGATTCTATCATATAAATTAGTAGGATTAAAACGAGTAATGAAATCACGGCAAAGTTCACTCCAGGAACCAATAGATCCTGCTGGAATGCTATTTAACCACGCTTTCGCCCTATCCCTCAGTGAATAGGGGAATAGCTTTAATCGCAAGACATCTTCATGGACTCCTTGGATTTTGAAAGAGTTGCAAATTTCCATGAAGGACTTGAGGTGTTGCCTTGCGTCTTCAGTTGTACACCCACCAAATTGTCCAATTGTATTTAACATATTGAACATAACGGGTTTGAGTTCAAAATGGGCTGCTTCAATCTCCGGTGTAACGACTCCTGGGTTTAATCCGTTTAAGTCCTCTTCCAGGAAGTCCCTGATAGTGAGCTGCCGCGGCCCAGGTGGCGGCGGAAGTCCTCCATTGCTGGCAGGTAAATTTTGTCCTGCCGGGTGGTCTGCCATGGCTCGTTGGATCTCTCTCCTCAACCTTTGCCTTGTTCTTTCGATCTCTGGATCTAACTCGTACAAGGGGTTGGTTGGATTGACCATGGTCATACACCACGAAAAACAAAAGTAAAATAAAAATAAAAATAAACAAGAAAATAAAGAAAACAAAATTTAGTTGCCAATCCCCGGCAACGGCGCCAAAAACTTGTCGCGTGTCAAAAGTGCGCGTTTAGTGCAAGTTGACACATCGCAAGTAATAAGTGATAAGTATTTTATCGAGTTATCGTCTCCTCAGGGACCGATATACTTAATATGCTTTCTTCACCTCCTTGTTCTGTAGAAAGATAAAAACACAAGTGAGTTTATTTGATTTATCTAAACTAAAATAACTAAATAAAAGATAAAGGATTGAAATAGAAGAGAGAGATGGGCTAGGATCCAGTTGCGTCGTATGGTGGAATTGATCGACTTGTCTCTGTCCAATGCAATCGTATATCACTGCCTCGGCAGCACTGCAGTTTACTGCCTGGGCAGCGACAATACTATCTGCCGCGACAATCCCTTGCTCGTGGGCAGACTTTACCAAAGTTCGGTAAAGTGTCCTTGGACGACTTCGCTTATCCCTAAGTCAGAGTGCTGTTGATGACTAGTCCTTGATGATACCTCCCGGCGTGAACCAATTATACTCACCAACCAATCTCACACTTCTTTTAGCCGTTGAAACTCTTAACCTATCCCTAGGCCGAGTTAGTATTTCGCGATTGAAACACCGTACTTACCCCTTTCGTGAATCTAACTCTCCCGAGCTTAGATAAATGGATGATTCACAATATCCTCTTCCGAGCTCAATTGTGAAAACAAGGAATAACAAAGGATAAGTAAACCTTGATAACTTTATTGCATTGAATCAAAGACAAAGTACAATCTCCTCTCACAAATACTCGACAACCTTCACCTAATCCCTAAGAAGGTTTTGAACATAATGGAGAGGAAAGAAACAAGAGTAGAAGTCGGCTCTCTCCCTAGGTATTTCATCTATTATACATTGGGTGGCTAGGTCCTTATATAGGCTAGACCTAGGGCAAACCTTTCCTAAGTAGAATACAACTTGGAGTAGGGAACAAGTCAAGCGCATAATTAAATATATTTCCAAGTTTATATTCGGCTAAGGGGCTTTCCCGCATGGTCTTCCTTTGGGCTTTTCCTTGTGCTAGCCAGCTCCGATTCATGGGCTTCAAGTCCAGACACGTTCCTTGGATTTTTATCTTTCCATTGCCTATATTCTTGCTTCCTGTCTTTCTGCTGCTGCCTCGGCATCAAGTCCTGCCTCGGCCTTGTCTCTGCCGCGGCACTAGTTCTCTTGCACAGATATGAAAATGCAGTAAAACGTGCCTTTTTCTGTAAATATTATCTATCTGAATATAACTTCTAAATATATCACATTCAACATATGCATTGGTCCGAGTGGGTGTATATTTGATGATTAATGCCCATAAAAGGAGTAAAAAGTGATAGTGTGTTGAGCACTTATCAAATATCATCTTCCAAATAATCATATCCTATTTGGGATGACTTCAAATCTTGTAACGTTGATTCCTCGAAAGATACCTGCAATGGAAGAGATGAGTTTTTAAAGAATTCAAAAGGTTCAATCATTACCTTCTCATATTCCATTATCACGGTATTGCCATCTTGTTGATCGAACATGTCGTCATGTAATTGCCCAGGCAATTGTGAGTGAGAGTAATCCTCAGATTCCTTCTTCAGCATCAGTGCTGATGTGACATCTTGGGAATCAGACTCCTCAGAATTTTCTATAACACTACTCTCATCAGCCTCATTGAATGGTATCGTGACATTGCCCTGTTCAGGCTTCTCTATTGGCGTGGCAATTATTTCTGTAGACTCATCCATGGCATATATGGATCTCTGCAATTGATCTTCTGAATCCTTCAAGGGTGCATCCAATCTAGCTATATGTGCATCCAATAGCCTTGATTGTTCTGTCATTAATTCTTCAATTCTAGCCATTGACGCTTTCAATGTATCCTCCAAGGAATTTGGATACTCTTGAGAAGAATTATATTGCCATGGCTTATCTGTAACATTAACAAAATTGTCATGGTAAAAATTGTGAGCGTTTTGATCATACCATGAAGGATTTTGTTGTTGGTTCCATCTATGGTCCTCTATGTGGCCAAATGTTCCAGTACTATACGGGCAATTGCTAACCAAATGATCATCTCCGCAATTAAAACAATAATTTGCCCAGGCATAAACTTGTTGGGTTGCTCTTGGTTGGCATAGATAATCATCATTTAATCTAGGAAATTCTTGATTGGCTCGATTCATATCTTCCAACATCAACTCCCGAATAGATTTCTTTCTTTCTCCTTGCATCTTGAAAATCCTTCACCTGAAACACACCTATAATTTTTAAAGAAAATATGTTAGTAAAAATAACTAAAAACAAGAAAATAAAGAAGACAGAATTTAGTTGCCAATCCCCAGCAACGGCGCCAAAAACTTGTCGCGTGCCAAAAGTGCGCGTTTAGTGCAAGTGGACACATCGAAAGTAATAAGTGATAAGTATTATCGGATTATCGTCTCCACAGGGACTGGTAGACTTAATATGCCTTCTTCACCTTCTTGTTCTGTAGAAAAGTAAAAACACAAGTCAATTGAGTTGGTTTATCTAACTAAAATAATTAAAGAAAAATAAAGAGAATTAATAATAAAGAAAGATGGGTCAGGATCCAGTTGCGTTGTATTGTGGATTTGATAGACTTGTCTCTGCTCAATGCAATCGTATATCACTGCCTCGGCAGCACTGCAGTTTGCTGCCTTGGCAGCGACGATACTGTCCGCCGCGGCAGCCCCTTGCTTGTGGTTGGACTTTATCAAAGTTCGGCAAAGTGTCCTTGAATGACTCCGCTTATCCCTAAGTCAGAGTGCTGTTGATGACTAGTCCTTGATGATACCTCCCGGCGTGAACTAATTATACTCACCAACCAATCTCACACTTCTTTTAGCCGTTAAAACTCTTAACCTATCCCTAGGCCGAGTTAGTATTTCGCGATTGAAACACCGTACTTACCCCTTTCGTGAATCTAACTCTCCCGAGCTTAGATAAATGGATTACTCACAAACTTCCCTCCCAGGCTTGAATGCAAGAACAATGAATAACAAAGGATAAGCAAACCTTGATAATTTTATTGCATTGAAAACAAAGACAAGGTACAATCTCCTCTCACATATACTCGGCAACCTTCACCTAATCCCTAAGAAGGTTTAGAAGATAATGGAGAGGAAGAAGACAAGTATAGAATTCGGCTCTCTCTCCCTAGGTATTCCATGTCTAGTACATTGGGTGGCTAGGTCTTTATATAGGCTAGACCTAGGGCAAACCTTTCCTAAGTAGAATACAACTTGGAGTAGGGAACAAGTCAAATATATAATTAAAATATTTCCAAGTTTGATTCGGCTAAGGGGGCTTTCCCACGTAGTCTTTTCTTGGGCTTTTCCTCATGCCAGCCATCTCCGATTCATGGGCTTTGAGTCCGGACACGTCCCTTGGATTTTTATCTTTCCATCGCCTACAGTCTTGCTTCATGTCTTTCTGCTGCTGCCTCGGCATCAGGTCCTGCCTCGGCCTTGTCGCTGCCGCGACACTGGTTCTCCTGCACAGATATAAAAATGCAGTAAAACGTGCCTTTTCTGTAAATATTATCTTTATGAGCTTAACTTCTAAATATATCACATTGAGTTCATGCATTGGTCCAAGTGGGTGTATATTTGGTGATTAATGCCCATAAAAGAAGTAAAAAGTGATAGTGTGTTGAGCACTTATCATCCCACAACAACACGGTGGACTGGAGGCGATTGGTGCTCATCCAATCGATCATCAACAAAAGAACCATCAATGTTGGAGAGATCATCCTACGTGAAATTCACGAATACGGTAAGAAAGATAGGGGACCATTATATTTCCCATGTTTGATCACAGGTTTGTGTGTTGCCGTAGGTGTGCCAATCGAAGATACGGACGAATACACTCCCCAAAGACGAGGATGGATCAGAGACTTTTGTCACAAAGTCATGCAGATCACGCAGGCGGAGCCAGTCCAAGCAACGCCCCAGCAGTTCACGGCTGATAATGCTGCCGGGGCCCAGTATACGACAGACATACCTGATACTGCCCACACCTCTGTCGCAGCAGACCCATACCAGGAGATCTTGCAAAGGATGGCAGCGATGGACCTCAGAAAATAGAGGTACATGGAGTACCAAAGAGATTTCAACGGCACACTTGCCCAGATGATGCTCCATGCTTTTCCAGACCAAGGGGCGCAATTTCCAGAGTTTCCCAGCAATATGTTTGTCACAACCGCCCCTTACACCGAGACTACACCAGCTCCGGAAGGACCAAGGTCGTTCTTCCATGCGGACCCTCCACCACAGTACCATGCTGCCGGGCCATCCAGGGAAGCGGATTCTGCCACGACATCGTCTGCCAGCAGAAGACCGTCCAAGCGGAGGGCAGTCTTCAGCACTGCACCCCGATCCCCAATCATCATGGGCAGTCTATCAGCTGAGATAGATGCCTATGTGCAACAAAGCTCCACCGCCGCCGGACCCAGTACACATCACACCGAGGAAGCCACGACAATGGAGGGTGGAACGGACATAATGCTGACCGAAGACATGGCCAATGTGGAAGAAGGAGAAGAGCTCGAGGCCCCAATGCAACGGACAGCACCCACAAGAGTCCAACCACCCCGGCAAGCAAAAGCTCAACCATCGCCCTCACCAAGAACAAAGCAATCGGCAGCAAGGCCAAGGAGAAAAATTGTTACAAGCAGCTCTTCGGAGTCGCTTTAAATCTTTGTTCTTAATTCAATATTAATTGCTTTTGTTGTCTTTATATGCTGCTTATTTAATATTTGTGTTGCCCGATTATTTCTTCAAATATAAAGCATTGAGGAATATGCTAGGTGATAAAGACTTAGATTTTTGGAAAAGTAACTAAAGGTGCCTATCACCGGCTCTAGGAAGTACTCTTCTTCATGCTAGAGGTGCCCGAAATTGGCTCTAGTATGCCTTAAGGAATATCAAAAAGAAAGAATTAGTGAAGGGAAAAACACAATCCTTGAGGAGCCCGAAATTGGCTCAAGAATTGGTTGTTTAGAAAAGAAGAGAACACTTAACCCAATTCTACTTGTCTTGAACTTAGAGTTTATCTAAGAGAGCCTTTAATCAAACTTGTCCACAAAAACGCACACACTCACAATTTTTATAGTTTGTTTCTAGGTAAACCCTTGGGTAGCCGAAAGGTTAAGACTAAAGAATAGGCCTAGCTATGGTGAGGAGAATAGATGGAAATGTAAGACCAAGAGAGAGTATAGTTCGGCAAATTGATGGTTTGCATTGCTTGAGGACAAGCAATAGTTCGAGTTTGGGGGTGTGATAAGTGCTCAACTCACTATCACTGTTTACACCTTTTGTTGGCATTAATCACTGAATTTACACCCACTTGGACCAAGCATGTACTTAATGTGATATATTTAGAAGTTATGCTTATAAAGTTAATATTTACAGAAAAGGCACGTTTTACTGCATTTTCATATCTGTGCAGGAGAACCAGTGCCGCGGCAGGACCTAATGCCGAGGCAGCAGTTGAGAGCCAAGAAGCAAGATTGTAGGCGATTGGAAGATAAAAATCCAAGGGACCTGTCTGGACATAAAGCCCATGGATCGGAGCTGGCTAGCATGAGGACACTTTGCCGAACTTAGGGATAAGCGGAGTCATTCAAGGACACTTTGCCGAACTTTGGTATAGTCTACCCACAAGCAAGGGATTGCCGCGGCGGACAGTATCATCGCTGCCAAGGCAGTAAACTGCAGTGCTGCCGAGGCAGTGATATACGATTGCATTGAGCAGAGACAACTCAATCAAAACCACAATACAACGCAACTGGATCATGACCCATCTCTCTCTGATATTCAATCTCTTTACTTTGCTTAGTTATTTTAGTTTAGTTAAACCAAACTCAATCTCTTGTGTTTTATTTTACTTCTTTCTACAGAACAAGAAGACGAAGAAGACATATTAAGTCTACCAGTCCCTGTGGAGACGATAATCCGATAAATGCTTATCACTTATTACTTTCGATGTGTCCACTTGCACTAAACGCACACTTTTGACACGCGACACTGTCGGCCCATCTAGGGCAGCAGACTCTGTCGTGGCATCATCTGCCAGCAGAAGACCATCAAAGCGGAGGGCAGTCTTCAGCACTCCACCACGATCCCCAATCATCATGGGCAGTCTATCAGCTGAGATAGATGCCTATGTGCACCAAAGCTCAACCGCCGTCGGACCTAGTACACACCATACCGGGGCAGCCACAGCAATGGAAGATGGAACGAACATCATGATCACTGAGGAGATGGCCGATGTGGAAGAAAGAGAAGAAGTGGAGGCTCCAATACAACGAACACCACCCACAAGAGTCCAACCGCCCCGGCAAGCAAAAGCTCAACCATCACCCTCACCAAGAACAAAGAAATCGACAGCAAGACCAAGGAGAAAAATTGTTACAAGCAACTCTTCGGAGTCTCTTTAATTTTTTTTTCATATAATTCAATATTATTTGAGGAAAATGCTTGGTTTGAGTTTGGGGGTGCAAATTCACTGCCGAGGCAGCAATCTACTGCCGAGGCTATGCAAAGAAAAAGGAGTACTTAAGTGAATTTAAAAAAAATTATGCTCCCCGTGTCGCGTGGCAAAAGTGTGCGTTTAGTGCAAGTGGACACATCGCAAGTAATAAGTGATAAGTATTTATCGAGTTATCGTCTCCTCAGGGACCGGTATACTTAATATGCCTTCTTTATCTTCTTGCTCTGTAGAAAAATAAAAAACACAAGTGAATGGGTGTGATTTATTAAACTAAGGTAATTGAATAAAAATAAAAGAGTCAAAATATTAGAGAGAAAGATGGGCCAGGATCCAGTTGTATTGTATTGTGGACTTGATTGACTTGTCTTTATCCAATGCAATCACATATCTCTGCCTCGGCAGCACTGCAGTTTACTGCCTGGGCAGCGATAACGCTGTTTGCCGCGACAATCCCATGCTCGTGGGCAGACTTTACCAAAGTTCGGCAAAGTGTCCTTGAATGACTCCGCTTATACTAAGTCAGAGTGTTGTTGATGACTAGTCCTTGATGATACCTCCCGGCGTGAACCAATTATACTCACCAACCAATCTCACACTTCTTTTAGCCGCTGAAACTCTTAACCTATCCCTAGGCCGAGTTAGTATTTCACGATTGAAACACCGTACTTACCCCTTTCGTGAATCTAACTCTCCTAAGCTTAGATAAATGGATTACTCACAAACTTCCCTCCCGGGCTTGAATGCAAGAACAAGGAATAACAAAGGATAAGCAAACCTTGATAATTCTTATTGCATTGAATGAAAGATAAAGTACAATCTCCTCTCACAAATACTCCACAACCTTCACCTAAACCCTATGAAGGTTTTAGAACATGATGGAGAGGAAAGAAAACAAGAGTAGAAGTCGGCTCTCCCTAGGTATTTCGATCTTTGATACATTGGGTGGCTAGGTCTTTATATAGGCTAGACCTAGGGCAAACCTTTCCTAAGTAGAATACAACTTGGAGTAGGGAACAAGTCAAGTACATAATAATATTATATTTCCATGTTTGAATTCGGCTAAGGGGGCTTTCCCGCGTGGTCTTCCTTTGGGCTTTTCCTTGCGATAGCCAGCTCCGAATCATGGGCTTCAAGTCCAGATACGTTCCTTGGATTTTTGTCTTTCCATCGCCTATCACTTTGCTTCCTGTCTTCCTGCTGCTGCCTCGGCATCAGGTCCTGCCTCGGCCTTGTCTCTGCCGCGGCAGTGGTTCTCCTGCACAGATATGAAAACGCAGTAAAACGTGCATTTTTCTATAAATATTATCTATTTAAGTATAACTTCTAAATATATCATATTAAGCACATGCATTTGTTCAAGTGGGTGAATATTTGGTGATAAATGCCGATAAAAGGAGTATAAAGTGATTGTGTGTTGAGCACTTATCACACCCCCAAACTCGAACTATTGCTTGTCCTCAAGCAATGCAAACCATCAATTTGCTGAACTTTATTCTCTCTTGGTCTTACATGTCCATCTATTCTCCCCACCATAGCTAGGCCTATCTTTAAGCCTTAACCATTCGGCTACCAAAGAGTTTACCTAGAAACAAACTATAGGATGTGAGTGTGTGTGTTTTTGTGGAGAAGTTGATTAAAGGCTTTCTTAGATAAACTCTAAGTTCAAGACTAATAGATATTGGTTTAGTCTTCTCTTCTTTTCCAAACCCCAAATCTTGAGCCGGTTTCGGGCACCTCAAAGACTTGTGTTTTTTTTTCACTAAAAACCTTTTTTTTATATTCCTTAATACATACTAGAGCCAATTTCGGGCACCTCTAGTATGAAGAAGAGATTTTCTAGAGCCGATGGTAGGCACCTCTAGTTACTTTTCCAAAAATCTAAGTCTTTATTACCCAAGTTCATTAAAAGAATTCCTATAATCCACAAGTCCCCAAAAGTGTTTAAGATTCTTCCTATAGTAAGCTTCTAAGTTTTCATCCTTAAGCATCCTAAGGTTAAGCCCACTTGACAGAATCTAAACATGGTAAGGAGAAAGATTTCTATAGCCTTTAAGAATAAACTAAGGCAATACTGATGATGAGCAATGCAAGAGTGTAGGCAGTTAATTCAAGTAAGGCAGGGAGCATAAAAAATAAAAAAAAAATCACTGGAATACTCCCTTTTGGCAAGGCCGCGGCAGTAGATTGCTGCCTTGGCAGTGAATCTGCACCCCCAAACTCAAACCAAGCATTGTCCTCAATGCTTTATATTTGGAAGGAATAAACGGCAAAACAAAATATGAATTATATGCAGCAAGGAAAGATAGTAAAAGCAATTGAATATTGAAATAAAGGACAAAGAATTTTAGAGCGACTCCGAAGAGCTGCTCGTAACAATTTTCCTCCGTTGCCTAAATGCCATGTGCTTTGTCCTTAGGGAGGGCGATGGTTGCGCCTTTGCTTGCCGCGGCGGCTGGACTCGAGTGGGTGGGGTCCGTTGCATTGGGGCTTTTACTTCTTCTCCTTCTCCTACTAAAAACAAAAGAAAACAACTTGTAGATATTAAATGTCCTAAACTAAAATTATTCCTTATAAATTGCAGAAAATAAAAGATCGGAAGTTGCGGCCTTAATTCGTTAAAGGAGGGCGTGCGAGGGCATCTTCCAAAGTGATGGTCTCCATGGTTTTTATGTCCCGTGGTCAAGAATAATGCTTCAAGCGTTGTCCATTTACTTTGAATTCATGGTCATCTGTTAGTGATTTGATCGTTATAGCTCCATAGGGAAAAATTCGAACAACTTCAAATGGTCCTGACTATCTAGATTTGAGTTTTCCGGGAAACAATTTAAGTCTGGAGTTGAAAAGGAGAACGTGCTGCCCCGGCAGGAACTACCTCGACAGTAACCTTCTGTCATGCCATTTCTTTGTTTTCTCTTTGTAGATTTTGGCATTCTCATAGGCTGCTGTCCGAAACTCTTCTATCTCATTGAGATCTAGTAGTCTTTTCTGTTCGGCTTTTTCCCAATCCATATTTAAATTTTTGACTGCCCAGTATGCTTTGTGTTCGATTTCGACAGGCAAATGACAGGCTTTCCCAAACACAAGTTTATATGGTGATGTTCCTAATGGAGTTTTGAATGCTGTCCTATAAACCCATAAAGCATCATCGAGACGATAGGACCAATCCTTTCTAGATGGATTTACCACCTTCTCAAGGATCTGTTTTAGTTCCTTATTGGATATCTCGGCTTGCCTATTTGTCTGTGGGTGATATGCCGTCGCGAGCTTGTGGGTGATGCCTAGTTTCTTTAAGGCCGCGGCAATTAGTCTGTTATCGAAGTGTTTTCCTTCGTCACTTATGATTGCTCTAGGGATTCCAAACCTTGTAAAATTGTTTTTCTTGAGAAATCTCTGAACTGTTTTAGCATCATTGTGTGGTGTGGCGATTGCTTGGACCCACTTTGATACGTAGTCCACGGCCACTAAGATATAAAGGTTTCCTTGAGAAGATGGAAAAGGTCCCATGAAATCTATTCACCAAACATCGAATAGTTCTACTTCCAGTATGGGTTGTAAAGGCATCTCATGTCGTCTTGAAATGTTGCCTGTGCGTTGGCAGCGATCGCAGTTCTTGTAGTAGTCATGGGCATCTTTATAAAGTATGGGCCAGTATAAGCCGGATTGTAGCACCTTTGCTGCTGTCTATTTCCTCCAAAGTGCCCACCGCAAGGTGAGTCATGGCAGTGCTGGAGTACTGCTTTTTGTTCTTCTTCTGGCACACATCTTCTTATAACCTGATCTGCACAATGCTTGAACAGAAGGGGGTCGTCCCAGTAATAATGTTTTGCATTGTGCTGAAATCTCTACTTTTCATTATAATTGAGGTTATAAGGAATAATACCACTAACAAGATAATTAACAATATCAGCATACCAGGGGGTGGATGTTATGGCGGCAAGGTCTTCTATCAATGTTGTAGATATATATTCAGTCAATGTCGCGGCAGCTCGGTTGTATACTGCGATGGCCTCTGTCTCGGCAGTATCTTTTGCAGTAGTAACAATTTGCAGTATTTGTTCATCTAGAAATTCATCTTGTATATCTTCAAGTGAGTGAGTATTGTCTTTGTTCTCTAATCTAGAAAGATGATCGGCCACCTGGTTTTCTGTACCTTTGCGATCTTTGATCTCAACGTCGAATTCTTGTAAAAGAAGAATCCATCTAATCAATCTGGGCTTGGCATCCTTCTTTGAGAAAAGATACTTAATTGCTGAATGATCTGTGTGGACTGTGACCCTTGTTCCGATGAGATATGATGGAAATTTATCAAAGGCAAACACTACTGGCAGTAATTCTTTTTCAGTTGTGGTGTAGTTAATCTGGGCATCATTGAGCGTTTTGCTGGCATAGTAGATCACATGAAACAGATTATTCTTCCTTTGCCCGAGTGCTGCCCTGACAGCATGATCACTAGCATCACACATTAATTCAAATGGCAATGACCAATCCGGTGGGATAACTATTGGTGCAGTGATTAGCTTCTCCTTGAGAGTCTCGAATGCGTCAGTGCATTCTTTATTGAACTCGAATTTCCTATCTTGTTCAAGCAAGTTGCAAAGAGGTTTAGAAATTTTGGAAAAATTAGAGATAAACCTTCTATAGAACCCTGCATGTCCCAAGAAGCTTCGAACTCCTTTTACAGAATTTGGTGGAGGTAAATTCTTTATCACATCTATCTTGGCCTTATCCACTTCTATTCCCTTTGATGATATTTTGTGACCTAACACAATACCTTCAGTCACCAAAAAATGGCATTTTTCCCAGTTTAAGACTAGATTGGATTCCTCACATCTTTGCAACATTTTTTCCAGATTGCCGAGGCAGTGATCAAAGTTGTCTCCAAAAACTGAAAAATCATCCATAAATATCTCCAAAAAGTCCTCGATCATGGCAGAAAAAATTGCCATCATACATCTCTGGAATGTTGTCAGGGCATTGCAAAGGCCGAACGGCATCCTTCGAAATGCATAAGTGCCGTATGGACAAGTAAACGTCATTTTTGCTTGATCTTCTGTATAAATGGCAATCTGATTATATCCTGAATACCCATCAAGAAAACAGTAATATGGTTTACGAGCAAGTCTATCCAGCATTTCGTCAATGAAAGGTAAGGGGAAGTGATCCTTCTTTGTTGCTTTATTCAACTTGCGATAATCCATACAAACTCTCCAACCGGTCACAGTCCTGGTTGGTATTAGTTCGTTGTTCTCATTGGTTATAACAGTCATACCACCTTTCTTAGGTACACATTGTACTGGGCTTACCCATGCACTGTCAGAGATGGGATAAATGATTCCTGCATCCAGCCATTTGATAATTTCCTTTCGTACGACCTCTTTCATAGCTTGGTTAAGTCTCCTTTGAGCTTCTACAGTGGGCTTATGGTCTTCTTCCAGGAGGATTTTGTGCATGCACACTGCTGGACTAATTCCCTTCAAATCATCAATTGACCATCCGATTGCCTTTTTGTGCTGCCACAACATTGCTATTAGGGTCTGTTCCTGTTCTAGCAACAACTTAGAAGAAATGATTACCGGCATCGTTGGTTATCTCCCAGATAAGCATACTTTAGTTTTTCTAGTAAGGGTTTTAGTTCTGGGATAAATGTTTTTTTATCACCAGATTGTTTATTTTTCTCTTTATACTCTAATGGTTCAAAGTACTTACCTTGAAGATGTGTTGTCCAGTTTGCTTCCTCTTTCTTAGTTGTCTCAGCACTGTTTAAAGAATGGTTGTAACAATCATCCAAAGTACTGCTGAGGCAACCCTGAGGTATGTCATGAAGATCATTGTCGAGGCAATTGTTGCTCAGACAAGGGATTATGTAATTATCATATGGGTCATTCAGTAGTTGATATTCTTCCTCTAATTCATCGATTCTTTTCATCAGTTGACACATATTTAATCTGATTTCCTGATCATTGATTCTCATGGTTAATTCTCCTTTTTCCACGTCAATCAATGTACGTCCAGTTGCTAGGAAAGGTCTCCCAAGGATAATCGGTGCGTTGTCATCTGCTTCACAATCAAGGACAAGGAAGTCAGCAGGAAAAATAAACTTGTCAACTCTTATCAGTATGTCCTCGATTTTTCTTTCAGGTTGCACATAGGATCTATCCGCGAGTTGGAGCATCACTGTTGTAGGCTTCGGCCTTCCAATTCCAAGCTTTTGGAAGACTGATTTAGGCATGAGGTTTATACTTGCTCCAAGGTCGCATAGGGCCTTTCCTTCATAACTCTTTTCTATCGCACAAGGTATAGTGAAACAACCAGGATCTTTTAGCTTTGGTGGCATGCGGTTATGCAGCATTGCCATGCATCCTTCGGTGGCAACCACTGTCTCAAACTCGCCTATTCGTTTTCTCTTTGATACCATATCCTTTAAGAACTTGGCATAGTTGGGCATTTGTTCAATGGCCTCAACGAATGGTATGTTTATGTGGACTTGTTTCAAGATATCGAGGAACTTCTTGAACTGTTGATCCTGTTTTTGTTTCTTCAACCTTTGCGGGAAAGGTGGTGGTGGTCTCATCTCGTCCAGGGTTTCTTTAGTTTGGAATCGTATACCTGGCACCACTGGAATTTTTGCTGCCTCGACAAACTGCTCAGGCGTTGCAGTGCTTGCTGCCGGGGCATTGTTGTCAGTCTCGGTTTGCTCAGCCTCTTCTCTTGATTGGTCCGCCGGTTGGGTTCGATTCTCTGGGATCTTCTCTTTCAACTGTAGACCACTCCTGGTAGTGATTGCCTTACACTGTTCATGGCTTAGTACCTTAGCAACCTCAGTATTGCTAGGTAGGCCTCCTTGTGGTCTAGTGTTTATACATTGAGCAAACTGCCCAACCCGAGTTTCCAGAGTTTTTATGGCCGCTTCTTGATTTTGTAGCCTCATCTCAGTCCTATTCATGAAGGCGTCGGTCCTTTTGATGAAATTACTGTTTTCCACCATGTATGACTCGGTTTTCATCATGAAGGCCTTTAGCGTGTTTTCCAATGAATTGACCGGTTGCTGCTGCATCTGCTGCGGCGGCATCGGTTGTTGGACTTGCTGCTGCGGCATTGGCTGCTGAAATCCCGGTGGTTGGGTGATTGGGTTTAAGGCATTATTTGGGTTACTCCAGGATATGTTTGGATGCCTCTTCCATGAGGGGTTGTATGTGTTGGACATCACATTGTTACGGTTGTAGTTCCCAACATACATACCGGTTTCTTGATTAATGCAATCAACAGAATTGTGGTTACCTCCACATAAATCACAACATAAATCAATTACCTTGACCTCACGGGTATTGTTTTGTAATTGTAGGTTTTGCACCATCTTGGTAAGAGAGGCCAATTGTGCTGCCACTGAACTTGATGAATCTAATTCGTTTACCGTGGCTTGGCGTCTTACTCCTCCTCACCTAGATGTGGGAAACTGGAAGTCATTCCTTGCGAGTTTATTCAAAATTTCAATAGCTTCCTCGGGTGCCTTGTCCAGGAGTGTGCCGTTTGCCGAGGCATCCAACATCATCCTTGACGGGGCATTTGTGGTGTTGTAAAACATTGTCACTTGTGTCCATAAGGGAAATCCATGCAGCGGACACTTGTGCAATAGCTCTCTATAGCATTCCCATGCCTCGTACATTGGTTCGTCTTCAGCCTGTCGGAAAGAAGTAATTTCATTACGAATTCTATCATATAAATTAGTAGGATTAAAGCGAGTTAATGAAATCACGGCAAAGTTCACTCCAGGATCCAATACATCCCGCTGGAATGCTATTTAACCAAGCTTTCGCCCTATCCCTCAGTGAATAGGGGAATAACTTTAATCGCAAGACATCTTCATTGATTCCTTGGATTTTGAAAGAGTTGCAGATTTCCATGAAAGATTTGAGATGCTGCCTTGCGTCTTCAGTTGCAGACCCACCAAATTGTCCAATTGTATTTAACATGTTGAACATAACAGGTTTAAGTTCAAAATGGGCTGCTTCAATCTCGGGTGTAACGACTCCTGGGTTTAGTCCATTTAAGTCCTCCTCCAAGAAATCTCTGACAGTCAGCTGCCGCGGCCCAGGTGGCGGCGGTAGACCTTCATTGCCGGCAGGTATGTTTTGTCCTACCTAAACCTCTGCCATGACTCCTCGGATTTGTCTCCTCAACCTTAACCCTGTCCTTTCAATCTCTGGATCTAACTCGTATAAGGGGTTGGTTGGATTGACCCTGGTCATACACCAAGAAAAACAAAAGTAAAAGAAAAAGAAAAAGAAAAAGAAACAAGAAAATAAGGAAAACAAAATTTAGTTGCCAGTCCCCGGCAACGGCGCCAAAAATTTGTCGCGTGTCAAAAGTGTGCGTTTAGTGCAAGTGGACACATCGCATGTAATAAGTGATAAGTATTTATCGAGTTATCGTCTCCTCAGGGATCGGTATACTTAATATGCTTTTTTTATCTTCTTGCTCTGTAGAAAAATAAAAAACACAAGTGAATGAGTGTGATTTATTAAAATAAGGTAATTGAATAAAAATAAAAGAGTCGAAATATTAGAGAGAAAGATGGGCCAGGATCCAGTTGCATTGTATTGTGGACTTGATTGACTTGTCTTTATCCAATGCAATCGCATATCTCTGCCTCGGCAGCACTGCAGTTTACTGCTTGGGCAACGATAACGCTATTTGTCGCGGCAATCCCTTGCTCGTGGGCAGACTTTACCAAAGTTCGGCAAAGTGTCCTTGAATGACTCCGCTTATCCCTAAGTTAGAGTGCTGTTGATGACTAGTCCTTGATGATACCTCCCGGCGTGAACCAATTATACTCACCAACCAATCTCACACTTCTTTTAGCCGCTGAAACTCTTAACCTATCCCTAGGCCGAGTTAGTATTTCACAATTGAAACACCGTACTTACTTCTAACTCTCCCGAGCTTAGATAAATGGATTACTCACAAACTTCCCTCCCGGGCTTGAATGCAAGAACAAGGAATAACAAAGGATAAGAAAACCTTGATAAGTCTTATTGCATTGAATGAAAGATAAAGTACAATCTCCTCTCACAAATACTCCACAACCTTCACCTAAACCCTATGAAGGATTTAGAACATGATGGAGAGGAAAGAAAACAAGAGTAGAAGTCGGCTCTCCCAAGTTATTTCGATCTTTGATACATTGGGTGGCTAGGTCTTTATATAGGCTAGACCTAGGGCAAACCTTTCCTAAGTAGAATACAACTTGGAGTAGGGAACAAGTCAAGTACATAATAATATTATATTTCCAAGTTTGAATTCGGCTAAGGGGGCTTTCCCGCGTGGTCTTCCTTTGGGCTTTTCCTTGCGCTAGCCAGCTCCGAATCATGGGCTTCAAGTCCAGACACGTTCCTTGGATTTTTGTCTTTCCATCACCTATCACTTTGCTTCCTGTCTTCCTGCTGCTGCCTCGGCATCAGGTCCTGCTGCGGCACTGGTTCTCCTGCACAGATATGAAAACTCAGTAAAACATGCCTTTTTCTATAAATATTATCTATTTAAGTATAACTTCTAAATATATCACATTAAGCACATGCATTGGTTCAAGTGGGTGAATATTTGGTGATAAATGCCGATAAAAGGAGTATAAAGTGATAGTGTGTTGAGCACTTATCACCCCGCCTTACTTGAATTAAATGCTTATACTTTTTCAATGCTTATCATCAATATTACCTTAGTTTATTCTTTAAGGCTATAGAAATCTTTGTCCTTACCATGATTAGGACCTGTTAAGAGGGTTTAACCTTAGGATACTTAAGGATGAAAACTTAGAAGCTTACTATAAGATGATTTTTTAAACACCTTTGGGACTTGTTGGATTATAGGAGTTCTTTTAATGAACTTAGGTGATAAAGACTTAGATTCTTGGGAAAGTAACTAGAGGTGCCTATCACCGGCTCTAGGAAGTACTCTTCTTCATGCTAGAGGTGCCCGAAATTGGCTCTAGTATGCTATAGGGAATATCAAAAAGAAAGAATTAGTAAAGAGAAAAACACAATCCTTGAGATGCCCCAAATTGGCTCAAGAATTGGTTGTTTAGAAAAGAAGAGAACACTTAACCCAATTCTACTTGTCTTGAACTTAGAGTTTATCTAAGAAAGCCTTTAATCAAACTTATCCACAAAAACGCACACACTCACCAAAACTTATAGTTTGTTTCTAGGTAAAGCCTTGGGTAGCCGAAAGGTTAAGTCTAAAGAATAGGCCTAGTTATGGTGGGGAGAATAGATGGAAACATAAGACCAAGAGAGAGTAGAGTTCGGCAAATTGATGGTTTGCATTGCTTGAGGACAAGCAATAGTTCGAGTTTGGGGTGTGATAAGTGCTCAACTCACTATCACTTTTTACACCTTTTATGGGCATTAATCACCGAATTTACACCCACTCGGACCAATCCATGTACTTAATGTGATATATTTAGAAGTTATGCTCATAGAGATGACATTTACAGAAAAGACAAGTTTTACTACATTTTTATATCTGTGCAGGAGAACCAGTGCCGTGGCAGCAACATGGCCGAGGCAGGACCTGATGCCGATGCAGCAGCTGAGAGCCAGGAAGCAAGAATATAGGCGATTGGAAGAGAAAAATTCAAGGGACGTGTCTGGACATAAAGCACATGGATCGGAGCTGGTTAGCATGAGGAAAAGCCCAAGACAAGGCCACGCGGGAAAGGTTTGCCCTAGGTCAAGCCTATATAAGACCTAGCCATCCAATGTATTATATAAATACCTAGAGGGAGAGAGCCGATTCATAGATTCTTTATTTTCTTTCTCTCAAACTATGTTCTAAGCTTTCTTATGCTTTAGCTGAAGATTGTTTAGTATTTGTGAGAGGAGATTGTACTTTGTCTTTGTTTCAATGCAATAAAACTATCAAGGTTTGCTTATCCTTTGTTATTCTTTGTTCTTGCATTCAAGCTCGGGAGAGAAGTTTGTGATTAATCCATTTATCTAGACTCGAGAGATTTAGATTCACGAAAGGGGTAAGTATGGTGTTTCAGCGGCTAAAAGAAGTGTGAGATTGGTTGGTGAGTATAATTGATTCACGCCGGGAGGTATCATCAAGGACTAGTCATCAACAGTACTTCGACTTAGGGATAAGCGGAGTCATTCAAGGACACTTTGCCGAACTTTGGTAGAGTCCACCCATGAGCAAGGGATTACCGCGGCGGACAGTATCGTCGCTGCCAAGGCAGTAATCAATAGTGCTGCCGAGGCAGTGATATACGATTGCATTGGGCAGAGACAAGTCAATCAAATCCACAATACAACGCAACTGGATCCTCACCTCTCTCTATTTATCAAATCTCTTTATTTTATTCAGTTGTTTTATTTCAGTTTATCCAACCCAAAATTACTTGTGTTTTATTTTATTTCTCTCGACAGAACAAGAAGACGAAGAAGACATATTGAGTATACCAATCCCTGTGGAGACGATAATCCGATAAATACTTATTGATAAGTGCTCAACTCACTATCACTTTTTACACCTTTTATTGACATTAATCACCAAATTTACACCCAGTTGGACCAATGCTTGTACTTAATTTGATATATTTAGAAGTTATGCTTATAGAGATAATATTTACAGAAAAGGCATGTTTTAATGCATTTTTATATCTTTGCAGGAGAACCAGTACCGCGGCAGCAATAAGGCCGAGGCAGGACCTGATGCCGAGGCAGTCGGTGAAAGCCAAGAAGCAAGACTGTAGGCGATTGGAAGACAAAAATCCAAGGGACGTTTCTGGACTTAAAGCACATGGATCGGAGCTGGCTAGCATGAGGAAAAGCCCAAGACAAGGCCATGCGGGAAAGCCCCCTTAGCCGAATTAAACTTGGAAATATTTTAATTATGTACATGACTTGTTCCCTACTCCAGGTTGTATTCTACTTAGGAAAGGTTTGCCCTAGGTCTAGCCTATATAAAGACCTAGCCATCCAATGTAATAGAAGAATACCTAGAGAGAGAGAGCCAATTCATAAACTAGTTTTCTTTCTCTCAATTATGTTCTAAGCTCCTTTAGGGTTTAGGTGAAGGTTGTTAGTATTTGTGAGAGGAGATTGTACTTTGTCTCTGTTTCAATGCAATAAAATTATCAAGGTTTGCTTATCCTTTGTTATTCCTTGTTCTTGCATTCAAGCCTATGAGGGAAGTTTGTGAGTAATCCATTTATCTAGACTCGGGAGAGTTAGATTCACGAAAGGGGCAAGTACGGTGTTTCAATCGCGAAATACTAACTCGGCCTAGGGATAGGTTAAGAGTTTCAGTGGCTAAAAGAAGTGTGAGATTGGTTGGTGAGTATAATTGGTTCACGCCGGGAGGTATCATCAAGGACTAGTCATCAACAGTACTTAGACTTAGGGATAAGCGGAGTCATCCAAGGATACTTTGCCGAACTTTGGTAAAGTCCACCCAGGAGCGAGGGATTGCCGCGGCAGACAGTATTATCGTTGCCGAGGCAGTAATCTGCAGTGCTGCCGAGGCAGAGATATACGATTGCATTGGGCAGAGACAAGTCAATCAAGTCCACAATACAACGCAAATGGATCCTGACCTATCTCTCTCTAATATTCAATTCTCTTTACTTTTACTTAGTTATTTTAGTTTAGTTAATCCCAACTCAATCACTTGTGTTTTACTTTATTTCTTTCTACAGAACAAGAAGACGAAGAAGACATATTGAGTCTACCAATCCCTGTGGAGACGATAATCCGATAAATACTTATCACTTATTACTTTCGATGTGTCCACTTGCACTAAACGCGCACTTTTGACACGCGACAAGTTTTTGGCGCCGTTGCCGGGGATTGGCAACTAAATTTTGTTTTCTTTATTTTCTTGTTTTTATTTATTTTTACTAACATATTTTCTTTTTCTTTTTCTTTAAAAATTACAAGTGTGTTTCAAGTTGAAGGATTTTTAAGATGCAAGGAGAAAGAAAGAAATCTATTCGGGAGTTGATGTTGGAAGATATGAATCGAGCCAATCAAGAATTTCCTAGATTGAATGATGATTATCTATGCCAACCAAGAGCAACCCAACAAGTTTATGCCTGGGCAAATTTTTGTTTTAATTGTGGAGATGATCATTTGGTTAACAATTGCCCGTATAGTACTGGAACATATGGCCACATAGAGGACCATAGATGGAACCAACAAAAAAATCCTTCATGGTATGATCAAAACGCTCAAAATTTTTACCATGACAATTTTGTTAATGTTACAGATAAGCCATGAGAATATAATTCTTCTCAAGAGTATCCAAATTCATTGGAGGAAACATTGAAAGCGTCAATGGCTAGAATTGAAGAATTAATGACAGAACAATAAAGGCTATTGGATGCACATATAGCTAGATTGGATGCACCCTTGAAGGATTCAGAAGATCAATTGCAGAGATCCATATATGCCATGGATGAGTCTACAGAAATAATTGCCACGGCAATAGAGAAGCCTGAACAGGGCAATGTCACGATACCATTCAATGAGGCTGATGAGAGTAATGTTATAAAAAATTCTGAGGAGTCTGATTCCCAAGATGTCACATCAGCACTGATGCTGAAGAAGGAATCTGAGGATTACTCTCACTCACAATTGTCTTAGCAATTACATGAACACATGTTCAATCAATAAGATGGCAATACCGTGATAATGGAATATGAGAAGGTAATGATTGAACCTTTTGAATTCTTTAAAAACTCATCTCTTCCATTGTAGGTATCTTCCGAGGAATCAACGTTACAAGATTTGAAGCCATCACAAATAGGATATGATTATTTGGAAGATGATATTTTATCTGTGACAAGCCCATTATCACGGTATTTGGAAGATGATATAATAGTAGTTCTCAACCAAAATCTCTACTGATGGAGATTTCTGACAAGCATAAAGAACAATGGGGGTTGATTCTTGAAGACTTCAAGAAAGATGGTTCTTCATTTTACATACACAGAATTTTGGCAGAGGATTGCCACGACAACTGGCTAGCACAACAATTGCCTCAACAACAAAGGATATATCCAACCATTTTGAAAGTCAATAAGAATGAGGTAATTAAATGGTTGGATATTGATATAATTTTTTCTAACGATATATTAATGCCTTTAGGAAAAATAAGTTGGAGGATAGGCATGGACTACAAAAGAACACAAACGGAAGACACCTCCACCATGATAGCACAAATGGGAGTATCCGTACCTGCATTAACCCATATCTTTTTGAGTAGAATTGTCACTCGATGGAGGGTGCAGATGGACTATAAGAAATATCGGAAACAACCCTCCATAAGTTTTCTTTATATTCTCATTTTATATTAATTTTCTCTTTTATTTTATTTTCATGAATTCTCTTTATGGTATTTAGGAATAATTATATTCTCATTATTTGAATGTTTCTTTATTGATGTTCATCTTTTTAGGTTAGGATAATAAAGCAGGAATAATAGAGAAATAGTTCACAACAGGAATTCTGCCGAGTTAGTAAACAGTGTTAGAGCCGCAGCAGTTTTAACAGGCAGAACAGTGTAACGGCTAGTCTGCCGAGATTCCTGTCGCGGCAGAAAAGGAAACGACAGTAAAGAGTAACGGCTACAAAACGGCTAGTGGCTTCAAACGGTCACAAGGCCGAGGCCTATATAAGAAACCCCTTCCTCTTGAACTATTCACTCTTGCTTTCTTGTTTTCTTTAGAATTCATAACAATCTTCCTTTCACATTACTCTCTGCCTACTCACAATTCTTCGTGAAATTTTTAGATATTTTCAAGAAAACCTCCAAGAAATCAAATCTCTCACAATTTTGATGGCAACTTACAAGCGATTTGCCCCAGCAAATGTTGAAGATCGTTACAACCGATCTTTCATCTCCCGACAATTATGGGAAGAACAAGGTTTCTAGCATTCAGATGATGAAAACTACGGCATCGAGCATTATCTCTTTGACAGAATCAAATACCAAGATTGGGAAATTTTCTGTCTCCAACCTGCCCAGGCGAACGCGACCATCGTGCGGGAATTCTATGCGCACGGGCCCAGCAAATATTCCCTATTTGTTCACTGTCGCGGCAGGCCGGTCCAGTTAGATGCCGAGATCATCAACGATTTCTACGGCCTTACCCCGAATAGTGATGTTCACACCGAATTCATGGAGGACATCACTGCCGAGGACTACGAGTTAATCAAAGATGACCTTTGTTACACGAATACTCTATGGGAAACCGGTACCCATAGAGGATCCATAACAAGGCAGAGCCTAAAGCCCGAGGCCAAGCTGTGGAATACCTTTGTCAAGCGACGCCTCATCCCCACGTCCCACAACAACACGGTGGACTGGAAGCGATTGGTGCTTATCTAATCAATCATCAACAAAAGAACCATCAATGTTGGAGAGATCATCCTACGTGAAATTCACGAATGCGGTAAGAAAGATAGGGGACCATTATATTTCCCATGTTTGATCACAGGTTTGTGTGTTGCCGCAGGTGTACCAATCGAAGATACGGACGAATAAACTCCCCAAAGACGAGGATGGACCAGAGACTTTTGTCACAAAGTCATGCAGATCACGCAGGCGGAGCCAGTCCAAGCAACGCCCCAGCAGTTCACGGCTGATACTGCTGCCGGGGCCCAGTATACGACAGACATAGCTGATGCTGCCCACACCTCTGCCGCAGCAGACCCGTACCAGGAGATTTTGCAAAGGATGATAGCGATGGACCTCAGGCAACAGAGGTACATGGAGTACCAAAGAGATTTCAACGGCACATTAGCCCAAATGATGCTGCACACTTTTCCAGACCAAGGGGCACAATTTCCAGAGTTTCCCAGCAGTATGTTTGTCACAGCCGCCCCTTACACCGAAACTACACCAGCTCCGGGAGAACTAAGGTCGTTCTTCCATGCGGACCCTCCACCACAATACCATGCTGCTGGCCCATCCAGGGTAGCAGATTCTGCCGCGACATCATCCGGCAGCAAAAGACCATCCAAGCGGAGGGCAGTCTTCAACACTCCACCCCGATCCCCAATCATCATGGGCAGTCTATCAGCTGAGATAGATGCCTATGTGCACCAAAGCTCCACCGTCGCCGGACCGAGCACATACCACACCGGGGGAGCCATGGCAATGGAGGGTGGAACGGACATAATTCTAACCGAAGACATGGCCGATGTGGAAGAAGGAGAAGAGGTCGAGGCCCCAATGCAACAGACACCACCCACAAGAGTC
Source organism: Abelmoschus esculentus (assembly GCA_035048815.1). Classification (NCBI taxonomy): domain Eukaryota; kingdom Viridiplantae; phylum Streptophyta; class Magnoliopsida; order Malvales; family Malvaceae; genus Abelmoschus; species Abelmoschus esculentus. The sequence continues at coordinate 8,352,348 of JAUCBN010000002.1, read as the reverse complement.
CAACCGCCCCGGCAAGCAAAAGCGCAACCATCGCCCTCACCAAGAACAAAGCAATCGGCAGCAAGGCCAAGGAGAAAAATTGTTACAAGCAGCTCTTCGGAGTCTCTTTAATAATTTTTTTCATATAATTCAATATTAATTGTTGTTTGCTTTCGATGCTGCTTATTCCTTTCCTATTTTGTTGCCCGCTCTTATCTTAAAATATAAAGCATTGAGGATAATGCTTTATTTGAGTTTGGGGGTGGAGATTCCCTGCCAAGCCAGCAATCTACTATCGAGGCCTTGCCAAAAAAGGAAGTATTCCAGTGATTTTTTTTAATTTTCCTGCTCCCCGCCTTACTTGAATTAACTGCCTACACTTTTGCACTGCTTATCATCAATATTGCCTTAGTTTATTCTTTAAGGCTATAGAAATCTTTCTCCTTACCATGATTAGGTCCTATTAAGAAGGTTTAACCTTAGGATACTTAAGGATGAAAACTTAGAAGCCTACTATAGGAAGAACTTTAAACACTTTTGAGACTTGTTGGATTATAGGAATTCTTTTAATGAACTTAGGTGATAAAGACTTAGATTTTTTGGAAGGTAACTAGAGGTGCCTATTACTGGCTCTAGAAAGAACTCTTCTTCATGCTAGAGGTGCCCGAAATTGGCTCTAGTATGTTTGCATTGCTTGAGGACAAGCAATAGTTCGAGTTTGGGGGTGTGATAAGTGCTCAACTCACTATCACTTTTTACACCTTTTATTGGCATTAATCACCAAATTTACATCCACTTGGACCAATGCTTGTACATAATGTGATATATTTAGAAGTTATGCTTATAGAGATAATATTTACAGAAAAGGTACGTTTTACTGCATTCTTATATCTATGCAGGAGAACCATTGCCGCGGCAACAACAAGGCCGAGGCAGGACCTTATGCCGAGGCAGCAGTTGAAAGCCAGGAAGCAAGACTGTAGGAGATTGGAAGACAAATATCCAAGGGACGTTTCTGGAATTAAAGCACATGGATTGGAGCTGGCTAGCATGAGGAAAAGCCCAAGACAAGGCCACGCGGGAAAGCCCCCTTAGCTGAATTAATCTTGGAAATATTTTAATTATGTACATGACTTGTTCCCTACTCCAAGTTGTATTCTACTTAGGAAAGGTTTGCCCTAGGTCTAGCCTATATAAAGACCTAGCCATCCAATGTAATAGACGAATACCTAGAGAGAGAGAGAGACGATTCATAAACTAGTTTTCTTTCTCTCAATTATGTTCTAAGCTTCATTAGGGTTTAGGTGAAGGTTGTTAGTATTTGTGAGAGGAGATTGTACTTTGTCTTTGTTTCAATGCAATAAAATTATCAAGGTTTGCTTATCCTTTGTTATTCATTGTTCTTGCATTCAAGCCCGGGAGGGAAGTTTGTGAGTAATCCATTTATCTAGACTCGGGAGAGTTAGATTCACGAAAGGGGCAAGTACGGTGTTTCAATCGCGAAATACTAACTCGGCCTAGGGATAGGTTAAGAGTTTCAGTGGCTAAAAGAAGTGTGAGATTGGTTGGTGAGTATAATTGGTTCACACCGGGAGGTATCATCAAGGACTAGTCATCAACAGTACTTCGACTTAGGGATAAGCGGAGTCATCCAAGGACACTTTGTCGAACTTTGGTAAAGTCCACCCACGAGCAAGGGATTGCCGCGGCAGACAGTATTATCGTTGCCGAGGCAGTAATCTGCAGTGCTGCCGAGGTAGAGATATACGATTGCATTGGGCAGAGACAAGTCAATCAAGTCCACAATACAACGCAAATGGATCCTGACCTATCTCTCTCTAATATTCAATTCTCTTTACTTTTACTTAGTTATTTTAGTTTAGTTAATCCCAACTCAGTCACTTGTGTTTTACTTTATTTCTTTCTACAGAACAAGAAGACGAAGAAGACATATTGAGTCTACCAATCCCTGTGGAGACGATAATCCGATAAATACTTATCACTTATTACTTTCGATGTGTCCACTTGCACTAAACGCGCACTTTTGACACGCGACACTTATCACTTATTACTTGCGATGTGTCCACTTGCACTAAAGGCGCACTTTTGACACGCGACACATATGCATCTCTATGCATCATCTCAAGTCTTATATGCTATAAACCTAGCAAAGCTTAAGCCATACACAGTTTAATGTGCACATCACAAGTCTTATTTTCTAAACACGTAGCAACACTTAGGCCATTCTCTTGTGCTCATATCCTTGAACAAAACTTATTTAAAACACATGCTTGTTGTCGCGTGTCAAAAGTGCGTGTTTAGTGCAAGTGGACACATCGAACGTAATAAGTGATAAGCATTTATCGGATTATCGTCTCCACAGGGACTAGTAGACTTAAGATGTCTTCTTCGTCTTCTTGTTCTGTAAAAAGAAGTAAAATAAAACACAAGTGATTGAGTTTGGTTTAACTAAACTAAAATTAACTAAGCAAAGTAAAGAGATTGAATATTAGAGAGAGATGGGTCAGGATCCAGATGCGTTGTATTGTGGATTTGATTGACTTGTCTCTGCTCAATGCATTCTTATATCACTGCCTCAGCAGCACTGTAGTTTACTGTCTTGGCAGCGATGATACTGTCCGCCGCGGCAATCCCTTGCTCGTGGGTAGACTTTACCAAAGTTCGGCAAAGTGTCCTTGAATGACTCCGCTTATCCCTAAGTCAGAGTGTTGTTGATGACTAGTCCTTGATGATACTTCCTGGTGTGAACCAATTATACTCACCAACCAATCTCACACTTCTCTTAGCCGCTGAAACTCTTAACCTATCCTTAGGCCGAGTTGGTATTTCGTGATTGAAACACCGTACTTATCCCTTCCATGAATCTAACTCTCCCGAGCTTAGATAAATGGATTACTCACAAACTTCTCTCCCGAGCTTGAATGAAAGAATAAGGAATAACAAAGGATAAGCAAACCTTGATAATTTTATTGCATTGAAACAAAGACAAAGTACAATCTCCACTCACATATACTAAACAACCTTCACCTAAACCCTAATGAAGCTTAGAACATAATTGAGAGAAAGAGAACAAGTTTATGAATCGGCTTTTCTCTCTAGGTATTCCCGTGTATCTTTTACATTGGGTGTTTAGGTCTTTATATAGGCTAGACCTAGGTTAAACCTTTCCTAAGTAGAATACAACTTGGAGTAGGAAAACAAGTCATGTACATAATTAAAATATTTCCAAGATTAATTCGGCTAAGGGGGCTTTCCCGCGTGGCCTTGTCTTGGGCTTTTCCTCATGCTAGCCAGCTCCGATCCATGGGCTTTATGTCCAAACACGTCCCTTGGATTTTTGTCTTCCAATCGCCTACAGTCTTGCTTCCTGGCTCTCAGCTGCTGCCTCGGCATCAGGTCCTTCCTCGGCCTTGTCGCTGCCGCGGCACTGGTTCTCCTCCACAGATATGAAAATGCAGTAAAACGTGCCTTTTTCTGTAGATATTATCTTTATAAGCATAACTTCTAAATATATGACATTAAGTACATGCATTGGTCCAAGTGGGTGTAAATTCGGTGATTAATACCAACAAAAGGTGTAAATAGTGATACTGAGTTGAGCACTTATCACTTGTGAAAAACATTACATTTTATAAACAATTCTATATCAACATGTGACACAATCTCATGCTTTTAAATGCACAAAAATCTCAAATCATAAACCATGCATATTGACAACTAAGTGACTAGCTTTGTTCAAACCTTATACCCATTGAATACTCGGATTCCTTATTCCTTATCAAGAGACACTTGGTCTCAACAAGCATCGGTTGGACATAAAGTCACCCTTGTATACATGTTACCCCCACTACGTACGGTCGGACACAAAGTCACCCGTGTTTACGTATGGGTCAACTATACGCACGGTCGGACACAAAGTCACCCTTATTTACATATAGGCAAGCTCTAAACGCACGGTCGAACACAAAGTCACCCTTGTTTACGTGTAGGCAGCATCATTATTGTCATAATTTTTATAGTGCACTTAATCCTAATGACATGTCATTTGTATTTGTGGTCTTAAATAGTGTCACTAAACCAATATCATACTCATTACGCATGGTAGCTTGCTGTTTTACATTGCACTCAGTATATGTTCAACAAGATGAACCAAATCATGCTCAACGACTTTATTCGGGAAAAGGGAAATAACCATACTTTAATCCAAATCATTCTCATGCTTTAAAAGTCATGAAAACCATCATTAACCATGCATATACAGCAGCTAACACATGCATGTATCATTTCCTAATTCAATTCATGCATTGGAAACTATTCCTTCATTTGCATCTTTCATAAAACCAATGCAACATTACCAATCATTAGATATGTTACCAAAGTATAGAAATTAATAAAACTCATGAAGTATTAAATTGTCAAAACATATCCGATATTAATGGACAATAATGAAAACATCCTTTGGACAAAGAACTTATCATTTCTTATGCATAAATCACATATGTAAAAACTATATTAAGAGCGTGTCTAAAATATGACAATTATGGAACGATATGGGAACCGTTAAGAGAGCGAAACCATTTAACTTACTTTCGAGTGTGGGGAGGTTTTTCCCACCATCCCTACACTCCCAAACCTTTGGTAAAACAAGTAAAACCTTGCCGATACGGCAGGCCACTCACCACTTGTCTGAAACTAGCTTGCCGAAGCCAACCGACATTCTCGCCTTTTCCGAAACACCTTCAACACATAGCTCAACACCTTGACCTGTTTTTAACATATCAAAACAGAGGTATTAATGCATATTAATGCATTCAATCAATCTCCCACACTTTCCAAACAAGCAGCCCCAAAAACTACACTTAAGAAAACAGAAAACACATCCGAAACTTACCCGAAACTTATCGGAATGACTTCCAGCCCTTAGCCTACGAAAACCAAAACTTATCAACATCAAAAAACAACCAAGAACCATGATATAACCATCCTAAACCAGCAGCAAACATTCAGCCACCCAAACAAGCCATAAACCGAAGATCTAAGCCAATTAACACCACCAAAACTTAAGATTCGGGTTTACCCATCCAAGAACCATTAATTCCATGTTAAAACACAACAAAATTCATTGATTTACCCATTGAAAACCATCAGGTATCACCTTATTACGAGATTTCATCAATTCAATCAAAATTAACCGATAAAAACCGAAAATCATCAATTAAAACCATAAAACAAATCAAGAACTCAATGCAATGGATCAAACACTTGGGAATTTTAATAAAGAAATCAAACACTTGGTGAAAAATGAGAAATATATCTTAATAAAATCTTTATGGTAATTAATATGAGTTTATAAAGAGATTTTTGGAAGGTCAGATCTAATGAGAAAGATTGGATAAATAGCCCCTTAAAGATTCTAAGTTTTGACCTATTTACATTTTAGTCACTAAAATTATCATTTTTACAAAATAGTCACTATTTTCCAAAATGTCAAGGTTCATAGTGTAATTTTACAAAATTGAGCTTACCAAACTCAAATAGAGTCCAAACAAGAATTTTAGAGTATTTTTCCATATTTTATTTCCTTTGAAAACCACTTATTAAAATTAATTCCCGGATTTAGGTTAATTGGCTTGACCGGTTCAACCGAACCCTTGATCCGACCTTGATAACACCTAGTCCCATTTTTGGGATGTTACACTCGGCCTCTTCCAGGTTCTAGGAATTCCTCGGAACTGGACTATGAGTCTTGGCGAGTGTGTGCGTAGCTGTGTCAAAGTTGATTATCTAAGTTCTAATCCTTTTTTCTAGCTCAAGACTTCCGACTAGGATTTTTCTGCAATTATTTTTCTTTCCTTTTCCCTGTTTGGTATATAAATATATATTGCTATATACTTATACTGCTTGAGCCAGTTTTCGGGCACCTTAAGTGTTAACTACTCTTACTAGAGCCAATTTTGGGCACCTCTAGTAAGTGGAAAAAAGACTAAGTCCTAGAGCTAGTGATAGGCACCTCTATGGACTAAACTAGAGCCGGTGATAGGCACATCTAGTTAAAATCTAAGCCTAAGTCATTATTGCTTTTCAAAGAAAAGAACTTTTAAAATCAACTAAGACTAGCAGTGTTTATGGATTTTTCATGCTCATAGTCTAATCCTAAGTACTAATCCTAAGAGACCTTTCTGATTTCAAGTCTGGTGAATGGTGCATACTGCTGCGACTGATGGAGAATATATTGTTGTCGAGGCAGTCTCAATAAAATTCAACAGACTTAAATTTTTTTTTGCATAAAACTGTAATTGTTGTAAAGACAAAATTTAAGGTAGTAGTAGGATAATCCGAATAATTTCCATACATGGCATATAATTTTATAAGACAGAAAATAGGATAAATACTCCCCCAAACTCGAGGGATGCATTGTCCTCAATGCATGTATCTGAGCATAAGTCAACAATAAAAAACAAGATAAAAATTAAGAGACAAAGAAAAGATAAACCAATATTTATATGTCGCATCTTGGCCTCATCTGTATCCTGAGGGTCATCAGTTTATGTGGAGTTTGTTGAGAAAGAAACTAAAAACTGCACTGGAAAACAACAATGAAGAAGTATGAAATAAAACGTGGGAGATTAAGTTTTAGGGACGCAAACTCGTCATCATATGTTCTTGGGTGGCCAGCCCTCCTTCACATTTTTCCGCCTTGGCAACCTTCCGCCTTGGCAACTTACCGCCGTGGCATTATGCTGCCGAGGCAATCTTCTGATGTGATATTATGCCGAGGCAACCTTCTTGGGCGGGACGACAAGCTTGATTTCAGGGTCGTTTTATATGCTTCATGGCTTCTCCTTCTTGAAATTCCATCCTAAAAAAAATAACTCAAACATAATTAAACTTATTTCCTAAAACAAATAACTCTGTCGCGTGTCAAAAGTGTGCGTCTAGTGCAAGTGAACACATCGAAAGTAATAAGTGATAAGTATTTATCGGATTATCGTCTCCACAGGGACTGGTAGACTTAATATGTCTTCTTTTTCTTCTTGTTCTGTAGAAAGAAGTAAATTAAAACACAAGTGATTGATGTTTGGTTTAATTAAACTAAGATAACTAAGCAAACTAAAGAGATTTAATAATAGAGAGAGATGGGTTAGGATCCAGTTGCGTTGTATTGTGGATTTGATTGACTTGTCTCTGCTCAATGCAATCGTATACCACTGCCTCGACAGCACTGCAGTTCACTGCCTTGGCAGTGACGATACTTGTCCGCCGCAGAAATCCCTTGCTCGTGGTTGGACTTTACCAAAGTTCAGAAAAGTGTCCTAGAATGACTCCGCTAATCCTTAAGTCAAAGTGTTGTTGATGACTAGTCCTTGATGATACCTCCCGGCGTGAACCAATTATACTCACCAACCAATCTCACAGTTCTTTTAGCCGCTGAAACTCTTAACCTATCCCTAAGCCGAGTTAGTGTTTTGCGATTGAAACACCGTACTTACCCCTTTCGTTAATCTAACTCTCCCGAGCTTAGATAAATGGATTACTCACAAACTTCCCTCCCGGGCTTAAATGCAAGAATAAGGAATAGCAAAGGATAAGCAAACCTTGATAACTTTATTGCATTGAATCAAAGACAAAGTACAATCTCCTCTCACAAATACTAACAACCTTCACCTAAACCCTAAAGAAGCTTAGAATATAATGGAGAGAAGGAAAACAAGATTATAAGTCGGCTCTTTCTCTCTAGGTTTTCCCGTGTATCTTTTACATTGGGTGTCTAGGTCTTTATATAGGCTAGACCTAGGTCAAACCTTTCCTAAGTAGAATACAACTTGGAGTAGGAAAACAAGTCATGTACATAATTAAAATATTTCCAAGTTTAATTCGGCTAAGGGGGCTTTCCTGCGTGGCCTTGTCTTGGGCTTTTCCTCATGCTAGCCAGCTCCGATCCATGGGCTTCAAGTCCAGACACATCCCTTGGATTTTTATCTTCCAATCGCCTACAATCTTGCTTCTTGGCTCTCAGCTGCTGCCTCGGCATCAGGTCCTGGCTCGGCCTTGTTGCTGCCGCGGCATCGGTTCTCCTGCACAGATATGAAAATTCAGTAAAACGTGCCTTTTCTGTAAATATTATCTCTATAAGCATAACTTCTAAATATATTACATTAAGTACATGCATTGGTCCGAGTGGGTGTTTTTGTGGACAAGTTTGATTAAGGGATTTCTTAGATAAACTCTAAGTTCAAGACAAGTAGAATTAGGTTAAGTGTTCTCTTCTTTTCTAAGCAACCGATCCTTGAGCCAATTTCGGGCACCTCAAGGGTTGTGTTTTTCCATTCACTAAATTTTTCTTTTTTTTATATTCCTTAAAACATACTTGAGCCAATTTCGGGCACCTCTAGCATGAAAAAGAGTTCTTTCTAGAGCCGGTGATAGGCACCTCTAGTTACTTTCCTAAAATCTAAGTCTTTATCACCTAAGTTTATTAAAAGAATTCCTATAATCCAACAAGTCCCAAAAGTGTTTAGATTTCTTCCTATAGTAAGCTTCTAAGTTTTCATCCTTTAGTATCCTAAGGTTAAACCTTCTTAACAAAATCTAATCATGGTAAGGAGAAAGATTTCTATAGCCTTAAAGAATAAACTAAGGCAATACTGATGATGAGCAGTGCAAAAGTGTGGGCAGTTAATTCAAGTAAGGCGGGGAGCATAAAAAAATAAAAAAAATCACTAGAATACTCCCTTTTTGGCAAGGCCTCGGTAGTAGATTGCTGCCTTGGCAGTAAATCTGCACCCCCAAACTCAAACCAAGCATTGTCCTCAATGCTTTATATTTGAAGAAATAAGCGGGCAACACGAATATGAAGTAAGCAGCATATAAAGACAACAAAAGCAATTAATATTGAATTAAGAACAAAGATTTAAAGCGACTCCGAAGAGCTGCTTGTAACAATTTTTCTCCTCGGCCTTGCTGCCGATTGCTTTGTTCTTGGTGAGGGCGATGGTTGCGCTTTTGCTTGCCGAGGCGGTTGGATTCTTGTGGGTGGTGTCCGTTGCATTAGGGCCTCGACCTCTTCTCCTTCTTCCACATCGGCCATCTCTTCGATTATCATTATGTCCGTTCCACCTCCCATTGTCGTGGCTCCTCCGGTGTGGTGTGTACTTGGTCCGGCGGTAGTGGAGCTTTGGTGCACATAGGCTTCTATCTCGGCTGATAGACTGCCCATGATGATTGGGGATCGAGGTGGTGTGCTGAAGACTGCCCTCCGTTTGGAAGGTCTTCTGCTGGCAGATGATGCCGCGGCAGAATCTGCTGCCCTGGATGGGCGGCAGCCTGGTACTGTGGTTGAGGGTCCGCATGGAAGAACGACCTTGGTCCTCCCGGAGCTTGTGTAGTCTCGGTGTAAGGGGCGGCTGTGACAAACATGTTGCTGGGAAACTCTGGAAATTGCGCCCCTTGGTTTAGAAAAGCGTAGAGCATCATCTGGGCGAGTGTGCCGTTGAAATCTCTTTGGTACTCCATGTACCTCTGTTGTCGAAGGTCCATCGCTACCATCCTTTGTAAATTCTCCTGATAGGGGTCTGCTGCGGCAGAGGTGTGGGCAGTATCAGGTATGTCTGCCGTGTATTGGGCCCCGACAGTAGTATCAGCGGTGAATTGCTGGGGCGTTGCTTGGACTGGCTCCGCCTGCGTGATCTGCATGACTTTGTGACAAAATTCCCTGGTCCATCCTCGCCTTTGGGGAGTGTACTCGTCCGTATCTTCGATTGGTACACCTGCGGCAACACATAAAACCTGTGATCAAACATGAGAAATATAATGGTTCCCTATCTTTCTTACCGCACTCGTGAATTTCACGAAGGATGATCTCTCCAACATTGATGGTTCTTTTGTTGATGATCGATTGGATAAGAACCAATCGCCTCCGGTCTACCGTGCTGTTGTGGGACGTGGGGATGAGTCGTCACTTGACAAAGGTGTTCCACATCTTGGCCTCGAGTTTTAGGCTTTGTCTTGTTACGGATCTTCTATGGGTACCGGTTTCCCATGGAGTATTCGCATAACAAAGATCGTCTTTGATTAGCTCGTAGTCCTCGGTAGTGATGTCTTCCATGAATTCGATGTCAACATCACTGTTCGGGGTGAGGCCGTAGAAGTCGTTGATGATCTCGGCATCTAACTGGACCGGCCTGTCGCGGCAGTGAACAAAGAGGGAATCTTTGCTGGGCCCGTGCGCATAGAAGTCCCGCACGATCGTAGCAATTGCCTGGGCAGGTTGAAGACAGAAAATTTCCCAATCTTCGAACTTGATTCTGTCAAAAAGGTAGTGCTCAATGTTGTAGTTTTCATCATCCGAATGCTGGAAACCTTGCTCTTCCCATAATTTTCGGGCGATGAAAGATCGGTTGAACGATCTTCAACGTTGGCTGGGGCAAATCTCTTGTAGGTTGCCATCAAGATTGTGAGATGATTTCTTGGAGGTTTTCTTGAAAAGAATCTGGAAGTTCATGAAGGATTGTGAGTAGGCAGAGAGTTATGTGAGAGGAAGTTTGTTAAGAATGCTAAAGAAAACAAGAATGCAAAAGTGAATAGTTCAAGAGGAAGGGGTTTCTTATATAGGCCTCGGCCTTATGACCGTTTGGATCCACTAGCCGTTTTGTAACCATTTCCTTTTTTTGTCGTTTCCTTTTCTGCCGTGGCAGGAATCTCAGCAGACTAGCCTTTACACTGTTCTGTCCGTTGAGACTGCTGCGGCCCTGACACTGTTTTTCTGCCTCGGCAGAGTTCCTCCTGTGAACTACTTCTCCTTTATTCTTGCTTCCTGTCCTAAATAAAAATTAAACACACGAAAAAGAAAAATACTTAAGGCAAAAAAAATTCAAAAAATAAAAATAAACTAATCCTAATATATTAATAAAGAAAAGGGAGGAGATTATGTTACTGGTGGAGAGCATGTAAATGCATCTCCCAAGATGATTCTTTCTCTTTGGCCCGAATTGTAAATCGGTTGTGGGCCACTCCCTTTTGTTGTGTGTCCATCCACCTTGGGCTTAATCTTTTTACCAATCAATCTGCCGAGCATTCTGCCAAGGCAGGATATTTTGGTACCTCCTGTGTAAATGGCTTTGCACTCCTCTGGATCATCATATTTTTTTAAGTTGTGGAATGCATTGAGTTTGACTTGTTGGTCATTTACCCGCATTGTCAACTCTCCTTCTTCCACGTCAATTAATGTACGCCCAGTTGCAAGGAAAGGTCTCCCAAGGATGATCGGTGCATTCTCATCTGCTTCACAATCAAGGACAACAAAATCAGCAGGAAAAATAAACTTATCAACTCTTACCAGTATGTCCTCGATTTTGCCTTCGGGTTGCACGTAGGATCGATACGCTAGTTGGAGCATAACTATTGTAGGTTTTGCCCTTCCTATTCCAAGCTTTTGGAAGACAGACTTGGGCATTAGATTGATGCTTGCTCCAAGGTCGCATAGGGCCTTACCTTCATAATTTCTACCTATCGCACAAGGTATGATGAAGCAACCAGGATCCTTTAATTTGGGTGGCATGCGATTGTGCAGCATTGCCATGCATCCCTCGGTAGCAACCACTGTCTTAAACTCACCTATTCGTTTCCTCTTTGACACCACGTCCTTTAAGAACTTGGCATAGTTAGGCATTTGTTCAATTGCCTCTACAAACGGTATGTTAATGTGGACTCAAGATATCAAGGAATTTCTTGAACTGTTGGTCCTGTTTTTGCTTTTTCAACCTTTGTGGAAAAGGTGGTGGTGGTCTCATCTCATCCAGGGTTTCTTTAGTTTGGAATTTAATACCTGGCACCACTGGGATTGTCGCTGTCTCGGCAGGCTGTTCAGGAGCTGTTGTGCTCTCTGCCGGGGCAGTATTATCAGTATCAGTTTGCTCAGCCTTATCTTTTGCTGGATCTACTGATTGAATTTGGCTCTTTGGGATCTTTTCCTTCAGCTGTAGACCACTCCTAGTAGTGATAGCCTTGCACTGTTCATGGCCCATTACCTTAGCAACTTCAGTATTGCTAGGTAGTCCTCCTTGTGGTCTAGTGTTTATGTTTTGAGCAAACTACCCAACCTGGGTTTCTAGCGTTTTAGTGGCCGCTTCTTGATTTTGCAACCGCATCTCAGTTCTATTCATAAAAGCGTCTGTCCTTTTGATGAAATTACTGTTCTCTACCATGTAAGACTCAGTTTTCATCATAAAGGCCTTACGCGTGTTTTCCAATGAACTTACCGATTGCTGCTGCATCTGCTGTTGCGGCATTGACTGCTGGGCCTGCGGCGGTGGTAGTTGTTGCATCGGTTGCTGAAATCCTGAAGATTGGGTGATTGGGTTTAAGGCATTGTTAGGGTTGCTCCATGATAGGTTTGGATGCCTCTTCCATGAGGGGTTGTATGTGTTGGACATCATATTGTTGCGGTTGTAGTTCAACATACATACCGGTTTCTTGATTCATGCAATCAGAGGAACTGTGGTTACCTCCACATAAGTCACAATAAGAATCAATTACCTTGACCTCACGGGTATTTTGCTGTAATTGTAGGTTTTGCACCATCTTGGTAAGAGAGGCCAATTGTGCTGCCACTGACTTCGATGAGTCTAATTCATTTATCATGGCTTGGCGTCTTACTCCTCCTCGCCTAGATGTTGGAAATTGGAAGTCATTTTTCGCGAGTTTATTTAGTATCTCAATAGCTTCCTTAGGTGCTTTATCCAGGAGTGTTCTGTTTGCCGAGGCATCTAACATCATCCTTGTCGGGGCATTCGTGGCATTGTAGAACATTGTCACTTGTGTTCATAGGAGAAATCCATGCAAAGGACACTTGTGTAGTAAATCTCTGTACCGCTCCCATGGCTCGTACATTGGTTCGTCATCTGCCTGTCGAAAAGAAGTGATTTCATTACGAATTCTATCATATAGGTTCGTAGGATTAAAACGAGTAATAAAATCACGGCAAAGTTCACTCCAAGATCCAATAGATCCTGCTGGAATGCTATTCAAAAAGGCTTTCGCCCTATCCCTCAGTGAATAGGAGAATAGCTTCAATTGCAAGACATCTTCATGGACTCCTTGGATTTTGAAAGAGTTGCAAATTTCCATGAAGGACTTAAGGTGTTGCCTTGCGTCTTCAGTTGCAGACCCACCAAATTGTCCAATAGTGTTAAGCATATTGAACATAACAGGTTTCAGTTCAAAGTGGGCTGCATTTATCTCCGGTGTAATGACTCCTGGGTTTAATCCATTTAAGTCCTCTTCCAGGAAGTCTCTGACAGTGAGCTGCCGCGGCCCAGGTGGCGGCAGTAGACCTCCATTGCCGGCAGGTAAGTTTTGTCCCACCGGGTGATTTGCCATAGCCTCTTGGATTCGTCTCCTCAACCTTAGCCTTGTTCTTTCGGTCTCTGGATCTAACTCGTATAAGGGGTTGGTTGGGTTGGCCGTAGTCATACACCCAGAAAAACAAAAGTAAAATAAAAATAAAAATAAACAAGAAAATAAAGAAAACAAAATTTAGTTGTCAGTCCCCGGCAACGGCGCTAAAAACTTGTTGCGTGTCAAAAGTGCGCGTTTAGTGCAAGTGGACACATCGAAAGTAATAACTGATAAGTATTTATCGGATTATCGTCTCTATAGGGACTGGTAGACTTAATATGTCTTCTTTTTCTACTTGTTCTGTAGAAAGAAGTAAAGTAAAACACAAGTGATTGATGTTTGGATTAATTAAACTAAGATAACTAAGCAAACTAAAGAGATTTCATAATAGAGAGAGATGGGTTAGGATCCAATTGCATTGTATTGTGGATTTGATTGACTTGTCTCTGCTCAATGTAATCGTATATCACTGCCTCGGCAGCACTGCAGTTCATTGCCTTGGCATTGACGATACTTGTCCGCCGCGGCAATCCCTTGCTCGTGGTTGGACTTTACCAAAGTTCGGCAAAGTGTCCTTGAATGACTCCGCTTATCCCTAAGTCAGAGTGATGTTGATGACTAGTCCTTGATGATACCTCCCGGCGTGAACCAATTATACTCACCAACCAATCTCACACTTCTTTTAGCCGCTGAAACTCCTAACCTATCCCTAGGCCGAGTTAGTGTTTCGCGATTGAAAAACCGTACTTACCCCTTTCGTGAATCTAACTCTCTTGAGCTTAGATAAATGGATTACTCACAAACTTCCCTCCCGGGCTTGAATGCAAGAACAAGGAATAACAAAGGATAAGCAAACCTTGATAACTTTATTGCATTGAATCAAAGACAAAGTACAATCTCCTCTCACAAATACTAACAACCTTCACCTAAACCCTAAAGAAGCTTAGAACATAATGGAGAGAAGGAAAACAAGATTATAAGTCAGCTCTTTCTCTCTAGGTTTTCCCGTGTATCTTTTACATTGGGTGGCTAGGTCTTTATATAGGCTAGACCTAGGTCAAACCTTTCCTAAGTAGAATACAACTTGGAGTAGGGAACAAGTCATGTACATAATTAAAATATTTCCAAGTTTAATTCGGCTAAGGGGGCTTTCCCGCGTGGCCTTGTCTTGGGTTTTTCCTCATGCTAGCCAGCTCCGATCCATGGGCTTCCAGTCCAGACACGTTCCTTGGACTTTTATCTTCCAATCGCCTACAATCTTGCTTCTTGGCTCTCAGCTGCTGCCTCGGCATCAGGTCCTGCCTCGGCCTTGTCACTGCCGCGGCATTGGTTCTCCTGCACAGATATGAAAATGCAGTAAAACGTGCCTTTTCTGTAAATATTATCTCTATAAGCATAACTTCTAAATATATTACATTAAGTACATGCATTGGTCCGAGTGGGTGTAAATTCGGTGATTAATGCCAACAAAAGGTGTAAAAAGTGATAGTGTGTTGAGCACTTATCAAACTCAAAAATAATTAAACTAATTTCCTAAGATAGTAGTGCAAGAAAAATAAAAAGGAAAGTTGGAATCGCCAATCCCCGGCAACGGCGCCAAATCTAATGGAGGCTAGAAAGTCCTGCTTTTATGATGAAGCATTCGTCCTTCCACCATTGTCAGATTATAGTATTTAAGATTTCAAACCCACGAGGATTGGCTTTACTTACGCAATTTATTCTTCCTGCACAATGGAAAAGTAAAGACACGGATAATTGAGTTGGATTATAACTAGGGAAACTAATTAAAACAATAAAGATAAATGATCAAGAAATCAAGGATGGAAAAGTGGGGCAAGTTAGAGTGCTTCGTAGTGTGGATTCAATTGACTTGTTTCTGTCTCATGCAATTATACAACACTGCATCGGCAAAACTACAGTATTACTGCCTCGGCAATGAAGGATTACCTTTACGGCGGTAATCCCTTGCTCTTGGGTGGACTTCTTCAAGGTTCGGCAAAGTGTCCTCTGATGACTCCGCTTATCCCTAAGGCGAAGTATTGTTGACGATTAGTCTTTGATGATACCTCCCGGCGTGAATCAACTATAACCACCAACCAATCTCACACTTCTTTTAGCCGCTGAAACTCTAACCTATCCCTAGGTCGAGTTAGTATTTTCCAGTTAGAAAAGTATCGTACTTATCCCTTTCGTGAGCCTAACTCTCCCGATATTGGACAAATAAATCTCTCACAAACTTCTCTCCCGAGCTTGAATGCAAGAACAATGAATGACAAAGAATAAGCAAACCTCGATATTTTATTGCATGAAACAAGAAATCAAAGTACAATTTTCTTCCACAACTACTCCACAAACTAACCTAAACCCCAAGGGGGAGATGGAGGAGTTTAGGGTTTTTTATGAACACTTGATTTCGAGATATCTTCCTCTCTACATAGGCTATGGTTTATATAGGCTTGGCCTAGGGCAAACCTTTCCAAAGTAGGAATTCAACTTGGACTAAAACACAAGTTAAGTACATAAATAAAAGATATTTATTTTATTTCCTAGTTTATTCCTATAAGGATTCTTTTCCCATGTGGCCTTTGACCTTGACTTTTCGTGTGTTTCCCATCTCCGATTTCTATGTCGCTTGTCTTAAAACGTCCACCTTATTTTTCTCTTTAAATTGCCTATCATATCAACAATTGCTTTTTCGGTGCTACCGCGACCTTCAAGTGCTGCCGAGGCGGGTACTAATTTGCATTCCAGTTTTGGTTTCCAGCATCCATCATGCTATCTGGCATTACCTGTGTGGTAGTTTTCTGTCTAAGAGAAAAAACCATTAACCGCACCTGTTTTATGCCAAATAATCGATAAATTCATGAATTGAGTATTGGGATGCTGAAATATGGAAATAAGCAGAATTATCCAATATTGCCATTAAATATGTCCTTTATTAGCAATAATCAAGTGGAAAATTGGTATAAAGAATAGGACTTTTAGGCACTCGTCAAGGGGGTTACATTTAGTGGTACCAGAGCTTAGGTTTACAAAACCTTTTAGGAAGTTTTTTTTGATTGATATGTTGTAATGTTGAATTATGTTTAATATTGTCTATGCACGGTGAGTGTTTGAAAATGTTATGTTATTGTATGAGATGCACGGTGTTTGCTCTATGTGATTGATTTGTGTTGTGACTTAGTAGGTTAGGGCATCATTGTATGAGAAGCACGGTGATTGCAAGCATGATTAAATTTTGATGTGCTTGGATGTTTACTATATATGTGGCTATTGATAAAGCATGATATGTTTAGGTGTTTGCAAGCATGATTAAATCTTGTTGCATGATAAGTGCTCAACTCACTATCACTTTTTACACCTTTTATGGGCATTAATCACCGAATTTACACCCACTCAGACCAATGCATGTACTTAATGTGATATATTTAGAAGTTATGCTCATAGAGATAATATTTACAGAAAAGGCAAGTTTTACTGCATTTTTATATCTGTGCAGGAAAACCATTGCCGCGGCAACAACATGGCTGAGGCAGGACCTGATGCCGAGGCAGCAGCTGAGAGCCAAGAAGTAAGACTGTAGGCGATTGGAAGACAAAAATCCAATGGACGTTTCTAGACATAAAGCACATGGATCGGAGCTGGTTAGCATGAGGAAAAACCCAAGACAAGGCCGCGCGGGAAAGCCTCTTAGTTGAATTAAACTTGGAAATATTTCAATTATGTACATAACTTGTTCCCTACTCCAAGTTGTATTCTACTTAGGAAAGGTTTACCCTAGGTCAAGCCTATATAAGACCTAGCCGTCCAATGTATTAGATATATACCTAGGGAGAGAGAGTCGATTCATAGATTTAATGTTTTCTTTCTCTCAAACTATGTTCTAAGCTTTCTTAGGGTTTAGGTGAAGGTTGTTTAGTATTTGTGCGGGGAGATTGTAATTTGTCTTTGTTTCAATGCAATAAAACTATCAAGATTTGCTTATCCTTTGCTATTCTTTGTTCTTGCATTCAAGCTCGGGAGAGAAGTTTGTGAGTAATCCATTTATCTAGACTTGGGAGAGTTAGATTCACGAAAGGGATAAGTACGGTGTTTCAATCGCGAAATACTAACTAGGCCTAGGGATAGGTTAAGAGTTTCAGCGGCTAAAAGAAGTGTGAGATTGGTTGGTGAGTATAATTGATTCACGCCGGGAGGTATCATCAAGAACTAGTCATCAACAGTACTTCGACTTAGGCATAAGCGGAGTCATCCAAGGACACTTTGCTGAACTTTGGTAAAGTCCACCCACGAGCAAGGGATTGCCGCGGCGGACAGTATCGTCGCTGCCAAGGCAGTAATCTGCAGTGCTGTCGAGGCAGCGATATACGATTGCATTGGGCAGAGACAAGTCAATCAAATCCACAATACAACGCAACTTAATCCTGACCTATCTCTCTCTAATATTCAAATCTCTTTACTTTACTTAGTTGTTTTATTTTAGTTAATCCAAACCAAAATCACTTGTGTTTTATTTTATTTCTTTCTACAGAACAAGAAGACGAAGAAGACATATTGAGTATACTAATCCCTGTGGAGACAATAATCCGATAAATACTTATCACTTATTACTTGCGATGTGTCCACTTGCACTAAACGCGCACTTTTGACACGCGACATTGCATTGTTATGATATTGATTACTAGGTAACATTGACTACTGTTTAGACATGATGTTAATTTTTTCTTGCATTTTAAGCATTAGAAAGGAAATATGTTTAGATTTTATGTGATGCATACATTGTTGTCTGTTAGATTTGAATAGGATTTATGAGTTGAGCATCTAATGAGATTTTTGATTTTTGATATGCCATGTAGCATAGGAAATTAGATTGAATTTGCATTGGTTAATGCATGAGATTCTTGTATGGTTTTATAGGATGCGTATTGCATATTATGGAATATAAACTTTTTATATGGTTATATATTTTTTATGCTAATCATAATGATGATTGTGTCATTTGATGTTTGAGTATATATTGTTGGGGTTTATTTTGGGTTACTCAATTCTCTAACTACTACTAGGAAATTGTTTTATATTTTACTTGAGCTACTTAGAACTTGCTTCACGTTGGCCTCACAAGTTTTGCAAAATATTTTTCAATGTTAAAATTGTTTTTCTATTTTCTTTATTGTGCTTGATATGAGACCAAAAAGAAAGCTAAAACTTGGTAATACAAGAGTTGTGGAGATCAGAAGAGTCGACGGTAGCGCGGACCTTGGATGTCTTCAACCTTTCCCTTTGCTTTATTTCATATTTTTGAGAGGTTTATGTGGATGTTTATGGATGATGTTTGTCTTTAAAATTTCACACCACCATGTGTTAGCTTTATTTCGGTGGATATTTTTGTGGATGATTTGCTCTTTATCTTTTTATGAATATTCTAGCCTATTATGTGTTTATTTATTTGCTTTTCTCATTGTGTTTAATCATTTAAGCATTGTACGAGGCATGAGAGTGTTCGTTGTTTAGATGCACGCTAGGTGTTCAAGAGAAACCTAGCCATAGATCCTTAGTATTCGAGAGTAACTAAGGGAAGATTTATGTCGCGTGTCAAAAGTGCGCGTTTAGTGCAAGTGGACACATCGCAAGTAATAAGTGATAAGTATTTTATCGAGTTATCCTCTACTCAGGGACCGACATACTTAATATGCTTTCTTCACCTCCTTGTTCTGTAGAAAGATAAAAACACAAGTGAGTTGATTTGATTTATCTAAACTAAAATAACTAAATAAAAGATAAAGGATTGAAATAGTAGAGAGAGATCGGCTAGGATTCAGTTGCGTCGTATGGTGGAATTGATCGACTTGTCTCTGTCCAATGCAATCGTATATCACTGCCTCGGCAGCATTGCAGTTTACTACCTGGGCAGCGACAATACTGTCTGCCACGGCAATCCCTTGCTCGTGGGCAGACTTTACCAAAGTTCGGCAAAGTGTCCTTGGATGACTCTGCTTATCCCTAGGTCAGAGTGCTGTTGATGACTAGTCCTTGATGATACCTCTCGGCGTGAATCAATTATACTCACCAACCAATCTCACACTTCTTTTAGCCGCTGAAACTCTTAACCTATCCCTAGGTCGAGTTAGTATTTCGCGATTGAAACACCGTACTTACCCCTTTTGTGAATCTAACTCTCCCGAGCTTAGATAAATGGATGATTCACAATATCCTCTCCTGAGCTCAATTGTGAAAACAAGGAATAACAAAGGATAAGCAAACCTTGATAATTCTTATTGCATTGAATGAAAGATAAAGTACAATCTCCTCTCACAAATACTCCACAACCTTCACCTAAACCCTATGAAGGTTTTAGAACATGATGGAGAGGAAAGAAAACAAGAGTAGAAGTCGGCTCTCCCTAGGTATTTCGATCTCTGATACATTGGGTGGCTAGGTCCTTATATAGCCTAGACCTAGGGCAAACCTTTCAAAAGTAGAATACAACTTGGAGTAGGGAACAAGTCAAGTACATAATAATAATATATTTCCAAGTTTGAATTCGGCTAAAGGGGCTTTCCCGCGTGGTCTTCTTTTGGGCTTTTCCTTGTGCTAGCCAGCTCCGAATCATGGGCTTCAAGTCCAGACACGTTCCTTGGATTTTTGTCTTTCCATCGCCTATCACTTTGCTTCCTGTCTTCCTACTGCTGCCTCGGCATCAGGTCCTGCCTCGGCCTTGTCTCTACCACGGCACTGGTTCTCCTGCACAGATATGAAAATATAGTAAAACATGCCTTTTTTTGTAAATATTATCTATATGAATATAACTTCTAAATATATCACATTCAGCACATGCATTGGTCCGAGTGGGTGTATATTTGATGATTAATGCCCATAAAAGGAGTAAAAAGTGATAGTGTGTTGAGCACTTATCACACCCCCAAACTCGAACTATTGCTTCTCCTCGAGCAATGCAAACCATCAATTTGCCGAACTCTACTCTCTCTTGGTCTTACATGTCCATCTATTCTCCCCACCATAACTAGGCCTATTCTTAAGCCTTAACCATTCGGTTACTCAAGGATTTACCTAGAAACAAACTATAGGAATTGTGAGTGTGTGCGTTTTTGTGGACAAGTTGATTAAAGGCTTTCTTAGATAAACTCTAAGTTCAAGACAAATAGACATTGGTTAAGTGTTCTCTTCTTTTTCAAACCCCAAATCTTGAGCTGGTTTCGGTCACCTCAAAGAATTGTGTTTTTCTTTTCACTAAAATCCTTCTTTCTTTTTAATATTCCTTAACACATGCTAGAGCCAATTTCGGGCACCTCTAGCATGAAGAAGAGACTTTCTAGAGCCGGTGGTAGGCACCTGTAGTTACTTTCCAAAAATCTAAGTCTTTATCACCTAAGTTCATTAAAAGAATTCCTATAATCCAACAAGTCCCAAAAGTGTTTGAAGTTTAAAGTTCTTCCTATAGTAAGCTTCTAAGTTTTCATCCTTAAGCATCCTAAGGTTAAGTCCTCTTAACAGAACCTAAACATGGTAAGGAGAAAGATTTCTATAGCCTTAAAGAATAAACTAAGGCAATACTGATGATGAGTAGTGCAAGAGTGTAGGCAGTGAATTCAAGTAAGGCGGGGAGCATAAAAATTTAAAAAAATATCACTGGAATACTCCCTTTTTGGCAAGGCCGCGGTAGTAGATTGTTGCCTTGGCAGTGAATCTGCACCCCCAAACTCAAACCAAGCATTGTCCTCAATGCTTTATATTTGAAGAAATAAACGGAAAAACAGAATATGAATTATACGCAGCAAGGAAAAACAGTAAAAACAATTAATATTGAATTAAGGACAAAGAAATTTAAAGCGACTCCGAAGAGCTGCTTGTAACAGTTTTCCTCCGTGGCCTTGATGCCAATTGCTTTGTCCTTGGTGAAGGCGATGGTTGCGTCTTTGCTTGTCGGGGCGGTTGGACTCGAGTAGGTGGTGTCCTTTGCATTGGGGCTTCTACCTCCTCTCCTTCTTTGACATCCGCCATCTCTTCGGTTATCATCACGTCCGTTCCTCCTCCCATCGCAGTTGCTCCTCCGGTGTGATGTGTGCTTGGGCCGGCAGCAGTGGAGCTTTGGTGCACATAGGCATCTATCTCGGCGGATAGACTACCCATGGTAATTGGCGATCTGGGTGGAGTGCTGAAAACGACCCTTCGCTTGGATGGCCTTCTGATGGCAGAAGAGGCCGCGACAAAATCTGCCGCCCTAGATGGGCCGTCAGCCTGGTATTGGGGCTGAAGGTCCGCATGGAAGAACGGTCGTGGTCCTCCCGGGGCTGGTGTAGTCTCGGTGTAAGGTGCGGCGGTGACGAACATGTTGCTTGGGAACTCCGGGAATTATACTCCTTGGTCCGGGAAGGCATTCAGCATCATCTGGGCTAGAGTGCCATTGAAGTCCCTTTGGTACTCCATGTACCGTTGTTGTCGAAGATCCATTGCTGCCATTCGTTGCAAGATTTCTTGGTACGGGTCTGCTGCGGCAGAGGTGTGAGCAGTACCAGGCATGTCTGCCGTGTACTGGACCCCGACAGCAATATCGGCAGTGAACTGTTGCGGCGTTGCCTAGACAGGTTTTGCTTGCGTGATCTGCATGACTTTGTGGCAGAAGTCTCTGGTCCATCCTCGTCGTGGGGGCGTGTATTCGTCCGTTTCTTCAATGGGTACACCTGCAGAAACATATAAACCCGTAATCAAGCAAGGGAAATACAATGGTCCTCTATCTTTCTTACCGCACTCGTGAATTTCCCGTAGGATGATTTCTCCAACGTTGATGGTCCTCTTGTTGATGATGGATTCGGTAAGCACCAATCTCTTGCGATCCACCGTGCTATTATGTGATGTTGGGATGAGGCGTCGTTTGACGAAGGTATTCCACATCTTGGCCTCCGGCTTTAGGCTTTGTCTTGTTACGGATCCTCGATGGGTACCGGTTTCCCATGGGGTATTCCCGTAACAAAGATCGTCTTTGATGAGTTCATAGTCCTCGGCAGTGATATCTTCCAAGAATTCGGCGTGGATATCACTGTCTGGGGTGAGGCCGTAGAAATTATTGATCGTCTCGGCATCGAGCTGAACTGGCCTGCCGCGGCAGTGAACAAATAGGGAGTCTTTGCTGGGCCTATGAGCGTAGAACTCCCGCACGATCGTGGCGTTCGCCTGGGCAGGTTGCAGACAAAAAATTTCCCAATTCTGGTACTTAATTCTGTTCTAGAGGTAGTGTTCAATGCCGTAGTTCTCTTCGTCCGCATGCTGGAAACCTTGCTCTTCCCAAAGTTGCCTAGCGATGAAAGATCGGTTGAATCGATCTTCAACGTTGGCTGGGGCGAATCTTTTGTATGTTGCCATCAAGATAGAGAGATGTGAGTTCGTGGAGGTTTTTCTTGAAAAGAATCTGGAGATTTTACAGGAATTAGAAGGCAGAGAGTAATTGAGAGAGAGATTGCTATGAATACTAATGAAAACAAGAAAGTAAGAGTGAATAGTTCAAGAGGAAGGAGTTTCTTATATAGGCCTCGGCCTTGTGAACGTTGAGACCACTAGCCGTTTGTAACCGTTTCCTTTTTTGCCGCGGCAGGAATCTCGGCAGACTAGCCATTACATTGTTCTGCCCGTTGGGACTGCTGCGGCCCTGACACTGTTTTATTGCCTCGACAGAGTTCCTGCTGTGAACTATTTTTCCCTTATTCTTGCTTTTTATTCCTAAATAAAACACACAAAAGAAAAGTACTGAAAGCGAAAGTAATTAGAAAAATATAAAAATAAACTACTAATCCTAATATAATAATAAAGAAAAGGGGAGAGGTTATGTTACTGGTGGAGAGCATGCAAATGCATCTCCCAAAATTATTCTTTCCCTTAGGCCCAAATTATGTATCGGTTGTGGGCCACTCCTTTTTGTTGTCTGTCCATCCGTCTTGGGCTTGATTTTCTTGCCGAATATCCTGCCGAGCAGACTGCCCAGGCAGGATATCTTATTGTCTACTGTGCGTATGGCCTTCCATTCCTCTGGATCGTCATACCTCTTTAAGTTGTGGAATGTGTTGAGTTTGACTTGTTGGTCATTGACCCACATAGTCAACTCTCCTTTTTCCACGTCAATTAGTGTGCGTCTAGTTGCTAGAAAGGGTCTCCCAAGGCTGATCGGTGCATTGTCATCTGCTTCACAATCAAGGACAAGGAAGTCGGCAGGAAAAATAAACTTATCAACTCTTACCAGTATGTCCTCAACTTTGCCGTCGGGTTGCACATAGGATCGATCCGCGAGTTGGAGCATCACTGTTGTAGGCTTCGGCCTTCCAATTCCAAGCTTTTGGAAGACTGATTTAGGCATGAGGTTTATGCTTGCTCCAAGGTCACATAGGGCCTTTCCTTCACAACTCTTTCCTATCGCACAAGGTATAGTGAAGCAACCAGGATCTTTTAATTTTGGTGGCATGCGGTTATGCAGCATTGCCATGCATCCCTCGGTAGCAGCCACTGTCTCAAACTCACATATTTGTTTTCTCTTTGACACCATGTCCTTTAGGAACTTGGCATAGTTCGACATTTGTTCAATAGCTTCAACGAACGGTATGTTGATGTGGACTTGCTTCAAGATGTCGAGGAATTTCTTGAATTGCTGGTCATGTTTTTGCTTTTTCAACCATTGTGGGAAAGGTGGTGGTGGTCTCATCTCATCCAGGGTTTCTTTAGTTTGAAGTTTTATACCTGGCACCACTGGAATTGTTGCTGCCTCGGCAGGCTGCTCAAGAGCTGCAGTGCTTTCTGCCGGGGCAGTGTTGTCAGCTTCAGTTTGCTCGGCCTCTTCTCTTGCTTGATCTGCTGGTTGAATTTGGCTCTCTGGGATCTTCTCCTTCAGCTGTAGACCACTCCTAGTAGTGATTGTCTTACACTGTTCATGGCTTATTACCTTAGCAACTTCAGTATTGCTAGGTAGGCTTCCTTGTGGTCTAGTGTTTATGCAATGAGCAAACTGCCCAACCTGAGGTTCCAGCGTTTTTATGGCCGCTTCTTGATTTTGCAACCTCTTCTCAGTCCTATTCATGAAGGCATCTGTCCTCTTGATGAAATTACTATTTTCTACCATGTATGACTCAGTTTTCATCATGAAGGCCTTTAGCGTGTTTTTCAATGAATTGACCGGTTTTTGCTGCATCTGCTGCTGCGACATCGGCTGCTGGACTTGCTGCTGCGGCATTGGTTGCTGACATACCGAAGGTTGGGTGATTGGGTTTAAGGCATTGTTTGGGTTGCTCCATGATAGGTTTGGATGCCTCTTCCATGAGGGGTTGTATGTGTTGGACATCACATTTTTATGGTTGTAGTTCCCGACATACATACCAGTTTCTTGATTCATGCAGTCAGAGGAACTGTGGTTACCTCCACATAAGTCACAGTATGAATCAATTACCTTGACCTCACGGGTATTGTGTTGTAACTGTAGGTTTTACACCATCTTGGTAAGAGAGGCCAATTGTGCTGCCACTGAACTTGATGAATCTAATTCATTTACCGTGGCTTGGCGTCTTACTCCTCCTCGCCTAGATGTAGGAAACTGGAAGTCATTCTTTGCGAGTTTATTCAGTATTTCAATAGCTTCCTCAGGTGCTTTATCCAGGAGTGTTCCGTTTGCCGAGGCATCTAACATCATCCTTGTCGGGGCATTCGTGGCATTGTAAAACATTGTCACCTGTGTCCATAGGGGAAATCCATGCAAAGGACACTTGTTTAATAGCTCTCTGTAGCGTTCCCATGCCTCGTACATTGGTTCGTCTTCTGCCTGTCGAAAACAAGTAATTTCATTACGGATTCTATCATATAAATTAGTAGGATTAAAATGAGTAATGAAATCACGGCAAAGTTCACTCCAGGAACCAATAGATCCTGCTGGAATGCTATTTAACCACGCTTTCGCCCTATCCCTCAGTGAATAGGGGAATAGCTTTAATCGCAAGACATCTTCATGGAATCCTTGGATTTTGAAAGAGTTGCAAATTTCCATGAAGGACTTGAGGTGTTGCCTTGCGTCTTCAGTTGCAGACCCACCAAATTGTCCAATTGTATTTAACATATTGAACATAACGGGTTTGAGTTCAAAATGGGCTGCTTCAATCTCCGGTGTAACGACTCCTGGGTTTAATCCGTTTAAGTCCTCTTCCAGGAAGTCCCTGACAGTAAGCTGCCGCGGCCCAGGTGGCGGCGGAAGTCCTCCATTGCCGACAGGTAAATTTTGTCCTGCCGGATGTTCTACCATGGCTCCTTGGATCTGTCTTCTCAACCTTTGCCTTGTTCTTTCGATCTCTGGATCTAACTCGTACAAGGGGTTGGTTGGATTGGCCCTGGTCATACACCACGAAAAACAAAAGTAAAATAAAAATAAAAATAAACAAGAAAATAAAGAAAAAAAATTTAGTTACCAGTCCCCGGCAACGGCGCCAAAAACTTGTCGCGTGTCAAAAGTGCGCGTTTAGTGCAAGCGGACACATCGCAAGTAATAAGTGATAAGTATTTTATTGAGTTATCGTCTCCTCAGGGACCGGTATACTTAATATGCTTTCTTCACCTCTTTGTTCTGTAGAAAGATAAAAATACAAGTGAGTTGATTTGATTTATCTAAACTAAAATAAACTAAATAAAAGATAAAGGATTGAAATAGTAGAGAGAGATGGGCTAGGATCCAGTTGCGTCGTATGGTGCAATTGATCGACTTGTCTCTGTCCAATGCAATCGTATATCACTGTCTCGGCAGCACTGTAGTTTACTACCTGGGCAGCGAGAATACTGTCTGCCGCGGCAATCCCTTGCTCGTGGGCAGACTTTACCAAAGTTCGGCAAAGTGTCCTTGGATGACTCTGCTTATCCCTAAGTCAGAGTGCTATTGATGACTAGTCCTTGATGATACCTCCCGGCGTGAACCAATTATACTCACCAACCAATCTCACACTTCTTTTAGCCGCTGAAACGCTTAACCTATCCCTAGGCCGAGTTAGTATTTCGCGATTGAAACACCGTACTTACGCCTTTCGTGAATCTAACTCTCCCGAGCTTAGATAAATGGATGATTCACAATATCCTCTCCCGAGCTCAATTGTGAAAACAAGGAATAACAAAGGATAAGCAAACCTTGATAACTTTATTGCATTGAATCAAAGACAAAGTACAATCTCGTCGCACAAATACTCTACAACCTTCACCTAATCCCTAAGAAGGTTTAGAACATGATGGAGAAGAAAGAAACAAGAGTAGAATTCGGCTCTCTCCCTAGGTATTTCGTATGTTGTACATTGGGTGGCTAGGTCTTTATATAGGCTAGACCTAGGGCAAACCTTTCCTAAGTAGAATACAACTTGGAGTAGGGAACAAGTCAAGTACATAATAATAATATATTTCCAAGTTTATATTCGGCTAAGGGGCTTTCCCGCGTGGTCTTCATTTGGGCTTTTCCTTGTGCTAGCCAGCTCTGATTCATGGGCTTCAAGTCCAGACACGTTCCTTGGATTTTTGTCTTTCCATCGCCTATAATCTTGCCTCCTGTCTTTCTGCTGGTGCCTCGGCATCAGGTCCTGTCTCGGCCTTGTCTTTGCCACGGCACTGGTTCTCCTACATAGATATGAAAATGCAGTAAAACGTGACTTTTTCTGTAAATATTATCTATATGAGTATAACTTCTAAATATATCACATTGAGCACATGCATTAGTCCGAGTGGGTGTATAATTGATGATTAATGCCCATAAAAGGAGTAAAAAGTGATAGTGTGTTGAGCACTTATCAATGACCAGTCCTTGATGATACCTCTCGGCGTGAATCAATTGTAATCTCCAACCAATCCCACACTTCTCTTAGCCGCTGAAACTCTTAACCTATCTCTAGGTCGAGTTAGTGTTTCCCGATTGAAACAGCGTACTTATTCCTTTCGTGAATCTAACACTCTCGATATTAGATAAATGGATTACTTGCAAACTTCTCTCTCGAGCTTGGATGCAAGAACAAAGAATGGCAAAGAATAAGTAAACCTTGATATTTTATTGCATTAAAACAAGAAACAAAAGTCAATCTCCTCTCACTAAATACTCTACAACCTTCACCTAAGCCTAAAGAAACTTAGAACATAATAAAAGTAAAAGAGAAATCTAAAATCTAAGCTTTGTGCCGAAAACTCTCCTCTCTTTCTCTTCTTGGACGGCTTGGTCTAGGGCAAACGTTTCTTAAGTAGGAGTATAACTTGGAGTAGGATACAAGTCAAGTCCATAAATAAAATATTTTCAAGTTTACTCCAACTAGGATTCTTTTCCACGTGGCCTTTGACTTGGTCTTTCCATGTGCTACTGATAAGTGCTCAACACACTATCACTTTATACTCCTTTTATCGACATTTATCACAAAATATTCACCCACTTGAACCAATGCATGTGCTTAATGTGATATATTTAGAAGTTATACTTAAATAGATAATATTTATAGAAAAAGGCACGTTTTACTGCGTTTTCATATCTGTGCAGGAGAACCAGTGTCGTGGCTGAGACAAGGCCGAGGCAGGACCTGATGCCGAGGCAGCAGCAGGAAGACAGGAAGCAAAGTGATAGGCGATGGAAAGACAAAAATCCAAGGAACGTGTCTGGACTTGAAGCCCATGATTCGGAGCTGGCTAGCACAAGGAAAAGCCCAAAAGAAGACCAAGCGGGAAAGCCCCCTTAGCCGAATTCAAACTTGGAAATATATTATTATTATGTACTTGACTTGTTCCCTACTCCAAGTTGTATTCTACTTTTGAAAGGTTTGCCCTAGGTCTAGCCTATATAAAGACCTAGCCACCCAATGTATCAGAGATCGAAATACCTAGGGAGAGCCGACTTCTACTCTTGTTTTCTTTCCTCTCCATAATGTTCTAAAACCTTCATAGGGTTTAGGTGAAGGTTGTGGAGTATTTGTGAGAGGAGATTGTACTTTATCTTTCATTCAATGCAATAAGAATTATCAAGGTTTGCTTATCCTTTGTTATTCCTTGTTCTTGCATTCAAGGCCGGGAGGGAAGTTTGTGAGTAATCCATTTATCTAAGCTCGGGAGAGTTAGATTCACGAAAGGGGTAAGTACGGTGTTTCAATCGGGAAATACTAACTCGGCCTAGGGATAGGTTAAGAGTTTCAGCGGCTAAAAGAAGTGTGAGATTGGTTGGTGAGTATAATTGGTTCACGCCGGGAGGTATCATCAAGGACTAGTCATCAACAGCACTCTGACTTAGGGATAAGCAGAGTCATCCAAGGACACTTTGCTGAACTTTGGTAAAGTCTACCCACGAGCAAGGGATTGCCGCGGCAGACAGCGTTATCGCTGCCCAGGCAGTAAACTGCAGTGCTACCGAGGCATAGATATGCGATTGCATTGGATAAAGACAAGTCAATCAAGTCCACAATATCACTTATTACTTACGATGTGTCCACTTGCACTAAACGCACACTTTTGACACGCGATAAGTTTTTGGCGCCGTTGCCGGGGACTGACAACTAAATTTTGTTTTCCTTATTTTCTTGTTTATTTTTATTTTTATTTTTATTTTACTTTTGTTTTTCTTGGTGTATGACCAGGGCCAATCCAACCAACCCCTTATACGAGTTAGATCCTGAGATTGAAAGAACAGGGTTAAGGTTGAGGAGACAAATCCGAGGAGTCATGGCAGAGGTTCAGGCAGGACAAAACATACCTGGCGACAATGAAGGTCTTCCGCCGCCACCTGGGCCGCGGCAGCTGATTGTCAGAGATTTCTTGGAGGAGGACTTAAATGGACTAAACCCAGGAGTCGTTACACCCGAGATTGAAGCAGCCCATTTTGAACTTAAACCTGTTATGTTCAACATGTTAAATATAATTGGACAATTTGGTGGGTCTGCAACTGAAGACGCAAGACAACATCTCAAATCTTTCATGGAAATTTTCAACTCTTTCAAAATCCAAGGAGTCCATGAAGATGTCTTCCGGTTAAAGCTATTCCCCTATTCACTGAGGGATAGGGCGAAAGCTTGGTTGAATAGCATTCCAGCGGGATCTATTGGATCCTGGAGTGAACTTTGCCGATTTCATTACTCGCTTTAATCCTACTAATTTATATGATAGAATTCGTAATGAAATTACTTCTTTCCGACAGGCTGAAGACGAACCAATGTACGAGGCATGGGAACGCTATAGAGAGCTATTGCACAAGTGTCCGCTGCATGGATTTCCCTTATGGACACAAGTGACAATGTTTTACAACGCCACAAATGCCCCGACAAGGATGATGTTGGATGCCTCGGCAAACGGCACACTCTTGGACAAGGCACCCGAGGAAGCTATTGAAATTTTGAATAAACTCGCAAGGAATGACTTCCAGTTTCCCACATCTAGGCGAGGAGGAGTAAGACGCCAAGCCACGGTAAACGAATTAGATTCATCAAGTTCAGTGGCAGCACAATTGGCCTCTCTTACCAAGATGGTGCAAAACCTACAGTTACAACACAATACCTGTGAGGTCAAGGTAATTGATTCATACTGTGACTTATGTGGAGGTAACCACAGTTCCTCTGACTGAATGAATCAAGAAACTGGTATGTATGTTGGGAACTACAATCGTAACAATGTGATGTCCAACACATACAACCTCTCATGGAAGAGGCATGCAAACTTATCCTGGAGTAACCCAAATAATGCCTTAAACCCAATCACCCAACCACCGGGATTTCAGCAGCCAATGCCGCAGCAACGAGTCCAACAACCGATGCCGCAGCAACAGATGCAGCAGCAACCGGTCAATTCATTGGAAAACACGCTAAAGGCCTTCATGATGAAAACCGAGTCATACATGGCGGAAGACAGTAATTTCATCAAAAGGACCGACGCCTTCATGAATAGGACTGAGATGAGGCTACAAAATCAAGAAGCGGCCATAAAAACTCTGGAAACTCAGGTTGGGCAGTTTGCTCAATGTATAAACACTAGACCACAAGGAGGCCTACCTAGCAATACTAAGG
The DNA here is from genome assembly GCA_035048815.1 of Abelmoschus esculentus. NCBI lineage: Eukaryota > Viridiplantae > Streptophyta > Magnoliopsida > Malvales > Malvaceae > Abelmoschus > Abelmoschus esculentus. Next base: position 8,321,917 of record JAUCBN010000002.1, on the reverse strand, counting down.
TTGCTAAGGTACTAAGCCATGAACAGTGTAAGGCAATCACTACCAGGAGTGGTCTACAGTTGAAAGAGAAGATCCTAGAGAATCGAACCCAACCGGCGGACCAATCAAGAGAAGAGGCTGAGCAAACCGAGACTAACAACAATGCCACGACATCAAGCACTACAGCGCCTGAGCAGTCTGCCGAGGCAGCAAAAATTCCAGTGGTGCCAGGTATACAATTCCAAACTAAAGAAACCCTGGACGAGATGAGACCACCACCACCTTTCCTACAAAGGTTGAAGAAACAAAAACAGGATCAACAGTTCAAGAAGTTCCTCGATATCTTGAAACAAGTCCACATCAACATACCATTCGTTGAGGCCATTGAACAAATGCCCAACTATGCCAAGTTCTTAAAGGATATGGTATCAAAGAGAAAATGGATAGGTGAGTTTGAGACAGTGGTTGCCACCGAAGGATGCATGGCAATGCTGCATAACCGCATGCCACCAAAGCTAAAAGATCCTGGTTGTTTCACTATACCTTGTGCGATAGGAAAGAGTTATGAAGGAAAGGCCCTATGCGACCTTGGAGCAAGTATAAACCTCATGCCTAAATCAGTCTTCCAAAAGCTTGGAATTGGAAGGCCGAAGCCTACAACAGTGATGCTCCAACTCGCGGATAGATCCTATGTGCAACCTGAAGGAAAAATCGAGGACATACTGGTAAGAGTTGACAAGTTTATTTTTCCTGCTGACTTCCTTGTCCTTGCTTGTGAAGCAGATGACACCGCACCGATTATCCTTGGGAGACCCTTCCTAGCAACTGGACGTACATTGATTGACGTGGAAAAAGGAGAGTTGACTATGCGGGTCAATGACCAACAAGTCAAACTCAACGCATTCCACAACTTAAAGAGGTATGACGATCCAGAGGAATGGAAGGCCATACGCACAGTAGACAATAAGATATCCTACCTGGGCAGTCTGCTCGGCCGGATATTCGGCAAGAAAATCAAGCCCAAGACGGATGGACAGACAGCAAGAAGGAACGACCCACAACCGATACACAATTTGGGCCTAAGGGAGAAAATAATTTTGGGAGATGCATTCGCATGCTCTCCACCAGTAACCTAACCTCTCCCTTTTTCTTTTCTTTATTATATTAGGGCTAGTAGTTTATTTTTATTTTTCTAATTATTTTCGTTTTCAGTATTTTTCTTTTGTGTGTTTAAATTTTTTATTCAGGAATAAAATTCAAAGATAAGGGAAAAATAGTTCACAGCAGGAACTCTGCCGAGGTAGTATAACAGTGTCAGAGCCGCAGCAGTCCCAACGGGCAGAAAAGTGTAACGGCTAGTCTACCGAGATACCTGCCGCGGCAGAAAAGGAAACGGCAGAAGAAGGAAACGGTTACAATGGCTAGTGATCTCAACGGTCACAAGACCGAGGCCTATATAAGACACTCCTTCCTCTTGAACTATTCACTCTTACTTTCTTGCTTTCTTTAGTATTCTTAACAATCCCTCTCTCAAATTACTCTCTGCCTACTAATCCCTTCTAATTCTCCAGTTTCTCTTCAAGAAAACCTCCAAGAACTCAATTTTCTCTTTCTTGATGGCAACTTACAAAAGATTCGCCCCAGCCAACGTTGAAGAATGATTCAATCGATCTTTCATCACAAGGCAACTATGGGAAGAACAAGGGTTCCAGCACGCGGACGAAGAGAATTATGGTATCGAACACTACTTGTTCGACAGAATCAAGTACCAAAATTAGGAAGTATTCTGTTTACAACCTGCCCAGGCAAACACCACAATAGTACGAGAGTTCTACGATCATGGGCCCAGCAAAGACTCTCTCTTTGTTCACTGCCGCGGCAAGCCAGTGCAACTCGATGCCGAGACGATCAACAGCTTTTACGGCCTCACTCCAAACAGTGATCTCCATGCTGATTTCTTGGAAGATATCACTGCCGAAGACTATGAACTTATCAAAGACGATCTTTGTTACGCGAACACTCCATGGGAAACCGGTACCCATCGGGGTTCCGTAACAAGACAAAGTTTGAAGCCGGAGGCCAAGATGTAAAACACCTTCGTCAAACGACGCCTCATCCCAACATCACATAATAGGACGGTGGATCGCAAGAGATTGGTGCTCATCCAATCCATCATCAACAAAAGGACCATCAACGTTGGAGAAATTATCCTACGGGAGATTCACGAGTGCGGTAAGAAAGATCGAGGACCATTGTATTTCCCTTGCTTGATTACGGTTTTTTGTGTTTCTGCAGGTGTACCCATTGAAGAAACTGATGAATACACACCCCCAAGAAGAGGATAGACCAGGGAATTCTGCCACAAAATCATGCAGATCACATAAGCAGAACCTGTCCAGGCAACACCGCAGCAGTTCAATGCCGATACTACTGCCGGGGCCCAGTACACGGCAGATATGCCTGGTACTGCCCACACCTCTGCCGTAGCAGACCCGTATCAAGAAATCTTGCAGCGCATGGCCGCGATGGATCTTCGACAACAACGTGTAGCGACCTTTTTATGTCCGAAGATGGAAAACGAAAGTTTATTTGAAAAGTGGTGGTAAAAGGTCTTTGATACTACGATTTAATCCCCTTTGAAAATGTCACTTAAAAACATTAATTCTTTTAAAAACAATAAATTCGGAGTCGCCACCGGTCACTTGGAAGACCGGACACCGTAAAAGAAAACCAGAGATTCATTTTGAAAAGGATTCGGGAGTTGGTTATGCGTGGGGAAGGATTAGCACCCCCAACAGGCCCGAAAATCGGTACCAAAAAATGTTTTCTTTAAAATCTGTTTTTGAATTTAATTTAACTTAAAATCGGTTTCTAAATTCAAAATTGACCTTGATTAAACGGGCTTAATTTAATTGGTGAATTCAAATTAATAAAACATTTAATTAATAAGGTTGACGATACCCCAGACCATAGACTAAACCGACGTCAAATAATACTGACCGGCGTGTTAGTTTAGGGTTCGGATCCTATACGTCACCTTTATGAATGATCCAAACATTTAAAAAGATGATGTCATGATCTTGTCAATTTTAATTTCTATTTACCTAGAGAAGATAAAATTAATTTGAATATTTGAATAACACCCGATGATTCGGACTGTTATGATTCAAATATAAATATTAATAAATATTTCTCTTTTGTTTCTTTAAGAGTTAATTAATGATAATAGTAAATAAAATGGTCACATGAATGACAAAATGAATACACCGTAAACTAAACAAATGCATAATAACATGATACATGAGTATATTATCAACATAAACGAAATAAGGGCAAAGATAACTAAATTAGAAATGCTAATGTTTTACATAAAAGAATAAGGTAAATGCTTGAACTTGAACAAACAAATAAATAAAAAAAAGGAAATTCAAAAACAGTAAGCTAAACCATGGGGGAAGAAAGAGAACCAATGCTAAAAAAAGCAAAGCTTCACAGTATCAAACCATGTCTATTATATACGAAGATTAGGGTCGAATAAAAAGGGTACGATGACAGGGAGCATATAAAACGTGAATACATGATAACACATGTGAAACTATAAAGCTTGTGACTGACGTATGAACTATATAATGACATTAGTAATGTATATATGATGCCATGGATAATAAATATAATGATATAAACAACGTCATAATATTTACAACAATACAAACAGTGTAATATTCACAAATAAACACACATACTTCATGGTATAATATAACATATAATAACATATATATATATATATAAACATATATAATATGAATGTAAACAAGACAGTAAGGAACATATAAAAAGGGAAAATAAAGATGTGATATAACGTACATAAAAAAATTGCATTGAAAAAAAAATAAATATGGCGTATAATAATAAGACATCACATGGTAAAATATTAGAATGATATAAATTAAGAGCAACCAAATAAACGGTTAGAATAGAAGGAAATGATGAGTTAATTGAAATAAAAAAGGAACAGTAAGAATAACTAATAGAAAGAAAATCCAACATTAAAGCATAATTGAATTGAAATGAAAAGATGACAAGAAATAAACGGTTAAATGAAATATAAATAAAGTAATAACAATTAAATAAAAATAAAAGACCAAATTAAATGGGTTTTTATACATTAGTTAAAAATTAAATGGGTTTTAATTTCTTATTTCTTTTATGAATCATTTTTAAAAAAGAAAAAGAAAAAAAAAAGAAAGGTCAAATAAAATCAAAGAGATATTCTTTCAAATCTTTCCACTTTTTTCCAATCTAACATCCTGAACGATGCCCACCTCTTTGTCCGATCGCCGTTCCTTGGTCGAGTGACCTCGCGGCAGAAGATGGCACAACCATGAAGAAAAAAACAAAGTAATTCTTCGAATACTATTCTTTATTCAGACTCAAAACAAAAGTGAAACTCGTTTTTTATGGTTTCCGATTGAAAATGGTGACTGAATCCCTTCTCTTTTGATTTTTGAAAATAAACTCATGATTGTTTATCAAATAGATCTGAAATTTAAAAAAACGCTATAAGACTTATTGAAAGAAGAAGAAAACGGGAAAACCCCTTTTTTACCTCATAAACAGAAGGTTTTTTTTGGATGCTCTGTATTTCTAGTGAAAAGGATTACAAACAAGTCTCTCTTTTACCTCAAGAACTGAGGGTTTTCTTTCATTTCATTTCTGGAAAATTTTTGGATTACAAATGAGTTCTCTCTTTTTTTTTCCTGAAATTTTTCAGACCCCTTTTTTTCTTTACACGAATGCCCCCTTTTATTCTTCATTGCCAGTTGATATCATCATTTTGAGACCTAATCTTCACTGTTGATAATTATTTTTTGATCTGACAATCGGATTTTCCTTCATTTTTTATTGTCTTTGCGTGTCTGATAATTTAGGCTGGTGGGAAGTACAACAATGACAGCGAGATTTCCGTGTGTGAAGGCCAGTTTGTGCATCTCCTTTCATCCGAACCGTTAATTTTGATTTGATCCAATGGCTCAGTCTTGGTGGCTGCAACACACAAAAAGGGATCATCAGATATGATTTAGGGTTTAGTTTGAATTATGGCCGGTTTGGGTCTATCAAAATGGGCTGTAAACATTTTACTTGGGGCATGTAGTATAATTTTATTTTAGGCATATAATTAATAGTGGGTTTTAATATGTATAACGGACTGGACATATATAATTATTTTTTGGGCTTTTAATTATTTCTTTATAATAATATATAAAAATAATAATAAAATTATTACACACAATATTTAATATTCAAACAACAACACATGCTTATAATAATATTAACATGACATCATAATATATTTATGCAACACATTACTAACTCATACAATCTATATAATTAGTACACACATACATGATATAATTCTATATACATAATTCTATATACAATTTAGTATATCATATACTTAGTACACATAATTAGTACACATACAATTTATATCTACATGACACGCATGCAAATGTACAAATAATACCAATAATATGCATAAACAAATATCATATACTTACTCATAAAAGGAAAACATGTAATGTTAATAGACATCAAATACACCATGGACTTGCATCGACACATATATATTAACACATATATACCTAAATGGTGACACTAACAAACATAAAATGATAACACACAATAATATTAACTACCACATGCTATTATATAAATTATATTCTTTTTTTTTCTTTTTTCTCTGTTCTTCTTTTTTCACACGTTACATAAGCCCATTATGTATTAATTAAAGCCTTTAAAAGTAAAGCCCATAAGATCAAAAAGCCCATTATTAGGAAAGAGAGAAAAAAAGATTGAACCGGACAAAAATTAGTGATTACAGCTGCCCCTCTTTGCTTATACTTGTGGAACAAGGATAAAGCTAAGACCATAAGCACTAATTTTGTCCTACTTCCCTATAGGGTGGTCTCGGAATGGTGTGTTTTTCTGAAACTCTCCACCTTCCTTGACCGAGTCTTCAGGCTCATAAGTTCCTTCTGTATCAAACTTGTTTGCCTTCCGGTATAAAGCTGAAGGTCACTCCTATATATGGCCATTCGTCTTTCGATCAGATTTTTCAAAACAAAAGCTCCTCATGTATAGAACTTTCATCTTTAGATTCTGAGTTCTGGTTTCTTCTATATAAAACCTTCACCCTGAAGTCTCGAGTTATGTTCCCCTCTTGTGTGGAACTTTTCACTCAGACTATAACGAAGATAGGGGTTCCTCCTATATGAAACTCCAGGTCTTCCACGTTGTCGGTCTCCCCTATATAAAACCTTCAGTGTCACAATAGATCTTGCAAAATAAGGTCCCTCCTATATAGAACTCTTACTTTTGGACCTAGAGTTAGGGTTTCTCCTATATGAAACCTTTCGCTCTAAAGTATCGAGTTGGGTGCTTCTCCTATCTGAAGCTTCAATCTCAGAGACGAAGATGAAAATGAGGGTCCCTCCTATATAGAACTCCTCACTGTAGTGCTGGCAGTTTCTCCTATATGAAACCGTCATGTCGTGGATGAAGTTTTCCAGTGGTAGCTCTTTCTGTATAGAGCTACGAGTTTTTGTTTTCGATGTGCACGAGTTCTTTCTATATAGAACTGCTGAAAATTCTCTTGCTGTGCGACATCGAACATGTTGGTACCTTCTATTTGGAACCTTAATCTTCAAGCCTTTCGGGATTCACGCCAAATGGTTGTCAATCTTCTTTCTGAATCGGGACTCACGCCTTCATAGGCTCCATCTCTTCTAAAAACATTTGGGTTTCTAGATTGCCCTAGTGTCTGGATATTCGTGCTTAATTTCTCTTTTGTTTTGGCGACATACTCACTGTCTGTCAAGTTTCGTCTTGAGAACTTTTCTTTCTTCTTCTTCTTCTTCTTTTTCTTCTTCTCTTTTTTACTTCTTTTTTTTATTCTTTTTTCTTCTTTTTGTGTGTGATGCCCCAGTTCTACCGGTCTGATCATCAAAAAAGGTCTATCAAGGGTGATGGTCTAAAAGTGTACTTTACTTCCCGATACGGTCTTAATGTAGATGTTGCTCCCCTGTATGGTCTTAGAACATGTTTTCGCTTCTCAGAATGGTTACAAGCGAATATGGCTTCCCTGAAAGGTCTTAAAGCCAATTGTGCCTCCCTATATGGTCTAAAAGTGTATTCTGCTTCACGATACGATCTCAATGCAGATGTTGCTCTCCTGTATGGTCTTAGAGCAGGTTGGATAGAAAAGTGAATTTTTCTGAAGTGGAAAAGGATCACCAACTGGTCTTTTAAATGACAACCCATTCCTCGAAGTGTTATAGAACAGTCGAAAAAATCTTACTCTCCCGAAGCGGTTCAAGAGCAAATTGGGTGAAAATTAAATCCTCCCCAAATGGACGAGGACTACTAACTGGTCTTCAAATGATGAAGGATTTGAAATAACTTTGCTTTCCCAGAGTGGTTGAAAGCGGCCTGACTGAAGGTACCATGCCCCTCTAAAAAGGCGATGGGTTTAAATGTTTCTAAAATGTGTTCCCCGAAGTGGTGACGAACACACAAATGTCTTCTTTTTATCAATTCTTGGAAAGATTCATCGTTCCAAAGCGGCAACGACTAATGCTGAAATAACATTGTTTCCCCTGAAATAGTTGAAAATACCTGCACTGAAGATACCACGCCTATCTGAAGTGGCGATGGTTTTAGTGTCTCTGATTTTTGATGGATGTAAAATTGTGTTCCCCGAAGTGGTAAAGAACACTCGACTATCTTCTAATGTCCTTCGAAAATGGTGATGCCTCTGGATGTCCTTGATTCTCATAAATTTTCTTGATGAAAGGATCAAAAATTAAAATTTGGTTCCCCAAAATAGTAGCAAACACTTGATTATATCTGTTAGGAATGATTCATCTTCCCGAAGCGACAACGATTGAACTGAGATAATTATGTTTTCCTGAGCGGTTGAAAGCGTTTGCACTAAAGATATCATGCCTTCTGAAATGATGATTTAAATGCCTCTAAATTTGATTCTTCAAAGGATTTGAAAAATGAAATTATATGCCCCAAAGCGGTAGTGAGTGCTCGAATGTCTTTTATTTATCAATTGTGAAAAATTTTTGCTCTTCATGTGCCTGAACGGATAGGCCGATGTCATCTAAATTCTTTATTTGATGAGTTTGAAATTCTTCACTCTGAAACTCTCTTCAAGCTTCCATTTTGATGGTTAATTCTTTTTGTTTTCCAATACCTGTGAAAAGGATAGAATGCTATGACAAATGTTTTAGCATGCGCCTAATCTTAGGGATGCCTAACTAGATATGATGCATGAATATCATTTTTAATTTTTTAATGGGTTCTTCCCATGTAGAATATTTGTCTTGAAAACTCTCGAAACTCCCGTCAAAGGATTGTCAATTTTATCAAAACTAGGATTTACACCAATACGGCCACCAATTATGTTGAAAGATGAGATCAATAACTACTGATGCCATTCAAAATCTTGGGACTCATGTTGAAAAGGCTGCCGATCTGGTTGAAACCTGGGCCTTATGCTTATATGGCCACCAATTCCCGCTCTTCAAACCTAGAGAATTATGCTGGAAGGATTGTTTATGCGTTCGAATCTCAAGACTCATGCTGGAGAAGTCGTCAATCTTGTTTAAACTTGGGATTTATGCCAATATGGCTACCAATCACTATCGATGTCATTCAAAATCTCGGGACTCACACCGAAAAGGTTGCCAAACTTGGTTCAAACTTGAGGCTCACTCTAGAATGGTCGTTGTTCTTCTCTTGGTTTGGAAATCATGCCAAAAAAGCTGTCAGTCTTCTCCAAATTTGGGACTTATACCGAAAAAGCTTGCCAAAATACTCTAAACTTGGGACTCACGCAAAAAAGGCCGCCTAAATGCTCTGAATTTGGGATTCACCGTGCCCCAACCTTTCTTTATTTGGGTGTCAGTCAGACGCTTCAAAGCTTGTTAAGTCAGAAAACTATCTCAGACTCAGTGTGAGTAGAATGTCTTTATTTCCTGATCTGATCCTTAATTACATTTCCCTTCCTCGATGCCGGGATAAAAATGCTGACTTTCGGCCTCTCATAAGAAGTGTTTGATGGTGTCAAAGGGGTAAACAAAAACTTAGACCCCTAACTTTTCAAAGTATCGAGGCGAAACTTGCTCCACGTCTCTGAATCATTCAACATGTGCATTCTTATTGTAGTCTTTGATGGGTCATTCTATTGGTCAACTCTAATTTGTGCTCTAATTTTGTCGCTTCGTGGACAATGATTTTTTGCTCATATTCTTTGTATTCTAATCTGGATCTGTGTAATGGTTGATCGAACATTTCTGTGTCATGATTTCTGTTCATCGAGGTACCTCAATGGAGGTTGACTCTCAGTTTGTATTAATTATTAAAAATGATTCTATTTTCATTCATGCAAAAAAGTATATATATTTCATATATGATTATCAAAGTGTGTTGCAAAACAATTTAACAAAAAGTTTTCCCTCTTAAATGTCAAATGCAATAACATATTTACCCTAATTTGGAAAAGCTCAACTCTAATAAAGAGTATATTTAAAGGATCCTCGACTATTACGGGGATATACACAGATGCATAGTCTCTTTTGGACCATCAGGCTTTCAAAAAGAACAACCCCTTTCCTAAAGACTACCCCTTTTTAATGTGTCTCTCATTATCTCACTTTTCTCATCCTGCCCCATCCTTCCCTCATTTGGGTTTCGATCAGGCACTTCGAAGTTCGTCGTTCCTTGAAGAAAGGTTAACCTTTGGGCGGAGTGTGATCTGAAGACCATCTCATTTAATTTGGACTTCCTTGAATGATCAAAATTATCTTTGGAGAGTTGTAAGACTTGGATCAACGATTGGAGTAAAGGTATCTATGCTATGATATGTATACTCCCAATATTTTTATCTATCTATCTATCCCTTTCTCTTTTTCTCTCTTTTTGAGTCGCTCTAGACTGCCTGTTTTAGGTTTTCACCCTAGAGTTCATTCTCTTTTCTGAAATTTTCTCTTTTTCTCTCTCTTTTTTGAGTCGCTCTAGACTGCCCATTTTAGGTTTTCACCCTAGAGTTCATTCTCTTTTCCGAAATTGGCAATCATCAGGCCACCTTGTCTTGTATGAGCATTAATATCGTTCCTATACAGATCTGTGAGATCTTGAGGCGTTCATAGTGAAGATTCTTTGCTACTTCTTGCCTCGTTTCTTTTGGTTGAGTTTTTGACTATGGACCGTCTAATCTGAATATGCAACTTGTACAATATTATTTTTCTTTTTCCTTTTCATTTCCTCTTTTAAATTTGTAGGTGTACCATCAAATTGGAGTACTTTTTGTTATTCACTGCTTGGATTCAATCACCTTTCTTTAATCTTCTTGTATCGCAATTGAAAAAATCTTCTTTATTTCATTCGGGCTCACTTCGGCCTTCCGATTCTCTCTCTCTTTTCTTTTTCTTTCTTTTCTTTTCTTTTCTTTTTCTTTTTCTCTTTTTTTACTAGTCCTAGCTTCTGACTGCTTCCTTCAAATATCCTTCTGGTTTCATTATATAATTTGTCTGATCTTGCCAAGTTCCTCTAATGAAGTAAGAGAATGTCATTCGTCGTCCTATTCTAGGAAGTCTTGAGAAGGTCTTCATGGGGATAGAGATTTAAGGTCAACTCTCGATTCAAGAATCTTGAACAACAAGTTCCCGAGAAAGACTTTTTCTAATATCGGAGTGGCCCATTGTCTAAACGCTTATTTTGTTCTTCTTTTGGCCTAAGTAGACTAGCAGGGGCTCTCATTTGCAATATCCCTGTAATATTCAATTTCCTCTGAATATACAAAACTTAGGGTCAATTTTTTAGTCTAAAGCAAATATGCTATCGCATCTAAAATTCAAGGTATAATGTGTAATGATATGTACATGTATATGTTTAAAATGTTTGTTATATGCACATGGGAGAGCAAGGGTTATCCCTTAAAAATGAATGTAAAGTTTAAAGAATTAATGAATGCAAAATCATTTAACAGGCGAAAGAAACATCATTTTAAAACAAATGCCCTTTACCAAATGTCCTTACTACTTTTCGGGCTCAAAATTAGAAAATTGGAATCTATAAAAAATAATAAAAAAATGTATGCAACTTTTGGTCTGGTGCTTAATTGAGAAGTCAGAACCTCCTTCAGAACCTCACTCTTTTCATCAGTCTTCAAACCTCATATTATCGGATTTTATCTTACTTTGTCATTAGTCTTTGCCCGCCTTTTCAGCTTTTGTTGGTACACGCCCACTTGCTTTATCTATCGTCTCTACTGTGGTACCTGATTTTCTCTTAACTTCGCTTTACCAATTGTTGTCCCTAGAATGAACCTCAACTCCGGCGTGAAAGCCATAATGATCTTCTTCTTTTAACCACTTCGGATAGGGAGACTTGTGCTTTTTGACAAAGCCATGTGCAACTAGTCGAGCTTCTAGCAGCCTCGTAAACATCTCCTGGCAGGTGAGAGGAATGATACTGAAATGAAGGCTCTTCTACTCCTCTTATTTCTCTTAAAGTCTGGAAATGAGACTCACCAACTTCAAAGGTCGCCCTTGTATATGTGGAGGTGTCAACTTACCCATAGCAGTGGTTCACATGCCCTTAGCAGCTCCTAGATCTTCTTCGATCTTATCTAGGTCTTCACTAAAAAACTAGAATCTTAAGTCTTATTTATAAACAACTCGACAGAACATTTCGAAGTGGCATCACCTACTTCAAATTGATTGGTGGGAACTCGCTCATTATTGGGTATCATTTCCCTTTTTTGAACTTCAGAGCTGGGCTTCAAATTCTTGTTGGCACTTCTAACCTCTACTTGCGCTGTAAGGTCTTCTGTTATACTTTTGTCCTTTGCTGCAATGGCTACTAAACTCATCAACTCATTCACTTTCTTGTTGGACTTCTCTTGAAATTCTCATATGTATGCCCACATTTCCTTTTGAACAACAACCAACTATTCCTGAAAACTTTCGAGCTTATCCACTCTAGCCACTAAGTCATTCATAGCTTTCGCACTATCTTCGTGAGGTATCATCTTCTGGTTCTCTTTTTTTCTCGAATAATATTTCTGTAATTAATGATGTGATGACATGTAATGAATAGAGATTTAAATGATGTCAAAAAAATGATAAATGATGGCTTTATGTTAAAATGAATGAAAACAATAATAATCGTAATGCATATAAATGCAATATGTAATGCAAAGGGCACAGTCGAGTTAACAAATATCATTATTAAACAACTTTCATTAAAGGGAAATATCATCTTGATACAACTACTGAAGTGGCTTAGGGGTAACGTCTTGGATGGTGGTCCTTCTCGAAGTCCATATAACCTTCTTCTACACTTCAAATCATCTCTTGAAACACCGTGAACCTTGTCCGCATTCTATGATGAAAATTTCCTTATAATTCCTTGTATTTGGGCGGTCCATTTTCCATTCCCGCTCTCATCTCTAAATTGTATGAGGTTGCCCCAAACTCCAAAGTAGGTATTGGGCATACTGAAGTTACCTCGCTTATGTTTTCCGCTTGATATTTAAGTCGATGATCTTTTCATGCAACCTTCTTGTATTCTTCGAATCCTTACCCGAAATACCCTAAAGCTCGTTAGCATCTTTCGCTGAAAATTAATTCTTCCATGTAGCCTCTTGTGTCTAAGCGGTGCATCGTGCTAGTCCTTGCTCCTGCCCTCGAATGGTCTAGGCTACGAAGTGACGTGTTTCTACAGTCGACATTAGTTGTGCTGGAGTTGCCCCCTCATGGTTGCCCTTAATGTTTTGAACTTCACCCGTCAAAATGAGCCGTTGAAGCTTGGTTCTTCAAGTCATCGTCTTTGCGTTTGCTGGTAGAGTTTGACAGAGATATGATCTTATTCGAATGATTGCTTTCTTTTGACCATATTTGATCCCTCTCGTTGTTGCTTCGAACGAAATCTCCCTTTAACGAAAATTTTAATTTCAAACTATTTTCAACATCGATGTGCTCTTTATGACATGATAGTGCATGTAAAAAATGAAACAAAAGAAATAATGGCACAAATTGTTAGTCACAATAAAAATATTTAGAAGCAAGAAAATAAATACAATGGAAATAAACACAAACATGGTTCATAAAGAAAACCCTAATCTATCTTTCTAGGGTTATCCGCATGGCTCTATCGGGGTGGGTTTCCTATGTTCTCACACATGTGGTTCGGTTCTAATTAGGGTACCCGAACCTATCTTATCACCATCTAAGGCAAATAAGAGCCCAAATTCTGGCCCATTACAAGCTTGCGGATTGGATTCGATTTCGAGGGAAAGCACGGCCTAATGACGTGGAGGGCTACTCACTTGTCAAAGGCGTGGATTCTGGAAGTGCATTACCGACCCGTGGAGGGTACTCACTTGGGTATAGGCGTTTCACTCCCACTTAAAGGTGACACTAACAAACATAAAATGATAACACACAATAATATTAACTACCACATGCTATTATATAAATTATATTCTTTTTTTTTCTTTTTTCTCTGTTCTTCTTTTTTCACACGTTACATAAGCCCATTACGTATTAATTAAAGCCTTTAAAAGTAAAGCCCATAAGATCAAAAAGCCCATTATTACGAAAGAGAGAAAAAAAGATTGACCCGGACAAAAATTAGTGATTACACAACGGTACATGGAGTACCAACGGGACTTCAATGGAACGCTCGCCCAAATGATGTTGCACGCATTTCCGGACCAAGGAGTCCAATTCCCGGAGTTCCCTAGCAATATGTTCGTTACTGCTGCACCCTACACCGAGACTACACCAGCCCCAGGAGGACCGCGACCATTCTTCCATCCAGACACTCAGCCCCAATACCAGGCTACTGGACCATCTAGGCCAGCAGATTCTGCCGCGGCCTCATTTGTCAGCCGAAGGCCATCCAAGCGGAGAGTCGTTTTCAGCACTCCACCAAGATCGCCAATTATCATGGGCAGTCTATCCGCCGAGATAGATGCTTATGTACACCAAGGCTCTACTGCCGCCGGCCCAAGCACACACCACACCGGAGGAGCCACTGCGATGGGAGGAGGAACGGACGTGATGATAACCGAAAAGATGGCGGATGTTGAAGAAGGAGAAGAAGTAGAAGCCCCAATGCATAGGACCCCACCCACTCGAGTCCAGCCGCCGAGGCAATCAAAGGCGCAACCATCGCCCTCCCCAAGGACAAAGCACATGGCATCTAGGCAACGGAGAAAAATTGTTACGAGCAGCTCTTCGGAGTCGCTCTAAAATTCTTTGTCCTTTATTTCAATATTCAATTGCTTTTACTATCTTCCCTTGCTGCATATAATTCATATTCGGTTTTGCCGTTTATTCCTTCCAAATATAAAGCATTGAGGACAATGATTGGTTTGAGTTTGGGGGTGCAGATTCACTGCCAAGGCAACAATCTACTACCGCGGCCTTGCCAAAAAGGGAGTATTCCAGTGATTTTTTTATGCTCCCCGCCTTACTTGAATTAACTGCCTACACTCTTGCACTGCTCATCATCAGTATTGCCTTAGTTTATTCTTTAAGGCTATAGAAATCTTTCTCCTTACCATGTTTAGGTTCTGTCAAGTGGGCTTAACCTTAGGATGCTTAAGGATGAAAACTTAGAAGCTTACTATAGGAAGAACCTTAAACACTTTTGGGGACTTGTGGATTATAGGAATTCTTTTAATGAACTTGGGTAATAAAGACTTAGATTTTTGGAAAAGTAACTAGAGGTGCCTACCCCCGGCTCTAGAAAATCTCTTCTTCATACTAGAGGTGCCCGAAATTGGCTCTAGTATGTATTAAGGAATATAAAAAAAAGAAAAAGACAAAAAGATTTTTAGTGAAAACACAAGTCTTTGAGGTGCCCGAAACCGGCTCAAGATTTGGGGTTTGAAAAAGAAGAGAGCACTTAAACCAATGTCTACTTGTCTTGAACTTAGAGTTTATCTAAGAAAGCCTTTAATCAACTTGTCGACAAAAACGCACACACTCACAAATCCTATAGTTTGTTTCTAGGTAAATTCTTAGGTAGTCGAATGGTTAAGGCTTAAAAGATAGGCCTAGCTATGGTGGGGAGAATAGATGGACATGTAAGACCGAGAGAGAATAGAGTTCGGCAAATTGATGGTTTGCATTGCTTGAGGACAAGCAATAGTTCGAGTTTGGGGTGTGATAAGTGCTCAACACACTATCACTTTATACTCCTTTTATCGGCATTTATCACCAAATATTCACCCACTTGAACCAATGCATGTGCTTAATGTGATATATTTAGAATTATACTTAAATAGATAATATTTATAGAAAAAGGCACGTTTTACTGCGTTTTCATATATGTGCAGGAGAACCAGTGCCGCGGTAGAGACAAGGCCGAGGCAGGACCTGATGCCGAGGCAGCAGCAGGAAGACAAGAAGCAAAGTGATAGGCGATGGAAAGACAAAAATCCAAGGAACGTGTCTGGACTTGAAGCCCATGATTCGGAGCTGGCTAGCACAAGGAAAAGCCCAAAAGAAGACCAAGCGGGAAAGCCCCCTTAGCCGAATTCAAACTTGGAAATATATTATTATTATGTACTTGACTTGTTCCCTACTCCAAGTTGTATTCTACTTAGGAAAGGTTTGCCCTAGGTCTAGCCTATATAATGACCTAGCCACCCAATGTATCAGAGATCGAAATACCTAGGGAGAGCCGACTTCTACTCTTGTTTTCTTTCCTCTCCATCATGTTCTAAAACCTTCATAGGGTTTAGGTGAAGGTTGTGGAGTATTTGTGAGAGGAGATTGTACTTTATCTTTCATTCAATGCAATAAGAATTATCAAGGTTTGCTTATCCTTTGTTATTCCTTGTTCTTGTATTCAAGCCCGGGAGGGAAGTTTGTGAGTAATCCATTTATCTAAGCTCAGGAGAGTTAGATTCACGAAAGGGGTAAGTACAGTGTTTCAATCGCGAAATACTAACTCGGCCTAGGGATAGGTTAAGAGTTTCAGCGGCTAAAAGAAGTGTGAGATTGGTTGGTGAGTATAATTGGTTCACGCCGGGAGGTATCATCAAGGACTAGTCATCAACAGCACTCTGACTTAGGGATAAGCGGAGTCATTCATGGACACTTTGCCGAACTTTGGTAAAGTCTACCCACGAGCAAGGGATTGCCGCGGTAGACAGCGTTATCGCTCCCCAGGCAATAAACTGCAGTGCTGCCGAGGCAGAGATATGCGATTGCATTGGATAAAGACAAGTCAATCAAGTCCACAATACAATACAACTGGATCCTGGCCCATCTTTCTCTCTAATATTTCGACTCTTTTATTTTTATTCAATTACCTTAGTTTAATAAATCACACCCATTCACTTGTGTTTTTTATTTTTCTATAGAGCAAGAAGATAAAGAAAGCATATTAAGTATACCAGTCCTGAGGAGACGATAACTCGATAAATACTTATCACTTATTACTTGCGATGTGTCCACTTGCACTAAACGCACACTTTTGACACGCGATAGCTACATAGCTCTGATTCATATGTTGCTTGTCGAGAAACGTCCAACTCATTTTTCTCTTCAAGTCGCCTACAATATCGCTACTTGTCTTTCAGCTGCTGCCTCGGCATTAGGTCCTACCTCGGCCACGTCGCTATCGCTGCAATAGTTTTTCCTGCACAGATGTAAAAATGAAGAAAAACTTGCCTTTTCTGTAAATATCATCTTTATAAGCATAACCTCTAAATATATCACATTAAGTATATGCATTGGTCCAAGTAGGTGTAGATTTGATGACTAATGCACATAAAAGGTGTAAAAAGTGATAGTGAGTTGAGCACTTATCAACCGATCAAGCCAATTAGTCTAAATCCGGGATTTTTTTTTATTAATGGTTTTCAAAGGAAATAAAATATGGAAAAATAATCTAAAATTCTTATTTGGACTCTATTTGAGTTTGGTAAACTCAATTTTGTAAAATTACACTATGAACCTTGACGTTTTGGAAAATAGTGACTATTTTGTAAAAATGACAATTTTAGTGACTAAAATGTAATTAGGTCAAAACTTAGAATCTTTAAGGGGCTATTTATACAATCTTTCTCATCAGATCTAAACTTCCAAAAGTCTCTTTATAAACTCTTTCTAATTACCATAAAATTTTTTATTAAGATGTATTTCCAATTTTTTACCAAAGTCACAATTTCTTGTAACTTTCCATTTTCCTTCAACTTCTCCAAATTTTCTTGGTTTCCAATCAGAATTCTCTTCAATTTTATCAAGGTAAATCACATCTTTTTGATTCAATTTCGTTCATATTATTTTCACTTTATTTCTCTTCAATTTCCTTACACTTTACAACTTGTTTTTCATGGGTTTTTCAATTGGAAGAGGTTGGATCTTGTTTGGAGGTAAGAAACCATTCAAACTTCTGAACTTTGAGTTCTTTATTGAAATTCCCAAGTGTTTGATCCATTGCATTGAGTTCTTGATTTGTTTTATGGTTTTAATTGATGATTTTCGGTTTTTATCGGTTAATTTTGATTGAAGGGGTAAATCAATGAGTTTTGGTGTGTTTTAACATGGAATTAATGGTTCTTGGATGGGTAAACCCGGATCTTAAGTTTTGGTGGTGTTAGTTGGCTTAGATCTTCGGTTTATTGCTTGTTTAGGTGGCTGAATGTTTGTTGCTGGTTTAGGATGGTTATATCATGGTTCTTGGTTGTGTTTTGATGTTGATAAGTTGTGGTTTTCGTTGGATAAGGGTTGGAGGTCGTTCGGATAAGTTTTGGATAAGTTTCAGATGTGTTTTCGGTTTTCTTAAGTGTAGTTTTTGGGGCTATTTGTTGGAAAGTGTGGGAGGTTGATTGAATGCATTAATATGCATTAATACCTTTGTTTTGATATGTTAAAAACAGGTCAAGGTGTTGAGCTAAGTGTTGAAGGTGTTTCGGAATAGGCGAGAATGTCGGTTGGCTTCGGCAAGCTAGTTTCGGACAAGTGGTGAGTGGGCTGCCATATCAGCAAGGTTTTACTTGTTTTATCAAAGGTTTGAGAGTGTAGGGATTGTGTGAAAAAACTCCCCACACTCGGAAGTAAGTTAAATGGTTTCGCTCTCTTAATGGTTCCCATATCGTTCCATAATTGCCATATTTTAGACATGCTCTTAATGTAGCTTTTTTACATATGTGATTTATGCATGAGAAATGATAAGTGCTTTGTCCAAAGGATGTTTTCATTATTGTCCATTGATATCGGATATGTTTTGACAATTGAATACTTCATGAGTTTTATTAATTTTTATACTTTCGTAAAATATCCAATGATTGGTAATGTTGCATTGGTTTTATGAAAGATGCATATGAAGGAATAGTTTCCAATGCATTAATTGAATTCGGTAATTATGCATGCATGTGTTAGTTGATGTATATGCATGGTTAATAATGGTTTCCATGACTTTTAAAGCATGAGAATGATTTGGATTAAAGTATGGTTATTTCCCTTTTATAAACAATTCTATACTTTGGTAAAATATCCAATGATTGTTAATAAAGCCGTTGAGCATGATTTGGTTCATCTTGTTGAACATATAGCGAGTGCATTGTAAAACAACAAGCTACCATGCATAATGAGTATGATATTGGCTTAGTGACACTATTTAAGACCACGAATACAAATGACATGTCATTAGGATTAAGTGCACTATAAAGATTATGAGAATAATGATGTTGCCTACACGTAAACAAGGGTGACTTTGTGTCCGACCGTGCGTTTAGAGCTTGCTTATATGTAAACAAGGGTGACTTTGTGTCCGACCGTGCATATAGTTGACCCACACGTAAACAAGGGTGACTTTGTGTCCGACCGTACGTAGTAGGGGTAACATGTATACAAGGGTGACTTTGTGTCCAACCGATGCATGTTGAGACCAAGTGTCTCTTGATAAGGAATAAGGAATCCGAGTATTCGATGGGTATAAGGTTTGAACAAAGCTAGTCACTTAGTTGTCAATATGCATGGTTTATGATTTGAGATTTTTGTGTATTGAAAAGCATGAGATTGTATCACATGTTGATATAAAATTGTTTATAAAATGTAATGTTTTAAGGTCATGAATTTCAAAAACATGTGTTTTAAATAAGTTTTGTTCAAGGATATGAGCACAAGAGAATGGCCTAAGTGTTGCTATATGTTTAGCATGTACGACTTGTACCTTGCACATTATTGAGTACTTGATATAAGCTTTGCTAGGTAAATAGCATATTAGACTTGTGATGGTGCGTAGAGATGCATATGTATTAAAAAGGGCCATAAGTTTAATGGTTGTTTTAAAAGCATGAAAGCATTGAGAGTATTAGCTTTGTAATACATGAAATGAATGTTACTTGATAACGAAGTTATTTCGATTTTGCAAACCATGTTTGAGATACTTTTAGTGATCATGATATGGCATGATTTAAAGAGCTTATTAATGAACTTATGGGCTGCATTGTAAAGGCGTTTTCTTTATATTTTACCCCTCACTAAGCTTATGCTTACCCTCTCTTTTACCTTACAATGTAGAGACATTAATCGAGGCGGCCAAGGAAAGCAAGGTTCCAAGTGTATGTCGATAAATAGCTCAAGTATGTGTTCTAAAACGTAGTAGTAGTAAGAGAGCAATGGGGTATAGTTACATTGTTGTAAGAATTGGCTTTTGATTTGCAAACGTTACTTTGATTAATTGAACTTGAGTATGTATTGGATGTTTAAGTTGCTCTTGGTGCCAAGGAATTATGCATATAGTTAATGGTGATTATTGGTGGTGTTTTGAATGAGTTAAATCTACTTAAAAGGGACTGATTTTATGTTTCTGGGCATAACGTTTTGAAACCTTAGGGAAAGTTTCGAAACCTTTATCAAATAGTTTTGAAACTTCCAGTAAGGTTTCGAAACCTTGCGGGCTAGTTGGATATTAGAACCTTACTGGAATGAAAGTTTCGAAACTTTCAAGGAAGAGTTTCGAAACCTTTTCCATAAAGTTTCGAAACCTTTAATGAAGGTTTCGAAACCTTTGATTGGTTATTATTTGATAGTTTTCGTATTTGCATTTTAGTCCCGGAACCTTGATGCATAAAGTTGACTTAATTTCAAGTTGGCTAATTTACATTAGAGATAGTCCCTAGAAATTAAAAGTTTTACATTTTGGTCCCTAGTTAGTGAAGCATGTAATTGATGATGTTAGAATGCTCCGTTTGGTCTAAATTTATCATCAGAGTTCTTTGCATGTTTAATTGAACTTTGATGGAATGAATTTCTACCTTGTCAAAAGAATTTAAAATATTCACGTTTTAGTCCTTAAGTTACTCATGTGTTAATTTAGTGCTCAATTGTGATCGAATTGCTACCGTTCTTGTTTTGCATGAAATCAAAACACATAGGAACATAATTATGCCTTTAGATAAGATAAAGGAAAAAAATATAACGGTTTTCGGGGTCGTTTATCGAATCGAGCCTTCACGGGTTTGGTTCGGTATTCCCCGTGTGACCCATTAGAGCCAGTTCCGTCTAGGCCGGGCTAATGGGGTTACAATGTTTATATTCTTGTCTATTCACGTACCGAGGAGGATCATGATAAGAATTTAAGGTTGGTGTTGCAGACTTTGATGGATAATCAATTGTATGCGAAGTTAAGCAAGTGTGAGTTTTGGATAAAATAGGTTGTATTTCTTGGACATGTAGTTTCGGCTAAAGGTATAAGAGTTGATCCTCAAAAGATTGAGGCTGTTGTGAGTTGGAAACCACCTAGGTCAGTGATGGAGGTATGTAGTTTTCTGGGTTTGTTAGGATACTATCGAAGGTTTGTGGAAGGTTTTTCTAAGATTGCAGCACCTTTAACCAAGTTGTTGCAAAAAGATGTTAAGTTTGAGTGGACCGGAAAGAGATAGGAGGCTTTTGAGAAGCTTAAGGAGGCTTTGACACAGTCTCCGATCTTGGTTCAACCCGAACCGGGAAAAGAGTTTACGGTGTATAGTGATGCATCATACGTTGGTCTTGGTTGTGTTTTAATACCGAAAGAGTGGTAGCTTATGCATCATACTCATGATATTGAATTAGCCGCAGTGGTGTTTGCTCTTAAAATATGGAGGCATTATCTGTATGGTGAACGTTGTGTGGTTTATATTGATCGTAAGAGTTTCAGGTATTTGATGTCTTAAAATGATCTTAATCTTAGGCAACGTTGGTGGCTTAAGTTGCTTGAGGATTATGATTTTACTATTGAATACCATTCAGGTAAGGCTAATGTTGTTGTTGATGCTTTGACTAGGAAAGTGACGATAGAGTTGCGTGCTATGTTTTCTAGCTGAGTTTGTCTAAGGATGGAGGTTTGATAGCTCAGTTATAGGTTAAATCTTCTTTGGTTGAGTTGGTTAAGCAGAAGAGTTGTTAGATGATGTTTTAGTTCCTATTGTTAAGGATATAGCTAAAGGTAGACCGATGGAGTATGGTTTTCGAGGAGATGGTATTTTTATGTTTCCGAGATTGTGTGGTTGTGCCGAAAGGTACTAAGTTGAGACATACTGTTCTTGCGGAAGCTCATAGTATCCCTTTTACTATGCATCCAGGTATTACCAAGATGTATCGGGATCTGAAAAGTGACTATTTTTGGGTTGGTTTTGATAACTCCGCAAAAAGGCTATATTTTAAGCCTTTTTACTTAAGTTATTGAGTGTCTTTAAGTACATACATGAGCATTTAGATGCATTTAGGATCATAACATTGCATGTAGTTTCTAGTTATGCCTTGGTATTCTTGGTGTGGCAATAGGTGCTATTTTACGGGGAAGGTCGTGCTTTTGGTTGATGTTGTGCAGGTAATGCAAAGTTGGAAGGAAAGGGAATTTGTCATGGCATTCGCAGAATGATAGTGATGGGAAAATTCCATGGCAAATCTGGAAACCTCCTGTGCTGCACTCAAAGACAAGAAGATATTTTGAGAGGAGTGCCAGCTGGCCACAACCACCACAATAGGAGACCACTGTCACCATGTCAGAAATTCATTCACGTGAACAGGGGTGCAAATGGAATTTCCACTAACCCTAGGGTTTTTCAACCCCTTTTTATAAGGCATGATGACCTAAGAAAGGATATACTTTTGTGGGTGCTTGGACACGAAAAAAGAGAGACGTTTGGAGCTGGTTTGCATGGAGGAAAGCTTCCACCTTTCTTCCCCAACTTTCGTCCGAAGAGTCCTCCATTGATAGAGCTTGAAGGGAGTGGCATGCTAGGCACCCGAGAGGGGCTAGCACACTAAGGCGACTCCAAGGTGGTCAAAGAGGTCGGCGTCTGCGACACCGAGGGTGTCTTTTATCCTTCTTCCTTTGCTTTATTTTTATATCTTTGAGAGGGTTATTGTGGATGTCTAAGGATGATATTGTGGATGATACTTAACTTTAACTTTCACACCACCATGGTTTACTTTATTTCGGTGATTGTTTATGTGTATGATTAACTCTTTATTTTTATGAATTTTTAACATGCTATGTGTTTGTGTTTTTGCTTTGCTCATTGTTGTTAATTATTTAAGTATTGTAAGAGGCATGAGAGTATCTCGTGTTTATCTGCATGCTAGGTGTTTGAGAGAAACCTAAACATAGATCCTTAGTGTTCGAGAGGAACTAAGGGAGGATCTATGTGAGCAATGGGTTCTAGACTGCAAATAGAGCCTAATCTGACCTTAGGTGCTCGAGAGAGACTTAAGTGAGGGTTTCAACGACTAAAAGGAGTTTCTTTTTCGATAGGCTAGATGACACTGCTGAGACCGAGGGGAGATGTCGTAGCATTTTAGACTGACACGTTTCTATGACTCGAGAAAGCGGGAGCACTATAGAAACCTCTATCAACTTAATAGACACCCATAGCATCTAGATGTTCTTAGGAGTGAGGTTAAGAAGTTCATAGGAACACCATCAATCATTCCCAAGAGAGATCATCAATCGAGGGTTAGTACGACATATTGCTTACACGTGTTCTTGCATCGTGATTTTGTCTTGACATTTACAAACTATTTCTGTTGTTTCACTTCGTTTTCTTGCAATCACATTACATACTCTTCACACGCCCTTCCATACTTCTATTGTGCCATCCCCAACCATTCCATTTTGCCTTGACATATTTTAGTTGCTTGCATTATGAAATTGTCTTAGCATTTCACCATCACACCTTTACCGTACATATTCATTTCCATTTGTTCATACCATTATCTAAAATATCTAACTCGGTTAATGCTTTTACACTCTATTCTCTTTAGATGCCCAATGGATGTTGGACAGATTATTGTGCAAGAAAATCATGCATGCCTCCATCGCCCGAAGAGCCCCCTTATTTTCCCAAACTTGATTACGGCTTTTTGCCAAAAGAAGGAAGTGCCCGATAATGACTTTGATGAGATCCTAGAAGGGATGAAGGGCCTCACTATTGAGAAAGTTGTTGCCTTGATGGGCAATACTGAGGAGCAACCTGAGTCTTCTCACGCTACCATTGCCCAAGGAAAGATCCCAACTCAATGGGATGATATGCGAGAGACTTCCAAAAATGCCATGGCAAAGCTGGACAACTTGACAACTAACATGAAAGAATTCTTCAGTTACTCCAAGAAAAGGGATGAAGTCGTCCAAGCTTACCTGGCAGAGCTATTCCCCCACCTAGTTCATGAATTCCCTCAGTTCCCTGATTCCATCCTGCCTGCATCAGAAAATGCCTCGACAATTCCCACTGCCCCAACTGCTGCGAGGCCAGAGGCACCTGACTTGAACGAGGAACTGGCCCCGACTGACTCATCTGAAGAGGCCAGACCGGTGGAAACTGAACCAATGGAGCATGCTCAGGAAACTCAAGCACCTGCAACAGAAAAAGATCCTGAAGATGCCATGGCATGCTCAGATGAACAATCGCAATCGCCACCAACTCAACAAGACCAGTTTACTACACCTGAGTACGAGCCTAGAATTATTTCTTCTCTTTTCGAAGACCCTCTACCTGATCAATCTACTCTGCCTGCTGAGCAAGCACAACCTGACCAACCAGCCTATCCAGAAGAGACACAACCAGCAGCCCAGCAAGAGCAACCACAAATGCCCTCGCCCAACAAGAAAAAATATAAACGCCGTCAGAAAATGTCGACTGGACGATAGGCAAGCCCACCTGCTGCTACTGAGAAAATACGACCAAGAGACGATGATGATTCTGGTCGTGACGTGAGCCCACCCCCATTGAAGCGTCGAGCAACACGCCGCACTGCTGCCACCGCACCAACACCGCCCGTATAGACCAGGCTAACCTGCATTCATTTCATTGCATAGCATATAGTTTACTTTTTTAGTCGCATTGAGGATAATGCCTGCCTCAATTTTGGGGAAGGTATCGTTCCTTACTTCATCTTCATTTTACATGATAGCAGTAGTTGTAGAAAAATGCCATGACAAATGCGTAAGTTTTAGGGCAAGTTATTGGATTAAAGTTTGTGATGCCTGATGATGATAATTTTTTTATGGCCAATGATAGAATTGAATATGCATGACTTGGGATTTGGATAGAACCTGATTTAGGACTGGATTGGTTTTGTTTATTTGTTACACAAGTGTATGTCTTCTATGCTTAAGAAAGTTAGAAATTTTTTATGGAATGGAAATTTGAGTTGCTTGGCATGTTTAAGGAAATTAAATGTAAATGTAGAGGTATACTCTACTATGCCATGGCAAAACCATGTGCATACGAGTTAATGAAAGAAACACAGGGTGACGCTACACTTTTAACTTGTCATGACATTGCCAAGATACTACGTTTTAATAAATGACAGCTATGACATGAGTAAAAGGTAGTGTGACAGGTTGGTGTTGGGACCGCCAGCACACCCCATGGCGCAGCAGAACAAAATTACGATGGTCTTTCCAGTGATTCATGTACGTTTAATTCGAAATCGGGAGGAAGAGATGCGATGACTTACATTGGGTTCCTTGATAAGCAACAAAAACAACAACTGGATTTGCTACAATCACAATCGTTCGGCAATTCGAATCTTTAGCCTCCACGAATATCATCTCGGCCTCTACTGAGTTCACCCGGTTGAGAGAGCAAAATCTCGAAAAATTATTTTTCATGATTCTAGGGTTTGAGAATACGAAATTCTCTAATGTGGCTGCTAGACCAAAAGATCCTTTATATAGGTGTAACTCTAGGTATAAGAGTTTGATTCCGAATTTGTTTATAGGAAATAATTACTTTAATTATTTCCTTAAATTTCAGAATCTATATTTAATTCGAATTTAAAAGGGATATAATTACTTTAATTATATCCTTTATTTAAAATTCGGGATTAAATATAATCCACTTATACTTATATATATTTTTGCTCCTTTTCAACCATTGGGTGTGACCATGTAGGCTCATTGTAATGTTAGTAGTAATATTAGAACAATTCTAATATTACAAACAATGAGTGTCATCTAGCAATATATCATTGTAACGTTAGTAGTAGTATTATTGTCCATACCCATAATAATACTTGACTAAGGATCTTTTAATAATAATACATATATTATTATATGGACCTTATTGTTTCTCAGTTTATGTTATACATTGACACATATATCTGAAAACAACAATGGTAATGCCTTTATTCAATAAAATTGGTAAATAAAAGTCTCCTTACAATCACCATATGATTGGTCTTTGAGTATACTCTAACAATCTCCCACTAGCGCTAAGACCAATCACTCACATATCTAATACCGAGTGACTCAGTGTGACGATCATGCTTCTGTTGCGTCAGAGGCTTCGTCAAGGGATCAACAATGTTATCATCCGTGTGTACTTTACATATTTCCACATCTCCTCGATCTATGATCTCTCGAATAAGATGGAAGCGTCTAAGAATATGTTTGGATCGTTGATGAGATCTGGTTTCCTTTGCTTGTGCAATGGCTCCATTGTTGTCACAACGGAGTTCTATAGCATCTGATATGCTTGGAACAACCCCTAGTTCGGATATGAACTTTTTGATCCAAACAGCTTCCTTTGCTGCTTCATTGGCTGCAATATACTCAGCCTCTGTCGTAGAATCAGCTACTGTGTCTTGCTTAGAACTTTTCCAGCTTACAGCACCTCCGTTAAGACAAAACACAAATCCAGATTGCGATCTTGAGTCATCCTTGTCTGTTTGGAAACTAGCATCAGTATAACCTTTTATACTAAGCTCTTATTTGCCTCCATAGACAAGAAATGTATCCTTAGTTCTTCTCAAGTACTTAAGGATGTTTTTGACTGCTACCTAGTGACTTTCACCAGGGTTTACCTGATATCGACTTGTCATGCTTAAGGCATACGATACATCTGGTCGAGTACATATTGTTGCGTGTAAAAAGAGTGCGCAAATAGTGCAAGTGTACACGTCTCAAGTAATAAAGTGATAAGTATTATTCGAATATCATCGCCACAGGGATTGGTATACTTAATATGCTTTCTTGCGTCTTCTTGCTCTGTAGAAGGATTAAAATAAAAACACAAGTGAATTGGGTTTGAGTAAACTAAATAACTTGAATAATAAGACAAACTAAATAAAAAGAAAGTAATTAGAATGAGAAGATGGCCAGGATCCAGTTGTGTTATACTGTGGATTCAATTGACTTGTCTTTGTCCAATGCAATCACAAAACATGCTTCGGCAGCACTGCAGTTTTACTGCCTCGACAGTGATGATATTTGTCCGCCGCGGCAATCCCTTGCTCTTGGGTAGACTTTTACCAAGATTCGGCAAAGTGTCCTTTGATGACTCCGCTTATCCCTATGTCAAAGTACTGTTGATGACCAGTCCTTGATGATACCTCCCGACGTAAATCAATTATACTCACCAACCAATCCCACACTTCTTTTAGCCGCTGAAACTCTAACCTATCCCTAGGCCGAGTTAGTATTTTCCAGCTAGAAAAATATCGTGCTTATCCCTTTCGTGAGCCTAACTCTCCCGATATTAGACAAATAAATCTCTCACAAACTTCTCACCCGAGCTTGAATGCAAGAATAATGAATAGCAAACAATAAGCAAATCTTGAAATTTTATTGCATTGAAACAAAAAGACAAAGTTCAATCTCTTCTCACAAATACTAAACAACCTTCACCTAAGCCTAAAAGAATTTAGAACATAATGAAACAAAGAAAACTCTAAACTAATTTCTCTTGTTTGCTTGTATATTTTTCTCCTTGGTCGGCTATAGTTTATATAGACTTGACCTAGGGCAAACCTTTCCTAAGTAGGAATACAACTAGGATTAAAACACAAGTTAAGTAAATAAAATAATTGTTTTATTTCCAAGTTTATTCCCACAAGGACTCTTTTTTGCGTGGCCTTTGACTTGGGCTTTCTACTTGCTTCCCAGCTCCAATCCTTGCGTTGTTTGTCCAGAAACGTCCACCTCATTTTTCTCTTCAAGTCGCCTATAATATCAGCACTTGTCCTTCAGTTGCTGCCGTGGCCTCAGGTTCTGCTTCGGCCACACTTACTGCCGTGGCAGTGGATATTCATGCAATTCAATAAAAGGTGCCGTAAAATCTGCATTGTCTATGAATATTATCTTCATAAGTTACAAAAGCAGAATATCTAAATATCTCACATTAAGTACACGCTTTAGTCCAAGTAGGTGTAGATTAGGTGATTATTGTCCATGAAAGGTGTAAAAAGTGATAGTGAATTAAGCACTTATCACACCCCAAACTCGAGCTATTGCTTGTCCTCAAGCAATGCAAACCATCAAATTGCCAAACCTTATTCTCTTTTGGTCTTACTTTTTCATCTATTCTCCCCACCATAACCTTTTTGTGGACAAGTTTGATTAAAGGCTTTCTTAGACAAACTCTAAGTTAAAGACAAATAGACTTTGGAATTTATGATGTCTTCCTATAGTACCAACACTTGAGCCAATTTCAGGCACCTCAAGGGTTGTGTTTTATTACTAGCTATTTTTTTTGCATAAACTAGAACCAATTTCGGGTACCTCTAGTTATCATTTCATAAATCCAAGTCTTTATCACCTAAGTTCATTAAAAGAATTCCTAAAATCACACAAGTCCCAAAAGTGATCTTAAAATCAATCTTATAGCAAGCTTCTAAGTTTCTTCCTTAAGTATCCTAAAGTCAAGTCTTCTAAACAGGGCCTAACTATCGTAAGGAGAAAGATTTCTATAGCCTCAAAAGAATAAACTAAAGCAATATTGAAGTAGAGCAGTGCAAAAGTATAGGCAATAATTCAAGTAAGGTGGTGGAGAAAAATTTAAAAACAGCTTAAATACTTCCTTTCATGGTAAGGTCGCGGCAGTGAATTGCCTCGGCAGTAGATCTACACCCCCAAACTCGAACCAAGCATTGTCCTCAATGCTTATTATCATAGCACATAGCAGGAACAAAATATGAAAATGAACAAGTATATATATAACAGCAGCATAAAGATGTAAAATTTAAAGAGACTCCGAAGAGTTGCTTGTGACAATAAGTTTTCGTAGCCTTGCTGCCGACTGTTTCGTTTTTTGGATGGTGATGGTTGAGATTTGGCTTGTCCGGGCGGTTGGACTCGTGTAGGTGGTGTCCGTTGCATTGGAGCATCCACTTCTTCTCCTTCTTCCTCGTCGGCAATTTCTTTCGTGGCCATTATATCCGTCCAGCCTTCATCTTCTACATTTATCGGGTCTGCCCAGGCGGGATGAGTACTAGTCCCAGTAGCTGTTGAGGTTTGATTCACAGAAGCATCAATCTCTGCCGAGAGACTGCCCATTATGATGGGGGATCCTGGTGGCATGCTAAAAACAACTCTCCTCTTGGATGGTCGTCCGTTGGCAGAGGATGTCGCGGCAGGCTCTGCTGGTCGAGATGGGCCTGCGGCATTGAATTGCTACTGAGGGCCAGTATGGTGGAAAGGCCTCGGTCCTCCTAGTTCTAGAGTGGTCTCGGTGTAGGGTGCAGTCGTGACAAACATACCGATGGGGAAGTCCGGGAACTGGGCCCCTTGGTGTGGAAAATTACTTACCATCATATGGTCTAGGGCCATGTTGAAATCCCGCTGATACTCCATAAATCTTTGTTGCCTGATGTCCATTGCTGCCATTCTCTGGAGCAACTCCAGGTAATTGTCTGCTGGGGCTGAGCTGTGTGAAGCGGCAGGTATATTGGTCTTTTATTGGGCCCCGGCAGAGGTGTCGGCAGTGCCTGGTTGGGGAGTCTCTTGAACTGGTTCTGCCTGTTTGATCTGCATGATTCTGTGGCAGAACTCCTTTGTCCAGCCGCGCCTATGGACGGTGATCTCTTCGATATCCTCGGTTGGAACGCCCGCGGCATTGCAGATGCCCGTGATTAGGCATGGGAAATACAAAGGCCCTTTCTCCTTTCGGCCACACTCATAGATTTCCTGGATTATCAGCTCTCCGATGTTGATGTTGCGTTTGTTGATGATGCACTGGATAAGAACCAACCTCCGCTTATCGATGGCGCTGTTGTGGGAGGTGGGGATGAGTCTTCGCTTGACAAATGTGTTCCACAACTTGGCCTCGGGTTTTAGGTTTTGCCTTGCTACGGAGCCACGGTGGGAACTGGTTTCCCAATTAGTGTTTGAATAACATAGGTCGTCCTTGATGAGTTCATAATCTTCATTTGTGATGTCTTCCATGAATGCGAAATGGTCATCACGATCAGGGGTTAGGCCGTAGAATAGATTAATTGTCTCGGCATCAAGTCTGACCGGCTTGCCTCGGCAGTAGACATACATAGAGTCCTTGCTTGGTCCATGAGCGTAGAATTCCCGCACTATTGTTGCATTGGCCTGAGTAGGTTGCAGGCAAAAAAATTTCCATTCTTGATATTTGATCCTATCGAACAAGTAGTGCTCGATATTATAGTTTTCTTCATCAGAGTGCTGGAAGCCTTGCTCTTCCCATAACTGCCGAGCAACAAAAGAGCGGTTGAAACGTTCGGCCACATATGCGGGAGCAAATCTGTTGTAGGTAGCCATTTAGAGTTGCGAGAAATTTATAGAAAATAATTTAGAGCAAAAAAAAGAAATAGAGAGTTTAAAGATTTCAAGAGTACAAGAGTGAATAGTTTATTATGAAAAGGTGCTTATATAGGCCTTGGCCGTGTGCTAGCCATTGGCATTTACTGCCGTGGCCCTGGATTTGCGCAAGACTAGCCGTTAGGCTATTTTTGTCCGTCGGATTGCTGCGGCCCTGACACTGTGCTCTGCCGCTGTAGAGTGCAGACTATTTTCACTTTGCATCTTTATTCTTTGCCTAAAACTTAAAAATAAAAATGAACCATTAGAAATAAGAATGCTGGAAAATTATTAAAACTCGGAAATTATAAAAACTTTTAAACTAAAACTAATCCTAAAAATACAAGAAAAGTAAAATAAAATAAAATAATTAGTTCAAAATAGGAGTGCATGCAAGTGCATCTCCTAAGGTGATGGTTTCCACAAGCCTTATATCATGTGTTCCAGAATAGTGCTTCAAAACGTTGGCCATTCACTTTGAACTCATGCCCATCTTTTTGTGATTTTATCGTGACTTCCCCATGTGGATAGGCTTGAACAACATCAAATGGGCCTGACCATCTGGACTTGTGTTTGTCTGGGAATAGTTTGAGCCTGGAATTGAAAAGAAGAACTTGCTGCCCTGGCAGAAACTGTCTCGGCAATAATTTATTACCATGCCATCTTTTGGTCTTTTCCTTGTAGATCTTAGCATTTTCATAGGCTGCTGCTCGGAATTCTTCAATTTCATTGAGATCTAACAGTCTTTTCTGGCCAGCTTTCTCCCATTCCATGTTTAGATTTTTGACTGCCTAGTACGTTTTATGTTCAATTTCCACGGGAAAATGGCATGCCTTTCCAAATACAAACCTGTATGGGGATGTTCCCAATGGGGTCTTGTAGGTTGTCCTATGTCGCGTGTCAAAAGTGCGCGTTTAGTGCAAGTGGACACATCGCAAGTAATAAGTGATAAGTATTTTATCGAGTTATCGTCTCCTCAGGGACCGGTATACTTAATATGCTTTCTTCACCTTCTTGTTCTGTAGAAAGATAAAAACACAAGTGAGTTGATTTGATTTATCTAAACTAAAATAACTAAATAAAAATAAAGGATTGAAATAGTAGAGAGAGATGGGCTAGGATCCAGCTGCGTCGTATTGTGGAATTGATTGACTTGTCTCTGTCCAATGCAATCGTATATCACTGCCTCGGCAGCACTCCAGTTTATTGCCCTGGCAGTGATAATACTGTCTGCCGCGACAATCCCTTGCTCGTGGGCAGACTTTACCAAAGTTCGACAAAGTGTCATTGGATGACTCCGCTTATCCCTAAGTCAGAGTGTTGTTGATGACTAGTCCTTGATGATACCTCCCGGCGTGAACCAATTATACTCACCAACCAATCTCACACTTCTTTTAGCTGCTGAAACTCTTAACCTATCCCTAGGCCGAGTTAGTATTTCGCGATTGAAACACCGTACTTACCCCTTTCGTGAATCTAACTCTCCCGAGCTTAGATAAATGGATGATTCACAATATCCTCTCCCGAGATCAATTGTGAAAACAAGGAATAACAAAGGATAAGCAAACCTTGATAACTTTATTGCATTGAATCAAAGAAAAAGTACAATCTCCTCTCACAAATACTCGACAACCTTCACCTAATCCCTAAGAAGGTTTAGCACATAATGGAGAGGAAAGAAACAAGAGTAGAAGTCGGCTCTCTCCCTAAGTATTTCGTATCTTGTACATTGGGTGGCTAGGTCCTTATATAGGCTAGACCTAGGGCAAACCTTTCCTAAGTAGAATACAACTTGGAGTAGGGAACAAGTCAAGTACATAATTAATTATATTTCCAAGTTTATATTCGGCTAAGGGGCTTTCCCGTGTGGTCTTCCTTTGGGCTTTTCCTTGTGTTAGCCAGCTCCGATTTATGGGCTTCAAGTCCAGACATGTTCCTTGGATTTTTGTCTTTCCATCTCCTATAGTCTTGCTTCCTATCTTTCTGCTACTGCCTCGGCATCAGGTCTTGCCTCGCCTTGTCTCTGCCGCGGCACTGGTTCTCTTACACAGATATGAAAATGCAGTAAAACGTGCCTTTTTCTATAAATATTATCTATATGAATATAACTTCTAAATATATCACATTCAGCACATGTATTGGTCCGAGTGGGTGTATATTTGATGATTAATGCCCATGAAAGGAGTAAAAAGTGATAGTGTGTTGAGCACTTATCACACCCCCAAACTCGAACTATTGCTTGTCCTCAAGCAATGCAAACCATCAATTTGCCGAACTCTACTCTCTCTTGGGCTTACATGTCCATCTATTCTCCCCACCATAACTAGGCCTATTCTTAAGCCTTAACCATTCGGTTACTAAAGGGTTTACCTAGAAACAAACTATAGGAATTGTGAGTGTGTGCGTTTTTGTGGACAAGTTGATTAAAGGCTTTCCTAGATAAACTCTAAGTTCAAGACAAATAGACATTGGTTAAGTGTTCTCTTCTTTTTCAAACCCCAAATCTTGAGCCGGTTTTGGGCATCTCAAAGACTTGTGTTTTTCTTTTCACTAAAATCCTTTTTTCTTTTTAATATTCCTTAATACATACTAGAGCCAATTTCGGGCACCTCTAGCATGAAGAAGAGACTTTCTAGAGCCGGTGGTAGGCACCTCTAGTTACTTTCCAAAAATCTAAGTCTTTATCACCTAAGTTCATTAGAAGAATTCCTATAATCCAACAAGTCCCAAAAGTGTTTAAACTTTAAAGTTCTTCCTATAGTAAGCTTCTAAGTTTTCATCCTTAAGCATTCTAAGGTTAAGTCCTCTTAACAAAACCTAAACATGGTAAGGAGAAAGATTTCTATAGCCTTAAAGAATAAACTAAGGCAATACTAATGATGAGCAGTGCAAAAGTGTAAGCAGATAATTCAAGTAAGGCGGGGAGCATAAAAATTTAAAAAAATATCACTGGAATACTCCTTTTTTTGCAAGGCCGCGGCAGTGGATTGCTACCTTGGCAGTGAATCTGCACCCCCAAACTCAAACCAATCATTGTCCTCAATTCTTTATATTTGAAGAAATAAACGGCAAAACAGAATATGAATTATACGCAACAAGTAAAAACAGTAAAAGCAATTAATATTGAATTAAGGACAAAGAAATTTAAAGCGACTTCGAAGAGCTGCTTGTAACAATTTTCCTCCGTGGCCTTGATGCCAAATGCTTTGCCTTTGGTGAAGGAGATGGTTGTGTCTTTGCTTGCCGGGGCGGTTGGACTCGAGTAGGTGATGTCCTTTGCATCGGGTCCTCTACCTTGTCTTTGTCCTAATAAAAATAAAAGAAAACAACAAGTATATATTAAATGTCCTAAAATAAAATTATTCCTATAGATTGCGGAAAAGAAAGGATAGAAGGTCGTGACATTAATTCTTTATAGAAGGGCATGCTAGGGCATCTTCTAATGTGATGGTCTCCATAGTTTTTATGTCATGTGGCCCAGAATAGTGCTTCAAGCGTTGGCCATTTACTTTGAATTCATGGTCATCTTTTAGTGATTTGATCGTTACGGCTCCATGGGGGAAAACTCGAACGACCTCAAATGGGCCTGACCATCTGGATTTAAGTTTTCTTGGAAACAGTCTAAGCCTGGAGTTAAAAAGGAGGACGTGCTGCCCCGGCAGGAATTGCCTAGGCAGTAACTTTCGGTCATGCCATTTCTTTGTTTTCTCTTTGTAGATCTTGGCGTTCTCATAGGCTGTTGTCCGGAATTCTTTTATCTCGTTGAGATCTAGTAGTCTTTTCTGTCCTGCTTTTTCCCAATCCATATTTAAGTTCTTTACTGCCCAATATGATTTATGCTCGATTTCTACAGGCAAATGACAAGCTTTCCCGAACACAAGCTTATATGGTGACGTTCCTAATGGGGTTTTGAATGTTGTCCTGTAGGCCCATAAAGCATCATCAAGACAATAAGACCAATCCTTTCTAGATGGATTTACCACCTTTTCAAGGATCTATTTTAGTTCCTTATTGGATATTTCAGCTTGCCCATTTGTCTGTGGATGATATGCCATAGCGAGCTTGTGGGTGATGCCGAGTTTCTTTAGTGCCGCGGCAATAAGTCTGTTATCGAAGTGTTTTCCTTCGTCACTTATGATTGCTCTAGGGATTCCAAACCTTGTAAAAATATTTTTCTTGAGAAATCTTTGAACTGTCTTGGAATCATTGTGAGGTGTGGCGATTGCTTCGACCCACTTTGATACGTAATCCACGGCCAGTAAGATATAAAGGTTTCCTTGAGAAGATGGAAAGGGCCCCATGAAATCTATGCCCCAGACATCGAACAACTCTACTTCTAGTATGGGTTGTAAGGGCATCTCATGTCGTCTTGAAATGTTGCTCGTGCGTTGGCAGCGGTCACAGTTCTTGTAATAGTCATGGGCATCTTTATAGAGTGTGGGTCAGTATAGGCCGGATTGCAATACCTTTGCTGCTGTTCTATTTCCTCCAAAATGCCCACCACAAGGTGAGTCATGGCAGTGCTGGAGTACTGCTTTTTGTTCTTCTTCTGGCACACATCTTCTTATAACCTGATCTGCACAATGCTTAAACAGAAGAGGGTCGTCCCAGAAATAATGTTTTGCATTATGCTGAAACCTCTTCTTTTCGTTATGGTTGAGGTTATAAGGGATAATACCACTAACTAGATAATTAACAAGATCATCATACCAAGGGGTGGATGTTACTGCGGCAATGTCTTTTGTCAAAGTTGCGGAGATGTATTCAGACAATGCCGCGGCAGCGCGGTTGTATACTGCTGCGGCCTCTGTCTCGGCAGTATCCTTTGCAGTTGTAACAATTTGCAGTATTTGTTCATCTGGAAATTCATCTTGTATATCTTCAAGTGAGTGGGTATTGTCCTTGTTCTCTAATCTAGAAAGATGGTCGGCCACTTGGTTTTTCGTACCCTTGTGATCTTTGATTTCAACGTCAAATTCTTGTAAAAGAAGGATCCATCTAATCAATCTAGGCTTGGCATCCTTCTTTGAGAAAAGGTATTTAATTGCCGAATGATCAGTGTGGACAGTGACCCTTGTTCCGATGAGATATGATCGAAACTTGTCAAAGGCAAATACCACTGCTAGTAATTCTTTTTCTGTTGTGGTGTAGTTGATTTGTGCATCATTGAGTGTTTTACTGGCATAATATATCACATGGAACAAATTATTCTTCCTCTGCCCGAGTGCTGCCCCGACAGCATGATCACTAGCATCACACATCAATTCAAATGGCAATGACCAATCCGGTGGGATTACTATTGGTGCAGTGATTAGCTTTTCCTTGAGAGTCTCGAATGCTTCATTGCATTCCTTATTAAATTCGAATTTCCTATCTTGTTCGAGCAAGTTGCAAAGAGGTTTAGAAATTTTG
This sequence comes from Abelmoschus esculentus, assembly GCA_035048815.1. NCBI lineage: Eukaryota > Viridiplantae > Streptophyta > Magnoliopsida > Malvales > Malvaceae > Abelmoschus > Abelmoschus esculentus. The sequence goes on along the minus strand of JAUCBN010000002.1, from coordinate 8,286,403 downwards.
GAGAAATTAGAAATAAACCGTCTATAGAAACCTGCATGGCCCAAGAAGTTTCGAACCCTTTTAACAGAAATTGGTGGAGGTAAATTCTTTATCACATCTATCTTGGCTTTATCCACTTCTATTCCTTGTGATGATATTTTGTGGCCTAACACAATAGCTTCATTTACCATAAAATGGCATTTTTCCCAGTTTAGGACTAGGTTGGATTCCTTACATCTTTGCAGCACTTTTCCAAGATTGCCGAGGCAGTGATCAAAGCTGTCTCCAAAGACTGCGAAATCATCCATGAATATATCCAAGAAGTCCTCTATCATGTCAGAGAAAATTGCCATCATGCATCTCTGGAATGTTGCCGGGGCATTGCAAAGGCCGAACGACATCCTTCTAAATGCGTAAATGCCGTATGGGCAAGTGAAAGTGGTTTTTGCTTGATCTTCTGGATCAATGGAAATTTGATTGTATCCTGAATAACCGTCAAGAAAACAGTAATAAGGTTTACCGGCAAGTCTATCAAGCATTTCATCGATGAAGGGTAAAGGGAAGTGATCCTTCTTTCTTGCTTTATTCAACTTGCGATAGTCCATACAAACCCTCCAACCGGTCATAGTCCTGGTTGGTATTAGTTCGTTGTTCTCGTTGGTTATGACAGTCATACCACCTTTCTTAGGTACACATTGTACTGGGCTTACCCATGCACTGTCAGAGATAGGATAAATAATTCCTACATCAAGCCACTTGATTATTTCCTTACGTACTACCTCCTTCATAGCGTGGTTGAGTCTCCTTTGAGCTTCAATAGTGGGCTTATGGTCTTCTTCTAGGAGGATTTTATGCATACATACCGCTGGACTTATTCCTTTCAAATCATCAATTGACCATCCAATTGCCTTTTTGTGCTGCCGCAACATTGCTATTAAGGTCTGTTCCTGTTCTGGCAACAACTTAGAAGAAATAATTACCGGCATCGTGTGGTTATCTCCCAAATAAGCATATTTTAGTTTTTCTGGTAAGGGTTTTAGATCTGTGACAAATGGTTCTTTATTTACAGATTGTTCATTCTTCCCCTTATACTCTAATGGTTCAAAGTACTTACCTGGAAGATGTGCTGTCCAGTTAGCTTCCTCCTTCTCGGTTGTCTCAGCACTGTTCAAAGAACTATTGTAACAGTCATCCATATCACTGCCGAGGCATCCCTGGGGTATGTCATGGAGATCACTGCCGAGGCAGTTGTTGCTAAGACAAGGTACTGTGTAATTGTCATCTGGGTTATTCAGCATTTGACATTCTTCTTCTAGTTCATCGTGTCTCTTCATCAATTGACACACATTTAATTTGATTTCTTGCTCATTGATTCTCATTGTTAATTCTCCTTTTTCCACGTCAATTAATGTGCGTCCAGTTGCAAGGAAGGGTCTCCCAAGGATGATCGGTGCATTGTCATCTGCTTCACAATCAAGGACAAGGAAGTCGGCAGGAAAAATAAACTTGTCAACTCTTACCAGTATGTCCTCGATTTTGCCGTCGGGTTGCACATAGGATCGATCCGCGAGTTGGAGCATCACTGTTGTAGGCTTCGGCCTTCCAATTCCAAGCTTTTGGAAGACTGATTTAGGCATGAGGTTTATGCTTGCTCCAAGGTCGCATAGGGCCTTACCTTCATAGCTTTTTCCTATCGCACAAGGTATAGTAAAGCAGCCAGGATCTTTTAACTTTGGTGGCATGCGGTTATGCAGCATTGCCATGCATCCCTCGGTAGCAGCCACTGTCTCAAACTCACCTATTCGTTTTCTCTTTGACACCATGTCCTTTAGGAACTTGGCATAGTTCGGCATTTGTTCAATAGCTTCAACGAACGGTATGTTGATGTGCACTTGCTTCAAGATGTCGAGGAATTTCTTGAATTGCTGGTCCTATTTTTGCTTTTTCAACCTTTGCGGGAAAGGTGGTGGTGGTCTTATCTCATCTCCTCCAGGGTTTCATGGAAATCTGCAACTCTTTCAAAATCCAAGAAGTCCATGAAGATGTCTTGCGGTTAAAGCTATTCTCCTATTCACTGAGGGATAGGGCAAAAGCTTGGTTGAATAGTATTCTAGCGGGATCTATTGGATCCTGGAGTGAACTTTGTCGTGATTTCATTACTCGCTTTAATCCTACTAATCTATATGATAGAATTCGTAATGAAATTACTTTTTTCCGACAGGCTAAAGACGAACCAATGTACGAGGCATGGGAACGGTACAGAGAGCTATTGCACAAGTGTCCGCTGCATGGATTTCCCTTATGGACACAAGTGACAATGTTTTACAACGCCACGAATGCCCCGACAAGGATGATGTTAGATGCCTCGGCAAACGGCACACTCCTGGACAAGGCACCCGAGGAAGCTATTGAAATTTTGAATAAACTCGCAAGGAATGACTTCTAGTTTCCCACATCTAGGCGAGGAGGAGTAAGACGCCAACCACGGTAAACGAATTAGATTCATCAAGTTCAGTGGCAGCACAATTGGCCTCTCTTACCAAGATGGTGCAAAACCTACAATTACAAAACAATACCCGTGAGGTCAAGGTAATTGATTTATGTTGTGATTTATGTGGAGGTAACCACAGTTCTGTTCATTGCATGAATCAAGAAACCGGTATGTATGTTGGGAACTACAACCATAACAATGTGATGTCCAACACGTACAACCCCTCATGGAAGAGGCATCCAAACTTATCATGGAGCAACCCAAATAATGCCTTAAACCCAATCACCCAACCATCCGGATTTCAGCAGCCAATGCCGCCGCCGCAGATGCAGTAGCAACCGGTCAATTCATTGGAAAACACGCTAAAGGCCTTCATGATGAAAAACGAGTCATACATGGCGAAAAATAGTAATTTCATCAAGAGGACCGACGCCTTCATGAATAGGACTGAGATGAGGCTACAAAATCAAGAAGCGGCCATAAGAAATCTGGAAACTCAGGTTGGGCAGTTTGCTCAATGTATAAACACTAGACCACAAGGAGGCCTACCTAGCAATACTGAGGTTGCTAAGGTACTAAGCCATGAACAGTGCAAGGCAATCACTACCAGGAGTGGCCTACAGTTGAAAGAGAAGATCCTAGAGAATCGAACCCAACCAGCAGATCAACCAAGAGAAGAGGCTGAGCAAACCGAGACTGATAACACTGCCCCGGCAGCAAGCACTGCAGCGCCTGAGCAGTGTGCCGGGGCAACAAAAATTCCAGTGGTGCCAGGTATACAATTCCAAACTAAAGAAACCCTGGACGAGATGAGACCACCATAACCTTTCCCGCAAAGATTAAAAAAACAAAAACAGGATCAACAGTTCAAGAAGTTCCTCGATATCTTGAAGCAAGTCCACATAAACATACCATTCGTTGAGGCCATTCAACAAATGCCCAACTATGCCAAGTTCTTAAAAGATATGGTATCAAAGAGAAAACGAATAGGTGAGTTTGAGACAGTGGCTGCCACGGAGAGATGCATGGCAATGCTGCATAACCGCATGCCACCAAAGTTAAAAGATCCTGGTTGCTTCACTATACCTTGTGCGATAGGAAAGAGTTATGAAGGAAAGGCCCTATGCGACCTTGGAGCAAGTATAAACCTCATGCCTAAATCAGTCTTCCAAAAGCTTGGAATTGGAAGGCCGAAGCCTACAATAGTAATGCTCCAACTCGCGGAGAGATCCTATGTGCAACCTGAAGGCAAAATCGAGGACATACTGGTAAGAGTTGACAAGTTTATTTTTCCTGCCGACTTCCTTGTCCTTGATTATGAAGCAGATGACAACGCACCGATTATCCTTGGGAGACCCTTCCTAGCAACTGGACGTACATTGATTGACGTGGAAAAAGGAGAGTTGACTATGCGAGTCAATGACCAACAAGTCAAACTCAATGCATTCCACAACTTAAAAAGGTATAACGATCCAGAGGAATGTAAGGCCATCCACATAATAGATAATAAGATATCCTGCCTGGGCAGTCTGCTCGGCAGGATATTCGGCAAGAAAATCAAGCCCAAGACGGATGGACAGACAACACTAAGGAGTGACCCACAACTGATACATAATTTGGGCCTAAGGGAGAAAATAATTTTGGGAGATGCATTCCCATGCTCTCCACTAGTAACCTAACCTCTCCCTTTTTCTCTTCTTTATTATATTAGGATTAGTAGTTTTTTTTTTAATTATTTTCGTTTTCAGTATTTTTCTTTTGTGTGTTTAATTTTTTATTCAGCAATAAAAAGCAAAGATAAGGGAAAAATAGTTCACAGCAAGAACTCTTCCGAGGCAATACAACAGTGTGAGAGCCGCAGCAGTCCCAACGGGCAGAAAAGTATAACGGCTAGTCTGCCGAGATTCCTGCCGCGGCAGAAAAGGAAACGACAGAAGAAGGAAAACGGTTACAACGGCTAGTGCTCTCAACGGTCACAAGGCCGAGGCCTACATAAGAAACTCCTTCCTCTTGAACTATTCACTCTTACTTTCTTGCTTTCTTTAGTATTCTTAACAATCACTCTCTCAATTACACTCTGCCTACTAATCCCTTTTCAATCTCCAGATTCTCTTCAAGAAAACCTCCAAGAACTCAATTTTCTCTTTCTTGATGGCAACTTACAGAAGATTCGCCCCAGCCAACGTTGAAGAACGATTCAATTGATCTTTCATCGCAAGGCAACTGTGGGAAGAACAAGGGTTCCAGCACGCGGATGAAGAGAATTACGGCATTGAACACTACTTGTTCGACAGAATAAAATACCAAAATTGGGAAATATTCTGTTTGCAACCTGCCCAGGCAAACGCCACAATCGTGCGGGAGTTCTACTCTCATGGGCCCAGCAAAGACTCCCTCTTTGTTCACTGCCGCGGCAGGCCTGTACAGCTTGATGCCGATACGATCAACAACTTCTATAGCCTCACCCCGGACAGTGATCTCCATGCTGACTTCTTGGAAGATATCACTGCCGAGGACTATGAACTTATCAAAGACGATCTTTGTTACGCGGACACTCCATGGGAAACCGGTACCCATCGAGGATCCTTGACAAGACAAAACTTGAAGCCGGAGGCCAAGATGTGGAACACCTTCGTCAAACGACGCGTCATCCCAACATCACACAACAGCACGGTGGATTGCAAGAGACTGGTGCTTATCCAATCCATCATCAACAAAAGGACCATCAACATTGGAGAAATTATCCTACGGGAAATTCACGAGTGCGGTAAGAAAGATCGAGGACCATTGTATTTCCCTTGCTTGATTACGGGTTTATGTGTTTCCGCAGGTGTGCCTATTGAAGAAACGGATGAATACACACCCCCAAGAAGAGGATGGACCAGGGAATTCTGCCACAAAGTCATGCAGATCACACAAGCAGAACCTGTCCAGGAAACACCGCAGCAGTTCACTGCCGATACTGCTGTCGGGGCCCAGTACACGGTAGATATGCCTGGTACTGCCCACACCTCTACCGCAGCAGACCCGTATCAAGAACTCTTGCAGCGTATGGCCGCGATGGATCTTCGACAACAACGGTACATGGAGTACCAGCGGGACTTCAATGGAACTCTCGCACAGATGATGTTGCACGCCTTCCCGGACCAAGGCGTACAATTCCCGGAGTTCCCAAGCAATATGTTCGTTACTGCTGCACCCTACACCGACACTACACCAGCCCCAGGAGGACCGCGACCGTTCTTCTATCCGGACCCTCAGCCCCAATACCAGGCTGCTGGACCATCTAGGGCAGCAGATTCTGCCGCGGCCTCGTCTGTCAGCCGAAGGCCATCCAAGCGGAGAGCCGTTTTCAGCACTCCACCAAGATCACCAATTATCATGGGCAGTCTATCCGCCGAGATAGATGCTTATGTACACCAAGGCTCTACTGCCGCCAACCCAAGCACACACCACACCGGAGGAGCAACTACGATGGGAGGAGGAACGGACGTGATGATAACCGAAGAGATGGCGGATGTTGAAGAAGGAGAAGAAGTAGAAGCCCCAATGCATAGAACCCCACCCACTCGAGTCCAGCCGCCGTGACAAGCAAAGACGCAACCATCGCCCTCCCCAAGGACAAAGCACATGGCATCTAGGCAACGAAAGAAAATTGTTACGAGCAGCTCTTCGGAGTCGCTCTAAAATTCTTTGTCCTTTATTCAATATTCATTGCTTTTACTATTTTTCCTTGCTGCATATAATTCCTATTCTGTTTTGCCGTTTATTCCTTCCAAATATAAAGCATTGAGGACAATGCTTGGTTTGAGTTTGGGGTGCAGATTTACTGCCAAGGCAGCAATCTACTGCTGCGGCCTTGCCAAAAAGGGAGTATTCCAGTGATTTTTTTTTAATTTTTATGCTCCCCGCCTTACTTGAATTAACTGCATGTGTTAATTGCTGGAAATGCATGGTTTATAAAGACATCCATGGTTTATGGAAACATGAAAAATGAAGTGGAATATGATATGGTTAATTGCTTTACATATGATGGTGCCATTGGGCATGACTTTTGGTTCATTTATTGAATACGTTATGGATGCATTATGAGCAGCAAATTAGCATGCATACTTGAACTTGATATTGGCTTAGTGACACTAACTTTAGATACGAATACAAATGACATGTCATTAGGGTTGAGTACACTATAAATATTATGGAAATAAAGGAAAAATGCCTACACGTAACAAGGGTGACTTTGTGTCCGACCGTGCATGGTAGAGCCGCCTACACGTAACAAGGGTGACTATGTGTCCAACCGTGCGTGGTAGAGCTTGATAATGGTGACTTTGTGTCATGTCAATGGTGACTTCGTGTCATGTCTATGGTGACTTTGTGTCATGACGAGACCAAGGGTGATAAGTGCTCAACTCACTATCACTTTGTACACCTTTTATGGGCATTAATCACCGAATATACACCCACTTGGACCAATGCTTGTACTTAATGTGATATATTTAGAATTTAAGCTCATAGAGATAATATTTACAAAAAAGGCACGTTTTACTGCATTTTTATATTTGTGCAGGAGAACCAATGCCGCGGCAGCAACAAGGCCGAGGCAGGACCTGATGCCGAGGCAGCAGCTGAGAGCCAGGAAGCAAGACTGTAGGCGATTGGAAGATAAAAATCCAAGGGACGTGTCTGGACATAAAGCCCATGGATCGGAGCTGACTAGCATGAGGAAAAGCCCAAGACAAGGCCACGCGGGAAAGCCCCCTTAGCTGAATTAAACTTGGAAATATTTTAATTATGCACATGACTTGTTCCTTACTCCAAGTTATATTCTACTTAGGAAAGGTTTGCCCTAGGTCTAGCCTATATAAAGACCTAGCCATCCAATGTAATAGACGAATACCTAGAGAGAGAGAGCCGATTCATAAACTTGTTTTCTTTCTCTCAATTATGTTCTAAGCTTCTTTAGGGTTTAGGTGAAGGTTGTTAGTATTTGTGAGAGGAGATTGTACTTTGTCTTTGTTTCAATGCAATAAAATTATCAAGGTTTGCTTATCCTTTGTTATTCCTTGTTCTTGCATTCAAGCCCGGGAGGGAAGTTTGTGAGTAATCCATTTATCTAGACTCGGGAGAGTTAGATTCACGAAAGGGTAAGTACGGTGTTTCAATCGCGAAATACTAACTCGGCCAAGGGATAGGTTAAGAGTTTCAGCGGCTAAAACAAGTGTGAGATTGGTTGGTGAGTATAATTGGTTCACGCCGGGAGGTATCATCAAGGACTAGTCATCAACAGTACTGTCGCGTGTCAAAAGTGGGCGTTTAGTGCAATTGGACACATCGAAAGTAATAAGTGATAAGTATTTATCAGATTATCATCTCCACAGGGACTAGTAGACTTAATATGTCTTCTTCGTCTTCTTGTTCTGTAGAAAGAAATAAAATAAAACACAAGTGATTGAGTTTGGTTTAACTAAACTAAAATATCTAAGCAAAGTAAAGAGAATGAATTATAGAGAGAGATGGGTCAGGATCCAGTTGCGTTGTATTGTGGATTTGATTGACTTGTCTCTTCTCAATGAAATCGTATGTCACTGCCTCGGCAGCACTGTAGTTCACTGCCTTGGCAGCGACGATACTTGTCCGCCGCGGCAATCCCTTGCTCGTGGTTGGACTTTACCAAAGTTCGGCAAAGTGTCCTTGAATGACTCCGCTTATCCCTAAGTCAGAGTGCTGTTGATGACTAGTCCTTGATGATACCTCCCGGCGTGAACCAATTATACTCATCAACCAATCTCACACTTCTTTTAGCCGCTGAAACTCTTAAGCTATCCCTAGGCCGAGTTAGTGTTTCGCGATTGAAACACCGTAATTACCTTGACCTCACAGGTATTTTGCTGTAATTGTAGGTTTTGCACCATCTTGGTAAGAAAGACGCTGCCGCTGAATTAGATGAGTCTAATTCATTTACCGTGGCTTGGCGTCTTATTCCTCCTCGCCTAGATGTCGGAAATTAGAAGTCATTTTTCGCGAGTTTATTTAGTATCTGAATAGCTTCCTCAGGTGCTTTATCCAGGAGTGTTCCGTTTGTTGAGGCATCTAACATCATCCTTGTCGGGGCATTCGTGGCATTGTAGAACATTGTCACCTGTGTCCATAGAGGAAATCCATGCAAAGGACACTTGTGTAGTAAACCTCTGTAGTGCTCCCATGCCTCGTACATTGGTTCGTCATCTGCCTGTCGAAAAGAAGTGATTTCATTACGAATTCTATCATATAAGTTCATAGGATTAAAACGAGTAATAAAATCAGGGCAAAGTTCACTCCAAGATCCAATAGATCCTGCTGGAATGCTATTCAACCAAGCTTTCGCCCTATCCCTCAGTGAATAGGGGAATAGCTTCAATCGCAAGACATCTTCATAGACTCCTTGGATTTTGAAAGAGTTGCAAATTTCCATGAAGGACTTAAGGTGCTGCCTTGCGTCTTCAGTTGCAGACCCACCAAATTGTCCAATAGTGTTAAGCATATTGAACATAACAGGTTTTAGTTCAAAGTGGTCTGCTTCTATCTCTGGTGTAACGACTCCTGGGTTTAATCCATTTAAGTCCTCTTCCAGGAAGTCTCTGATAGTGAGTTGCCGCGGCCCAGGTGGCGACGGTAAACCTCCATTGCCGGCAAGTAAGTTTTGTCCTACCGGGTGATCTGCCATAGCCTCTTGGATTTGTCTCCTCAACCTTAGCCTTGTTCTTCCGATTTTTGGATCTAACTCGTATAAGGGGTTGGTTGGGTTGGCCCTGGTCATACACCAAGAAAAACAAAAGTAAAATAAAATAAAAAGAAACAAGAGAATAAAGAAAACAAAATTTAGTTTCCAGTCCCCGGCAATGGCGCCAAAAACTTGTCGCGTGTCAAAAGTGCGCGTTTAGTGCAAGTGGACACATCGAAAGTAATAAGTGATAAGTATTTATCGGATTATCGTCTCCACAGGGACTGGTAGACTTAATATGTCTTCTTCGTCTTCTTGTTCTGTAGAAAGAAATAAAATAAAACACAAGTGATTGAGTTTGGTTTAACTAAACTAAAATAACTAAGCAAAGTAAAGAGAATGAATATTAGAGAGAGATGGTCAGGATCCAGTTGCGTTGTATTGTGGATTTGATTGACTTGTCTCTGCTCAATGCAATCGTATGTCACTGCCTCGGCAGAACTGAAGTTCATTGCCTTGGCAGCGACGATACTTATCCGCCGCGGCAATACCTTGCTCGTGCTTGGACTTTACCAAAGTTCGGCAAAGTATCCTTGAATGACTCTGCTTATCCCTAAGTTAGAGTGTTGTTGATGACTAGTCCTTGATGATACCTCCCGGCGTGAACCAATTATACTCACCAACCAATCTCACACTTCTTTTAGCCGCTGAAACTCTTAACCTATCCTTAGGCCGAGTTAGTGTTTCATGATTGAAACACCGTACTTACCCCTTTCGTGAATCTAACTCTCCCGAGCTTAGATAAATGGATTACTCACAAACTTCCCTCCCGGGCTTGAATGCAAGAACAAGGAATAACAAAGGATAAGCAAACCTTGATAACTTTATTGCATTGAATCAAAGACAAAATACAATCTCCTCTCACAAATACTAACAACCTTCACCTAATCCCTAAGAAGCTTAAAACATAACGGAGCGAAGGAAAACAAGATTATAAGTCGGCTCTTTCTCTCTAGGTTTTCCCGTATATCTTACATTGGGTGGCTAGGTCTTTATATAGGCTAGACCTAGGGCAAACCTTTCCTAAGTAGAATACAACTTGGAGTAGGGAACAAGTCATGTACATAATTAAAATATTTCCAAGTTTAATTCGGCTAAGGGGGCTTTCCCGCGTGGCCTTGTCTTGGGCTTTTCCTTGTGCTAGCCAGCTCCGATCCATGGGCTTCAAGTCCAGACACGTCCCTTGGATTTTTATCTTCCAATCGCCTACAGTCTTGCTTCCTGGCTCTCAGCTGCTGCCTCGGCCTTGTCGCTGCCGCGGCACTGGTTCTCCTGCACAGATATGAAAATGCAGTAAAACGTGCCTTTTCTGTAAATATTATCTCTATAAGCATAACTTTTAAATATATCACATTAAGTACATGCATTGGTCCGAGTGGGTGTAAATTCGGTGATTAATGCCAACAAAAGGTGTAAAAAGTGATAGTGCGTTGAGCACTTATCACACCCCAAACTCGAACTATTGCTTGTCCTCAAGCAATGCAAACCATCAATTTGCCGAACTCTACTCTCTCTTGGTCTTACATGTCCATCTATTCTCCCCACCATAACTAGGCCTATTCTTAAGCTTTAACCTTTCGGTTACCCAAGGGTTTACCTAGAAACAAACTATAAGAATTGTGAGTGTGTGCGTTTTTGTGGACAAGTTTGATTAAGGGCTTTCTTAGATAAACTCTAAGTTCAAGACAAGTAGAATTTGGTTAAGTGTTCTCTTCTTTTCTAAGCAACCAATCCTTGAGCCAATTTCGTGCACCTCAAGGGTTGTGTTTTTCCCTTCACTATTTTTTTCTTTTTAATATTCCTTAAAACATACTAGAGCCAATTTCGGGCACCTCTTGCATGAAGAAGAATTCTTTCTAGAGCCGGTGATAGTCGAACTTTGGTAAAGTCCACCAACGAGCAAGGGATTGCCGCGGCGGACAGTATTATCGTTGCTGAGGCAGTAATCTGCAGTGCTGCCGAGGCAGAGATATGCGATTGCATTGGGCAGAGACAAGTCAATCAAATCCACAATACAATGCAACTGGATCCTGACCCATCTCTCTCTAATATTCGAATCTCTTTACTTTTACTTAGTTGTTTTATTTTAGTTCCATCACAACCCAAACTACTTGTTTTTTTTATTTCTTTCTACAGAACAAGAAGACGAAGAAGACATATTGAGTCTACCAATCCCTGTGGAGACGATAATCCGATAAATACTTATCACTTATTACTTTCGATGTGTCCACTTGCACTAAACGCACACTTTTGACACGCGACAAAGGGTCTCTAAAACAATGGATCCGCGTATTCGGTGAACTTAAGGTTCACATTAAGTGATCACTAGAAAGCCAATATACATACATGGAATAATTTGGAACATTGTGCATTATTTATGGAATGAATTGATAATGCAATGCATACTCAAGGAAAGGTTTTTGGTATTATGAACATGAACATGATTTGTTAAGCATGTTTGGTTTTAGAAAGGAATTACTAGTTATGGTTTCTAAATATGATGTTAATTTGATGCATTGATGATCTTGTTTAGAGCTTCCTCACTAAGCATGTTTTGCTTAAGCTCTCTGTTCATCTTTGCAGAAAAATAGAGACATTTGGGGCTGCATTTGGAGCAAGAGGACCAAGGGGAAAAGACCTTACATTTTTTGTATGATTTGGCAAATAAATCGGGGATCGACAATGTGTAAACCTACCCCTTCTGAGAGTGTGTTTTGCTTTGGTTAATGACTTGTAATAAGACCTTATTTCGCTTTGGTTGTTGTTTGATGGATTGTGGTAATGTTTTAGATTGTTTGAAGTATGTCCATGCATGTATGTCTCTTGTTTTAATCTCAACCTAGGAAGCATGCCTATAGATGAAATTGGGGTTCTTGATGTGGTAAATGGGTGTAATAAATTGCTCAATATGCTTGGATATCGTGCATGTAGCTTAGGGTGACTAATGGTTGTGTTTAAGTGGATGGAACTCTTTTAAAATGTTCGGCTTTTGTTAATTGCACAGGGGTATCGATATTTCTGGTGAGGGTATCGATACCCAAGGCTTATTTTGGGGCTAGTACCGAAGCATGGTTCAATGCATTTATGCCATTGGACTCTGGAGTATCGATACCATCCAAGGTGGTATCGATACCACAGACCTTCAAATGGAATATTTGTCTAGCCATCGTCAAGGTATCGATACCGGTACCAAAGGTATCGATACCCCTGACCAAAAATGATGTTCCACGGGTTGAAATTTTGTGTAGGTTCGGTTATCCATCCGTAAATGAATATGGACTCTAAGGATATCTATTTGAGATGCAATTTCACCATATTGCACGAAAGTAATCTAATTTTATATTGGTTAATCAATGTCAGTTATAGTTCCTAGAATTTGTGTGTTTTACAATTTAGTCCTTAATCATTGAATCATGAAATTGACGATGCTATAATGATCCGATTGATCTGAATTTTAATGTGCGTGTTTTGTGCATGTTTAATTGAACTTTGGTAGATTGAAGTTCCGGTTTATTATAGAAATTAAAGTTATTTGCATTTTGGTCCTTATGTTTTATATGCGAGTTGAATGATCAATTGTGAATCGAATGTTTCCATTTTCGTTATGCATGACCTCGACACACATTGGAACTTAATTATGCATCTAGTTAAGAAAAAAAAACATATCAGTTTTCAGGGTTGTTTATCGAATCGGACCTTCGCGGGTTTGGTTCGATATTCCCCGTGTAACCCGTTAGTGCTAGTTCCGTCTAGGCCGGGCTAAGGGGGTTACACATAATCCACTTCTACAAGGATATAGAGATTGCCTTAAGATGATGGGAATGGTCCCATAAAGTCTATGCCCCAAACATCAAACAATTCTACTTCCATTATGGGCTGCAATGGCATCTCATTACGTCTAGAGATGTTGCTCGTTCGTTGGCATCGATCATAGTGCTTATAATAGAGTTAGGCATCTTTAAAAAGTGTGGGCCAATAAAAGCCTGATTCAAGTACTTTGGCTGCTGTTCTATTCCCTCCAAAATGTCCTCCACAAGGTGAATCATGGCAGTGCCGGATCACTTCTTGTTGATCTTCCTCGGGAACACATCTTATAACCTGATCTGCACATTGCTTAAACAAAAGAGGGTCATCCCAAAAATAATGCCTTGCATTATGCTGAAACCTCTTTTTTCATTATAATTAAGGTTATAAGGTAAAACACCATTGGCTAAATAATTAATAAGATCAATATACCAGGGAGTGGCTGTGACTACGGCAAGGTCTTTTATCAATGTTGCCGAAATATATTCACATACCATTGTGGCGGCACAGTTGTATACTGTCGCGCGTGTTGCCTCAACAATGTCTTCTGCTACTGCTGAGACTTGCAAGATGTGCTCGTCTGGGAATGCATCTTTTATTTCTTCAAGTGGCATGTTTGTCTCCCCAGCTTCTAACTTGGAAAGATGATCAGCTACTTGGTTTTCCGTACCTCTCCTGTCCCTTAATTTCTATTTCAAATTCCTGCAAAAGAAGAATCCATCTAATTAGTCTTGGTTTGGCATCCTTCTTTGAGAAAATGTACCTGATTTCCGAATGATCTGTGTGGACAATCACTTTTGATCCGAGAAGGTAGGATTGGAACTTATCAAAAGCAAAGACTACTGCTACTAATTCTTTCTCCGTGGTGGTGTAATTAATTTGGGCCTCATTAAGGGTTTTACTAGCATAGTAAATAACATGGAAAATATTGTTCTTTCTCTGCCCAAGTGCTGCCCCGACAGCATGATCACTAGCCTCACATATTATTTCAAAGGGCAAGGCCCAATCTAGGGGGGACTACGATTGGTGCAGTGATCAGCTTCTTTTGAGGGTCTCGAATGCTTCACTACATTTGTAACATCTCGGTTTTGGGGTTAGTAGTTTGAGTGTTGGTTTGGGGGATTCGAGTCGAGTCGAATCGGATTCTTTGGTTCATTAATTCCGGGAAAATTAAAATAATAATAATTCAATCGGACAAGTAATAATTTTGCGGAAAGTTTTAAAAATATTAAAATGGTGTTTTAAAGTTAAAGGAATATTATTGAGCCATAATTTGATTTTTAATTAGGTTTAATTTTGTATTAGTGACTAAATTATGAATTTTAGAAAAGTTTAGGGGTTTAATTGGTAATTTTCGGAAATTAAGATTTTTAGTGACTAAATTGGAAAGTAAGCCATACTTAGAATCTTTAGAGGGCCATTACCCCAATTTATTTTTAATTAAAGATTATCCACCAAATTTGTTTTAATTAGTTTTAATAAAAAGGTTATTTTCATTTTCTTTTGTAACCTCCCATTTTCTCATCTTTTCTCCCAAATTTTCTCTCCATCTTCTTCTCTAAATTTCTTCAATTACTTGCTGATTTCTTTTTCATTTTCAACAAGATTTATTTCATTTTACTCATCTTTTCATTCTCTACAAAACCTACTAATCAATTTTGCAAAATCAACATCCATTTTCAAGGAAATCAAGGGAGGATTTCTCATCTTTTTGGTGGATCTAATCTCTAAGGTAAAATTCTAGTTTCTCATATTTTTTCTAAGGTTCTTTATTAAAATTCCCAAGTATTGGCTTGCTCATCAACAAGTGATATTTAATTTTGTGTTTTTAATTCAAGATCTATGAGTTTTATGGAGGTTTTTGTGAAATCTTTTTAGATCTCAATTAATGCTGTAATTAGGATGATTTCTTAATGATATTATGTCAATTAAATGATTGATTGAGTCTTGAAATGAGTTAACATCAAATTAATCCCGGAATAATGTAATCGGTGGTGTTTTAAGGTGGTTTTCGGTTGTTTTAGGGGCTGTTTTAGGTGTTCTGCTCTTGCTGGAGGTATAAGGATGGTTTGAAAGTGTTTTTAGTTCATAATTGAGGTGGATTAGATGTTAGATTCATAAGGTTAAGGGCTGATGTTGTTTCAGATAAGTTTCGACTTAGTTTTCGGTCTTTTCGGCAAGGTTTTCGATAATTTTGTGGAAGTTTAATGTGGTTGCTGTTTTGAGCATGTTATGATGTGTATATGCTCTGTTTGTAATGTTGTATAAGAAGTGCAACAAGGTTCATAAGTGTCTGGTGCGTTGGCGTTACCGTCGGAGCGTCGACGAGGGCTTGTTTCGCTTGTCTGTGAGTGATTTTGGGTTGCAAGTGTTGCGCAATGGTTCGGTTCTGTTTTGGGGACTATGGAATAGTGTAAAAACTTTCCATAGTTCAAGAGTAAGTAAAGTAAATGATTATGATGCATTATTGTGAGTTTCGGCTATTTTCGGTAACGGCATTTATAATGATGATTTAAAGAGATTTTGGAAATGCGTAAGTATGATTTTGAAATGATGCATGCATGTGTTAATTGCTGGAAATGCATGGTTTATAAAGACATCCATGGCTTATGGAAACATGAAAAAAAGAAGTGGAATATGATATGGTTATTTGCCTTACATATGATGGTGCCATTGGGCATGACTTTTGGTTCATTTGTTGAACACATATGGATGCATTATGAGCAGCAAATTAGCATGCATACTTGAACGTGATATTGGCTTAGTGACACTAACTTTAGATACGAATACGAATACAAATGACTTGTCATTAGGATTGAGTGCACTATAAATATTATAGAAATAAAGGAAAAATGCCTACACATAACAAGGGTGACTTTGTGTCCGACCGTGCGTGGTAGAGCATCCTACACGTAACAAGGGTGACTATGTGTCCAACCGTACGTGGTAGAGCTAATAATGGTGACTTTTTATCATGTCAATGGTGACTTCATGTCATGTCAATGGTGCCTTTGTGTCATGATGAGACCAAGGTTCTCTAAAATAATGGATCCGCGTATTCGGTAAACTTAAGGTTCACAACAAGTGATCACTAAAAAGCCAATATGCATACATGGAATAATTTGGAACACTGTGCATTACTTATAAAACACTTTGATTTTGTTATGCATACTCATGGAAATGTTTTGTTAATACAAGCATGATTGGTGTCAAGAAAAGCATTACAAGTTTTAATTCAACTGTGGTTTTAAATTTATGCATTGATGATCCTATTTAGAGCTTCCTCTCTAAGCATATCTTGCTTAAGCTCTCCTTTCATCTTTGTAGAAAAATAGAGGCATTTGAGGCTACCTTCGGAGCAAGAGGACCAAGGGGAAAAAGACCTCACATTTTTGGTATGATTTGGCAAATAAATAGGGGCTCGACAATGTGTAAACCAATCCCTTATGAGAGTGTGTGTTGCTTTGGTTAATGACTTGTAATAAGACCTTATTTCGCTTTGGTTGTTGTTTGATGGATTGTGGTAAAGTTTTGGATTGTTTAAAGTATGTCCATGCATGTATGTCCCTTGTTTTAATCTCAACATAGGAAGCATGCCTATAGATGACATTGGGGTTCTTGATGTGGTATTTGGGTGTAATAAATTGCTCATTATTCTTGGATATCATGCATGTAGCTTAGGGTGACTAATGGTTGTGTTTAAGTGGATGGAACTCTTTTAAAATGTTCGACTTTTGTTAATTGCACAGGGGGTATCGATACCTCTGGTGAGGGTATCGATACCCAAGGCTTATTTTGGGGCTAGTACCGAAGCATGGTTCGATGCATTTATGCCACTGGACTCGGGAGTATCGATACCATCCAAGGTGGTATCGATACCACAGGCCTTCGAATGGATTATTTGGCTAACCATCATCAAGGTATCGATACTGGTACTAAAGGTATCGATACCCATGACCAAAAATGTTGTTCTACGGGTTGAAATTTCGTGTAGGTTCAGTTATCCATTCGTAAATGAATATGGACTCTAAGGATATCCATTTGAGATACAATTTCACCATATTGCATGAAAATAATCTAATTTTATATTGGTTAATCAGTGTCAGTTATAGTTCCTTGAATTTTTGTGTTTTACAATTTCGTCCTTAATCATTGAATCATGAAATTGACGATGCTAAGATGCTCCGATTGATCTGAATTTTTTTGTGAGTATGCTATGCATGTTTTATCGAACTTTGGTAGATTGAATTTCTGGTTTGATGTTCGAAATAAAAATAATTATGTTTTAGTCCTTAAGTACTTATGTGCCAATTGAATAATAAATTGTGGATTGAATGCTTCCATTCTTCATTTGTATGAACCCGTCACACATAGAAATTTAATTATGCATCTAGATAAGAAAAAAAAACATATCGGTTTTCAGGGTTGTTTATCGAATCGGACCTTCGCAGGTTTGGTTCAATATTCCCCGTGTAACCCGTTAGTGCTAGTTCCGTCTAGGTCGGGTTAAAGGGGTTACATTTGGTGGTATCAGAGCCAGGTTTGGTATGTTTGGTGGTGTGTGATTGGATATGTTTTGTTGTCAATATATTTGATAACTGTGTTCAGTGAAGCTATTTTGAATAATGACTATTAAAAAGGAATTAACGGTAACACATTGCCAATGCCAATACATTTTCAAATGCTTCAAGTTTCCCTTGGATCTTGCCCGAATGTAAGTTTAATATGTTTTGATTTTATGTTTTGATTATACGTTTAAATTTGTGTTTAAAGTTTTGGAATATGTCTCTGAGACGTGAGACTTGAGCTAGTGCTAGTATGATCACTGATGGTAAGTTTGAGGGTGAAACGACTACTAGGGAAGAGTGATTTCCCTTGCCTCTTCACCCGTAGTTGTGCCTCCGGTTATACGGGGAGGCCAGTTTAGAAACTGAGTTCGCACCGTGCATTCAGGCTTTGATGGATGTATTTCAGTCTGTTGAAGATGAGTGACTGCTGCTAACCTGACTTGGAAATAGTTAGCAAGTTAGTTTGAAATTGTTGGAATCAAGGATGTTAGCTGTGAGTGTGAACAAATAACCATGCATAGTGTAAGTGCACATATATGTAAATATCTATAGATATTGTAGGGTGTTGCGTGTCAAAAGTGCACAAATTGTGCAAGTGAACACGTCGCAAGTAATAAAGTGATAAGTGTATCAGATATCGTCTCCACAGGGATTGGTCTACTTAATATGCCCTCTTTGTCTTCTTGCTCTGTAAAAAAGAAATAAAATAAAGACACAAGTAAATTGGAGTTTGATGAAACTAGATAAAAAGATAAAATCAGATAAAGAAACTAGACCCAAATTACTTGTGTTCTTATTTTATTTTACAGAGCAAGAAGACGAAGAAGGCATATTAAGTATATCAATCCCTGTGGAGATGATACTCGATTATACTAATCACTTTATTACTTGCGATGTGTCCACTTGCACCAATTGCGCACTTTTGACACGCAAAAAGTTTTTGGATCTGATGGAGGCTAGAAGGTCTTGCTTTTATGATGAAGCATTCGTCTTTCCACCTTTGTCAGATTGTAGTATTTAAGATATCGAACCCACGAGGATGGCTTTACTTACGCAATTTATTCTTCCTGCACAATGGAAAAATAAAAAACACAGATAATTGAGTGGGATTATAACTAAGGAAACTAATTAAAGCAATAAAGATAAATGATCAAGAAATCAAGGATGGAAAAGTGGGGTAGGTTAGAGTGCTTGGTAGTTTGGGTTCAATTGACTTGTTTCTGTCTCATGCAATTGTACATCACTGCCTCGGCAGTACTGTAGATTACTTCCTTGGCAGCAACGATACTTGTCCACCGCGGCAATCCCTTGCTCTTGGGTGGACTTAATCAAGATTCGACAAAGTGTCCTTGGATGACCCCGCTTATCCCTAAGTCGAAGTACTGTTGATGACTAGTCCTTGATGATACCTACCGGCGTGAATCAACTATAACCACCAACCAATCTCACACTTCTTTTAACCGCTAAAACTCTAACCTATCCCTAGGCCGAGTTAGTATTTCGCGATTGAAATACCGTACTTATCCCTTTCGTGAATCTACATCTCCCGATGCTAGATAAATATATCTCTCACAAACTTCTCTCCCGAGCTTGAATGCAAGAACAATGAATGGCAAAGGATAAGCAAACCTCGATATTTTATTGCATGAAACAAGAAAGCAAAGTACAATTTTCTTCCACAACTACTCCACAATCTAACCTAAACCCCAAGGGGATGATGGAGGAGTTTAGGGTTTTTCTATGAAGCTTGATTTCGAGATATCCTCCTCTCTACATAGGCTATGGTTTATATAGGCTTGGCCTAGGGCAAACCTTTCCAAAGTAGGAATACAACTTGGAGTAAAACACAAGTTAAGTACATAAATAAAAGATATTTATTTTATTTCCTAGTTTATTCCTATAAGGATTCTTTTCCCGCGTGGCCTTTGACCTTGACTTTCCGTGTGTTCTTCAGCTTCGATTTCTATGTTGCTTGTCTTAAAACGTCCACCTTATATTTCTCTTCAGATCGCCTATCATATCAACATTTATGTTCCAAGTGCTGTCGCGGTCTCCGATGCTACCGAGTCCTTCAATTGCTACCGAGGCCTTTAAGTGCTACCGAGGCGGGTACTAATCTGCATTCCAGCTTTGGCTTCCAGCAAGTCCAACAACCGATGCCGCCGCAGCAGATGCAGCAGCAATCGGTCAATTCATTGGAAAACACGCTAAAGGCCTTCATGATGAAAACCGACTCATACATGGCGGACAATAGTAATTTCATCAAGAGGACCGACACCTTCATGAATAGGACTGAGATGAGGCTACAAAATCAACAAGCGACCATAAAAACTCTAGAAACTCAGGTTGGGCAGTTTGCTCAATGTATAAACACTAGACCACAAGGAGGCTTACCTAGCAATACTGAGGTTGCTAAGGTACTAAGCCATGAACAGTGTAAGGTAATCACTACCAAGAGTGGTCTACAGTTGAAAGAGAAGATCCCAGAGAACCGAACCCAACCGGCGGATCAACCAAGAGAAGAGGCTGAGCAAACCGAGACTGACAACACTGCCCCGGCAGTAAGCACTGCAGTACCTGAGCAGTCTGCCGAGGCAGCGAAAATTCTAGTGGTGCCAGGTATACGATTCCAAACTAAAGAAACCCTAGAAGAGATGAGACCACCACCACCTTTCCCGCAAAGGTTGAAGAAACAAAAACAGGATCAACAGTTCAAGATGTTCCTCAATATCTTGAAGCAAGTCCACATCAACATACCATTCGTTGAGGCCATTGAACAAATGCCCAATTATGCCAAGTTCTTAAAAGATATGGTATCAAAGAGAAAACGAATAAGTGAGTTTGAGACAGTGGCTGCCACCGAAGGATGCATGGCAATGCTGCATAACCGCATGCCACCAAAGTTAAAAGATCCTGGTTGCTTCACTATACCTTGTGCGATAGGAAAGAGTTACGAAGGAAAGGCCCTATGCGACCTTGGAGCAAGTATAAACCTCATGCCTAAATTAGTCTTCCAAAAGCTTGGAATTGGAAGGCCAAAGCCTACAACAGTAATGCTCCAACTCGCGGATAGATCCTATGTGCAACCTGAAGGCAAAATCGAGGACATACTAGTAAGAGTTGACAAGTTTATTTTTCCTGTCGACTTCTTTGTCCTTGATTGTGAAGCAGATGAAAACGAACCGATTATCCTTGGGAGACCCTTCCTAGCAACTGAACGTACATTGATTGACGTGGAAAAATGAGAGTTGACTATGCGAGTCAATGACCAACAAGTCAAACTCAATGCATTCCACAACTTAAAAAGGTATAACGATCCAGAGGAATGTAAGGCCATCCACATAATAGACAATAAGATATCCTGCCGGGGCAGTCTGCTCGGCAGGATATTCGGCAAGAAAATCAAGCCCAATACGGATGGACAGACAACACTAAGGAGCGGCCCACAACCGATACATAATTTGGGCCTAAGGGAGAAAATAAATTTGGGAGATGCATTCGCATGCTCTCCACCAATAACCTAACCTCTCTCTTTTTCTTTTCTTTATTATATTAGGGTTAGTAGTTTATTTTTATTTTTCTAATTATTTTTGTTTTCAGTATTTTTCTTTTGTGTGTTTAAATTTTTCAGGAATAAAAAGTAAAGAAAAGGGAAAAATAGTTCACAGCAGGAACTCTGCCGAGGCAATACAATAGTGTCAGTGCCGTAGTAGTCCCAACAGGCAGAAAAGTGTAACGGCTAGTCTGCCGAGATTCTTGCCGTGGCAGAAAAGGAAACGACAGAAGAAGGAAAACGGTTACAACAGCTAGTGATCTCAACGGTCATAAGGCCGAGGCCTATATAAGAAACTCCTTCCTCTTGAACTATTTACTCTTACTTTCTTGTTTTCTTTAGTATTCTTAACAATCACTCTCTCAATTACTCTCTGCCTACTAATCCCTTTTAAATCTCCAGATTCTCGTCAAGAAAACCTCCAAGAACTCATTTTTCTCTTTCTTGATGGCAACTTACAAAAGATTCGCCCTTGCCAACGTTGAAGAACGATTCAATCGATCTTTCATCGCAAGGCAACTATGGGAAGAACAAGGGTTCCAACACACGGATGAAGAGAATTACGGCATTGAACACTACTTGTTCGACAGAATAAAGTACCAGAATTGGGAAATATTCTGTTTGCAACCTGCCCAGGCAAACGCCACAATCGTGCGGGAATTCTACGCTCATGGGCCCAGCAAAGACTCCCTCTTTGTCCACTGCCGCGGCAGGCCTGTACAGCTTGATGCCGATACGATCAACAACTTCTACGGCCTCAACCCGGACAGTGATCTCCATGCTGACTTCTTGGAAGATATCACTGTCGAGGACTATGAACTTATCAAAGACGATCTTTGTTACGCGAACACTCCATGGGAACCGGTACCCATCGAGGATCTGTAACAAGACAAAGCTTGAAGCCGGAGGCCAAGATGTGGAACACCTTCGTCAAATGACGCCTCATCCCAACATCACACAATAGCACGGTGGATCGCAAGAGATTGGTGCTTATCCAATCCATCATCAACAAAAGGACCATCAACATTGGAGAAATTATCCTACGAGAAATTCACGAATGCGGTAAGAAAGATCGAGGACCATTGTATTTCCCTTGCTTGATTACGGGTTTGTGTTTCTGCAGGTGTACCCATTGAAGAAACGGATGAATACACACCCCCTAGAAGAGGTTGGACCAGGGAATTCTGCCACAAAGTCATGCAGATCACACAAGCAGAACCTGTCCAGGCAACACCGCAGCAGTTCACTGCCGATACTGCTGCCGGGGCCCAGTACACGGCAGATATGCCTGGTATTGCCCACACCTCTGCCGCAGCAGACCCGTATCAAGAACTCTTGCAGCGAATGGCCGCGATGGATCTTCGACAACAACGGTACATGGAGTACCAGCGGGACTTCAATGGCACTCTCGCACAGATGATGTTGCACGCCTTCCCGGACCAAGGCGCACAATTCCCGGAGTTCCCAAGCAATATGTTCGTTACTGCCGCACCCTACACCGAGACCACACTAGCCCCAGGAGGACCACAACCGTTCTTCCATTCGGACCCTCATCCCCAATACCAGGCTGCTGGACCATCTAGGGCGTCAGACTCTGCCGTGGCCTCGTCTGTTAGCCGAAGGCCATCCAAGCGGAGAGCCGTTTTCAGCACTCCACCAAGATCGACAATTATCATGGGCAGTCTATCCGCCGAGATAAATGCTTATGTACACCAAGGCTCTACTGTCGCTGGCCCAAGCACACACCACACCGGAGGAGCAACTGCGATGGGAGGAGGAACAGACGTGATGATAACCGAAGAGATGGCGGATGTTGAAGAAGGAGAAGAAGTAGAAGCCCCAATGCATAGAACCCCACCCACTCGAGTCCAGCCGTCGAGGCATGCAAAGGCGCAACCATCGCCCTCCCCAAGGACAAAGCACTTGGCATCTAGGCAATGGAGGAAAATTGTTACGAGCAGCTCTTCGGAGTCGCTCTAAAATTCTTTGTCCTTTATTTAATATTCATTTCTTTTACTATTTTTCCTTGCTGCATATAATTCATATTCTGTTTTTCCGTTTATTCCTTCCAAATATAAAGCATTGAGGACAATGCTTGGTTTGAGTTTGGGCGTGCAGATTTACTGCCAAGGCAACAATCTACTGCCGCGGCCTTGCGGAAAAGAGAGTATTCCAGTGATTTCTTTAATTTTTATGCTCCCTGCCTTACTTGAATTAACTACCTACACTCTTGCACTGCTCATCATCAGTATTGCCTTAGTTTATTCTTTAAGACTATAGAAATCTTTCTCCTTACCATGTTTAGGTTCTGTTAAGAGGGCTTAACCTTAGGATGCTTAAGGATGAAAACTTAGAAGCTTACTATAGGAAGAACTTTAAACACTTTTGGGACTTGTGGATTATAGGAATTCTTTTAATGAACTTAGGTGATAAAGACTTAGATTTTTGGAAAAGTAACTAGAGGTGCCTACCACCGGCTCTAGAAAATCTCTTCTTCATGCTAGAGGTGCCCGAAATTGGCTCTAGTACATATTAAGGAATATTAAAAAAAAAAGAAAAGACAAAAAGATTTTTAGTGAAAAGAAAAACACAAGTCTTTGAGGTGTCCGAAACCGGCTCAAGATTTGGGGTTTGAAAAAGAAGAGAACATTTAAACCAATGTCTATTTGTCTTGAACTTAGAGTTTATCTAAGAAAGCCTTTAATCAACTTGTCCACAAAAACGCACACACTCACAAATTCTATAGTTTGTTTCTAGGTAAATTCTTAGGTAGCCAAATGGTTAAGGCTTAAAGATAGGCCTAGCTATGGTGGGGAGAATAGATGGACATGTAAGACCAAGAGAGAGTAGAGTTCGGCAAATTGATGGTTTGCATTGCTTGAGGACAAGCAATAGTTCGAGTTTGGGGGTGTCATAAGTGCTCAACACACTATCACTTTTTACTCCTTTTATCGGCATTTATCACCAAATATTCACCCACTTGACCAATGCATATGCTTAATGTGATATATTTAGAAGTTATACTTAAATAGATAATATTTATAGAAAAAGGCACGTTTTATTGCGTTTTCATATCTGTGCAGGAAAACCATTGCCGCGGCAGCGACAAGGCCGAGGCAGGACCTGATGCCGAGGCAGCAGCAGGAAGACAGGAAGCAAAGTGATAGGCGATGGAAAGACAAAAATCTAAGGAACGAGTCTGGACTTGAAGCCCATGAATCGGAGCTGGCTAGCACAAGGAAAAGCCCAAAGGAAGACCACGCGGGAAAGCCCCCTTAGCCGAGTTCAAACTTGCAAATATATTATTATTATGTACTTGACATGTTCCCTACTCCAAGTTGTATTCTACTTAGGAAAGGTTTGCCCTAGGTCTAGCCTGTATAAAGACCTAGCCACCCAATGTAATAGAGATCGGAAATACCTAGGGAGAGCCGACTTCTACTCTTGTTTCTTTCCTCTCCATCATGTTCTAAAACCTTCATAGGGTTTAGGTGAAGGTTGTGGAGCATTTGTGAGAGGAGATTGTACTTTATATTTCATTCAATGCAATAAAGATTATCAAGGTTTGCTTATCCTTTGTTATTCGTTGTTCTTGCATTCAAGCCCGGGAGGGAAGTTTGTAAGTGATCCATTTATCTAAGCTCGGGAGAGTTAGATTCACGAAAGGGGTAGGTACGGTGTTTCAATCGCGAAATACTAACTCCGCCTAGGGATAGGTTAAGAGTTTCAGCGGCTAAAAGAAGTGTGAGATTGGTTGGTGAGTGTAATTGGTTCACGCCGGGAGGTATCATCAAGGGCTAGTCATCAACAACACTCTGACTTAGGGATAAGCGGAGTCATTCAAGGACACTTTGCCAAACTTTGGTAAAGTCCGCCCACGAGCAAGGGATTGCCGCGGCAGACAGTGTTATCACTGCCCAGGCAATAAACTGCAGTGCTGCCGAGGCAGGGATATGCGATTGCATTGGATAAAGACAAGTCAATCAAGTCCATAA
The DNA here is from genome assembly GCA_035048815.1 of Abelmoschus esculentus. Taxonomy (NCBI): domain Eukaryota; kingdom Viridiplantae; phylum Streptophyta; class Magnoliopsida; order Malvales; family Malvaceae; genus Abelmoschus; species Abelmoschus esculentus. The sequence continues at coordinate 8,261,250 of JAUCBN010000002.1, read as the reverse complement.
TACAATACAACTGGATCCTGGCCCGTCTCTCTCTCTAATATTTCGACTCTTTATTTTTATTCAATTATTTTAGTTTAAATAAATCATACCAACTCACTTGTGTTTTTATCTTTCTACAGATCAAGAAGATAAAGGAAGCATATTAAGTATACCAGTCCCTGAGGAGACGATAACTCGATAACATACTTATCACTTATTACTTGCGATGTGTCCGCTTGCACTAAACACGCATTTTTGACACGCGACAAGTTTTTGGCACCGTTGCCAGGGACTGGCAACTAAATTTTGTTTTCCTTATTTTCTTGTTTCTTGTTTCTTTTTCTTTTTCTTTTACTTTTGTTTTTCTTGGTGTATGACCAGGGCCAATCCAACCAACCCCTTATACTAGTTAGATCCTGAGATTGAAAGAACAGGGTTAAGGTTGAGGAGACAAATCCGAGGAGTCATGGCAGAGGTTTAGGCAGGACAAAACATACCTGCCGGCAATGAAGGTCTTTCGCCGCCACCTGGGCCGCGGAAGCTGACTGTCAGAGATTTCTTGGAGGAGGACTTAAATGGACTAAACCCAGGAGTCGTTACACCCGAGATTGAAGCAGCCCATTTTGAACTTAAACATATTATGTTCAACATGTTAAATACAATTGGACAATTTGGTGGGTCTGCAACTGAAGACGCAAGGCAGCATCTCAAATCTTTCATGGAAATCTGCAACTCTTTCAAAATCCAAGGAGTCCATGAAGATGTCTTGCGGTTAAAGCTTCCCCTATTCACTGAGGGATAGGGCGAAAGCTTGGTTGAATAGCATTCCAGCGGGATCTATTGGATCCTGGAGTGAACTTTGCCGTGATTTCATTACTCGCTTTAATCCTACTAATCTATATGATAGAATTCGTAATGAAATTACTTCTTTCCGACAGGCTGAAGACGAACCAATGTACGAGGCATGGGAACGCTGCAGAGAGCTATTGCACAAGTGTCCGATGCATGGATTTCCCTTATGGACACAAGTGACAATGTTTTACAACGCCACGAATGCCTCGGCAAACGGCAAACTCCTGGACAAGACACCCGAGGAAGCTATTGAAATTTTGAATAAACTCGCAAGGAATGACTTCCAGTTTCCCACATCTAGGCGAGGAGGAGTAAGACGCCAAGCCACGGTAAACGAATTAGATTCATCAAGTTCAGTGGCAGCACAATTGGGCTCTCTTACCAAGATGGTGCAAAACCTACAATTACAAAACAATACCCGTGAGGTCAAGGTAATTGATTTATGTTGTGATTTATGTGGAGGTAACCACAGTTCTGTTGATTGCATGAATCAAGAAACCGGTATGTATGTTGGGAACTACAACCGTAACAATGTGATGTCCAATACGTACAACCCCTCATGGATGAGGCATCCAATCTTATCATGGAGCAACCCAAATAATGCCTTAAACCCAATCACCCAACCATCAGGATTTCAGCAGCCAATGCCGCAGCAGCAAGTCCAACAACCGATGCCACAGCAGCAGATGCAGCAGCAACCGTTCAATTCATTGGAAAACACGCTAAACGCCTTCATGATGAAAACCGAGTCATACATGGCGGAAAATAGTAATTTCATCAAGAGGACCGACGCCTTCATGAACAGGACTGAGATGAGGCTACAAAATCAAGAAGCGGCCATAAAAACTCTGGAAACTCAGGTTGGGCAGTTTGCTCAATGTATAAACACTAGACCACAAGGAGGCCTACCTAGCAATACTGAGGTTGCTAAGGTACTAAGCCATGAACAGTGCAAGGCAATCACTACCAAGAGTGGTCTACAGTTGAAAGAGAAGATCCCAGAGAACCGAACCCAACCAGCGGCTGCCATTCATTGAGGCTATTGAACAAATGCCCAACTATGCCAAGTTCTTAAAAGATATGGTATCAAAGAGAAAACGAACAGGTGAGTTTGAGACAGTGGCTGCCACCGAGGGATGCATGGCAATGCTGCATAACTGCATGCCACCAAAGTTAAAAGATCCTGGTTGCTTCACTATACATTGTGCGATAGGAAAGATTTATGAAGGAAAGGCCCTATGCGACCTTGGAGCAAGTATAAACCTTATGCCTAAATCAGTCTTCCAAAAGCTTGGAATTGGAAGGCCGAAGCCTACAACAGTAATGCTCCAACTCGCGGATAGATCCTATGTGCAACCTAAAGGCAAAATCGAGGACATATTGGTAAGAGTTGACAAGTTTATTTTTCCTGTCGACTTCCTTGTCCTTGATTGTGAAGCAGATGACAACGCACCGATTATCCTTGGGAGACCCTTCCTAGCAACTGGACGTACATTGATTGACGTGGAAAAAGGAGAGTTGACTATGCGAGTCAATGACCAACAAGTCAAACTCAATGCATTCCACAACTTAAAAAGGTATAACTAAGATAGATGCTTATGTACACCAAGGCTCTACTGTCGCCGGCCCAAGCACACACCACACCGGAGGAGCAACTGCGATAGGAGGAGCAACTGCGAGATAGAGGAGTGCAAGTCCATCCACACAGTAGAAAATAAGATATCCTGCCTGGGCAGTCTTCTCGGTAGGATATTCGGCAAAAAGATTAAGCCCAATGTGGATGAACATACAACAAAAAGGAGTGGCCTACAACCGATTCACAATTGGGGCCAAAGGGAGAGAATAATTTTGGGAGATGCATTTGCATGCTCTTCACCAGTAACATGATCTCCTCCCTTTTTCTTTATTAATATATAAGGATTAGTTAGTTTATTTTTATTTCCTCGAATTTATTTTCGCATTAAGTATTTTTCTTTTGTGTGTTTTATTTAGGAATAATAAGCAAGAAAAAGAAGAAATAGTTCACAGTAGGAACTCTGCCGAGACAATAAAACAGTGTCAGGGCCGCAACAGTCCCACCGGGCAGAATAATGTAACGGCTAGTCTGCCGAGATTCCTGCCGCGGTAGAAAAGGAAACGGTTACAAAACGGCTAGTGGCTTCAACGGTTACAAGGCCAAGGCCTATATAAGAAACTCCTTCCTCTTGAACTATTTACTCTTGCTTTCTTATTTTCTTTAGCATTCTTAACAATCTCTCTCACATTACTCTCAACCTACTCATAATCTTCGTAAAGTTTCAGATTCTTTTCAAGAAAAACTCCAAGAAATCACTTCTCTCAATCTTGATGGCAACATACAAGCGATTCGCCCCCGCCAACATTGAAGATCGTTTCAACCGATCTTTCATCGCTCGACAACTATGGAAAGAGCAAGGGTTCCAGCATGCGGACGATGAAAATTACGGCATAGAGCACTACCTCTTCGATAGAATTAAGTACCAAAACTGGGAAATTTTGTGTCTCCAACCTGCCCAGGCGAATGCTACGATCGTGCGGAAGTTCTATGCGCACGGGCCCAGCAAAGAATCCCTCTTTGTTCATTGCCGCGGCAGGCCAGTCCAGCTCGAGCCGATATAATCAACAATTTCTATGGCCTCATTCCTGACAGTGACAACCACGCCGAATTCATGGAAGACGTCACTGCCGAGGACTACGAGCTCATCAAAGATGATCTTTGTTATGCGAACACCCCATGGGAAACCAGTACCCATCGAAGATCCGTAACAAGACAAAGCCTAAAGCCCGAGACCAAGATGTGGAACACCTTTGTCAAGCGACGGCTCATCCCCACATCACACAATAGCACGGTGGATCGCAAAAGATTGGTGCTGATCCAATCCATCATCAACAAGAGGACCATCAACGTTGGCGAGATCATCCTTCTGGAAATTCACGAGTGCGGTAAGAAAGATAGGGGACCATTGTTTTTTCCTTGTTTCATCACGGGTTTATGTGTTGCCGCAGGTATGCCCATCGAAGAGACAGACGAATACACGCCCCCACGAAGAGGATGGACCAGGGACTTCTGCCGCAAAGTCATGCAAATCACGCAAGCAAAGCCTGTCCAAGCAACACCGCAGTAGTTCACTACCGATACTGCTGCCGGGGCCCAGTACACGACAGACATGCCTGGTACTGCCCACACATCTGCCGCAGCAGACCCGTACCAGGAGATCTTGCAACGGATGGCAGCAATGGATCTCCGACAACAAAGGTACATGGAGTACCAAAGGGATTTCAATGGCACCTTAGCCCAGATGATGTTGCACGCCTTCTCGGACCAAGGAGCACAATTTTCGGAGTTTCCCAACAACATGTTCGTCACAGCCGCCCCTTACACCGAGACTACACCAACCCAAGGAGGACCAAGGTCGTTCTTCCATGTAGCCCCTCAGCCCCAATACCAGGCTGCCGGCCCATCCAGGGCAGTGAATTCTGCCGCGGCCTCGTCTGCCAGCAGAAGGCCATCCAAGCGGAGGGTCGTTTTCAGCACTCCACCCCGATCACCAATTATCATGGGGCAGTCTATCAGCCGAGATAGATGCCTACGTGCACCAAAGCTCCACTGTCGCCGGCCCGAGCACCCACCACACCGGAGGAGCAACAACAATGGGGGGAGGAACGGACGTAATGCTAACCGAAAAGATGACTGATGTAGAAGAAGGAGAAGAGGTAGAGGCCCCAATGCAACGAACACCGCCCACACGAGACCAACCTCCCCGGCAAGCAAAAGCGCAACCATCACCTTCACCAAGGACAAAGCATTCGGCAGCAAGGCCGAGGAGGAAAATTGTTACAAGCAGCTCTTCGGAGTCGCTTTAAAATCATTGTTCTTACTTCAATATTACTTGCTTTTGCTGTCCTTTTTTGCTGTTTATTATATTCATATTTTGTTTTGCCGCGTAATTCTTCAAATATAAAGCATTGAGGACAATGCTTGGTTTGAGTTTGGGGGTGCAGATTCACTGCAAAAGCAGCAATCTACTGCCGCGGCCTTGCCAAAAAGGGAGTATACCAGTGAATTTTTTTTTTTAATTTTTCATGCTCCCCACCTTACTTGAATTAACTGCCGACACTTTTGCACTGCTTATCATCAGTATTGCCCTAGTTTATTCTTTAAGGCTATAGAAATCTTTCTCCTTACCATGATTAGGGCCTGTTAAGAAGGTTTAACCTTAGGATACTTAAGGAGGAAAACTTAGAATCTTACTATAAGAAGAACTTCAAACACTTTTGGGACTTGTAGGATTATAGGAGTTCTTTTAATGAACTTAGGTGATAAAGACTTAGATTTTTGGAAAAGTAACTAGAGGTGCCTACCACCGGCTCTAGAAAGTCTCTTCTTCATGCTAGAGGTGCCCGAAATTTTCTCTAGTATGTTTTAAGTAGTATTAAAAAGAAAGAAGGAACTTAGTGAAAAGAAAAACACAAGTCTTTGAGGTGCCCGAAATTGGCTCAAGATTTGGTGTTTGAAAAGAAGAGAAACACTTAACAAATTCTATTTGTCTTGAACTTAGAGTTTGTCTAAGAAAGCCTTTAATCAACTTTTCCATAAAAACGCACACACTTACAATTCTTATAGTTTGTTTCTAGGAAAACCCTTGGACAACCGAATGGTTAAGGCTTAAGAATAGGCCTAGTTATGGTGGGGAGAATAGATGGACATGTAAGACCAAAAGAGAGTAGAGTTCGGCAAATTGATGGTTTGCATTGCTTGAGGACAAGCAATAGTTCGAGTTTGGGGGTGTGATAAGTGCTCAACACACTATCACTTTTTACTCCTTTTATGGGCATTAATCAACGAATATACACCCACTCGGACCAATGCATGTGCTTTATGTGATATATTTAGAAGCTATACTCATATAGATAATATTTACAGAAAAAGGCACGTTTTACTGTATTTTCATATCTGTGCAGGAGAACCAGTGCCGCAGCAGCGACAAGGCCGAGGCAGGACCTGATGCCGAGGTAGCAGCAAAAAGATAGGATGCAAGACTATAGGCGATGGAAAGATAAAAATCCAAGGAACGTGTCTGGACTCAAAGCCCATGAATCGGAGCTGGCTAGCATGAGGAAAAGCCCAAGAAAAGACCACGCGGGAAAGCCCCCTTAGCCGAATCAAACTTGGAAATATTTTAATTATGTACTTGACTTATTCCCTACTCCAAGTTGTATTCTACTTAGGAAAGGTTTGCCCTAGGTCTAGCCTATATAAAGACCTAGCCACCCAATTTATTGAAGACAAAATAGCTATGGGAGAGAGCCGATCTTTATACTTGTCTTCTTCCTCTCCATTATGTTCTAAACCTTCTTAGGGATTAGGTGAATGTTGTCGAGTATATGTGAGAGGAGATTGTACTTTGTCTTTGATGCAATGCAATAAAATTATCAAGGTTTGCTTATCCTTTGTTATTCCTTGTTCTTGCATTCGAGCTCGAGAGAGGAGAGTGTGAGTCATCCATTTATCTAAGCTCGGGAGAGTTAGATTCACGAAAGGGATAAGTACGGTGTTTCAATCGCGAAATACTAACTCGGCCTAGGGATAGGTTAAGAGTTTCAGCGGCTAAAAGAAGTGTGAGATTGGTTGGTGAGTATAATTGGTTCACTCCGGGAGGTATCGTCAAGGACTAGTCATCAACAACACTCTAACTTAGGGATAAGCGGAGTCATCCAAGGACACTTTGCCGAACTTTGGTAAAGTCTACCCACGAGCAAGGGATTGCCGCGGCAGACAGTATTGTCGCTGCCAAGGCACTAAACCGCAGTGCTGCCGAGGCAATGATATACGATTGCATTGAGCAGAGACAAGTCAATCAAATCCACAATACAACGCAACTGGATCCTGACCCATCTCTCTCTATTATTCCAACTCTTTATTTTTATTTAGTTATTTTAGTTTAGATAAACCAACTCAATTATGCAACGTGTCAATATAATCAATGGTTCCGTGTATTCGGTGAACTTAAGGTTCACATTAAGTGATCACTAGAAAGCCAATATACATATGTCACGTGTTAAAAGTGCGCATTTAGTGCAAGTGGACACATCGAAAGTAATAAGTGATAAGTATTTATCGGATTATCGTTTCCACAGGGATTGGTAGACTCAATATGTCTTCTTCGTCTTCTTGTTCTGTAGAAAGAAATAAAGTAAAAGACAAGTGATTGAGTTTGGATTAACTAAACTAAAATAACTAAGTAAAACTAAAGAGAATTGAATATTAGAGAGAGATAGGTCAGGATCCAGTTGCGTTGTATTGTGGATTTGATTGACTTATCTCTGCCCAATGCAATCGTATATCTCTGCCTCGGAAGCACTACAGATTACTGCCTCGGCAGCGATAATACTGTCCGCCGCGGAAATCCCTTGCTCGTGGGTGGACTTTACCAAAGTTCGGCAAAGTGTCCTTGGATGACTTCGCTTATCCCTAAGTCGAAGTACTGTTGATGACTAGTCCTTGATGATACCTCCCGGCGTGAACCAATTATTCTCACCAACCAATCTCACACTTCTTTTAGCCGCTGAAACTCTTAACCTATCCCTAGGTCGAGTTAGTATTTCGCGATTGAAACACTGTACTTACCCCTTTCGTGAATCTAACTCTCCCGAGTCTAGATAAATGGATTGCTCACAAACTTCCCTCCCGGGCTTGAATGCAAGAACAAGGAATAACAAAGGATAAGCAAACCTTGATAATTTTATTGCATTGAAACAAAGCCAAAGTACAATCTCCTCTCACAAATACTAACAACCTTCACCTAAACCCTAAAGAAGCTTAGAACATAATTGAGAGAAAGAAAACTAGTTTATGAATCGGCTCTCTCTCTAGGTATTCGTCTATTACATTGGATGACTAGGTCTTTATATAGGCTAGACCTAGGGTAAACCTTTTCTAAGTAGAATACAACTTGGAGTAGGGAACAAGTCATGTACATAATTAAAATATTTCCAAGTTTAATTCGGCTAAGGGGGCTTTCCCGCGTGGCCTTGTCTTGGGATTTTCCTCATGTTAGCCAGCTCCGATCCATGTGCTTTAAGTTCAAAAACGTCCCTTGGATTTTTATCTTCCAATCGCCTAGAGTCTTGCTTCCTGGCTCTCAGATGCTGCCTCGGCATCAGGTCCTGCCTCGGCCTTGTTGCTGCCGCGGCACTGGTTCTCCTGCACAGATATAAGAATGTAGTAAAACATGCCTTTTCTGTAAATATTATCTCTATAACCATAACTTCTAAATATATCACATTAAGTACAAGCATTGGTCCAAGTGGGTGTAAATTTGGTGATTAATGCCAATAAAAGGTGTAAAAAGTGATTGTGAGTTGAGCACTTATCACACCCCAAACTCAAACTATTGCTTGTCCTCAAGCAATGCAAACCATCAATTTGACGAACTCTACTCTCTCTTGGTATTACATGTCCATCTATTCTCCCCACCATAACTAGGCCTATTCTTAAGCCTTAACCTTTCGGCTACCCAAGGGTTTACCTAGAAACAAACTATAAGAATTGTGAGTGTGTGTGTTTTTGAGAACAAGTTTGATTAAAGGCTTTCTTAGATAAACTCTAAGTTCAAGATAAGTAGAATTCGGTTAAGTGTTCTCTTCTTTTCTAAGCAACCAATCCTTGAGCCAATTTCGGACACCTCAAGGATTGTGTTTTTCCCTTCACTAAATTCCTTCTTTCTTTTTAATATTCCTTAAAACATACTAGAGCCAATTTCAGGCACCTCTAGCATGAAGAAGAGTTCTTTCTAGAGCCGGTAATAGGCACCCCTAGTTACCTTCCCAAAAATCTAAGTCTTTATTACCTAAGTTCATTAAAAGAATTCATATAATCCAACAAGTCCCAAAAGTGTTTAAAGTTCTTCCTATAGTAAGCTTCTAAGTTTTCATCCTTAAGTATCCTAAGGTTAAACCTTCTTAACAGGACCTAATCAAGGTAAGGAGAAAGATTTGTATAGCCTTAAAGAATAAACTAAGGCAATACTGATGATAAGCAGTGCAAAAAGTGTAGGCAGTTAATTCAAGTAAGGCGGGGAGCATGAAAATTAAAAAAAATCACTGGAATACTCCCTTTTTTGGCCAGGCCTCGGCTGTAGATTGCTGCCTTGGCAGTGAATCTGCACCCCCAAACTCAAACCAAGCATTGTCCTCAATGCTTTATAATTGAAGATAAGAGCGGGCAACAAAATAGGAAAGGAATAAGCAACATCGAAAGCAAACAACAATTAATATTGAATTATATGAACAAAATTATTAAAGAGACTCCGAAGAGCTGCTTGTAACAATTTTTCTCCTTGGCCTTGCTGCCGATTGCTTTGTTCTTGGTGAGGGCGATGGTTGAGCTTTTGCTTGCCGGGGCGGTTGGACTCTTGTGGGTGGTGTCCGTTGCATTGGGGCCTCGACCTCTTCTCCTTCTTCCACATCGGCCATGTCTTCGGTTAGCATTATGTCCGTTCCACCCTCCATTGCCGTGGCTCCCCCGGTGTGGTGTGTGCTTGGTCCGGCGGTGGTGGAGCTTTGGTGCACATAGGCATCTATCTCAGCTGATAGACTGCCCATGATGATTGGGGATCGTGGTGGAGTGCTGAAGACTGCCCTCCGCTTGGATGGTCTTCTGCTGGCGGATGATGCCGCGACAGAATCTGCTGCCCTGGATGGGCCAGCAGCATGGTACTGTGGTGGAGGTTCTGCATGGAAGAACGACCTTGGTCCTCCCGGAGCTGGTGTAGTCTCGGTGTAAGGGGCGGCTGTGACAAACAAATTGCTGAGAAACTCTGGAAATTGTGCCCCTTGGTCTGGAAAAGCGTGCAGCATCATTTGCGCTAATGTGCCGTTGAAATCTCTTTGGTACTCCATGTACCTCTGTTGCCTGAGGTCCATCGCTGCCATCCTTTGCAAAATTTCCTGGTACAGGTCTGCTGCGGCAAAGGTGTGGGCAGTATCAGGTATGTCTGCCGTATACTGGGCCCCGGCAGCAGTATCAGCCGTGAACTGCTGGGGCGTTGCTTGGACTGGCTCTGCCTGCGTGATCTGCATGACTTTGTGACAAAAGTCTCTGGTCCATCCTCGTCTTTGGGGAGTGTATTCGTCCGTATCTTCGATTGGCACACCTACGGCAACACACAAACCTGTAATCAAACATGGGAAATATAATGGTCCCCTATCTTTCTTACCGCATTCGTGAATTTCACGTAGGATGATCTCTCCAACATTGATGGTTCTTTTGTTGATGATTGATTGGATAAGCACCAATCGCTTCCGGTCCACCGTGCTGTTGTGGGATGTGGGGATGAGTCGTCGCTTGACAAAGGTATTCCACATCTTGGCCTCGGGCTTTAGGCTCTGCCTTGTTACGGATCCTCTATGGGTACCGGTTTCCCATGGAGTATTCGCGTAACAAAGGTCGTCTTTGATTAACTCGTAGTCCTCGGCAGTGATGTCCTCCATGAATTCGGCGTGAACATCACTGTTCGGGGTGAGGCCGTAGAAATCGTTGATGATCTCGGCATCTAACTGGACTGGACTGCCGCGGCAGTGAACAAAGAGGGAATCTTTGCTGGGCCCATGCAGAATTCCCGCACGATTTTAGCGTTCGCCTGGGCAGGTTGGAGACAGAAAATTTCCCAATCTTGGTACTTGATTATGTCAAAGAGATAATGCTCGATGCCGTAGTTTTCATCATCCGAATGCTAGAAACCTTGTTTTTCCCAAAATTGACGGGCGATGAAAGATCGGTTGAAACGATCTTCAACGTTTGCTGGGGCAAACCGCTTGTAAGTGGCCATCAAGATTGTGAGAGATTTGATTTCTTGGAGGTTTTCTTGAAAATATCTGGAATTTCACGAAGAATTATGAGTAGGCAGAGAGTCATGTGAGAGGAAGATTGTTATGAATTCTAAAGAAAACAAGAAAGCAAGAGTGAATAGTTCAAGAGGAAGGGGTTTCTTATATAGGCCTCGGCCTTGTGACCGTTTGAATCCACTAGCCGTTTTGTAGCCGTTACCCTTTACTGCCGTTTCCTTTTCTGCCGCGGCAGGAATCTCGGCAGGCTAACCGTTACACTGCTCTGCTACGGTTCTGACACTGTTTTCTACCTCGGCAGAATTCCTACTGTGAGCTATTTCTCCTTTATTCTTGCTTATTGTCCTAAATAAAAATTAAACACACAAAAAGAAAAATACTTAAAGCAAAAACAAATTAGAAAAATAAAAATAAACTAAACTAATCCTAATATATTAATAATGAAAAGGGAGGAGATCATGTTACTGGTGGAGTGCATGCAAATGCATCTCCCAAAATTATCCTCTCTTGTTGGCCAGAATCATTAATGAGTTTTTGGCCACTCCCTTTTGCTGTGTGTCCATCCATCTTGAACTTGATCTTTTTGCCGAATAACTTGCCGAGCAGACTGCCGAGGCAGGATATTCTGGTGTCTACAGTGTGGATGGCCTTGCACTCTATTGGATCATCATGTTTTTTTAAGTTGTGGAATGCATTGAGTTTGACTTGTTGGTCATTGACCCGCATTGTCAACTCTCCTTTTTCCACGTCAATTAAGGTACATCTAGTTGCAAGGAAAGGTCTCCCCAGGATGATCGGTGCATTATCATCTGCTTCACAATCAAGGACAAGAAAGTCAACAGGAAAAATAAATTTATCGACTCTTACCAGTATGTCCTCGATTTTGCCTTCGGGTTGCAAATAAGATCGATCTGCTAGTTGGAGCATAATTGTTGTAGGCTTCGCCCTTCCTATTCCAAGCTTTTGAAAGAAATATTTCGGCATTAGATTGATGCTTGCTCCAAGGTCGCATAGGGCCTTACCTTCATAATTTTTACCTATCGCACAAGGTATGATAAAGCAACCAGGATCCTTCAATTTCGGTGGCATTCGATTGTGTAGCATTGCCATGCATCCCTCGGTAGCAGCCACTGTTTTAAACTCACCTATTCGTTTCCTCTTGGACACCATATCTTTTAAGAACTTGGCATAATTGGGCATTTTTTCAATTGCCTCTACGAATGGTATGTTAATGTGGACTTGCTTTAAAATGTCAAGGAATTTCTTGAATTGCTAGTCCTGTTTTTGCTTTTTCAACCTTTGTGGGAAAGGTGGTGGTGGTCTCATCTCATCCAGGGTTTCTTTAGTTTGAAATTTAATACCTGGCACCACTAGGGTTGATGCTGTCTCGGTAGACTGTTCAGGAGCTGCTGTGCTCTCTGCCGGGGCAGTGTTATCAGAATCAGTTTGCTCAGCCTCTTCTTTTGCTGGATCCGCTGATGGATTTTGGCATGCTGGAATTTTTTCCTTCAGTTGTAGACCACTCCTAGTAGTGATTGCCTTACACTTTTCATGGCTCATTACTTTAGCAACTTCAGTATTGCTAGGTAGTCCTCCTTGTGGTCTAGTATTTATATTTTGAGCAAACTGCCCAACCTGGGTTTCTAGCGTTTTAAGGGCCGCATCTTGATTTTGCAACCTCATCTCAGTTCTATTCATAAAAGTATTTGTCCTTTTGATGAAATTACTATTCTTTGCCATGTATGACTCTGTTTTCATCATAAAGGCTTTAAGTGTGTTCTCCAATGAACTTAATGGTTGCTGCTGTATCTGGTGCTGCGGCATTGGTTGCTGAACCTGCTGCTGTGGCAGATGTTGCATCGGTTGCTGAAATCCTGAATGTTGGGTGGTTGGGTTTAAGGCATTGTTTGCATCGTTTTACTGCATTTTCATATTTGTGCAGGAGAACCAGTGCCGCGGCAGAGACAAGGCCGAGGCAGGACCTGATGCCGAGCCAGCAGCAGAAAGACAAGAAGCAAGACTATAGGCGATGGAAAGACAAAAATCCAAGGAACGTGTTTGGACTTGAAGCCCATAAATCGGAGCTGGCTAACACAAGGAAAAGCCCAAAGGAAGACCACGCGCGAAAGCCCCTTAGCCGAATATAAACTTGGAAATATATTTAATTATGTACTTGACTTGTTCCCTACTCCAAGTTGTATTCTACTTAGGAAAGGTTTGCCCTAGGTCTAGCCTATATAAGGACCTAGCCACCCAATGTACAATATACGAAATACCTAGGGAGAGTGCCGACTTCTACTCTTGTTTCTTTCCTCTCCATTATGTTCTAAACCTTCTTAGGGATTAGGTGAAGGTTGTCGAGTATTTGTGAGAGGAGATTATACTTTGTCTTTGATTCAATGCAATAAAGTTATCAAGGTTTGCTTATCCTTTGTTATTCCTTGTTTTCACAATTGAGCTCGGGAGAGGATATTGTGAATCATCCATTTATCTAAGCTCAGGAGAGTTAGATTCACGAAAAGGTAAGTACAATGTTTCAATCGCGAAATACTAACTCGGCCTAGGGATAGGTTAAGAGTTTCAGTGGCTAAAAGAAGTGTGAGAATGGTTGGTGAGTATAATTGGTTCACGCCGAGAGGTATCATCAAGGACTAGTCATCAACAGCACTCTAACTTAGGGATAAGCGGAGTCATCCAAGGACACTTTGCCGAACTTTGGTAAAGTCTGCCCACGAGCAAGGGATTGTCGCGGCAGACAGTATTATCACTGCCAGGGCAGTAAACTGCAGTGCTGCCGAGGCAATGATATACGATTGCATTGGACAAAGACAAGTCAATCAATTCCACAATACGACGCAACTGGATCCTAGCCCATCTCTCTCTACTATTTCAATCCTTTATTTTTATTTAGTTATTTTAGTTTCGATAAATCAAATCAACTCACTTGTGTTTTTATCTTTCTACAGAACAAGAAGGTGAAGAAAGCATATTAAGTATACCTGTCCCTGAGGAGACGATAACTCGATAAAATACTTATCACTTATTACTTGCGATGTGTTCACTTGCACTAAACGCGCACTTTTGACACGCGACAAGTTTTTGGCGTCGTTGCCGGGGACTGGCAACTAAATTTTTTTTTCTTTATTTTCTTGTTTATTTTTATTTTTATTTTACTTTTGTTTTTCTTGGTGTATGACCAGGGCCAATCCAACCAACCCCTTGTACGAATTAGATCCAGAGATCGAAAGAAAAAGGCAAAGGTTGAGGAGACAGATCCAAGGAGCCATGGCAGAAAATCCGGCAGGACAAAACTTACCTGCCGGTAATGGAGTACTTCTGCCGCCACCTGGGCCGCGGCAGCTCACTGTCAGGGACTTCCTGGAAGAGGATTTAAACGGATTAAACCCAAGAGTTGTTACACCAGAGATTGAAGCAACCCATTTTGAACTCAAACCCGTTATGTTCAATATGTTAAATACAATTGGACAATTTGGTGGGTCTGCAACTGAAGACGTAAGGCAGCACCTCAAGTCCTTCATGGAAATCTGCAACTTTTTCAAAATCCAAGGAGTCCATGAAGATCTCTTGCGATTAAAGTTATTCCCCTATTCACTGAGGGATAGGACGAAAGCGTGGTTAAATAACATTGCAGCAGGATCTATTGGATCCTGGAGTGAACTTTGCCGTGATTTCATTACTCGTTTTAATCCTACTAATTTATATGATAGAATCCGTAATGAAATTACCTCTTCTGCCAGCAGAAGGCCATCCAAGCGAAGGGTCGTTTTCAACACTCCACCCCGATCGCCAATTATCATGGGCAGTCTATCCCCCGAGATAGATGCCTATGTACACCAAAGCTCCACTGCCGCCAGCCCAAGCACACACCACACCTGAGGAGCAACTGCGATGGGAGGAGGAACGGACATGATGATAACCGAAGAGATGGCGGATGTCGAAGAAGGAGAGGAGGTAGAAGCCCCGATGCAAAGGACACCACCTACTCGAGTCCAATCGCCCCCGGCAAGCAAAGACACAACCATCGCCTTCATGAAGGACAAAGCATTTGGCATCAAGGCCACGGAGGAAAATTGTTACAAGCAGCTCTTCGGAGTCGCTTTAAATTTCTTTGTCCTTAATTCAATATTAATTGTTTTTACTGTTTTTACTTGCTGTGTATAATTAATATTCTGTTTTGCCGTTTATTTCTTCAAATATAAAGCATTGAGGACAATGCTTGGTTTGAGTTTGAGGGTGCAAATTCACTGCCAAGGCAGCAATCTACTGCCGCGGCCTTGCAAAAAAAATGAGTATTTCAGTGATATTTTTTTAAAATTTTTATGCTCCCCGCCTTACTTGAATTATCTGCTTACACTTTTTCACTACTCATCATCAGTATTGCCTTAGTTTATTCTTTAAGGCTATAGAAATCTTTCTCCTTACCATGTTTAGGTTCTGTTAAGAGGACTTAACCTTAGGATGCTTAAGGATGAAAACTTAGAAGCTTACTATAGGAAGAACTTTAAACTTTAAACACTTTTGGGACTTGTTGGATTATAGGAATTCTTTTAATGAACTTAGGTGATAAAGACTTAGATTTTTGGAAAGTAACTAGAGGTGCCTACCACCGGCTCTAGAAAGTCTCTTCTTCACGCTAGAGGTGCCCGAAATTGGCTCTAGTATGTGTTAAGGAATATTAAAAAGAAAGAAGGATTTTAGTGAAAAGAAAAACACAAGTCTTTGAGGTGCCCGAAACCGGCTCAAGATTTGGGGTTTAAAAAAGAAGAGAACACTTAACCAATGTCTATTTTTCTTGAACTTAGAGTTTATCTAAGAAAGCCTTTAATCAACTTGTCCACAAAAACGCACACACTCACAATTCCTATAGTTTGTCTCTAGGTAAACCCTTGAGTAACAGAATGGTTAAAGCTTAAGAGTAGGCCTAGTTATGGTGGGGAGAATAGATGGACATGTAAGACCAAGAGAGAGTAGAGTTCGGCAAATTGATGGTTTGCATTGCTTAAGACTAAGGGGGCTTTCCCGCGTGGCCTTGTCTTGGGATTTTCCTCATGCTACCTAGCTCCGATCCATGTGCTTTAAGTCCAGAAACGTCCCTTGGATTTTTGTCTTCCAATTGCCTACAGTCTTGCTTCCTGGCTCTCAGCTGCTGCCTCGGCATCAGGTCCTGCCTCGGCCTTGTTGCTGCCGCGGCACTGGTTCTCCTGCACAGATATAAGAATACAGTAAAACGTGCCTTTTCTGTAAATATTATCTCTATAAGCATAACTTCTAAATATATCACATTAAGTAAAAGCATTGGTCCAAATG
Source organism: Abelmoschus esculentus (assembly GCA_035048815.1). Taxonomy (NCBI): domain Eukaryota; kingdom Viridiplantae; phylum Streptophyta; class Magnoliopsida; order Malvales; family Malvaceae; genus Abelmoschus; species Abelmoschus esculentus. Next base: position 8,245,227 of record JAUCBN010000002.1, on the reverse strand, counting down.
GGTGTAAATTTGGTGATTATTGCCAATAAAAGGTGTACAAAGTGATAGTGAGTTGAGCACTTATCACAACCTTTGACGCGTGCACTCAATCTCTGGATCTAATTCGTACAATGGATTGCTTGGGTTTGCCCTGGTCATACACCAGAAAAACCAAAGTTAAATAAAAATAACAAAAAACAAGAAAATAAAGATAACAAAATTTAGTTGTCAATCCTCGGCAACGGTGCAAAAAACTTGTTGCGTGTAAAAAGAGTGCGCAAATAGTGCAAGTGTACACGTCTCAAGTAATAAAGTGATAAGTATTATTCGAATATAGTCTCCACATGGATTGGTATACTTAATATACTTAATACTTAAGGTTATAAACACTTTTGGGACTTGTTTGATTTAGGAATTCTTTTAATGAACTTAGATGATAAAGACTTAGACTTTTGGGAAAGTGACTAGAGGTGCCTATCACCGGCTCTAGGAAGCGCTCTTCTTCATGCTAGAGGTGCCCAAAATTGGCTCTAGTATGCTAAAAGAAAAGAAGGAAATAGAAAACACATACCTTGAGGTGCCCGAAATTGGCTCAAGCTATTGATGTTTTAAGAAGAGAACACTAGATCCAAATCTATTTGTCTTGAACTTAGAGTTTATCTAAGAAAGCCTTTAATCAACCTTGTCCACAAAAACGCACACACTCAAAAAATCTTATAGCTTGTTTCCGGGTAAAGTCCTTGAGTAAACAAAAGGCTAAGACTAAGGAATAGGCATAGTTATGGTGGGGAGAATAGATGGAAAAGTAAGACCAAGAGAGAATAAGGTTTGGCAAATTGATGGCTTGCATTGCTTGAGGACAAGCAATAGTTCGAGTTTGGGAGTATGATAAGTGCTAAAAAGATCATTATTTTATACACCTTTCATGGGGAATAAGCACTTATCTCACACTTACTTGGACTGATGCATGCGCTCAATATGCAATATTTGAATATTCTGCTATTATAACTCATAAAGCTAATATTTACAGAAAAATGCAGAATTTACGATATCTTCTGTACATGCAGGAGCACGTACTGCCGAGGCAGGGTTGAGGCCGAGGCAGAAGTTGAGTCGCGGTAACAACTGAAGCTCCAACATCAATATTGTAGGCGTTTGGAAGATAAAAATACACTGGACGATTCTGGACATGCAACACATGGATCGAAGCTGGCTAACGCGAGGAAAGCCCAATTCAAAGGCCACGGGGGAAAAGCCTCCTAGTTGAAATAAACTTGGAAATATTTGATTTATGGGAATAATTGTAATCCTACTCCATGTAGTATTCCTACTTAAGAAAGGTTTGCCCTAGACCTAGACTATATATACCATAGCCGTCCAATGTATTAGAGAGCCTATTTAGAGAGAGTTCAACCCTAAGAATTATTGTGTTCTTTCCTCCATCATGTTCTAAGCTTTCTTAGGGTCAGGTGAAGGTTGTCGAGTACTTGTGAGAGGAGATTGTACTTTGTTTCTCGTTTCAATGCAATAAAACATTAAGATTTGCTTACTCTTTGCCATTCTTTGTTCTTGCATCCAAGCCCGGGAGGGAAGTTTGTGAGTGATCCATTTATCTAGACTCGGGAGAGTTAGATTCAGGAAAGGAGTAACTACAGTATTTGAAAAATACTAACTCGGCCTAGGGATAGGTTGGAGTTTCAGCGGCTAAAAGAAGTGTGAGATTGGTTGATAATTATAATTGATTCACGCCGGGAGGTATCGTCAAGGACTGATTATCAACAGTGTTTCAACTTAGGGATAAGCGGAGCCATCCAAGGACACTTTGCCGAATCTTAGTGAGGTCTACCCAAGAGCAAGGGATTGTCGCGGCAGACACGCATTGTCACTGCCGAGGCAGTAAGCTGCAGTACTGCCGAGGCAGAGTCATGCGATAGCATTGGACAGAAACAAGTCGATCGATTCCACAGTACAACGCAATTGGATCCTACCCACTCTCCTCATTCGTTCTCACTATCTTTATTTAGTTTTTATTTAATTAGTTTACTCAAACATCCTTCCTACTTGTGTTTTTACTTTACTTTTACAGAGCAAGAATATTAAAGAAGACATATTAAGTATACCAATCCCTATGGAGACGATACACGATAAAGACTTATCACTTTATCACTTGCGACGTGTACACTACACAATTTGCGCTATTTCTACACGGAACAAAAGGTGTAAAAAGTGATAGTGAATTAAGCACTTATCACATATTATGGCATACATGATAGAACCAATAGCCGAAGCATATGGAATCTTACTCATTCGTTCTCTTTCTTGTGGAGTTGAAGGACACATTTCCTTCGAAAGAGATATACCATGTCTCATAGGTAAGCATCCTTTCTTGGATTCTTCCATACTGAATCTTTTCAGAACTTTGTTTATATATGTACTTTGACTCAAACCTAGAAGTCGTCTAGATCTATCTCTATAGATCTTAACCCCTAAGATGTATGCTGCCTCACCCAAATCTTTCATAGAGAAATAACTACTTAACCAAGTCTTAATTGTAAGGTAGGTTTGTCATTTCCTATGATAAGTATGTTATCTACATACAAGATTAGGAAAGAAACAATGCTCCCACTAGTCTTCTTGTAAACACAAGGCTCATCTTCGTTCTTGATAAAACCAAACTCTTTGATCGCATCATTGAAATGAAGATTCCAACTTCGAGAAGCTTGCTTCAGTCCACAAATGGACCTTTGTAGCTTACAAACCTTTCTAGCATTTCTTGGAGCAACAAAACCTTCTGGTTGTGTCATATACACATCCTCTTCAAGTTTTCCATTAAGGAAAGCGGTTTTGACGTCCATTTGCCAAATTTCATAATCATGGAATGCAGCTATAGCAAGCAAGATCTGGATGGATTTAAACATAGCTACAGGGGAGAAAGTTTTGTCATAGTCAATACCATGAACTTGTCGAAAACCTTTAGCGACTAGTCGCCCCTTTTATGTTTGTACGTTTTCATCCATGTCAGTTTTCTTCTTGAAAACCCATTTACACCCTATAGGTTTTACCCCTTCAGGTGATTCAACCAAAGTCCATACTTGGTTGACTGACATGGATTCCATCTCAGATTTCATGGCCTCAAGCCATTTCTCAGAGTCTGGGCTCAATACTGCCTCTTGATAAGTTCTTGGCTCATCTTGATCCATAATAAAAACATCTCCATGCATGGTAATGAGAAATCCATATCTCTCAGGTGCATGGCATTCTCTTGTGGACTTGCGCAGTGATTGTGTTTTTAAATTTGTTGATCGTTCCTCAACAATTTGTGGAACATGTTCAATTTCAGGCTCAGTGAATTGTTGTTCTTGAACTTCTCCAAGTTCAATGACTCTACCCTTTCCTTTCTTATTGAGAATTTCTCTTTTGAGAAAAACTTCTGTTCGAGCAACAAACACTTTGTTCTCTTTAGGGTTAAAGAAATAATATCCCTTAGTTTCTTTGGGATATCCAACAAAATTACACTTATGAGGTTTGTGTTCGAGCTTTGTAGACATCTGATGTTTGACATATGCTTCGCAACCCCAAATCTTCATAAAAGACATACTAGGACGTTTTCCTATCCATATCTCATATGGTGTCTTTTGAACATATTTAGACGGAACACGATTTAAAGTGAAGGCAGTTGTTTCTAGTGCATGTCCCTAGAAAGAAGTCGGAAGGTCACTATGACCCATCATTGATCGAACCATGTCTAACAAAGTTCGATTTCTCCTCTCAGAAACTCCATTCCACTGTGGTGTACCTGGTGGAGTAAGCTGTGAGACAATCCCACATTATTTAAGGAGTTCATCAAATTCTATGCTAAAGTATTCTCCACCTCGATCTGATCGAAGTGCTTTAATACTCTTGCCTAGTTGATTTTGTACTTCATTCTTGAATACTTTAAACTTTTCGATAGCCTCAGATTTATGGCGCATAAGGTAAATGTAACCATATCGACTGAAGTCATCAGTGAAAGTGATGAAGTACTGAAATCAACCTCTAGCTTGTGTGTTCATTGGTCCACATACATCACAATGTATTAATCCCAATAAATCACTTGCTCGTTCACTTTTACCATTAAAAGGAGCCTTAGTTATTTTTCCTAATAACCAAGATTCACATACATCCAGTTGTTCGAAAACAAATGAATTTAAGAATCCATCTTTATGGAGTTTTGATATGCATTCTCACTCATATGGACTAAACGACAATGTCATAGATAAGTTTGATTTGAGTCATTTGTTTTTGATCTTTTGGTATTTATGTTATAAATGGCATTTTCTAGATTTAAAATGTATAAGCCATTAACCAATTGTGCCGAACCATAAAAAATATTATCGAGATAAAAAGAACAACAATTATTCTTAATAATAATCTCAAAGACAATCTTGTCCAAACAAGAAATAGAAATAATGTTTTTAGTCAAACTAGGCACAAAATAACAATCTTCTAAATGTAAATCAAGTCCACTAGGTAAAGATAAAACGTATGTTCCTATATCTAATGCAACAACTCTTGCTCCATTTCCCACTCGTAGGTCTACATCTCCCTTAGCTAGATTCCTTCTCTTTTGCAGCCCCTGTACAGAAGTACAAATGTGAGAACCACAACCAATATCTAATACCCAAGAAGAAGATGTTGACAGATTCACATCGATAACATAAATACCTAAAGCAGATGCACCATCTGCGTTTGCCTTCTCAACCTCTTCAAGGTAAATAAATGGGGCAATTTCTTTTCCAGTGTCTGGTCTTATTGCAGTGGAAACATTTTCCTTCCTTGCTAACTCCCCTTTGGGTTTCAGTGCATCATGTCTTTTGGGTATAGGCTTACCTTTACCCTTGTACTTTGCCACTGCCTTTCCCTTTCCTTTGTCTTTGCGGACCATCAGAATGGGCTTAGGTCCACCCTTAGACATATTTTTCTCAGCAGTTTGTAACATGCCAAGTAACTGTGGCGAAGTTTTGTTAATTTCATTCATGTTGAAATTAAGGACAAATTGGTTGAAGCTAGCCAGCTCCGATTCTTGGGCTTCAAGTCCAAACACGTTCCTTAGATTTTTGTCTTTCCATCGCCTATCACTTTGCTTCTTGTCTTCCTGCTGCTGCCTCGGCATCAGGTCCTGCCTCGGCCTTGTCTCTGCCGCGGCACTGGTTCTCCTGCACAGATATGAAAACGCAGTAAAACATGCCTTTTTCTATAAATATTATCTATTTAAGTATAACTTCTAAATATATCACATTAAGCACATGCATTGGTTCAAGTGGGTGAATATTTGGTGATAAATGCCGATAAAAGGAGTATAATGTGATAGTGTGTTGAGCACTTATCAGAGTGCAAGAAAATGCATCTCCCGAGGTGATTATCTCTTGTTGGCCAAAATGATTTTTCAAGTTTTGGCTATTGGCCTTATATCCATCTTTGTTTTTCCTGTTCTTCACCGCACCCCTTTTGTCTGGGCAATGTGTTGTCTTGTTGGTTTCCTTCACATCTGCCTTACTTTTCCTACCAAATATTCTGCCATAACAAATTTCCATTTTCCTGCCGAGCATACTGCCAAGGTAGTGGTTGTTGAAACATGATATCTTTGTGCCTGCATTTGTACTATGAAGGACTTTGCACTCTTCTGCATCATCATTGCTTTTCAAATTGTGGAAGGCATTGAGTTTGACTTGTTGGTCATTGACCCTCATTGTCAACTCTCCTTTTTCCACATCAATCAGTGTTCGTCCAGTGGCAAGGAAAGGTCTCCCTAAGATGATCGGTGCATTATCATCTACTTCACAATCAAGGACAAAAAAGTCAGCGGGAAAAATAAATTTGTCAACTCTTACCAGTATATCCTCGATTTTGCCTTCGGGTTGCACATATAATCGATCCACAAGTTGGAGCATCATTGTTGTAGGTTTTGCCCTTCCTATTCCAAGCGTTTGAAAAACAGATTTGGGCATTAGGTTGATGCTTGCTCCAAGGTCACATAGGGCCTTACCTTCATAGTTATTACCTATCGCACAAGGTATGATAAAGCATCTAAGATCCTTCAATTTTGGTGGCATGCGATTGTGTAGCATTGCCATGCATCCTTCAGTAGCAGCCACTATTTCGAACTCACCTAATCTCTTTCTCTTAGACACAATGTCTTTCAAAAATTTAGCATAATTAGGCATTTGTTCAATTGCCTATACGAAAGGTAAGTTGATGTGGACTTGATTTAAAATATCAAGAAATTTCTTGAATTGATGGTCCTGTTTTTGCTTCTTCAACCTTTGTGGGAAGGGTGGTGGTGGTCTCATCTCATCCAGGGTTTCTTTAGTTTGGAACTTAATACCTGGAACCACTAGGGTTGTTGCTGTCTCGGCAGATTGTTCAGGAACTGTTGCGTTCTCTGCTGGGGCAGTGTTATCATGATCAGTTTGTTTAGCATCCAAATCCTCTTTTTCTGGTTCTGTTGATGGAACTTGGCCTGCTGGAATTCCTATCTTTTCCTTCAATTGTAGACCACTTCTAGTAGTGATTGCCTTATACTGTTCATGGCCTATTACCTTAGCAACTTCAGTATTGCTAGGTAGTCCTCCTTGTGGTTTAGTGTTTATGTTTTGAGCAAACTGCCCAACCTGAGTTTCCAATGCCTTTATTGCAGCTTCTTGGTTCTGCAACCTCATCTTAGTTCTATTTATGAATGCATTTGTTCTTTTGATGAAGTTGCTATTCTCTGCCATATATGACTCAGTTTTCATCATGAATGCTTTTAGAGAATTTTCTAAGGAACTTACAAACTGTTGTTGCATCTGCTGCTGCGGCATTGGCTGCTGGACCTGCGGCGGCGACAGATGTTGCATTGGTTGTTGGAATCCTGGGGGTTGGGTGGTTGGATTTAAGGCATTGTTAGGATTACTCCATGACAAGTTTGGATGCCTCTTCCATGAGGGGTTGTATGTGTTGGACATCATGTTGTTTCGGTTATAGTTTCCAACATACAAGCTGGATTCTTGATTCATACAGTCAGAAGTATTGTGGTTACCTCCACATAAATCGCAAAAACAATCAATGGCCTCAACCTCACGGGTATTTTGTTGTAGTTGCAAATTTTGCACCATCTTGGTAAGAGAGGCCAATTGTGCTGCCACTGAATTTGATGTGTCTAACTCATTCATTGTGGCTTGGCATCTTACTCCTCGCCTAGATGTAGGGAATTGAAAATCATTCTTTGCGAGTTTGTTTAGAATCTCAATAGCTTCCTCAGGTGCTTTATCAAGGAGTGTTCCATTTGCCGAGGCATCTAACATCATCCTTGTCGGCGATTTCGTTGTATTATAGAACATGGTGACTTGTGTCCATAGGGGAAATCCGTGCAAAGGACACTTGTGTAGTAACTCCCTGTAGCGCTCCCATGCTTCGTATATAGGTTCATCATCTGCCTGTCGGAAAGAAGTGATTTCATTTCGTATTCGATCATATAAATTTGTTAGATTAAAGCGTGTAAAAAAATCACAACAGAGTTCACTCCAAGATCCAATAGATCCTGCTGGAATGCTATTTAACTAAGCTTTTGCCCTATCCCTCAGTGAATAGGGGAATAATTTAAAACTCAAGACATCTTCGTGGACTCCTTGGATTTTGAAGGAATTGCATATCTCCTTGAATGACTTGAGATGCTGCTTGGCATCTTCAGTCATAGACTCAAAGTGGGCTGCTTCGATCTCTGGTGTAACGACTCCTGGATTTAACCTATTCAAATCCTCCTCCAGGAAATCTCTGACAGTAAGCTGCCGCGGCCCAGGTGGCGACGAAAGACCTCCATTGCCGGCAGGTAAGTTTTGTCCTGCCGGATGATCTGCCATAGCTCCTTGGATTTGTCTCCTCAACCTTTGTCGTGTACGTTTGATCTCTGGGTCCAACTCGTACAAAGGGTTGGTTGGGTTGGCCCTGGTCATACACCAAGAAAAAACAACAAAGTAAAATAAAAATTAAAAAATTAAAAAGCAAGAAAATAAAGAAAACAAAATCTAGTTGTCAATCCCCGACAACAACGCCAAAAACTTGTTGCGTGACAAAAGTGCGCAATTAGTGCAAGTGGACACATCACAAGTAATAAAGTGATCAGTATAATCGTGTATCGTCTCCACATGGATTGGTATACTTAATATGCCTTCTTCGTCTTCTTGCTCTGTAAAAAGAAATAAAATAAAGAAAAATAAGTAAAAGGATGAAATCTGATTAAGAGAAAGGGCAGGATCTAGTTATGTTGTATTGTGGATTTGATTGACTTGTCTCTGTCCAATGCAATTGTACATCACTGCTTCGGCAGTACTGCAGATTACTGCCTTGGCAGCAACGATACTTGTCCGCCGCGGCAATCCCTTGCTCGTGGGTGGACTTTATCAACGTTTGGCAAAGTGTCCTTGGATGAACTCTCTAAAAATTGACTCCCCTCTTCCCTTGGACGGCTAGTGATAAGTGCTCAACTCACTATCACTTTTTACAACTTTTATGGGCATTAATCACTGAATTTACACCCATTCGGACCAATGCATGTACTTAATGTGATATATTTAGAAACTATGCTTATAAAGATGATAATTACATAAAAGGCCAGTTTTACTGCATTTTTATATCTGTGCAGGCGAAACAAGTGCCGCGGCAGCAACACGGCCAAGGCAGGACCTGATGCCAAGGCAGCAGCTTAGAACCAGAAAGCAATACTGTAGGCGATCGGAAGAGAAAGATCCAAGGGACGTTTATGGACATGAAGCACATGGATTGGAGCTGGTTAGCATGAGGAAAAGCCCAAGACAAGGCCACGCGGGAAAGCCCCCTTAGCCGTCCAAGTTATATTCTACTTAGGAAAGGTTTGCCCTAGGCCAAGCCTATATAAGACCTAGCCGTCCAATGCATAAGGGATATACCTAGAGAGTCGATTCATAGAGAGTTCACCCTAAGACTCAATGTTTTCCTTCTCTCAAATTATGTTCTAAGCTTTCTTAGGGTTTAGGTGAAGGTTGTTAAGTATTTGTGAGAGGAGATTGTACTTTGTTCTTTGTTTCAATGCAATAAAACTATCAAAGTTTGCTTATCCTTTTCCATTCTTTGTTCTTGCATTCAAGCTCGGGAGAGAAGTTTGTAAGTAATCCATTTATCTACGCTCGGGAGAGTTAGATTCACGAAAGGGGTAAGTACGGTGTTTCAATCGCGAAATACTAACTCGGCCTAGGGATAGGTTAAGAGTTTCAGCGGCTAAGAGAAGTGTGATATTGGTTGGTGAGTATAATTGATTCACGCCCGGAGGTATCATCAAGGACTAGTCATCAACAGTACTTCGACTTAGGGATAAGCGGAGTCATCCAAGGACACTTTGCCGAACTTTGGTAAAGTCCAACCACGAGCTAGGGATTGCCACGGCGGACAAGTATCGTCGCTGCCAAGGCAATAATCTGCAGTGTTGCCGAGGCAGTGATATATAATTGCATTGGACAGAGACAAGTCAATCAAATCCACAATACAACGCAACTGGATCCTGACCTCTCTCTATATTAATCAAATCTCATTCTTTTACTTAGTTGTTTTATTTCAATTTAGTTAGTTTCATCCAAACCCAAATTACCTGTGTTTTTGTTTTATTCCTTTTTACAGAACAAGAAGACGAAGAAGGCATATTAAGTATACCAATCCCTGTGGAGACGATACACGCTAATACTTATCACTTTATTACTTGCGATGTGTCCACTTGCACTAATCGCGCACTTTTGACACGCGACAAGTTTTTGGCGCCGTTGCCGGGGAGTGGCAACTAAATTTTGTTTTCTTTATTTTCTTGTTTCTTTTTTTTATTTTTATTTTACTTTGGTTTTTCTTGGTATATGACCAGGTCCAACCCAACCAACCCTTTGTACGAGTTAGACCTAGAGATCGAACATACACGACAAAGGTTGAGGAGACAAATCCAAGAAGCTATGGCAGATCACCCGGCAAGACAAAACTTACCTGTCGGTAATGAAGGTTTTCCACCGCCACGAAGGCCACGGGAGCTCACTGTCAGAGACTTCCTGGAGGAGGATTTAAATGGATTAAACCCAGGAGTCGTTACACCGGAGATAGAAACAACCTACTTTGAACTCAAACCTGTCATGGAGCAATCCTAACAATGCCTTAAACCCAACCACCCAACCCTAAGGATTCTAGCAACCAATGCAACATCTGCCGCTGCCGCAGGTCCAGCAGCCAATGCCGCAGTAGCAGATGCAGCAACAATCGGTAAGTTTGTTAGAGAACACTCTCAAAGCCTTTATGATGAAAACAGAATCATACATGGCAGAGAACAGTAATTTCATCAAAAGGACAGATGCTTTCATGAATAGGACTGAGATGAGGTTGCAGAATCAAGAAGCGACTATTAAAACTTTAGAAACTCAGGTTGGGCAATTTGCTCAAAATATAAACACTAGACCACAAGGAGGACTACCTAGCAATACTGAAGTTGCCAAGGTAATGGGCCATGAACAGTGTAAAGCAATCACTACCAGGAGTGGTCTACAACTAAAGGAAAAGATTCCAGCAAGCCAAGTTCCATCATCAGACCCAGCAATAGAGGAGGCTGAACAAACCGACCCTGATAACACTGCCCCGGCAGAAAGCGCTACAGCTCCTAAACAGTCTACCGAGACAGCAACAACCCCAGTGGTGTCAGGTATTAAATTCCAAACTAAAGAAACACCGGATAAGATTAGACCACCATCACCCTTCCCACAAAGGTTAAAAAAGCAAAAACAGGACCATCAATTCAAGAAATTTCTTGATATTCTAAAGCAAGTCCACATTAACTTACCATTCGTAGAGGCAATTGAACAAATGCCTAATTATGCCAAGTTCTTAAAAGACATTGTGTCTAAGAGAAAAAGGCTAGGTGAGTTCGAAACAGTGGCTGCTATCGAGGGATGCATGGCAATGCTACACAATCGCATGCCACCAAAATTGAAGGATCTTGGATGCTTTATCATACCTTATGCAATAGGTAATAATTATGAAGGTAAGGCCCTATGCGACCTTGGAGCAAGCATCAATCTAATGCCCAAATCTATCTTTCAAAAGCTTGGAATAGGAAGAGCAAAACCTACAACAGTTATGCTCCAACTTGCGGATCGATCATATGTGCAACCCGAAGGCAAAATCGAGGACATACTGGTAAGAGTTGATAAATTTATTTTTCCCGATGATTTTCTTGTCCTTGATTGTGAAGCAGATGATAATGCACCGATCATCTTGGGGAGACCTTTCCTTGCAACTGGACGCACCTTAATTGATGTGGAAAAAGGAGAACTGACAATGAGGGTTAATGACCAACAAGTCAAACTCAATGCATTCTACAAATTAAAAAAATATGATGATCCAGAAGATTGCAAAGCCATCCACACAGTAGACACCAAAATATCCTGCCTTGGTAGCATGCTCGACAGGTTATTTGCAAAAAGATCAAGCTCAAAGTGGAAGCAGTACAAAAGGATGAACATAAAGCAAAAGGGAGTGACCAACATCTGAATTCTAATTCTGGCCAGCAAGAGATAAACACCTTAGGAGATGCATTTGCATGCACTCCTCCAGTGACTTAATCTCTTCCCTTTTCTTTTTATATTATTATATTAGGATTAGTTTAGTTTATATTTTTCCATAATTTGTGTTTTTGCTTTAAGTATTTTTCTTGTTTGTGTTTAATTTTTATTTAGGATAATAAGCAAGAATACAGGAGAAATAGTTCAAAGCAGGAATTCTGCCGAGGCAGAAAACAGTGTCAGAGCCGCAGTAGTTTCAACGGGCAGAATAGTGTAACGGCTAGTCTGCCGAGATATCTGCCGCGGCAGAAAAGTAAACGATAGTAAAGGCCAACGGTTATAAAATGGCTAGTGGATTCAAATGGTCACAAGGCCGAGGCCTATATAAGCAACCCTCTCCTCTTGAACTATTCACTCTTGCTTTCTTGTTTTCTTTTGAATACTCAACAATATTGCTCTCATAATACTCTCTGCCTAACCTTGTTAAAATTCTCAGAATTCTTCCAAGAAAATCTCCAAGAACTCAATCTCTCAAAATCTTTATGGCCACCTACAAGCGCTTTGACCCAGCCAATGTTGAAGACCGCTTCAACAGGTCTTTCATTTCCCGACAGTTGTGGGAGGAACAAGGGTTCCAACACTCGGATGACGAAAATTATGGAATCGAGCACTATCTATTCGATAGAATCAAGTACCAAGATTGGGAAATCTTTTGCCTTCAACCTGCCCAGGCAAACGCTACCATCGTGCGGGAATTCTATGCGCACGGGCCCAACAAAGACTCCTTCTTTGTCCACTGACGAGGCAGGCCTGTCCAGCTTGATGCCGAGACCATCAACCAATTTTACGGCCTCACTCCGGACCATGATGTTCACGCTGAATTCATGGAGGATATCGCTGTCGATGATTACGAGTTGATCAAAGACGACCTTTGCTACACGAATACTCCATGGGAAACCGGTGCCCATGGAGGATTATAGCAAGGTAGAGCCTAAAGCCCGAAGCCAAGCTTTGGAACACCTTTGTCAAGAGACGCCTCATCCCCACATCCCACAATAGCACGGTGGACCGAAAGCGATTGGTGCTCATCCAATCAATCATCAACAAAAGGAGCATCAACGTTGGAGAGATCATCTTACGCGAAATTTACGAATGCGGTAAGAAGGATAGAGGATCATTATATTTCTCTTGTTTGATCACTGGTTTATATGTTGCCGCAGGTGTAACAATAGAAGACACGGACGAATACACTCCCCAAAGGCGCGGATGGACTAGAGACTTTTGTCACAAAATTATGCAGATCACGCAGGCGGAACCAGTCCAAGCAACGCCCCAGCAGTTCACTGTTGATGCTGCTGTCGGGGCCCAATACATGGCAGACACTACCCACACCTCTACCGCAGCAGACCCGTACCAGGAGATATTGCAAAGGATGACAACGATGGATCTTAGGCAACAGAGATACATGGAGTATCAAAGAGACTTTAACGGCACATTAGCCCAAATGATGCTCCATGCCTTTCCAGACCAAGGAGCGCAGTTTCCAGAATTTCCAAGCAATATGTTTGTCACAGCCGCCCACATACAAAGACTACACCAGCTCCGGGAGGACAGAGATCGTTCTTCCACGCGGGCCCTCAACCACAGTTTCATGCTGCTGGCCCATCTAGGGCAGTAGACTCTACCGCAGCAGCATCTGCCAGCAGAAGACCATCAAAGCGGAGGGCAGTCTTCAGCACTCCACCACGATCCCCAATCATCATGGGCAATCTATCAGTTGAGATAGATGCCTATGTACACCAAAGCTCAACCGCTGCCGGACGGAGTATACACCATACCGGGGTAGCCACAACAATGGCAGATGATGTCGCGGCAGAATCCGCTGCCCTGGATGGACCGGCAGCCTGGTACTGTAGTTGAGGGTCCGCATGGAAGAACGACCTTGGTCCTCCCGGAGCTAGTGTAGTCTCGGTGTAAGGGGCGACTGTGACAAACATGTTGCTGGGAAACTCTGGAAATTGCGCCCCGTGGTCTGGAAAAGCGTGGAGCATCATCTGGGCTAGTGTGCCATTGAAATCCCTCTGGTACTCTACGTACCTTTGTTGTCGAAGGTCCATCGCTGCCATCCTTTGTAAAATCTCCTGGTAGGGGTCTGCTGCGGCAGAGGTGTGGGCAGTATCAAGTATGTCTGCCGTGTACTGGACCCCGGCAGCAGTATTATCCGTGAACTGCTGGGGCGTTGCTTGGACTGGCTCCGCCTGCGTGATCTGCATGACTTTGTGAAAAAAGTCCCTGGTCCATCCTCGCCTTTGGGGAGTGTACTCATCTTTGATTGGTACACCTGCGGCAACACATAAACCTGTGATCAAACATGGGAAATATAATGGTCCCCTATCTTTCTTACCGCACTCGTGAATTTCACGAAGGATGATCTCTCCAACATTGATGGTTCTTTTGTTGATTATCGATTGGATAAGCACCAATCGCCTCCGGTCTACCGTGCTGTTGTGGGACGTGGGGATGAGTCATCGCTTGACAATGGTGTTCCACATCTTGGCCTCGGGTTTTAGGCTTTGTCTTGTTATGGGTCCTCTGTGGGTACCGGTTTCCCATGGAGTATTCGCATAACAAAAATCGTCTTTGATTAGCTCGTAGTCCTCGGCAGTGATGTATTCCATGAATTCGGCGTGAACATCACTGTTCGGGGTGAGGCCGTAGAATTCGTTGATGATCTCGGCATCTAGTTGGACCGGCCTGCAGCGGCACTGATCAAAGAGGGAATCTTTGCTGGGCTCGTGCGCATAGAATTCCCTTACGATTGTAGTAATCGCCTAGGCAGGTTGAAGACAGAAAATTTCCCAATCTTGTTACTTGATTCTGTCAAAGAGATAGTGCTCGATGTCGTAGTTTTCATCAACCGAATGCTGGAAACCTTGCTCTTCCCATAATTGTCGGCCGATGAAAGATCGGTTGAAACGATCTTCAACGTTGGCTGGGGCAAATCTCTTGTAGGTTGCCATCAAGATTGTGAGATGATTTCTTGGAGGTTTTCTTGAAAAGAATCTAGAATTTCACGAAGACTTGTGAGTAGGCACAGAGTTATGTGAGGGGGAGATTGTTAAGAATGCTAAAGAAAACAAGAATGCAAAAGTGAATAGTTCAAGAGGAAGGGGTTTCTTATATAGGCCTCGGCCTTGTGACCGTTTGGAACTAGCCGTTTTGTAACCGTTTCCTTTTTCTGCCGTCTCCTTTTCTGCCGCGGCAGGAATCTCGGCAGACTATCCGTTACACTGTTCTGCCCGTTGAGACTGTTGCGGCCCTGACACTGTTTTCTGCCTCGGCAGAGTTCCTGTTGTGAACTATTTCTCCTTTATTCTTGCTTCTTGTACTAAATAGAAATTAAACACACGAAAAAGAAAAATACTTAAGGCATAAAAAATATAAATTCGAAAAATAAAAATAAACTAATCCTAATATATTAATAAAGAAAAGAGAGGAGATTATTTTACTGGTGGAGAGCATGTAAATGCATCTCCCAAGATGATTCTCTCTCTTTGGACCGAATTGTAAATCGGTTGTGGGCCATTCCCTTTTGCTGTGTGTCCATCCACCTTGGGCTTAATCTTTTTACCAATCAATCTGCCGAGCATTCTGCAAAGGCAGGAAATTTTGGTACCTCCTGTGTGAATGGCCTTGCACTCCTCTGGATCATCATATTTTTTTAAGTTGTGGAATGCATTGAGTTTGACTTGTTGGTCATTGACCCGCATTGTCAACTCTCCTTTTTCCACGTCAATTAATGTGCGTCCAGTTGCAAGGAAAGGTCTCCCCAGGATGATCGGTGCATTCTCATCTGCTTCACAATCAAGGACAAGAAAATCAGCAGGAAAAATAAACTTATCAACTCTTACCAGTATGTCCTCGATTTTGCCTTCAGGTTGCACGTAGGATCGATCCGCTAGTTGGAGCATAACTGTTGTAGTTTTTGCCCTTCCTATTCCAAGCTTTTGGAAGACAGACTTGGGCATTAGATTGATGCTTGCTCCAAGGTCGCATAGGGCCTTACCTTCATAATTAGGTATGATGAAGCAACCAGGATCCTTTAACTTCGGTGGCATGCGATTGTGCAGCATTGTCGTGCATCCCTCGGTAGCAGCCACTGTATCAAACTCACCTATTCGTTTCCTCTTTGACACCATGTCCTTTAAGAACTTGGCATAGTTAGGCATTTGTTCAATTGCCTCTACGAACGATATGTTAATGTGGCTTGCTTCAAGATGTGAAGGAATTTCCTGAACTGCTAGTCCTGTTTTTGCTTTTTCAACCTTTGTGGGAAAGGTGGTGGTGGTCTCATTTCATCCAGGGTTTCTTTAGTTTGGAATTTAATACCTGTCACCACTGGGATTGTCGCTGTCTCGGCAGGCTGTTTAGGAGCTGCTGTGCTCTCTGCCGGGGCAGTGTTATCAGAATCAGTTTGCTCAGCCTTTTCTTTTACTGGATCTGCTGATTGAATTTGGCTCTCTGGGATCTTTTCCTTCAGCTGTAGACCACTCCTAGTAGTAATTGCCTTGCACTGTTCATGGCCCATTACCTTAGCAACTTTAGTATTGCTAGGTAGCCCTCCTTGTGGTCTAGTGTTTATGTTTTGAGCAAACTGCCCAACCTGAGTTTCTAGTGTTTTAATGGCTGCTTCTTGATTTTGCAACCGCATCTCAGTTCTATTCATAAAAACGTCTGTCCTTTTGATGAAATTACTGTTCTCTACCATGTAAGACTCAGTTTTCATCATAAAGGCCTTAAGCGTGTTCTCCAATGAACTTACCGATTGCTACTGCATCTGCTGTTGCGGCATTGACTGTTGGGCCTGTGGCGGCGGTAGTTGTTGCATCGGTTGCTGAAATCCTGAAGGTTGGGTGATTGGGTTTAAGGCATTGTTAGGGTTGCTCCATGATAGTTTTGGATGCCTCTTCCATGAGGGGTTGTATGTGTTGGACATTATATTGTTGCGGTTGTAGTTCCCAACATACATACCGGTTTCTTGATTCATGCAATCAGAGGAACTGTGGTTACCTCCACATAAGTCACAATATGAATCAATTACCTTGACCTCACGGGTATTTTGTTGTAATTGTAGGTTTTGCACCATCTTGGTAAGAGAGGCCAATTGTGCTGCCACTGAATTCGATGAGTCTAATTCATTTACCGTGGCTTGGCGTCTTACTCCTCGCCTAGATGTTGGAAATTGGAAGTCATTTTTCGCGAGTTTATTTAGTATCTCGATAGATTCCTTAGGTGCTTTATCAAGGAGTGTTCCGTTTGCCGAGGCATCTAACATCATCCTTGTCGGGGCATTCCTAGCATTGTAGAACATTGTGTAGTAAATCTCTGTAGCGCTCCCATGCCTCGTACATTGGTTCGTCATCTGCCTGTCAAAAAGAAGTGATTTCATTACGAATTCTATCATATAAGTTCGTAGGATTAAAACGAGTAATAAAATCACGGCAAAGTTCACTCCAAGATCCAATAGATCCTGCTGGAATGCTATTCAACCAAGCTTTCGCCCTATCCCTCAGTGAATAGGGTAATAGCTTCAATCGCAAGACATCTTCATGGACTCCTTGGATTTTGAAAGAGTTGCAAATTTCCATGAAGGAATTAAGGTGCTGCCTTGCGTCTTCAGTTGTAGACCCACCAAATTATCCAATAGTGTTAAGCATATTGAACATAATAGGTTTTAAGTCAAAGTGGGCTGCTTCTATCTCCGGTGTAATGACTCCTGGGTTTAATCCATTTAAGTCCTCTTCCAGGAAGTCTTTGATAGTGAGCTGCCGCGGCCCAGGTGGCGGCGGTAAACTCCATTACCGGCAGGTAAATTTTGTCCTCCCGGGTGATCTGCCATAGCCTCTTGGATTTGTCTCCTCAACCTTAGCCTTGTTCTTTCGATCTCTGGATCTAACTCTTATAAGGGGTTGGTTGGGTTGGCCCTGGTCATACACCAAGAAAAACAAATGTAAAATAAAAATAAAAAGAAACAAGAAAATAAAGAAAACAAAATTTAGTTGCCAGTCCTCGGCAATGGCGCTAAAAACTTGTCGCGTGTCAAAAGTGCGCGTTTAGTGCAAGTGGACACATCGAAAGTAATAAGTGATAAGTAATTATCGGATAATCGTCTCCACAGGGACTGGTAGACTTAATATGTCTTCTTCGTCTTCTTGTTCTGTAGAAAGAAATAAAGAAAAACACAAGTGATTGATGTTTGGTTTAATTAAACTAAAATAACTAAGCAAAGTTGAGAGATTTAATAATAGAGAGAGATGGGTTAGGATCCAGTTGCGTTGTATTGTGGATTTGATTGACTTGTCTCTGGTCAATGCAATCGTATATCACTGTCTCGGCAGCACTGCAGTTCACTGCCTTGGCAGCGACGATACTTGTCCGCCGTGGCAATCCCTTGCTCGTGGTTGGACTTTACCAAAGTTCGGCAAAGTGTCCTTGAAAGACTCCGCTTATCCCTAAGTCAGAGTGTTGTTGATGACTAGTCCTTGACGATACCTCCCGGCATGAACCAATTATACTCACCAACCAATCTCACACTTCTTTTAGCCGCTGAAACTCTTAACCTATCCCTAGGCCGAGTTAGTATTTCGCGATTGAAACACCGTACTTACCCCTTTCATGAATCTAACTCTCCCGAGCTTAGATAAATGGATTACTCACAAACTTCCCTCCCGGGCTTGAATGCAAGAACAAGGAATAACAAAGGATAAGCAAACCTTGATAACTTTATTGCATTGAATCAAAGACAAAGTACAATCTCCTCTCACAAATACTAACAACCTTCACCTAAACCCTAAAGAAGCTTAGAACATAATGGAGAGAAGGAAAACAAGATTATAAGTCGGCTCTTTCTCTCTAGGTTTTCCCATATATGTTACATTGGATGACTAGGTCTTTATATAGGCTAGACCTAGGGCAAACCTTTCCTAAGTAGAATACAACTTGGAGTAGGGAACAAGTCATGTACATAATTAAAATATTTCCAAGTTTAATTCGGCTAAGGGGGCTTTCCCGCGTGGCCTTGTCTTGGGCTTTTCCTCATGCTAGCCAGCTACGATCCATGGGCTTTATGTCCAGACACGTCCCTTGGATTTTTATCTTTCAATCGCCTACAGTCTTGCTTCCCGGCTCTCAGCTGCTGCCTCGGCATCAGGTCCTGCTTCGGCCTTGTCGCTGTCGCGGCACTGGTTCTCCTGCACAGATATGAAAATGCAGTAAAACGTTCCTTTTCTCTAAATATTATCTTTGTAAGCATAACTTCTAAATATATCACATTAAGTACATGCATTGGTCCGAGTGGATGTAAATTCGGGGATAAATGCCAACAAAAGGTGTAAAAAGTGATAGTGTGTTGAGCACTTATCACCTGGATTGGCCGATAGCCTGGTACTGTGGTTGAGGGTCCGTTTGGAAGAACGGCCTTGGTCCTCCCGGAGCTGGTGTAGTCTCGGTGTAAGGGGCGACTGTGACAAACATATTGCTGGGAAACTCTGGAAATTGCGCCCCTTGGTCTGGAAAAGCGTGGAGCATCATCTGGGCGAGTGTGTCGTTGAAATCTCTTTGGTACTCTATGTATCTCTGTTGTCTAAGGTCCATCGCTTCCATCCTTTGCAAAATCTCCTGGTAGGGTTCTGCTGCGGCAGAGTTGTGGGCAGTATCAGGTATGTCTGCCGTGTACTGGGCCCCGGTAGCATTATCAGCCGTGAATTGCTGGGGAGTTGCTTTGACCGGCTCTGCCTGCGTAATCTGCATGACTTTGTGACAAAAGTCCCTGGTCCATCCTCGCCTTTAGGGAGTATATTCGTCCGTGTCTTTGATTGGCACACCTGCGGCAACACATAAACCTGTGATCAAACATGGGAAATATAATGGTCCCCTATTTTTCTTACCGCACTCGTGAATTTCACGTAGGATGATCTCTCCAACATTGATGGTTCTTTTATTGATGATCGATTGGATAAGCACCAATTGCCTTCGATCCACCATGCTGTTGTGGGACGTAGGGATAAGGCGTCTCTTGACAAAGGTATTCCACATCTTGGCCTCGAGCTTTAAGCTTTGTCTTGTTACGGATCCTCTATGGGTACCGGTTTCCCATGGGGTATTCGCGTAACAAAGATCATCTTTGATTAACTCGTAGTTCTCGGCAGTGATGTCTTCCAAGAATTCGGCGTGAACATCACTGTTTGGGGTGAGGAAGTACAAGTCGTTGATGATCTCGGCATCTAACTGGATCGGCCTGCCGCGGCAGTGAACAAAGGGGGAATCCTTTCTGGGCCCGTGCGCATAGAATTCCCGCACGATTGTAGCATTCGCCTAGGCAGGTTGAAGACAGAAAATTTCCCAATCTTGTTACTTGATTCTGTCAAAGAGATAGTGCTCGATGTCGTAGTTTTCATCAACCGAATGCTGGAAACCTTGCTCTTCCCATAATTGTCGGCCGATGAAAGATCGGTTGAAACGATCTTCAACGTTGGCTGGGGCAAATCTCTTGTAGGTTGCCATCAAGATTGTGAGAAGATTTCTTGGAGGTTTTCTTGAAAAGAATCTGGAATTTCACGAAGAACTGTGAGTAGGCAGAGAGTAATGTGAGAGAAAGATTGTTAAGAATGCTAAAGAAAACAAGAATGCAAAAGTGAATAGTTCAAGAGGAAGGGGTTTCTTATATAGGCCTCGGCCTTGTGACCGTTTGGATCCACTAGCCGTTTTGTAGCCGTTTCCTTTTTCTGCCGTTTCCTTTTCTTCCGCGACGGGAATCTCGGCAGACTAGCCGTTACACTGTTCTGCCCGTTGAGACTGCTGCAGCCCTGACACTGTTTTTCTGCCTCGACAGAGTTCCTGCTGTGAACTACTTCTCCTTTATTCTTGCTTCTTGTCCTAAATAAAAAAAAAAGATTAAACACACAAAAAGAAAAATACTTAAAGCAAAAACAAATTAGAAAAATAAAAAATAAACTAAACTAATCCTAATATAATATGATAAGGAAAAAGGGAGGAGATCATGTTACTGGTGGAGTGCATGCAAATGCATCTCCCAAAATTGTTCTCTCTCGTTGGCCCGGATTGTAAATCAGTTGTGGGCCACTCCCTTTTGCTGTATGTCCATCCACCTTGGGCTTAATCTTTTTACCAACTAATCTGCCGAGCATTCTGCCAAGGCAGGAAATTTTGGTACTTCCTGTGTCAATGGCCTTGCATTCCTCTGGATCATCATATTTTTTTAAGTTGTGGAATGCATTGAGTTTGACTTGTTGGTCATTGACCCGCATTGTCAACTCTCCTTTTTCCACGTCAATTAATGTACGTCCAGTTGCAAGGAAAGGTCTCCCCAGGATGATCGGTGCATTATCATCTGCTTCCCAATCAACGACAAGAAAGTCAGCAGGAAAAATAAACTTATCAACTCTTACCAGTATATCCTCGATTTTGCCTTCAGGTTGCACGTAGGATCGATCCGCTAGTTTGAGCATAACTGTTGTAGGTTTTGTCCTTCCTATTCCAAGCTTTTGAAAAACTGATTTGAGCATTAGATTTATGCTCGCTCCAAGGTCGCATAGGGCCTTACCTTCATAATTTTTACCTATTGCACAAGGTATGATAAAGCATCCATGATCTTTTAATTTCGGTGGCATGCGATTGTGCAGCATTGCCATGCATCCCTCAGTAGCAACCACTATTTCGAACTCACCTATTCGTTTCCTCTTTGACACCATGTCCTTTAAAAACTTGGCATAGTTAGGCATTTGTTCAATAGCCTCTAGGAACGGTATGTTAATGTGGACTTGCTTTAGAATATCAAGGAATTTCTTGAATTGCTGGTCCTGTTTTTGCTTTTTCATCCTTTGTGGAAAAGGTGGTGGTGGTCTCATCTCATCCAAGGTTTCTTTAGTTTGGAATTTAATACTTGGAAACACTAGGATTGTCGCTTTCTCGGCAGGCTATTTAGAGGCTGCTGTGCTCTCTACCGGGGCAGTGTTATCAGAATCAGTTTGCTCAGCCTTTTCTTTTGCTGGATCTGCTGATTGAATTTGGCTCTCTGGGATCTTTTCCTTCAACTGTAGACCACTCCTAGTAGTAATTGCCTTGCACTGTTCATGGACCATTACCTTAGCAACTTCAGTATTGCTAGGTAGCCCTACTTGTGGTCTAGTGTGTATGTTTTGAGCAAACTGCCCAACCTGAGTTTCTAGTGTTTTAATGGCCGCTTCTTGATTTTGCAACCGCATCTCAGTTCTATTCATAAAAGCGTCTGTCCTTTTGATGAAATTACTGTTCTCTGCCATGTAAGACTCAGTTTTCATCATAAAGGCCTTAAGCGTGTTCTCCAATGAACTTACCGATTGCTGTTGCATCTGCTGCTGCGGCATTGACTGTTGGGCCTGCGGCGGCGACAGTTGTTCACTGCTCAATGCAATCGTATATCACTGCCTTGGCAGCACTACAGTTTACTGCCTTGGCAGCGACGATACTTGTCCGCCGCAGCAATCCCTTGCTCGTGGGTAGACTTTACCAAAGTTCGGCAAAGTGTCCTTGAATGACTCCGCTTATCCCTAAGTCAGAGTGCTGTTGATGACTAGTCCTTGATGATACCTCCCGGCGTGAACCAATTATACTCACCAACCAATCTCACACTTCTTTTAGCCGCTGAAACTCTTAACCTATCCCTAAGCCGAGTTAGTATTTCGCGATTGAAACACCGTACTTACCCCTTTCGTGAATCTAACTCTCCCGAGTCTAGATAAATGGATTACTCACAAACTTCCCTCCCAGGGTTGAATGCAAGAACAAGGAATAACAAAGGATAAGAAAACCTTGATAATTTTATTGTATTGAAACAAAGACAAAGTACAATCTCCTCTTACATATACTAAGCAACCTTCACCTAAACCCTAAAGAAGCTTAGAACATAATGGAGAGGAAGAAAACAAGTTATGAGTCGGCTCTTTCTCTCTAGGTATTCCGTATATGTTACATTGGATGGCTAGGTCTTTATATAGGCTAGACCTAGGGCAAACCTTTCCTAAGTAGAATACAACTTGGAGTAGGGAACAAGTCATGTACATAATTAAAATATTTCCAAGTTTAATTCGGTTAAGGGGGCTTTCCCACGTGGCCTTGTCTTGGGCTTTTCTTCATGCTAGCCAGCTCCGATCCATGGGCTTTAAGTCCAGAAACGTCCCTTGGATTTTTGTCTTCCAATCGCCTATAGTCTTGCTTCCTGGCTCTCAACTGCTGCCTCGACATCAGGTCCTGCCTCGGCCTTGTTGCTGCCGCGACACTGGTTCTCCTGCACAGATATTAAAATGTAGTAAAACGTGCCTTTTCTGTAAATATTATCTCTAATAGCATGACTTCTAAATATATCACATTAAGTACATGCATTGGTTCAAGTGGGTGTAGATTCGGTGATTAATGCCAACAAAAGGTGTAAAAAAATGATAGTGCGTTGAGTACTTAGCACCTGTGTTTTTATTTTATTCCTTTTTACATAACAAGAAGACGAAGAAGGCATATTAAGTATACCAATCACTGTGGAGACGATACACGATAATACTTATCACTTTATTACTTGCGATGTGTCCACTTGCACCAATCGCGCACTTTTGACACGCGACAACTAGGTCTTATATAGGTTTGGCCTAGGGCAAACCTTTCCTAAGTAGAATACAACTTGGAGTAGGAAACAAGTCATGTACATAAATAAAATATTTCCAAGTTTATTCCAAATAAGAAGCTTTCCGCGTGGCCATGTCTTGGGCTTTTCCTCGTGCTAACCAGCTCCGATCCTTGTGTTGCATGTCTAGAAACGTCCATTGTATTTTTCTCTTCCAATCGCGTACAGTATCGTTACTTGTCTTTCAGCTGTTGCCTCGGCATCAGGTCCATCCTCGGCCACGTTGCTGCCGCGACAATAGTATTTCCTGCACAGATGTAAAAATGCAGTAAAACTTGCCTTTTCTGTAAATATCATCTTTATAAGCATAACCTCTAAATATATCACATTAAGTATATGCATTGGTCCAAGTAGGTGTAGTTTTAATGATTAATGCCAATAAAAGGTGTAAAAAGTGATAGTGAGTTGAGCACTTATCATAAATCTCTCACAAACTTCTCTCCCGAGCTTGAATGCAAGATCAATGAATAGCAAAAAATAAGCAAACCTTAAATTTTATTGCATAAAACAAGAAAACAAAGTTGAACCTTCTCTCACAAATACTTAACAACCTTTACCTAAACCCTAAGAAAGTTTAGAACATAATTGAAATAAAGAAAAGTCTAAAAATCTAATTTCTCTCGTGCGTTGTATGATGATCTCTTCTCCTTGGGTGGCTATGGTTTATATAGGCTTGACCTAGGGCAAACCTTTCCTAAGTGGAAATACAACTTGGAGTAAAACACAAGTCAAGTACATAAATAAAATAATTGTTTTATTTCTAAGTTTATTCCCACAAGGATTCTTTTCCGCGTGGCCTTTGACTTAGGCTTTCTACTCGCTTCCCAGCTCCGATCCTTGTGTTGCTTGTCCAGAAATGTCCACCTTATTTTTCTCTTCAAGTCGCCTACAATATCGGTACTTGTCCGGCCTCAGGTTTTGCTTCGGCCTCAATTACTGTCGCGGTAAGGGATATTCCTGCAATTGCATAAAAGGTGCCGTAAAGCCTGCATTTTCTATAAATATCATCTTTATAAGTCACACACGCAGAATATCTAAATATCTCACATTAAGTACATGCTTTAGTCCAAGTAGGTGTAGATTAGATGATTATTGTCCATGAAAGATGTAAAAAGTGATAGTGAATTAAGCACTTATCACACCCCAAAAGTCGAACTATTGCTTGTCCTCAAGCAATGCAAACAATCAAATTGCCAAACCTTATTCTCTTTTGGTCTTACGTTTTTATCTGTTCTCCTCACCATAACTATGCCTATTCTTAAGCCTTAACCTTTCGGTTACCCAAGGACTTACTCGGAATCAAGCTATAAGATTTTGTGAGTGTGTGCGTTTTTGTGGACAAGTTTGATTAAAGGCTTTCTTAGACAAACTCTAAGTTCAAGACAAATAGACTTTGGAATTTATGATTTTTTCCTATAGTATCAACACTTAAGCCAATTTCAGGCACCTCAAGCATTGTGTTTTATTGCTAGCTAAAATTTATATATATATTTTAAGCATATACTAGAGCCAATTTCGGGCACCTCTAGTTATCATTCCATAAATCCAAGTCTTTATCACCTAAGTTCATTAAAAGAATTCCAAAAATCACACAAGTCCCAAAAGTGATCTAAAAATCAACCTTATAGCAAGCTTCTAAGTTTTCTTCCTTAGTATCCTAAAGTTCAGCCTTCTAAACAGGACCTAACCATGGTAAGGAGAAAGATTTCTATAGCCTCAAGAGAATAAACTAAGGCAATACTGATGTAGAGTAGTGCAAAAGTATGGACAATATTTCAATTAAGGTGGTGGACATAAAAAAATTTAAAAACAGCTTAAATACTTCCTTTCATGGTAAGGCCGTGATAGTGAATTGCCTCGGCAGTAGATCTACACCCCCAAACTCAAACCAAGCATTGTCCTCAATGCTTATTATCATGGCACACAGCAGGAAACAACATATAAAAAAGAACAAGTAAATATATAAAATCAGCATAAAGATTTAAAAATTAAAGAGACTCCGAAGAGCTGCTAGTGACTATCAGCTTTCGTGGCCTTGCTGCTGACTGTTTCATTTTTGGGAATGGTGATGGCTGAGTTTTGGCTTGTCGGGGCGGCTGGACTCGTGTAGGTGGTGTCCGTTGCATTGGAGCATATACTTCTTCTCCTTCTTCTTCGTCGGTAATTTCTTCAGTAGCCATTATGTCTGTCCCGCCTTCATCTTCTACATTTATTGGGTCTGCCCAGGCATGATGACTGATTGGCCCTGTAGCTATTGAAGTTTGATGCACGTAAGCATCTATCTCTGCCGAGAGACTGCCCATGATGATGGGGGATCCTGGTGACGTGCTGAATACTGCTCTTCTCTTGGAGGGCCATCGGCTGGTAGAGGATGTCGCGGTAGGCTCTGTTGGTCGAGATAGGCCTGCGGCATGGAATTGTTGTCGAGGGCTAGTAGTGTAGAATTGCCTCGGTCCTCCTAGTGCTAGAGTGGTCTCGGTGTAGGGTGCAGCTGTGACAAACATACTGGTCGGGAATTCCAGGAACTAGGCCCCTTTGTTTGGGAAATTACTCACCATCTTGTGGGTCAACGCCGTGTTGAAATCGCGTTGATACTCCAAAAAAATTGTTGCCGTATGTCCATTGCAGCCATTCTATTGAGGATTTCCTGATAACAATCTACTGTGGCAGTGCTGTGTGAAGCTGCAGGTATATTTGTCGTGTATTGGGCCCCGACAGAGGTGTCAGTAGTGCCAGGTTGGGGAGTTGCTTGGACTGGTTCTTCTTGCGTAATCTGCATGACTTTGTGGCAGAACTCCCTCGTCCAACCGCGCCTGTGGACGGTGATTTCATCGGTATCATCGGTTGGGACACCTGCGACATTGCATAGGCCCGTGATTAGGCAGGGGACATATAATGGCCCCTTATCCTTCTGGCCACACTCGTAAATTTCTTGGATGATCAGCTTCCCCACATTGATGTTGCGTTTATTGATTATTGACTGGATAAGAACCAGCCTCCGCTTATCGATGGTGCTGTTTTGGGTAGTGGGGATGAGTCGTCGCTTGACAAATGTGTTTCACAACTTGGCCTCGGGTTTGAGATTTTGCCTTACCACGGAGCCACGGTGGGAACCGATTTCCCAATTAGTGTTGTCATAGCAAAGGTCGTCTTTGATTAGCTCATAATATTCATTGTTGATATCCTCCATAAATTCTGTAACATCCCAGTTTTGGAGTTAGTAGTTTGAGGGTTAGTTGGAGAAGTTCAATTCGGGTCGAATCAGATTTCTTGGATTCTTTATTCTGGGAAAATCTAAAATAATAATATTTTAATCGGACAAGTAATAATTTTGTGAAATGGTTTAGAAATATTAAAAATGATGTTTTAAAATTAAAGGAATATTATTTGAACTTTAATTTGATTTTTAATTGAGCCTAATTTTACACTAGTGACTACATTATAAATTTTGGAAAGATTTATAGGATTTAATTAGCAATTTTCGAAAATGTGGATTTTAGTGACTAAATTGAAAAGCAAGCCATACTTAGAATCCTTAGAGAGCCATAAACCTAATTTATTTTTAATTAATGATTTATCCACCAAAATTGTTTTTAAATAGTTTTATTAAATATGATAATTTCATTTTCTTTCTTAACCACTTATTTTCTCATCTTTTCTCCCATATTTTCTCTCCATTTTCTCTCCATCTTCTTCTCTAAATTTCTTCAATTACTTGCTAATTTCTTCATCATTTTCAACAAGATTTATTTCATTTTACTCATCTTTTTGTTCTCTACAAAACTCACTCATCAATTTTGCAAAATCAACATCCATTTTCAAGAAATCAAGGGAGGATTTCTCATCTTTTTGGTGGAGCAAATCTTTAAGGTAACTTTGCTGATTTCTAATCTTTTTCTAAGGTTCCTTATTGAAATTTCCAAGTATTGGCTTGCTAATCAACAATGGAAACTTAATTTTGTGTTTTTAATTCTAGATCTATGGATTTTATGGAGGTTTTTGTGAAATCTTTTTAGATCTCAATTAATGCTGTAATTAGGTTGATTTAATTATGATATTATGTCAATTAAATGATTAATTAAGTGTTGAATTGATGGCACATTAATTTAAGCCCGGAATAATGTAATCGGTAGTGTTTTAAGGTGGTTTTCGGTTGTTTTAGGGGCTGTTTTAGGTGTTCTAATGTTGCTGGAGGTATAAGGATGGTTTTGAAGTGTTTTTGGTTCATAATTGAAGTGGATTTGATGTTAGATTCATTAGTTTTTGGGCTGATGTTGTTTCGGACGCGTTTCGGCTTAGTTTTCGGTCTTTTCGGCTAGGTTTCTGGTAGTTTTGTGGTGATCGGATGTGGCTTCTGTTTTGAGCATGTTATGATGTGAATATGCTCTGTTTTTAATTTTGTAGAGGAAGTGCAAGAAGGTGCATAAGTGGCTGGTGCATTGGTGTTGCCGTCGGAACATCGGCGAAGGCTCGTTTCGTTTGTCGGTGAGTGATTTCGGACTAAAAGCGAATCGCATTGGTTCGGTTCTGTTTTGGGGACTATGGAATAGTGTGAAAACTTTTCATATAGTTCAAGAGTAAGTAAAGTAAATGATTTTGATGCATTAACATGAGTTTCGGCTATTTTTCAGTAATGGCATTTATGTTGATGATTCAAAGAGATTTTTGGAAATGCATAAGTATGATTTTGAAATGATGCATGCATGTGTTAATTGCTGGAAATGCATGGTTTATAAAGTCATCCATGGATTATAGAAACATGAAAATGAATTGGAATATTATGTGGTTATTTGCCTTACAAATAATGGTGCCATTGAGCATGACATTCAGTTCATTTGTTGAACACATTATGGATGCATTATGAGCTGAAAATGAATTAGAATATAATGTGGTTATTTGCCTTACATATGATGGTCCCATTCATGGTTCATTTGTTGAACACAATATGGATGCATTATGAGCAGCAAATTAGCATGCATACTTGAACTTGATATTGGCTTAGTGGCACTAACTTTAGATTCGAATACAAATGACATGTCATTAGGATTGAGTGCACTATAAACATTATGAAATAAAGAAATATGCATACACGTAACAAGGGTGACTTTGTGTCCAACCGTATGTGGTAGAGCCGCCTACACGTAACAAGGGTGACTATGTGTCCAATCGTACGTGGTAGAGCTAATAATGGTGACTTCGTGTCATGTCAATGGTGACTTCGTGTCATGACGAGACTAAGGGTCTCTAATCAATGGATCCGCGTATTCGATAACTTAAGGTTCACAATAAGTGATCACTAGAAAGCCAATATACATACATGTCATGATTTGAGACATTGTGCATCCTTTATGAATTGAATTGATAATGCCATGCATACTCAAGGAAAGATTTTGGAATTATGGAAATGAATTGTTAAGCATGCTTGTCTTGGTGATGCATCACAAGCTATGATTTTAGTATGGTTTTTAAATTGATGCATAGATGATCTTGTTAAAGCCTCCTCACTAAGCATGTTGCGCTTAAGCTCTCCTTTCATCTTTGTAGAAAATTAGAGGCAATTGGAGTTGCATTTTGGAGCAAGAAGATCAAGGGGAAAGCCTAACTAGTTTTGGTATGATTTGGCAAATAAAGGGCATGACAATGTGTACACCCGTCCCATATCTGAGAGTGTGTTTAACTTGGTTTAAAGACTTGTAATAAGACCTTGTAATGCTTTGGTTATTGTTTGATGGAGTGTGGAATTGTTTTGGATTGCCTGAAGCATGTTCATGCATGAATGCTCTTGTTCTTAATCATAATATAGGAAGCATGCCTATAGATGATTTCGGGGTCTTAGATGTTGATAAATGTATGCTTAAAGTTATCTTTTATGCCTAGGGATCATGCATATAGTTGGGGGTGATTTATGGATGTGATTGGATGGTGTTTGAATCAACTAAATAGCTTAATTTGTGTTTCTGGATAGGGGGTATCGAAACACCCCAAGGTGGTATCGATACCCCAAGGCAATTTGAGGCCGGCTTCGAACCATTGTTCGATGCCATTACCTCTTTGGACACCAAGGTATCGATACCACCCAAGGAGGTATCGATACTCATGGCTTTCGAAGGCTTAATTAGCCGCAATCATGTCATGGGTATCGATACCATGCTTGGTGGTATCGATACCCATGACCAAAAATGGAGAAATTTAAGTGTTGAAAACTTAAGTGCTATCGTTTGTATGCATGAGTTCGAGTAGGGATGCTATGAGTATCTTATGAGCTGATATACAACTTCGTAATGCATGAAATTAACTTAATTTCACATGGGTTAATTAAAGTTGGATGTAATAGTTATGTTTTGCACGTTTTACATTTAGGTCCCTAACTAGTGTAACATGAAATTGATGATGCTACGATGCCTGGATTGACATGAATTTTATTGAGAGTATGCTATGCTTGTTTAATTGAATTTTTGCAGATCGAATTATCTGGTTTGATGCATAAATTGAAAATGTACGTTTTAGTCCTTTAGTTACGCATGCTCTAATTGGATGATCGTTTGAGCACTGTAGGCTACCATTCATGTTATGTATGAACTAGACACATATAGGAATGTGATTGTCCATCTAGTTAAGAAAAAAATTATATCGGCTTTTCAGGGTTGTTTATCAGATCAGACCTTCACGGGTTTGGTTCGATATTCCCCGTGTAACCCATTAGAGTCGGTTTCCGTCTAGGCCGGGCTAAGGGGGTTACAAATTCAGAATGAATATCCCGATCAGGGTGGAGTCCATAGAATGAATTAATGGTATCAACATCAACCTGGACTGGCCTGCCCCAGTAGTGAACATATAGGGAGTTTTGGCTCGGCCCGTGAGCATAAAATTCGCGTACAACTGTGGCATTGGCCTGGGCTGGCTGCAAGCAGAATAATTGTCATTCCTGGTAAGCTATTTTATCGAACAGATAATGCTCGATGCCATAGTTTACTTTGGCGGAATGCTGGAAGCCTTGCCCTTCCCATAATTGTCGAGCGATGAAGGATCGCTTGAAACGTTCGGCCACAGCAGCAGGAGCAAATCTGTTGTAGGTTGCCATTGAGAGTTGTGAGAATTTGAGAGAAAACAGTTGAGAGCAAAAGGAAATAGAGAGTTCTCAAGAAAACAAGAATGCAAGAGTGAATAGTGCAAAGGGTGGAAGTGTTTATATAGGCCTCGGCCTTGGGCTAGCCGTTGGCTTTAACTGCTGCGGCCCTTGAATATCGCCAGACTAGCCGTTAGGCTATTTCTGCCCGTTGGATTGCTGCGGCCCTGACACTGTGCTCTGCGACAGAGTGTAGACTGACTTCTCTTTGCATCTTGATTCTTGTCCTAAAATAAAAACTTAAACATTAACTATAATAATTAGAAAAATTTATTAAAAGGAGAAATTATAAAAACTATTAAACTAAACTAATCCTAAAAATGCAGAAAAATAAAATAAAACCGAATAATGAAATCAGTTCACAATAGGAGTGCATGCAAGTGCATCTCCTAATGTGATGGTCTCCATAAGCCTCATGTCATGTGTGCTAGAATAATGCTTCAAACGTTGGCCATTCACTTTGAACTCGTGCCCATCTTTTTGTGATTTTATCGTGATTGCCCCATGTGGATAAGCTTGAACAACATCAAATGGGCCTGACCATGTGGACTTGAGTTTGCCTGGGAACATTTTGAGTCTGGAATTGAAAAGAAGGACTTGCTGCCCCGGCATGAACTGTCTCGACAGTAACTTATGATCATGCCATATTTTAGTCTCTTCTTTGTAGATTTTGGCATTTTCATAGGCTGCTGCTCGGAATTCTTCAATTTCATTAAGATCTAACAATCTTTTCTGGCCAGCTTTCTCCCATTACATGTTCAGATTTTTTACTGCACAGTATGCTTTATGCTCAATTTCCACGGGCAAATGGCATGCTTTTTCAAATACAAGCCTATATGGGGATGTTCCCAATGAGGTCTTGTAGGCTGTCCTATATGCCCACAGGGCATCATCTAGATGGTGAGACCAATCCTTTCGAGATGGGTTGACCACCTTTTCAAGGATTTGTTTCAATTCCCTGTTTGATATTTCAGCCTGCCCATTTATTTGTGGATGATACGCTGTGGCAATTCGATGTGTGATGCCTAACTTCTTTAGGGTCGCGGCAATGAGTCTATCATCAAAGTGTTTACCTTCATCACTAATGATGGCTCTAGGAACTCCAAATCTGGTGAAGATGTTTCTCTTGAGGAATTTTTTTACAGTTTTGGTGTAACCCCCTCAGCCCGGCCTAGACGAAACCGGCATTGACGGGTTACATGGGGATTATCGAACCAAACCCGCGAAGGTCTGATTCGATAAAAAACCCTGAAAATTGATATATTTTTTCCTTAACTAGATGCATAATTAAGTTCCTATGTGTGTCGGGGTCATGCATAACGAGAATGAAAGCATTTGGTTCACAATTGATCATTCAACTCGCATACAAGTACATAAGGACCAAAACGCAAATAATTCTAATTCCTATAATAGTCTGGAAATTCCATCTACCAAAGATCAATTAAACATGCATGGAACACGTACATTAAAATTCAGATCAATCGGAGCATTATAGCATCATCAATTTCATGTTTCAATGATTAGGGACCTAATTGTAAAGTTCAGAAATTTTAGGGACTATAACCAACATTAATTAACCAATACGAAACTATGTTGACATCATGCATCACGGTGATATTACATCTCAAAATATTATTCATTGCATCTATATTCGATTGCGGAAATATATTCGACTTAGCACAAGCTTCCAACACTTAAAATTCTTCCTTTTTGGTCATGGGTATCGATACCACCAAGCATGGTATCTGTAACATCCCTGTTTTGGAGTTAGTAGTTTGAGTGTTTGTTTGGGGGATTCGAGTCGAGTCGGATCTGATTCTTCGGTTTATTAATTCCGGGAAAATTAAAATAATAATAATTTAATCGGACAAGTAATAATTTTATGGAAAGGTTTAAAAATATTAAAATGGTGTTTTAAAGTTAAAAGAATATTATTGAGTCTTAATTTGATTTTTAATTAGGCTTAATTTTGTATTAGTGACTAAATTGTGATTTTTGGAAAAGTTTAGGGGTTTAATTGGTAATTTTCGGAAATTAAGATTTTTAGTGACTAAATTGGAAAGTAAGCCATACTTAGAATCCTTAGAGGACCATTAACCCAATTTATTTTTAATTAAAGATTATCCACCAAATTGGTTTTAATTAATTTTAATAAAAAGGTTATTTTCATTTTCTTTTGTAACTTCCCATTTTCTCAACTTTTCTCCCAAAATTTTCTCATCATCTATGAAATGATTTGATATTGATTTTCATACTCAAGGAAATGTTTTTGAATGTGAACATAGACATGATTTGGTAAAGCATGATTGATGTTAAGGAAAGCATTACAAACTATGATTTAAGTATGGTTTTAATTTGATGCATTGATGATCTTGTTTAGAGCTTCCTCACTAAGCATGTTTTGCTTAAGCTCTCTATTCATCTTTGCAGAAAAATAGAGACTTTTGGGGCTGCATTTGGAGCAAGAGGACCAAGGGGGAAAGACCTCACATTTTTTGTATGATTTGGCAAATAAACAGGGAATCGGCAATGTGTAAACCTATCCCTTATGAGAGTGTGTTTTGCTTTGGTTAATGACTTGTAATAAGACCTTATTTCGCTTTGGTTGTTGTTTGATGGATTGTGGTAATGTTTTGGATTGTTTGAAGTATGTCCATGCATGTATGTCATTTGTTTTAATCTCAACATAGGAAGCATGCCTATAGATGATATTCGGGATCTTGATGTGGTATTTGGGTGTAATAAATTTCTCATTATGCTTGGATATCATGCATGTAGCTTGGGGTGACTAATGGTTGTGTTTAAGTGGATGGAACTCTTTTAAAATGTTTGGCTTTTGTTAATTGCACAGGGGGTATCGATACCTCTGGTGAGGGTATCGATACCCAAGGCTTATTTTGGGGCTAGTATCGAAGCATGGTTCGATGCATTTATGCCACTGGACTCTGGAGTATCGATACCATCCAAGGTGGTATCGATACCACAGGCCTTCGAATGGATTATTTGGCTAGCCATCGTCAAGGTATCGATACCGGTACCAAAGGTATCGATACCCCTGACCAAAAATGATTTTCCACGGGTTGAAATTTCGTGTAGGTTCGGTTATCCATCCGTAAATGAATACTCACTCTAAGGATATCTATTTGAGATGCAATTTCACCATATTGCATGAAAATAATCTAATTTTATATTGGTTAATCAATGTCAATTATAGTTCCTAGAATTTGTGTGTTTTACAATTTGGTCCTTAATCATTGAATCATGAAATTGACGATGCTATAATGATCCGATTGATCTGAATTTTAATGTGCGTGTTCTGTGCATGTTTAATTGAACTTTGGTTGATTGAAGTTTCGGTTTATTATAGGAATTAAAGTTATTTGCATATTGGTCCTTATGTTTTATATGCGAGTTGAAAGATCAATTGTGAATCGAATGTTTCTATTTTCGTTATGCATGACCTCGACACACATAGGAACTTAATTATGCATCTAGTTAAGAAAAAAAACATATCGGTTTTCAGGGTTGTTTATCGAATCGGACCTTCGCGGGTTTGGAATATTCCAAAAATGATGTTCCACGGGTTTTAATTTCGTGTAGGTTCGGTTATCCATCCGTAAATGAATACTCACTCTAAGGATATCTATTTGAGATGCAATTTCACCATATTGCATGAAAACAATCTCCTCTCACAAATACTAACAACCTTCACCTAAACCCTAAGAAAGCTTAGAACATAGTTTGAGAGAAAGAAAACAAAGAATCTATGAATCGACTCTCTCTCTAGGTATATTTCTAATACATTGGACGGCTAGGTCTTATATAGGCTTGCCCTAGGGCAAACCTTTCCTAAGTAGAATACAACTTGGAGTAGGGAACAAGTCATGTACATAATTAAAATATTTCCAAGTTTAATTCAACTAAGAGGCTTTCCCGCGTGGCCTTGTCTTGGGCTTTTCCTCATGCTAACCAGCTCCGATCCATGTGCTTTATGTCAAGACACGTCCCTTGAATTTTTCTCTTCCAATCGCCTACAGTCTTGCTTCCTGGCTCTCAGATGCTACCTCGACATCAGGTCCTGCCTCGGCCATGTTGCTGCCGCGGCACTGGTTCTCCTGCACAAATATAAAAATGCAGTAAAACTTGTCTTTTCTGTAAATATTATCTCTATGAGCATAACTTCTAAATATATCACATTAAGTACATGCATTGGTCCGAGTGGGTGTAAATTCGGTGATTAAATGCTCATAAAAGGTGTAAAAAGTGATAGTGAGTTGAGCACTTATCACACCCCCAAACTCGAACTATTGCTTGTCCTCAAGCAATTCAAACCATCAATTTACCGAACTCTACTCTCTCTTGGTCTTATGTTTCCATCTATTCTCCCCACCATAACTATGCCTATTTTTTTAGACTTAACCTTTCGGCTACCCAAGGGTTTACCTAGAAACAAACTATAAGAATTGGTTAGTGTGTGCGTTTTTGTGGACAAGTTTGATTAAAGGATTTCTTAGATAAACTCTAAGTTTAAGACAAGTAGAATTGGGTTAAGTGTTCTCTTCTTTTCTAAACAACAAATTCTTGAGCCAATTTTGGGCACCTCAAGGATTGTGTTTTTCTCTTCACTAATTCTTTCTTTCTTTTTGATATTCCCTATAGCATACTAGAGTCAATTTCGGGCACCTCTAGCATGAAGAAGAGTACTTCCTAGAGCCGGTGATAGGCACCTCTAGTTACTTTCCCAAGAATCTAAGTCTTTATCACCTAAGTTCATTAAAAGAACTCCTATAATCCAACAAGTCCCAAAGGTGTTTAAAAATTCATCTTATAGTAAGCTTCTAAGTTTTCATCCTTAAGTATCCTAAGGTTAAACCTTCTTAACAAGACCTAATCATGGTAAGGAGAAAGATTTCTATAGCCTTAAAGAATAAACTAAGGCAATATTGATGATAAGCAGTGCAAAAGTAAAGACAATTGGTTCAAGTAAGGCAGGTAGCTTAAAAAAATTTAAAAAAATTCACTTAAGTACTCCTTTTCTTGGCATGGCCTCGGCAGTAGATTACTGCCTCGGCAGTGAATCTGTACCCCCAAACTCAAACCAAGCATTTTCCTCAATGCTTTGTAATAGTAGAGAATAGCAGAAAACAAAAATTATGAAAGAGATAAGTAGTATATAAAGAAACTAGCTGCAAATAATATTGAATTATATGAAAAAAATTAAAGAGACTCCGAAGAGTTGCTTGTAACAATTTTTCTCCTTGGTCTTGCTACTGATTGCTTTGTTCTTGGTGAGGGCGATGGTTGAGCTTTTGCTTGCCGGGGCGGTTGGACTCTTGTGGGTGGTGTCCGTTGCATTGGAGCCTCCACTTCTTCTCATTCTTCCCCGTCGGCCATCTCCTCGGTGATCATGATGTTCGTTCCACCTTCCATTGCTGTGGCTGCCCCGGTATGGTGTGTACTAGGTCCGGCGGCAGTTGAGCTTTGGTGCACATAGGCATTTATCTCAGCTGATAGACTGGCCATGATGATTAGGGATCGTGGTGGAGTGCTGAAGACTGCCCTCCACTTTGATGGTCTTCTGCTGGCAGATGATGCCGCGGCAGAGTCTACTGCCCTGGATGGGCCGGCAGCATGGTACTGTGGTGGAGGGCCTGCATGGAAGAACGACCTTGGTCCTCCCGGAGCTGGTGTAGTCTTGGTGTAAGTGGAGGCTGTGACAAACATGTTGCTAGGGAATTCTGGAAATTGTACCCCTTGGTCTGGAAAAGCATGGAGCATCATTTGGGCTAATGTGTCGTTAAAGTCTCTTTGATACTCCATGTATCTCTGTTGCCTGAGGTCCATCGCTGCCATCCTTTGCAATATCCCCTGGTACGGGTCTGCTGCGGTAGAGGTATGGGTAGTGTCTGGCATGTCTGCCGTGTACTGGACCCCGGTAGCAGTATCAACAGTGAACTGCTGGGGCGTTGCTTGGACTGGTTCCGCCTGTGTGATTTGCATAACTTTGTGGTAAAAATCTTTGGTCCATCCGCGCCTTTGGGGAGTGTATTCGTCCGTATCTTCTATTGGTACACCTGTGGCAACACACAAACTAGTGATCAAACATGGGAAATATAATGGTCCTCTACCCTTCTTACCGCATTCGTGAATTTCACGTAAGATGATCTCTCCGACATTGATGCTCCGTTTGTTGATGATCGATTGGATGAGCACCAATCGCTTTCTGTCCACCGTGCTGTTGTGGGATGTGGGAATGAGGCGTCGCTTGACAAAGGTATTCCAAAGCTTGGCCTCGGGCTTTAAACTCTGCCTTGCTAAAGATCCCCCATGGGCACCGGTTTCCTATGGAGTATTCGTGTAGCAAAGGTCGTCTTTGATCAACTCGTAATCCTCGGCAGTGACATCCTCCATGAATTCAGTGTGAACATCATGGTTCGGAGTGAGGCCGTAGAAATCGTTGATGGTCTCGGCATCCAACTAGACAGGCCTTCCGCGACAGTGAACAAAGAGGGAATCTTTGCTAGGCCCGTGCGTATAGAATTCCTGCACGATGGTAGCTTTCTCCTGGGCAGGTTGAAGACAAAAGATTTCCCAATCTTGGTACTTGATTCTGTCAAAGAGATAATGCTCGATGCCGTAGTTTTCGTCATCCGAGTGTTGGAAACCTTGTTCTTCCCACAATTGTCGAGCAGTGAAAGACCTGTTGAAGCGGTCTTCAACATTGTCTAGGGCAAATCGCTTGTAAGTGGCCAACAGGATTGTGAGAGATTGATTTCTTGGAGATTTTCTTGGAAGGAATCTGGGAATTTCAAGAAGAGTTGTGAGTAGACAGAGAGTATTATGAGAGCAAGATTGTTAAGAATTCTAAAGAAAACAAGAATGCAAGAGTGAATAGTTCAACAGGAGAGGGTTGCTTATATAGGCCTCAACCTTGTGACCGTTTGAATCCACTAGCCGTTTTATAGCCGTTACTCTTTACTGTCATTTCCTTTTCTGCCGCGGCAGGAATCTCGGCAGACTAGCCGTTACACTGTTCTGTCCATTGAAATTGCTGTGGCTCTGACACTGTTTTCTGCCTCGGCAGAGTTCCTACTGTGAACTATTTCTCCTTTATTCTTGCTTATTATCCTAAATAAAAATTAAACACACAAAAAGAAAAGTACTTAAAGCAAAAACGAATTAGAGAAAAAAAATAAAAATAAACTAAACTGATCCTAATATAATAATAAGAAAAAGGGAGGAGATCATGTTACTGGTGGAGTGCATGCAAATGCATCTCCCAAGATTATTCTCTCTTGTTGGCCAGAATTATAAATCAGTTGTTGGCCACTCCCTTTTGCTGTGTTTCCATCCACTTTGAGCTTGATCTTTTTGCCAAATAGCCTGCCAAGCATGCTTCTAAGGCAGGATATTTTGGTGTCTGTTATGTGGATGGCCTCGCACTCTTCTGGATCATCATATTTTTTTAAGTTGTGGAATGCATTGAGTTTGACTAGTTGGTCATTAACCCTCATTGTCAATTCTCCTTTTTCCACGTCAATTAAGGTGCGTCCAGTTGCAAGGAAAGGTCTCCCCAAGATGATCGGTGCATTTTCATTTAGTTCACAATCAAGGACAAGAAAATCAGTAGGAAAAATAAATTTATCGACTCTTACCAGTATGTCCTCGAATTTGCCTTCGGGTTGTACATATGATCGATCCGCTAATTGCAGCATAACTATTGTAGGTTTTGCCCTTCCTATTCCAAGCTTTTGGAAGACAGATTTGGGCATTAGATTGATGCTTGCTCCAAGGTCGCATAGGGCCTTACCTTCATAATTTTTACCTATCGCACAAGGTATGATAAAGCAGCCAGGATCCTTCAATTTTGGTGGCATGCGATTGCGTAGCATTGACATGCATCCCTCGGTAGCAGCCACTGTTTCGAACTCACCTATTCGTTTTCTCTTAGACACCATGTCTTTTAAGAACTTGGCATAATTAGGCACTTGTTCAATTGCCTCTACGAATGGTATGTTAATGTGGACTTGTTTTAAAATATCAAGGAATTTCTTGAATTGTTGGTCTTGTTTTTGCTTTTTCAACCTTTGTGGGAAAGGTGGTGGTGGTCTTATCTCATCCAGGGTTTCTTTAGTTTGGAATTTAATACCTGGCACCACTAGGGTTGTTGTTGTCTCGGCAGGCTGTTTAGGAGCTGCTGTGCTTTCTGCCGGGGCAGTGTCATCAGGATCAGTTTGCTCAGTCTCCTCTTTTGCTGGATCTGCTGATGGAATTTGGCTTGCTGGAATCTTTTCCTTTAGTTGTAGACCACTCCTAGTAGTGATTGCTTTCCACTGTTCATGGCCCATTACCTTAGCAACTTCAGTATTGCTAGGTAGTCCTCATTGTGGTCTAGTGTTTATGTTTTGAGCAAACTGCCCAACCTGAGTTTGTAGCGTTTTAATAGCTGCTTCTTGATTCTGCAACCTCATCTCAGTTCTATTCATGAAAGAATCTGTCATTTTGATGAAATTACTGTTCTCTGCCATGTATGACTCTGTTTTCATCATAAAGGTTTTAAGAGTGTTCTCCAATGAACTTATCGATTGTTGCTGCATCTGCTGCTGCGGCATTGGCTGCTGGACCGGCGGCGACGGCAGATGTTGCATTGGTTGCTGGAATCCTGAAGGTTGGGTGGTTGGGTTTAAGGCATTGTTAGGATTGCTCCATGACAGGTTCGGATGCCTCCTCCATGAGGGATTGTATGTGTTAGACATCATATTGGTTCGGTTGTAATTTCCAACAAACATATCGGTTTCTTAATTCATACAATCAGAGGAATTGTGGTTACCTCTGGTAAGTGCTTATCTCACTATCACTTTTTACACCTTTTGTTGGCATTAATCACCGAATTTACACCCACTTGAACCAATGCATGCACTTACTGTGATATATCTAGAAGTTATGCTTGTAGAGATAATATTTACAGAAAAGGCACGTTTTACTGCATTTTTATATCTATGCAGAAGAACCAGTGCCGCAGCAGCGACAAGGCCGAGGCAGGACCTGATGCCGAGGCAGCAGCTGAGAGCCAAGATGCAAGACTGTAGGCGATTGGAAGATAAAAATCCAAGGGACGTGTCTGGACTTTAAGCCCATGGATCGGAGCTAGCTAGCATGAGGAAAAGCCCAAGACAAGCCCACGCGGGAAAGCCCCCTTATCCGAATTAAACTTGGAAATATTTTAATTATGTACATGACTTGTTCCCTACTCCAAGTTGTATTCTACTTAGGAAAGGTTTGCCCTAGGTCTAGCCTATATAAAGACCTAGCCACCCAATGTAACATATACGGGAAAAACCTAGAGAGAAAGAGCCGACTTATAATCTTGTTTTCTTTCTCTCCATTATGTTCTAAGTTTCTTTAGGGTTTAGGTGAAGGTTGTTAGTATTTGTGAGAAGAGATTGTACTTTGTCTTTGATTCAATGCAATAAAGTTATCAAGGTTTGCTTATCCTTTGTTATTCCTTGTTCTTGCATTCAAGCCTGGGAGGGAAGTTTGTGAGTAATCCATTTATCTAAGCTCGGGAGAGTTAGATTCACGAAAGGGGTAAGTACGGTGTTTCAATCGCGAAACACTAACTCGGCCTAGGGATAGGTTAAGAGTTTCAGCAGCTAAAAGAAGTGTGAGATTGGTTGGTGAGTATAATTGGTTCACGCCGGGAGGTATCATCAAGGACTAGGCATCAACAGCACTCCGACTTAGGGATAAGCGAAGTCATTCAAGGACAGTTTGCCGAACTTTGGTAAAGTCTACCCACGAGCAAAGGATTGCCGCGGCGGACAGTATCGTCGCTGCCAAGGCAGTAATCTCCAGTGCTATCGAGGCAGTGATATACGATTGCATTGGGCAGAGACAAGTCAATCAAATCCACAATACAACGCAACTGGATCCTGACCCATCTCTCTCTAATATTCATTCTCTTTACTTTGCTTAGTTATTTTAGTTTAGTTAAACCAAACTCAATCACTTGTGTTTTATTTTATTTCTTTCTACAGAACAAGAAGACGAAGAAGACATATTAAGTCTACCAGTCCCTGTGGAGACGATAATCCGATAAATACTTATCACTTATTACTTTCGATGTGTCCACTTGCACTAAACGCGCACTTTTGACACGCGACAAGTTTTTGGCGCCGTTGTCGGGGACTGGCAACTAAATTTTGTTTTCTTTATTTTCTTCTTTCTTTTTATTTTTATTTTACTTTTGTTTTTCTTGGTGTGTGACCAGGGCCAACCCAACCAACCCCTTATACGAGTTAGATCCAGAGATCGAAAGAACAAGGATAAGGTTGAGGAGACAAATCCAAGAGGCTATGGCAGATCACCCTGCATGACATAACTTATCTGCCGATAATGGAGTTTTACCGCCGCCACCTGGGCTGCGGCAGCTCACTGTCAGAGACTTCTTAGAAGAGGACTTAAATGGATTAAACCTAGGAGTCGTTACACTAGAGATAGAAGCAGCCCACTTTGAACTGAAACCTGTTATGTTCAATATGCTCAACACTATTGGACAATTTGGTGGGTCTACAACTGAAGACGCAAGGCAACAACTTAAATCCTTCATGGAAATTTGCAACTCTTTCAAAATCCAAGGAGCCCATGAAGATGTCTTGCGATTGAAGCTATTCCCCTATTCACTGAGGGATAGGGCGAAAGCTTGGTTAAATAGTATTCCAGCAGGATCTATTGGATCTTGGAGTGAACTTTGCCGTGATTTTATTACTCGTTTTAATCCTTCGAACCTATATGATAGAATTCGTAATGAAATCACTTCTTTTCGACAGGCAGATGACGAACCAATGTATGAGGCATGGGAGCGCTAGAGAGATTTACTACACAAGTGTCCTTTGAATGGATTTCCCCTATGGACACAAGTGACTATGTTCTACAATGCCACGAATGCCCCGACAAGGATGATGTTAGATGCTTCGGCAAACGGAACACTCCTTGATAAAGCACCTGAGGAAGCTATCGAGATACTAATTAAACTCGCGAAAAATGACTTTCAATTTCAGACATCTAGGAGAGGAGGAGTAAGACGCCAAGCCACGGTAAATAAATTAGACTCATCGAGTTCAGTGGCAGCACAATTGGCCTCTGTTACCAAGATGGTGCAAAACCTACAATTACAGCAAAATACCCGTGAGGTTAAGGTAATTGATTCCTATTGTGACTTATGTGGAGGTAACCACAGTTCCTCTGATTGCATGAATCTAGAAACTGGTATGTATGTTGGGAACTACAACCGCAATAATATGATGTCCAACACATACAATCCCTCATGGAAGAGGCATCCAAACCTATCATGGAGCAACCCTAACAATGCCTTAAACCCAATCACTCAACCTTCAGGATTTTAGCAACCGATGCAACAACTGCTACCGCAGCAGGCCCAGCAGTCAATGCCGCAACAGCAGATGCAGCAGCAATCGGTAAGTTCATTGGAGAACACGCTTAAGGCCTTTATGATGAAAACTGAGTCTTACATGGCAGAGAACAATAATTTCATCAAAAGGATAGATGCTTTTATGAATAGAACTGAGATGCGGTTGCAAAATCAAGAAGCGGCCATTAAAACGCTAGAAACCCAGGTTGGGCAGTTTGCTCAAAACATAAACACTAGACCACAAGGAGGACTACCTAGCAATACTGAAGTTGCTAAGGTAATGGGACATGAACAGTGCAAGGCTATCACTACTAGGAGTGGTCTAGAGCTGAAGGAAAAGATCCCAGAGAGCCAAATTCAATCAGCAGATCCAGCAAAAGAAAAGACTGAGCAAACTGATACTGATAACACTGCCCCGACAGAGAGCATAGCAGCTCCTGAACAGCCTGCCGAGACAGCGACAACCCCAGTGGTGCCAGGTATTAAATTCCAAACTAAAGAAACCCTAGATGAGATGAGACCACCACCACCTTTTCCACAAAGGTTGAAAAAGCAAAAACAGGACCAGCAGTTCAAGAAATTCCTTGATATCTTAAAGCAAGTCCACATTAACATACCATTCGTAGAGGCAATTGAACAAATGCCTAATTATGCCAAGTTCTTAAAGGACATGATGTCAAAGAGGAAACGAATAGGTGAGTTTGAGATAGTGGCTTCTACCGAGGGATGCATGGCAATGCTGCACAATCGCATGCCACCGAAGTTAAAGGATCCTGGTTGCTTCAGCATACGTTGTGCGATAGGTAAAAATTATGAAGGTAAGGCCCTATGCGACCTTGGAGCAAGCATCAATCTAATGCCCAAGTCTGTCTTCCAAAAGCTTGGAATAGGAAGGGCGAAGCCTACAACAGTTATGCTCCAACTAGCAGATCGATTCTATGTTCAACCTGAAGGCAAAATCGAGGACATACTGGTAAGAGTTGATAAGTTTATTTTTCTTGCTGATTTTCTTGTCCTTGATTGTGAAGCAGATGATAATGCACCGATCATCCTTGGGAGACCTTTCCTTGCAACTGGACGCACATTAATTGACGTGGAGAAAGGATAATTGACAATGAGAATTAATGATCAAGAAGTCAAACTGAATGTGTTTCAAATGATGAAAAGGCATGATGAGCTAGAAGAAGAATGTCAGATGCTGCATGACACAGATGAAGACCGTATAACACCTTGTCTCAGCAACAACTGCCTCGGCAGAGATCTTCATGACATATCACAGGTATGCCTCGGCAGTGATATGGATGACTGCTACAACAGTACTGTGAACAGTGTTGAAACAGCCGAGAAGGAGGAAGCCAACTGGACAGCACAACTTCCAGGTAAGTACTTTGAACCATTAGACTATACAGGTAAGAATGAACAATCTGTAGGTAAAGAACCATTGGTCAGAGAATTAAAACCCTTACCGGAAAAATTAAAATATGTTTATTTGGGAAACAATCACAAGATGCATGTAATTATTTGTTCTAAGTTACTGCCAGAACAGGAACAAACACTAATAACTATGCTGCGGCAGCACAAAAAGGCAATAGGGTGGTCAATCGATGATTTAAAGGGAATAAGCCAGCGGTATGCATACATAAAATTCTTTTAGAAGAAGACCATAAGCCCACTGTTGAAGCCTAGAGGAGACTTAACCATTCTATGAAGGAGGTAGTACGTAA
Source organism: Abelmoschus esculentus (assembly GCA_035048815.1). Classification (NCBI taxonomy): domain Eukaryota; kingdom Viridiplantae; phylum Streptophyta; class Magnoliopsida; order Malvales; family Malvaceae; genus Abelmoschus; species Abelmoschus esculentus. The sequence goes on along the minus strand of JAUCBN010000002.1, from coordinate 8,201,657 downwards.
GGAAATAATCAAGTGGCTTGATGCCGGAATTATCTATCCCATCTCTGACAGCGAATGGGTAAGCCCGGTACAATGTGTACCCAAGAAAGGTGGCATGACTTTCATAACCAACGAGAACAACGAATTAATCCCAACCAGGACTGTGACCGGTTGGAGGGTTTGTATGGATTATCGCAAGTTAAATAAGGCAACAAAAAAAGATCACTTCCCTTTACCCTTTATTGATGAAATGCTTGATAGACTTGCTGGTAAACCGTATTACTGTTTTCTTGATGGTTATTCAGGATATAATCAGATTGCCATTGATCTAGAAGACCAGGCAAAAACCACCTTCACCTGCCCAAATGGAACTTATGCATTTAGAAGGACGTCGTTCGGCCTTTGCAATGCCCCGGCAACCTTCCAGAGATGCATGATGGTAATTTTTTCTGACATGATAGAGGACTTCCTAGAGATATTCATGGATGATTTTTCAGTCTTTGGAGATAGCTTTGATCAGTGCCTCAGCAATCTAGAAAAAGAGCTACAAAGATGCGAGGAATCTAATCTAGTCCTAAACTGGGAAAAATGTCACTTTATGGTGAATGAAGGTATCGTATTGGGCCATAAAATATCATCACAAGGAATCGAAGTTGATAAAGCCAAGATTGATGTGATAAGGAATTTACCTCCACCAATCTCAGTGAAAGGAGTTCGAAGCTTCTTGGGCCATGCAGGTTTCTATAGAAGGTTTATTTCTAATTTTTCCAAAATTTCTAAACCTTTTTGTAATTTGCTTGAACAAGACAGGAAATTTGAATTCAATGAAGAATGCACTGAAGCATTCAAAACTCTCAAGGAGAAGCTAATCACGGCACCTATAGTGATCCCACCAGATTGGTCCTTGCCATTTGAATTGACGTGTGACGCTAGCGATCATGCTGTCGGGACAACACTTGGGCAAAGAAAGAATAACCTGTTCCATGTGATCTACTATGCTAGCAAAACACTCAATGATGACCAAATAAATTACACCACAACAGAAAAAGAATTACTAGCAGTGGTATTTGCCTTCGACAAGTTCCGATCATATCTTATCGGAACAAAGGTTACTCTCCACACTGATCACTCAGCAATTAAATACCTCTTCTCAAAGAAGGATGCCAAGCCTAGACTGATTAGATGGATCCTTCTTCTGCAAGAATTTGATGTTGAAATCAAAGATCGCAAGGGTACGGAAAACCAAGTGGCCAACCATCTTTCTAGACTGGAGAACAAAGATAATACCCACTCACTTGAAGAAATACAAGATGAATTCCCAGACGAACAAATATTGCAAATTGTTACAACTGCAAGGGATACTGCCGAGACAGAGGCCACAGCAGTATACGATCGTGCTGCCGCGGCATTGTCTGAATACATCTCCGTAGCATTAACAGAAGACCTTGCGGCAGTAACATCCACCCCCTGGTATGCTGATCTTGTTAATTATTTAGTTAGTGGTATTATCCCCTATAACCTTAATCACAACGAAAAGAAAAGGTTCCAGCATAATGCAATGCACTATTTCTGGGACGATCCTATTCTGTTTAAACATTGTGCAGATCAGGCTATACGAAGATGTGTACCAGAAGAAGAACAGAAAGCAGTACTCCAGCACTGTCATGATTCACCTTGCGGTGGGCATTTTGGTGGAAATAGAACAACAACAAAGGTATTACAATTTGGCCTCTACTGGCCCACACTCTATAAGGATGCCCACGATTATCACAAGAACTGTGACCGATGCCAACGCACGAACAATATATCAAGACGACATGAGATGCCATTACAACCCATTTTGGAAGTGGAACTGTTTGATGTTTGGGGCATAGATTTCATGGGACCCTTCCCATCATCCCAAGGAAATCTTTACATCTTAGTAGCAGTGGATTATGTATCAAAGTGGGTCGAAGCAATTGCCACACCTCACAATGATTCCAAGACAGTACAAAAATTTCTCAAGAAAAATATTTTTACAAGATTTGGAATCCCCCGAGTAATAATAAGTGATGAAGGTAAACACTTTGATAACAGACTCATTGCCGTGGCACTAAAGAAACTCGACATCTCCCACAAGCTCGCTAAGGCATATCATCCACAGACAAATGGGCAAGCTGAAATATCCAACAAGGAACTAAAACAGATCCTTGAAAAGGTGGTAAATTCATCTAGAAAGGATTGGTCTTATCGTCTCGATGATGCTTTATGGGCCTACAGGACAGCATTCAAAACCCCATTAGGAACATCCCCATATAAGCTTGTGTTCGGGAAAGCTTGTCATTTACCTCTAGAAATCGAGCATAAAGCATATTGGGCAGTAAAGAATTTAAATATGGAGTGGGAAAAAGCCGGACATAAAAGACTGCTAGACCTCAATGAGATAGAAGAATTCCGAACAGCAGCCTATGAGAATGCCAAGATCTATAAAGAGAAAACAAAAAGATGGCACGACCGTAAGTTACTGCCGAGGCAGTTTCTGCCGGGACAGCACGTTCTCCTTTTCAACTCCAGGCTTAAATTGTTCCTAGGAAAACTCAAATCCAGATGGTCAGGTCCATTTGAAGTCGTTCGAGTTTTCCCACATGGAGCAGTAACGATCAAATCACCAAAGGATGGCCATGAATTCAAAGTGAATGGCCAACGCTTGAAGCACTATTCTGGGCCGCATGACATAAAGACTATGGAGACCATCACCTTAGAAGATGCCTTCGCACGCCCACACATGGAGAATTAATCTTGCGACCTTTTATCCTTTCTTTTCCGCAATTTCTAGGAATAATTTTAATTTCCCTGTTTTTTTAGGACATTTAATATTTACTTGTTGATTTTCTTTTGTTTTCTTTAGCACAGAGACAAAGTCGAAGCCCCAATGCAACGAACACCACCCACAAGAGCTCAACCATCGCCCTCACCAAGAACAAAGCAATCGGCAGCAAGGCTGAGGAGAAAAATTATTACAAGCAGCTCTTAGGAGTCGCTTTAAATCTTTGTTCTTAATTCAATATTAATTGCTTTTGCTGTCTTCATATGCTGCATATTTAATATTTGTGTTGTCCGATTATTTCTTCAAATATAAAGCATTGAGGACAATGCTTGGTTTGAGTTTGGGGGTGCAGATTTACTGCCAAGGCAGCAATCTACTGCCGAGGCCTTGCCGAAAAAGGAGTATTCTAGTGATTTTTTTTATTTTTTCATGCTCCCTGCCTTACTTGAATTAACTGCCTACACTTTTGCACTACTCATCATCAATATTGCCTTACCATGGTTAGATTCTGTTAAGAAGGTTTAACCTTAGGATACTCAAGGATGAAAACTTAGAAGCTTACAATAGGAAGAACTTTAAACACTTTTGGGACTTGTTGGATTAGAGGAATTCTTTTAATGATCTTATGTAACCCCCTTAGCCCGACCTGGACGGAACCGGCACTAACGGGTCACACGGGGAATATCGAACTAAACCCGTTAAGGTCCAATTCGATAAACAACCCTGAAAACCGATATGTTTTTTTTTTTCTTCTTAACTAGATGCATGATTTGGTTCCTATGTGTGTCGAGGTCCTGCGTAACGAAAAAAAGGAAACATTCGATTCACGATTGATCAATTCAATTCTCATATCAGTACATAAGGATCAAAACGCAAATAATTCTTAATTCCAACAATAAATCGGTAATGCGATCTACCATAGTTCAATTAAACGTGCATAGCATACTCATAACAAAGTTCAGATCAAAGGGACCATTACTGCATCGTCAATTTTATGTTTCATACAATAGGGACCTAATTGTAAAGCTCACAATATCATAGAGACTAAAACTAACATTAACTTACCAATGCGAATTCAAGTTAACATCATGCATCTTGGTGATATTACAACTCTCAATACTATTCATTGCATCTATATTCGATCGTGGAAAGACATCCGACCCTAGACGTAATTCTCCGCGCTTAAAATGTCATTTTTGGGCCAGGGGTATCGATACCCTAAGTCTCGGTATCGATACCCTATCGTGGAACTTAGTCTAATTGCACTTCGAAGGCTCTTGGTATCGATACCCCCATAGGTGGTATCGATACCCAAACGTCCAGTGGGGTAATTGCATCGAACCATGATTCGAACCACCCCAAAAATAAGCCTTGGGTATCGATACATGTATCGATACCCCCTGTGCACTTTGACAAGTTTGAACATTCTAAGTTAATTCCACCCATTCAAACATAACCATTAATCACCCTTAATTATATGCATAATTTCCTAAGCACAACGAACAATTTAAAGCACACATTTGTCACTTCAAAGATCCCAAACAATCTACAGGCATGCTTCCTAAAATATGATTTAAGATCAAAAATATTCATGCATGTACATGCTTCAACAATCCAAGCAACACCATAGTCCATCAATTAACAACCAAAACATTATAGGTCTTATTACAACATTAACCAAAGCAAACATCACACACTTCACAAGGGTTTGATTTACACATTGCCAAGCCCCAAATTATTTGCCAAAACATACCAAAAATTGAGATAACCTTCCCCTTGGTCCCTTGCTCCGAACGTAGCCTCGAATACCACTATTTTTCTGCAAGTATGAAAAGAGAGAGCTTAAGCACAACATGCTTAGTGAGGAAGCTCTAAACAAGTTCAAAATCATTTATAAAGTCATACGTGCATTCTTCATGCTTATTTGAAATATGTAAAACCAAATCATGCTTTTCAATACTGTCAAATCATTTCATGTATCATGCACAAATAAATCATTCTATTTCATATATGCATATTGGCTTTCTAGTGATCACTTAATATGAACTTTTAGTTCACCGAATACACGGATTCCTTTTTCCATAATTGGAGACACTTGGTCTCAACATGCACCGGTCGGACACATAGTCACCCTTGTATACATGTTACCCCCAATACGCATGGTCGGACACAAAGTCACCCTTGTTTACATATAGGCAAGCTCTATACGCACGGTCGGGCACAAAGTCACCCTTGTTTACGTGTAGGCAAACTCTACACGCACGGTCGGACACAAAGTCACCATTGTTTACGTGTAGGCATCATCATTATTCTCATTATTTTTATAGTGCACTCAATCCTAATGACATGTCATTTGTATTCGAATCTAAAGTTAGTGTCACTAAGCCAATATCAATTCCAATCATTCATGTTAAATTGCTGCTCATAATGCACTCATTACATGTTCATCATGTGAACTAAAATCATTCTCAACGGCTTTATCAACATAGGGCAAATAACCTCATCATAATCCAAATTCTTTTTCATGCTTCCATAAACCATGAATACCTTAATAAACCAGGCATTTTCAGCAATTAACACATGCATGCATCGTTTCAAAATCAAATATATGCAATTCCAAAATCATATTGAATCATTGTTCACATATATGCCATTACCGAAAATAACCGAAAATCGAGGTAATGCATCAACATCATTTAAAACACTTACTCTTGAACTATGGAAAGTTTTCACACTATTCCATAGCCCCCAAAACAGAACCGAACCAATGCGATTCACTTTAAATCCAAAACTACTCACCGACAAGCGAAACGAGCCCTCGCCGATGCTCCGACGGCAACGCCAACGCACCAGCCACTTATGCACCTTCTTGCACTACCTCTACAACATTAAAAACAGAGCATATTCACATCACAACATGCTCAAAACAGCAACCACATTAAACCTTCACAAAACTATCGAAAACCTAGTCGAAAAGATCGAAACCTAGCAACTAAAACAACCCTGAACCCAAAACCTAATGAATCTAGCATCTAATCCACCTCAATTATGAACCAAAAACACTTCCAAACCATCCTTATACCTCCAGCAACATAAGGACACCTAAAACAACCCCTAAAACAACCGAAAACCATCTTAAAACAACACCGATTATATTATTCCGGGATTAATTTAATATTAAATCATTTCAAGACTCAATCAATCATTTAATTGACATAATATCATAATTAAATCAACCTAAACCCAGCATCAATTTAGATCTCAAAAGATTTCACAAAAACCATCATAAACACATAGATCTTGAATTAAAAACACAAAATAAAATCTCAATTGTTGATGAGCAAGCCAATACTTGGGAATTTCAATAAAGAACCTTAGAAAAATATTAGAAATCAGAATATTACCTTTGAGATTAAATCCACCAAAGAGATGAGAAAGTCTTCCTTGATTTCCTTGAAAAAGATAAGTAGGTTTTGTAGAGAATGAAAGGATGAATAAAATGAAGTAAATCTTGTAGAAAATGATGAAGAAATCAGCAAGAAAATTAAAGAAATTTGGAGAAGAAGATGGAGAGAAAATGAGAGAAAATCTTGAGAGAAAAGATGGGAAAATGGGAAGTTACAAAAGAAAATGGAATTATCATCTAAAATAAAACAATTTAAAACAATTTTGGTGGATAAATCATTAATTAAAAATAAATTGGGTTTATGGCCCTCTAAGGATTCTAAGTATGGCTTACTTTCCAATTTAGTCACTAAAAATCCTTATTGCCAAAAATTACTAATTAAAGCCCCGAAACTTTCCCAAAAATTACAATTTGGTCACTAGCACAAAATTAAGCCCAATTAAAAATCAAATTAAAGTTCAAATAATATTCCTTTAACTTTAAAAAACCTTATTAATATTTTTAGAACCAATTCACAAAATTATTACTTATCCGATTAAAATAATATTATTTTAATTTTTCCCGGAATAACGAACCCTAAGAATCCGATTCGACCCGTATCGAATTCCCCCAACTAACACTCAAACTACTAACCCCAAAACCGGGATGTTACAACTCTCCCCCTCTTAAGAAAATTTCGTCCTCGAAATTCTTACCTGAATCAAACAAGTGAGGAAACTGCTCCTCCATACTTTTCCTTGTCTCCCAAGTTGCCTCTTCAACACCTCGGTGTCTCCACAACACTTTAACCAAATCTATGGTCTTCCCTCGAAGAACCTTTGTATCCACATCTAAAATCTTCACCGGTTCTTCCTCATAACTCATATCCGCTCTTAACTCAATCTCCTCAACCGGAACAACATGAGAGGGATCTGATCTATACCTACGAAGCATCGATACATGAAAAACATCATGCATCCTACTCAACTCTTCCGGCAGCCTCAACCGATAAGCAACAGGACCAACACGCTCCAACACCTCATACGGCCCAATGAAACGAGGACTCAACTTACCCTTACGTCCAAATCTCATCACTTTCTTCCATGGCGAAACTTTTAGAAACACTTTGTCCCCGACTTCATACTCTATCTCTCTACGCTTCAAATCGGCATAAGACTTTTGTCTATCTGAAGCCTCATTGAGCTTAGCACAAATAAGCTTAACTTTCTCATCTGTATCTTTCAGCACTTGTGGGAAAGAAACATACTTTTGTCCAACTTCCTTCCAACACAAAGGTGTACGACACCTACGCCCATATAAAGCCTCAAACGTTGCCATCTGTATACTTGCCTGATAACTATTATTGTAAGCAAACTCCACCAAAGGCAACTGCTTCTCCCAAGAACCTTGAAACTCAATGATGCAACATCTCAACATATCCTCCAAAGTTTGGATAACACATTCAGACTGACCATCCTTCTGTGGATGATAAGCTGTACTAAAGCTGAGCCTCGTACCCAAAGCAACTTGCAAACCCTTCCAAAACTTAGAAGTAAAACGCGGATCTCTATCAGATATGATCGACTTAGGCACACCATGCAACTTCACCACCTCAGAAACATACAACCCCGCTAACTTATCCATAGAATACGTCGTATGCACGACAAGAAAATATGCACACTTCTTAAACCTATCAACAATCACCCATATAGAATCCTTTTTGGACGGCGTCAAGGGTAACCCCGTCACAAAATCCATAGTCACTCTCTCCCACTTCCACTCCGGAACTTGAACCGGTTGCGACAAGCCTGCAGGGAACTGATGTTCAGCTTTCACCCGCTGACACACCATACATCGGGACACAAACTCCGTCACATCCTTCTTCAAACCAACCCAAAAGCACACACTCTTGAGATCCCTATACATTTTCACACTACCCGGATGCATAGCAAACGGACTAGTGTGAGCCTCTGTCAAGATAGCTTGCCTCAACTCAACATCATCCGGAACCACAATCCGGCCTCTAAAACATAACACCTCATCATCATCAAAATGATATTCGGTTGGTCTGCCTTCAGCAATATCCTCCACAAAAGGCACCAAAGCCTCATCCTCTAACTGATTCACCTTTATCATCTCAACCAAAACAGGTTTTACTTGCAACTCTGCCACTAAACCACCTTCCCTTGAAATACTCAACCTGGCAAACATCGCCCTCAACTCAACCGCTGCCTTACGGCTCAAAGCATCAGCTACCACATTAGCTTTCCCCGGATGATACTCAATAGACAAATCATAATCCTTAAGCAACTCCATCCATCTACGTTGCCTAAGATTTAGATCCTTTTGCGACATGAGATACTTCAAACTCTTGTGATCCGTGTATATAGTACACTTTTCACCATATAAATAATATCTCCATATTTTCAAGGCAAACACCACCACCGTAAGCTCCAAATCATGCGTCGGATAATTCTTTTCATGCACCCTTAATTGTCTAGAAGCATAAGCCGCAACCTTCCCTTCTTGCATCAGAATACACCCAAGACCAACATATGATGCATCACTATAAACCACAAAATCCTTATCGGACTCGGGTTGCACCAACACCGGAGCACTAGTCAACACCTCTTTTAACTTCTCAAAATTCTTTTGTTGACTTTCTTTCCACTCAAAAGGAATCTTCTTCTACAAAAGCTTGGTCATAGGAGTTGCAATGCTCGAAAACCCCTCAACAAAGCTACGATAATAACCCGTCAAACCTAAAAAACTCCGAACCTCCGACACCGACTTTGGTTGCTTCCAACCCATAACAGCCTCTATCTTTTTCGGATCAACGCTAATACCCTTTTCCGACACAACATGACCAAGAAACACCACTTCCTTTAACCAAAACTCACATTTACTTAACTTAGCATACAACTAATTTTCCTTCAATGCTTGCAACACGCAAATGTCGATCATGATCTTCCTCGGTACGTGAATACACAAGGATATCATCTATGAATACCACCACAAACCGATCTAAGTATTCATGAAACACTCGGTTCATCATATCCATAAAAGCAGCAGGGGCATTTGTCAACCCAAACGGCATCACCAAAAACTCATAATGTCCATACCTTGTCCGAAACGTTGTTTTCAACATATCCTCTTCTTTCACCTTCAACTGATAATACCCTGACCTCAAATCAATCTTCGAGAACACACTTGCTCCTCGAAACTGATCAAACAAATCGTCAATCCTCGGTAAAGGATACTTATTCTTCACGGTCAACTTATTTAACTGCCGATAATCAATGCACATCCTCATAGTGTCATCCTTCGACTTCACAAACAACACCGACGCACCCCAAGGTGATACGCTCGGTTGAATGAAACCTCGGTCAAGCAACTCTTGCAACTGCATCTTCAACTCCTTTAACTCCTTAGGTGCCATGCGATAAGGAGCAATGGACACCGGATTAGTACCAACATAAGTCTCGATACTGAACTCCACATCACGATCGGGAGGTAACCCTGGCAACTCCTCAGGAAAAACTTCCAGAAAGTCGCGCACTGCTCGAATGTCCTGCACCCGAACCTCTCCTATACCCGGATTCATCACATAGGCTAGATATGCCATACCACCCTGTTGCAACATCTTTTCCGCTTGTAAAGCCGAAACCACATTAGACAAGAATCCAATATACTCACTCTTCACCACAACCTCACTACCATCCAACAACCTCAAAGTAACCCTCTTTTTTTCAAAATCCACCACCGCTCGGTGCTCCGTCAACCAATCAACACCCAAGATAAGATCAAAACCATGAAACGACAACTCCATCAAGTCGACCTCAAAGACATGTCCTTGAACCTCCAACAGACACCTTTTATACAACCTCCTTACTGTAACCGTTTCACCCAAAGAACTGGTAACCACAACACCTACGTCTAAAACCTCAAACAGAATATCCAACATATATGCATTCTCACTCAAAACATAAGAATGCGTAGATCCTGAATCTATCAAAGAGAACAATGGTACATTTTGTAAAGAAAAGGTACCTGCAACCACATTTGTGGCATTACGAGTCCCACGCTGAGCATAGACCTTCCGTCCATCTCCCTGCCTCTAGAAAGGACCTCGGCCACGTCCACTTCCTCTACCAAGCATCACAGCGGCCTCAGCACGATCACCCGACTCACCAACAAACCTTGGGCAATCACGCCTTATATGATCCTTCGATCCACATCCCATACAAGCACTAGTGGCCCACCAACACTCTCCTGGATGGCGCCTAGAACACAAGTTACAGACTGGAGCATCACCACCACCTCTACCATAGTGCTGAGCACGACCATCGCGTCCAAAGTCACCTCGGCGTCGGTCAGCTCTGTACCGGTTGTCTCGAAACCTCTTACTCTTATTACCTTGTGCACTAGCCTCAGCAGGCCTCTTACCAACATCGGAGGACTTCCTAGCCTCCCTTAGAGACTCCTCGACATACTTAGCCCTATTAACCAACACATCAAACTCGGTGTACTCAGCAACTAACAGGTATGTCTTAATCTCGGGATCCAACCCATATCGGAACCTATCACACCTCTTTCGGTCGGTAGGAACCAACTCGGCAGCATAGTGGCTCAACCTAATAAATTGTATCTCATACTCAGCTACGGTCATAACCCCCTGTATCAAGGACATAAACTCCCTCTTCCTTGCATCCTCATATTGTGGCCCCAAAAACTTCCGCACAAAAGCGGTCCGAAAGTACTCCCAAGTCAGGTTAGCAGCATCTACACCAGTTTTCATGGTGATCCACCAACGATAAGCATCTCCCTGAAGTAGAGAAACTACACAACCCAGCCTCCTAGTATCCTGAAAATCCATCTGATCCAAAATCCTCTCTGTACTAGCCAACCATTCCTCAGCCGAGCTCGGATCTGATCCACGGAACTCTACGCCGCCCAAGCTACGCAAACGCTCTAAAGGTAGACCTAGGGTAACCACAACAGCAGGGGCAGGAGCCGGGATATGCACTCCAGCCACGACAGCATGAAACGCAGCCGCCATAGCCTGTATAAACGGTGCAAACTCTCTAAACTGACCTCCCAGAGGAACCGGAGGCACACCCACGGGAGGAGAAGGAGGAAGCGGCTCTTCCCTAGCAGTCGCCTCACCCTCAGCCTGACCCTCGGTGATCATATTCGCACTAGCACGCGTCTCACGTCTCGGTGGCATATTCCAAAAACTTCATACATGCAATTTAAAACATAATATTAAAACATAATAAACTTACATTCGGGCAAGATCCAAGGGAAACCTGAGAAACATTTGAAAATGTATTGGCATTGGTAATGTGTAACCGTTATCCCTTTTAACCATCATCACTCAAATACAACCATCATGCATAAATATATTCAGCAAGTTAACAACATAACAAGTTCAGTCACACACTTAGCAAACCTAACCACACACTTTAGTTAACCTGGCTCTGATACCACCAAATGTAACCCCCATAGCCCGGCCTGGACGGAACCGACACTAACAGGTCACACGGGGAATATCGAACTAAACCCGTTAAGGTCCAATTCGGTAAACAACCCTGAAAACCGATATATTTTTTTTCTTAACTAGATGCATAATTTGGTTCCTATGTGTGTCGAGGTCCTGCGTAACGAAAAAAAGGAAACATTCGATTCACGATTGATCAATTCAATTCGCATATCAGTACATAAGGATCAAAACAAAAATAATTCTTAATTCCAACAATAAACCGGTAATGCGATCTACCATAGTTCAATTAAACGTGCATAGCATACTCATAACAAAGTTCAGATCGAACGGACCATTATTGCATCGTCAATTTCATGTTTCATACAATAGGGACCTAATTGTAAAGCCACAATATCATAGGGACTAAAACTAACATTAACTTAAGAATGCGAATTCAAGTTAACATCATGCATCTTGGTGATATTACAACTCTCAATACTATTCATTGCATCTATATTCGATCGTGGAAAGACATCCGACCCTAGACGTAATTCTCCGCGCTTAAAATGTCATTTTTGGGCCAGGGGTATCGATACCCTAAGTCTCGGTATCGATACCCTATCGTGGAACTTAGTCTAATTGCACTTCGAAGGCTCTTGGTATCGATACCCCCATGAGTGGTATCGATACCCAAACGTCCAGTGGGGTAATTGCATCGAACCATGATTCGAACCACCCCAAAAATTAGCCTTGGGTATCGATACAAGTATCGATACCCCCTGTGCACTTTGACAAGTTTGAACATTCTAAGTTAATTCCACCCATTCAAACATAACCATTAATCACCCTTAATTGTATGCATAATTTCCTAAGCACAAAGAACAATTTAAAGCACACATTTGTCACTTCAAAGATCCCAAACAATCTATAGGCATGCTTCCTAAAATATGATTTAAGATCAAAAATATTCATGCATGTACATGCTTCAACAATCCAAGCAACACCATAGTCCATCAATTAACAACCAAAACATTATAGGTCTTATTACAACATTAACCAAAGCAAAAATCACACACTTCACAAGGGTTTGATTTACACATTGTCAAGCCCCAAATTATTTGCCAAAACATACCAAGAATTGAGATAACCTTCCCCTTGGTTCCCTTGCTCCGAACGTAGCCTCGAATACCACTATTTTTCTGCAAGTATGAAAAGAGAGAGCTTAAGCACAACATGCTTAGAGAGGAAGCTCAAAACAAGTTCAAAATTATTTATAAAGTCATACTTGCATTCTTCATGCTTATTTGAAATATGTAAAACCAAATCATGCTTTTCAATAATGTCAAATCATTTCATGTATCATGCACAAATAAATCATTCCATTTTATATATGCATATTGGCTTTCTAGTGATCACTTAATATGAACTTTTAGTTCACCGAATACACGAATTCCTTTTTCCATAATTGGAGACACTTGGTCTCAACATGCATCGGTCGGACACATAGTCACCCTTGTATACATGTTACCCCCACTACGCTCGGTCGGACACAAAGTCACCCTTGTTTACGCATGGGTCAACTATATGCACGGTTGGACACAAAGTCACCCTTGTTTACATATAGGCAAGCTCTACACGCACGATCGGACACAAAGTCACCCTTGTTTACGTGTAGGCAAACTCTACACGCACGGTCGGACACAAAGTCACCCTTGTTTACGTGTGGGCAACATCATTATTCTCATTATTTTTATAGTGCACTCAATCCTAATGACATGTCATTTGTATTCGAATCTAAAGTTAGTGTCACTAAGCCAATATCAATTCCAATCATGCATGTTAACTAGCTGCTCATAATGCACTCATTACATGTTAATCATGTGAACTAAAATCATTCTCAACGGCTTTATCAACATAGGGCAAATAACCTCATCATAATCCAAATTCTTTTTCATGCTTACATAAACCATGAATACCTTAATAAACCAGGCATTTTTCAGTAATTAAAACATGCATGCATCGTTTCAAAATCAAATATATGCAATTCCAAAATCATATTGAATCATTGTTCACATATATGCCATTACCGAAAATCGAGGTAATGCATCAACATCATTTAAAACACTTACTCTTGAACTATGGAAAGTTTTCACACTATTCCATAGCCCCCAAAACAGAACCGAACCAATGCGATTCACTTTAAACCCAAAACCACTCACCGACAAGCGAAACGAGCCCTCGCCGATGCTTCGACGGCAGCGCCAACGCACCAGCCACTTATGCACCTTCTTGCACTACCTCTACAACATTAAAAACAGAGCATATTCACATCACAATATGCTCAAAACAGCAGCCACATTAAACCTTCACAAAACTATCGAAAACCTAGCCGAAACGCATCCGAAACACCATCAGCCCAAAACCTAATGAATCTAGCATCTAATCCACCTCAATTATGAACCAAAAACACTTCCAAACCATCCTTATACCTCCAGCAACATAAGAACACCTAAAACAGCCCCTAAAACAACCGAAAACCACCTTAAAACAACACCGATTGCATTATTCTGGGATTAATTTAATATTAAATCATTTCAAGACTCAATCAATCATTTAATTGACATAATATCATAATTAAATCAACCTAAACCCAGCATCAATTTAGATCCCAAAAGATTTCACAAAAACCATCATAAACTCATAGATCTTGAATTAAAAACACAAAATAAAATCTCAATTGTTGATGAGCAAGCCAATACTTGGGAATTTCAATAAAGAACCTTAGAAAAATATTAGAAATCAGAATATTACCTTTGATATTAAATCCACCAAAGAGATGAGAAAGTCTTCCTTGATTTCCTTGAAAAAGATGTTGATTTTTTGCAAAATTGATGAGTAGGTTTTTTAGAGAATGAAAGGATGAATAAAATGAAGTAAATCTTGTAGAAAATGATGAAGAAATCAACAAGAAAATTGAATAAATTTGGAGAAGATGATGGAGAGAAAATGAGAAAAAATCTTGAGAGAAAAGATGGGAAAATGAGAAGTTACAAAAGAAAAAGGAATTATCATCTAAAATAAAACAATTTAAAACAATTTTGGTGGATAAATCATTAATTAAAAATAAATTGGTTTATGGCTCTCTAAGGATTCTAAGTATGACTTACTTTCCAATTTAGTCACTAAAAATCCTTATTACCAAAAATTACTAATTAAAGCCCCGAAACTTTCCCAAAAATTACAATTTGGTCACTAGCACAAAATTAAGCCCAATTAAAAATCACATTAAAGTTCAAATAATATTCCTTTAACTTTAAAACACCTTATTAATATTTTTAGAACCAATTCACAAAATTATTACTTATTCGATTAAAATAATATTATTTTAATTTTTCCCGGAATAACGAACCCTAGGAATCCGATTCGACCCGTATCGAATTCCCCCAACTAATACTCAAACTACTAACCCCAAAACCGAGATGTTACAACTTAGGTGATAAAGACTTAGCTTTTTGGGAAGGTAACTAGAGGTGCCTATCACCGGCTCTAGAAAGTACCCTTCTTCATGCTAGAGGTGCCCGATATTGGCTCTAGTATGTTTTAAGGAATATTAAAAAGAAAAATTTAGTGAAGGGAAAAACACAACCCTTGAGGTGCCCGAAATTGGCTCAAGGATTGGTTTCTTAGAAAAGAAGAGAACACTTAACCAAATTCTACTTGTCTTGAACTTAGAGTTCATCTAAGAAGCCTTTAATTAAACTTGTCCACAAAAACACACACACTCACAATTCTTATAGTTTGTTTCTAGGTAAACCCTTGGGTAACCGAAAGGTTAAGGCTAAAGAATAGGCCTCGCTATGGTGGGGAGAATAGACGGACATGTAAGACCAAGAGAGAGTAGAGTTCGATAAATTCATGGTTTGCATTGCTTGAGGACAAGCAGTAGTTCGAGTTTGGGGGTGTGATAAGTGCTTATCTCACTATCACTTTTTACACCTTTTGTTGGCATTAATCACCGAATTTACACCCACTTGAACCAATGCATGCACTTAATGTGATATATTTAGAAGTTATGCTTGTAGAGATAATATTTATAGAAAAGGCACGCTTTACTGCATTTTTATATCTATGCAGAAGAACCAGTGCCGCGGCAGCGACAAGGCCGAGGCAGGACCTAATGCCGAGGCAGCAGCTGAGAGACAGGAAGCAAGACTGTAGGCGATTGGAAGATAAAAATCCAAGGGACGTGTCTGGACTTAAAGCCCATGGATCGGAGGTGGCTAGCATGAGTAAAAGCCCAAGACAAGGCCACGCGGGAAAGCCCCCTTAGCCGAATTAAACTTGGAAATATTTTAATTATGTACATGACTTGTTCTCTACTCCAAGTTGTATTCTACTTAGAAAAGGTTTGCCCTAGGTCTAGCCTATATAAAGACCTAGCCACCCAATGTAACATATACGGGAAAAACCTAGAGAGAAAGAGCCGACTTATAATCTTGTTTTCTTTCTCTCCATTATGTTCTAAGCTTCTTTAGGGTTTAGGTGAAGGTTGTTAGTATTTGTGAGAGGAGATTGTACTTTGTCTTTGATTCAATGCAATAAAGTTATCAAGGTTTGCTTATCCTTTGTTATTCCTTGTTCTTGCATTCAAGCCCGGGAGGGAAGTTTGTGAGTAATCCATTTATCTAAGCTCGGGAGAGTTAGATTCACGAAAGGGTAAGTACGGTGTTTCAATCGCGAAACACTAACTCGGCCTAGGGATAGGTTAAGAGTTTCAGCGGCTAAAAGAAGTGTGAGATTGGTTGGTGAGTATAATTGGTTCACGCTGGGAGGTATCATCAAGGACTAGTCATCAACAGCACTCTGACTTAGGGATAAGCGGAGTCATTCAAGGACACTTTGCCGAACTTTGGTAAAGTCTAACCACGAGTAAGGGATTGCCGCGGCGGATAGTATCGTCGCTGCCAAGGCAGTAATCTGCAGTGCTGCCGAGACAGTGATATACGATTGCATTGGGCAGAGACAAGTCAATCAAATCCACAATACAACGCAACTGGATCCTGACCCATCTCTCTCTAATATTCATTCTCTTTACTTTGCTTAGTTATTTTAGTTTAGTTAAACCAAACTCAATCACTTGTGTTTTATTTTATTTCTTTCTACAGAACAAGAAGACGAAGAAGACATATTATGTCTACTAGTCCCTGTGGAGACGATAATCCGATAAATACTTATCACTTCTTACTTTCGATGTGTCCACTTGCACTAAACGCGCACTTTTGACACTCGACAACCTCCACATAAATCACAAAAAGAATCAATTACCTTAACCTCACGGGTATTTTGCAGTAATTGCAAATTTTGTACCATCTTTGTAAGAGAGGCCAATTGTGCTGCCACTGAATTTGATGTGTCTAACTCATTCACCGTGTCTTGGCATCTTACTCCTCCTCTCCTAGATGTAGGGAATTGAAAATCGTTCTTTGCAAGTTTGTTCAGTATCCCAATAGCTTCCTCAGGTGCTTTATCAAGGAGTGTTCCGTTCGCCGAGGCATCTAACATCATCCTTGTCGTGGCATTATAGAACATGGTCACTTGTGTCCATAGGGGAAATCCATGCAAAGGACACTTGTGCAGTAACTCCTTGTAGTGCTCCCATGCCTCGTACATAGGTTCGTCATCTGCCTGTGGAAAAGAAATGATTTCATTACGAATTCTATCATATAAATTTGTAGGATTAAAACGTGTAATAAAATCACGGCAGAGTTCACTTCAAGATCCAATAGATCCTACTAGAATGCTATTTAACCAAGCTTTCGCCCTATCCCTCAATGAATAGGGGAATAGCTTCAATCTCAAGACATCTTGATGGACTCCTTGGATTTTAAAATAATTGCATATCTCCATGAAGGACATGAGATGTTGCCTTGCATCTTCAGTTACAGACCCACCAAACTGTCCAATAGTGTTAAGCATATTGAACATGATAGTTTTCAGTTCAAAGTGGGCTGCTTCTATCTCCGGTGTAACAACTCCTGGGTCTAATCCATTTAAATCCTCTTCCAGGAAGTCTCTAATAGTGAGCTGCCGCGGCCCTGGTGGCGGCGGAAGACCTCCATTACTGGCAGGTAAGTTTTGTCCTGCCGGGTGATCTGCCATAGCTTCTTGGATTTGTCTCCTCAACCTTTGCCTTGTTCGTTTGATCTCTAGATCTAACTCGTATAATGGGTTGGTTGGGTTGGCCCTGGTCATACACCAAGAAAAGCAAAAGTAAAAATGAAAAGAAAAAGAAAAGAAACAAGAAAATAAAGAAAACAAAATTTAGTTGCCAATCCCCGGCAACGACGCCAAAAACTTGTTGCGTGTCAAAAGTGCGCGTTTAGTGCAAGTGGACACAACGCAAGTGATAAGTGCTCAACTCACTATCACTTTGTACACCTTTTATGGGCATTAATCACCGAATATACACCCACTTGAACCAATGCATGTACTTAATGTGATATATTTAGAAGTTATGCTTATAGAGATAATATTTACAGAAAAGGCACGTTTTACTACATTTTCATATCTGTGCAGGAGAACCATTGCCGCGACAACGACAAGGCCGAGGCAGGACCTAATGCCGAGGCAGCAGCTGAGAGATAGGAAGTAAGACAGTAGGCGATTGGAAGACAAAAATCCAAGGGACGTTTCTGGATTTAAAGCCTATGGATCGGAGCTGGCTAGCATGAGGAAAAACCCTAGACAAGGCCACGCGGGAAAGCCCCCTTAGCCGAATTAAACTTGGAAATATTTTAATTATGTACATGACTTGTTCCCTACTCGAAGTTGTATTCTACTTAGGTAAACTTGTTTTCTTTCTCTCAATTATGTTCTAAGCTTCTTTAGGGTTTAAGTGAAGGTTGTTAGTATTTGTGAGAGGAGATTGTACTTTGTCTTTGTTTCAATGCAATAAAATTATCAAGGTTTGCTTATCCTTTGTTATTCCTTGTTCTTGCATTCAAGCCCGGGAGGGAGGTTTGTAAGTTATCCATTTACCTAGACTCGAGAGAGTTAGATTCACGAAAGGGGTAAGTATGGTGTTTCAATCGCGAAATACTAACTCGGCCTAGGGATAGGTTAAGAGTTTCAGCGGCTAAAAGAAGTGTGAGATTGGTTGGTGAGTATAATTGGTTCACG
Source organism: Abelmoschus esculentus (assembly GCA_035048815.1). Taxonomy (NCBI): domain Eukaryota; kingdom Viridiplantae; phylum Streptophyta; class Magnoliopsida; order Malvales; family Malvaceae; genus Abelmoschus; species Abelmoschus esculentus. The sequence continues at coordinate 8,182,826 of JAUCBN010000002.1, read as the reverse complement.
CCGGGAGGTATCATCAAGGACTAGTCATCAACAGTACTTCGACTTAGGGATAAGCGGAGTCATCCAAGGACACTTTGCCGAACTTTGGTAAAAGTCCACCCACGAGCAAGGGATTGCCGCGGCGGACAGTATTATCGCTGCCGAGGCAGTAATCTGCAGTGCTGCCGAGGCAGAGATATACAATTGCATTGGGCAGAAACAAGTCAATCAAATCCACAATACAACGCAACTGGATCCTGACCTATCTCTCTCTAATATTCAATTCTCTTTACTTTTACTTAGTTATTTTAGTTTAGTTAATCCAAACTCAATCACTTGTGTTTTAGCAAGTAATAAGTGATAAGTATTTATCGGATTATCGTCTCCACAGGGATTGGTATAGTCAATATGTCTTCTTCGTCTTCTTGTTCTGTCGAAAGAAATAAAATAAAATACAAGTAATTTTGGGTTGGATAAACTGAAATAAAACAACTGAATAAAATAAAGAGATTTGATAAATAGAGAGAGAGGTCAGGATTCAGTTGCGTTGTATTGTGGATTTGATTGACTTGTCTCTGCCCAATGCAATCGTATATCACTGCCTCGGCAGCACTGCAGATTACTGCCTTGGCAGCGACGATACTGTCCGCCGCGGCAATCCCTTGCTCATGGGTGGACTCTACAAAAGTTCGGCAAAGTGTCCTTGGATGACTCCGCTTATCCCTAAGTCGAAGTATTGTTGATGACTAGTCCTTGATGATACCTCCCGACGTGAATCAATTATACTCACTAACCAATCTCACACTTCTTTTAGCCGCTGAAACTCTTAACCTATCCCTAGGCTGAGTTAGTATTTCGCGATTGAAACACCGTACTTACCCCTTTCGTGAATCTAACTCTCCCGAGTCTAGATAAATGGATTACTCACAAACTTCTCTCCCGAGCTTGAATGCAAGAACAAAGAATAACAAAGGATAAGCAAACCTTGATAGTTTTATTGCATTGAAACAAAGACAAAGTACAATCTCCTCTCACAAATACTAAACAACCTTCACCTAAACCCTAAGAAAGCTTAGAACATAGTTTGAGAGAAAGAAAACAAAGAATCTATGAATCAGCTCTCTCTCTAAGTATATTTCTAATCCATTGGACGACTACGTCTTATATAGGCTTGACCTAGGGAAAACCTTTCCTAAGTAGAATACAACTTCGAGTAGGGAACAAGGCATGTACATAATTAAAATATTTCCAAGTTTAATTCAACTAAGAGGCTTTCCCGCGTGGCCTTGTCTTGGGCTTTTCCTCATGCTAACCAACTCCGATCCATGTGCTTTATGTCCAGACACGTCCCTTGGATTTTTCTCTTCGAATCGCCTACAATCTTGCTTCCTGGCTCTCAGCTGCTGCCTCGGTATCAGGTCCTACCTCGGCCATGTTGCTGCCGCGGTACTGGTTCTCCTGCATATATATAAAAATGCAGTAAAACTTGCCTTTTCTGTAAATATTATCTCTATGAGCATAACATCTAAATATATCATATTAAGTACATGCATTGGTCCGAGTGGGTGTAAATTCGGTGATTAATGCTCATAAAAGGTGTAAAAAGTGATAGTGAGTTGAGCACTTATTACTAAGCTTTTGCTTGCCGGGGTGGTTGGATTCTTGTGGGTGGTTTCCGTTGCATCGAAGCATCCACTTCTTCTCCTTCTTCCACGTCGAAAATCTCCTCGGTGATCATGATGTTCGTTCCCCCTTCATTTGCTATGACTGCCCCGGTATGGTGTGTACTTGGTCCGGCAACAGTTGAGCTTTGATGTACATAGGCATCTATCTCTGCTGATAGACTGCCCATGATGATTGGGGATCGTGGTGGAGTGTTGAATACTGCCCTCCTCTTTGATGGTCTTCTGCTGGCAGATGATGCTGTGGTAGAGTCTACTGCCCTAGATGGGCCGGCAGCATGAAACTGTGGTTGAGGGCCCGCGTGGAAGAATGGCCTCGGTCCTCCCGGAGCTGGTGTAGTCTCTGTATATAGGGCGACTGTGACAAACATATTGCTTGGAAATTCTGGAAACTGCGCCCCTTGGTCTGGAAAAGCATGGAGCATCATTTGAGCAAGGGTGCTGTTGAAGTCCCTCTAATACTCCATGTATCTTTGCTGCCTAAGATCCATTGTTGTCATCCTCTGAAGTATCTCCTGGTATGGGTCTGCTGCGGCAGTGGTATGGGCAGTGTCTGGCATGTCTTCCGTGTATTGGGCCCCGGCAGCAATATCAGTAGTGAACTGCTGGGGCGTTGCTTGGACTGGTTCCGCCTGCGTGATCTGCAGAATTTTGTGACAAAAGTCTCTGGTCCATCCACGCCTTTGGGGAGTGTATTCGTCCGTGTCTTCTATTGTTACACCTCCAGCAACACACAAACCAATGATCAAACAAGGGAAATATAATGGTCCTCTATCCTTCTTACCGTATTCGTAAATTTCGCGTAAGATGATCTCTCCAACGTTGATGCTCCTTTTGTTGATGATCGATTGGATGAGCACCAATCGCTTTCGGTCCACCGTGCTGTTGTGGGATGTGGGAATAAGGCGTCTCTTGACGAAGGTGTTCCAAAGCTTGGCCTCGAGCTTTAAGCTCTACCGTGCTACAAATCCTCTATGGGCACCGGTTTCCCATGGAGTATTCGTGTAGCAAAGGTCGTCTTTAATCAACTCGTAATCCTCGGCAGTGATATCCTCCATGAATTCAGCGTGAACATCATGGTCAGGTGTGAGGCCGTAAAATTGGTTGATGGTTTCGACATCTAGCTGGACAGGCCTGCCTCGACAGTGGACAAAGAGGGAGTCTTTGTTGGGCCCGTGCGCATAGAATTCCCGCACGATGGTAGAGTTTTCCTGGGCAGGTTGAAGGAAAATGATTTCTCATTCTTGGTACTTGATCCTGTCGAACAGATAGTGTTCGATGCCATAATTTTCGTCATCCGAGTGTTGGAACCCTTGTTCCTCCCACAACTGCCTGGCAATGAAAGACTTGTTGAAGCGGTCTTCAACATTGGGTGGGGCAAAGCGCTTCTAGGTGGCCATAAAGATTGTGAGAGTTTAATTTCTTGGAAATTTTCTTGGAGAACTTCTGAGAATTTCAAGAAGGGTAGGCAGAGAGTATTGTGAGAGCAAGATTGTTGAGTATTCTAAAGAAAACAAGAATGCAAGAGTGAATAGTTGAAGAGGAGGGTTGCTTATATAGGCCTCGGCCTTGTGACCGTTTGAACCACTAGCCGTTTTGTAGCCGTTAGTCTTTACTGTCGTTTCCTTTTCTGTCGCGGCAAGAATCTCGGCAGACTAGCCATTACACTGTTCTGCCCGTTGAAATTGCTGCGGCTCTAACACTGTTTTCTGCCTCGGCAGAATTCCTGCTGTGAACTATTTCTCCTTTATTCTTGCTTATTATCCTAAATAAAAGTTAAACACAAACAAGAAAAATACTTAAAGCAAAAACACAAATTATAGAAAAAATAAATAAACTAAACTAATCCTAATATAATAAAAAAAAGAAAGGTGAGAGATTATGTTTCTGGTGGAGTGCATGCAAATGCATCTCCCAAGATGATTCTCTCTTGTTGGCCAGAATTACAATTCAGATGTTGGCCACTCCCTTTTGCTGTGTGTCCATTCTTATGTGCTGCTTCCACTTTGAGCTTGATCTTTTTGCCAAATAGCCTGCCGAGCATGCTGCCAAGGTAGGATATTTTTTTGTTGGTTATGTGGATGGCTTTGCACTCTTCTGGATCATCATATTTTTTGAAATTGTGGAATGCATTGAGTTTGACTTGTTGGTCATTAACCTTATTGTTAATTCTCCTTTTTTTCCACATCAATTAAGGTGCATCCAGTTGCAAGGAAAGGTCTCCCCAAGATAATCGATGCATTATCATCTGCTTCACAATCAAGGACAAGGAAATCAGCGGGAAAAATAAATTTATCAACTCTTACCAGTATGTCCTCGATTTTGCCTTCGGGTTGTACATATGATCGATCCGCAAGTTGGAGCATGACTGTGGTAGGTTTTGCCCTTCCTATTCCAAGCTTTTGGAAGACAGATTTGGGCATTAGATTGATGCTTGCTCCAAGGTCGCATAGGGCCTTACCTTCATAGTTGTTACCTATTGCGCAAGGTATGATAAAGCATCCAGGATCCTTCAATTTTGGTGGCATGCGATTGTGCAGCATTACCATGCATCCCTCGGTAGTAGACACTGTTTCGAACTCACCTAGTCTTTTTCTCTTAGACACAATGTCTTTTAAGAACTTGGCATAATTAGGCATTTGTTCAATTGTCTCTACGAATGGTAAGTTAATGTGGACTTGCTTTAAAATATCAAGAAATTTCTTTAATTGATGGTCCTGTTTTTGCTTTTTTAACCTTTGTGGGAAGGGTGGTGGTGGTCTCATCTTGTCCAGAGTTTCTTTAGTTTGGAATTTAATACATGGCACCACTGGGATTGTTGCTGTCTCGGCAGACTGTTCAGGAGCTGTTGAGTTCCCTGCTGGGGTAGTGTTATCAGGATCAGCTTGTTCAGCCTCCTCTCTTGCTGGGTCTGATGATGGAACTTGGCCTGCTGGAATTTTCGTCTTTTCCTTCAGCTGTAGACCACTCCTAGTAGTGATTTCTTTACACTGTTCATGGCCGATTACCTTAGCAACTTCAGTATTGCTAGGTAGTCCTCCTTGTGGTCTAGTGTTTATATTTTGCGCAAACTGCCCAACCTGAGTTTCCAATGCCTTAATTATTGCCTCTTGGTTTTGCAACCACATTTCAGTCCTATTTATGAACGCATTTGTTCTTTTGATGAAGTTGCTATTCTCTGCCATGTATGACTCAGTTTTCATCATGAATGCTTTTAGAGAATTTTCCAAGGAACTTACAAATTGTTGCTGCATCTGCTGCGACGGCATTGGCTGCTAGACCTGCGACGGCGGCAGATGTTGCATTGGTTGCTGGAATCTTAAGGGTTGGGTGGTTGGGTTTAAGACATTGTTAGGATTGCTCCATGACAGGTTTGGATGCCTCTTCCATGAGGGATTGTATGTGTTGGACATCATATTGGTCGGTTATAGTTTCCAACATACATATCGGTTTCTTGATTCATACAATCAGATGAATTGTGGTTACCTCCAAATAAATCACAAAAAGAATTAATCACCTTAACCTCACGGGTATTTTGTTGTAGCTGCAAATTTTGCACCATCTTTGTAAGAGAGTCCAATTGTGCTGCCAGTGAATTTGATGTGTCTAACTCATTCACCATGGCTTGGCGTCTTACTCCTCCTCGCCTAGATGTAGGGAATTGAAAATCGTTCTTTGCAAGTTTGTTTAATATCTTAATAGCTTCCTCAGGTGCCTTATCCAAGAGTGTTCCGTTTGCCGAGGCATCTAACATCATCCTTGTCGTGGCATTCGTGGCATTATAGAACATGGTCACTTGTGTCCATAGGGGAAATCCATGCAACGGACACTTGTGCAGTGACTGTCGCGTGTCAAAAATGCGCGTTTAGTGTAAGCGGACACATCGCAAGTAATAAGTGATAAGTATGTTATCGAGTTATCGTCTCCTCAGGGACTGGTATACTTAATATGCTTGCTTTATCTTCTTGATCTGTAGAAATATAAAAACACAAGTGAGTTGGTGTGATTTATTTAAACTAAAATAATTGAATAAAAATAAAGAGTCGAAATATTAGAGAGAGAGATGGGCCAGGATCTAGTTGTATTGTATTATGGACTTGATTGACTTGTCTTTATCCAATGCAATCGCATATCCTTGCCTCGGCAGCACTGCAGTTTACTGCCTCGGCAGCGATAACGCTGTCTTCCGCGGCAATCCCTTGCTCGTGGGCAAACTTTACCAAAGTTCGGCAAAGTGTCCTTGAATGACTCCGCTTATCCCTAAGTCAGAGTGTTGTTGATGACTACTCCTTGATGATACCTCCCGACGTGAACCAATTATACTCACCAACCAATCTCACACTTCTTTTAGCCGCTGAAACTCTTAACCTATCCCTAGGCCGAGTTAGTATTTCGCGATTGAAACACCGTACCTACCCCTTTCGTGAATCTAACTCTCCCGAGCTTAGATAAATGGATTACTCACAAACTTCCCTCCCGGGCTTGAATGCAAGAACAAGGAATAACAAAGGATAAGCAAACCTTGATAATCTTTATTGCATTGAATAAAAGACAAATTACAATCTCCTCTCACAAATACTCCACAACCTTCACCTAAACCCTATGAAGGTTTTAGATCATGATGGAGAGGAAGTAAACAAGAGTAGAAGTCGGCTCTCCCTAGGTATTTCGATCTATGATACATTGAGTGGCTAGGTCTTTATATAGGCTAGACATAGGGCAAACCTTTCCTAAGTAGAATACAACTTGGAGTAGGGAACAAGTCAAGTACATAATAATATTATATTTCCAAGTTTGAATTCGGCTAAGGGGGCTTTCCCGCGTGGTCTTCCTTTGGGCTTTTCCTTGTGCTAGCCAGCTCTGATTCTTGGGCTTCAAGTCCAAACACGTTCCTTAGATTTTTGTCTTTCCATCGCCTATCACTTTGCTTCCTATCTTCCTGCTGCTGCCTCGGCATCAGGTCCTGCCTCGGCCTTGTATCTGCCGCGGCAATGGTTTTCCTGCACAGATATGAAACGCAGTAAAACGTGCCTTTTTCTATAAATATTATCTATTTAAGTATAACTTCTAAATATATCACATTAAGCACATGCATTGGTTCAAGTGGGTGAATATTTGGTGATAAATGCCGATAAAAGGAGTAGAAAGTGATAGTGTGTTGAGCACTTATCACACCCCCAAACTCGAACTATTGCTTGTCCTCAAGCAATGCAAACCATCAATTTGCCGAACTCTACTCTCTCTTGGTCTTACACGTCCATCTATTCTCTCCACCATAGCTAGGCCTATCTTTAAGCCTTGACCATTCGGCTACCTAAGAGTTTACCTAGAAACAAACTATAGGATGTTAATGTGTGTGTTTTTGTGGACAAGTTGATTAAAGGCTTTCTTAGATAAACTCTAAGTTCAAGACAAATAGACATTGGTTGAGTCTTCTCTTCTTTTTCCAAACCCCAAATCTTGAGCCGGTTTCGGGCACCTCAAAGACTTGTGTTTTTCTTTTTACTAAAAACCTTTTTGTCTTTTCTTTTTGATATTCCTTAATACATACTAGAGCCAATTTCGGGCACCTCTAGTATGAAGAAGAGATTTTCTAGAGCCGGTGGTAGGCACCTCTAGTTACTTTTCCAAAAATCTAAGTCTTTATCACTGAGTTCATTAAAAGAGTTCCTATAATCCAACTAGTCCCAAAAATGTGTAAAGTTCTTCCTATAGTAAGCTTCTAAGTTTTCAGCCTTAAGCATCCTAAGGTTAAGCCCTCTTGACAGAACCTAAACATGGTAAGGAGAAAGATTTCTATAGCCTTAAAGAATAAACTAAGGCAATACTGATGATGAGCAGTGTAGGAGTGTATGCAGTTAATTCAAGTAAGGCGGGGAGCATAAAAATTAAAAAAAAAATCACTGGAATACTCCCTTTTTGGCAAGGCCACGGCAGTAGATTGCTGCCTTGGCAGTAAATCTGCACCCCCAAACTCAAACCAAGCATTGTCCTCAATGCTTTATATTTGGAAGGAATAAACGGCAAAATAGAATAGGAATTATATGCAACAAGGAAAAATAGTAAAAGCAATGAATATTGAATAAAGGACAAAGAATTTTAGAGCGACTCCGAAGAGCTGCTCGTAACAATTTTCTTTCGTTGCCTAGATGCCATGTGCTTTGTTCTTGGGGAGGGCGATGGTTGCGTCTTTGCTTGTCTCGGCGGCTGGACTCGAGTGGGTGGGGTTCTATGCATTGGGGCTTCTACTTCTTCTCCTTCTCCTACTAAAAACAAAAGAAAACAACCAGTAAATATTAAATGTCCTAAACTAAAATTATTCCTTAGAAATTGCAGAAAAAAAAAGATCGGAAGTTGCGGCATTAATTCGTTAAAGGAAGGCGTGCTAGGGCATTTTCCAAAGTGATGGTCTCCATGGTTTTTATGTCCTGCGGTCCAGAATAATGCTTCAAGCGTTGGCCATTTACTTTGAATTCATGGGCATCTGTTAGTGATTTGATCGTTACAGCTCCAAGGGCAAAAACTCGAACAACTTCAAATGGTCCTGACCATCTAGATTTGAGTTTTCCTGGAAACAGTTTAAGTCTGGAGTTGAAAAGGAGAACGTGCTGCCCCAGCAGGAATTGCCTCGGCAGTAACCTTCTGTCATGCCATTTCTTTGTTTTCTCTTTGTAGATTTTGGCATTCTCATAGGCTATTGTCCGAAACTCTTCTATCTCATTGAGATCTAGTAGTCTTTTCTGTCCGGCTTTTTCCCAATCCATATTTAAATTTTTGACTGCCCAGTATGCTTTGTGCTCGATTTCGACAGGCAAATGACAGGCCTTCCCAAACACAAGCTTATATGGTGATGTTCCTAATGGAGTTTTGAATGTTGTCCTGTAAGCCCATAAAGCATCATCGAGACGATAGGACCAATCCTTTCTAGATGGATTCACCACCTTCTCAAGGATCTGTTTTAGTTCCTTATTGGATATCTCGGCTTGCCCATTTGTTTGTGGATGATATGCCGTCGCGAGCTTGTGGGTGATGCCTAGTTTCTTTAAGGCCGCGGTAATCAGTTTGTTATCGAAGTGTTTCCCTTCGTCACTTATGATTGCTCTAGGGTTCCAAACCTTGTAAAAATGTTTTTCTTGAGAAATCTTTGAACTGTTTTAGAATCATTGTGCGGTGTGGCGATTGCTTTGACCCACTTTGATACGTAATCCACGGCCACTAAGCTATAAAGGTTTCCTTGAGAAGACGGAAAAGGTCCCATGAAATCTATTCCCCAAACATCGAACAGTTCTACTTCCAGTATGGGTCGTAAAGGCATCTCATGTCGTCTTGAAATGTTGCCTGTGCGTTGGCAGCGATCGCAGTTCTTGTAGTAGTCATGGGCATCTTTATAAAGTGTGGGCCAGTATAAGCCGGATTGCAGTACCTTTGTTGCTGCCCTATTTCCTCTAAAATGCCCACCGCAAGGTGAGTCATGGCAGTGCTGGAGTACTGCTTTTTGTTCTTCTTCTGGCACACATCTTCTTATAACCTGATCTGCACAATGCTTGAACAAAAGAGGGTCGTCCCAGTAATAATGTTTTGCATTGTGCTGAAATCTCTTCTTTTCGTTATGATTGAGGTTATAAGGAATGATACCACTAACAAGATAATTAACAATATCAGCATACCAGGGGGTGGATGTTATGGCGGCAAGGTCTTCTGTTAATGTTGTAGATATGTATTTAGTCAATGCCGCGGCAGCGCGGTTGTATACTGCGATGGCCTCTGTCTCGGCAGTATCTTTTGCAGTAGTAACAATTTGCAGTATTTGTTCATCTGGAAATTCATCTTGTATATCTTCAAGTGAGTGAGTATTGTCTTTGTTCTCTATTCTAGAAAGATGATCGGCCACTTGGTTTTCTGTACCCTTGCGATCTTTGATTTCAACGTCGAATTCTTGTAAAAAAAGGATCCATCTAATCAGTCTGGGCTTGGCATCCTTCTTTGAGAAAAGGTACTTAATTGCTGAATGATCCGTGTGGACAGTGACCCTTGTTCCGATGAGATATGATCGAAATTTATCAAAGGCAAACACTACTGCCAGTAATTCTTTTTCAGTTGTGGTGTAGTTAATCTGGGCATCATTGAGCGTTTTGCTGGCATAGTAGATCACGTGAAACAGATTATTCTTCCTCTGCCCGAGTGCTGCCCCGACAGCATGATCACTAGCATCACACATTAATTCAAATGGCAACGACCAATCCGGTGGGATAACTATTGGTGCAGTGATTAGCTTCTCCTTGAGAGTCTCGAATGCGTCAGTGCATTCTTTATTGAACTCGAATTTCCTATCTTGTTCAAGCAAGTTGCAAAGAGGTTTAGAAATTTTGGAAAAATTAGAAATAAACCCTCTATAGAACCCTGCATGTCCCAAGAAGCTTCGAACTCCTTTCACAGAATTTGGTGGAGGTAAATTCTTTATCACGTCTATCTTGGCCTTATCCACTTCTATTCCTTTTGATGATATTTTGTGACCTAACACAATGCCTTCAGTCACCATAAAATGGCATTTTTCCCAGTTTAAGACTAGGTTGGATTCCTCACATCTTTGTAGCACTTTTTCCAGATTGCCGAGGCACTGATCAAAGCTGTCTCCAAAAACTGAAAAATCATCCATAAATATATCCAAAAAGTCCTCGATCATGTCAGAAAAAATTGCCATCATACATCTCTAGAATGTTGCCGGGGCATTGCAAAGGCCGAACGACATCCTTCGAAATGCATAAATGCCGTATGGACAAGTGAACGTAGTTTTTGCCTGATCTTATGGATCAATGGCAATCTGATTATATCCTGAATACCCATCAAGAACACAGTAATACGGTTTACCAGCAAGTCTATCCAGCATTTCATCAACGAAAGGCAAGGGGAAGTGATCCTTCTTTGTTGCTTTATTCAACTTGCGATAATCCATACAAACTCTCCAACCGGTCAAAGTCCTGGTTGGTGTTAGTTCGTTGTTCTCATTGGTTATAACAGTCATACCACCTTTCTTAGGTACACACTGTACCGGGCTTACCCATGCACTGTTAGAGATGGGATAAAAAATTCCTGCATCTAGCCATTTGATAATTTCCTTACGTACTACCTCTTTCATAGCCTGGTTAAGTCTCCTTTGAGCTTCTACAGTGGGCTTATGGTCTTCTTCCAGGAGGATTTTGTGCATGCACACTGCTGGACTTATTCCCTTCAAATCATCAATTGACCATCCGATTGCCTTTTTGTGCTGCTGCAGCATTGCTATTAGGGTCTGTTCCTGTTCTGGCAACAACTTAGAAGAAATGATTACCGGCATCGTATGGTTATCTCCCAGATAAGCATATTTTAGTCTTTCTGGTAAGGGTTTTAGTTCTAGGACAAATGGTTCTTTATTACCAGATTGTTCATTTTTCTCTTTATACTCTAATGGTTCAAAGTACTTACCTGGAAGATGTGTTGTCCAGTTTGCTTCCTCCTTCTCAGTTGTCTCAGCACTGTTTAAAGAATGGCTGTAACAATCATCCAAATTACTGCCGAGGCAACCCTGAGGTATGTCATGAAGATTACTGCCGAGGCAATTGTTGCTCAGACAAGGGATTGTGTAATTATCATCTGGGTCATTCAGTAGTTGACATTCTTCCACTAATTCGTCGTGTCTTTTCATCAGTTGACACATATTTAGTTTGATTTCCTGATCATTGATTCTCATGGCTAATTCTCCCTTTTCCACGTCAATCAATGTACGTCCAATTGCTAGGAAGGGTCTCCCAAGGATAACCGGTGCGTTGTCATCTACTTCACAATCAAGGACAAGGAAGTCGGCAGGAAAAATAAACTTGTCAACTCTTACCAGTATGTCCTCGATTTTGCCTTCAGGTTGCACATAGGATCTATCCGCGAGTTGGAGCATTACTGTTGTAGGCTTCAGCCTTCCAATTCCAAGCTTTTGGAAGACTGATTTAGGCATGAGGTTTATACTTGCTCCAAGGTCGCATAGGGCCTTTCCTTCATAACTCTTTCCTATCGCACAAGGTATAGTGAAGCAACCAGGATCTTTTAACTTTGGTGGCATGCGGTTGTGCAGCATTGCCATGCATCCCTCGGTGGCAGCCACTGTCTCAAACTCACCTATTCGTTTTCTCTTTGATACCATATCTTTTAAGAACTTGGCATAGTTGGGCATTTGTTCAATGGCCTCAACGAATGGTATGCTGATGTGGACTTGCTTCAAGATATCGAGGAACTTCTTGAACTGTTGATCCTGTTTTTGTTTTTTTAATCTTTGCGTGAAAGGTGGTGGTGGTCTCATCTCGTCCAGGGTTTCTTTAGCTTGGAATCGTATACCTGGCACCACTGGAATTTTTGCTGCCTCGGCAGACTGCTCAAGCGCTGCAGTACTTGCTGCCGGGGTAGTGTTATCAGTCTCGGTTTGCTCAGCCTCTTCTCTTGGTTGATCTGTTGGTTGGGTTCGGTTCTCTGGGATCTTCTCTTTCAACTGTAGACCACTCCCGGTAGTGATTGCCTTGCACTGTTCATGGCTTAGTACCTTAGCAACCTCAGTATTGCTAGGTAGGCCTCTTTGTGGTCTAGTGTTTATACATTGAGCAAACTGCCCAACCTGAGTTTCCAGAGTTTTTATGGCCGCTTCTTGATTTTGTAGCCTCATCTCAGTCCTAATCATGAATGCGTCGGTCCTCTTGATGAAATTACTATTTTCCGCCATGTATGACTCAGTTTTCATCATGAAGGCCTTTAACGTGTTTTCCAATGAATTGACTGGTTGCTGCTGCATCTGCGGCGGCGGCATCGGTTGTTGGACTTGCTGCTGCGGCATTGGCTGCTGAAATCCTGATGGTTGGGTGATTGGGTTTAAGGCATTATTTGGGTTGCTCCATGATAAGTTTGGATGCCTCTTCCATGAGGGGTTGTACGTGTTGGACATCACATTGTTACGGTTGTAGTTCCCAACATACATACCGGTTTATTGATTCATGCAATCAACAGAACTGTGGTTACCTCCACATAAATCACAATATAAATCAATTACCTTGACCTCACGGGTATTATTTTGTAATTGTAGGTTTTGCACCATCTTGGTAAGAGAGCCAATTGTGCTGCCACTAAACTTGATGAATCTAATTCGTTTACCGTGGCTTGGCGTCTTACTCCTCGCCTAGATGTGGGAAACTGGAAGTCATTCCTTGCGAGTTTATTCAAAATTTCAATAGCTTCCTCGGGTGCCATGTCCAGGAGTGTGCCGTTTGCCGAGGCATCTAACATCATCCTTGTCGGGGCATTCGTGGCGTTGTAAAACATTGTCACTTGTGTCCATAAGGGAAATCCATGCAGCGGAGACTTATGCAATAGCTCTCTGTAGCGTTCCCATGCCTCGTACATTGGTTCGTCTTCAGCCTGTCGGAAAGAAGTAATTTCATTACGAATTCTATCATATAGATTAGTAGGATTAAAGCGAGTAATGAAATCACGACAAAGTTCACTCCAGGATCCAATAGATCCCGCTGGAATGCTATTCAACCAAGCTTTCGCCCTATCCCTCAGTGAATAGGGGAATAACTTTAACCGCAAGACATCTTCATGGACTCCTTGGATTTTGAAAGAGTTGCAGATTTCCATGAAAGATTTGAGATGCTGCCTTGCGTCTTCAGTTACAAAACCACCAAATTGTCTAATTGTATTTAACATGTTGAACATAACAAGTTTAAGTTCAAAATGGGCTGCTTCAATCTCGGGTGTAACGACTCCTGGGTTTAGTCAATTTAAGTCCTCCTCCAAGAAATCTTTGACAGTCAGCTGCCGCGGCCCAGGTGGCGGCGGAAGACCTTCATTGCCGGCAGGTATGTTTTGTCCTGCCTGAACCTCTGCCATGACTCCTCGGATTTGTCTCCTCAACCTTAACCCTGTTCTTTCAATCTCAGGATCAAACTCGTATAAGGGATTGGTTGGATTGGCCCTGGTCATACACCAAGAAAAACAAAAGTAAAATAAGAATAAAAAATAAAAATAAAAATAAACAAGAAAACAAGGAAAACAAGATTTAGTTGCTAGTTTATTTAAACTAAAATAATTGAATAAAAATAAAGAGTCGAAATATTAGAGAGAGAGAGATGGGCCAGGATCCAGTTGTATTGTATTGTGGACTTGATTGACTTGTCTTTATCCAATGCAATCGCATATCCCTGCCTCGGCAGCACTGCAGTTTATTGCCTGGGCAGCGATAACACTGTCTGCCGCGGCAATCCCTTGCTCGTGGGCGGACTTTACCAAAGTTTGGCAAAGTGTCCTTGAATGACTCCGCTTATCCCTAAGTCAGAGTGTTGTTGATGACTAGTCCTTGATGATACCTCCCGGCGTGAACCAATTATACTCACCAACCAATCTCACACTTCTTTTAGCCGCTGAAACTCTTAACCTATCCCTAGGCGGAGTTAGTATTTCGCGATTGAAACACCGTACCTACCCCTTTCGTGAATCTAACTCTCCCGAGCTTAGATAAATGGATCACTTACAAACTTCCCTCCCGGGCTTGAATGCAAGAACAACGAATAACAAAGGATAAGCAAACCTTGATAATCTTTATTGCATTGAATGAAATATAAAGTACAATCTCCTCTCACAAATACTCCACAACCTTCACCTAAACCCTATGAAGGTTTTAGAACATGATGGAGAGGAAGTAAACAAGAGTAGAAGTCGGCTCTCCCTAAGCATTTCGATCTATGATACATTGAGTGGCTAGGTCTTTATATAGGCTAGACCTAGGGCAAACCTTTCCTAAGTAGAATACAACTTGGAGTAGGGAACAAGTCAAGTACATAATAATATTATATTTCCAAGTTTGAATTCGGTTAAGGGGGCTTTCCCGCGTGGTCTTCCTTTGGGCTTTTCCTTGTGCTAGGAAGCTCTGATTCTAGGGCTTCAAGTCCAAACACGTTCCTTAGATTTTTGTCTTTCCATCGCCTATCACTTTGCTTCCTATCTTCCTGCTGCTGCCTTGGCATCAGGTCCTGCCTCGGCCTTGTCTCTGCCGCGGCAATGGTTTTCCTGCACAGATATGAAAACGCATTAAAACGTGCCTTTTTCTATAAATATTATCTATTTAAGTATAACTTCTAAATATATCACATTAAGCACATGCATTGGTTCAAGTGGGTGAATATTTGGTGATAAATGCCGATAAAAGGAGTAGAAAGTGATAGTGTGTTGAGAACTTATCAGTGACTCCCTATATCGCTCCCATGCCTCGTACATAAGTTCGTCGTCTGCCTATCGAGAAGAAGTGACTTGAGGTGCAGTAAAATCAGTGAATAGGGGAATAGCTTCAATCTCAAGACATCTTCATGGACTCCTTGGATTTTGAAGGAATTGCATATCTCCATGAAGGACTTGAGGTGTTGTCTTGCATCTTCAGTTATAGACCCACCAAACTGTCCAATAGTGTTAAGCATATTGAACATGACAGGTTTCAGTTCAAAGTGGGCTGCTTCTATCTCCGGTGTAACGACTCCTGGGTTTAACCCATTTAAATCCTCTTCCAGGAAGTCTTTGACAGTGAGATGCCGCGGCCCTAGTGGCGGCGGAAGACCTCCATTGCCGGTAGGTGAGTTTTGTCCTGCAGGGTGATCTGCCATAGCTTCTTGGATTTGTCTCCTCAACCTTTGTCGTGTACATTCGATCTCTGGGTCTAACTCGTACAAAGGGTTGGTTGGGTTGGCCCTGGTTAAACACCAAGAAAAACAAAAGTAAAATAAAAATAAAAAAAGAAACAAGAAAATAAAGAAGACAAAATTTAGTTGTCAATCCCTAGCAACGGCGCCAAAAACTTGTCGCGTGTCAAAAGTGCGCAATTAGTGCAAGTGAACACATCGCAAGTAATAAAGTGATAAGTATTATCGTGTATCGTCTCCACAGGGATTGGTATACATAATATGCCTTCTTCGTCTTCTTGCTCTGTAAAAAGAAATAAAATAAAAACACAGGTAATTATGGTTTTGATGGAACTAAATAAATTGAAATAAAATAAACTAAGAATAAAGATGAAGTTTGATTAATAGAGAGAGAGGTCAGGATCCAGTTGCGTTGTATTGTGGATTTGATTGACTTTTCTCTGCCCAATGCAATTGTATATCACTGCCTGGGCAGTACTGCAGATTACTACCTTGGCAGCGACGATACTGTCCGCCGCGGCAATCCCTTGCTAGTGGGTGAACTTTACCAAAGTTCGGCAAAGTGTCATTGGATGACTCCGCTTATCCCTAAGTCAAAGTACTGTTGATGACTAGTCCTTGATGATACCTCCCGGCGTGAATCAATTATACTCACCAACCAATCTCACACTTCTTTTATTCATTATTTCATTCTTTACAAAACCTACTCATCAATCTCTCATTTTCTCTCCATCTTCTTCTCCGAATTTCTCCAATTACTGGCTGATTTCTTCATCATTTTCTACAAGATTTACTTCATTTTATTCATTATTTCATTCTTTACAAAACCTACTCATCAATTTTTGCAAAATCAACATCATTTTCAAGGAAATCAAGGAAGCTTTTCTCATCTTTTTGGTGGAGAAAATCTTTAAGGTAATGTTCTGATTTCTAATCTTTTTTTAAGGTTCTTTATTAAAATTCCCAAGTATTGGCTTGCTCATCAACTATTGCTATTTTATTTTGTGTTCTTAATTCAAGGTTTATGAGTTTTATGATGGATTTTGGGAAATCTTTTGAGATCTAAATTGATGTTGGATTTAGGTTGATTTAATTATGATATTAGGTCAATTAAATGATTGATTGAGTCTTGAAATGAGTTAACAATAAATTAATCCCGAAATAATGCAATCGGTGGTGGTTTAAGGTGGTTTTAGGTTGTTTTAGGGGCTGTTTTAGGTGTTCTTGTGTTGCTGGAGGTATAAGGATGGTTTGGAAGTGTTTTTGGTTCATAATTGAGGTGGATTAGATGTTAGATTCATTAGGTTTTGGGCTGATGTTGTTTCGGATGCGTTTCGGCTTAGTTTTCGGTCTTTTCGGCAAGGTTTTCGATAGTTTTGTGAGGGTTAAATATGGCTGCTGTTTTGAGCATGTTGTGATGTGAATTTGCTCTACTTTTAATGTTGTATAGGTAGTTCAAGAAGGTGCATAAGTGGCTGGTGCGTTGGCGTTGCCATCGGAGCATCGACGAGGGCACGTTTCGCTTGTCGGTGAGTGGTTTTGGATTTAAAGTGAATCGCATTGGTTCGGTTCTGTTTTGGGGCTATGGAATAGTGTGAAAACTTTCCATAGTTCAAGAGTGTCTTAAATGATGTTGATGCATTACCTCGATTTTCGGTTATTTTTGGTAATGGCAAATATGTGAACAATGATTCAATATGATTTTGGAATTGCATATATTTGATTTTGAAATGATGCATGCATGTGTTAATTGCTGAAAATGCATGGTTTATTAAGGTATTCATGGCTTATGTAAGCATGAAAAAGAATTTGGATTATGACGAGGTTATTTTTCCTTATGTCGATAAAATCGTTGAGCATGATTTTAGTTCACATGATGAACATTTAATGAGTGCATTATGAGCAGCAAGTTAACATGCATGATTGGAATTGATATTGGCTTAGTGACACTAACCTTAGATTCGAATACAAATGACATGTCATTAGGATTGAGTGCACTATAAAATAATGAGAATAATGATGATGCCTACACGTAAACAAGGGTGACTTTGTGTCCGACCGTGCGTGTAGAGTTTGCCTACACGTAAACAAGGGTGACTTTGTGTCCGACCGTGCGTGTAGAGCTTGCCTATATGTAAACAAGGGTGACTTTGTGTCCGACCGTGCATATAGTTGACCCATGCGTAAACAAGGGTGACTTTATGTCCGACCATGCGTAGTGGGGGTAACATGTATACAAGGGTGACCATGTGTCTCACCGATGCATGTTGAGACCAAGTGTCTCCAATTATGGAAAAAGGAATCCGTGTATTCGGTGAACTAAAAGTTCATATTAAGTGATCACTAGAAAGCCAATATGCATATATGAAATGGAATGATTTATTTGTGCATGGTACATGAAATGTTTTGACATTGTTGATAAGTATGTTTTGGTTTTACATATTTCAAATAAGCATGAAGAATGCAAGTATGACTTTATAAATGATTTTGAACTTGTTAGAGCTTCCTCACTAAGCATGTTATGCTTAAGCTCTCTCTTTTCATACTTGCAGAGAAATAGTGATATTCGAGGCTACGTTCGGAGCAAGGGAACCAAGGGGAAGAGTTGTCTCAATTTTTGGTATGTTTTGGCAAATAATTTGGGCTTGTCAATGTGTAAATCAAACCCATGTGAAGTGTGTGATTTTTGCTTTGGTTAATGTTGTAATAAGATCAATAATGTTTTGGATTATTAATTGATGGACTATGGTGTTGTTTGGATTGTTGAAGCATGTACATGAATGAACGTTTTTGATTTAAATCATATTTTAGGAAGCATGCCTATAGTTTGTATGGAGTCTTGATGTTGATAATTGTGTGCTTTAAACTGTTCTTTATGTTTAGGAATTATGCATATAGAAGATGGTGATTAATGGCTGTGTCTTGAGTCGGTTGAATTCACTTGGTGTGACGGAATTTTTAGGTTCCAGGCACAAAGTTTCGAAACCTTAGGGAAGGTTTCGAAACCTTGCGGGAAATTTTGATTCTGGACCCTTATTGGACGCGAAAAGTTTCGAAACCTTCGGGGAAGTTTCGAAACCTTTTACATAAAGTTTCGAAACCTCTGAGAAAGGTTTCGAAACCTTTGGCTGCCAGGAAATGGAAGTTGCTGGAAATTGCGTTTTAGTCCCGAATATCCTTCTTTGTTCAATTAGGGTATCTACAATTGTTATTTTGAGCTGAAATTTCACATGGATGCATAAAGTTGATTAAATTTCAAGATGGATATCTTAATTTTGACGAAGTCCTTATAATCTGTAAGATTTACATTTTGGTCCCTAGATTAATGAATCTTGCAATTATTGATGATGATAGAATGCTCCGTTTGATTTGAGATTTACCATAAGGGACACTTGTATGCTTAATTACACTTTGATGGAAAGAATTTCTACTTTGTCATTAGTACGTGAAAGTTTTACGTTTTAGTCCTTAATTTACTTAAGTGTTTAATCGAATGCTTTTATATGATCGGATTGTTTTCGTTAATGCTTTGTATGAGATCAAGACTTTTAGGAACATAATTAATTATGCATCTAGATAAGAAAAAAAATAATATCAATTTTCAGGGTTGTTGATAAGTGCTCAACACACTATCACTTTATACTCCTTTTATCGGCATTTATCACCAAATATTCACCCACTTGAACCAATCCATATGCTTAATGTGATATATTTAGAAGTTATACTTAAATAGATACTATTTAAAGAAAAATGCACGTTTTACTGCGTTTTCATATCTGTGCAGGAGAATCAGTGCCGTGGCAGAGACAAGGCCGAGGCAGGACCTGATGCCGAGGCAGCAGCAGGAAGACAGGAAGCAAATTGATAGGCGATGGAAAGACAAAAATCCAAGCAACGTGTCTGGACTTGAAGCCCATTGATCGGAGCTGGCTAGCACAAGGAAAAGCCCAAAGGAAGACCACGCGGGAAAGCCCCTTAGCCGAATATAAACTTGGAAATATATTATTATTATGTACTTGACTTGTTCCCTACTCCAAGTTGTATTCTACTTAGGAAAGGTTTGCCCTAGGTCTAGCCTATATAAAGACCTAGCCACCCAATGTAATATACATCGAAATACCTAGGGAGAGCCGACTTCTACTCTTGTTTCTTTCCTCTCCATCATGTTCTAAAACCTTCATAGGGTTTAGGTGAAGGTTGTGGAGTATTTGTGAGAGGAGATTGTACTTTATCTTTCATTCAATGCAATAAAGATTATCAAGGTTTGCTTATCCTTTGTTATTCGTTGTTCTTGCATTCAAGCCCGGGAGGGAAGTTTGTAAGTGATCCATTTATCTAAGCTCGGGAGAGCTAGATTCACGAAAGGGGTAAGTACGGTGTTTCAATCGCGAAATACTAACTCAGCCTAGGGATAGGTTAAGAGTTTCGGCGGTTAAAAGAAGTGTGAGATTGGTTGGTGAGTATAATTGGTTCACGCCGGGAGGTATCATCAAGGACTAGTCATCAACAGCACTCTGACTTAGGGATAAGCGGAGTCATTCAAGGACACTTCGCCGAACTTTGGTAAAGTCTGCCCACGAGCAAGGGATTGCCGCGGCGGACAGTGTTATCGCTGCCCAAGCAGTAAACTGCAGTGCTGCCGAGGCAGAGACATGCGATTGCATTGGATAAAGACAAGTCAATCAAGTCCACAATACAATACAACTGGATCCTGGCCCATCTTTCTCTCTGATATTTCGACCCTTTTATTTTTATTCAATTATTTTAGTTTAATAAATCACACCCATTCACTTGTGTTTTTATTTTTCTACAGAGCAAGAAGATAAAGAAAGCATATTAAGTGGACCGGTCCCTGAGGAGACGATAACTCGATAAATACTTATCACTTATTACTTGCGATGTGTCCACTTGCACTAAACGCACACTTTTGACACGCGACAGTTGTTTATCGAATTGGACCTTAACGGGTTTAGTTCGATATTCGCCGTGTGACCCGTTAGTGCCGATTCCGTCCAGGCCGAGCTAAGGGGGTTATATTTGGTGGTATCAGAGCCAGGTTTACTAAAGTGTGTGGTCAGGTTTGTTAAAGTGTGTGATTGAACTTGTTACGTTGCTAACTTGTTGAATATTTAAGCATGATGGTTGTACTTTGAGTGATAATGGTTAAAAAGGGATAACGGTTACACATTGCCAATGCCAATACATTTTCAAATGCTTCAGGTTTCCCTTGGATCTTGCCCGAATGTAAGTCTAATATATTTTGATATTATGTTTTGATTATACGTTTAAATTTGTGTTTAAAGATTTGGAATATGCCTCTGAGACGTGAGACTTGAGCTAGTGCTAGTATAATCACTGATGGTTAGTTTGAGGGTGAAACGACTGCTAGGGAAGAGCGATTTCCCTTCCCCTTTCACTCGTAGTTGCTGCATCCGGTTATACGGGGAGGTCAGTTTAGAAATTGAGTTTGCACCGTGCATTCAGGCTTTGACAGGTGTATTTCAGTCTGTTGAAAAGGAGTGGTTGTTGCTAACCTGACTTGGAAATAGTTAGCAAGTTAGTAGTTGAAGTTGTTGGAATCAAGGATGTTATTTGTGAGTGTGAACAAATAATCATGCATAGTGTAAGAGCACGTATATGTAAATATCTATAGATATTGTAGGGCATGCATGCATTCTCGAGCATGACATTAGAAATTGCATTTACATGCACTTGCACAGGCATTGATGAGGGCATATAGGGAATCATACATACATTTGTTCACACTTGCGAGTATCTCTTTTGAGGATGGAAGTGGTGCTGGGTTGATTCTTTTTGGGTGTCGGTTTGTTAAAAAAAAATTTTGTTGAAAAGGCTTTCTTTTGGTCATGAGCTTGTTGTGTTGTGGGCAAGTTACCCTTTTGGATAGGGAATAGTCTTGGATGAGGAATGGGTCTTTTGGGCTCAGAGTTGTGAATATTTGAAACCGAGGGAGATACCCTGAGTTATGGTTAGTTTTGAGTTGATCATTAAGAAATGTAAGGCTGAGTTTTGCAAATTCTCTCCAGTTAGAGTTTGGAAGTTGTGAGAAGGTTGTGGCATGTTGTGTTATGTAATACTGTTTGGTGTTTTGTTTTCTTAAAGAGTGTGGATTTGTTTTAAAAGAAAAGGATATGTTTATCGTTATGGTTAGTGGAAAAATAAACTACATGGAGTCCTCTATTGTATGGTCTAACGTGTAGTTAGGTTAAGGGTTGTGACGATCGGGTGTTTTGCCTTGAGGGGTATTGGGTCAAGTCTTGATGAAAGAATACAATAACATATATATCAGTATGGAGTTGTGGTATCATGGGTTTGAATCATGGTTTTGTTGTGACCTTGCGAGGTTTTAGTTGTGCCGTAAAGGTAGGAAGTGCACATATTGTGTGTATAAGGAGTTAAGTTGGGTTTACCTCAGCTAAATTTAGATTGTGATGGTGTTTGAGTTGTGTGACGAGGACCGTTGGACAGTTTATAACCTATATCCGTTACTTGGTCTTTGGGGCTTGCTTTTATTGAAAGTGTAGTGAGAGTTATGTCCAGTGGGTTCATGTTAGTGGATGATTCATCAGTGTGGTTACAACCTTGGTAAGGTTATAAAATAAGAGGTGTTGGGGTGAGTGGAAGGAAGAGTTCGACAAGTTTGGATTTTGTTATGGTATAGGTGGGATAAGAGTTGACTTTATCAGTGAGTTAAGGTTGGGGAAGAGTTTTGCGTTGGGTGTTGAGGTAGTTAGCGACACGCGGACCTCGAAGTTTGAGTTGTGCTGTTGTGTTTGTTGTGTTGGCTTAAGCTTGGGTTGGAGGTACTAACTTTGAGATGAGTACGATGTTGGGTGTCGACACGAAGGTGGTAGGCTCCCGGTATTGCATGTTTTGTTCAATGTTAGCTATTGTGCGTGGCTTGGCTTGTGTAAAGATGTCTGTGAAGGGTGTTTGTTTTGTGGGATGGACCATGATTGCAGTGGAGTTACGAGAAAAGTTGTTTGGGTTAAATCTATGTGAGAGTCCAGGTAAAATAATGGAGCTATGAGTGGGACTCAGACTTAGTTAAGTTGATCAGAGGTAAGACGTGATTAGATGTTTGGTAAGGGTCTAGTTGAGGGTGTGTTTGGCAAGATTAAGTTTTTGTGTAAAGAACCTTTTAGGTTATCTGAGCCGCATAGTTGTTTCGAAGGTTGCCGAGTTGGAGTGGTGTCTTGATAAGGGAATGTGGTAATCTTTTCTATGCGTTGGTGGTACGATGTTGTAATAGAAGTTAGGAGCAAGTGTTTTTGAGTGGGCTTGTTGTGGATATGGTTGAGTTATGGGTGGTTGTTTGTCCTACTAGTAAGTTGGGAAGAATCATCATGAGTTTGGTAGTAAAATTTTAAGGGTGAGATGAGGTTTTCTAGGTGTGTGGCTGGAATGATTGTTTATTTGATTACGGTTCTCTTGGAGTCCTAAGTTCCAATGGTTGGGTTTGATATGTGGTATGTTCTAGCATGTGTAGATTCGAGGTGTTTGGGAACAACATTGGCTTTCGATTGAGTATTGGGTTTTGTCATCCATAGGTAGAGGGATGGTATGCTGGGACTATGTCTCTTAATGAGGGTGTTGCCACCAATGGAGTTTGCTTGAGACCATGTTTAGCGGTTTTATGTTAAGCTAGTATGAGGCTTGTTGGTTGAGTGTCGTTGTGTGGACCGTAGGCTGATGGAAGGTTTATATGGTTACCTTGTATGATTGAGGATTTTGAAAAGAGGGCTAGTTCGACTATGTGGTATGGAAACTGTTGTGGTTGCTAAGAGTTGAGTATTGATCTAAAAAAAACAGTTCTCTTTTGAGTTAGGTTTTCTGTGAAAGATGAAGTAGTGTGGTGGTTTGTGCGTTGTTGCTTCAGTGTGAGGGAAGAATTTGTTGTTTGTCCGAAGAGGGTAAATGTTTGATTGTCTATTGAGTATCATCCGAGAAAAGCTAACATGGTAACTGATGCTTTGAGTCGTAAGACAACGGTGGAGTTAAGGGCTATGTTTGCTAAGTGGAATACTTCAACGAAAAAAAAAATTGTTTTATGACGGAGTCGTAGGCAAAACTTGTTTTTGGTAGAAATGATAAAGGTGAAACAATTGAAGGATGAGGCTTTGGTGCCTATTGTGGAAGATGTCGCTGAAGGTAGACCGATCGAAGAGGTTTTGGTGATGAGACAAGCTATCTTGGTAGAAGCTCATACTAGTCCATTTGCTATGCATCCGGGTAGTGTGAAGATATACAGGAATCTCAAAAGTGTATACTTTTGGGTTGGTTGAAGGAGGATGTGACGGAGTTTGTTTCACGGTGTATGGTGTGTCAGCGGGTGAAAGTTGAACATCAGTTCCCTACAGGGTTGTTGCAACCAGTTCATGTGCCGGAATGGAAGTGGGAGAGAGTGACTATGGTTTTTGTGACGGGGCTTCCATTAGCGTCGTCCAAAAAGGATTCTATATGGGTGATTGTTGATAGGTTTACGAAGTGTGCACATTTTCTTGCCGTGCATACGACGTACTCTATGGATAAGTTAGCGGGGTTGTATGTTTCTGAGGTGGTGAAGTTGCATGGTGTGCCTAAGTCGATCATATCGGATAGGGATCCGCGTTTTACTTCTAAGTTTTGGAAGGGTTTACAAGTTGCTTTGGGTACGAGGCTTAGCTTTAGTACAGCTTATCATCCACAGACGGATGGTCAGTCTGAACGTGTTATTCATACTTTGGAGGATATGTTGAGATGTTGCATCATTGAGTTTCAAGGTTCTTGGGACAAGCAGTTTCCTTTGTTGGATTTTGCTTACAATAATAGTTTTCAAGCAAGTATACAGATGGCACCGCTTGAGGCGTTATATAGGCGTAGGTGTCATACACCTTTGTGTTGGAAGGAAGTTGGACAAAAGTATGTTTCTTTACCTCAGGTGTTGAAAGATACGGATGAGAAAGTTAAGCTTATTTGTGCTAAACTCAAGGAGGCTTCAAATAGACAGAAGTCTTATGCCGATTTGAAACATAGAGAGGTGGAGTATGCTGTCGGAGATAAGGTGTTTCTAAAAGTTTTGCCATGGAAGAAAGTGATGGGGTTTGGACGTAAGGGTAAGTTGATTCCTCGTTTCATTGGGCCGTATGAGGTGTTGGAGCGTGTTGGTCCTGTTGCTTATCGGTTGAGGTCGCCAGAAGAGTTGAGTAGGATGCATGATGTTTTTCTTGTATCGATGCTTCGTAAGTATAGATCGGATTCCTCTCATGTTGTTCTGGTTGAGGAGATTGAGTTAAGAGCGGATATGAGTTATGAGGAAGAACCGGTAAAGATCTTAGATGTGGATACAAAGGTTCTTCGAGGGAAGACCCTAGATTTGATTAAAGTGCTGTGGAGACACCGAGGTGTTGAAGAGGCAACTTGGGAGACAAGGAAAAATATGGAGGAGCAGTTTTCTCACTTGTTTGCTTCAGGTAAGAATTTCGAGGACGAAATTTTCTTAAGAGGGGGAGAGTTGTAACATTCCGGGTTTGGGGTTAGTAGTTTGAGGGTTAGTAGTTTAAATTGTTTTATTTAAATGATAATTCTATTTTCTTTTGTAACTTCCCATTTTCCCATCTTTTCTCTCAAGATTTTCTCTCATTTTCTCTCCATCTTCTTCTCCAAATTTCTCCAATTACTTGCTGATTTCTTCATCATTTTCTACAAGATTTACTTCATTTTATTCATCATTTCATTCTTTACAAAACCTACTCATCAATTTTTGCAAAATCAACATCATTTTCAAGGATTTCTCATCTTTTTGGTGGAGCAAATCTTTAAGGTAATGTTCTGATTTCTAATCTTTTTTTAAGGTTCTTTATTGAAATTCCCAAGTATTGGCTTGCTCACCAACTATTGCTATTTTATTTTGTGTTCTTAATTCAAGGTTTATGAGTTTTATGATGGATTTTGGGAAATCTTTTGAGATCTAAATTGATGCTGGATTTAGGTTGATTTAATTATGATATTAGGTCAATTAAATGATTGATTGAGTCTTGAAATGAGTTAACAATAAATTAATCCCGGAATAATGCAATCGGTGGTGTTTTAAGGTGGTTTTAGGATGTTTTAGGGGCTGTTTTAGGTGTTCTTGTGTTGCTGGAGATATAAGGATGGTTTGGAAGTGTTTTTGGTTCATAATTGAGGTGGATTAGATGTTAGATTCATTAGGTTTTGGGTTGATGTTGTTTCGGATGCGTTTCGGCTTAGTTTTCGGTCTTTTCGGCAAGGTTTTCGATAGTTTTGTGAGGGTTAAATATGGCTGCTTTTTTGAGCATGTTGTGATGTGAATTTGCTCTACTTTTAATGTTGTAGAGGTAGTTCAAGAAGACGCATAAGTGGCTGGTGCGTTGGCGTTGCCATCGGAGAATCGGCGAGGGCTCGTTTCGCTTGTCGGTGAGTGGTTTTGGATTTAAAGTGAATCGCATTGGTTCGGTTCTGTTTTGGGGCTATGGAATAGTGCGAAAACTTTCCATAGTTCAAGAGTAAGTGTTTTAAATGATGTTGATGCACTACCTCGATTTTCGGTTATTTTCGGTAATGGCAAATATGTGAACAATGATTCAATATGATTTTAGAATTGCATATATTTGATTTTGAAATGATGCATGCATGTGTTAATTGCTGAAAATGCATGGTTTATTAAGGTATTCATGGCTTATGTAAGCATGAAAAAGAATTTGGATTATGACGAGGTTATTTTTCCCTATGTCGATAAAGCCGTTGAGCATGATTTTAGTTCACATGATGAACATTTAATGAGTGCATTATGAGCAGCAAGTTAACATGCATGATTGGAATTGATATTGGCTTAGTGACACTAACCTTAGATTCGAATACAAATGACATGTCATTAGGATTGAGTGCACTATAAAATAATGAGAGTAATGATGATGCCTACACGTAAACAAGGGTGACTTTGTGTCCGACCGTGCGTGTAGAGTTTGCCTACACGTAAACAAGGGTGACTTTGTGTCCGACCGTGCATATAGTTGACCCATGCATAAACAAGGGTGACTTTGTGTCCGACCGTGCATAGTGGGGGTAACATGTATACAAGGGTGACTATGTGTCCGACCGATGCATGTTGAGACAAAGTGTCTCCAATTATGGAAAAAGGAATCCGTGTATTCGGTGAACTAAAAGTTCATATTAAGTGATCACTAGAAAGCCAATATGCATATATGAAATGGAATAATTTATTTGTGCATGGTACATGAAATGTTTTGACATTGTTGATAAGCATGTTTTGGTTTTACATATTTCAAATAAGCATGAAGAATGCAAGTATGACTTTATAAATGATTTTGAACTTGTTAGAGCTTCCTCACTAAGCATGTTGTGTTTAAGCTCTCTCTTTTCATACATGCAGAGAAATAGTGATATTCGAGGCTACGTTCGGAGCAAGGAAACCAAGGGGGAGAGTTGTCTCAATTTTTGGTATGTTTTGGCAAATAATTTGGGCTTGGCAATGTGTAAATCAAACCCATGTGAAGTGTGTGATTTTTGCTTTGGTTAATGTTGTAATAAGATCTATAATGTTTTGGATTATTAATTGATGGACTATGGTGTTGTTTGGATTGTTGAAGCATGTACATGAATGAACGTTTTTGATTTAAATCATATTTTAGGAAGCATGCCTATAGTTTGTATGGAGTCTTGATGTTGATAATTGTGTGCTTTAAACCGTTCTTTATGTTTAGGAATTATGCATATTGAAGATGGTGATTAATGGTTGTGTCTTGAGTTGGTTGAATTCACTTGGTGTGACAGAATTTTTAGGTTCCAAGCACAAAGTTTCGAAACCATAGGGAAGGTTTTGAAACCTTTCGGGCAATTTTGATTCTGGACCCTTACTGGACGCGAAAAGTTTCGAAACCTTCGGGGAAGTTGCGAAACCTTTTACATAAAGTTTCGAAACCTATGAGAAAGGTTTCGAAACCTTTGGCTGCTAGGAAATGGAAGTTGCTAGAAATTGCGTTTTAGTCCGGAATATCCTTCTTTGTTCAATTAGGGTATCTACAGATGTTATTTTCAGCTGAAATTTCACATGGATGCATAAAGTTGATTAAATTTTAAGATGGACAACTTGATTTTGAAGAAGTCCTTATAATTTGTAAGATTTACATTTTGGTCCCTAGATTAATGAAACATGCAATTGATGATGTTAGAATGTTCCATTTGATTTGAGATCTACCGTGAGGGATACTAGTATGCTTAATTGCACTTTGATGGAAAGAATTTCTACTTTGTCATTAGTACGTAAAAGTTTTACGTTTTAGTCCTTAATTTACTTAAGTGTTTAATCGAATGCTTTTATGTGATCGGATTGTTTTCGTTAATGCTTTGTATGAGATCAAGACCTTTAGGAACATAATTAATTATGCATCTAGATAAGAAAAAAAATAATATCAATTTTCAGGGTTGTTTATTGAATTGGACCTTAACGGGTTTAGTTCGATATTCCCCGTGTGACCCGTTAGTGCCGGTTCCGTCTAGGTCGGGCTAAGGGGGTTACAACACGGATCACAAGAGTTTTAAGTATCTCATGTCACAAAAGTATCTAAACCTTAGGCAACGACGATGGATGGAGTTGCTTAAGGATTATGATTTGTCTATTGAGTATCATCCGGGGAAGCTAATTTGGTGGTTGATGCTTTGAGCCGTAAGGCGGCGGTTGAGTTGAGGGCGATTTTTGCTAAGTTGTGTATTTCAAGGGAAGGTGGTTTTGTGGCGGAGTTGCAAGTGAAACATGTCTTAGTTGAGATGATAAAGGTGAAACAGTTAGAGGACGAGGCTTTGGTGCCTTTTGTGGCGGATATTGCTGAAGGTAGACCGACCGAATATCATTTTGATGATGATGAGGTGTTTTGTTTTAGAGGTCGGATTGTGGTGCCGGATGATGTTGAGTTAAGGCAAGCTATTTTGGTAGAAGCTCATACTAGTCCGTTTGCTATGCATCCGGGTAGTGTGAAGATGTATAGGGATCTCAAAAATGTATTTTTTTGGGTTGGTTTGAACAAGGATGTGACGGAGTTTGTGTCACGGTGTATGGTGTGTCAGCGGGTGAAAGATGAACATCAGTTCCCTGCAGGCTTGTTGCAACCGGTTCAAGTTCCGGAGTAGAAGTTGGAGAGAGTGACTATGGATTTTGTGACGGGGTTACACTTGATGCCGTCCAAAAAGGATTCTATATGGGTGATTGTTGACAGGTTTACGAAGTGTGCACATTTTCTTGCCGTGCATACGACGTATTCTATGGATAAGTTAGCAGGGTTGTACGTTTCGAAAGTAGTTAAGTTGCATGGTGTGCCTAAGTCGATCATATCGGATAGGGATCCGCGTTTTACTTCTAAGTTTTGGAAGGGTTTACAAGTTGCTTTGGGTACGAGGCTTAGCTTTAGTACAGCTTATCATCCACAGACGGATGGTCAGTCTGAACGTGTTATTCATACTTTGGAGGATATGTTGAGATGTTGCATCATTGAGTTTCAAGGTTCTTGGGACAATCAGTTTCCTTTGTTGGATTTTGCTTACAATAATAGTTTTCAAGCAAGTATACAGATGGCACCGTTTGAGGCGTTATATAGGCGTAGGTGTCATACACCTTTGTGTTGGAAGGAAGTTGGACAAAGGTATGTTTCTTTACCTCAGGTGTTGAAAGATACGGATGAGAAAGTTAAGCTTATTTGTGCTAAATTCAAGGAGGCTTCAAATAGACAGAAGTCTTATGCCGATTTGAAACATAGAGAGGTGGAGTATGCTGTCGGAGATAAGGTGTTTCTAAAAGTTTTGCCATGGAAGAAAGTGATGAGGTTTGGACGTAAGGGTAAGTTGATTCCTCGTTTCATTGGGTCGTATGAGGTGTTGGAGCGTGTTGGTCCTGTTGCTTATCGGTTGAGGTTGGCAGAGGAGTTGAGTAGGATGCATGATGTTTTTCATGTATTGATGCTTCGTAAGTATTGATCAGATCCTTCTCATGTTATTCCAGTTGAGGAGATTGAGTTAAGAACGGATATGAGTTATGAGGAAGAACAGGTGAAGATTTTGGATGTCGATACAAAGGTTCTTCGAGGGAAGACCATAGATTTGGTTAAAGTGCTTTCGAGACACCGAGGTGTTGAAGAGGCAACTTGGGAGACAAGGAAAACTATAGACGAGCAGTTTCCTCACTTGTTTGCTTCAGGTAAGAATTTCGAGGATAAAATTTTCTTAAGAGGGGGAGAGTTGTAACATCCCGGTTTTGGGGTTAGTAGTTTGAGTGTTGGTTTGGGGGATTCGATTCGAGTCGGATCGGATTCTTCGGTTCATTAATTCCGGGAAAATTAAAATAATAATAATTTAATCGGACAAGTAATAATTTTGCGGGAAGGTTTAAAAATATTAAAATGGTGTTTTAAAGTTAAAGGAATATTATTGAGTCTTAGTTTGATTTTTAATTAGGCTTAATTTTGTATTAGTGACTAAATTATAATTTTTGGAAAAGTTTAGGGGTTTAATTGGTAATTTTCGAAAATTAAGATTTTTAGTGACTAAATTGGAAAGTAAGCCATACTTAGAATCCTTAAAGGGCCATTAACCCTATTTATTTTTAATTAAAGATTATCCACCAAATTTGTTTTAATTAATTTTAATAAAAAGGTTATTTTCATTTTCTTTTGTAACTTCCCATTTTCTCATCTTTTCTCCGAAAATTTTCTCTCCATCTTCTTCTCTAAATTTCTTCAATTACTTGTTGATTTCTTCTTCATTTTTAACAAGATTTAATTCATTTTACTCATCTTTTCATTCTATACAAAACCTACTCATCAATTTTGCAAAATCAACATCAATTTTCAAGGAAATCAAGAGAGGATTTCTCATCATTTTGGTGGAACTAATCTCAAAGGTAAAATTCTGATTTCTCATCTTTTTCTAAGGTTCTTTGTTGAATTTCCCAAGTATTGGCTTACTAATCAACAATTGATATTTAATTTTGGGTTTCTAATTCAAGATCTATGAGTTTTATGGTGGTTTTTGTGAAATCTTTTTAGATCTTAATTGATGCTGGAATTAGGATGATTTAATTATGATATTAGGTCAATTAAATGATTGATTGAGACTTGAAATGAGTTAACATCAAATTAATCCCGGAATAATGTAATCGGTGGTGTTTTAAAGTGGTTTTTGGTTGTTTTTGGGGCTGTTTTAAGTGTTCTGCTTTGGCTGGTGGTATAAGGATGGTCTGAAAGTGTTTTTAGTTCATAATTGAGGTGAATTAGATGTTAGATTCATAAGGTTAAGGGATGATGTTGTTTCAGATGTGTTTCGACTTAGTTTCGGTCTTTTCGGCTAAGTTTTCAATAGTTTTGGAGAGGTTTGATGTGGCTGCTGTTTTGAGCATGTTATGATGTGTATATGCTCTGTTTTTAATGTTGTAGAGGAAGTGCAAGAAGGTCCGTAAGCGGCTAGTGCATTGGTGTTGCCGTCGGAGCGTCGGCGAGGGCTCGTTTCACTTGTCGGTGAGTGATTTCAGATTAAAAGTGTTTCGCAAAGATTCGGTTCTGTTTCGGAGACTATGGAATAGTGTGAAAACTTTCCATAGTTCAAGAGTAAGTAATGTAAATAATTTTGATGCATTATTGTAAGTTTCGGCTATTTTCGGTAATGGCATTTATGATGATGATTCAATGAGATTTTGGAAATGCATAATCATGATTTTGAAATGATGCATGCATGTGTTAATTGCTGAAAATACATGATTTATGGAAGCATGGAAATGAATTGAAATAACATGTGGTTATTTGCCTTACATTTGATGGTGCCATTGGGCATGACTTTCGGTTCATTTGTTGAACACATTATGGATGCATTATGAGCAACAAATTAACATGCATATTTGGAATTGATATTGGCTTAGTGACACTACATTTAGATTCGAATACAAATGAAATGTCATTAGGATTGAGTGCACTATAAATATTATGGAAATAAAGGAAAGAAAATGCCTACACGTAACAAGGGTGACTTTGTGTCCAACCGTGAGTGGTAGAGCCGCCTACACGTAACAAGTGTGACTTTGTGTCAACTGTGCATGGTAGAGCTTGATAATGGTGACTTCGTGTCATGTCTATGGTGACTTCGTGTCATGATGGGACCAAGGGTCTCTAAAACAATGGATCCGCATATTCGGTGAACTTAAGGTTCATAACAAGTGATCACTAAAAAGCCAATATGCATACATGAAACGATTTGGAGTTATGTGCATCATTTATGAAATGATTTGACATTGATTTTCATACTCAAGGAAATGTTTTGGAATGTGAACATAGACATGATTTGGTAAAGCATGTTTGATGTTAAGGAAAGCATTACAAACTATGATTTAAGTATGGTTTTAATTTGATGCATTGATGATCTTGTTTAGAGCTTCCTCACTAAGCATGTTTTGCTTAAGCTCTCTTTTCATCTTTGCATAAAAATAGAGACTTTTGGGGCTGCATTTGGAGCAAGAGGACCAAGAGGGAAAGACCTCACATTTTTCGTATGATTTGGCAAATAAATAGGGGCTAGGCAATGTGTAAACCTATCCCTTATGAGAGTGTGTTTTGCTTTGGTTAATGACTTGTAATAAGACCTTATTTCGCTTTGGTTGTTGTTTGATGGATTGTGGTAATGTTTTGGATTGTTTGAAGTATGTCCATGCATGTATGTCTCTTGTTTTAATCTCAACATAGGAAGCATGCCTATAGATGATATTGGGGTTCTTGATGTGGTATTTGGGTGTAATAAATTGCTCATATGCTTGGATATCATGCATGTAGCTTGGGGTGACTAATGGTTGTGTTTAAGTGGATGGAACTCTTTTAAAATGTTCGGCTTTTGTTAATTGCACAGGGGGTATCGATACCTCTGGTGAGGGTATCGATACCCGAGGCTTATTTTAGGTCTAGTACCGAAGCATGGTTCGATGCATTTATGCCACTGGACTCTGGAGTATCGATACCATCCAAGGTGGTATCGATACACAGGCCTTCGAATGGATTATTTGGCTAGCCATCGTCAAGGTATCGATACCACTACCAAAGGTATCGATACCCCTGACCAAAAATGATGATCCACGGGTTGAAATTTCGTGTAGGTTCGGTTATCCATCCGTAAATGAATATGGACTCTAAGGATATCTATTTGAGATGCAATTTCACCATATTGCATGAAAAAAATCTAATTTTATATTGGTTAATCAATGTCAATTATAGTTCCTAGAATTTGTGTGTTTTACAATTTGGTCCTTAATCATTGAATCATGAAATTGACGATGTTATAATGATCCGATTGATCTGAATTTTAATGTGCGTGTTCTGTTCATGTTTAATTGAACTTTGGTAGATTGAAGTTCCGGTTTATTATAGGAATTAAAGTTATTTGCATATTGGTCCTTATGTTTTATATGCGAGTTGAATTATCAATTGTGAATCTAATGTTTCCATTTTCTTTATGCATGACCTCGGCACACATAGGAACTTAATTATGCATCTAGTTAAGAAAAAACATATCGGATTTTAGGATTGTTTATCGAATCGGACCTTCGCGAGTTTGGTTCGATATTCCCCGTGTAACCCGTTAGTGCCAGTTCCGTCTAGGCCGGGCTAAGGGGGTTACAGTATCGTTACCATGACATGGCTGTGGCTAATTAAGCCTTTGAAAGCCAAGGGTATCGATACCTCTCTGGGTGGTATCGATACCTTGGTGTCCAGTGAGGTAATGGCATTGAACCATGGTTTGATGCCGCCCCAAAATTGCCTTAGGGTATCGATACCACCAGAGGGTGTTTCGATACCCCCTGTCCAGAATCATTAATTAGGCAATTTGGTTGGTTTAAACCTCATCTAAACACATCCATTTATCATCCCGAAATAATCTATAGGCATGCTTCCTATGTTATGATTAAAAGCAAGAACATTCATGCATGTACCTGCTACAAAAAATCCAAAACATTATCACAATTCATCAAACTACAATCAAGGCAATATAAGGTCTTATTACAAGTCATTAACCAAAGCAAAACACACTCTCATAAGGGATAGGTTTACACATTGTCGAGCCCCTATTTATTTGCCAAATCATACAAAAAATGTAAGGCCTTTTCCCCTTGGTCCTCTTGCTCCGAAAGTAGCCTCAAATGTCTCTATTTTTCTACAAAGATGAAAAGAGAGCTTAAGCAAGACATGCTTATTGAGGAAGCTCTAATAAAATCATCAATGCATAAATTAAAAATTATTTTAAAAGCCATACTTGCATCCTTCATGCTCAATTAAAATATGTGAAACCAAATCATGCTCATCAACATAAACAAATCATTTCTTATGTCATGCATATGGATACCAAATTGTTTCATGTTTGCATATTGGCTTTCTAGTGATCACTTATTGTGAACTTTAAGCTCACCGAATACACGGATCCCTTTTTCCATATTTGGAGACGCTTAGTCTCAACATGCATCGATCGGACACATAGTCACCCTTGTATACATGTTACCCCCACTACGCACGATCGGACACAAAGTCACCCTTGTTTACGCATGTGTCAACTATATGCACGGTCGGACACAAAGTCACCCTTGTTTACATATAGGCAAGCTCTACACGCACGGTCGGACACAAAGTCACCCTTGTTTACGTGTAGACATCATCATTATTCTCAATATTTTTATAGTGCACTCAATCCTAATGACATGTCATTTGTATTCGAATCTAAGGTTAGTGACACTAAGCCAATATAATTTCCAATCATGCATGTTAACTTGCTGCTCATAATGCACTCATTATATGTTCACCATGTGAACCGAAATCATGCTCAACAGCTAAATCAATTATAAGGCAATAACCACTTATTGTACCAATTCATTTCCATGCTTCCATAAGCCATGAATGTCTTTCTAAACCATGTACTTTCAGCAATTAACACATGCATGCATCCTTTCAAAATTAAAGAATATGCAATTCCAAAATCTTATTGAATCATCATTTATAAAAGCCATTACCAAAAAGCCGAAACTTAAAGTAATGCATCAACATCATTTAAATCACTTACTCTTGAACTATGGAAATTTTTCACACTATTCCATAGTCCCCAAAACAGAACTGAACCATTGCGAAACACTTTAAACCCGAAATCACTCACCGACAAGCGAAACAAGCCCTCGTCGACGCTCCGACGGCAACGCCAATGCACCCTCCACTTACGTACCTTCTTGCACTTCCTCTACAACATTAAAAACAAAGCATTTTCACATCATAACATGATCAAAACAGCAGCCACATCAAACCTCTCCAAAACTATCGAAAAACCTACCCGAAAAGACCGAAAACTAAGCCAAAACTTATCTGAAACAACATCAACCCTTAACCTTATGAATCTAACATCTAATCCACCTCAATTATGAACTAAAAACACTTTCAAACCATCCTTATACCTCCAGGAAAAGCAAAACACTTAAAACAACCCCTAAAATAACCGAAAACCACCTTAAAACACCACCGATTACATTATTCCGGGATTAATTTGATGTTAACTCATTATAAGACTCAATCAATTATTTAATTGACATAATATCATAAATAAATCATCCTAATTACAAAAATTAATTGATATCTAAAAATATTTCACAAAAACCTCTATAAAACTCATAGATCTTGAATTAAAAACACAAAATTAAATATCAATTGTTGATTAACAAGCCAATACTTGGGAACTTCAATAAAGAAACTTAGAAAAAGATGAGAAATCATAATTTTACCTTAGAGATTAGCTTGTTAACACTCTAAAAAGCGTATATTTTATACCCTTTTACTTAAGGTTTTGTTTGGTTTCAAGTTCATTTGCATTGCATTTCATTGCATTTAGCTGCATTTCATGTGCATTTGCATTTAGATTAGGATTTTATTTTATTTTCTTTTTATTTTAAAAGATGCTGCTTTGAAGGGTATTTTCTTGGTTCTGCTGTGCAGATGCTGGAGCAAAGTGGAATGATCGGAAGAGATGCTGTAGCATATTTCTATGGTATTGGATTGAGCTTCAAGGATGCTACAGCATTGTGGGCGGACAAAACAGAACGGAAGAAAGGACACACCTACAGCCCACTGTCCTCACGCGTTTTCCAGACCAACTGCACATCCCCTACACCTCTACAAATGCTGTAGACGTCGCACCGCCCCTGCACCCTGCCACACTTTTCTGCAAACGTTGCACCACCTCTGCAAACCTGAACGGTCCCCTGCAGACCCTGCATTTCTGCCATCTGCTGCACCAAATGTCAGGGGATATTCCCTTGGCATCTTTAGAGCACCAAACCCTAGAAGCCTCCTATAAATACAAGGCCAAGCCTTCTTCAAAAAGTATGTTCGGAGCAAGAAAAAGAGAAAAATCAGTAACCGAGGAGCCATAAAGGAGCAAGCTTTAAGGAAAGCACGAGGGAGAAGAAAAAAGAAAGGAGGCCACTTTCGGTCATCTTCAACCTCTAGCCAAGCCACCATTGTTGGAGAGCTTCAAGCAAGGGATTTGCGCGACTTCGGGAGGAGCGGCAAGCTAGGAAAAGTGTCATGGCACAAGCGTTTGAGACTTCCTTCCTCTTCACTTTGTTTACCTCTTTTCTAAGTTGTTGAATATGTATTTCAAAGGACGCAAGTTGAATAGTTTTTCTTACCTAGCCATGAACTAAACTAGTATGGCTAAGGCTTGTTTTGGATGATTTTCATTATGTTTTAATGGATGATTACTGTTTCCAGTGTTTAACTTTGTGCTTTGTTCAAGAATGCTAACACATTTTCTCTCTAAACCTTGGTTTGTAAGAGCACCGGGAGGTAGCCATAGCTCAAGGGGTTCAGGAAGCTTAGATCTAGGGATAGGCAAAGCTAGACCAACTTGAACAATGGGGTTGCTGCGGGAGCAGAATCCTAACTTGCCTTAGGGATAAGGTAGAGTTTCAACGACTAAAAGGGGTAGCACTTTATCAACATTAGGAGTGTTAGGGTTGAGACCGGGAGGTAATGCCTTAGCATTTTTGAGTGTTAGGCCTTCTGACTAGGGATAGTGGAGGCATTTTCAGTAAACTCTGTCGAGCACTAGTAAACCAGTGGAACAGTAGCATTCAGGGGAACAGTGAGATCATACCATTGCAAGCCTAGCCTGTCTTAAGCTTCAATATCTTCTCTGTGTTATGTTTGTGCAGCTTTATTTATTTCTCCAATATCTGTTAAATTGCTACTGGATTTTCGTGACAATCTTTGTTTTGCTCCAGCATCACTGGTGACATCTTTATTTTGCTAAAGCATTTTGGTGACATTTGCAGAATTGCTTTAGCATATGATCATACAAAGGATTATTTCATCTTTTGTGTATGTTAACTATTTTTGAAATAACCTACCCAATCCTCGTGGGAACGATCTCAATTACACACTTTATTACTTGTTCGATGTGTATACTTGCACATTATTGCACACTTATCACAATCACATTTTAATCACCCTCTCAGCACGCAACAATTTTTTGGCGTCGTTGCCGGGGATTGAGGCAATAGGCAATTTCAATCATAGTTTTCATACTTCTTATCTTTTTATTTTTGCTTTGTGTTTTGAGTCTTTTGTCTTTGATTTAATCTTTGTTTTCTTGTTTATATTTTCAGGTTTTTGGTTAGTAGATGCCCAGAGTGAATCGTAGGGAAGGCCTCGAACCATTTATTCTAGAAATCAAAAGGTATTTTATACAAAGGAGGCGAGAGCAAAGAAGAACAAGAGCCATGTATCAGGATCCACAGAATCAAAATGCTAGAGCAATACCTGCAGCAAATCCAAATGCTGCAGCAAATCCGGAGATAGTAGCAAGACCAAGGGCAATTCGAGATCACTTGACACCGATCTTGGATGACCTGAATTCTGGGATAGTGACACCTGAGATACAAGCAGCACACTTCGAGCTCAAACCTGTGATGTTTAATATGCTCAATTCGATCGGACAGTTTGGAGGATCTCCACACGAGGACGCTCGACAACACATCCGTGCTTTCTTGGAGGTTTGTGATTCGTTCCGCCAACAAGGAGTGCACGAGGATGTGTTGAAGCTCAAGCTATTTCCATACTCTTTGAGAGACCGAGCAAGAGAATGGTTGAATGGTATTCCAGCCGGTTCGATGGAGTCATGGACAGCTTTGTGCAAAAGCTTTTTGGCAAGATACAACCCACCCACCATGAACACTCAATTGTGAAATGAGATAGCATCCTTCAAACAAGGGGATGACGAGTCAATGTATGAGTGTTGGGATCGGTACAAAAGCTTGCTAAGAAGGTGTATCAATCACGGTTTTCAAGATTGGACTCAAATCGTGATGTTCTACAATGGAGTCAATGCACCCACAAGGATGATGTTAGATGCTTCAGCAAATGGGACACTGCTGGACAAGTCGCCTGAAGAAGCATTTGATATTTTGGACAAAATAGCCAATAATGATTATCAGTTTCCAACTACTAGGCTTGGGACAGGACGAAGAACTCAAGGAAAGCTGGAGCTCGACGCCAATGATTCTGTCTCAGCACAACTTTTTGCTATTACAAATATGTTGAAGAATCTTCAACAGCCCAGTGAAGTACGAGATGCTAAGGCATTAAGTTGTGTGCACTGTAGTGGAAACCATTTTGATAAAGACTGCCCAACTCATTTAGAGTCTGCTCATTACGTTGGAAACTTCAACAAAAATTCCAACAACCCCTACTCCAACACGTACAACCCAGGGTGGAGACAACATCCTAATTTTTCTTGGGGTAATCAAGGATCGAATCAAGCAAGCAGCTCAAACAGGCAGCAACCCATGGCAAGACAACCAGGAGTCCATGGCTTTCAAGGAAATATGCCATGGCAAAATGAATACAAGGGGACAGTTCATCATCAAAGTCACAACAATTCTTTGGAAGCTTCGCTGCAAGAATTCATGGCTTCGACCAAGGAGTTCATGACGTCAACGAAAACATTATTGCAGGAGCATTCCACCACCATCTCTAATCAAGGCAATCTGTTGCAGACCCAAGGCGCACTACTGCAAAGTCACAGCTCTTCGTTGAGGACGCTGGAGACTCAAGTGGGTCAAATTGCTCAGGCATTACAAGCAAGACCAAGAGGCAATTTTCCTAGTGATACTGAAGTCACTAAAAATCATGGCAAGGAGCAATGCAGCGTACTTACCTTGAGAAGTGGACGACAAATCAACACGGGAGAACAACTCAAAAGAAAGGAGAAAGAAGAAAACCCCACTCAGGAGCAAAAAGAAGCTGAACAAAAAGAAGAAAAATATTTCAAGAAGAAACTAGAGAAAACTTAAATACTGAGGCATTCGGTGAAAAGCTTGCAGATGCTGCAGCAAAAGAAGCATCATCAATGCAACCTTTGGAGGACGTAAGACCCGCACCACCATTCCCTCAGCGTTTGAAGCAACACAAAGGCGATCTCCAGTTTTAAAAGTTTGTAAGTATGCTGGACCAATTTTATATAAATATTTCATTTTTAGATGTTATTGATCAAATGCCCTCATATGCAAAGTTTTTGAAAGATATTGTTACAAAGAAAAGAAAAGCTGAGAATTTTGAAACAGTTGCTATAGCATCTGAGTTCTATTCTGGGAGGACTGAGCTTCCCATGAAGAGGCAAGATCCTGGAAGCTTCATCGTTCCATGCTCGATAGGAGACAATTTTGTGGGCGGAGCACAATGCGACCTAGGGTCGAGTTTAAATCTGATGCCCAAGGCAATATTCAAGAAGCTTGGTATAGGGAGTACGCGACCTACCACTGTCATCTTGCAATTGGCGGACCATTCTCATGTCCGACTAGAAGGCAAAGTGGAAAATGTCATAGTAAAAGTTGGTAAGTTTGTGTTCCCTATGGATTTTCTGATTTTGGATTGCGATGTGGACTACAAAGCACCTATCATCTTGGGACGACCATTCCTTGCTACCGGTCGAATTCTCATTGACTGTGAAAAGGGAGACTTCACAATGCGAGTAGCAGATCAATCCATGACTATCAATGTCTTCAATACTCTCAAGTACATGGATGATAATGAAGAATGTCATTGTATAGCCGGGATAAATGCTGCAGCAATTGAAGAAGATGCAGATTTTTGCTGTGACAATTCTCCACACATGAAGGACTTTGCAAAAATGCTGGAGGAGCATGATCAGGATGAAGAAGAATCTCATTTGGAGCTACAGCAAATTGGATATTTCAAGCCAAGACCAGGTACAAAATTCGAATCAATTGATTTCTCTGAATTTATTCCTCCTAAACCATCACTTTTACATGCACCATCTCTAGACTTAAAACCACTGCCACCGCATTTAAAGTATGTTTATTTGGGATCTCACAATACTTTGCCAGTGATTATTTCTTCTAGCTTAGATCCTAACCAAGAGCTTAGCCTCGTGAATTTGCTATCACAATATAAGAAAGCTCTAGGGTGGACTATGGCCGATTTGAAGGGCATCAGTCCTACGATCTGCATGCACAAGATCCTGCTGGAAGAATGCCACAACAATTCTGTTGAGCCCCAAAGAAGATTGAACCCAGCAATGAAGAAGGTAGTGATGACAGAGATTATCAAGTGGTTGGATGCAGGGATCATATACCCAATTTCTGACAGTTCATGGGTTAGACCTGTGCATTGTGTTCCTAAGAAGGGAGGCACGACAGTGATCACAAATGAGGACAACGAGTTACTCCCAACAAGGACAGTCACAGGCTGATGCATTTGTGTGGACTATAGGAAGCTGAACAAGGCAACAAAGAAGGATCATTTTCCCTTCCTTTTATCGATCAAATGTTGGATCGATTGGCGGGAAAGGCTTACTATTGCTTCCTGGATGGCTATTCTGGGTACAACCAAATTGCTATAACACTAGAGACCCAGGAGAAGACAACTTTCACCTGTCCATATGGGACTTATGCTTTTTGAAGAATGCCATTTGGGTTATGTAATGCTCCAGGAACTTTTCAACGTTGTATGTTAGCAATATTTTCAGACATGGTTGAAGAATTCTTGGAGGTATTTATGGACGATTTTTCTATGTCCGGAGTAAATTTTGAAAAATGCCTAGGCAACCTGGCCAAGGTACTGAAACGTTGTGAAAAAGCCGTCCTTGTGCTCAATTGGGAAAAATGCAATTTCATGGTGACCGAAGGTACGGTTTTGGGCACAAAATTTCTAGCAAAGGAATTGAAGTTGACAAAGCAAAAGTAGAGTTGATAGAGAAGCTACCACCTCTAACAACTGTGAAGGGAATTAGAAGCTTTCTTGGACATGCTGGCTTCTATAGGAGGTTCATCAAGGACTTCTCGAAAATCTCTAAGCCACTCTGCAATTTGCTACAGCAAAATCAACCCTTTGTCTTCGATGAAAAATGCCACAATGCTTTTACTGAACTAAGGAAGAAGTTTACCTCAACTCCAATAGTTATACCACCCGATTGGACTGAGCCATTCGAGTTGATGTGCGATGCAAGTGACTACGCAGTTGGCGCAATACTAGGTCAAAGGCGAGGTAAACTCTTTCATGTTATTGACTATGCAAGTAGAACTCTTAATGATGCTCAAATTAATTACACAACTACTGAGAAAGAGTTACTTGCTGTAGTATTTGCCTTTGTTAAGTTTAGGGCGTATCTTATAGTAACTAAGGTGATAGTGCACACTGATCATTCTGCCATCAAATACCTAGTGACTAAGAAAGATGCTAAGCCGAGACTTATTAGGTGGATACTTTTGCTACAAGAATTTGATATTGAAATAAAGGATAGAAAAGGCACTGAAAATCAAGTTGCAAACCACTTATCTAGGCTAGAAAATCTAGAAAATTTAGGAGAAAATTTTGAAATCGAAGAAAATTTCCCTGATGAGAAAATTTTATATGCTACAACATTACCTTGGTATGCCGACATTGTTAATTTTCTTGTTAGTGGTATTTTGCCTCCTGATTTATCTAGCCAGGGTCGCAAGAAGTTCAAACATGATGCAAAATTTTTCTATTGGGATGAGCCATATTTGTTCAAGCAATGTGCTGACCAATTGCTTCGGCGATGTGTGCCGGAAGAGGAGCAGAAAGATATCCTATTCCATTGCCATACAACATTGTGTGGAGGTCATTTTGGTGGATCAAGGACTGCGGCAAAGGTCTTTCAATCTGGATTCTACTGGCCCTCACTCTTCAAAGATGCTCAAGCATTTTACAAGGGATGCGATAGATGTCAAAGAACCGGTAACATCTCAAGAAGGAATGAAATGCCGTTGCAAAATATTCTAGAAATTGAGCTTTTTGATGTTTGAGGAATTGATTTCATGGGACCATTTCCATCATCCTATGGTGATTTATACATCTTACTAGCAGTGGACTACGTCAGCAAATGGGTTGAAGAGGTGGCAACACACCACAATGATTCGAAGACAGTCCTGAAGTTCCTATACAAGAATATTTTCACAAGGTTTGGAGTCCCAAGAGCTATAATCAGTGATGAAGGAACCGACTTCGACAACAAGCTCATTGCTAAGGCATTACAACGCTATGGAGTCAGGCACAAAATTGCTACAGCATATCACCCGCAGACGAATGGCCAAGCTGAAATCTCCAATAGAGAAATAAAGCAAATCTTAGAGAAGACAGTCAACACAAAGAGAAAAGACTGGTCTCCAAAGTTGGATGAAGCTTTGTGGGCATATAGGACAGCCTACAAGACTCCTTTAGGGATGTCCCCATTCAAGCTTGTTTATGGGAAAGCATGTCATTTGCCCGTGGAGCTTGAACACAAAGTTTATTGGGCCATCAAAAAGCTCAATATGGATTTCAAGACAGCTGGAGAGAACAGACTTTTGGAGCTAAATGAATTGGACGAGTTTCGATCCAATGCCTATGAGAATGCTAGAATTTATAAGGAAAAAAATGAAAAGGTGGCATGACAAACATCTTTTGCCACGACATTTTTCAGAGGGCCAACAAGTGTTACTTTACAACTCAAGACTTGAACTTTTTCCTAGAAAGTTAAAGTCCCGATGGTCTGGACCATTCATGATACATAGGGTTTATCCTTATGGAGCTGTGGAAATCAGAACACTTGAAGGAGACCGAATATTCAAGGTCAATGGTCAAAGGCTGAAGATATATAATGGAGCTCCCATTGTGCGTGACAAGGACGACTCCAGTCTGCAAAATGCCTGAGCATTTCTATCCCTATCTTTCATTATGCTTTAGCATTTAAATTTTAGTTTAAATAAAAAGTAGACGTTTTTATTTAAGTTTTTTTTAAGATGCTTTTATCTCCTTTTTGTCCATATTCAGCTTTTAATTTTTGAAGGTACAAGCTTAGACCACTGGAGGCTCACAGGGAGCTGCACACCACCAGACGCGTGTGTCGCGTGTCAAAAGTGCGCGTTTAGTGCAAGTGGACACATCGAAAGTAATAAGTGATAAATATTTTATCGAGTTATCGTCTCCTCAGGGACCGGTATACTTAATATGCTTTCTTCACCTTCTTGTTCTGTAGAAAAGTAAAGAACACAAGTGAGTTGATTTGATTTATCTAAACTAAAATAACTAAATAAAAATAAAGGGTTGAAATAATAGAGAGAGATGGGCTAGGATCCAGTTGCGTCGTATTGTGGATTTGATTGACTTGTCTATGTCCAATGCAATCGCATATCACTGCCTCGGTAGCACTGCAGTTTACTGCCTTGGCAGCGCCGATACTGTCTGCCGCGGCAATCCCTTGCTCGTGGGTAGACTTTACCAAAGTTCGGCAAAGTGTCCTTGAGTGACTTCGCTTATCCCTAAGTCAGAGTGCTGTTGATGACTAGTCCTTGATGATACCTCCCGGCGTGAACCAATTATACTCACCAACCAATCTCACACTTCTTTTAGCCGCTGAAACTCTTAACCTATGCCTAGGTCGAGTTAGTATTTCGCGATTGAAACACCGTACTTACCCCTTTCGTGAATCTAACTCTCCCGAGCTTAGATAAATGGATGATTCACAATATCCTCTCCCGAGCTCAATTGTGAAAACAAGGAATAACAAAGGATAAGCAAAACTTGATAACTTTATTGCATTGAATCAAAGACAAAGTACAATCTCCTCTCACAAATACTCGACAACCTTCACCTAATCCCTAAGAAGGTTTAGAACATAATGGAGGAGAAGAAAACGAGATTAGAAATCGGCTCTCTCTCTAGGTATTCCGTGTTTGTACATTGGGTGGCTAAGTCCTTCTATAGGCTAGACCTAGGGCAAACCTTTCCTAAGTAGAATACAACTTGGAGTAGGGAACAAGTCAAGTACATAATAATATATTTCCAAGTTTGCTTCGGCTAAAAGGTTTTCCCGCGTGGTCTTTCTTTGGGCTTTTCCTTGTGCTAGTCAGCTCCGATCCATGGGCTTCAAGTCCAGACACGTTCCTTGGATTTTTATCTTTCCATCGCCTATAGTCTTGCTTCCTGTCTTTCTGCTGCTGCCTCGGCATCAGGTCCTGCCTCGGCCTTGTCGCTGCCGCGGCATTGGTTCTCCTGCACAGATATGAAAACGCAGTAAAACGTGTCTTTTTCTGTAAATATTGTCTATATGAGTATAACTTCTAAATATATCACATTAAGCACATGCATTGGTCCGAGTGGGTGTATATTTGATGATTGATGCCCATAAAAGGAGTAAAAAGTGATAGTGTGTTGAGCACTTATCACATCCCCAAACTCGAACTATTGCTTGTCTTCAAGCAATTCAAACCATCAATTTGCCGAACTAAACTCTCTCTTGCT
The DNA here is from genome assembly GCA_035048815.1 of Abelmoschus esculentus. Lineage (NCBI taxonomy): Eukaryota > Viridiplantae > Streptophyta > Magnoliopsida > Malvales > Malvaceae > Abelmoschus > Abelmoschus esculentus. The sequence continues at coordinate 8,138,603 of JAUCBN010000002.1, read as the reverse complement.
CTTACATGTTCATCTATTCTCCCCACCATAACTAGGCGTATTTTTAAGCTTTAACCATTCGGTTACTCAAGGGTTTACCTAGAAACAAACTATAAGAAATGTGAGTGTGTGCGTTTTTGTGGACAAGTTGATTAAAGGCTTTCTTAGATAAACTCTAAGTTCAAGACAAATAGACATTGGTTAAGTATTCTCTTCTTATCAAACACCAAATCTTGAGCCAATTTCGGGCACCTCAAAGACTTGTGTTTTTCTTTTCACTAAAAATCTTTTTGTCTTTTCTTTTTGATATTCCTTAATACATACTAGAGCCAATTTCGGGCACCTCTAGCATGAAGAAGAGATTTTCTAGAGCCGGTGGTAGGCACCTCTAGTTACTTTTCCAAAAATCTAAGTCTTTATCACCTAAGTTCATTAAAAGAATTCCTATAATCGACAAGTCCCAAAAGTGTTTAAAGTTCTTCCTATAGTAAGCTTCTAAGTTTTCATCCTTAAGCATCCTAAGGTTAAACCCTCTTAACAGAACCTAAACATGGTAAGTAGAAAGATTTCTATAGCCTTAAAGAATAAACTAAGGCAATACTGATGATGAGCAGTGCAAAAGTGTAGGCAGTTAATTCAAGTAAGGCGGGGAGCATAAAAATTTTAAAAAAAATCACTAGAATACTCGCTTTTTGGCAAGGCCGCGGCAGTAGATTGTTGCCTTGGCAGTGAATTTGCACCCCCAAACTCAAACCAAGCATTGTCCTCAATGCTTTATATTTGAACAAGTAAGCGGCAAAACAAAATATGAATATAATAAACAACAAAGAAATTTAAAGCGACTCCGAAGAGCTGCTTGTAACAATTTTCCTCCTTGGCCTTGATGCCAAATGCTTTGTCCTCTGTGAAGGTGATGGTTGTGCCTTTGCTTGCCGGGGCGGTTGGACTCGAGTGGGTGGTGTCCGTTGCATCGGGGCCTCTACCTCCTCTCCTTCTTCTACATCAGCCATCTCTTTGGTGAGCATTACGTCCGTTCTTCCTCCCATTGTTGTGGCTCCTCCGGTGTGGTGTTTGCTTGGGCCGGCGGCAGTGGAGCTTTGGTGTACATAGGCATCTATCTCGGCTGATAGACTGCCAATGATAATTGGTGATCTGGGTGGGGTGCTAAAAACGACCCTTCGCTTGGATGGCCTTCTGCTGATAGTCGAGTCCGCGGCAGAATCTGCTGCCCTAGATGGGCCGGCAGCCTGGTATTGGGGCTGAGGGTCCTCATAGAAGAACGACCTTGGTCCTCCCGGGGTTGGTGTAGTCTCGGTGTAAGGGGCGGCTGTAACGAACATGTTGCTGGGAAACTCCGGAAATTGTACTCCTTGGTCCGGGAAGGCGTGCAGCATCATGTGGGCTAAGGTGCCATTGAAATCCCTTTGGTACTCCATGTACCGTTGTTGTCTAAGGTCCATTGCTGCCATCCGTTGCAAGATCTCTTGGTAGGGGTCTGCCGCGGCAGAGGTGTGGGCAGTACCAGGCATGTCTGCCGTGTACTTGGCCCCAGCAGCAGTATCGGCAGTGAACTGCTGCGGCGTTGCTTGGACAGGCTCTGCTTGTGTGATCTGCATGACTTTATGACTTTATGGCAGTGAAATACAATGGTCCTCTATCTTTCTTACCGCACTCGTGAATTTCCCGAAGGATGATCTCGCCAATGTTGATGGTCCTCATATTGATGATGGATTGGATCAACACCAATCTTTTGCGATCTACCATGCCATTGTGTGATGTGGGGATGAGCCGTCGCTTGACAAAGGTGTTCCACATCTTGGCCTTGGGCTTAAGGTTTTGTCTTGTTACAAATCCTCGATGGGTACCGGTTTCCCATGGAGTGTTCGCGTAACAAAGATCATCTTTGATGAGCTCGTAGTCCTCGGCAGTGAGGTCCTCCATAAATTCGGCGTGGATGTCACTGGCAGGGGTGAGCCGTAGAAATTATAGATCGTCTCGGCATCGAGCTGGACTGGCTTGCCGCGACAGTGAACAAAGACGGAGTCTTTGCTGGGCCCGTGCGCGTAGAACTCCCGGGCAATCGTGGCATTCGCCTGGGCAGGTTGGAGACAGAAAATTTCCCAGTTTTGGTACTTAAATCTGTCGAAGAGGTAGTGCTCAATACCGTAGTTCTCTTCGTCCGCATGCTGGAAACCTTGCTCTTCCCATAGTTGCCGAGCGATGAAAGATCGGTTGAAGCGATCTTCAACGTTGACGGGGGCAAATCGCTTGTATGTTGCCATCAAGATTGAGAGATCTGATTTCTTTGGATTTTTTCTTGAAAAGAATCTGGAGTTTAGCGAAGGTTATTGGGCAGAGAGTAATGTGAGAGAGAGATTGTTATGAATACTAAAGAAAACAAGAAAACAAGAGTGAATAGTTCAAGAGGAAGGAGTTTCTTATATAGGCCTCGGCCTTGTGACCGTTGAAGCCACTAGCCGATTTGTAACCGTTTCCTTTTTCTACCGTTTCCTTTTTCTGTCGCGGCAGGAATCTCGGCAGACTAGCCGTTACACTGTTCTGCCCATTGGGACTGCTGCGGCCCTGACTGTAACCCCCTTAGCCCGGCCTGGACGGAACCGGCACTAACGGGTCACACGGGGAATATCGAACTAAACCCGTCAAGGTCCAATTCGATAAACAACCCTGAAAACCAATATTATTTTTTTTTTCTTATCTAGATGCATAATTAATTATGTTCCTAAAAGTCTTGATCTCATACAAAGCATTAACGAAAACATTCCGATCATATACAAGCATTCGATTAAACACTTAAGTAAATTAAGGACTAAAACGTAAAACTTTTACGTACTAATGACAAATTAAAAATTCTTTCCATCAAAGTGTAATTAAGCATACAAGTGTCCCTTATGGTAAATCTCAAATCAAACAGAGCATTCTATCATCATCAATTGCAAGTTTCATTAATCTTGGGAGCAAAATGTAAATCTTACAGATTATAAGGACTTCGTCAAAATTAAGTTATCCATCTTGAAATTTAATCAACTTTATGCATCCATGTGAAATTTCAGCTCAAAATAACATTTGTAGATACCCTAATTGAACAAAGAAGGATATTCGGGACTAAAATGTAATTTCCAGCAACTTCCATTTCCTGGCAGCCAAAGGTTTCGAAACCTTCTTCAGAGGTTTCGAAACATTATGCAAAAGGTTTCGAAACTTCCCCGAAGGTTTCGAAACTTTTCGCGTCCAGTAAGGGTCCAGAATCAAAATTGCCCGCAAGGTTTCGAAACCTTCCTGAAGGTTTCGAAACTATTTGACAAAGGTTTCGAAACCTTCCCTAAGGTTTCAAAACTTTGTGCCTGGAACCTAAAAATTACGTCACACCAAGTGAATTCAACCGACTCAAGACACAACCATTAATTACCATCAACTATATGTATAATTCCTAAACATAATGAACAATTTAAAGCACACAATTATCAACATCAAGACTCCATACAAACTATAAGCATGCTTCCTAAAATATGATTAAAATCAAAAACGTTCATGCATGTACATGCTTCAACAATCCAACCAACACCATAGTCTATCAATTAATAATCCAAAACATTATAGGTCTTATTACAACATTACCAAAGCAAAAATCACACACTTCACATGGGTTTGATTTACACATTGTCAAGCCCAAATTATTTGCCAAAACATACCAAAAATTGAGACAACTCTTCCCCTTGGTTCCCTTGCTCCGAACGTAGCCTCGAATATCACTATTTCTCTGCAAGTATGGAGAGAGAGAGCTTAAGCACAACATGCTTAGTGAGGAAGCTCTAACAAGTTTAAAATCATTTATAAAGTCATACTTGCATTCTTCATGCTTATTTGAAATATGTAAAACCAAGACATGCTTATCAACAATGTCAAAACATTTCATATATTATGCACAAATAAATCATTCCATTTCATATATGCATATTGGCTTTCTAGTGATCACTTAATATGAACTTTTAGTTCACCGAATACACAAATTCCTTTTTCCATAATTGGAAACACTTGGTCTCAACATGCATCGGTCGGGCACATAGTCACCCTTGTATACATGTTACCCCCACTACGCACAGTCGGACATAAAGTCACCCTCGTTTACGCATGGGTCAACTATATGCACGGTCGGACACAAAGTCACCCTTGTTTACATATAGGCAAGCTCTACACGCACGGTCGGACACAAAGTCACCCTTGTTTACGTGTAAGCAAACTCTACACGCACGGTCGGACACAAAGTCACCCTTGTTTACGTGTAGGCAAACTCTACACGCACGGTCGGACACAAAGTCACCCTTGTTTACGTGTAGGCATCATCATTATTCTCATTATTTTATAGTGCACTCAATCCTAATGACATGTCATTTGTATTCGAATCTAAAGTTAGTGTCACTAAGCCAATATCAATTCCAATCATGCATGTTAACTTGCTGCTCATAATGCACTCATTAAATGTTCATCATGTGAACTAAAATCATGCTCAACGGCTTTATCAACATAGGCAAATAACCTCATCATAATCCAAATTCTTTTTTCATGCTTACATAAACCATGAATACCTTAATAAACCATGCATTTTCAGCAATTAACACATGCATGCATTATTTCAAAATCAAATATATGCAATTCCAAAATCATATTGAATTATTGTTCACATATTTGCCATTACCGAAAATAACCGAAAATCGAGGTAATGCATCAACATCATTTAAAACACTTACTCTTGAACTATAGAAAGTTTTCACACTATTTCATAGTCCCCAAAACAGAACCGAACCATTGCGATTCACTTTAAATCCAAAACCACTCACTGACAAGCGAAACGAGCCCTCGCCGATGCTCCGATGGTAACGCCAACGCACCAGCCACTTATGCACCTTCTTGCACTACCTCTACAACATTAAAAGTAGAGCAAATTCACATCACAACATGCTCAAAACAGCAGCCACAACCGATCACCACAAAACTACCAAAACCTAGCCGAAAAGACCAAAACCTAGCCGAAACGCATCCGAAACATCATCAGCCCAAAACTTAATGAATCTAACATCTAATCCACCTCAATTATGAACCAAAAACACTTACAAACCATCCTTATACCTCCAGCAACATTAGAACACCTAAAACAGTCCCTAAAACAACCGAAAACCACCTTAAAACACTACCGATTACATTATTCTGGGATTAAATTAATGTGCCATCAATTCAACACTTAATTAATCATTTAATTGACATAATATCATAATTAAATCAACCTAATTACATCATTAATTGAGATCTAAAAAGATTTCACAAAATCCATCATAAAACTCATAAACCTTGAACTAAAACACAAAATAAAATAGCAATAGTTGATGAGCAAGCCAATACTTGGGAACTTCAATAAAGAACCTTAGAAAAAGATTAGAAATCAGAACATTACCTTAAAGATTTGCTCCACCAAAACGATGTGAAAAGCTTCCTTGATTTCCTTAAAAATGATGTTGATTTTGCAAAAATTGATGAGTAGGTTTTGTAGAGAATGAAAGGATGAATAAAATGAAGTAAATCTTACTGAAAAATGATGAAGAAATCAGCAAGAAATTGAAGAAATTTGGAGAAGAAGATGGAGAGAAAATGAAAGAAAATCTTGAGAGAAAAGATGGGAAAATGGGAAGTTACAAAAGAAAAATGAAATTATTATTTAGAATAAAACAATTCAAAAACCATTTTGGTGGATAAATCATTAATTAAAAATAAATTGGGTTTATGCCCTCTAAGGATTCTAAGTATGGCTTACTTTTCAATTTAGTCACTAAAAATCCTAATTGCTAAGAATTACTAATTAAATCCCCAAAACTTTCCCAAAATTACAATTTAGTCACTAGTACAAAATTAGCCTAATTAAAAATCAAATTAAAGTTCAAATAATATTCCTTTAACTTTAAAACACCATTTTAATATTTTTAGAACCATTTCACAAAAGTATTACTTATCCGATTAAAATATTACTATTTTAATTTTTTATGGAATAACGAACCCTAGGAATCCGATTCGACTCGAATTGAATTTCCCCAACTAACACTCAAACTACTAACCCCAAAACTGGGATGTTACAACTCTCCCCCTCTTAAGAAGATTTCGTCCTCGAAATTCTTACCTGAAGCAAACAAGTGAGGAAACTGCTCCTCCATATTTTTCCTTGTCTCCCAAGTTGCCTCTTCAACACTTCGGTGTCTCCACAGCACTTTAACCAAATCTATGGTCTTCCCTCGAAGAACCTTTGTATCCACATCTAAAATCTTCACCAGTTCTTCCTTATAGCTCATATCCGCTCTTAACTCAATCTCCTCAACCGGAACAACATGAGAGGGATCCGATCTATACTTACGAAGCATCGATACATGAAAAACATCATGCATCCTACTCAACTCTTCCGGCAACCTCAACCGATCAGCAACAGGACCAACACGCTCCAACACCTCATACGGCCCAATGAAACAAGGACTCAACTTACCCTTACGTCCAAACCTCATCACTTTCTTCCACGGCCAAACTTTTAGAAACACTTTGTCCCCGACATCATACTCTATCTCTCTACGCTTCATATCGGCATAAGACTTTTGTCTATCTGAAGCCTCCTTGATCTTAGCACAAATAAGCTTAACTTTCTCATCCGTATCTTTCAATACTTGCGGTAAAGAAACATACTTTTGTCCAACTTCCTTCAAACACAAAGGTGTACGACACCTACGCCCGTATAATGCCTCAAACGGTGCCATCTGTATACTTGCCTGATAACTATTATTGTAAGAAAACTCTACCAAAGGCAACTACTTCTCCCAAGAACCTTGAAACTCAATGATGCAACATCTCAACATATCCTCCAAAGTTTGGATAACACGTTCAGACTGACAATCCGTCTGTGGATGATAAGCTGTACTAAAGCTAAGCCTCGTACTCAGCACAACTTGCAGACCCTTCCAAAACTTAGAGGTAAAGCGCGGATCTCTATCCGATATGATCGACTTAGGCACACCATGCAACATCACCACCTCTGAAACATACAACCCCGCTAACTTATCCATAGAATACGTCGTATGCACGGCAAGAAAATGTGTACACTTCTTAAACCTATCAACAATCACCCATATAGAATCCTTTTTGGACGGCGTCAAGGGTAACCCCGTCACAAAATCCATAGTCACTCTCTCCCACTTCCACTCCGGAACTTGAATCGGTTGCGACAAGCCTGCAGGGAACTGATGTTCAGCTTTTACCCGCTGACACACCATACACCGCGACACAAACTCTGTCACATCCTTCTTCAAACCAACCCAAAAGTACACACTCTTGAGATCCCTATACATCTTCACACTACCCGGATGCATAGCAAACGGACTAGTGTGAGCCTCTGTCAAGATAGCTTCCTTCAACTCAACATCATCCGGCACTACAATCCGGCCTCTAAAACATAACACCTCATCATCATCAAAATGATATTCGGTCGGTCTGCCTTCAGCAATATCCTCCACAAAAGGCACCAAAGCCTCATCCTCTAACTGTTTCACCTTTATCATCTCAACCAAGATAGGTTTTACTTGCAACTCCGCCACTAAACCACCTTCCCTTGAAATACTCAACTTGGCAAACATCGCTCTCAACTCAACCGCCGCCTTACGGCTCAAAGCATCAGCTACCATGTTAGCTTTCCCCGGATGATACTCAATAGATAAATCATAATCCTTGAGCAACTCCATCCATCTTCGTTGCCTAAGATTTAGATCCTTTTACAACATGAGATACTTCAAACTCTTATGATCCGTGTATATAGTACACTTCTCACCATACAAATAATGTCTCCATATCTTCAAAGAAAACACAACCGCCGTAAGCTCCAAATCATGCGTCGGATAATTCTTTTCGTGCACCCTTAACTGTTTAGAAGCATAAGCCACAACCTTCCCTTCTTGCATCAGAACGCATCCAAGACCAACATATGATGCATCACTATAAACCACAAAATCCTTACCGGACTCGGGTTGCACCAACAACGGAGCACTAGTCAACACCTCTTTTAACTTCTCAAAACTCTTTTGTTGACTTTCTTTCCACTCAAAAAGAACCTTCTTTTGCAAAAGCTTGGTCATAGGAGCAGCAATGCTCGAAAACCCCTCAACAAACCTACGATAATAACCCGCCAAACCTAGAAAACTCCGAACCCCCGACACCGACTTTGATTGCTTCCAACCCATAACAACCTCTATCTTCTTCGGATCAACACTAATACCCTTTTCCGACACTACATGACCAAGGAACACCACTTCCTTTAACCAAAACTCACATTTACTTAACTTAGCATACAACTGGTTCTCCTTCAACGCTTGCAACACTATCCGCAAATGCCGATCATGATCTTCCTCGGTACGTGAATACACAAGGATATCATCTATGAATACCACCACAAACTGATCTAAGTATTCATGGAACAGTCGGTTCATCATATCCATAAAAGCAGCAGGGGCATTTGTCAACCCAAACGGCATCACCAAAAACTCATAATGTCCATACCTTGTCCGAAACGTTGTTTTCAACACATCCTCTTCCTTCACCTTCAACTGATAATACCCCGATCTCAAATCAATCTTCGAGAACACACTTGCTCCTCGAAATTGATCAAACAAATCGTCAATCCTCGGCAAAGGATACTTATTCTTCACGGTCAACTTATTCAACTGTCATAATCAATGCACATCCTCATAGTGCCATCCTTCTTTTTCACAAACAACACCGGCGCACCCCAAGGTGATACGCTCGGTCGAATAAAACCTCGATCAAGCAACTCTTGCAACTGCATCTTCAACTCTTTTAACTCCTTAGGTGCTATGCGATAAGGAGCAATGGACATCGGGTTAGTACCAGCATAGGTCTCGATACTAAACTCCACATCACGATCGGGAGGTAATCCTGGCAACTCCTCAGGAAATACTTCCGGAAAATCGCGCACTGTTCGAATGTCCTGCACCCGAACATCTCCTATACCCGGATTCATCACATAAGCTAGATATGCCATACCACCATGTTCAAACATCTTTTCCGCTTGTAAAGCCGAAACCACATTTGGCAAGAATGCGGTATACTCACACTTTACCATAACCTCACTACCATCCAACATCCTCAAGGTAACCTTCTTCTTTTCAAAGTCCACCACCGCACGGTGCTCCGTCAACCAATCAACCCCCAAGATAATATTAAAACCATGAAACGGCAACTCCATCAAGTCGACCTCGAAGACATGTCCCCGCACTTCTAACGGACATCTTTTATACAACCTCCTTATTGTAACCGTTTCACCCAAAGAACTAGTAACCACAACACCTACGTCGAAAACCTCAACCGGAATATCCAACAAATATGCATGCTCACTCAAAACATAAGAATGCGTAGATCCCGAATCTATCAAAGAAAACAATGGTACATTTTGCAAAGAAAAGGTACATGCCACCACATCTGTTGCATTACGAGTCCCACGCTGAGCATAAACCTTCCTTCCATCTCCCTGCCTCTAGAAAGGACCTCGACCACGATCACCCGACTCACCAGCAAACCTTGGGCAATCACGCCTCACATGATCCTTCGATCCACATCCCATACAAGCACCAGTGGCCCACCAACACTCCCCTGGATGGCGCCTAGAACATAAGTTACAGACTGGAGCATCACCACCACCTCTACCATAATGCTGAGCACGACCACCGCGTCCAAAGTCACCTTGGCGTCCGTCAACTCTGTATCGGTTGTCTCGAAACCTCTTACTCTTATTACCTTGTGCACTAGCCTCAACAGGCCTCTTACCAACATCGGTAGACTTCCTAGCCTCCATTAGACACTCCTCAACATCCTTAGCCCTATTAACCAACACATCAAACTCGGTGTTCTCAACGGCTAATAGATATGTCTTAATCTCGGGATCCAACCCATATCGGAACCTATCACACCTTTTCCGGTCAGTAGGAACCAACTCAGGAGCACAGTGGCTCAACCTAATAAACTGTATCTCATACTCAGCCACGGTCCTCGCACCTTGTATCAACGACATAAACTCCCTCTTCCTTGCATCATCATATTGTGGCCCCAAAAACTTCCGCACAAAAGAGGTCCGAAAGTACTCCCAAGTTAGGTTAGCAACATCTACACCAACTTTCGTGGTAATCCACCAACGATAAGCATGTCCCTAAAGTAGAGAAACTACACAACCCAGCCTCCTAGTATCCTGACAGTCCATCTGATCCAAAATCCTCTCTGTACTAGCCAACCACTCCTCAGCCAAGCTTGGATCTGATCCACAGAACTCTACACCGCCCAAACTACGCAAACGCTCTAAAGGTAGACCTGGGGTAACCACCACAGCAGGAGCAGAAGCCGGGATATGCACTCCAGCCACGGCAGCCTGAAACGCACCCGCCATAGCCTGTATAAGCGGTGCAAACTCTCTAAACTGACCTTCCAGAGGAACCGGAGGCACACCCACGGGTGGAGGAGGAGGAAGCGGCTCTTCCCTAGCAGTCGCCTCACCCTCAGCCTGACCCTCGGTGATCATATTAGCACTAGAACGCGTCTCACGTCTCGGTGGCATTTTCCAAAAACTTCAAACATGCAATTTAAAACATGATATTAAAACATAATAAACTTACATTCGGGCAAGATCCAAGGGAAACCTGAGAAGCATTTGAAAATGTATTGGCATTGGCAATGTGTAACCGTTATCCCTTTGAAACCATCATCACTCAAATACAATCATCATGCTTATATATTCAACAAGTTAACAACATACAAGTTCAATCACACATTTAGAAAACCTAACCACGCACTTTAGCAAACCTGGCTACACACTTTAGTTAACCTGGCTCTGATACCACCAAATGTAACCCCCTTAGCCCGGCCTAGACGGAACCGGCACTAACGGTCACACGGGGAATATCAAATTAAACCCGTCAAGGTCCAATTCGATAAACAATCCTGAAAACCGATATTATTTTTTTCTTATCTAGATGCATAATTAATTATGTTCCTAAAAGTCTTAATCTCATACAAAGCATTAACGAAAACATTCCGATCACATACAAGTATTCGATTAAACACTTAAGTAAATTAAGGACTAAAACGTAAAACTTTTACGTACTAATGACAAATTAAAAATTCTTTCCATCAAAGTGTAATTAAGCATACAAGTGTCCCTTACGGTAAATCTCAAATCAAACGGAGCATTCTATCATCATCAACTGCAAGATTCATTAATCTAGGGACCAAAATGTAAATCTTACAGATTATAAGGACTTCGTCAAAATTAAGATATCCATCTTGAAATTTAATCAACTTTATGCATCCATGTGAAATTTCAGCTCAAAATAACAATTGTAGATACCCTAATTGAACAAAGAAGGATATTCGGGACTAAAATGCAATTTCCAGCAACTTCCATTTCCTGGCAGCCAAAGGTTTCGAAACCTTCCTCAAAGGTTTCGGAACTTCCCCGAAGGTTTCGAAACTTTTCGCGTCCAGTAAGGGTCCAGAATCAAAATTGCCCGCAAGGTTTCGAAACCTTCCTGAAGGTTTCGAAACTATTTGACAAAGGTTTCGAAACCTTCCCTAAGGTTTCGAAACTTTGTGCCTGGAACCTAAATGTTCCGTCACACCAAGTGAATTCAACCGACTCAAGACACAACCATTAATCATCATCAACTATATGCATAATTCCAAAACATAAAGAACAATTTAAAACACACAATTATCAACATCAAGAATCCATACAAACTATAGGCATGGTTCCTAAAATATGATTAAAATCAAAAACGTTCATGCATGTACATGCTTCAACAATCCAAACAACACCATAGTCCATCAATTAATAATCCAAAAAATTATAGGTCTTATTACAACATTACCAAAGCAAAAATCACACATTTCACATGAGTTTGATTTACACATTGCCAAGCCCAAATTATTTGCCAAAACATACCAAAAATTGAGACAACTCTTCCCCTTGGTTCCCTTGCTCCGAACATAGCCTCGAATATCACTATTTCTCTGCAAGTATGGAAAGAGAGAGCTTAAGCACAACATGCTTAGTGAGGAAGCTCTAACAAGTTTAAAATCATTTATAAAGTCATACTTGCATTCTTCACGCTTATTTGAAATATGTAAAACCAAGACATGCTTATCAACAATGTCAAAACATTGCATATATCATGAACAAATAAATCATTCCATTTCATATATGCATATTGGCTTTCTAGTGATCACTTAATATGAACTTTTAGTTCACCGAATACACGGATTCCTTTTTCCATAATTGGAGACACTTGGTCTCAACATGCATCGGTCAGACACATAGTCACCCTTGTATACATGTTACCCCCACTACGCACGGTCGGACACAAAGTCACCCTTGTTTACGTATGGGTAAACTATATGCACGGCCGGACACTATGTCACCCTTGTTTACATATAGGCAAGCTCTACACGCACGGTCGGACACAAAGTCACCCTTGTTTACGTGTAGGCAAACTCTACACGCATGGTCGAACACAAAGTCACCCTTGTTTACGTGTAGGTATCATCATTATTCTCATTATTTTATAGTGCACTCAATCCTAATGACATGTCATTTGTATTCGAATCTAAAGTTAGTGTCGCTAAGCCAATATCAATTCCAATCATTCATGTTAACTTGCAGCTCATAATGCACTCATTAAATGTTCATCATGTGAACTAAAATCATGCTCAACGGCTTTATCAACATAGGCAAATAACCTCATCATAATCCAAATTCTTTTTTCATGCTTACATAAACCATGAATACCTTAATAAACCAGGCATTTTCAGCAATTAACACATGCATGCATCATTTCAAAATCAAATATATGCAATTCCAAAATCATATTGAATTATTGTTCACATATTTGCCATTACCGAAAATAACCGAAAATCGAGGTAATGCATCAACATCATTTAAAAAACTTACTCTTGAACTATAGAAAGTTTTCACACTATTCCATAGTCCCCAAAACAGAACCGAACCAATGCGATTCACTTTAAATCCAAAACCACTCACCGACAAGCGAAACGAGCCCTCGCCGATGCTCCGATGTCAACGCGAACGCACCAGCCACTTATGCACCTTGTTGCACTACCTCTACAACATTAATTGAGATCTAAAAAGATTTCTCAAAATCCATCATAAAACTCATAAACCTTGAATTAAAACACAAAATAAAATAGCAATAGTTGATGAGCAAGCCAATACTTGGGAACTTCAATAAAGAACCTTAGAAAAAGATTAGAAATCATAACATTACCTTAAAGATTTGCTCCACCAAAAAGATGAGAAAAGCTTCCTTGATTTCCTTAAAAATGATGTTGATTTTGCAAAAATTGATGAGTAGGTTTTGTAGAGAATGAAAGGATGAATAAAATGAAGTAAATCTTGTTGAAAAATGATGAAGAAATCAACAAGAAATTGAAGAAATTTGGAGAAGAAGATGGAGAGAAAATCTTGAGAGAAAAGATGGGAAAATGGGAAGTTACAAAAGAAAAATGAAATTATTATTTAGAATAAAACAATTTAAAAACCATTTTGGTGGATAAATCATTAATTAAAAATAAATTGGGTTTATGGCCCTCTAAGGATTCTAAGTATGGCTTACTTTCCAATTTAGTCACTAAAAATCCTAATTGCCGAAAATTACTAATTAAATCCCCAAAACTTTCCCAAAATTACAATTTAGTCACTAGTACAAAATTAGCCTAATTAAAAATCAAATTAAAGTTCAAATAATATTCCTTTAACTTTAAAACACCATTTTAATATTTTTAGAACCATTTCACAAAAGTATTACTTATCCGATTAAAATATTATTATTTTAATTTTTCTCGAAATAACGAACCCTAGGAATCCGATTCGACTCGAATCGAATTTCCCCAACTAACACTCAAACTACTAACCCCAAAACCGGGATGTTACACTGACACTATTTTATTGCCTCGGCAGAGTTCCTGCTATGAACTATTTCTCCTTTATTCTTGCTTTTTATTCCTAAATAAAACACACAAAAGAAAAAGTACTTAAAGCAAAAATAATTAGAAAAAAATAAAAAGAAATAAAAATAAACTAACTAATCCTAATATATTAATAAAGAAAAGGGAGTAGATCATGTTACTGGTGGAGAGCATGCAAATGCATCTCCCAAAATTATTCTCTCCCTTAGGCCCAAATTGTGAATCGGTTGTGGGCCACTCCTTTTTGTTGTATGTCCATCCACCTTGGGCTTAATCTTCTTGCCGAATATCCTGCCAAGCAGACTGCCAAGGCAGGATATCTTATTGTCTACTGTGTGGATGGCCTTGCACTCCTCTGGATCATCATATTTTTTTAAGTTGTGGAATGCGTTGAGTTTGACTTGTTGGTCATTGACCCGCATTGTCAACTTTCCTTTTTCCACGTCAATGAGAGTACGTCCAGTTGCAAGGAAAGGTCTCCCAACGATGATCGGTGCATTGTCATCTGCTTCACAATCAAGGAAAAGGAAGTCGGCAGGAAAAATAAACTTATCTACTCTTACAGCATTGTCAACCATTTCACTGTTGTAGGTTTCGCCCTTCCAATTCCAAGCTTTTGAAAAACTGATTTGGGCATGAGATTTATGCTTGCTCCAAGGTCGCATAGGGCCTTACCTTCATAATTCTTACCTATCTCACAAGGTATGATGAAGCAACAAGGATCCTTTAACTTTGGTGGCATGCGGTTATGTAGTATTGGCATGCAGCCGTCGGTAGCAGCCACTGTCTCAAACTCCCCAATTCGTTTCCTCTTTGACACCATTTCCTTTAGGAACTTGGCATAGTTCGACATTTGTTCAATAGCTTCAACGAAAGGTATGTTGATGTGGACTTGCTTCAAGATGTCGAGGAAATTCTTGAATTGCTGGTCCTGTTTTTGCTTCTTCAACCTTTGTGGGAAAGGTGGTGGTGGTCTCATCTCATCCAGGGTTTCTTTAGTTTGAAATTTAATACCTGGCACCACTGGAGTTGTTGCTGCCTCGGCAGGCTGCTCAGGAGCTGTAGTGCTTTCTGCCGGGGCAGTGCTATTAGCTTTAGTTTGCTCAGCCTTTTCTTTTGCTT
Source organism: Abelmoschus esculentus (assembly GCA_035048815.1). Lineage (NCBI taxonomy): Eukaryota > Viridiplantae > Streptophyta > Magnoliopsida > Malvales > Malvaceae > Abelmoschus > Abelmoschus esculentus. The sequence goes on along the minus strand of JAUCBN010000002.1, from coordinate 8,123,420 downwards.
GATCCGCTGATTGAATTTGGCTCTCTGGGATCTTCTCCTTCAGCTGTAGACCACTCCTAGTAGTGATTGCTTTGCACTATTCATGACTCATTACCTTAGCAACTTCAGTATTGCTAGGTAGGCCTCCTTGTGGTCTAGTGTTTATGCATTGAGCAAACTGCCCAACCTGAGTTTCCAGTGTTTTTATGGTCGCTTCTTGATTTTGCAACCTCATCTCAGTTCTATTCATGAAGGCATCTGTCCTCTTGATGAAATTGCTATTCTCTACCATGTATGACTCAGTTTTCATCATGAAGGCCTTTAGCGTGTTCTCCAATGAACTTACCGGTTGCTGCTGCATCTGCTGCTGCGGCATTGACTGCTGGGCTTGCTGCTGCGGCATCGGTTGCTGAAATCCTGAAGGTTGGGTGATTGGGTTTAAGGCATTGCTTGGGTTGCTCCAGGATAGGTTTGGATGCCTCTTCCATGAGGGGTTGTATGTGTTGGACATCACATTGTTGCGATTGTAGTTTCCAACATACATACCGGTTTCTTGATTCATGCAATCAGAGGAACTGTGGTTACCTCCAATAAGTCACAATATGAATCAATTACCTTAACCTCACGGGTATTTTGTTGTAACTGTAGGTTTTGCACCATCTTGGTAAGAGAGGCCAATTGTGCTGCCACTGAACTTGATGTGTCTAATTCATTTACCGTGGCTTGGCGTCTTACTCCTCCTCGCCTAGATGTAGGAAACTGAAAGTCATTCTTTGCGAGTTTATTCAATATTTCAATAGCTTCCTCAGGTGCTTTATCCAAGAGTGTTCGGTTTGCCGAGGCATCTAACATCATCCTTGTCGGGGTATTCGTGGCATTGTAAAATATTGTCAATTGTGTCCATAGGGGAAATCCATGCAAAGGACACTTGTGCAATAGCTCCCTGTAGCATTCCCATGCCTCGTACATTGGTTCGTTTTCTACCTGTCGAAAAGAAGTAAGTTCATTATGTATTCTATCATATCAATTAGTGGGATTAAAGCGAGTAATGAAATCACGGCAAAGTTCACTCCAAGATCCAATAGATCCTGCTGGAATGCTATTTAACCAAGCTTTCGCCCTATCCCTCAGTGAATAGGGGAATAGCTTTAATCGCAAGACATCTTCACGGACTCCTTGGATTTTGAAAGAGTTGCAAATTTCCATGAAGGACTTGAGCTGCTGCCTTGCGTCTTCAGTTGCAGACCCACCAAATTGTCCAATTGTATTTAACATTTTGAACATAACAGGTTTTAGTTCAAAATGGGCTGCTTCAATCTCCAGTGTAACGATTCCTGGGTTTAATCCGTTTAAGTCCTCTTCCAGGAAGTCTCTGACAGTGAGCTGCCGCGGCCCAGGTGGCAGCGGAAGTCCTCCATTGCTTGCAGGTAAGTTTTGTCCTGCCGGGTGTTCTGCCATGGCTCCTTGGATCTGTCTCCTCAACCTTTGCCTTGTTCTTTCGATCTCTGGATCTAATTCGTACAAGGGGTTGGTCGGATTGGCCCTGGTCATACACCACGAAAAACAAGAGTAAAATAAAAATAAACAAGAAAATAAAGAAAACAAAATTTAGTTGCCAGTCCCCGGCAACGGCGCCAAAAACTTGTCGCGTGTCAAAAGTGCGCGTTTAGTGCAAGTGGACACATCGAAAGTAATAAGTGATAAGTATTTTATCGAGTTATTGTCTCCTTAGGGACCGGTATACTTAATATGCTTTCTTCACCTTCTTGTTCTGTAGAAAAGTAAAGAACACAAGTGAGTTAATTTGATTTATCTAAACTAAAATAACTAAATAAAAATAAAGGGTTGAAATAATAGAGAGAGATGGGCTAGGATCCGGTTGCGTCGTATTGTGGATTTGATTGACTTGTCTCTGTCCAATGCAATCGCATATCACTGCCTCGGCAGCACTGCAGTTTACTGCCTTGGCAGCGACAATACTGTCTGCCGCGGCAATCCCTCGCTCGTGGGTAGACTTTACCAAAGTTCGGCAAAGTGTCCTTGAGTGTCTCCGCTTATCCCTAAGTCAGAGTGTTGTTGATGACTAGTCCTTGATGATACCTCCCGACGTGAACCAATTATACTCACCAACCAATCTCACACTTCTTTTAGTCGCTGAAACTCTTAACCTATCCCTAGGCCGAGTTAGTATTTCGCGATTGAAACACTGTACTTACCCCTTTCGTGAATCTAACTCTCCCGAGCTTAGATAAATGGATGATTCACAATATCCTCTCCCGAGCTCAATTGTGAAAAAAAGGAATAACAGAGGATAAGCAAACCTTGATAACTTTATTGCATTGAATCAAAGACAAAGTACAATCTCCTCTCCCAAATACTCGACAACCTTCACCTAATCCCTAAGAAGGTTTAGAACATAATGGAGGAGAAGAAAACAAGAATAGAAATCGGCTCTCTCCCTAGGTATTTCGTGTTTGTACATTGGGTGGCTAGGTCCTTATATAGGCTAGACCTAGGGAAAACCTTTCCTAAGTAGAATACAACTTGGAGTAGGGAACAAGTCAAGTACATAATAATATATTTCCAAGTTTGCTTCGGCTAAAGGGTTTTCCCGCGTGGTCTTCCTTTGGGCTTTTCCTTGTGCTAGCCAGGTCCGATCCATGGGCTTCAAGTCCAAATACGTTCCTTGGATTTTTATCTTTCCATCTCCTATAGTCTTGCTTCCTGTCTTTCTGCTGCTGCCTCGGCATCAGGTCCTGCCTCGGCCTTATCGCTGCCGCGGCATTGGTTCTCCTGCATAGATATGAAAACGCAGTAAAACGTGCCCTTTTTTGTCAATATTGTCTATATGAGTATAACTTTTAAATATATCACATTAAGCACATGCATTGGTCCGAGTGGGTGTATATTTGATGATTGATGTCCAAAAAAGGAGTAAAAAGTGATAGTGTGTTGAGCACTTATCAACGTTCTACACACAGGTAGGACAGTGCGCAGTGCATAGTCTATGCAAGGGAAAGCCTGGGAGCAAGGAAGGACTATACGGCTGCCAGCCTTGGAGGGAAAAGTTTTGGAATTATTTGATTTGGGTTACCAAGGAGGGAGTTGAGGATCCCATGAAATTGAAACCGGTTGGTTTTCGAAGGGGAAGAGAAGGAGTTTAGTTAAAATTCAACCCCTCTTTAAACCCTATTTACCTTTTCATTACTTATAAAACCCTTTCTCTCTCCCACTTACACTCAAATTAACTTCCCCATCACACCTTTTTACTTTCCCAATAACCCTAGCCGTCCAAACCTTACACAACATTTATTACTTTTCTCTTTCCTCTCCCCTTCCCAAACAAGTAACCGTCCATCTCCCTTAACCCCACCCTCTGTCTCCACTTCATCTTCTTCTCCAAAGAAACCAACCATCATTCTCTCACAACTCCCTCCTCCTTCAAGAAAACCGAAAGCACATAATCCATATTTCTCTGTCACAATGGTTCGCTGCAAGCATACAGAGGAATCCTCACGGGCTGCTGCTCAAGCTCGGCCGATTGAAATTCGAAAGTTTAAGGATGATGCAGCGAAGGATCGCTTCCAGAAGCTAAAAGGGAGAACGATTCATCAGGAAAAGGGTTTTGCCTACAACACTGCAACCTTCCAAAAGTTGTCGGAGCAAGTGGCTTTAACCATAAAACGCCAAAAATGGGAGGACTTTGCGCGGCACTTTGCAGCAAAGAAGGAAGCTAAACCCCTCAACATCTCACTGGTAAAAGAGTTCTATTCCCACTACACCAGGCCGGGGCAACGAACAGTATACGTCCGAGGAGATGTTGTGCCATTCACTGCCAAAGACATAAACCAGTTCTATGGACTGGATGTACAAGACCAACACTCTATCTTTGTCGCCTCGATGTTGGGGCAAGACCAGGACTTTTTACTCCAAGAACTATGCATTGAAGGCACCACTTGGGACGAAGCAAACACCACGGTGGACCGCACATCCCTAAAGCCGGAGGGCAAACTTTGAATGCATTTCATCAAGTCAAACCTGATGCCAACAACTCATACAGCCATAGTAAACTTGGGCCGACTACAACTGCTGCACTCAATTGTGAGGAATAGAAAGATCAATGTGGGCAAGATTATTATCGAAGAAGCCTACGCAGCACTCAAGAGGAAACAAAGCCCTCTTGTATTCCCTTACCTCATTACAACCCTCTGTAGGAAACAAAGCCTAGCCTGTCTTAAGCTTGAATATCTTCTCTGTGTTGTGTTTGTGCAACTTTATTTATTTCTCCAATATCTGTTGAATTGCTACTGCATTTTCGTGACAATCATTGTTTTGCTCCAGCATCACTGGTGACATCTTTATTTTGCTAAAGCATTTTGGTGACATTTGCAGAATTGCTTTAGCATATGATCATACAAAGGATTATTTCATCTTTTATGTATGTTAACTATTTTTGAAATAACCTACCCAATCCTCGTGGGGACGATCTCACTCACACACTTTATTACTTGTTCGAAGTGTATGCTTGCACATTATTGCACGCTGATCACAATCACATTTTAATCACCCTCTCAACACGCAACATAGCTCCACCAAAAAAGATGAGAAATCCTCTCTTGATTTTCTTGAAAATGCATGTGGATTTTGCAAAATTGATGAGTAGGTTTTGTAGAGAATGAAAACATGAGTAAAATGAAATAAATCTTGTTGAAAATGAAGAAGAAATCAACAAGTAATTGAAGAAATTTAGTGAATAATATGGAGAGAAAATGGAGAGAAAATTTGGGAGAAAAGATGAGAAAATGAGAAGTTACAAAAGAAAATGAAAATAACCTTTTTATTAAAACTAATTAAAAGAAATTTGGTGGATAATCTTTAATTAAAAATAAATTGGGTTAATGGCCCTCTAAGGATTCTAAGTATGACTTACTTTCCAATTTAGTCACTAAAAACCTTAATTTCCGAAAATTACCAATTAAACCTCTAAACTTTTCCAAAATCCACAATTTAATCACTAGTACAAAATTAAGCCTAATTAAAAATCAAATTAAGGCTCAATAATATTCCTTTAACTTTAAAACACCATTTTAATATTTTTAAACTTTTCCACAAAATTATTACTTGTCCGACTAAATTATTATTATTATAATTTTCCCGGAATTAATGAACCAAAGAATCTGATTCGACTCGAATCGAATCCCCCAAACCAACACTCAAAGTACTAACCCCGAAACCGGGATGTTACAACTCTCCCCCTCTTAAGAAGATTTCGTCCTCGAAATTCTTACCTGAAGCGAACAAGTGAAGAAACTGCTCCTCCATACTTTTCCTTGTCTCCCAAGTTGCCTCTTCAACACCTCGGTGTCTCCAAAGCACTTTAACCAAATCTATGGTCTTCCCTCGAAGAACCTTTGTATCTACATCCAAAATCCTCACCGGTTCTTCCTCATAACTCATATCCGTTCTTAACTCATTCTCCTCAACTGGAATAACATGACAAGGATCTGATCTATACTTACGAAGCATCGATACAGGAAAAACATCATGCATCCTACTCAACTCCTCTGGCAACCTCAACCGATAAGCAACAGGACCAACACGCTCCAACACCTCATACGGCCCAATGAAACGAGGACTCAACTTACCCTTACTTCCAAATCTCATCACTTTCTTCCATGGCGAAACTTTTAGAAACACTTTGTCCCCGACATCATACTCTATCTCTCTACGCTTCAAATCGGCATAAGACTTCTGTCTATCTGAAGCTTCCTTGAGCTTAGCACCAATAGGCTTAACCTTCTCATCCGTATCTTTCAACACTTGCGGTAAAGAAACATACTTCTGTCCAACTTCCTTCCAACACAAAGGTGTACGACACCTATGCCCATATAACGCCTCAAATGGTGCCATCTGTATACTTGCTTGAAAACTATTATTGTAAGCAAACTCCACCAAAGGCAATTGCTTCTCCCAAGAACCTTGAAACTCAATGATGCAACATCTCAACATATCCTCCAGAGTCTGAATAACACGTTCAGACTGACCATCCGTCTGTGGATGATAAGTTGTACTAAAGCTAAGCCTCGTACCTAAAGCAACTTGCAAACCCTTCCAAAACTTAGAAGTATAACGCGGATCCCTATCCGATATGATCGACTTAGGCACACCATACAACTTCACTGCTTCAGAAACATACAACCCTGCTAACTTATCCATAGAATACGTCGTATGCACGGCAAGGAAATGTGCACACTTCGTAAACCTGTCAACAATCACCCATATAGAATCCTTTTTAGATGGCGTCAAGGGTAATCCCGTCACAAAATCCATAGTCACTCTCTCCCACTTCCACTCCGGAACTTGAACCGGTTGCAACAAGCCTGCAGGGAACTAATGTTCAGCTTTCACCTGCTGACACACCATACACCGCGACACAAACTCCGTCACATCCTTCTTCAAACCAACCCAAAAATATACATTTTTGAGATCCCTATACACCTTCACACTACCCGGAAGCATAGCAAACGGACTAGTATGAGCTTCTACCAAGATAGCTTGCCTTAACTCAACATCATCCGGCACCACAATCCGACCTCTAAAACACAACACCTCATCATCATCAAAATGATATTCGGTCGGTTTACCTTCAGCAATATCCTCCACAAAAGGCACCAAAGCCTCATCCTCCAACTGTTTCACCTTTATTATCTCAACCAAAACAGGTTTTACTTGCAACTCCGCCACTAAACCACCTTCCCTTTAAATACTCAACTTAACAAACATCGCCCTCAATTTAACCGCCGCCTTACGGCTCAAAGCATCAACTACCACATTAGCTTTTCCCGGATGATACTCAATTGACAAATCATAATCCTTAAGCAACTCCATCCATCGTCGTTGCCTAAGGTTTAGATCCTTTTGTGACATGAGATACTTCAAACTCTTGTGATCTGTGTATATAGTACACTTCTCACCATACAAATAATGTCTCCATATCTTCAAGGCAAACACTACCGCCGCAAGCTCCAAATCATGCGTTGGATAATTCTTTTCATTCACCCTTAACTGTCTAGAAGCATAAGCCACAACCTTCCCTTCTTACATCAGAACACACCCAAGACCAACATATGATGCATCACTATAAACCACAAAATCCTTACCGGACTCGGGTTGCACCAACACCGGAGCACTAGTCAACACCTCTTTTAACTTATCAAAACTCTTTTGTTGACTTTTTTTCCACTCAAAAGGAACCTTCTTTTGCAAAAGATTGGTCATAGGAGCAGCAATGCTCGAAAACCCCTCAACAAACCCACGATAATAACCCGCCAAACCTAGAAAACTCCGAACCCCCGACACCGACTTTGATTGCTTCCAACCCATAATAGCCTCTATTTTCTTCGGATTAACATTGATACCCTTTTCCGACACTATATGACCAAGAAACACCACTTCCTTTAACCAAAAATCACACTTAATTAACTTAGCATACAACTGGTTCTCCTTCAGCACTTGCAACACTATCCGCAAATGCCGATCATGATCTTCCTCGGTACGTGAATACACAAGGATATCATCTATGAATACCACCACAAACTGATCCAAGTATTCATGAAACACTCTGTTCATCATATCCATAAAAGCAGCAGGGGAATTTGTCAACCCAAACGGCATCACCAAAAACTCATAATGTCCATACCTTGTCCGAAACGCTGTTTTCAACACATCCTCCTCTTTCACCTTCAACTGATAATACCCCGATCTCAAATGAATCTTCGAGAACACACTTGCTCCTCGAAATTGATCAAATAGATCGTCAATCCTCGGTAAAGGGTACTTATTCTTCACGGTCAACTTATTCAATTGTTGATAATCAATGCACATCCTCGTAGTGCCATCCTTATTCTTCACAAACAACACCGGCACACCCCAAGGTGATACGCTCGGTCAAATGAAACCTCGGTCAAGCAATTCTTGCAACTGCATCTTCAACTGCTTTGACTCCTTAGGTGACATACGATAAGAAGCAATGGACAACGGATTAGTACCAACATAAGTCTCGATACTAAACTCCACATCACGATCGATAGGTAATCCTGGCAACTCCTCAGGAAATACTTCCGGAAAATCATGCACTGTTTGAATGTCCTGCACTCGAACACCTCCTATTCCTGGATTCATCACACAGGCTAGATATTTTAAACCACCATGTTGCAACATCTTTTCCTCTTGTAAAGCCGAAACCACATTAGACAAGAATCTGGTATACTCACTCTTCACCACAACCTCACTACCATCCAACAACCTCAAGATAACCTTCTTCTTTTCAAAATCCACCACCGCTCGGTGCTCCGTCAACCAATCAACAACCAAGATAATATCAAAACCATGAAACTGAAACTTCATCAAGTCGAACTCAAAGACATGTCCCTACACCTCTAACAGACACCTTTTATACAACCTCCTTACTGTAACCGTCTCACCCAAAGAACTGGTAACCACAACACCTACGTCTAAAACCTTAACCGGAATATCCAACAAATATGCAAGTTCACTCAAAACATAAGAATGCGTAGATCCTGAATCTATCAAAGAAAACAACGGTACGTTTTGCAAAGAAAAGGTACCTGCCACCACATCTGTAGCATTAGGAGCCCTACGCTGAGCATAGACCTTCCATCCATCCCCTTGCCTCTGGAAAGGACCTCGACCACGTCCACGTCCACGTCCTCTACCAGGCATCACAGCGGCCTCAGCACGATCACCCGACTCACCAGCAAACCTTGGGCAATCACGCCTCATATGATCCTTCGATCCACATCCCATACAAGCACCAGTGGTCCACCAACACTCTCCTAGATGGCGCTTAGAACACAAGTTACAGACTGGGGTATCACCACCGCCTCTACCATACTGCTGAACACGACCACCACGCCCAAAATCACCTCGGCGTCAGTCAGCTCTATATCGGTTGTCTCGAAACCTCTTACCCTGCTTAGTTTGAGCTCCAGCCTCAACAGGCCTCTTAACAACATCGGAAGACTTCCTAGCCTCCCTCAACGACTCCTCGACATCTTTGGCCCTATTAACCAGCACATCAAACTCAGTGTACTCCGCATCTAATAGGTATGTCTTAATCTCGGGATCCAACCCATATCGGAACCTATCACACCTCTTTCGGTCAGTAGGAACCAACTCAGGAGCATAGTGGCTCAACCTAATGAACTGTATCTCATACTCGGCCACTGTCATAGCCCCTTGTACCAAAGACATAAACTCCATCTTCCTTGCATCCTCATATTGTGGCCCCAAAAACTTCCGCACAAAAGCGGTGCAAAAATACTCCCAAGTCAGGTTAGCAGTATCTACACCAGCTTTCATGGTGATCCACCAACGATAAGCATCTCCCTGAAGTAGAGAAACTACACAACCCAGCCTCCTGGTATCCTGACACTCCATCTGATCCAAAATCCTCTCTGTACTAGCCAACCACTCCTCAACCGAGCTCGGGTCTGATCAACGAAACTCCACACCGCCTAAGCTACGCAGACGCTCTAAAGGTAGACCTGGGGTAACCAAAACAGTAGGAGAAGGAGCCGGAATATGCACTCCAGCCACGACAGCCTGAAACGCACCCGTCATAGCGGCTCCTAGAGGAACCGGTGAAGATTTTGGAGGAACCGGAGGAACCGGAGGCACACTCACGGGTGGAGGGGGTGGAAGCAGCTCTTCCCTAGCGGTCGCTTCACCCTCAACATGACCCTCGGTGATCATATTAGCACTAGCACGCGTCTCACGTCTCGGTGGCATATTCCAAAACTTCATACATGCAATTTAAAACATGATATTAAAACATAATTGTAACATCCCGGCTTTAACAATTTCGTCCTCGAAATTCTTACACTCAAACTTCATACATGCAATTTAAAACTTCATACCGGTGAAGATTTTGGATGTAGATACAAAGGTTCTTCAAGGGAAGACCATAGATTTGGTTAAAGTGCTTTGGAGACACCGAGGTGTTGAAGAGGCAACTTGGGAGACAAGGAAAAGTATGGAGGAGCAGTTTCTTCACTTGGTTGCTTCAGGTAAGAATTTCGAGGACAAAATTATCCTAAGAGGGGGAGAGTTGTAACATCCCGGTTTTGGGGTTAGTAGTTTGAGTGTTGGTTTAGGGGATTCGATTCGAGTTAGATCGGATCAGATTCTTCGATTCATTAATTCCGGGAAAATTAAAATAATAATAATTTAATCGAATAAGTAATAATTTTTTTCTGAAAGGTTTAAAAATATTAAAATGGTGTTTTAAAGTTAAAGGAATATTATTGAGCCTTAATTTGATTTTTAATTAGGCTTAATTTTGTACTAGTGACTAAATTGTAATTTTTGGAAAAGTTTAGGTATTTAATTGGTGATTTTTGGAAATTAAGGTTTTTGGTGACTAAATTGGAAAGTAAGCCATACTTAGAATCCTTGGAGGGCCATTAACCCAATTTATTTTTAGTTAAAGATTATCCACCAAAATATGTTTTAATTAATTTTAATAAAGAGCTTATTTTCATTTTCTTTTGTAACTTCCCATTTTCTCATCTTTTCTCTCAAAATTTTCTCTCCATCTTCTTCTCCAAATTTCTTCAATTACTTGCTGATTTCTTCTTCATTTTCAACAAGATTTATTTTATTTTACTCATCTTTTCATTCTCTACAAAACCTACTCATCAATTTTGCAAAATCTACATCCATTTTCAAGGAAATCAAGAGTGGATTTCTCATCTTTTTGGTGGAGTTAATCTCAAAGGTAAAATTCTGATTTCTAATCTTTTTTCTAAGGTTCTTTATTGAAATTCCCAAGTATTGGCTTGCCCATTAACAATTGATATTTAATTTTGTGTTTCTAATTCAAGATCTATGAGTTTTATGATAAATTTTGTGAAATCTTTTTAGATATCAATTGATGCTGGAATTAGGATGATTTAATTATGATATTAGGTCAATTAAATGATTGATTGATTCTTGAAATGAGTTAACAAAAAATTAATCCCGGAATAATGCAATCGGTGTTATTTTAAGTTGGTTTTCGGTTATTTTAGGGTCTGTTTTAAGTGTTCTGCTTTTTCTGGAGGTATAAGGATGGTTTGGAAGTGTTTTTGGTTTATAATTGAGGTGGATTAGATTTTAGATTCATAAGGTTAAGGGCTGATGTTGTATCGGATAAGTTTCGGCTTAGTTTTCGGTCTTTTCGGCAAGGTTTTCGATAGTTTTGTGAAGGTTTAATGTGGCTGCTGTTTTGAGCAAGTTATGATGTGAATATGCTCTGTTTTTAATGTTGTAGAGGAAGTGCAAGAAGGTCCGTAAGTAGCTGGTGCGTTGGTGTTGCCGTCGGAGAGTCGGCGAGGGCTCGTTTCGCTTGTCGGTGAGTGATTTCGAATTAAAAGTGTTTCACAAAGATTCGGTTCTGTTTTGGGGCTATGGAATAGTGTGAAAACTTTCCATAGTTCAAGAGTAAGTAAAGTAAATGATTTTGATGCATTATTGTGAGTTTCGGCTATTTTCGGTAACGACATTTATGATGATGATTTAGAGAGATTTTGGAAATGCATAAGTATGATTTTGAAATGATGCATGCATGTGTTAATTGCTGAAAATGCATGGTTTATAAAGACATCCATGGTTTATGAAAACATGAAAAAAAGAAGTGGAATATGATGTGGTTATTTTCCTTACATATGATGGTGCCATTGGGCATGACTTTTGGTTCATTTGTTGAACACATTATGCATGCATTATGAGCAGCAAATTAGCATGCATACTTGAACTTGATATTGGCTTAGTGACACTACTTTTAGATTCGAATACAAATAGCATGTCATTAGGATTGAGTGCACTATAAATATTATGGAAATAAAGGAAAAATGCCTACACGTAACAAGGGTGACTTTGTGTCCAACCATGCGTGGTAGAGCTGCCTACACGTAACAAGGGTGACTATGTGTCCAACCGTACGTGGTAGAGCTAATAATGGTGACTTTGTTTCATGTCAATGGTGACTTCGTGTCATGTCAATGGTGACTTTGTGTCATGACGAGACTAAAGGTCTCTAATCAATGGATCCGTGTATTGGATGAACTTAAGGTTCACATTAAGTGATCACTAGAAATCCAATTTACATACATGGAATAATTTGGAACATTGTACATCATTTGTGAAATGAATTGATAATGCCATGCATACTCAAGGAAAGGTTTTTGGTATTATGAACATGAACATGATTTGTTAAGCATGCTTGGTTTTAGAAAGGCATTACAAGTTATGGTTTTAAATATGGTTTTAATTTGATGCATTGATGATCATGTTTAGAGCTTCCTCACTAAGCATGTTTTGCTTAAGCTCTCTTTTCATCTTTGCAGAAAAATAGAGACATTTGGGGCTGCATTTGGAGCAATAGAACCAAGGGGAAAAGACCTCACATTTTTGGTATGATTTGGCAAATAAATAGGGTCTCGGAATGTGTAAACCTATCCCTTATGAGAGTGTGTTTTGCTTTGGTTAATGACTTGTAATAAGACCTTATTTTGCTTTGGTTGTTGTTCGAAGGATTGTGGTAATGTTTTGGATTGTTTGATATATGATCATGCATGTGTGTTTCTTGTTTTTAATAACATAGGATGCATGCCTATAGATAATTTTGGGGTCTTAGATGTTAGTAAATGTGTGCTTAAAATTGTCTTTTATGCTTAGGGAGCATGCATATAGTTAAGGGTGATCAATGGATGTATTTAGATGGGGTTTGAACCAACCAAAATTGCCTAATTAGTGATTCTGGACAGGGGGTATCGAAACACCCTCTAGTGGTATCGATACCCCAAGGCGATTTTGGGGCGGCATCGAACCATGGTTTAATGCCATTACCTCACTGGACACCAATGTATCGATACCACCCAAGGAGGTATCGATACCCTTGGCTTTCGAAGGCTTAATTAGCCACAACCATGCCATGGTATCGATACCATGCTTGATGGTATCGATACCCATGACCAAAAAGGAAGAATTATAAGTGTTGGAAGCTTGTGTTAGGTCGAATAAACTCCCGCAATCGAATATGGATGCTATGAATAACATTTTGAGTTGTAATATCACCTTGATGCATGATGTTCACTTAAATTCGTATTGGTAAATTAATGTTGGTTTTAGTCCCTATGTTTTGTGAGCTTTACAATTAGGTACCCAATCATTGAAACATGAAATTGATGAAGCTATAATGATCCGATTGATCTGGATTTTAATGTGCGTGTTCTGTACATGTTTAATTCAACCTTGGTAGATTGAAGTTCCAGTTTATTATAGGAATTAAAGTTATTTGCATTTTGTTCCTTATGTTTTATATGCGAGTTGAATGATCAATTGTGAATCGAATGTTTCCATTTTCGTGATGCATGACTTCGACACACATAGGAACTTAATTATGCATCTAGTTAAGAAAAAAAACATATCGGTTTTCAGGGTTGTTTATCGAATCGGACCTTCGCGGGTTTGGTTTGATATTCCCCATATAACCTGTTAGTGTCGGTTCCGTCTAGGCCGGGCTAAGGGGGTTAAAATAATAAACTTACATTCAGGCAAGATCCAAGGGAAACCTGAAAAGCATTTGAAAATGTATTGACATTGGCAATGTATAACCGTTATCCCTTTTTAACCATCATCACTCAAAGTACAACCATCAAGAATAAGTATTCAACAAGTTAACAACATAACAAGTTCAATCACACACTTTAGCAAACCTGACTCTGATACCACCGATTGTAACCCCCTTAGCCCGGTCTAGACGGAACCGGCACTGACGGATTACACGGGGAATATCAAAACAAACCCGCGAAGGTCCGATTCGATAAACAACCCTGAAAATCGATATATTTTTTTCCTTAACTAGATGCATCATTAAGTTCCTATGTGTGTCGGGGTCATGCATAACGAGAATGAAAGCATTCGGTTCACAATTGATCATTCAACTTGCATACAAGTACATAAGGACCAAAACGCAAGTAATTCTAATTCCTATAATAGTCCGGAAATTCCATCTACCAAAGATCAATTAAACATGCATGGAACACGCAAATTAAAATTCAGATCAATCAGAGTATTATAGCATCATCAATTTCAAGTTTCAATGATTAGGGACCTAATTGTAAAGTTCACAAATTTTAGGGACTATAACCAACATTAATTAACCAATAAGAAACTAAGTTGACATCATGCATCACGGTGATATTACATCTCAGAATATTATTCATTGCATCTATATTCGATTGCAGAAATATATTTGACTTAGCACAAGCGTCCAACACTTAAAATTCTTCCTTTTTGGTCATGGGTATCGATACCACCAAGCATGGTATCGTTACCATGACATGGCTGTGGCTAATTAAGCCGTCGAAAGCCAAGGGTATCGATACCTCCCTGAGTGGTATCGATACCTTGTTGTCCAGTGAGGTAATGGCATCGAACCATGGTTCGATGCCGTCCCAAAATTGCCTTGGGGTATCGATACCACCAGAGGGTGTTTCGATACCCCTTGTCCAGAATCATTAATTAGGCAATTTGGTTGGTTTAAACCCCATCTAAACACATCCATTTATCACCCCAACTATATGCATACTCCCTAAGTATTTTAAACACCCTTAAGCATACAATTACCCACATCAATGACCCCGAAATAATCTATAGGTATGCTTCTTATGTTATGATTAAAAGCAAGAACATTCATGCATGTATGATAAGTGCTCAACTCACTATCACTTTTTACACCTTTTATGGGCATTAATCATTAAATCTACACCCACTTGGACCAATGCATATACTTAATCTGATATATTTAGAGGTTATGCTTATAAAGATGATATTTACAAAAAAGGCAAGTTTTACTGCATTTTTACATTTGTGCAGGAAATACTACTGCCGCGGCAGCAACGTGGCCGAGGCAGGACCTGATGCCGAGGCAGCAGCCGAAAGACAAGTAGCGATACTGTAGGTGATTGGAAGAGAAAAATACAATGGATGTTTCTGGACATGCAGCATAAGGATCGGAGCTGGTTAGCACGAGGAAAAGCCCAAGTCAAGGCCACGCAGAAAGCTTCTTATTTGTAATAAACTTGGAAATATTTTATTTATGCACATGACTTGTTCCCTACTCCAAGTTGTATTCTACTTAGGAAAGGTTTGCCCTAGGCCAAGCCTATATAAGACCTAGCTGTCCAAGGGAAGAGGAGAGCCAATTTTTAGAGAGTTCACGCTAAGATTCATTGTTTTCTTTCTCTCAAATTATGTTCTAAGTTTTCTTAGGGTTTAGGTGAAGGTTGTCAAGTATTTGTGAGAGGAGATTGTACTTTGTTCTTTGTTTCAATGCAATAAAATATCAAGTTTTGCTTATCCTTTGTCATTCTTTGTTCTTGTATTCAAGCTCGGGAGAGAAGTTTGTGAGTAATCTATTTATCTAGACTCGGGAGAGTTAGATTCACGAAAGGGATAAGTACGGTATTTCAATCGCGAAATACTAACTCGGCCTAGGGATAGGTTAAGAGTTTCAGCGCCTAAAAGAAGTGTGAGATTGGTTGATGATTATAATTGATTCATGCCGGGAGGTATCATCAAGGATTGATCACCAACAGTACTTCGACTTAGGGATAAACGGAGTCATCCAAGGACACTTTGCCGAACATTGATAAAGTCCACCCACGAGCAAGGGATTGCCGTGGCGGACAAGTATCGTTGTTGCCAAGGCAGTAATCTGCAGTACTGTCGAAGCAGTGATGTACAATTGCATTGGACAAACACAAGTCAATCAAATCCACAATACAACATAATTGAATTCTGCCCTCTCTCTTAATCAGATCATCCTTTTACTTAGTTTTCTTTATTTCAAATTATTTAGTTTCATCAAAACCCAATTTACCTGTGTCATTATTTTATTTCTTTTTACAGAGCAAGAAGACGAAGGAGGCATATTAAGTAGACGAATCCCTGTGGAGACGACACACGATTATACTAATCACTTTATTACTTGAGATGTGTCCACTTGCACTAATTGCGCACTTTTGACACGCAACAATGTACCTGCTACAAACAATCCAAAACATTATCACAATTCATCAAACTACAATCAAGGCAATATAAGGTCTTATTACAAGTCATTAACCAAAGCAAAACACACTCTCATAAGGGATAGGTTTACACATTGTCGAGCCCCTGTTTATTTGCCAAATCATACCAAAAATGTGAGGCGTTTTTCCCCTTGGTCCTCTTGCTCCGAAAGTAGCCTCAAATGTCTCTATTTTTCTGCAAAGATAAAAAGAGAGCTTAAGCAAGACATGCTTAGTGAGGAAACTCTAATAAAATCATCAATGCATAAATTAAAAGTCATTTTAAAAGCCATGCTTGCATCCTTCATGCTCAATTAAAATATGTGAAACCAAATCATGCTCATCAACATAAAAAAAATCATTTCTTATGTCATGCATATGGATACCAAATTGTTTCATGTTTGCATATTGGCTTTCTAGTGATCGCTTATTGTGAACTTTAAGCTCACCGAATACATGGATCCCTTTTTCCATATTTGGAGACGCTTGGTCTCAACATGCATCGGTCGGACACATAGTCACCATTGTATACAAGTTACCCCCACTACGCACGGTCGGACACAAAGTCACCCTTGTTTAGGCATGGGTCAACTATATGTCACCCTTGTTTACATATAGGCAAGCTCTACACGCACGGTCGGACACAAAGTCACCCTTGTTTACGTGTAGGCATCATCATTATTCTATTTTTATAGTGCACTCAATCCTAATGACATGTCATTTGTATTCGAATCTAAGGTTAGTGTCACTAAGCCATTATAATTTCCAATCATGCATGTTAACTTGCTGCTCATAATGCACTCATTATATGTTCACCATGTGAACCGAAATCATGCTCAACGGTTTAATCAATTATAAGGCAATAACCACATATTGTACCAAATCATTTCCATGCTTCCATAAGCCATGAATGTCTTTCTAAACCATGTATTTTCAGCAATTAACACATGCATGCATCCTTTCAAAATTAAACAATATGAAATTCCAAAATCTTATTGAATCATCATTTATAAAAGCCATTACCAAAAAGCCGAAACTTAAAGTAATGCATCAACATCGCGAAACAGAACTATGGAAAGTTTTCACACTATTCCATAGTCCCCAAAACAGAACCGAACCATTGCGAAACACTTTAAACCCGAAATCACTCACCGACAAGCGAAGCAAGCCCTCGCTGACGCTATGGCAGATCATCCGGCAGGACAAAACTTACCTGCCGGCAATGGAGGTCTTCCGTCGCCACCTGGGCTGCGGCAGCTTACTGTCAGAGATTTCCTGGAGGAGGATTTGAATGGGTTAAATCCAAGAGTCGTTACACCAGAGATCGAAGCAGCCCAGTTTGAGCTAAAACCTGTCATGTTCAATATGCTTAACACTATTGGACAGTTTGGTGGGTCTATGACTGAAGATGCCAGGCAGCACCTCAAGTCATTCATGGAGATATGCAATTCCTTCAAAATCCAAGGAGTCCATGAAGATGTCTTGAGATTCAAATTAATCCCCTATTCACTTAGGGGTAGGGCAAAAGCTTGGTTAAATAGCATTCCAACAGGATCTATTGGATCTTGGAGTGAACTCTGTCGTGATTTTATTACACGCTTTAATCCTAAAAATTTATATGATCGAATACGTAATGAAATCACTTCTTTCCAACAGGCAGATGATGAACCTATGTACGAGGAATGGGAGCGCTATAGGGAGTTACTGCACAAGTGTCCTTTGCACGGATTTCCCCTATGGACACAAGTCACCATGTTCTATAATGCCACGAATGCCCCGACAAGGATGATGTTAGATGCCTCGGCAAATGGAACACTCCTTGATAAAGCACCTGAGGAAGCTATTGAGATTTTAAACAAACTCGCAAAGAATGATTTTCAATTCCCTACATCTAGGCGAGGAGGAGTAAGACACCAAGCCACAGTGAATGAGTTAGACACAACAAATTCAGTTGTAGCACAATTGGCCTCTCTTACCAAGACGGTGCAAATTTTGCAACTACAACAAAATACCCATGAGGTTAAAGCCATTGATTCTTATTGCGATTTATGTGGAGGTAACCACAATTCTTCTGACTGCATGAATCAAGAATCCAGCCTATATGTTGGAAACTATAACCGAAACAACATGATGTCCAACACATACAACCCCCTCATGGAAGAGACATCTAAACTTGTCATGGAGTAATCCTAACAATGCCTTAAATCCAACCACCCAACCCCCAGGATTCCAACAACCAATGCAACATCTTCCGCCGCCGCAGGTCCAGCAGCCAATGTCGCAGCAGCAGATGCTGCAACAGTCTATAAGTTCCTTGGAAAATTCCTGAAAGCATTCATGATGAAAAATGATTCATATACGACAGAGAATAGCAACTTCATAAAAAGAACAGATGCATTCATAAATAGAATTGAGATGGGGTTGCAGAACCAAGAAGCAGCAATAAAGGCATTGGAAACTCAGGTTGGGCAGTTTGCTCAAAACATAAACACTAGACCACAAGGAGGACTACCTAGCAATACTGAAGTTGCTAAGGTCATAGGCCATGAACAGTGTAAGGCAATCACTTCTAGAAGTGGTCTACATCTGAAGGAAAATATAGGAATTCCAGCAGGCCAAGTTCCATCAACAGAACCAGAAAAAGAGGATTTGGATGCTGAACAAACTGATCATGATAACACTGCCCCAGTAGAGAACGCAGCAGTTCCTGAACAATCTGCCGAGACAACAACAACCCCAGTGGTGCCAGGTATTAAGTTCCAAACAAAAGAAACCCTAGATGAGATGAGACCACCACCACCCTTCCCACAAAGGTTGAAGAAGCAAAAACAGGACCATCAATTCAAGAAATTTCTTGATATTTTAAAGCAAGTCCAAATCAACTTACCCTTCGTAGAGGGAATTGAACAAATGCCTAATTATGCTAAATTTTTGAAAGACATTGTGTCTAAGAGAAAGAGATTAGGTGAGTTCGAAACAGTGACTGCTACTGAAGGATGCATGGCAATGCTAAACAATCGCATGCCACCAAAATTGAAGGATCCTGGATGCTTTATCATACCTTGTGTGATAGGTAATAACTATGAAGGTAAGGCCCTATGCGACCTTGGAGCAAGCATCAACCTAA
The DNA here is from genome assembly GCA_035048815.1 of Abelmoschus esculentus. NCBI lineage: Eukaryota > Viridiplantae > Streptophyta > Magnoliopsida > Malvales > Malvaceae > Abelmoschus > Abelmoschus esculentus. The sequence goes on along the minus strand of JAUCBN010000002.1, from coordinate 8,104,181 downwards.
TGCCCAAATCTGTTTTTCAAAAGCTTGGAATAGGAAGGGCAAAACCTACAAAAGTGATGCTCCAACTTGCGGATCGATCATATGTGCAACCCGAAGGCAAAATCGAGGATATACTGGTAAGAGTTGACAAATTTATTTTTCCCGCTGACTTTCTTGTCCTTGATTGCGAAGCAGATGATAATGCACCGATAATCTTGGGGAGACCTTTCCTTGCCACTGGACGAACACTAATTGATGTGGAAAAAGGAGAGTTGACAATGAGAATTAATGATCAGCAAGTCAAATTAAATGTTTTCCAAATTATGAAAAGACATGATGAGTCGGAAGAAGAATGCTAGATGTTGTACAATACAGATGCAGTTAGTGTAATACCTTGTCTCAGCAACCACTGCCTCGGGAACGTCTGCCTCGACAGTGATATGGATGACTGTTACAGCAGAACTTTGGACAGTGTTGCAACAGCAGAGAATGAGGAAGCTAACTGGAAAGCACACCTTCCAGGTAAGTACTTCAAACCTTTAGATTACCCAGGTAAGAATGAAAAATCTGTAAGTAAAGAACCATTGGTCACGGAATTAAAACCCTTACCTGAAAAACTAAAATATGCTTATTTGACAACCACACAATGCCTGTAATTATTTCTTCTAAGTTGGTACCAGAACAGGAACAAACCCTGATAGAGATGCTACGGTAGCACAAAAAGGCAATTGGGTGGTCAATTGATGATTTGAAGGGAATAAGCCCAACAGTATGTATGCATAAAATCCTTTTAGAGGACGACCATAAACCCATTGTTGAGGCTCAAAGGAGACTTAACCACGCTATGAAGGAGATAGTACATAAGGAAATAATCAAGTGGCTTGATGCAGGAATTATCTATCCTATCTCTAACAGTGCATGGGTAAGTCTGGTACAATGTGTACCTAAAAAAGGTGGTATGATTGTCATAACCAACGAGAATAACGAGCTAATCCCAACCAGGACTGTGAACGGTTGGAGGATTTGTATGGATTATCGCAAGTTGAATAAGGCAACAAAGAAGTATCACTTCCCTTTACCATTTATTGATGAAATGCTTGATAGACTTGCTGGTAAGCCTTATTACTGTTTTCTTGGTGGTTATTCAGGATACAATCAAATTTCCATTGATCCAGAAGACCAGGCAAAAACCACTTTCACCTGCCCAAATGGGACATATGCATTTAGAAGGATGTCGTTCAACCTTTGCAATGTCCCGACAACCTTTCAGAGATGCATGATGGCAATTTTCTCTAACATGATAGAGGACTTCCTAGAGATATTCATGGATGATTTTTCAGTCTTTGGAGACAGCTTTAATCACTGCCTAGGCAATCTAGAAAAAGTGCTGCAAAGATGTGAGGAATCCAATCTAGTCCTAAACTGGGAAAAATGTCACTTTATGGTAAATGAAGGCATAGTATTGGGCCATAAAATATCATCACAAGGAATCGAAGTTGATAAAGCCAAAATTGATGTGATAAAGAATTTGCCTCCACCAATTTCTGTGGAAGGAGTTCGAAGCTTCTTGGGCCATGCAGGTTTTTATAGAAGGTTTTATTTCTAATTTTTCCAAAATTTCTAAACCTCTTTGTAACTTGCTTGAACAAAACAAAAAATTTGAGTTCAATGAGGAATGCACTAAAGCATTCGAAGCCCTCAAAGAGAAGCTGGTCACTGCACCGATAGTAATCCCACCTGATTGGTCCCTGCCATTTGAATTAATGTGTGACGCAAGTGATCATGTTGTCGGGGCAACACTTGGGCAGAGAAAGAACAACTTGTTCCATGTCATTTATTATGCTAGTAAAACCCTCAGTGATGCCCAGATTAATTACACCACAACAGAAAAGGAATTACTAGCAGTAGTATTTGCTTTTGACAAATTCTGATCATATCTTATCGAAACAAAAGTTACTGTCCACACTGACCACTCGGAAATTAAGTACTTATTCTCAAAGAAGGATGCCAAGCCTAGACTGATTAGATGGATCCTTCTTTTACAAGAATTTGATGTTGAAATCAAAGATAGAAGAGGTACAGAAAATCAGGTAGCCTATCATCTCTCCAGATTGGAGAACAAAGAAAATAACAACTCATTTGAAGAAATACAAGATGCATTCCCAGATGAACAAATATTGCATACTGCAACAATTGCAGAAGACATTGCCGAGACAAAGACCACGGCAGCATATGACTGTGCCGCCGCGGCATTGACTGAATACATCTCAGCAACATTAATAGAAGATCTTGCTGCAGTAACAACCACCCCATGGTATGCTGATCTTGTTAATTACTTAGCTAGTGGTGTTATCCCTTATAACCTTAACTATAACGAAAAGAAGAGGTTTCAGCATAATGCAAAGCATTATTTCTAGGATGACCCTATTCTGTTTAAACATTGTGAAGATCAGGTTATAAGAAGATGTGTCCCAGAAGAAGAACAGAAAGCAGTACTCCAGCAATGTCATAATTCACCTTGCGGTGGACATTTTGGAGGAAATAGAACAACAACAAAAATGCTTCAATCAGGCCTCTATTGGCCTACACTATACAAAGATGCCCAAGACTACTACAAAAACTGTGACTGATGCCAACGCACGAGCAATATCTCGAGACGGCATGAGATGCCATTACAGCCCATATTGAAAGTAAAACTATTTGATGTTTGGGGCATAGATTTTATGGGACCATTCCCATCATCCCAAGGCAATCTTTACATCCTAGTAGCAGTGGATTATGTATCAAAGTGGATCGAAGCAATTGCTACACCACACAATGATTCCAAGACTATGCAGAAATTCCTTAAGAAAACTTCTTCACCAGATTTGGAGTTCCTAGAGCAATCATTAGTGATGAAGGTAAACACTTCGACAACAGACTTATTGCCGCGAACCTGAAGAAACTAGGTGTCACACACAAAATTGCCACGGCCTACCATCCAATATCATTCTCATTATGCATGGAAGCTTGTTGTTTTACAATGCATTCAACATATGTTCATCAAAGCGAACTCAAATCATGTTCAACAGCTTTATTCGGGGAAAAGGTAACAACCATACTTTAATCCAAATCATTCTCATGCTTTAAAAGTCATGGAAACCATTATAAACCATGCATATAAAGCAGCTAACACATGCATGCATCATTTTCAAACTCAATTCATGTATTGGAAACCATTTCTTCATAATCATCTTTCATAAAACCAATGCAACACTACCAATCATTGGATATGTTACCAAAAGCATAGAAATTAATAAGACTCGTGGAATGTTCAATTGCTAAAATATATCCAATACCAATGGAAAATAATGAAAACATCATTTAGCCAAAGCATTTATCATTTCTCATGCATAAATCACATATGCAAAAACTACATTAGGAGCATGATCAAAACATGACAAATATGGAGCGATATGGGAACCATTAAGAGAGCAAAACCTTTTAACTTACTTCCGAGCGTAGGAAGGTTTTTCACACCATCCCTACATTCCCAAACCTTTGATAAAAACAAGTAAAACCTTGCCGATACGGCAGCCCACTCACCACTTGTCCAAAACTCGCTTGCCGAAGCCGACCGACATTCTCGCCTTTTCCGAAACACATCCAACACTTAGTTCAACATCTTGCCCTGTTTTAACACAACAAAATCAGTGGGATTAATTCATATTAATGCATCCAATCAACCTCCCACACATCCCAAACAAATAGCCCCAAAAACTACACTTAAGAAAACCGAAAACATATCCGAAACTCATCCGAACGACCTCCAGCCCTTAGCCAACGAAAACCACAACTTATCAACATCAAAACACAACCAAGAACCATGATATAAGCATCCTAAACATGCAGCAAAAATTCAGCCACCCAAACAAGTCATAAACTGAAGATCTAAGCCAATTAACATCACCAAAACCTAAGATCCGAGTTTACCCATACAAGAACCTTTAATTCCATGTTAAAACACATCAAAATTCATCGATTTACCCATTGAAAACCATCAGGTATCACCTTATTAAGGGATTGCATCAATTTAATCAAAATTAACCGATAAAAACGAAAATCATCAATTAAAACCATAAAACAAATCAAGAACTCAATGTAATGGATCAAACACTTGAGAATTTCAATAAAGAACTCAAAGTTCAGAGGTTTGAATGGTTTCTTACCTCCAAACATGATCCAACCTCCTTCCGATTGTAAAACCCATGAAAAACAAGTTTTAAAGTATAAGAAAATTGAAAAAATCAAGAGGAAATTGTTGTGAACGAAATTGAATAAAAAAGAAATGATTTACCTTGATTAAATTGAAGAGAAATCTGATTGGAAACCAAGAAAATTGGGTGAAGTTGAGAGAAAATGGGTAGTTACGTGAAATGGTGATTTTGGTGAAAAATGGGAAATATATCTCAATTAAATCTTAATGGTGATTTAAAGAAGTTTATAAAAGTGATTTTTGGAAGGTTAGATCAGCTTAGGAAGATTGGATAAATAGCCCCTTAAAGATTCTAAGTTTTGACCCAATTACATTTTAGTCACTAAAACAATCTAGTTTTACAATTTTTACAAAATAGTCATTAGTTTCCAAAATGTCAAGGTTCCAAGTGTAATTTTCCAAAATTGATTTGAGCAAAGTCAAATATAGTCCAAATAAAAATTTTAGAGTATTTTTCCACATTTTATTTCCTTTGAAAACCATTTATAAAAATTAAATCCCGAATCTAGGCAAATTGGCTTGATCGGTTCAACCGAACCCTTGATCCGACCATGATAACATCTAGGCCCATTTTTGGGGTGTTACAACTCTCCCCCACTTAAGAAATTTCGTCCCTGAAATTTACATAGTGAGAGCAGATAAGGGAACTACTCCATTCCAAACTCATTTCACTTCTACACAACTCTTTCAGCAACTTGTCACCACCAAAAGCGCATTATTCTACATGACAACTTTCCACACAATCCTTGATCCTAGAAAAATAAGATCTTAACAAACCTTCCAACTTCAAAGATAAAACTTGATTCGAACCAAACATTTACCCTCTTTGTACAAATAGCAGATCCTTCCTTCATACCAAAGTAACAATGCACAAACTACTAACCCATATCAACTCTAACAGAAAACGTAACTCAAAAGAGAAACCCCTTTTCTTGTTTAAGATCGATAACCAACTCCTGATAACCAAAACGGTTTCCATACCATAATCGTCGAACTAAACCTCTTCTTCAACATCCTCCAACCTACCAGGTAACCATAAAAGCCTCTCACCAATCTTGGATCCACACAACGACAATCAACCAACAAGCCTCAAACTAACTTAACATAAACCCGATAACATGGTCTTAAGCAACTCCACCAACACTCATAGGAAAACTCCATCTCACCCCCAAAATTTTACTATCAGACTCATGATGTTTCATTCCAACTTTAACCTTGGCACCTTTATCGATACTAAAACCCCAAAGAAGATTGATACTCAAGTTTAACTTACCGGTAGGACAAACATCCACCCATAATTCCACCATATCCATAACAAGCCCACTCAAAAGCACATGCTCCTAAACTTCTACCACAACACCGTACCACCAAACACATAGAAAAGATTACCATATGCCCCGATCAAGATACCACTTCAACTCGGCATCCTTCGAACAACCATGTGCCTCATATAACATAAAAGTTTCTCGACACAAAACTAAACATTGCCAAACAAATCCTCAACTAGACCCTCACCAAACATCTGATCATAACTTTCCTCAAATCAACTTAATAAAGGTAGAGTCCAACTCACAACTCCACCATTGTACCAGAACTCTCACATAGATTTAACCGAACAACTTCTCTCATAACTCCAAAACAACCTTGACTCGCCCCACAAAACATCATCCATCACAGGCATCCTCATGCAAAACAAGCCATTCTCGATAGCTAACATTGAACAAGACATACAACATTAGGCACTTACCAACTTTGTATCGATACCCAACACCATACTCATCTCAAAGGTAGTACCTACAACTTAAAGTTAAGCCCCATAACCAACTCAATATCTCACTTAAAACTTCGATGTCCACACGTTGTTAATTGCCTCGACTCTCAATCCAAAACTCATTCCCAGCATCAACTCACCCATAAAGCCAACTCTCTTCCTACCTATACCATAACAAAACCAAGGCTTGTAACACTCTTCCTTCCACTCACCCTAACATCTCTTATTTTACAACCTTGCCAAGGCAACAACCATATAGATAAAACATCCACTGACATGAACCCACTGAACACAAACTCTCACTACAGCTTTCGATAAAAGCAAGCCCATAAAGCTGAGTACCTAATATAGGTCATAAACTGTCCAGCGATCCCCTGTCACAAAAACTCAAACATCAGCACAACCTATCCTTACCCGAAGTAAACCCAACTCCTCAAAAACGCAATGTGTGCACTTTCCACCTTTACTGAACAACCAAAACCTCGCAAGGTCACAACAAAACAATGATTCAAACCCATGATACCACAACTCCCACACTGATATATTTCTTATTATTTATAACTTTTTTTTAAACTCGATCCGATACTCCTGAAAATCATCAGATCAGCCATAAACCCCGACCTAACCACACATTAAACCCTACTACAAAGGATCCCAAGTAGCATTTCCACCAATCATGACGATAAAACAATATCTTTTTCACAAAATGAATCCACACCACTATGAAAAACACTAAACCGCCTCTCAGCACACAACCTGCTAGAAATTTCTCACAACTTCCAAACTCTAATCGGAGAGAACTTGATAAGTGCTCAACACACTATCACTTTCTACTCCTTTTATCGGCATTTATCACCAAATATTCACCCACTTGAACCAATGCATATGCTTAATGTGATATATTTAGAAGTTATACTTAAATAGATACTATTTACAGAATAAGGCACGTTTTACTGCGTTTTCATATCTGTGCAGGAGAACCAGTGCCGCGGTAGAGACAAGGCCGAGGCAGGACCTGATGCCGAGGCAGCAGTAGGAAGACAGGAAGCAAATTGATAGGCGATGGAAAGACAAAAATCCAAGGAACATGTCTGGACTTGAAGCCCATTGATCGGAGCTGGCTAGCACAAGGAAAAGCCCAAAGGAAGGCCACGCGGGAAAGCCCCTTAGCCGAATATAAACTTGGAAATATATTATTATTATGTACTTGACTTGTTCTCTACTCCAAGTTGTATTCTCCTTAGGAAAGGTTTGCCCTAGGTCTAGCCTATATAAAGACCTAGCCACCCAATGTAATATACATCAAAATACCTAGGGAGAGCCGACTTCTACTCTTGTTTCTTTCCTCTCCATCATGTTCTAAAACCTTCATAGGGTTTAGGTGAAGGTTGTGGAGTATTTGTGAGAGGAGATTGTACTTTATCTTTCATTCAATGCAATAAAGATTATCAAGGTTTGCTTATCCTTTGTTATTCGTTGTTCTTGCATTCAAACCCGGGAGGGAAGTCTGTAAGTGATCCATTTATCTAAGCTCGGGAGAGCTAGATTCACGAAAGAGGTAAGTACGGTGTTTCAATCGCGAAATACTAACTCGGCCTAGGGATAGGTTAAGAGTTTCAGCGGCTAAAAGAAGTGTGAGATTGGTTGGTGAGTATAATTGGTTCACGCCGGGAGGTATCATCAAGGACTAGTCATCAACAACACTCTGACTTAGGGATAAGCGGAGTCATTCAAGGACACTTCGCCGAACTTTGGTAAAGTCTGCCCACGAGCAAGGGATTGCCGCGGCGGACAGCGTTATCGCTGCCCAGGCAGTAAACTGCAGTGCTGCCGAGGCAGAGACATGCGATTGCATTGGACAAAGACAAGTCAATCAAGTCCACAATACAATACAACTGGATCCTGGCCCATCTTTCTCTCTGATATTTCGACCCTTTTATTTTTATTCAATTATTTTAGTTTAATAAATCACACCCATTCACTTGTGTTTTTATTTTTCTACAGAGCAAGAAGATAAAGAAAGCATATTAAGTAGACCGGTCCCTGAGGAGACGATAACTCGATAAATACTTATGACTTATTACTTGCGATGTGTACACTTGCACTAAACGCACACTTTTGACACGCGACAAAACTCTTAGAACTCGACCTTACATTTCTTAATGACAAATCAAAACTAACCATAACTCAGAATATTCCCCTTGGGTTCAACCATTCACAACTCCGAACCAAACTAACCCATCTTTATCCAGGATTATTCCCTAACCAAAAGGGTAATTCACCCATAACACAATAAGCTCAAGACCAACAAGGAAGCTCTTTCAACAACCTTTTTTTTTAAACTCCAGCACTTCACCCAAAAAGAACTAACTACACACAACTTTCATCCTCAAAGGAGATACTCGCAAGTGTGAACAAATGTATGCATGATTTCTTGTACGCCCTCCTAAATGACTGTGTAAGTGCATGTAAATGTATTTTCTAATGTCATGCTCGAGAATGCATGCATGTCCTATGATATCTATAAGTATATACATATATGTGCTCTTACACTATGCATGATTATTGTTCACACCCACAAATAGCATCCTCAACTCCAACAATTTCAACTACTAACTCGGAAACCTCTCCCGCACCTCAACATATAAAACCATCGAAGCTTGGTACTTAGAGAATACTCAACTCTACCATATCTTGTACGTTTTCTGAACATTCAATTCATCTTGCACATAACCACTCGAGGACATTCTAAGGTACTCCTAGAGATGTAGCCATCCGCTACTCACAAACACAACAGGTTCTCAGACCCAGTTGATCCAAAAACCCTTTCACACTCAGACACGATTGAGAACCCAGTCGACTCAAAATTTGTCACCTCAACACCACACTGTAAAACACAACATGAACTTGTCGATCCTCCAAAACTCCTCTATTAACAAATATCAGCTCTCTTATCAGTCCCATATCAGAAAACATCATAATTTTACAACAATAACAACATCTTTACAAAGTAGTAAGGCCAGTGCAAAGCAAGTTCCAAGTAGCTCAAGTATAATATAACATAATTTTCTAGTAGTAGTTAGAGCAATGGGTATCCCGAAATAAACCCCTAACAATACAAGTTCAACCATTACATGAAACAACCACCATATACCATGATATCTGATAAGTTCTTAAAAGATCATTATTTTATACACCTTTCATGGACAATAAGCACTTATCTTACACTTACTTGAACTGATGCATGCGCTTAATATGCAATATTCGGATATTCTACTATTATAACTCATAAAGCTAATATTTACAGAAAAATGCAGAATTTACGATATCTTCTGTACATGCAGGAACAAGTACTGCCGAGGCAGGGTTGAAGCCGAGGCAGAAGTTGGGCCGCGGCAGCAACTGAAGCTCCAACATCAATATTGTAGGTGATTAGAAGAGAAAAATACGCTGGACGTTCCTGGACATGCAACACATGGATCGAAGCTGGCTAGCACGAGGAAAGCCCATGTCAATGTCCACAAGGGAAAAACCGCCTAGTTGAAATAACTTGGAAATATTTGATTTATGGGAATAATTGTAATCCTACTCCAAGTAGTATTCCTACTTAGAAAAGGTTTGCCCTAGACTTAGACTATATATACCATAGCCGTCCAATGTATTAGGAGAGGCGGTTTGGAGAGAGTTCAACCCTAAGAATTATTGTGTTCTTTCTTTCATTATGTTCTAAGCTTTCATAGGGTTAGGTGAAGGTTGTCGAGTACTTGTGAGAGGAGATTGTACTTTGTTTCTCGTTTCAATGTAATAAAACATTAAGATTTGCTTACTCTTTGCCATTCTTTGTTCTTGCATCCAAGCCCGGGAGGGAAGTTTGTGAGTAATCTATTTATCTAGACTCGGGAAAGTTAGATTCACGAAAGGAGTAAGTACGATATTTGAAAAATACTAACTCGGCCTAGGGATAGGTTGGAGCTTTAGCGGCTAAAAGAAGTGTGAGATTGGTTGATAGTTATAATTGATTCACGCCGGGAGGTATCATCAAAGACTGATTATCAATAGTGTTTCGACTTAGGGATAAGCGGAGCCATCCAAGGACACTTTGCCGAATCTTAGTGAGGTCTACCCAATAGCAAGGGATTGCCGCGGCAGACACGCATTGTCGCTGCCGAGGCAGTAATTTGCAGTACTACCGACGCAGAGTCATGCGATAGCATTGGACAGAAACAAGTCAATCGATTCCACAGTACAACGCAACTGGATCCTGCCCACTCTCCTCATTCGTTCTCACTACCTTTATTTAGTTTTTATTTAATTAGTTTACTCAAACATCCTTTCTACTTGTGTTTTTACTTTACTTTTACAGGACAAGAATATTAAAGAAGACATATTAAGTACACCAATCCTTGTGGAGACAATACACGATAAATACTTATCATTTTATTACTTGCGACGTGTACACTGCATAATTTACGCTATTTCTACACGCAACAATATCAACACCACCTCAATAAAGCATAAAACAAACACCATGCTTGTCCACACAATTTTATCAGCAAAAGATCATGATAACATCCATTTATCAACCAATGGCATATTAATGCAACAAGATTATATCATACTTGTAAATACCATAATTGTCGACCAAGGATATTTCTAGCATACCATAACATAGATGAAACACCAAGCATCAATACCTAGCATCATATTTGCATTTAAACAATAATCAATCACCGTGCATAGCAAAATAATAGTCCATGTTATACAACAAAGAAAATATATCACCACCACCATCATCGACTCCCCCAAAAGATTCTAAACCTGGCTCTGATACCACCAAATGTAACCCCTTAGACCGGCCTAGACGGAACCGACTCTAATGGATTACACGAGGAATATTGAACCAAACCCGCGAAGGCCCAATCCGACAAACAACCCTAAAAACGCTATATTTTCTTTTTTTTCTTATCTAGAGGCATAATTAAGTTCCTATATGTGTGAATTTCATGCAGAACAAGAACGGAAGCAATGCAATCACAATTGAACACTCGTTTAAACACATGAGTATGTTAAGGACTAAAACGTGAATATATCAAATTCTATTGGCAAGATAGAAATTCATTCCATAAAAGTTCAATTAAACATTCAAAGAACACCCATGATAAATTTCAAACCAAACGGAGCATTCCAGCATCACCAGTTGCATGCTTCACTATTTAGGGACCAAAATGTAAAACTTTTAATTTCTAAGGACTACCTCCAATTTAAGTTAGCCAACTTGAAATTAAGTCAACTTTATGGATCTAGGTGAAATTTCAACCCAAAATAACATTCGTAGCTACCATAATTGAACATAGAGAGTTATCCGGGACTAAAATACAATTTCGGCAACTATCAACTAATAACCAAACAAAGGCTTCGAAACCTTCATTGAAGGTTTCAAAACTTTATGAAAAAGGTTTCGAAACTTTTCCTTGAAAGTTTCAAAACTTTCATTCTAGTAAGGTTTCAGTATCCAACTAGCCCGCAAGGTTTCGAAACCTACCTGGAAGTTTCGATACCTCTGTGCCCATAAACATAAAATCAGCCCTTTTAAGTAGATTTAATCCATACAAGGCACAACCATTTATCACCATCAACTATATGCATAATTCCTAGGCACCAAGAGCAACTTAGACAACCAATTGAAACCATCATAGACCCTGTAACTCCTATACGCATGCCTTCTAACTTTCTCACAACATTCCTAGCCATACAAGAATAAGCATACTTCAAGCAAACACAAAAGCATACATCACACTTTCTTTAAATGCTTTTACTTACAAGACATCAACATTGCTCAGCATTCTATACAAACTCAAGTTCATATAACCTAAGTGACTCATGTCAACCAAAAACCAACTTCTACAACAATGAAACCATACCCCCGTTGCTCTCTTACTACTACTAATCTTTAGAACATATACTTGAGTTATTCATTAACACGCACTTGGAATCTTGCTTCTCTTGGCTGCCTCAGTTAATATCTCTGCATTGCAAGGTAAAAGAGAGGGTAAGCATAAGCTTAGTGAGGGGTAAAACATAGAAATACAACCCTTGCAATGCAGCCCATAAGTCCATCAATAAAACACTTTAAATCATGCCATGTCATGCTCAATATAAGTGTCTCAAACATTGTTTACGAAATCAAATCCATTTCCTTATCAAGTGTCAATTATCTCATACAACTCAAAACTAAAATTCACAAGACTTTCATGCTTTTAAAACAACAACAATACTTTTGGCCTTTTTAATACATATGCTTCTCTATGTATCATCTCATGTCTTATATGCTATACACATAGCAAAGCTTAAACCATACGCACTTTAATGTGCACATAACAAGTCTTATTTGCTAAACACATAGCAACACTTAGGCCATTCTCTTGTGCTCATATCCTTGCACAAAACTTATTTAAATCACATGCTTGTGAAATTCATGATCTTAAAACATTACATTTTATAAATAATTCTATATCAACATGTGATACAATCTCATGCTTTTCAATTCACAAAAATCTCAAATCATAAACCATGCATATTGGAAACTAAGGGACTAGCTTTGTTCAAACCTTATACCCATCGAATACTCGGATTCCTTATTCCTTATCAAGAAACACTTGGTCTCAACATGCATCGGTTGGACACAAAGTCACCCATGTATACATGTTACCCCCACTACGTACGATCGGACACAAAGTCACCCTTTTTTACGTATGAGTCAACTATATGCACGGTCAGACACAAAGTCACCCATGTTTACATATAGGCAAGCTCTACACGCACGGTCGGACAGAAAGTCACCCTTGTTTACGTGTAGGCAAGCTCTACACGCACGGTCGGACACAAAGTCACCCTTGTTTTACAATGCACTCAACATATGTGCATCAAAGTGAACTCAAATCATGCTCAACAACTTTATTCGGGGAAAAGGTAATAAACATACTTTAATCCAAATCATTCTCATGCTTTAAAAGTCATGGAAACCATTATAAACCATGAATATACAACAGCTAACACATGCATGCATTATTTTCAAACTCAATTCATGTATTGGAAACCATTTCTTCATAATCATCTTTCATAAAACTAATGCAACACTACCAATCATTGGATATGTTACCAAAAACATAGAAACTAATAAGACTCGTGGAATGTTCAATTGCTAGAATATATCCAATACCAATGAAAAATAATGAAAACATCATTTAGCCAAAGCATTTATCATTTCTCATGCACAAATCACATATGCAAAAACTACACTAGGAGCATGATCAAAACATGACAAATATGGAGCGATATGGGAACCATTAAGAGAGCAAAACCATTTAACTTACTTCCGAGCATAGGAAGATTTTTCACACCATCTCTATAATCCCAAACCTTTGATAAAAACAAGTAAAACCTTGCCGATACGGCAGCCCACTCACCACTTGTCCGAAACTCGCTTGCCGAAGTCAACCGACATTCTCGCTGTTGCGTGTCAAAAGTGCGCAATTGGGGCAAGTGGACACATCGCAAGTAATAAAGTGATTAGTATAATCGAGTATCGTCTCTACAGGGATTGGTATACTGAATATGCCTTCTTCGTCTTCTTGCTCTGTAAAAAGAGATAAAAACACAAGTAGTTTGGGTTTGGATGAAACTAAATAAATTGAAATAAAGAAAACTAAGACTAAGGATGAGATCTGATTAATAGAGAGAGAGGGCAGGATCTAGTTGTGTTGTATTGTGGACTTGATTGACTTGTCTATGTCCAATGCAATTGTATATCACTGCCTCGGCAGTACTGCAGATTACTGCCTTGGCAGCGACGATACTTGTCCGCCGCGGCAATCCCTTGCTCGTGGGTGGACTTTACCAAAGTTCAGCAAAGTGTCCTAGAATGACTCCGCTTATCCCTAAGTCGAAGTACTGTTAATGACTAGTCCTTGATGATACCTCCCGGCGTGAATCAATTATACTCACCAATTGATAAGTGCTCAACTCACTGTTTACACCTTTTGTTGGCATTAATCACCGAATTTACACCCACTTGAACCAATGCATGTACGTACTGTGATATATTTAGAAGTTATGCTTATAAAGATAATATTTACAAAAAAGGCACGTTTTACTGCATTTTCATATCTGTGTAAGAGAACCAGTGCCGAGGCAGCGACAAGGCCGAGGCAGCAGCTGAGAGCCAGGAAGCAAGACTGAATGCGATTGGAAGATAAAAATCCAAGGGACGTGTCTGGACATAAAGCCCATGGATCGGAGCTGGTTAGCATGAGGAAAAGCCCAAGACAAGGCCATGCGGGAAAGCCCCTTTAGCGGAATTAAACTTGGAAATATTTTAATTATGTACATGACTTGTTCCCTACTCCAAGTTGTATTCTACTTAGGAAAGGTTTGCCCTAGGTCTAGCCTATATAAAGACCTAGCCATCCAATGTAATACATACGGGATACCTAGAGAGAAGAGCCGATTCATAAACTTGTTCTCTTTCTCTCAATTATGTTCTAAGCTCCTTTAGGGTTTAGGTGAAGGTTGTTTAGTATATGTGAGAGGAGATTGTACTTTGTCTTTGTTTCAATGCAATAAAATTATCAAGGTTTGCCTATCCTTTATTATTCCTTGTTCTTGCATTCAGGATCGGGAGAGAAGTTTGTGAGTAATCCATTTATCTAAGCTCGGGAGAGTTAGATTCACGAAAGGGATAAGTACGGTATTTCAATCGCGAAATACTAACTCGGCCTAGGGATAGGTTAAGAGTTTCAGCGGCTAAGAGAAGTGTGAGATTGGTTGGTGAGTATAATTGGTTCACCCCGGGAGGTATCATCAAGGACTAGTCATCAACAGCACTTTGACTTAGGGATAAGCGGAGTCATTCAAGGACACTTTGCCGAACATTGGTAAAGTCTACCCACGAGCAAGGGATTGCCGCGGCGGACAGTATCTTCGCTGCCAAGGCAGTAAACTGCAGTGCTGCCGAGGCAGTGATATACGATTGCATTGAGCAGAGACAAGTCAATCAAATCCACAATACAACGCAACTGGATCCTGACCCATCTCTCTCTAATATTCAATCTCTTTACTTTGCTTAGTTAGTTTAGTTTAGTTAAACCAAACTCAATCTCTTGTGTTTTATTTTACTTCTTTCTACAGAACAAGAAGACGAAGAAGACATATTAAGTATACCAGTCCCTATGGAGACGATAATCCGATAAATGCTTATCACTTATTACTTTCGATGTGTCCACTTGCACTAGACGCGCACTTTTGACACGCGACACCAACCATTCTCACACTTCTTTTAGCCGCTGAAACTCTTAACCTATCCCTAGGCCGAGTTAGTATTTCGCGATTGAAACACCGTACTTATCCCTTTCGTGAATCTAACTCTCCCGAGTCTAGATAAATGGATTACTCACAAACTTCTCTCCCGAGCTTGAATGTAAGAACAAAGAATGGCAAAGGATAAGCAAACCTTGATAGTTTTATTACATTGAAACAAAGAACAAAGTACAATCTCCTCTCACAAATACTTAACAACCGTCACCTAAACCCTAAGAAAGCTTAGAACATAATTTGAGAGAAAGAAAATATTGAGTCTTAGGGTAAACTCTCTAAGAATCGGACCTCATATTCCCTTAGACGGCTAGGTCTTATATAGGCTTGGCCTAGGGCAAACCTTTCCTAAATAGAATACAACTTGGAGTAGGAAACAAGTCATGTACATAAATAAAATATTTCCAAGTTTATTTCAACTAAGAGGCTTTCCCGCGTGGCCTTGTCTCGGGCTTTTTCTCATGCTAACCAGCTCCGATCCATGTGCTGCATGTCCAGAAACGTCCCTTGGATTTTTCTCTTCCAATCGCCTATAGTATTGCTTCTTGTCTTTCTGCTGCTTCCTCGACATCAGGTCCAACCTCGGCCATGTCGCTGCCGTGGCAATAGTTTATCCTCCACAGATGTAAAAATGCAGTAAAACTTGCCTTTTCTATAAATATCACCTTTATAAGCATAACTTCTAAATATATCACATCAAGTATATGCATGGGTCCGAGTGGATGTAAATTTAGTGATTAATGCCCATAAAAGGTGTAAATAGTGATAATGAGTTGAGCACTTATCACACCCCCAAACTCGAACTATTGCTTGTCCTCAAGCAATGCAAACCATCAATTTTCCAAACTCTATTCTCTCTTGGTCTTATGTTTCCATCTATTCTCCCCACCATAACTATGCATATTCTTTAGACTTAACCTTTCGGCTACCCAAGGGTTTCCCTAGAAACAAACTATAAGATTTGGTGAGTGTATGCGTTTTTGTGGATAAGTTTGATTAAAGGCTTTCTTAGATAAACTCTAAGTTCAAGACAAGTAAAATTTGGTTAAGTGTTCTCTTCTTTTCTAAACCACCAATTCTTGAGCCAATTTCGGGCACCTCAAGGATTGTGTTTTTCTCATCACTAATTCCTTCTTTCTTTTTAATATTTCTTGTAGCATACTAGAGCCAATTTCGGGCACCTCTAGCATGAAGAAGAGTAATTCCTAGAGCCGGTGACAGGCACCTCTAGTCACTTGCCCAAAAATCTAAGTCTTTATCACCTAAGTTCATTAAAAGAATTCCTATAATCCAACAAGTCCCAAAAGTGTTTTTAAAATTTATCTTATAGTGAGCTTCTAAGTTTTCATCCTTAAGTATCCTAAGGTTAAACCTTTTTAACAGGACCTAACCATGGTAAGGAGAAAGATTTCTATAGCCTTAAAGAATAAACTAAGGCAATACTGATGATGGGCATTGCAAAAGTATAGGCAATTGATTCAAGTAAGGCGGGGGGCATAAAAAATTTTAAAAAAAAATCACTTAAATACTCCCTTTTCTTGGCAGGGCCTCGGTAGTAGATTGCCTCGACAGTGGCTCTACACCCCCAAACTCGAACCAAGCATTGTCCTCAATGCTTTATATTAGAAGAAAATAGCGGGCAACAAAATATGAAACAAACAGCATATAAAGAAACAAACATCAAATAATATTGAATATAAAAAATTTAAAGGACTCCGAAGAGCTGCTTGTAACAATTTTATTTCATGGTCGTGCTGCTGATTGCTTTGTTTTTGGAGAGGGCGATGGCTGTGTTTTTGCTTGTCGGGGCGGTTGGACTCATGTTCGGTTGTCTTTTGCACTAGAGCGTTCACTTCGTTTCCGTGCTTATTGTCGAAAACAAAATATAATCAACAAGAAAGTATTAAATAACCTAAAATAAAAGCGAAAGTAAAACTATTCCTAAAAATTGCAGTAAAATGAAATGGGCGATTGAGGTATTAAGTCTCAATGGAAGTGCGTGCAAGTGCATCTCCTAAGGTGATGGTCTCCATAGTCTTTATGTCATGTGGCCCAGAATAGTGCTTCAATCGTTGGCCATTCACTTTGAATTCATGCCCATCCTTTAGTGATTTGATCGTTACTGCTCCATGTAGGTAAACTCGAACAACTTCAAATGGGCCTGACCATCTGGATTTGAGTTTTCTTGGAAACAGTTTGAGCCTAGAGTTGAAAAGGAGAACATGCTGCCCCGGCAGGAACTGTCTTGGCAGTAACTTACTGTCATGCCATCTTTTAGTTTTCTCCTTGTAGATCTTGGCATTCTCATAAGCTGTTGTTCGGAATTCCTCTATCTCATTAAGGTCGAGCAGTCTTTTCTGGCCAGCTTTTTCCCAATCCATGTTTAAATTCTTTACTGCCTAATAGGCTTTATGCTCAATTTCTATAGGTAAGTGGCAAGCTTTCCCAAATACAAGCCTGTATGGAGATGTTCCCAATGGGCTTTTGAAGGTTGTCCTATAGGCCCATAAAGCATCGTCTAGACGATAAGACCAATCCTTTCCAGATGGATTTGCCATCTTTTCAAGGATCTGTTTTAGTTCCTTGTTTGATATTTCAGCTTGCCCATTTGTCTGTGGGTGGTAGGCCGTTGCAAGTTTGTGGGTGATGCCGAGTTTCTTTAGTGCCGCGGTAATGAGTCTGTTATCAAAGTGTTTACCTTCATCACTTATTATTGCTCTAGGGATTCCAAATCTTGTAAAAATATTTTTCTTGAGAAATTTTTGAAATGTCTTGGAATCATTGTGAGGTGTGGCAATTGCTTCGACCCACTTTGATACGTAATCCACTGCTACTAAGATGTAGAGATTTCCTTGGGATGATGGGAATGGTCCCATGAAAACTATACCCCAAACATCAAATAGTTCCATTTCCAATATGGGTTGTACTGGCATCTCATGCCGTCTCGAGATATTGCCAATGCGTTGGCATCGATCACAGTTTTTGTAATAGTCGTGGGCATCTTTGTACAGTGTGGGCCAATAGAGGCCAGATTGGAGCACTTTTGTTGCTGTTCTATTTCCTCCAAAATGTCCACCGCAAGGTGAATCGTGACATTGCTGGAGTACTGCTTTCTGTTCTTCTTCTGGGACACATCTTCTTATAACCTGATCTACACAATGTTTAAACAAAAGAGGGTCGTCCCAGAAATAATGCTTTGCATTATGCTGAAACCCCTTCTTTTCGTTATAGTTAAAGTTATAAGGGATAATACCACTAGCTAAATAATTAACAAGATCAGTATACCAGGGGTCGTTGTTACTGCAGTAAAGTCTTCTGTTAATGTTGCGGAGATGTATTCAGATAATGCCTCGTGTAACCCCCTTAGCCCGGCCTGGACGGAACTGGCACTAATGGGTTACACGGGGAATATCGAACCAAACCCGTTAAGGTCTAATTCGATAAACAACCCTGAAAACCGATATGTTTTTTTTTCTTAACTAGATGCATAGTTTAGTTCTTATGTGTGTCGAGGTCATGCGTAACGAAAATGGGAACATTCAATTCACAATTAATCATTCAATTCACATGTCAGTACATAAGGACCAAAACGCAAATAATTCTTAATTCCAAAAGAATAAACCGGTAATTCGACCTACCATAGTTCAATTAAACATGCATAGCATACTCATAACAAGTACAGATCAATCGGACCATTATAGCATCGTCAATTTCATGTTTCACAACATAGGGACCTAATTGGAAAGCTCACAACATCATAGGGACTAAAACCAACATTTATTTACCAATACGAATTTAAATGAACATCATGCATTAAAGTGATGTTACCACTCAAAATATTATTCATTGCATCTATATTCGTTCGTGGAAAGACATCCGATCCTAAACGTAATTTTCCGCGCTTAAAATGTCATTTTTGGGTCAGGGGTATCGATACCCTAAGTCTCGGTATCAATACCCTATCGTGAGACTTAGTCTAATTGCACTTTGAAGGCTCTTGGTATCGATACCCCCATGGGTGGTATCGATACCCAAACGTCCTGTAGGGTAATTGCATCGAACCATGATTCGAACAACCCCAAATTAAGCCTTGGGTATCGATACCCTTACTAGAGGTATCGATACCCCCTGTGAAATTCAACAAATTATAACATTCTAAGTTAATTCCACCCATTCAAACATATCCATTAATCACCCCTAATTATATGCATAATTTCCTAAGCACAAAGAACAATTTAAAGCACACATTTGTCACATCAAAGATCCTAAACAATCTATAGGCATGCTTCCTAAAATATGATTTAAAATAAAGAATGTTCAAACATGCTCATGCCTCAACAAACCAAACAACACTATAATCCATCAATTAACAATCCAAAACATTATAGGTCTTATTACAACATTAACCAAAGTAAAAATCACACACTTCACATGGGTTTGATTTACACATTGCCAAGCCCCAAGTTATTTGCCAAAACATACCAAAAATTGAGATAACCTTCCCCTTGGTTTCCTTGCTCCGAACGTAGCCTCGAATGTCGCTATTTCTCTGCAAAGATGAGAGGAGAGCTTAAGCAAAACATGCTTAGTGAGGAAGCTCTAAACATGATCATCAATGCATCAATTTAAAACCATATTTAAAACCATAACTTGAAAAGCCTTTCTAAAACTAAGCATGCTTAACAATCATGTTCATATTCAATACCAAAAACCTTTCCTTGAGTATGCATGGCATTATCAATTCATTTCACAAATAATGCACAATGTTCCAAATATGTTCATTTTTTTATATTGGCTTTCTAGTGATCACTTAATGTGAACCTTAAGTTCACCGAATACGCGGATCCATTGATTAGAGACCTTTAGTCTCGTCATGACACAAAGTCACCATTGACATGACACGAAGTCACGATTGACATGAGCCGAAGTCACCATTGACATGACACGAAGTCAACATTGACATGACACAAAGTCACCATTATCAAGCTCTACCACGCACGGTTGGACACAAAGTCACCCTTGTTACGTGTAGGCATTTTTCCTTTATTTCCATAATGTTTATAGTGCACTCAATCCTAATGACATGTCATTTGTATTCGAATCTAAAAGTAGTGTCACTAAGTCAATATCAAGTCCAAGTATGCATGCAAATTTGCTGCTCATAATGCATCCATAATGTGTTTAACAAATGAACCAAAAGTCATGCCCAATGGCACCATCATATGTAAGGCAAATAACCATATCATATTCCACTTCATTTTTCATGTTTTCATAAACCATGGATGTCTTTAAAAGTCATGTATTTCCAGCAATTAACACATGCATGCATCATTTCAAAATCATACTTATGCATTTCCAAAATCTCATTAAATCATCATCATAAATGCCATTACCAAAAATAGCCGAAACTCACAATAATGCATCAAAATCATTTACTTTACTTACTCTTGAACTATGGAAAGTTTTCACACCATTCCATAGACCCCAAAACAAAACCAAACCAATGCGATTCACTTTTAACCCAAAATCACTCACCGACAAGTGAAACGAGCCCTCGCCGATGTTCCGACGGCAACACCAATGCACCAGCCACTTATGCACCTTCTTGCACTTCCTCTACAACATTAAAACAGAGCATATTCACATTATAACATGCTCAAAACAGCAGCCACAACCGATCACCACAAAACTACCAAAAACCTAGCCGAGAAGACCGAAAACTAAGCCGAAACGCGTCCGAAACAACATCAGCCCAAAAACTAATGAATCTAACATCAAATCCACTTCAATTATGAACCAAAAACACTTCCAAACCATCCTTATACCTCCAGCAACATTAGAACACCTAAAACAACCCCTAAAACAACCGAAAACCACCTTAAAACACTACCGATTAAATTATTCCGGGATTAAATTAATGTGCCATCAATTCAACACTTAATTAATCATTTAATTGACAAAATATCATAATTAAACCAACCTAATTACATAATTAATTGAGATCTAAAAAGATTTCACAAAAACCTCCATAGAATCCATAGAACCTTAGAAAAAGATTAGAAATCAACAAAGTTACCTTAAAGATTTGCTCCACCAAAAAGATCAGAAATCATCCTTTGATTTCTTGAAAATGGATGTTGATTTTGCAAAATTGATGAGTAGGTTTTGTAGAGAATGAAAGGATGAATAAAATGGAGTAAATCTTGTTGAAAAATGATGAAGAAATCAGCAAGAAATTGAAGAAATTTGGAGAAGAAGATGGAGAGAAAGTGAGAGAAAATCTTGAGAGAAAAGATGAGAAAATGGGAAGTTACAAAAGAAAATGGAATTATCATCTAAATAAAACAATTTAAAAACAATTTTGGTGGATAAATCATTAATTAAAAATAAATTGGATTTATGGCCCTCTAAGGATTCTAAGTATGGATTACTTTCCAATTTAGTCACTAAAAATCCTTATTGTCGAAAATTACTAATTAAATCCCCAAAACTTTTCCAAAAATTACAATTTAGTCACTAGCACAAAATTAAGCCCAATTAAAAATCAAATTAAAGTTCAAATAATATTCCTTTAGCTTTAAAACACCTTTTTAATATTTTTAGAACCATTTCACAAAATTATTACTTATCCGATTAAAAGATTATTATTTTAATTTTTCCCGTAATAACGAACCCTAGGAATCTGATTCGACCCGAATCGAATTTCCCCAACTAACACTCAAACTACTAACCCCAAAACCGGGATGTTACAACTCTCCCCCTCTTAAGAAAATTTCGTCCTCGAAATTCTTACTTGAAACATACAAGTGAGGAAACTGCTCCTCCATACTTTTCCTTGTCTCCCAAGTTTCCTCTTCAACACCTCGGTGTCTCCACAACACTTTAACCAAATCTATGGTCTTCCCTCAAAGAACCTTTGTATCTGTCGCGTGTCAAAAGTGCGGGTTCAGTGCAAGCGGACACAACGCAAGTAATAAGTGATAAGTATGTTATCGAGTTATCGTCTCCTCAGGGACTCGTATACTTAATATGCTTTCTTCATCTTCTTGCTCTGTAGAAAGATAAAAACACAAGTGAGTTGATGTGATTTATTTAAACTAAAATAATTGAATAAAAATAAAGAGTCGAAATATTAAAGAGAGAGATGGGCCAGGATCCAGTTGTATTGTATTGTGGACTTGATTGACTTGTCTTTATCCAATGCAATCGTATATCTCTGCCTCGGTAGTACTGCAGTTTACTGCCTGGGCAACGATAATGCTGTCTGCCGCGGGAATTCCTTGCTCGTGGGCAAACTTTACCAAAGTTCGGCAAAGTGTCCTTGAATGACTCCGCTTATCCCTAAGTCAGAGTGTTGCTGATGACTAGTCCTTGATGATACCTCCCGGCGTGAACCAATTATACTCACCAACCAATCTCACACTTCTTTTAGCCGCTGAAACTCTTAACCTATCCCTAGGCCGAGTTAGTATTTCGCGATTGAAACACCGTACTTACCCCTTTCGTGAATCTAACTCTCCCGAGCTTAGATAAATGGATTACTCACAAACTTCCCTCCCGGGATTGAATGTGAGAACAAGGAAAAACAAAGGATAAGCAAACCTTGATAATCTTTATTGCATTGAATAAAAGACAAATTACAATCTCCTCTCACAAATACTCCACAACCTTCACGTAAACCCTATGAAGGTTTTAGAACATGATGGAGAGGAAGGAAACAAGAGTAGAAGTCGGCTCTCCCTAGGTATTTCGATGTCTCATACATTGGGTGGCTAGGTCTTTATATAGGCTAGACCTAGGGCAAACCTTTCCTAAGTAGAATACAACTTGGAGTAGGGAACAAGTGAAGTACATAATAATATTATATTTCCAAGTTTGAATTCGGCTAAGGGGGCTTTCCCGCGTGGTCTTCCTTTGGGCTTTTCCTTGTGCTAGCCAGCTCCGATTCTTGGGCTTCAAGTCCAAACATGTTCCTTAGATTTTTGTCTTTCCATTGCCTATCACTTTGCTTCCTGTCTTCCTGCTGCTGCCTCGGCATCAGGTCCTGCCTCGGCCTTGTCGCTGCCGCGGCAATGGTTTTCCTGCACAGATATGAAAACGTAGTAAAACGTGCCTTTTTCTATAAATATTATCTATTTAAGTATAACTTCTAAATATATCACATTAAGCACATGCATTGGTTCAAGTGGGTGAATATTTGGTGATAAATGCCGATAAAAGGAGTAAAAAGTGATAGTGTGTTGAGCACTTATCAGTATCCACATCTAAAATCTTCACCGGTTCTTCCTTATAACCCATATCTGCTCTTAACTCAATCTCCTCAACTGGAACAACATGAGAGGGATCTGATCTATACCTACGAAGCATCGATACATGAAAAACATTATGCATCCTACTCAACTCTTCCGGCAACCTCAACCGATAAGCAACAGGACCAACACGCTCCAACACCTCATACGGCCCAATGAAACGAGGACTCAACTTACCCTTACGTCCAAACCTCATCACTTTCTTCCACAGCGAAACTTTTAGAAACACTTTGTCCCCGACATCATACTCTATCTCTCTACGCTTCAAATCGGCATAAGACTTCTGTCTATCTGAAACCTCCTTCAGCTTAGCACAAAAGCTTAACCTTCTAATCTGTATCTTTCAACACTTGTGGCGTTTGCCTCGGCAGTACGATTGTGGCGTTTGCCTGGGCAGTTTGCAAACAGAATATTTCCCAATTCTAGTATTTTATTTTGTCGAACAAGTAGTGTTCAATGCCGTAATTCTCTTCATCCGCGTGCTGGAACCCTTGTTCTTCCCAAAGTTGACTTGCGATGAAAGATCGATTGAATCGATCTTCAACGTTGGGTGGGGCGAATCTTTTGTAAGTTGCTATCAAGAAAGAGAAAATTGAGTTCTTGGAGGTTTTCTTGAAGAGAATCTGGAGATTTAAAAGGGATTAGTAGGCAGAGAGTAATTGAGAGAGTGATTGTTAAGAATACTAAAGAAAGCAAGAAAGTAAGAGTGAATAGCTCAAGAGGAAGGAGTTTCTTATATAGGCCTCGACCTTGTGACCGTTGAGGTCACTAGCCGTTGTAACCGTTTCCTTCTTTTGTCGTTTCCTTTTCTGCCGCGGCAGGAATCTCGGTAGACTAGCCGTTACACTTTTCTGCCCGTTGGGACTGCTGCGGCTCTGACACTGTTGTATTGCCTCGGCAGAGTTCCTGTTATGAACTATTTTTCCCTTATCTTTACTTTTTATTCCTGAATAAAAATTTAAACACACAAAAGAAAAATACTGAAAACGAAAATAATTAGAAAAAATAAAAATAAACTACTAACCTTAATATAATAAAGAAAAGGAAAAGGGAGAGGTTAGGTTACTGGTGGAGAGCATGCGAATGCATCTCCCAAAATTATTTTCTCCCTTAGGCCCAAATTATGTATCGGTTGTGGGCCGCTCCTTAGTGTTGTCTGTCCATCCATCTTGAGCTTGATTTTCTTGCCGAATATCCTGCCGAGCTGACTGCCCAGGTAGGATATCTTATTGTCTATTATGTGGATGGCCTTACATTCCTCTGGATTGTTATACCTTTTTAAGTTTTGGAATGCATTGAGTTTGACTTGTTGGACATTGACTCGCATAGTCAACTCTCCTTTTTCCACGTCAATCAATGTACGTCCAGTTGCTAGGAAGGGTCTCCCAAGGATAATCGGTGCGTTGTCATCTGCTTCACAATCAAGGACAAGGAAGTCGGTAGGAAAAATAAACTTGTCAACTCTTACCAGTATGTCCTCGATTTTGCCTTCAGATTGCACATAGGATCTATACGCGAGTTGGAGCATTACTGTTGTAGGCTTTGGCCTTCCAATTCCAAGGTTTTGGAAGACTGATTTAGGCATGAGGTTTATACTTGCTCCAAGGTCACATAGGGTCTTTCCTTCATAACTCTTTCCTATCGCACAAGGTATAGTGAAGCAACCAGGATCTTTTAACTTTGGTGGCATGCGGTTATGCAGCATTGCCATGCATCCCTCGGTGGCATCCACTGTCTCAAACTCACCTATTCGTTTTCTCTTTGATACCATAACTTTTAAGAACTTGGCATAGTTGGGCATTTGTTCAATGGCCTCAACGAATGGTATGTTGATTTGGACTTGCTTCAAGATATCGAGGAACTTCTTGAACTGTTGATCCTATTTTTGTTTTCTCAACCTTTGCGGGAAAGGTGGTGGTGGTCTCATCTCTTCCAAGGTTTCTTTAGTTTGGAATCGTATACCTGGCACCACTGGAATTTTTGCTGCCTCGGCAAACTGCTTAGGCGCTGCAGTGCTTGCTGCCGGGGCAGTGTTGTCAGTCTCGGTTTGCTCAACCTCTTCTCTTGGTTGATCCGCCGGTTGGGTTCGGTTCTCTGGGATCTTCTCTTTCAATTGTAGACCACTCCTGGTAGTGATTGCCTTACACTGTTCATGTCTTAGTACCTTAGCAACCTCAGTATTGCTAGGTAGGCCTCCTTGTGGTCTAGTGTTTATACATTGAGCAAACTGCCCAACCTGAGTTTCCAGAGTTTTTATGGCTGCTTCTTGATTTTTGTAGCCTCATCTCAGTCCTATTCATGAAGGCGTCAGTCCTCTTGATGAAATTACTATTTTCCGCCATGTATGACTCAGTTTTCATCATGAAGGCCTTTAGCGTGTTTTCCAATGAATTGACCAGTTGTTGCTGCATCTGCTGCTGCGGCATCGGTTGTTGGACTTGCTGCTGCGGCATTGGCTGCTGAAATCCCGGTGGTTGGGTGATTGGGTTTAAGGCATTATTTGGGTTGCTCCATGATAAGTTTGGATGCCTCTTCCATGAGGGGTTGTACGTGTTGGACATCACATTGTTACGGTTGTAGTTCCCAACATACATACCGGTTTCTTGATTCATGCAATCAACAGAACTGTGGTTACCTCCACATAAATCATAACATGAATCAATTACCTTGACCGCACGGGTATTGTTTTGTAATTGTAGGTTTTGCACCATCTTGGTAAGAGAGGCCAATTGTGCTGCCACTGAACTTGATGAATCTAATTCGTTTACTGTGGCTTGGCGTCTTACTCCTCCTCGCCTAGATGTGGGAAATTGGAAATCATTCCTTGCGAGTTTATTCAAAATTTCAATAGCTTCCCCGGGTGCCTTGTCCAGGAGTGTGCCGTTTGCTAAGGCATCTAACATCATCCTTGTCGGGGCATTCGTGGCGTTGTAAAACATTGTCACTTGTGTCCATAAGGGAAATCCATGCAGCGGACACTTGTGCAATAGCTCTCTGTAGCGTTCCCATGCCTCGTACATTGGTTCATCTTCAGCCTGTCGGAAAGAAGTAATTTCATTACGAATTCTATCATATAGATTTGTAGGATTAAAGCGAGTAATGAAATCACGGCAAAGTTCACTCCAGGATCCAATATATCCCGCTGGAATGCTATTCAACCAAGCTTTCGCCCTATCCCTCAATGAATAGGGAATAGCTTTAACCGCAAGACATCTTCATGGACTCCTTGGATTTTGAAAGAGTTGCAGATTTCCATGAAAGATTTGAGATGCTGCCTTGCGTCTTCAGTTGCAGACCCACCAAATTGTCCAATTGTATTTAACATGTTCAACATAACAGGTTTAAGTTCAAAATGGGTTGCTTCAATCTTGGGTGTAACGACTCTTGGGTTTAGTCCATTTAAGTCCTCCTCCAAGAAATCTCTGACAGTCAGCTGCCGCGGCCCAGGTGGCGGCGGAAGACTTTCATTGCCGGCAGGTATGTTTTGTCCTGCCTGAACCTCTGCCATGACTCCTTGGATTTGTCTCCTAAACCTTAACCCTGTTCTTTCAATCTCAGGATCTAACTCGTATAAGAGGTTGGTTTGGATTGGCCCTGGTCATACACCAAGAAAAACAAAAGTAAAATAAAAATAAAAATAAAAAGAAACAAGAAAACAAGGAAAACAAAATTTAGTTACCAGTCCCCGGCAACGACGCCAAAAACTTGTCGCGTGTCAAAAGTACGCGTTCAGTGCAAGCGGACACATCGCAAGTAATAAGTGATAAGTATGTTATCGAGTTATCATCTCCTCAAGGACTGGTATACTTAATATGCTTTCTTCATCTTCTTGCTCTGTAGAAAGATAAAAACACAAGTGAGTTGATGTGATTTATTTAAACTAAAATAATTGAATAAAAATAAAGAGTCGAAATATTAGAGAGAGAGATGGGCCAGGATCCGGTTGTATTGTATTGTGGACTTGATTGACTTGTCTTTATCCAATGCAATCGTATATCTCTGCCTCGGTAGTACTGCAGTTTACTGCCTGGACAGCGATAACGCTGTCTGCCGCGGCAATGCTTTGCTCGTGGACAGACTTTACCAAAGTTCGGCAAAGTGTCCTTGAATGACTCCGCTTATCCCTAAGTCAGAGTGCTGTTGATGACTAGTCCTTGATGATACCTCCCGGCGTGAACCAATTATACTCACCAACCAATCTCATACTTCTTTTAGCCGCTGAAACTCTTAACCTATCCCTAGGTCGAGTTAGTATTTCGCGATTGAAACACCGTACTTACCCCTTTCGTGAATCTAACTCTCCCGAGCTTAGATATATGGATTACTCACAAACTTCCCTCCCGGGCTTGAATGCGAGAACAAGGAATAACAAAGGATAAGCAAACCTTGATAATCTTTATTGCATTGAATAAAAGACAAATTACAATCTCCTCTCACAAATACTCCACAACCTTCACCTAAACCCTATGAAGGTTTTAGAACATGATGGAGAGGAAGGAAACAAGAGTAGAAGTCGGCTCTCCCTAGGTATTTCGATGTCTCATACATTGGGTGGCTAGGTCTTTATATAGGCTAGACCTAGGGCAAACCTTTCCTAAGTAGAATACAACTTGGAGTAGGGAACAAGTGAAGTACATAATAATATTATATTTCCAAGTTTGAATTCGGCTAAGGGGGCTTTCCCGCGTGGTCTTCCTTTGGGCTTTTCCTTGTGCTAGCCAGCTTTGATTCTTGGGCTTCAAGTCTAAACACGTTCCTTAGATTTTTGTCTTTCCATCGCCTATCACTTTGCTTCCTGTCTTCCTGCTGCTGCCTCGGCATCAGGTCCTGCCTCGGCCTTGCGCTGTCGCGGCAATGGTTTTCCTGCACAGATATGAAAACGTAGTAAAATGTGCCTTTTTCTATAAATATTATCTATTTAAGTATAACTTCTAAATATATCACAATAAGCACATGCATTGGTTCAAGTGGGTGAATATTTGGTGATAAATGCCGATAAAAGGAGTAAAAAGTGATAGTGTGTTGAGCACTTATCAGTATCCACATCTAAAATCTTCACCGGTTCTTCCTCATAACCTATATCCGCTCTTAACTCAATCTCCTCAACCGGAACAACATGAGAGGGATCTGATCTATACCTACGAAGCATCGATACATGAAAAACATTATGCATCCTACTCAACTCTTCCGGCAACCTCAACCGATAAGCAACAGGACCAACACGCTCCAACACCTCATACGGCCCAATGAAACGAGGACTCAACTTACCCTTACGTCCAAACCTCATCACTTTCTTCCACAGCCAAACTTTTAGAAACACTTTGTCCCCGACATCACACTCTATCTCTCTACGCTTCAAATCGGCATAAGACTTCTGTCTATCTGAAACCTCCTTCAGCTTAGCACAAAAGCTTAACCTTCTAATCTGTATCTTTCAACACTTGTGGTAAAGAAACATACTTCTGTCCAACTTCCTTCCAACACAAAGGTGTACGACACCTATGCCCATATAAAGCCTCAAATGGTGCCATCTGTATACTTGCCTGATAACTATTAATGTAAGCAAACTCCACCAAAGGCAACTGCTTCTACCAAGAACCTTGAAACTCAATGATGCAACATCTCAACATAACCTCCAAAGTTGTACTAGAGCTAAGCCTCGTACCCAAAGCAACTTGCAAACCTCTCCAAAACATAGAAGTAAAACGCGGATCTCTATCCGATATGATCGACTTAGGCACACCATGCAACTTCACCACCTCAGAAACATACAACCCCGCTAACTTATCCATAGAATACGTCGTATGCACGGTAAGAAAATGTGCACACTTCGTAAACCTATCAACAAACACCCATATAGAATCCTTTTTGGACGACGCTAATGGCAACCCTGTCACAAAATCATAGTCACTCTCTCCCACTTCCATTCCGGCACTTGAACCAGTTGCAACAACCCTGTAGGAAACTGATGTTTAGCTTTCACCCGCTAACACACCATACACCATGACACAAACTCCGTCACATCCTTCTTCAAACCAACCCAAAAATATACACTTTTGAGATTCCTGTATATCCTCACACTACCCGGATGCACAGCAAACGGACTAGTATGAGCTCCTACCAAGATAGCTTGTCTCAGCTCAACACCATCTGGCACCACAATCCGACCTTTAAAACACAAAACCTCATCATCATCAAAATGATATTCGGTCGGTCTACCTTCAGCGACATCTTCCACAAAAGGCACCAAAGCCTCATCCTCTAACTGTTTCACCTTTATCATCTCTACCAAAACAGGTTTTACCTATGACTCCGTCACAAAACCATTTTCCTTTGAAATATTCCACTTAGCAAACATAGCCCTCAACTCCACCGCTGTCTTACGGCTCAAAGCATCAGTTACCACATTAGCTTTTCCCGGATGATACTCATAGACAATCAAACATTTACCCTCTTCGGACACACAACAAATTCGTCCCTCATACTAAAGCAACAACACACAAACCACCACACTACTTCAGCTTTCACAGAAAACATAACTCAAAAGAGAACTCTCTTTCTTTTTTTTTTTTTGATCGATAATCAACTCTTAGCAACCACAACAGTTTCCATACCACCACCGTCGAACTAACCCTCTTTTCAACATCCTCAAACATACAAGGTAACCATATAAACCTTCCATCAACCTACGGTCCACACAACGATGCTCAACCAACAAGCCTCATACCGGCTTAACATAAAACCGTTAAACATGGTCTCAAACAAACTCCATCGATGGCAACACCATCATTAAGAGATATAATCCTAGTATACCATCCTTCCACCTATGGATTACAAAACCCAATACTCAAACGGAAGCCAATGTTGTTCCCAAAACCTCGAATCTAAACATGCTAGGACATACCACATATCCAAACCAACCAATGGAACTTAGGACTCCAAAAGAACCGTACTCAAATAAACGATTGTTCCAACCACACACCTAGAAAACTTCATCTCACCCTCAAAATTTTACTACCAAACTCATGATGATTCTTCCCAACTTACTAGTAGGACAAACAACCAGCCATAAATCAACCATATCCAAAACAAGCCCACTCAAAAACACTTGCACCTAACTTCTATTACAACACCGTACCACCAAACGCATAGAAAAGATTACCACATGTCCTTATCAAGACACCACTCCAACTCTGCAACCTCCGAAACAACCATGTGGCTCAGATAACCTAAAAGGTTATTGACACAAAAACTTAACCTTGCCAAACACACCCTCAACTAGACCCTTACCAAACATCTAATCACGTCTTACCTCCGATCAACTTAACTAAGTTAGAGTCTCACTCATAGCTCCACTATTTTACCAGGACTCTCACATAGATTTATCCCAAACAACTTTTCTCGTAACTCCACAGCAATCCTAGTCCATCCTACAAAACAAACACCCTTCACAGACATCCTTACACAAGCCAAGCCACCCACGATAGCTAACATTGAACAAAACATGCAACACCAGGAACCTACCACCTTCGTGTCGACATCCAACATCGTACTCATCTCAAAGTTAGTACCTCCAATTCAAGTTTAAGCCACCACAACACACACAACAACACAACTCAAACTTCGAGGTCCACGTGTCGCTAACTACCTCGACACCCAACACAAAACTCTTTCCCAACCTCAACTCACTAATAAAATCAACTCTTACCCCACCTATACCATAACAAAGTCCAAACTTGTCGAACACTTCCTTCCACTCACCCCAACACCTCTTATTTTATAACCTTACCAAGGTTGTAACCACACTGATGAATCATCCACTAACATGAACCCACTGGACATAACTCTCACTACACTTTCAATAAAAGGAAGCCCAAAAGACCAAGTAACGAATATAGGTTATAACTGTCCAGCAGTCCCCGTCACACAACTCAAACACCATTACAATCTAACTTTAGCCGAGGTAAACCCAACTTAACTCCTTATACACACAATATCTGCACTTTCCACCTTTACGGCACAACTAAAACCTCGCAAGGTCACACCAAAACCATGATTCAAACCCATGATACCACAACTCCCATACTAATATGTATGTTATTTTATTCTTTCATCAAGACTTGACCCCATACTCCCCAAGGCAAAACACCCGATCGGTCACAACCCTTAACCTAACCACACGTTAGACCATACAACAAAGGACTCCATGTAGTTTTTTTTCCACTAACCATGACGATAAACATCTCCCTTTTCTTTTTAAAACAAATCTACACTCTTTAAGAAAACAAAACACCAAACCGTCTTACATCACACAACATGCCACAACCTTCTCACAACCTTCAAACTCTAACTGGAGAGAATTTGCAAAACTCAGCCTTCCATTTCTTAATGACCAACTCAAAACTAACCATAACTCAGGGTATCCCCCTCGGGTTCAAATATTCACAACTCTGAGCCCAAAAGACCCATTCCTCATCCAAGACTATTCCCTATCCAAAAGGGTAACTTGCCCACAACACAACAAGCTCAAGACCAAAAGGAAGCCTTTTCAACAACTTTTTTTTAACAAACCTACACCTAAAAAGAACCAACCCAGCACCACTTCCATCTTCAAAGGAGATACTCGCAAGTGTGAACAAATGTATGTATGATTCCCTATATGCCCTCATCAATGCCTGTGCAAGTGCATGTAAATGAAATTTCTAATGTCATGCTCGAGAATGCATGCATGCCCTACAATATCTATAGATATTTACATATATGTGCTCTTACACTATGCATGATTATTTGTTCACACTCACAAATAACATCCATGATTCCAACAATTTCATCTACTAACTTGCTAACTATTTCCAAGTCAGGTTAGCAGCAGCCACTCTTCTTCAGCAGACTGAAATACACCTGTCAAAGCCTGAATGCACAGTGCAAACTCAATTTCTAAACTGACCTCCCCGTATAACCGGACACAGCTACTACGAGTGAAGGGGAAGGGAAATCGCTCTTCCCTAACAGTCGTTTTACCCTCAAACTGACCATCAGTGACTATACTAGCACTAGCTCAAGTCTCACGTCTCAGAGGCATATTCCAAAACTTTAAACACAAATTTAAACGTATAATCAAAACATAATATCAAAACATATTAGACTTACATTCGGGCAAGATACAAGGGAAACCTGAAGCATTTGAAAATGTATTGGCATTGGCAATGTGTAATTGTTATCCCTTTTAACCATCATCACCCAAATACAACCATCATGCATAAATATATTCAACAAGTTAACAACATAACAAGTTCAGTCACACACTTAGTAGCCCTAACGACACACTTTAGTTAACCTGCCTCTGATACCACCAAATGTAACCCCCTTAGCCCGGCCTGGACGGAACTGGCACTAATGGGTTACACGGAGAATATCGAACCAAACCCGTTAAGGTCCAATTCGATAAACAACCCTGAAAACCGATATGTTTTTTCTTAACTAGATGCATAGTTTAGTTCCTATGTGTGTCGAGGTCATGCGTAACGAAAATGGGAACATTCGATTCACAATTAATCATTCAATTCGCATGTCAGTACATAAGGACCAAAACGCAAATAATTCTTAATTCCAAAAGAATAAACCGGTAATTCGACCTACCATAGTTCAATTAAACATGCATAGCATACTCATAACAATTACAGATCAATCGGACCATTATAGCATCGTCAATTTCATGTTTCACAACATAGGGACCTAATTGGAAAGCTCACAACAACGTAGCGACTAAAACCAACATTTATTTACCAATACGAATTTAATTGAACATCATGCATTAAAGTGATGTTACCACTCAAAATATTATTCATTGCATCTATATTCGTTCGTGGAAAGACATCCGACCCTAAACATAATTTTCCGCTCTTAAAATGTCATTTTTGGGTCAGGGGTATCGATACCCTAAGTCTCGGTATCGATACCCTATCGTGAGACTTAGTCTAATTGCACTTCGAAGGCTCTTGGTATCGATACCCCCATGGGTGGTATTGATACCCAAACGTCCAGTAGAGTAATTGCATCGAACCATGATTCGAACCACCCCAAATTAAGCCTTGGGTATCGATACCCTTACTAGAGGTATCGATACCCCCTGTGCAATTCAACAAATTATAACATTCTAAGTTAATTCCACCCATTCAAACATATCCATTAATCACCCTTAATTATATGCATAATTTCCTAAGCACAAAGAACAATTTAAAGCACACATTTGTCACATCAAAGATCCTAAACAATCTATAGGCATGCTTCCTAAAATATGATTTAAAATAAAGAATGTTCAAACATTCTCATGCCTCAACAAACCAAACAACACTATAATCCATCAATTAACAATCCAAAACATTATAGGTCTTATTACAACATTAACCAAAGCAAAAATCACACACTTCACATGGGTTTGATTTACACATTGCCAAGCCCCAAGTTATTTGCCAAAACATACCAAAAATTGAGATAACCTTCCCCTTGGTTTCCTTGCTCCGAACATATCCTCGAATGTCGCTATTTCTCTGCAAAGATGAGAGGAGAGCTTAAGCAAAACATGCTTAGTGAGGAAGCTCTAAACATGATCATCAATGCATCAATTTAAAACCATATTTAAAATCATAACTTGAAAAGCCTTTCTAAAACTAAGCATGCTTAACAATCATGTTCATATTCAATACCAAAAACCTTTCCTTGAGTATGCATGGCATTATCAATTCATTTCACAAATAATGCACAATGTTCCAAATATGTTCATGTTTGTATATTGGCTTTCTAGTGATCACTTAATGTGAACCTTAAGTTCACCGAATACGCGGATCCATTGATTAGAGACCTTTAGTCTCGTCATGACACGAAGTCACCATTGACATGACACGAAGTGACCATTGATATGACCCGAAGTCACCATTGACATGACACGAAGTCACCATTGACATGACACAAAGTCACCATTGACATGACACGAAGTCACCATTATCAAGCTCTACCACGCACGGTTGGACACAAAGTCACCCTTGTTACGTGTAGGCATTTTTCCTTTATTTCCATAATGTTTATAGTGCACTCAATCCTAATGACATGTCATTTGTATTCGAATCTAAAGGTAGTGTCACTAAGCCAATATCAAGTCCAAGTATGCATGCTAATTTGCTGCTCATAATGCATCCATAATGTGTTCAACAAATGAACCAAAAGTCATGCCCAATGGCACCATCATATGTAAGGCAAATAATCATATCATATTCCAGTTCATTTTTCATGTTTTTATAAACCATGGATGTCTTTAAAAGTCATGTATTTCCAGCAATTAACACATGCATGCATCATTTCAAAATCATACTTATGCATTTCCAAAATCTCATTAAATCATCATCATAAATGCCATTACCGAAAATAGCCGAAACTCACAATAATGCATAAAAATCATTTACTTTACTTACTCTTGAACTATGGAAAGTTTTCACACCATTCCATAGCCCCCAAAACAGAACCGAACCAATACGATTCACTTTTAACCCAAAATTACTCACCGACAAGCGAAACGAGCCCTCGGCGATGTTCCGACGGCAACACCAATGCACCAGCCACTTATGCACCTTCTTGCACTTCCTCTACAACATTAAAAACAGAGCATATTCACATTATAACATTATCAAAACAGCAGCCACAATCGATCACCACAAAACTACCAAAAACCTAGCCGAAAAGACCGAAAACTAAGCCGAAACGTGTCCGAAACAACATCAGCCCAAAAACTAATGAATCTAACATCAAATCCACTTCAATTATGAACCAAAAACACTTCCAAACCATCCTTATACCTCCAGCAACATTAGAACACCTAAAACAGCCCCTAAAACAACCAAAAACCACCTTAAAACACTACCGATTACATTATTTCGGGATTAAATTAATGTGCCATCAATTCAACACTTAATTAATCATTTAATTGACATAATATCATAATTAAATCAATCTAATTACAGAATTAATTGAGATCTAAAAAGATTTCACAAAAACCTCCACAAAATCCATAGATCTAGAATTAAAAACACAAAATTAAGTTTCCTTTGTTGATTAGCAAGCCAATACTGCCGAGGCAAACCTGTGATGTGTCGTTAAGATTACTTCCGAGACAGTGTTTGCTGAGACAAGGTATTATACTGACTTCATCTGTATTGTGCAGTATCTGACATTCTTCTTGCGGCTCATCATGTCTTTTCATAATTTGAAACACATTTAGTCTTACTTGTTGATCATTAATTCTCATTGTCAACTCTCCTTTTTCCACATCAATTAGTGTTCGGCCAGTGGCAAGGAAAGGTCTCCCCAAGATGATCGGTGCATTATCATCTGCTTCACAATCAAGGACAAGAAAATCAGCGAGAAAAATAAATTTGTCAACTCTTACCAGTATGTCCTCAATTTTGCCTTCGGGTTGCACGTAAGATCGATCCGCAAGTTGGAGCATTACTGTTGTAGGTTTTTCCCTTCCTATTCCAAGCTTTTGAAAGACAGATTTGAGCATTAGATTGATGCTTGCTCCAAGGTCGCATAGGGCCTTACCTTCATAATTATTACCTATCGCACAAGGTATGATAAAGCATCCAGGATCCTTCAATTTTGGTGGCATGAGATTGTGTAGCATTGCCATACATCCTTCGGTAGAAGCCATTGTTTTAAACTCACCTAGTCTTTTTCTTTTAGACACAATGTCCTTCAAGAATTTAGCATAATTAGGCATTTGTTCTATTGCCTCTACGAATGGTAAGCTGATGTGGACTTGCTTTAAAATATCAAGGAATTTCTTGAATTGCTGGTCCTATTTTTGCTTCTTCAACCTTTGTGGGAAGGGTGGTGGTGGTCTCATTTCATCCAGGGTTTCTTTAGTTTGGAACTTAATACCTGGCACCACTGGAATTGTTGCTGTCTCGGCAGACTGTTCAGGAGCTGCTGCGCTTTCTGCTGGGGCAGTGTTATCAGGGTCAGTTTGTTCAGCATCCTCTTTTGTTGGTTCTGTTGATGGAACTTGGCATGTTGGCATCTTTTCCTTCAGTTGTAGACCACTCCTAGTAGTGATTGCAGATAAGTGTTCAACTCACTATCACTTTTTACACCTTTTATGGGCATTAAGCATCAAAATCTACACCCACTCGGACCAATGCATATACTTAATGTGATATATTTAGAAGTTATGCTTATAAAGATGATGTTTGCAGAAAAGGCAAGTTTTACTGCATTTTTACATCTGTGCAAGATAAACTATGGCCGCGGCAGCAACATGGCCGAGGCAGGACCTGATGTCGAGGCAGCAGCTGAAAGCCAGGAAGCAATATTGTAGGCGATCGGAAGAGAAAAATCCATGCGACGTTTCTGGACATGAAGCACATGGATCGGAGCTGGTTAGCATGAGAAAAAGCCCAAGACAAGGCCACACGGGAAAGCCTGTTAGTTGAATTAAACTTGGAAATATTTTATTTATGTACATGACTTGTTCCATACTCCAAGTTATATTCTACTTAGGAAAGGTTTGCCCTAGGCCAAGCCTATATAAGACCTAGCCGTCCAATGTACTAGGAGAGCCGATTCTTAGAGAGTTCACCCTAAGACTCAATGTTTTCTTTCTCTCAAATTATGTTCTAAGTTTTCTTAGGGTTTAGGTGAAGGTTGTTAAGTATTTGTGAGAGGAGATTGTACTTTGTCTTTGTTTCAATGCAATAAAACTATCAAGGTTTTATTATCCTTTTCCATTCTTTGTTCTTGCATTCAAGCTCGGGAGAGAAGTTTGTGAGTAATCCATTTATCTAGACTCGGGAGAGTTAGATTCACGAAAGTGATAAGTACGGTGTTTCAATCGCGAAATACTAACTCGGCCTAGGGATAGGTTAAGAGTTTCAGCGGCTAAAAGAAGTGTGAGATTGGTTGGTGAGTATAATTGATTCACGCCGGGAGGTATCATCAAGGACTAGTCATCAACAGTACTTCGACTTAAGGATAAGCGGAGTCATTCAAGGACACTTTGCCGAACTTTGGTAAAGTCCAACCACAAGCAAGGGATTGCCGCGGCGGACAGTATCGTCGCTGCCGAGGCAGTAATCTGTAGTACTGGCGAGGAAGTGATATACAATTGCATTGGACAGAGACAAGTCAATCAAATCCACAATACAACGCAACTGGATCCTGACCTCTCTCTATTAATCAAACTTCATCTTTATTCTTAATTTTCGTTATTTCAATTTATTTAGTTTCATCAAAACCACAATTACCTATGTTTTTATTTTATTCCTTTTTACAGAACAAGAAGACGAAGAAGGCATATTAAGTATACCAATCCCTGTGGAGACGATACACGATAATACTTATCACTTTATTACTTGCGATGTGTTCACTTGCACTAATTGCGCACTTTTGACACGCGACAATTGCTTTACACTGTTCATGGCCCATTACCTTAGCAACTTCAGTATTGCTAGGTAGTCCCTCTTGTGGTCTAGTGTTTATGTTTTGCGCAAACTGTCCAACCAGATTTTCTAATGCCTTAATTGCTGCCTCTTGGTTCTGCAACCTCATCTCAGTCCTATTTATAAACGCATTTGTTCTTTTGATGAAGTTGTTATTCTCTGCCATGTATGACTCAGTTTTCATCATGAATGCTTTCAGAGAATTTTCCAAGGAACTTACAGATTGTTGCGGCATCTGCGGCTGCGGCTGCGGCATCGGCTGCTGGACCTGCGACGGCGGTAGATGTTGCATTGGTTGCTGGAATCCTTAGGGTTGGGTGGTGGGGTTTAAGGCATTGTTGGGGTTACTCCATGACAAGTTTGGATGCCTCTTCCATGAGGGGTTGTATGTGTTGGACATCACATTGGTTCGGTTATCGTTTCCAACATACATGCCGGCTTCTTGATTCATACAGTCAGAAGAATTGTGGTTACCTCCATACAAATCACAAAAAGAATCAATCACCTTAACCTCACGGGTATTTTGTTGTAGTTGCAGATTTTGCACCATCTTTGTAAGAGAGGCCAATTGTGCTGCCACTGTCTTTGATGTATCTACCTCATTCATCGTGGCTTGGCGTCTTACTCCTCCTCGCCTAGATGTAGGGAATTGAAAGTCATTCTTTGCGAGTTTATTCAGTATCTCAATAGCTTCCTTAGGTGCTTTGTCAAGGAGTGTTCCGTTTGCTGAGGCATCTAACATCATCCTTGTTGGGGCATTCGTGGCATTATAGAACATGGTGACTTGTGTCCACAGGGGAAGTCCATGCAAAGGACACTTGTGAAATAAATCTCTGTAGCGCTCCCATGCCTCGTACATAGGTTCGTCACCTGCCTGTCGAAAAGAAGTGATTTCATTACGAATTCGATCATATAAATTTGTAGGATTAAAATGTGTAATGAAATCTCGGCATAATTCACTCCAAGATCCTATAGATCCTGCTGGAATGCTATTTAACCAGGCTTTGGCCCTATCCCTCAGTGAATAGGGAAATAATTTTAATCTCAATACATCTTCATGGACTCCTTGGATTTTGAAAGAATTGCATATCGCCATGAATGACTTGAGGTGCTGCCTGGCATCTTCAGTCATAGACCACCAAACTGTCCAATAGTGTTGAGCATATTGAACATGATAGGTTTTAGCTCAAAGTGGGATGCTTCTATTTCCGGTGTAATGACTCCTGGGTTTAATCCATTTAAGTCCTCTTCCAGGAAGTCTCTAACAGTGAGCTGCCGCAGCCTTGGTGGCGGCGGAAGACCTCCCTTACCGGCAGGTAAGTTTTGTCCTGCCGGATGATCTTCCATAGCTTCTAGGATTTATCTCCTCAACCTTTGCCGTGTATGTTCGATCTCTGGGTCTAATTCGTATAAATGGTTGGTTGGGTTGTCCCTGGTCATACACCAAGAAAAACAACAAAGTAAAATAAAAAGAAAAAAAAACTAAAAAGCAAGAAAATAAAGAAAACAAAATTTAGTTGTCAATCCCCGGCAACGACGCCAAAAACTTGTTGCGTGTCAAAAGTGCGCAATGAGTGCAAGTGGACACATCGCAAGTAATAAAGTGATTAGTATAATCGAGTATCGTCTCCACAGGGATTGGTATACTTAATATGCCTTCTTCGTCTTCTTACCCTGTAAAAAGAAATAAAATAAAGACACAAGTAATTTGGGTTTGGATGAAACTAAATAAATTGAAATAAAGAAAACTAAGACTAAGGATGAGATCTGATTAATAGAGAGAGGGCAGGATCCAATTGTGTTGTATTGTGGACTTGATTGACTTGTCTCTGTCCAATGCAATTGTATATCACTGCCTCGGAAGTACTGTAGATTACTGCGGTGGCAGCGACGATACTTGTCCGCCGTGGCAATCCCATGCTCGTGGGTGGACTTTACCAAAGTTCGACAAAGTGTCCTTGAATGACTTCACTTATCCCTAAGTCGAAGTACTGTTGATGAGTAGTCCTTGATGATACCTCCCGGCGTGAATCAATTATATTCACCAACCAATCTCACACTTCTTTTAGCCGCTGAAACTCTTAACCTATCCCTAGGTCAAGTTAGTATTTCGCGATTGAAACACCGTACTTATCCCTTTCGTGAATCTAACTCTCCCGAGTCTAGATAAATGGATTACTCACAAACTTCTCTCCCGAGCTTGAATGTAAGAACAAAGAATGGCAAAGGATAAGCAAACCTTGATAGTTTTATTGCATTGAAACAAAGAACAAAGTACAATCTCCTCTTACAAATACTTAACAACCTTCACCTAAACCCTAAGAAAGCTTAGAACATAATTTGAGAGAAAGAAAATATTGAGTCTTAGGGTAAATTCTCGAAGAATCGGCTCTTCTATTCCCTTAGACGGCTAGGTCTTATATAGGCTTGGCCTAGGGCAAACCTTTCCTAGGTAGAATACAACTTGGAGTAGGGAACAAGTCATATACATAAATCAAATATTTCCAAGTTTATTTCAACTAAGAGGCTTTCCCGCGTAGCCTTGTCTTGGGCTTTACCTCGTGCTTACCAGCTCCGATCCATGTGCTGCATGTCCAGAAACGTCCCTTGGATTTTTCTCTTCCAATCGCCTACAGTATTGCTTCCTGTCTTTCTGCTGTTGCCTCGGCATCACGTCCTGCCTCGGCCATGTCGCTGTCGCGGCAATAGTTTATCCTGCACAGATGTAAAAATGTAGTAAAACTTGCCTTTTCTGTAAATATCATCTTTATAAGCATAACTTCTAAATATATCACATCAAGTATATGCATTGGTCCGAGTGGGTGTAAATTTAGTGATTAATGCCCATAAAAGGTGTAAAAAGTGATAGTGAGTTGAGCACTTATCAACAGGTTTGGATGCTCTTCCATGAGGGGTTGTATGTGATGGACATCACATTGGTTCGGTTATAGTTTCCAACATACATGTCGGCTTCTTGATTCATACAGTCAGAAGAATTGTGGTTACCTCCACATAAATTATAAAAAGAATCAATCATCTTAACCTCACGGGTATTTTGTTGTAGTTGCAGATTTTGCACCATCTTGGTTAGAGAGGCCAATTGTACTGCCACTGAATTTGATGTGTCTAACTCATTTATCGTGGCTTGGTGTCTTACTCCTCCTCGCCTAGATGTAGGGAATTGAAAGTCATTCTTTGTGAGTTTATTCAGTATCTCAATAGCTTCCTCAGGTGCTTTGTCAAAGAGTGTTCCGTTTGTCGAGGCATCTAACATCATCCTTGTTGGGGCATTCGTGGCATTATAGAACATGATGACTTGTGTCCATAGGGGAAGTCCATGCAAAGGACACTTGTGCAATAACTCTCTATAGCGCTCCCATGCCTCGTACATAGATTCGTCATCTGCCTGTCGAAAAGAAGTGATTTCATTACGAATTCGATCATATAAATTTGTAGGATTAAAACGTGTAATAAAATCTCGACATAATTCACTCCAAGATCCTATAGATCCTGCTGGAATGCTATTTAATCAGGCTTTGGCTCTATCCCTCAATGAAAAGGGAAATAATTTCAATCTCAAGACATCTTCACGGACTCCTTGTATTTTAAAAGAATTGCATATCTCCACGAATGACTTGAGGTGCTGCCTGGCATCTTCAATCATAGACCCACCAAACTATCCAATAGTGTTGAGCATATTGAACATGACAGGTTTTAGCTCAAAGTGGACTGCTTCTTTTTCCGGTGTAACGACTCCTCGGTTTAATCCATTTAAGTCCTCTTCCAGGAAGTCTCTAACAGTGAGCTGCCGCGGCCCTGGGGGCGGTGGAAGACCTCCATTGTCGGCAGGTAAGTTTTGTCCTGCCGGATGATCTGCCATAGCTTCTTGGATTTGTCTCCTCAACCTTTGCCGTGTACATTCGATCTCTGGGTCTAATTCGTATAAATGGTTGGTTAGGTTGGCCCTGGTCATAAACCAAGAAAAACAACAAAGTAAAATAAAAATTAAAAAAAACTAAAAAAAGCAAGAAAATAAAGAAAACAAAATTTAGCTGCCAATCCCCGGCAACGGCGCCAAAAACTTGTTGCGTGTCAAAAGTGCGCAATTAGTGCAAGTGGACACATCGCAAGTAATAAAGTGATTAGTATAATCG
Source organism: Abelmoschus esculentus (assembly GCA_035048815.1). Lineage (NCBI taxonomy): Eukaryota > Viridiplantae > Streptophyta > Magnoliopsida > Malvales > Malvaceae > Abelmoschus > Abelmoschus esculentus. Next base: position 8,061,855 of record JAUCBN010000002.1, on the reverse strand, counting down.
AGTATCGTCTCCACAGGGACTGGTATACTTAATATGCCTTCTTCGTCTTCTTGCCCTGTAAAAAGAAATAAAATAAAGACACAAGTAATTTGGGTTTGGATGAAACTAAATAAATTGAAATAAAGAAAACTAAGACTAAGGATGAGATCTGATTAATATAGAGAGAGGTCAGGATCCAGTTGTTTTGTATTTTGGACTTGATTGACTTGTCTTTGTCCAATGCAGTTGTACACCACTGCCTCGACAGTACTGCAGATTACTACCTTGGAAGCAACGATACTTGCCCGCCGCGGCGATCCCTTGCTCGTGGGTGGACTTTATCAAAGTTCGGCAAAGTGTCCTTGAATGACTTTGCTTATCCCTAAGTCGAAGTACTGTTGATGAGTAGTCCTTGATGATACCTCCCGGCGTGAATCAATTATATTCACCATCCAATCTCACACTTCTTTTAGCCGCTGAAACTCTTAACCTATTCCTAGGCCGAGTTAGTATTTCGCGATTGAAACACCGTACTTATCCTTTTCGTGAATCTAACTCTCCCGAGTCTAGATAAATGGATTACTCACAAACTTCTTACCCGAGCTTGAATGTAAGAACAAAGAATGGCAAAGGATAAGCAAACCTTGATAGTTTTATTGCATTGAAACAAAGAACAAAGTACAATCTCCTCTCACAAATACTTAACAACCTTCACCTAAACCCTAAGAAAGCTTAGAACATAATTTGAGAGAAAGAAAACAAAGAATCTATGAATCGGCTCTCTCTCTAGGTATATCTAATATATTGGACGGCTAGGTCTTATATAGGCTTGACCTAGGGCCCACTTTTGGGGTGTTACATTGAGCTTCTTTAGTTGTATTCTTAATGACCTGTTGGAATTTTAACCGAGTAAAATGTTGTAAAGTTAAGATTAAGTTGTATAATTTGGTTCCAAAACCCATAATTAACTATTTAAACTCATGAAATTTTATTTATTCTTATTTTCCATCCGTTTCGTTAGGTTTAAATTGTGCATATCTAAACGAGCTTGATAGTGACCAAATTAGAATTTTAACCGAGTAAAGTCCTCTAAAATTGAGATTAAGTTGTTTAATCATATTCAAAATCTCAAAATTAACTATTTGAACTCATGTAATTTGATTGATTGTCATTTTGTGGTCGGTTTGTTGGTTTTAAAGCGTGCAAGTCTCAGTGCGTGAACTGCCTGGTTGTTGCCGAGACCCTGAAAGTTCTAACATAATAGTTTCATTTTGCTCGGCAGGGTTGATCATCGTCAACCTCCACCGGAGATTTTTTTGCGCTGCTCATCCAAGCCTTTTCAGCAGAAGTCTTGGTCGAAGGACGAGGCCTCTTGGTTTTGTTGCCCTTGTCGCGTGTCAAAAGTGCGCGTTTAGTGCAAGTGGACACATCGCAAGTAATAAGTGATAAGTATTTATTGAATTATCGTCTCCATAGGGATTGGTATACTCAATATGTCTTCTTTGTCTTCTTGTACTGTAGAAAGAAAAATAAAACGCAAGTAATTTTGGGTTGGATAAACTGAAATAAAACAACTGAATAAAATAAAGAGATTTGATAAATAGAGAGAGAGGTCAGGATCCAGTTGCGTTGTATTGTGGATTTGATTGACTTGCCTCTGCCCAATGCAGTTGTATATCACTGCCTCGGCAGCACTGCAGATTACTGCCTTGGCAGCGACGATACTGTCCGTTGCGGCAATCCCTTGCTCATGGGTGGACTCTACCAAAGTTCGGCAAAGTGTCCTTGAATGACTCCGCTTATCCCTAAGTCGAAGTACTGTTGATGACTTGTGCTTGATGATACCTCCCGGCGTGAATCAATTATACTCACCAACCAATCTCACACTTCTTTTAGCCGTTGAAACTCATAACCTATCCCTAGGCCGAGTTAGTATTTCGCGATTGAAACATCGTACTTACCCCTTTCGTGAATCTAACTCTCCCGAGTCTATATAAATGGATTACTCACAAACTTCTCCCCCGAGCTTGAATGCAAGAACAAAGAATAACAAAGGATAAGCAAACCTTGATAGTTTTATTGCATTGAAACAAAGACAAAGTACAATCTCCTTTCACAAATACTAAACAACCTTCACCTAAATCCTAAGAAAGCTTAGAACATAGTTGAGAGCAAGAAAAGAAAGAATCTATGAATCGGCTCTCTCTCTAGGTATATCTAATATATTGGACGGCTAGGTCTTATATAGACTTGACCTAGGGCAAACCTTTCCTAAGTAGAATACAACTTGGAGTAGGGAACAAGTCATGTACATAATTAAAATATTTCCAAGTTTAATTCAACTAAGAGGCTTTCCCGCGTGGCCTTGTGTTGGGCTTTTCCTCATGCTAACCAGCTCCGATCCATGTGCTTTATGTCCAGACATGTCCCTTGGATTTTTCTCTTCCAATCGCCTACAGTCTTGCTTCCTGGCTCTCAGCTGCTGCCTCGGCATCAGGTCCTGCCTCGGCCATGTTGTTGCCGCGGCACTGGTTCTCCTGCACATATATAAAAATGTAGTAAAACTTGCCTTTTTTGTAAATATTATCTCTATGAGCATAACTTCTAAATATATCACATTAAGTACATGCATTGGTCCGAGTGGGTGTAAATTCGGTGATTAATGCCCATAAAAGGTGTAAGAAGTGATAGTGAGTTGAGCACTTATCACACCCCCAAACTCGAACTATTGCTTGTCCTAAAGCAATGCAAACCATCAATTTGCCGAACTCTACTCACTCTTGGCCTTATGTTTCCATCTATTTTCCCCGCCATAACTATGTCTATTCTTTAGACTTAACCTTTCGGCTACCCAAGGCTTTACCAAGAAACAAACTATAAGAATTGGTGAATGTGTGCATTTTTGTGGACAAGTTTGATTAAAGGCTTTCTTAGATAAACTATAAGAATTGGTGAATGTGTGCGTGGAAGAACGATCTTGGTCCTCCCGGAGCTGGTGTAGTCTCGGTATAAGGGGCGGCTGTGACAAACATATTGTTGGGGAATTCTGGAAATTGCGCTCCTTGGTCTGGAAAACCATGGAGCATCATTTGGGCTAATGTGCCGTTAAAGTCTCTTTGATACTTCATGTATCTCTGTTGCCTGAGGTCAATCGCTGTCATCCTTTACAATATCTACTGGTACGGGTCTGCGGCGGCAGAGGTGTGGGCAGTGTCTGGTATGTCTGCCGTGTACTAGGCCCCGGCAGCAGTATCAGTAGTGAACTGCTGGGGCGTTGCTTGGACTGGTTCCGCCTGCGTGATCTGTATAACTTTGTGGCAAAAATCTGTGGTCCATCCGCACCTTTGGGGAGTGTATTCGTCCATATATTCTATTGGTACACCTGCGGCAACACACAAACCAGTGATAAACATGGGAAATATAATGGTCCTCTATCCTTCTTACCGCATTCATGAATTTCACGTAAGATGATCTCTCCGATGTTGATGCTCCTTTTGTTGATGATCGATTGGATGAGCACCTATCGCTTTCGGTCCACCGTGCTGTTGTGGGATGTGGGAATGAGGCGTCGCTTGACAAAGGTATTCCAAAGCTTGGCCTCGGGCTTTAAACTCTGCCTTGCTACAGATCCCCTATGGGCACCGGTTTCCCATGGAGTATTCGTGCAGCAAAGGTCGTCTTTGATCAATTCGTAATCCTCGGCAGTGACATCGTCCATGAATTCAGCGTGAACATCATGGTTCGGAGTGAGGCCGTAGAAATCATTGATGGTCTCGGCATCCAACTGGACAGGCCTGCCGCGACAGTGAACAAAGAGGGAATCTTTGCTGGGCCCGTGCGCATAGAATTCCCGCACGATGGTAGCGTTCGCCTGGGAAGGTTGAAGACAAAAGATTTTCCAATGTTGGTACTTGATTCTGTCAAAGAGATAATGCTCGATGCCATAGTTTTCATCATCCGAGTGTTGGAAACCTTGTTCTTCCCACAATTGTCGGGCAATGAAAGACCTATTGAAGCGGTCTTCAACATTGGCTGGGGTAAATCGCTTGTAAGTGGCCATCAAGATTGTGAGAGATTGATTTCTTGGAGATTTTCTTGGAAGGAATCTAGGAATTTCAAGAAGAGTTGTGAGTAGACAGAGAGTATTGTGAGAGCAAGATTGTTAAGAATTCTAAAGAAAACAAGAATGCAAGAGTGAATAGTTCAAGAGGAGAGGGTTGCTTATATAGGCCTCGGCCTTGTGACCGTTTGAATCCACTAGCTGTTTTGTAGCCGTTACTCTTTACTGCCGTTTCCTTTATTGCCGTGGCAGGAATCTCGGCAGACTAGCTGTTACACTGTTCTACCCGTTGAAACTGTTGCGGCTCTGACACTGTTTTCTACCTCGGCAGAGTTCCTGCTGTGAACTATTTCTCCTTTATTCTTGCTTATTATCCTAAATAAAAATTAAACACACAAAATGAAAAGTACTTAAAGCAAAAACGAATTAGAGAAAAAATAAAAGTAAACTAAAACTAATCCTAATACAATAATAATATAAAAAAAAGGAAAAGGGAAGAGATCATGTTACTGGTGGAGTGCATGCAAATGCATCTCCAAAGATGATTCTCTCTTGGTGGCCAGAATTATAAATCAGTTGTGGGCCACTCCCTTTTGCTGTGTCCATCCACTTTGAGCTTGATCTTTTTGCCAAATAGCCTGCCAAGTATGCAGCCAAGGTAGGATATTTTGGTGTCTACTGTGTAGATGGCTTTGCACTCTTCTGGATCATCATATTTTTTTGAGTTGTGGAATGCATTGAGTTTGACTTGTTGGTCATTAACCCTCATTGTCAACTCTCCTCAAGTGCTTTAAGATGTCAAGGAATTTCTTGAATTGCTTTAAGATGTCAAGGAATTTCTTGAATTGTTGGTCCTGTTTTTGCTTTTTCAACCTTTGTGGGAAAGGTGGTGGTGGTCTCATCTCATCCAGGGTTTCTTTAGTTTGGAATTTAATACCTGGCAGCACTGGGTTGTTGCTGTCTCGGCAGATTGTTCAGGAGCTGCTGTGCTTTCTACCGGGGCAATGTTATCAGGATCAGTTTGCTCAGCCTCCTCTTTTGCTAGATCTGCTGATGGATTTTGACTTGCTGGAATTTTTTCCTTCAACTGTAGACCGCTCCTGGTAGTGATTGCTTTACACTATTCATGGCCCATTAACTTAGCAACTTCAGTATTGCTAGGTAGTCCTTCTTGTGGTCTAGTGTTTATGTTTTGAGCAAACTTCCCAACCTGGATTTCGAGCGTTTTAATAGCTGCTTCTAGATTCTGCAACCTCATCTCAGTTCTATTCATGAAAGCATTTGTCCTTTTGATGAAAATATTGTTCTCTTCCATGTATGACTCTGTTTTCATCATAAAGGCTTTAAGAGTGTTCTCCAACGAACTTACCGATTGTTGCTGCATCTACTGCTGTGGCATCGGCTGCTGCACCTGCGGCGGCGGCAGATGTTGCATTGGTTGCTGGAATCCTGAAGGTTGGGTGGTTGGGTTTAAGGCATTGTTAGGATTCCTCCATGACAGGTTTGGATGCCTCTTCCATGAGGGGTTGTATGTGTTGGACATCATATTGGTTCGGTTGTAATTTCCAACATACATACCGGTTTCTTGATTCATACAATCAGAGGAACTGTGGTTACCTCCACATAAATCACAAAAAGAATCAATTACCTTAACCTCACGGGTATTTTGCTGTAATTGCAAATTTTTTACCATCTTTGTAAGAAAGGCCAATTGTGCTGCCACTGAAATTGATGTGTCTAATTCATTCACCGTGGCTTGGCGTCTTACTCCTCCTCGCCTAGATGTAGGGAATTGAAAGTCGTTCTTTGCGAGTTTGTTCAGTATCTCAATAGCTTCCTCAAGTGCTTTATCAAGGAGTGTTCCGTTCGCCGAGGCATCTAACATCATCCTTGTCGGGGCATTCGTGGCATTATAGAACATGGTCACTTGTGTCCATAGGGGAAATCCATGCAAAGGACACTTTTGCAGTAACTCCCTGTAGCGCTTTCATGCCTCGTACATAGGTTCGTCATCTGCTTGTTGAAAAGAAGTGATTTCATTACGAATTCTATCATATAAATTAGTAGGATTAAAACGGGTAATAAAATCACGACAGAGTTCACTCCAAGATCCAATAGATCCTGCTGGAATGCTATTTAACCAAGCTTTCGCCCTATCCCTCAGTGAATAGGGGAATAACTTTAATCTCAAGACATCTTCATGGACTCCTTGAATCTTAAAGGAATTGCATATCTCCATGAAGGACTTGAGATGCTGCCTTGTATCTTCAGTTACAGACCCACCAAACTGTCCAATAGTGTTAAGCATATTGAACATGACAGGTTTCAGTTCAAAGTGGATTGCTTCTATCTCTGGTGTAACGACTCGTGGGTTTAATCCATTTAAATCCTCTTCCAGGAAGTCTTTGACAGTGAGCTGTCGCGGCCCTGGTGGCGGCGGAAGACCTCCATTACCGGCAGGTAAGTTTTGTCCTACCGGGTGATCTGCCATAGCTTCTTGGATTTGTCTCCTCAACCTTTGCCTTGTTCGTTCGATCTCTGGATCTAACTCGTGCAAAGGGTTGGTTGGGTTGGCCCTGGTCATACACCAAGAAAAACAAAGGTAAGAATAAAAATAAAAAGAAAAGAAACAAGAAAATAAAGAAAACAAAATTTAGTTGGCGATCCCCGGCAACGACGCCAAAAACTTGTCGCGTGTCAAAAGTGCGCGTTTAGTGCAAGTGGACACATCGCAAGTAATAAGTGATAAGTATTTATCGGATTATCATCTCCACAGGGATTGGTATACTCAATATGTCTTCTTTGTCTTCTTGTTCTATAGAAAGAAAAATAAAACACAAGTAATTTTGGGTTGGATAAACTGAAATAAAACAGCTGAATAAAATAAAAAGATTTGATAAATAGAAAGAGAGGTCAGGATCCGGTTGCGTTGTATTGTGGATTTGATTGACTTGTCTCTACCCAATGCAATTGTATATCACTGCCTCGGCAGCACTGCAGATTACTGCCTTGGCAGCGACGATACTGTCCGCCGCGGCAATCGCTTGCTCATGGGTGGACTCTACCAAAGTTCGGCAAAGTGTCCTTGAATGACTCCGCTTATCCCTAAGTCGAAGTACCGTTGATGACTACTCCTTGATGATACCTCCCGACGTGAATCAATTATACTCACCAACCAATCTCACACTTCTTTTAGCCGCTGAAACTCTTAACCTATCCCTAGGCCGAGTTAGTATTTCGCGATTGAAACACCGTACTTACCCCTTTCATGAATCTAACTCTCCCGAGTCTAGATAAATGGATTACTCACAAACTTCTCTGCCGAGCTTGAATGCAAGAACAAAGAATAACAAAGGATAAGCAAACCTTGATAGTTTTATTGCATTGAAACAAAGACAAAGTACAATCTCCTCTCACAAAATACTAAACAAAGACAAAGTACAATCTCCTCTTTGTTTCAATGCCTATGTGCACCAAAGCACCACCCCCGCCGGACCGAGTACGAGCCACGGCAATGGAGGGTGGAACGGACATAATGCTAACCGAAGACATGGTCGATATGGAAGAAGGAGAAGAGGTGGAGGCCCCAATGCAACGGACACCACCCACAAGAGTCCAACCGCCCCGGCAAGCAAAAGCTCAACCATCGCCCTCACCAAGAACAAAGCAATCGGCAGCAAGGCCTAGAAGAAAAATTGTTACAAGCAGCTCTTTGGAGTCTCTTTAATAATTTTGTTCATATAATTCAATATTAATTGTTGTTTGCATTCTATGTTGCTTATTCCTTTCATATTTTTGTTGCCCGCTATAATCTTCAAATATAAAGCATTGAGGATAATGCTTGGTTTGAGTTTCGGGGTACAGATTCACTGCCAAGGCAGCAATCTACTGTCGAGGCCTTGCCAAAAAGGGAGTATTATTCTAGTGATTTTTTTTCATACTCCCCGACTTACTTGAATTAACTGCCTACACTTTTGCACTTCTTATCATCAGTATTGCCTTAGTTTATTCTTTAAGGCTATAGAAATCTTTCTCCTTACCATGATTAGGTCCTGTTAAGAAGGTTTAACCTTAGGATACTTAAGGATGAAAACTTAGAAGCTTACTATAGGAAGAACTTTAAACACTTTTGGGACTTGTTGGATTAGAGAAATTCTTTTAATGAACTTAGGTGATAAAGTACTCTTCTTCATGCTAGAGGTGCCCGAAATTGGCTTTAGTATGTTTTAAGGAATATCAAAAAAAAGAAAGAAGGAATTAGTGAAGGGAAAAACACAATCCTTGAGGTGCCCGAAATTGGCTCAAGAATTGGTGGTTTAGAAAAGGAGAGAACACTTAACAAAATTGTACTTGTCTTGAACTTAGAGTTTATCTAAGAAAGCCTTTAATCAAACTTGTCCACAAAAACGCACACACTCAATTCTTATAGTTTGTTTCTGGGTAAACCCTTGGGTAGCCGAAAGGTTAAGACTAAAAAAAAATAGGCTTAGCTATGGTGGGGAGAATAGATGGACATGTAAGACCAAGAGAGAGTAGAGTTCAACAATTGATGGTTTGCATTGTTGAGGATATGCAATAGTTCGAGTTTGGGGGTGTGATAAGTGCTCAACTCACTATCACTTTTTACACCTTTTATGGGCATTAATCATCGAATTTACACCCACTCGGACCAATGCATGTACTTAATGCGATATATTTAGAAGTTATGCTTATAGAGATAATATTTACAGAAAAGGTACGTTTTACTGCATTTTTATATCTGTGCAGGAGAACCATTGCTGTGGCAGCGACAAGGCCAAGGTAGGACCTGATGCCGAGGCAGTAGCTGAAAGCCAGGAAGCAAGACTGTAGGCGAATGGAAGATAAAAATCCAAGGGACGTTTCTGGACTTAAAGCACATGGATCGGAGCTGGCTAGCTTGAGGAAAAGCCCAAGACAAGGCCACGCGGGAAAGCCCCTTAGTCGAATGTAAACTTGGAAATATTTTAATTATGTACATGACTTGTTCCCTACTCCAAGTTGTATTCTACTTAGGAAAGGTTTGCCTATGTCTAGCCTATATAAAGACCTAGCCGTCCAATGTATTATAGACGGATACCTAGAAAGAGAGAGTCGATTCATAAACTTGTTTTCTTTCTCTCAATTATGTTCTAAGCTTCCTTAGGGTTTAGGTGAAGGTTGTTAGTATTTGTGAGAGGAGATTATACTTTGTCTTTGTTTCAATGCAATAAAATTATCAAGATTTGCTCATCCTTTGTTATTTCTTGTTCTTGCATTCAAGCTCGGGAGAGAAGTTTATGAGTAATCCATTTATCTAGACTCGGGAGAGTTAGATTCACAAAAGGGATAAGTACGGTGTTTCAATCGCGAAAGACTAACTCGGCCTAGGGATAGGTTAAGAGTTTCAACGGCTAAAAGAAATGTGAGATTGGTTGGTGAGTATAATTAGTTCATGCCGGGAGGTATCATCAAGGACTGGTCATCAACAGTACTTCGACTTAGAAATAAGCGGAGTCATCCAAGATCTATTCTCCCCACCATAGCTAGGCCTATCTTTTAAGCCTTAACCATTCGGCTACCTAAGAATTTACCTAGAAACAAACTATAGGATTTGTGAGTGTGTGCGTTTTTGTGGACAAGTTGATTAAAGGCTTTCTTAGATAAACTCTAAGTTCAAGACTAGTAGACATTGGTTTAAGTGCTCTCTTCTTTTTCAACCCAAAATCTTGAGCCGGTTTCGGGTACCTCAAAGACTTGTGTTCTCACTAAAAATCTTTTTGTCTTTTTCTTTTTTTATATTCCTTAATATATACTAGAGCCAATTTCGGGCACCTCTAGTATGAAGAAGAGATTTTCTAGAGCTGGTGGTAGGCACCTCTAGTTACTTTTCCAAAAATCTAAGTCTTTATTACCTAAGTTCATTAAAAGAATTCCTATAATCCACAAGTCCCCAAAAGTGTTTAAAGTTCTTCCTATAGTAAGCTTCTAAGTTTTCATCCTTAAGCATCCTAAGGTTAAGCCCACTTGACAGAACCTAAACATGGTAAGGAGAAAGATTTCTATAGCCTTAAAGAATAAACTAAGGCAATACTGATGATGGGCAGTGCAAGAGTGTAGGCAATTAATTCAAATAAGGCGGGGAGCATAAAAATAATAATAAAAAAATCACTGGAATACTCCCTTTTTGGCAAGGCCGCGGCAGTAGATTGCTGCCTTGGCAGTGAATCTGCACCCCAAACTCAAACCAAGCATTATCCTCAATGCTTTAATATTTGGAAGGAATAAGCGGCAAAACAGAATATGAATTATATGTAGCAATGAAAGATAGTAAAAGCAATGGAATATAGAAATAAAGGACAAAGAATTTTAGAGCGACTCCGAAGAGCTGCTCGTAACAATTTTTCTTCATTGCCGAGATGCCATGTGCTTTGTCCTTGGGGAGGGCGATGGTTGCGCCTTTGCTTGCCTCGGCGGCTGGACTCGAGTGGGTGGGGTCCTATGCATCGGGGCTTCTACTTCTTCTCCTTCTTCAACATCCGCCATCTCTTCAGTTATCATCACGTCCGTTCCTCCTCCCATCGCAGTGGCTCTTCCGGTGTGGTGTGTGCTTGGGCCGGCGGCAGTAGAGCCTTGGTGTACATAAGCATCTATCTCGGCAGATAGACTACCCATGATAATTGGCGATCTTGGTGGAGTGCTGAAAACGGCTCTCTGTTTGGATAGCCTTCGGTTGACAGATGAGGCCGCGGCAGAATCTGCTGGCCTAGATGGTCCAGTAGCCTGGTATTGGGCTGAGGGTCCGGATGGAAGAACGATCGCGGTCCTCCTGGGGTTGGTGTAGTCTCGATGTAGGGTGCAGCAGTAACGAACATATTGCTAGGGAACTCTGGGAATTGGAGACCTTGGTCCGGAAATGCGTGCAACATCATTTGGGCGAGCGTTCCATTCAAGTCCCGTTGGTACTCCATGTACCGTTGTTGTCGAAGATCCATCGCGGCCATGCGTTGCAAGATTTCTTGATACGGGTCTGCTGCGGCAGAGGTGTGGGCAGTACCAGGCATATCTGCCGTGTAATGGGCCCCGACAGTAGTATCGGCAGTGAACTGTTGCGGTGTTGCTTGGACAGGTTCTGCTTGTGTGATCTGCATGACTTTGTGGCAGAATTCCCTGGTCCATCCTCTTCTTGGGGTGTGTATTCATCGGTTTCTTCAATGGGTACACCTGCAGAAACACATAAACCCGTAATCAAGCAAGGGAAATACAATGGTCCTCGATCTTTCTTACCGCACTCGTGAATCTCCCGTAGGATAATTTCTCCAACGTTGATGGTCCTTTTGTTGATGATGGATTGGATGAGCACCAATCTCTTGCGATCCACCGTGCTATTATGTGATGTTGGGATGAGGCGTTGTTTGACGAAGGTGTTCCACATCTTGGCCTCCCGCTTCAAACTTTCTCTTGTTACGGAACCCCGATGGGTACCGGTTTCCCATGGAGTGTTCGCGTAACAAAGATCGTCTTTGATAAGTTCATAGTCTTCGGCAGTGATATCTTCCAAGAAATCAGCATGGAGATCACTGTTTGGGGTGAGGCCGTAAAAGTTGTTGATCGTCTCGACATCGAGTTGCACTGGCTTGCCGCGGCAGTGAACAAAGAGAGAGTCTTTGCTGGGCCCATGAGCGTAGAACTCCCGTACTATTGTGGCATTTGCCTGGGCAGGTTGTAAACAGAATACTTCCCAATTTTGGTACTTGATTCTGTCGAACAAGTAGTGTTCGATACCATAATTCTCTTCGTCCGCGTGCTGGAACCCTTGTTCTTCCCATAGTTGCCTTGCGATAAAAGATCGATTGAATCGTTCTTCAACGTTGGCTGGGGCGAATCTTTTGTAAGTTGCCATCAAGAAAGAGAAATTTGAGTTCTTGGAGGTTTTCTTGAAGAGAAACTGGAGAATTAGAAGGGATTAGTAGGCAGAGAGTAATTTGAGAGAGGGATTGTTAAGAATACTAAAGAAAGCAAGAAAGTAAGAGTGAATAGTTCAAGAGGAAGGAGTGTCTTATATAAGCCTCGGTCTTATGACCGTTGAGATCACTAGCCGTTGTAACCGTTTCCTTCTTCTACCGTTTCCTTTTCTGTCGCGGCAAGTATCTCGGTAGACTAGCCGTTACACTTTTCTGCCCGTTGGGACTGCTGCGGCTCTGACACTATTATACTGCCTCGGCAGAGTTCCTGCTGTGAACTATTTTTCCCTTATCTTTGTTTTTTATTCCTGAATAAAAAATTTAAACACACAAAAGAAAAATACTGAAAACGAAAATAATTAGAAAAATAAAAATAAACTACTAACCCTAATATAATAAAGAAAAGAAAAAAGGAGAGGTTAGGTTACTGGTGGAGAGCATGCGAATGCATCTCCCAAAATTATTTTCTCCCTTAGGCCCAAATTGTGTATCGGTTGTGGGTCGTTCCTTCTTGTTGTCTGTCCATCCGTCTTGGGCTTGATTTTCTTGCCGAATATCCTGCCGAGTAGACTGCCCAAGCAGGATATCTTATTGTCTACTGTGCGTATGGCCTTGCATTCCTCTGGATCGTCATACCTCTTTAAGTTGTGGAATGCGTTGAGTTTGACTTGTTAGTCATTGACCCGCATAGTCAACTCTCCTTTTTCCACGTCAATCAATGTACGTCCAGTTGCTAGGAAGGGTCTCCCAAGAATAATCGGTGCGTTGTCATCTACTTCACAATCAAGGACAAGGAAGTCAGTAGGAAAAATAAACTTGTCAACTCTTACCAGTATGTCCTCGATTTTTCCTTCAGGTTGTAGATAGGATCTATCCGCGAGTTGGAGCATCACTATTGTAGGCTTCGGCCTTCCAATTTCAAGCTTTTGGAAGACTGATTTAGGCATGAGGTTTATACTTGCTCCAAGGTCGCATAGGGCCTTTCCTTCATAACTCTTTCCTATCGCACAAGGTATAGTGAAACAACCTGGATCTTTTAGCTTTGGTGGCATGCGGTTATGCAGCATTGCCATGCATCCTTCGGTGGCAGCCACTGTCTCAAACTCACCTATTTGTTTTCTCTTTGATACCATATCCTTTAAGAACTTGGCATAGTTGGGCATTTGTTCAATGGCCTCAACGAATGGTATGTTGATGTGGACTTGTTTCAAGATATCGAGGAACTTCTTGAACTGTTGATCCTGTTTTTGTTTCTTCAACCTTTGCGGGAAAGGTGGTGGTGGTCTCATCTCGTCCAGGGTTTCTTTAGTTTGGAATCGTATACCTGGCATCACTGGAATTTTTGCTGCCTCGGCAGACTGCTCAGGCGCTACAGTGCTTGCCGCCGGGGCATTGTTGTCAGTCTCGGTTTGCTCAGCCTCTTCTCTTGATTGGTCCGCCGGTTGGGTTCGATTCTCTGGGATCTTCTCTTTCAACTGTAGACCACTCCTTGTAGTGATTGCCTTATACTGTTCATGGCTTAGTACCTTAGCAACCTCAGTATTGCTAGGAAGGCCTCCTTGTGGTCTAGTGTTTATACATTGAGCAAACTGCCCAACCTGAGTTTCCAGAGTTTTTATGGCATCTTCTTGATTTTGTAGCCTCATCTCAGTCCTATTCATGAAGGCGTCGGTCCTTTTGATGAAATTATTGTTTTCCGCCATGTATTACTCGGTTTTCATCATGAAGGCCTTTAGCGTGTTTTCCAATGAATTGACCGGTTGCTGCTGCATCTGCTGCTGCGGCATCGGTTGTTGGACTTGCTGCTGCGGCATTGGCTGCTGAAATCCCGGTGGTTGGGTGATTGGGTTTAAGGCATTATTTGGGTTACTCCAGGATACGTTTGGATGCCTCTTCCATGAGGGGTTGTATGTGTTGGACATCACATTGTTACGGTTGTAGTTCCCAACATACATACCGGTTTCTTGATTCATGCAATCAACAGAATTGTGGTTACCTCCACATAAATCACAACATAAATCAATTACCTTGACCTCACGGGTATTGTTTTGTAATTGTAGGTTTTGCACCATCTTGGTAAGAGAGGCCAATTGTGCTGCCACTGAACTTGATGAATCTAATTCGTTTACCGTGGCTTGGCGTCTTACTCCTCCTCTCCTAGATGTGAGAAACTGGAAGTCATTCCTTGCGAGTTTATTCAAAATTTCAATAGCTTCCTCGGGTGCCTTGTCCAGGAGTGTGCCGTTTGCCGAGGCATCCAACATCATCCTTGTCGGGGCATTTGTGGCGTTGTAAAACATTGTCACTTGTGTCCATAAGGGAAATCCATGCAGCGGACACTTGTGCAATAGCTCTCTATAGCGTTCCCATGCCTCGTACATTGGTTCGTCTTCAGCCTGTCGGAAAGAAGTAATTTCATTACGAATTCTATCATATAAATTAGTAGGATTAAAGCGAGTAATGAAATCACGGCAAAGTTCACTCCAGGATCCAATAGATCCCGCTGGAATGCTATTCAACCAAGCTTTCGCCCTATCCCTCAGTGAATAGGGGAATAGCTTTAACCGCAAGACATCTTCATGGACTCCTTGGATTTTGAAAGAGTTGCAGATTTCCATGAAAGATTTGAGATGCTGCCTTGCGTCTTCAGTTGCAGACCCACCAAATTGTCCAATTGTATTTAACATGTTGAACATAACAGGTTTAAGTTCAAAATGGGCTGCTTCAATCTCGGGTGTAACGACTCCTGGGTTTAGTCATTTAAGTCCTCCTCCAAGAAATCTCTGACAGTCAGCTGCCGCGGCCCAGGTGGCGGCGGAAGACCTTCATTGCCGGCAGGTATGTTTTGTCCTGCTTGAACCTCTGCCATGACTCCTCGGATTTGTCTCCTCAACCTTAACCCTGTTCTTTCAATCTCAGGATCTAACTCGTATAAGGGGTTGGTTGGATTGGCCCTGGTCATACACCAAGAAAAAGAAAAGAAAAAGAAAAAGAAACAAGAAACAAGAAAATAAGGAAAACAAAATTTAGTTGCCAGTCCCCGGCAACGGTGCCAAAAACTTGTCGCGTGTCAAAAGTGTGCGTTTAGTATAAGTGGACACATCGCAAGTAATAAGTATTTATCGAGTTATCGTCTCCTCAGGGACCGATATACTTAATATGCTTTCTTTATCTTCTTGCTCTGTAGAAAAATAAAAAACACAAGTGAATGGGTGTGATTTATTAAACTAAGGTAATTGGATAAAAATAAAAGAGTCGAAATATTAGAGAGAAAGATGGGCCAGGATCCAGTTGTATTGTATTGTGGACTTGATTGACTTGTCTTTATCCAATGCAATCACATATCTCTGCCTCGGCAGCACTGTAGTTTACTGCCTGGGCAGCGATAACGCTGTCTGCCGCGACAATCCCTTGCTCGTGGGCAGACTTTACCAAAGTTCGGCAAAGTGTCCTTGAATAACTCCGCTTATCCCTAAGTCAGAGTGATGTTGATGACTAGTCCTTGATGATACCTCCCGGCGTGAACCAATTATACTCACCAACCAATCTCACACTTCTTTTAGCCGCTGAAACTCTTAACCTATCCCTAGGCCGAGTTAGTATTTCATGATTGAAACACCGTACTTACCCCTTTCGTGAATCTAACTCTCCTGAGCTTAGATAAATGGATTACTCACAAACTTTCCTCTCACAAATACTCCACAACCTTCACCTAAACCCTATGAAGGTTTTAGAACATGATGGAGAGGAAAGAAAACAAGAGTAGAAGTCGGCTCTCCCTAGGTATTTCGATATTTGATACATTGGGTGGCTAGGTCTTTATATAGGCTAGACCTAGGGCAAACCTTTCCTAAGTAGAATACAACTTGGAGTAGGGAACAAGTCAAGTACATAATAATATTATATTTCCAAGTTTGAATTCGGCTAAGGGGGCTTTCCCGCGTAGTCTTCCTTTGGGCTTTTTCTTGCGCTAGCCAGCTCCGAATCATGGGCTTCAAGTCCAGACACGTTCCTTGGATTTTTGTCTTTCCATCGCCTATCACTTTGCTTCCTGTTTTCCTGCTGCTGCCTCGGCATCAGGTCCTGCCTCGGCCTTGTCTCTACCGCGGCACTGGTTCTCCTGCATAGATATGAAAACGCAGTAAAACGTGCCTTTTTCTATAAATATTATCTATTTAAGTATAACTTCTAAATATATGACATTAAGCACATGCATTGGTTCAAGCGGGTGATTATTTGGTGATAAATGCCGATAAAAGGAGTATAAAGTGATAGTGTGTTGAGCACTTATCAATATGTGAAACCCTAGGTATAAGAGTTTTATTCTGAATTTGTTTAGGAAATAATTACTTTTATTACTTCATTAAATTTCGAAATCTATATTTAGCATAATTAGGCATTTGTTCAATTGCCTCTACGAATGGTAAGTTGATGTGGACTTGCTTTAAAATATCAAGAAATTTCTTGAATTGATGGTCCTGTTTTTGCTTCTTCAACCTTTTTGGGAAGGGTGGTGGTGGTCTCATCTCATCCAGGCTTTCTTTAGTCAGGAACTTAATACCTGACACCACTGGGATTGTGGCTGTCTCGGCAGACTGTTCAGGAGCTGCTGTGCTCTCTGCTGGGGAAGTGTTATCATGATCAGTTTGTTCCGTATCCAAATCCTCTTTTGCTGGTTATGTTGATGGAATTTGGCCTGCTGGAATCTTTTCCTTCAGCTGTAGACCACTCATTGTAGTGATTGCTTTACACTGTTCATGGCCTGTTACCTTAGCAACTTCAGTATTGCTAGCTAGTCCTCCTTATGGTCTAGAATTTATGTTTTGCGCAAACTGTCCAACCTGAGTTTCCAATGCCTTAATTGATGCCTCTTGGTTTTGCAACCTCATCTTAGTCCTATTTATAAACGCATCTGTTCTTTTGATGAAGTTGTTATTTTCTGCCATGTACGACTCAGTTTTCATCATAAATGCTTTCAGAGAATTTTCCAAGGAACTTACAGATTGCTTTGGTATTGGCTGCTGCGGCATTGGCTGCTGGACCTGTGGCGGCGACATATGTTGCATTGGTTGTTGGAATCTTGAGGGTTGGGTGGTTGGGTTTAAGGCATTACTAGGATTACTCCATGAAAAGTTTGGATGCCTCTTCCATGAGGGGTTGTATGTGTTGGACATCATATTGTTTCGGTTGTAATTTCTAACATATAGGCTGGATTCTTGATTCATACAGTCAGTAGAATTGTGGTTACCTCCACATAAATTGCAAAAAGAATCAATAGCCTTAACCTCACGGGTATTTTGTTGTAGTTGCAAATTTTGCACCATCTTGGTAAGAGAGGCCAATTATGCTACCACTGAATTTGATGTGTCTAACTCATTCACCGTGGCATGTCGTCTTACTCCTCCTCGCCTAGATGTAGGAAACTGAAAGTCATTCTTTGCGAGTTTATTCAATATCTCAATAGCTTCCTCAGGTGCTTTATCCAGGAGTGTTCTGTTTGCCGAGGCATCTAACATCATTCTTGTCGGGGCATTTGTGGTAGTGTAGAACATAGTCACCTGTGTCCATAGGGGGAATCCATGCAAAGGACATTTGTGTAGTAAATCTCTGTAGTGCTCCTATGCCTCGTACATTGGTTCGTCATCTGCCTGTCGAAAAGAAGTGATTTCATTACGAATTCTATCATATAAGTTTGTAGGATTAAAACGGGTAATAAAATCACGGCAAAGTTCACTCCAGGAACCAATAGATCCTGCTGGAATGCTATTTAACCAAACTTTCGCCCTATCCCTCAATGAATAGGGGAATAGCTTTAATCGCAAGACATCTTCATGGACTCCTTGGATTTTGAAAGAGTTGCAAATTTCCATGAAGGACTTGAGGTGCTGCCTTGCGTCTTCAGTTGCAGTCCCACCAAATTGTCCAATTGTATTTAACATATTGAACATAACAAGTTTTAGTTCAAAATGGGTTGCTTCAATCTCCGGTGTGACAACTCCTGGGTTTAATCCATTTAAGTCCTCCTCTAGGAAGTCTCTGACAGTGAGCTGCCACAGCCCAGATGGCGGCGGAAGTCCTCCATTGCCGGCAAGTAAGTTTTGTCCTATCGAGTGATCTGCCATGGCTCCTTGGATCTGTCTCCTCAACCTTTGCCTTGTTCTTTCGATCTCTGGATCTAACTCGTACAAGGGGTTGGTTGGATTGGCCCTGGTCATACACCACGAAAAAAAAAGTAAAATAAAAATAAACAAGAAAATAAAGAAAACAAAATTTAGTTGCCAGTCCCCGACAACGGCGCCAAAAACTTGTCGCGTGTCAAAAGTGCACGTTTAGTGCAAGTGGACACATCGAAAGTAATAAGTGATAAGTATTATCGGATTATCGACTCCTCAGGGACCGGTAGACTTAATATGCTTTCTTCACCTTCTTGTTCTGTAGAAAAGTAAAAACACAAGTGAATTGAGTTGGTTTATCTAAACTAAAATAACTAAATATAAATAAAGAGTTGGAATAATAGTGAGAGATGAGTCAGGATCCAGTTGCGTTGTACTGTGGATTTGATTGACTTGTCTCTGCTCAATGCAATCGTATATCACTGCCTCGACAGCACTGCAGTTTACTGCCTCAGAAGCGACAATAGTGTCTGCCGCGGCAATCCCTTGCTCGTGGGTAGACTTTACCAAAGTTCGGCAAAGTGTCCTTGGATGACTCCGTTTATCCCTAAGTCAGAGTGTTGTTGATGACTAGTCCTTGATGATACCTCCCGGCGAGAACCAATTATACTCACCAACCAATCTCACACTTCTTTTAGCCACTGAAACTCTTAACCTATCCCTAGGCCGAGTTAGTATTTCGCGATTGAAACACCGTACTTACCCCTTTCGTGAATCTAACTCTCCCGAGCTTAGATAAATGGATGATTCACAATATCCTCTCCCAAGCTCAATTGTGAAAACAAGGAATAACAAAGGATAAGCAAACCTTGATAACTTTATTGCATTGAATCAAAGACAAAGTACAATCTCCTCTCACAAATACTCGACAACCTTCACCTAATCCCTAAGAAGGTTTAGAACACAATGGAGAGGAAAGAAACAAGAGTAGAAGTCGGCTCTCTCCCTAGGTATTTCGTATATTGTACATTGGGTGGCTAGGTCCTTATATAGGCTAGACCTAGGGCAAACCTTTCCTAAGTAGAATACAACTTGGAGTAGGGAACAAGTGAAGTACATAATTAAATATATTTCCAAGTGTTAACCAAGTCCGATTTATGGGCTTCAAGTCCAGACACGTTCCTTGGATTTTTGTCTTTCTATCGCCTATAGTCTTGCTTCTTGTCTTTCTGCTGTTGCCTCGGCATCAGGTCCTACCTCGGCCTTGTCTTTGCCGCGGCACTGGTTCTCCTGCATAGATATGAAAATGCAGTAAAACGTGCCTTTTTCTATAAATATTATCTATATGAATATAACTTCTAAATATATCACATTCAGCACATGCATTGGTCCGAGTGGGTGTATATTTGATGATTAATGCCCATAAAAGCAGTAAAAAGTGATAGTGTGTTGAGCACTTATCACACCCCCAAACTTGAACTATTGCTTGTCCTCAAGCAATGCAAACCATCAATTTGCCGAACTCTACTCTCTCTTGGTCTTACATGTCCATCTATTCTCCCCACCATAACTAGGCCTATTCTTAAGCCTTAACCATTCGGTTACCCAAGGGTTTACCTAGAGAGAAACTATAGGAATTGTGAGTGTGTGCGTTTTTGTGGACAAGTTGATTAAAGGCTTTCTTAGATAAACTCTAAGTTCAAGACAAATAGACATTGGTTAAGTGTTCTCTTCTTTCTCAAACCCCAAATCTTGAGCCGGTTTCGGGCACCTCAAAGACTTGTGTTTTTCTTTTCACTAAAATCCTATTTTCTTTTTAATATTCCTTAACACATACTAGAGCCAATTTCGGGCACCTGTAGCATGAAGAAGAGACTTTCTAGAGCCGGTTGTAGGCACCTCTAGTTACTTTCCAAAAATCTAAGTCTTTATCACCTAAGTTCATTAAAAGAATTCCTATAATCCAACATCCCAAAAGTGTTTAAAGTTTAAAGTTCTTCCTATAGTAAGCTTCTAAGTTTTCATCCTTATGCATCCTAAGGTTAAGTCCTCTTAACAGAACCTAAACATGGTAAGGAGAAAGATTTCTATAGCCTTAAAGAATAAACTAAGGCAATACTGATGATGAGCAGTGCAAAAGTGTAAGCAGATAATTCAAGTAAGGCGGGGAGCATAAAAATTTTCAAAAAATATCACTAGAATACTCCTTTTTTTTTGCACGGCAGCGGCAGCAGATTGCTTCCTTGGCAGTGAATCTGTACCCCCAAACTCAAATCAAGCATTTTCCTCAATGCTTTATATTTGAAGAAATAAATAGCAAAACAGAATATGAATTATACGCAGCAAGTAAAAACAGTAAAAGCAATTAATATTGAATTAAGGACAAAGAAATATAAAGCGACTCTGAAGAGCTTCTTGTAACAATTTTCCTCCGTGGCCTTGATGCTAAATGCTTTGTCCTTGGTGAAGGCGATGGTTGTGTCTTTGCTTGCCGGGGCGGTTGGACTCGAGTAGGTGGTGTCCTTTGCATCGGGGCTTCTACCTCCTCTCCTTCTTCGACATCCGCCATCTCTTCGGTTATCATCACGTCCGTTCCTCCTCCCATCGCAGTTGCTCCTCCGGTGTGGTGTGTGCTTGGGCCGGCGGCAGTGGAGCTTTGGTGTACATAGGCATCTATCTCGGCGGATAGACTGCCCATGATAATTGGCGATCGAGGTGGAGTGCTGAAAACAACCCTTCGCTTGGATGGCCTTATACTGGCAGAGGAGGCCGCGGCAGAATCTACCGACCTAGATGGGCCGGCAGCCTAGTATTGTGGCTGAGGGTCCGCATGGAAGAACGGCCTTGGTCCTCCCGGGGCTGGTGTAGTTTCGGTGTAAGGTGCGGCGGTGACGAACATGTTGCTTGGGAACTCCGGGAATTGTACTCCTTGGTCTGGGAAGGCGTGCAACATCATCTGGGCTAGAGTGCCATTGAATTCCCTTTGGTACTCCATGTACCGTTGTTGTCGAAGATCCATTGCTGCCAATCGTTGCAAGATTTCTTGGTACGGGTCTACTGCGGCAGAGGTGTGAGCAGTACCAGGCATGTCTGCCGTGTACTGGGCCCCAGCCGCAGTATCGATAGTGAACTGCTGCGGCGTTGCCTGGACAGGTTCTGCTTGCGTGATCTTCATGATTTTGTGGCAGAAGTGTGTTGTAGTTGCAAATTTTGCACCATCTTGGTAAGAGAGGCCAATTGTGCTGCCATTGAACTTGACGAATCTAATTCATTTACCGTGGCTTGGCGTCTTACTCCTCTTCGTCTAGATGTAGGAAACTGGAAGTCATTCTTTGCGAGTTTATTCAGTATTTCAATAGCTTCCTCAGGTGCTTTATCCAGGAGTGTTCCGTTTGCCGAGACATCTAACATCATCCTTGTCGGGGCATTCGTGGCATTGTAAAACATTGTCACTTGTGTCCATAGGGGAAATCCATGCAAAGGACACCTGTGCAATAGCTCTCTGTAGCGTTCCCATGCCTCGTACATTGGTTCGTCTTTGGCCTATCGAAAAGAGGTAATTTCATTACGGATTCTATCATATAAATTAGTAGGATTAAAACGAGTAATGAAGTCACGACAAAATTCACTCCAGGATCCAATAGATCCTGCTGGAATGTTATTTAACCACGCTTTCGCCCTATCCCTCAGTGAATAGGGGAATAGCTTTAATCGCAAGATATCTTCATGGACTCCTAGGATTTTGAAAGAGTTGCAGATTTCCATGAAGGACTTGAGGTGCTGCCTTGCATCTTCAGTTGCAGACCCACCAAATTGTCCAATTGTATTTAACATATTGAACATAACGGGTCTGAGTTCAAAATGGGTTGCTTCAATCTCTGGTGTAACGACTCCTGGGTTTAATCCGTCTAAGTCCTCTTCCAGGAAGTCCCTGATAGTGAGCTGCCGCGGCCCAGGTGGCGGCGGAAGGACTCCATTACCGGCAGGTAAGTTTTGTCCTGCCGGATGTTCTGCCATGGCTCCTTGGATCTGTCTCCTCAACCTTTGCCTTGTTCTTTCGATCTCTGGATCTAATTTGTACAAGGGGTTGGTTGGATTGGCCCTGGTCATACACCAAGAAAAACAAAAGTAAAATAAAAATAAAAATAAACAAGAAAAATAAAGAAAACAAAATTTAGTTGCCAGTCCCCGGCAACGACGCCAAAAACTTGTCGCGTCTCAAAAGTGCACGTTTAGTGCAAGTGGACACATTGCAAGTAATAACTGATAAGTATTTTATCGAGTTTTCGTCTCCTCAGGGATCGGTATACTTAATATGCTTTCTTCACCTTCTTGTTCTGTAGAAAGATAAAAACACAAGTGAGTTGATTTGATTTATCGAAATTAAAATAACTAAATAAAAATTAAGGATTGAAATAGTAGAGAGAGATGGGCTAGGATCCAGTTGCGTCGTATTGTGGAATTGATTGACTTGTCTCTGTCCAATGCAATCGTATATCACTGCCTCGGCAGCACTACAGTTTACTGCCCTGGCAGCGATAATACTGTCTGTCGCGGCAATCCCTTGCTCGTGGGCAGACTTTACCAAAGTTCGGCAAAGTGTCCTTGGATGACTCCGCTTATCCCTAAGTCAGAGTGCTGTTAATGACTAGTCCTTGATGATACCTCCCGACGTGAACCAATTATACTCACCAACCAATCTCACACTTCTTTTAGCCGCTGAAACTCTTAACCTATCCCTAGGCCGAGTTAGTATTTCGCGATTGAAACACCGTACTTACCCCTTTCGTGAATCTAACTCTCCCAAGCTTAGATAAATGGATGATTCACAATATCCTCTCCTGAGCTCAATTGTGAAAACAAGGAATAACAAAGGATAAGCAAACCTTGATAACTTTATTGCATTGAATCAAAGACAAAGTACAATCTCCTCTCACAAATACTCGACAACCTTCACCTAATCCCTAAGAAGGTTTAGAACATAATGGAGAGGAAAGAAACAAGAGTAGAAGTCGACTCTCTCCCTAGGTATTTCGTCCATTATACATTGGGTGGCTAGGTCCTTATATAGGCTAGACCTAGGGCAAACCTTTCCTAAGTAGAATACAACTTGGGGTAGGGAACAAGTCAAGTACATAATTAAATATATTTCCATGTTTATATTCGGCTAAGGGGCTTTCCCACATGGTCTTCCTTTGGGCTTTTCCTTGTGTTAGCCAGCTCCGATTTATGGGCTTCAAGTCCAGACACGTTCCTTGGATTTTTGTCTTTCCGTCGCCTATAGTCTTGCTTCTTGTCTTTCTGCTGCTGCCTCGGCATCAGGTCCTGCCTCGGCCTTGTCTCTGCCGCGGCACTGGTTCTCCTGCACAGATATGAAAATGCAGTAAAACGTGCCTTTTTCTGTAAATATTATCTATATGAATATAACTTCTAAATATATCACATTCAACACATGTATTGGTCTGGGTGGGTGTATATTTGATGATTAATGCCCATAAAAGGAGTAAAAAGTGATAGTGTGTTGAGCACTTATCAATTGGATTCCTCACATCTTTGCAGCAGTTTTTCGAGATTGCCGAGGCAGTGATCAAAGCTGTCTCCAAAGACTGACAAATCATCCATGAATATCTCTAAGAAGTCCTCTATCATGTAAGAAAAAATTGCCATCATGCATCTCTGGAAAGTTGCCGGGGCATTGCAAAGACTGAACGGCATCCTTCTAAATGCATAAGTTCCATATGTGCAAGTGAAAGTGGTTTTTGCCTGGTCTTCTGGATCAATGGCTATTTGATTGTATCCTAAATAACCATCAAGAAAACAGTAATAAGGTTTACCAGCAAGTCTATCAAGCATTTCATCAATGAAGGGTAAAGGGAAGTGATCCTTCTTTGTTGCCTTATTCAACTTGCGATAATCCATACAAACCCTCCAACCGGTCACAGTCCTGGTTGGTATCAGTTCGTTGTTCTCGTTGGTTATGACGGTCATACCACCTTTCTTAGGTACACATTGTACCGGGCTTACCCATGCACTGTCAGAGATAGGATAAATAATTCCTGCATCAAGCCACTTGATTATTTCCTTACGTACTACCTCCTTCATAGCGTGATTAAATCTCCTTTGAGCTTCAATAGTGGGCTTATGGTCTTCTTCTAAGAGGATTTTATGCATACATACTGCTGGACTTATTCCTTTCAGATCATCAATTCACCACCCAATTGCCTTTTTGTGCTGCCGCAGCATTGCTATCAAGGTCTGTTCCTGTTCTGGCAACAACTTAGAAGAAATAATTACCGGCATCGTGTGGTTATCTCCCAAATAAGAATATTTTAGTTTTTCTGGTAAGGGTTTTAATTCTGTGACCAACGGTTCTTTATTTATAAATTGTTCATTCTTCCCTTTATACTCTAATGGTTCAAAGTACTTACCTGGAAGATGTGCTGTCCAATTAGCTTCCTCCTTCTCGGTTGTCTCAGCACTATTCAAAGTACTGTTGTAACAGTCATCCATATCACTGCCGAGGCATACCTGGGATATGTCATGGAGATCACTACCGAGGCAGTTGTTGCTAAGACAAGGTATTATGTGATCTTCATCTGTGTCATCCAGCATCTGACATTCTTCTTCTAGTTCGTCATGTCTCTTCATCAATTGACACACATTCAATTTGATTTCTTGATCATTGATTCTCATTGTTAGTTCTCCTTTTTCCACGTCAATTATGGTGCGTCCAGTTGCAAGGAAAGGTCTCCCAAGGATGATCGGTGCATTGTCATCTGCTTCATAATCAAGGACAAGAAAGTCAGCTGGAAAAATAAACTTATCTACTCTTACTAGTATGTCCTCGATTTTGCCATCAGGTTGCACATAGGATCGATCCGCTAGTTGGAGCATAACTGTTGTAGGTTTCGCCCTTCCAATTCCAAGCTTTTGAAAGACTGATTTGGGGATGAGATTTATGCTTGCTCCAAGGTCGCATAGGACCTTACCTTCATAATTCTTACCTATCGTACAAGGTATGATAAAGCAACCAGGATCTTTTAACTTTGGTGGCATGAGGTTATGCAGCATTGCCATGCATCCCTCGGTAGTAGCCACTGTCTCAAACTCACTTATTCGTTTCCTCTTTGACACCATGTCCTTTAAGAACTTGGCATAGTTAGGTATTTGTTCAATAGCTTCAACGAACGGTATGTTAATGAGGACTTGCTTCAAGATGTTGAGGAACTTCTTGAATTGTTGGTCCTGTTTTTGCTTTTTCAACCTTTGTGGGAAAGGTGGTGGCGGTCTCATCTCTTCCAGGGTTTCTTTAGTTTGAAATTTGATACCTGGCACCACTGGAGTTGTTGCTGCCTCGGCAGGCTGCTCAGGAGCTGCAGTGCTTTCTGTCGGGGCAGTGTTATCAGCTTCAGTTTGCTCAGCCTCTTCTCTTGCTTGATTCGCTGATTGAATTTGGCTCTCTGGGATCTTTTCCTTCAACTGTAGACCACTCCTAGTAGTGATTGCTTTGCACTGTTCATGGCCCATTACCTTAGCAACTTCAGTATTGCTAGGTAGTCCTCCTTATGGTCTAGTGTTTATGCTTTGAGCAAACTGACCAACCTGAGTTTACAGCGTTTTAATGGCCGCCTCTTGATTTTGCAATCTCATCTCAGTTCTATTCATGAAGGCATCTGTCCTCTTGATGAAATTACTATTCTTTGTCATGTATGACTCAGTTTTCATCATGAAGGCCTTTAGTGTGTTCTCCAATGAACTTACCGGTTATTGATGCATCTGTTGCGGCGGCATTGACTGCTGGGCTTGCTGTTGCGGCATCGGTTACTGAAATCCCGAAGGTTGGGAGATTGGGTTTAAGGCATTGTTAGGATTGCTCCATGATAGGTTTGGATGCCTCTTCCATGAGGGGTTGTATGTGTTGGACATGATATTGTTGCGGTTGTAGTTTCCAACATACATACCAGTTTCTTGATTCATGCAATCAGAGGAACTGTGGTTACCTCCACATAAGTCACAGTAGGAATCAATTACCTTGACCTCACGAGTATTTTGTTATAACTGTAAGTTTTGCACCATCTTGGTAAGAGAGGCCAATTGTGCTGCCACTGAACTTGATGTGTCTAATTCATTTACCGTGGCTTGGCGTCTTAATCCTCCTCGCCTAGATGTAGGAAACTGAAAGTCATTCTTTGCGAGTTTATTCAATATCTCAATAGCTTCCTCAGGTGCTTTATCCAGGAGTGTTCCGTTTGCCGAGGCATCTAACATCATCCTTGTCGAGGCATTCGTGGCATTGTAGAACATAGTCATCTGTGTCCATAGGGGGAATCCATGCAAAGGACACTTGTGTAGTAAATCTATGTAGCGCTCCCATGCCTCGTACATTGGTTCGTCATCTACCTGTCGAAAAGAAGTGATTTCAGTACGAATTCTATCATATAAGTTTGTAGGATTAAAACAGGTAATAAAATCACGACAAAGTTCACTCCAGGAACCAATAGATCCTGCTGGAATGCTATTTAACCAAGCTTTCGCCCTATCCCTCAGTGAATAGGGAATAGATTTAATCGCAAGACATCTTCATGGACTCCTTGGATTTTGAAAGAGTTGCAAATTTCCATGAAGGACTTGAGGTGCTGCCTTGTGTCTTCAGTTGCAGTCCCACCAAATTGTCCAATTGTATTTAACATATTGAACATAATAGGTTTTAGTTCAAAATGGGTTGCTTCAATCTCTGGTGTGACAACTCCTAGGTTTAATCCATTTAAGTCCTCCTCCAGGAAGTCTCTGACAGTGAGCTGCCGCGGCCCAGGTGGCGGCGGAAGTCCTCCATTGCCGGCAGGTAAGTTTTGTCCTGCCGGGTGATCTGCCATGGCTCCTTGGATCTGTCTCCTCAACCTTCGCCATGTTCTTTCGATCTCTGGATCTAACTCGTACAAGGGGTTGGTTGGATTGACCCTGGTCATACACCACGAAAAACAAAAGTAAAATAAAAATAAAAATAAACAAGAAAATAAAGAAAATAAAATTTAGTTGCTAGTCCCCGGCAACGGCGCCAAAAACTTGTCGCGTGTCGAAAGTGCGCGTTTAGTGCAAGTGGACACATTGAAAGTAGTAAGTGATAAGTATTATCGGATTATCGTCTCCTCATGGACCGGTAGACTTAATATGCTTTCTGTCGCGTGTCAAAAGTGCGCGTTTAGTGCAAGTGGACACATCGCAAGTAATAAGTGATAAGTATTTTATCGAGTTATCGTCTCCTCAGGGACCGGTATACTTAATATGCTTTCTTCACCTCCTTCTTCTGTAGAAAGATAAAAACACAAATGAGTTGATTTGATTTATCTAAACTAAAATAACTAAATAAAAGATAAATGATTGAAATAGTAGACAGAGATGGGCTAGGATCCAGTTGCGTCGTACTGTGGAATTGATCGACTTGTCTCTGTCCAATGCAATCGTATATCACTGCCTCGGAAGCACTGCAGTTTACTACCTGGGCAGCGACAATACTGTCTGCCGCGGCAATCCCTTGCTCGTGGGCAAGCTTTTCCAAAGTTCGGCAAAGTGTCCTTGGATGACTCCGCTTATCCCTAAGTCAGAGTGCTATTGATGACTAGTCCCTGATGATACCTCCCGGCGTGAACCAATTATACTCACCAACCAATCTCACACATCTTTTAGCCGCTGAAACTCTTAACCTATCCCTAGGCCGAGTTAGTATTTCGCGATTGAAACACCGTACTTACCCCTTTCGTGAATCTAACTCTCCCGAGCTTAGATAAATGGATGATTCACAATATCCTCTCCCGAGCTCAATTTTGAAAACAAGGAATAACAAAGGATAAGCAAAACTTGATAACTTTATTGCAGTGAATCAAAGACAAAGTACAATCTCCTCTCACAAATACTCGACAACCTTCACCTAATCCCTAAGAAGCTTTAGAACATAATGGAGAGGAAAGAAACAAGAGTAGAAGTCGACTCTCTCCCTAGGTATTTCGTCCATTATACATTGGGTGGCTAGGTCCTTATATAGGCTAGACCTAGGGCAAACCTTTCCTAAGTAGAATACAACTTGGGGTAGGGAACAAGTCAAGTACATAATTAAATATATTTCCAAGTTTATATTCGGCTAAGGGGCTTTCCCGCATGGTCTTCCTTTGGGCTTTTCCTTGTGCTACCCAGCTCCGATTTATGGGCTTCAAGTCCAGACACGTTCCTTGGATTTTTGTCTTTCCATCGCCTATAGTCTTGCTTCTTGTCTTTCTGCTGTTGCCTCGGCATCAGGTCCTACCTCGGCCTTGTCTTTGCCGCGGCACTGGTTCTCCTGCATAGATATGAAAATGCAGTAAAACGTGCCTTTTTCTATAAATATTATCTATATGAATATAACTTCTAAATATATCACATTCAGCACATGCATTGGTCCGAGTGGGTGTATATTTGATGATTAATGCCCATAAAAGCAGTAAAAAGTGATAGTGTGTTGAGCACTTATCACACCCCCAAACTTGAACTATTGCTTGTCCTCAAGCAATGCAAACCATCAATTTGCCGAACTCTACTCTCTCTTGGTCTTACATGTCCATCTATTCTCCCCACCATAACTAGGCCTATTCTTAAGCCTTAACCATTCGGTTACCCAAGGGTTTACCTAGAGAGAAACTATAGGAATTGTGAGTGTGTGCGTTTTTGTGGACACGTTGATTAAAGGCTTTCTTAGATAAACTCTAAGTTCAAGACAAATAGACATTGGTTAAGTGTTCTCTTCTTTTTCAAACCCCAAATCTTGAGCCGGTTTCGGGCACCTCAAAATCTTGTCTTTTTCTTTTCACTAAAATCCTTCTTTCTTTTTAATATTCCTTAACACATACTAGAGCCAATTTCGGGCACCTCTAGCATGAAGAAGAGACTTTCTAGAGTCGGTGGTAGGCACCTGTAGTTACTTTCCAAAAATCTAAGTCTTTATCACCTAAGTTCATTAAAAGAATTCCTATTATCCAACAAGTCCCAAAAGTGTTTAAAGTTTAAAGTTCTACCTATAGTAAACTTCTAAGTTTTCATCCTTAAGCATCCTAAGGTTAAGCCCTCTTAACATAACCTAAACATGGTAAGGAGAAAGATTTCTATAGCCTTAAAGAATAAACTAAGGCAATACTGATGATAAGAAGTGCAAGAGTGTAGACAGTGAATTCAAGTAAGGCGGGGAGCATAAAAATTAAAAAAAATCACTGGAATACTCCCTTTTTGGCAAGGCCGCGACAGTAGATTGCTGCCTTGGCAGTGAATCTGCACCCCCAAACTCAAACCAAGCATTGTCCTCAATGCTTTATATTTGAAGAAATAAACGACAAAACAGAATATGAATTATACGCAGCAAGTAAAAACAGTAAAAGCAATTAATATTGAATTAAGGACAAAGAAATTTAAAGCGACTCCGAAGAGCTACTTGTAACAATTTTCCTCCGTGGCCTTGATGCCAAATGCTTTGTCCTTGGTGAAGGCGATGGTTGTGTCTTTGCTTGCCGGGGCGGTTGGACTCGAGTAGGTGGTGTCCTTTGCATCGGGGCTTCTACCTCCTCTCCTTCTTCGACATCCGCCATCTCTTCGGTTATCATCACGTCCGTTCCTCCTCCCATCGCAGTTGCTCCTCCGGTGTGGTGTGTGCTTGGGCCGGCGGCAGTGGAGCTTTGGTGCACATAGGCATCTATCTCGGCGGATAGACTGCCCATGATAATTGGCGATCTGGGTGGAGTGCTGAAAACGACCCTTCTCTTGGATGGCCTTCTGCTAGCAAAAGAGGCCGCGGCGGAATCTGCCGCCCTAGATGGGCCGGCAGCTTGGTATTGGGGCTGAGGGTCCGCATGGAAGAACGGTCGTGGTCCTCCCGGGGCTGTTGTAGTCTCGGTGTAAGGTGCGGCGGTGACGAACATGTTGCTTGGGAACTACGGGAATTGTACTCCTTGGTCCGGGAAGGCGTGCAACATCATCTGGCCTAGAGTGCCATTGAATTCCCTTTGGTACTCCATGTACCATTGTTGTCGAAGATCCATTGCTGCCATTCGTTGCAAGATTTCTTGGTACGGGTCTACTGCGGTAGAGGTGTGAGCAGTACCAAACATGTCTGCCGTGTACTGGGCCCCGGCAGCAGTATCGACAGTGAACTGCTGCAGCGTTACCTGGACAGGTTCTACTTGCGTGATCTGCATGACTTTGTGGCAGAAGTCCCTAGTCCATCCTCGTCGTGGGGGCGTGTATTCGTCTGTTTCTTCAATGGGTACACCTGCAGAAACACATAAACCCGTAATCAAGCAAGGGAAATACAATGGTCCTCTATCTTTCTTACCGCACTCGTGAATTTCCCGTAGGATGATTTCTCCAACGTTGATGGTCCTCTTGTTGATGATGGATTGGATAAGCACCAATCTCTTGCGATCCACCGTGCTATTGTGTGATGTTGGGATCAGGCGTCGTTTGACGAAGGTATTCCACATCTTAGCCTCCGGCTTTAGGCTTTGTCTTGTTACGGATCCTCGATGGGTACCGGTTTCCCATGAGGTATTCCCGTAACAAAGATCGTCTTTGATGAGTTCATAGTCCTCGGCAGTGATATCTTCCAAGAATTCGGCGTGGATATCACTGTCTGGGGTGAGGCCGTAGAAATTATTGATCGTCTCGGCATCGAGCTGAACTGGCCTGCCGCGACAGTGAACAAATAGGGAGTCTTTGCTGGGCCCATGAGCGTAGAACTCCCACACGATCTTGGCGTTCTCCTGGGCAGGTTGCAGACAGAAAATTTCCCAATTCTGGTACTTAATTCTGTCATACAGGTAGTGTTCAATGTCGTAGTTCTCTTCGTCTGCATGCTGGAAACCTTGCTCTTCCCAAAGTTGCCTAGCGATGAAAGATCGGTTGAATCGATCTTCAACGTTGGCTGGGGCGAATCTTTTATATGTTGCCATCAAGATAGAGAGATGTGAGTTCTTGGAGGTTTTTCTTGAAGAGAATCTGGAGATTTTAGCGAAGATTAGTATGCAGAGAGTATTGTGAGAGAGAGATTGTTATGAATACTTAAAGAAAACAAGAAAACAAGCGTGAATAGTTCAAGAGGAAAGAGTTTCTTATATAGGCCGCGGCCTTGTGACCGTTGAAACCACTAGCCGTTTGTAACCGTTTCCTTTTTCTTCCGTTTCCTTTTTCTGCTGCGGCAGGAATCTCGGCAGACTAGCCGTTACACTGTTCTGCCCGTTGGGACTGTTGCGTCCTTGACACTGTTTTTCTGCCTCGGCAGAGTTCCTGCTGTGAACTATTTCTCTCTTATTCTTACTTTATTATCCTAACCTAAAAAGATGAACATCAATAAACAAACATTCAAATAATGAGAAGATAATTATTCCTAAATACCATAAAGAGAATTCATGAAAATACCAAATAAAATAAAAGAGAAAATTAATATAAAATAAGAATATAAAGAAAACTTATGGAGGGTCGTTTCCGATATTTCTTATAGTCCATCTGCACCCTCAATCGAGTGATAATTCTACCCGAGAAGATATGGGCTAATGCGGGTACGGATACTCCCATTTGTGCTATCATGGTGGAGGTGTCTTCCGTTTGTGTTCTTTTGTAGTCCATACCTATCCTCCAACTTGATATTGTTTCTGAAGGCAAAAATAATTCGTTAGAAAAAATTATATCAACATCTAACCACTTAATTACCTCCTTGTTGTTAACTTCCATGATAGTTGGATATAGCCTTCTTTGTCGTGGCAATTGCTGTGATAGCCAATTGTCGTGGCAATCTTTTGCCGAAATTCGGTGTAAGTCAAGTGAAGAATCATCTTTCTTGAAGTCTTCAAGAATCAACCCACATTGTTTCTTATGCTTCTCAGTAATCTCCATCAGTAGAGACTTTGTCTTGGAACTAATATTAGATGGAATTACCACATAAATATCTAAACAATCATATCCTATTTGTGATGGCTTCAAATCGTGTAACGTTGACTCCTCGGAAGATACTTGCAATGGAAGAGATGAGTTTTTAAAGAATTCAAAAGGTTTATTTGTAACCATCTCATATTCCATTATCATGGCATTGCCATCTTGTTGATCAAGCATGTTGTCGTGTAACTACCCCGTCAGCTATGAGTGAGAGTAACCCTCAGCTTCCTTATTCAGCATCGTTGTTGCCGTAACATCCTGGGAATCAGACTCCTCAGAATTTTCTAGAGCATTATTCTCATCGGCCTTGTTGAGTGGTATCGTGCCATTGCCCTGTTCAGGCTTCTCTACTGCTGATAAGTGCTCAACACACTATCACTTTTTACTCCTTTTATGGGCATTAATTACCAAATATACACCCACTTAGACCAATACATGCACTCAATGTGATATATTTAGAAGTATGCTCATATAGATAATATTTACGAAAAAAGGCACGTTTTACTGCGTTTTCATATCTGTGCAGGAGAACCAATGCTGCGGCAGAGACAAGGCCGAGGCAGCAGTAGAAAGACAGGAAGCAAGATTATAGGCGATGGAAAGACAAAAATCCAGGGAACGTGTCTGGACTTGAGGCCCATGAATCGGAGTTGGATATCACAAGGAAAAGCCCAAAGGAAGATCACGCGGGAAAGCCCCTTAGCCGAATATAAACTTGGAAATATATTATTATTATGTACTTGACTTGTTCCCTACTCCAAGTTATATTCTACTTAGGAAAGGTTTGCCCTAGGTCTAGCCTATATAAAGACCTAGCCACCCAATGTAAGATACAACGGAATACCTAGGGAGAGAGCCGACTCCTACTCTTGTTCCTTTCCTCTCCATCATGTTCTAAAGCTTCTTAGGGATTAGGTGAAGGTTGTAGAGTATTTGTGAGAAGAGATTGTACTTTGTCTTTCATTCAATGCAATAAAGATTATCAAGGTTTGCTTATCCTTTGTTATTCCTTGTTTCACAATTGAGCTCGGGAGAGGATATTGTGATCATCCATTTATCTAAGCTCGGGAGAGTTAGATTCACGAAAGGGGTAAGTACGGTGTTTCAATCGCGAAATACTAACTCGGCCTAGGGATAGGTTAAGAGTTTCAGCGGTTAAAAGAAGTGTGAGATTGGTTGGTGAGTATAATTGGTTCACGCCGGGAGGTATCATCAAGGACTAGTCATCAACAACACTCTGACTTAGGGATAAGCGGAGTCATTCAAGGACACTTTGCCGAACTTTGGTAAAGTTTGTCCACGAGCAAGGGATTGTCGCAGCAGACAGTGTTATCGCTGCCCAGGCTGTAAATTGCAGTGTTGCCGAGGCAGTGATATACGATTGCATTGGACGGAGACAAGTCAATCAATTCCACAATACGACGCAACTAGATCCTAGCCCATCTCTCTCTACTATTTCAATCCTTTATTTTTATTTAGTTATTTTAGTTTCGATAAATCAAATCAACTCACTTGTGTTTTTATCTTTCTACAGAACAAGAAGGTGAAGAAAGCATATTAAGTATACCGGTCCCTGAGGAGACGATAACTCGATAATATACTTATCACTTATTACTTGTGATGTGTCCACTTGCACTGAACGTGCACTTTTGACACGCGACAAGTTTTTGGCGCCGTTGCCGGGGACTAGCAACTAAATTTTGTTTTCTTTATTTTTTTGTTTATTTTTATTTTTATTTTACGTTTGTTTTTCTTGGTGTATGACCAGGGCCAATCCAACCAAACCCTTGTACGAATTAGATCCACAGATCGAAAGAACAAGGCAAAGGTTGAGGAGACAGATCCAAGGAGCCATGGCAGATCACCCGGCAGGACAAAACTTACCTGCCGGCAATGCAGGACTTCCGCCGTCTCCTGGGCCGCGGCAGCTCACTGTCAGGGACTTCCTGGAAGAGGACTTAAACGGATTCAACCCAAGAGTCGTCACACCGGAAATTGAAGTAGCCCATTTTGAACTCAAACCCGTTATGTTCAATATGTTAAACACAATTGGACAATTTGGTGGGTCTGCAACTGAAGACGCAAGGCAGCACCTCAAATCCTTCATGGAAATCTGCAATTCTTTCAAAATCCAAGGAGTCCATGAAGTTGTCTTGCGATTAAAGCTATTCCCCTATTCACTGAGGGATTGGGCGAAAGCTTGGTTAAATAGCATTCCAGTAGGATCTATTGGTTCCTGGAGTTAACTTTGCCGTGATTTCATTACTCGCTTTAATCCTACTAATCTATATGATAGAATCCGTAATAAAATTACTTCTATTCGACAGGCTGAAGACGAACCAATGTACGAGGCATGGGAACGCTATAGAGAGCTATTGCACAAGTGTCCTCTGCATGGATTTCCCCTATGGACACAAGTGACAATGTTTTACAATGCCACGAATGCCCCGACAAGGATGATGTTGTTAGATGCCTCGGCAATCGGAACACTCTTGGACAAAGCACTTGAGCAAGCTATTGAAATACTGAACAAACTCGCAAAGAATGACTTTCAGTTTCCTACATCTAGGCGAGGAGAAGTAAGACGCCAGGCCACGGTAAATGAATTAGATTCATCAAGTTCAGTGGCAGCACAATTGGCCTCTCTTACCAAGATGGTGCAAAACCTACAGTTACAACACAATACCCGTGATGTCAAGGTAATTGATTCATACTGTGACTTATGTGGAGGAAACCACAGTTTCGCTGACTGCATGAATCAAGAAACTGGTATGTATGTTGGGAACTACAATCGTAACACTGTGATGTCTAACACATACAACCCCTCATGGAAGAGGCATCCAAACTTATCATGGAGTAACCCAAACAATGCCTTAAACCCAATCACACAACCATCGGCAGTGTAAGGCAATCACTACTAGGAGTGGTCTACTGCTGAAGGAGAAGATCCCAGAGAGCCAAAATCAATCAACAGATCAAGCAAGAGAAGAGGCTGAGCAAACTGAAGCTGACAACACTGCCCCGGCAACAAGCTCTGCAGCTTCTGAGCAACCTACCGAGGCAACAACAATTCCAGTGGTGCCAGGTATAAAACTTCAAACTAAAGAAACCCTAGAGGAAATGAGACCACCACCACTTTTCCCGCAAAGGTTGAAAAAACAAAAACAGGATCAGCAATTCAAGAAGTTCCTCGACATCTTGAAGCAAGTCCACATCAACATACCGTTCGTTGAAGCTATTGAACAAATGCCCAACTATGCCAAGTTCCTAAAGGACATGGTGTCAAAGAGAAAACGAATAGGTGAGTTTGAGACAGTGGCTGCTACCGAGGGATGCATGGCAATGCTGCATAACCGCATGCCACCAAAGTTAAAAGATCCTGGTTGCTTCACTATACCTTGTGCGATTGGAACGAGTTATGAAGGAAAGGCCCTATGCGACCTTGGAGCAAGCATAAACCTCATGCCTAGATCCGTCTTCCAAAAGCTTGGAATTGGAAGGCCGAAGCCTACAACAGTGATGCTCCAACTCGCGAATAGATTTTATGTGCAACCTGAAGGCAAAATCGAGGACATACTGGTAAGAGTTGACAAGTTTATTTTTCCTGTCGACTTCCTTGTCCTTGATTGTGATGCAGATGACAATGCACCGATCATCCTTGTTAGACCCTTTTTAGCAACTGGACGCACATTAATTGACGTGGAAAAAGTAGAGTTGACTATGCGGGTCAATGACCAACAAGTCAAACTCAACGCATTCCACAACTTAAGGAAGTATGATGATCCAGAGGAATATAAGGCCATCCACACCGTAAATAATAAGATATCCTGCCTGGGCAGTCTGCTCGGCAGAATGTTCGGCAAGAAAATCAAGCCCAAGATGGATGGACAGACAACACAAAGGAGTGGTCCACAACCGATTCATAAATTGGGCCTAAGGGAGAAAATAATTCTGGGAGATGTATTTACATGCTCTCCACCAGTAACCTAACCTCTCCCCTTTCCTTTAAATAGTATATTAGGATTAGCAGTTTATTTTTTATTTTTCTAATTATTTTCGTTTTCAGTATTTTTCTTGTGTGTTTTATTTAGGAATAAAAAGCAAATATAAGGAAAAAATAGTTCACAGCAGAAACTCTGCCGAGGCAATAAAACAGTGTCAAGGCCGCAGCAGTCCCAACGGGCAGAACAGTGTAACGGCTAGTCTGCCGAGATTCCTGCCGCGTTAGAAAAAGGAAACAGCAAAAAAGGAAACGGTTACAACGGCTAGTGGTCTCAACGGTCACAAGGCCGAGGCCTATATAAGAAACCCCTTCCTCTTGAACTATTCACTCTTATTTTTCTTGCTTTCTTTAGTATTCATAACAATCTCTCTCTCAATTACTCTCTGCCTTCTACAATCTCCAGATTCTCTTCAAGAAAAACCTCTAAGAACTTACATCTTTCCATCTTGATGGCTTCATACAAAAGATTCGCCCCAGCCAACGTTGAAGATCGATTCAACCGATCTTTCATCGCTAGGCAACTTTGGGAAGAGAAAGGTTTCCAACATGCAGACGAAGAAAACTACGACATTGAACACTACCTTTACGCCAGAATTGAGAAATTTTCTATTTGCAACCTGCCCAGGCGAATGCCACAATCGTGCGAGAGTTCTACGCTCAAGGGCCCAGCAAAGACTCCCTGTTCGTTCACTGCCGTGGCAGGCCAGTCCAGCTCGATGCCGAGACGATCAACAACTTCTACGGCCTCACCCCAGACAGTGATATCCATGCCGAATTCTTGGAAGATATCACTGCCGAGGACTATGAACTCATCAAAGACGATCTTTGTTACGGGAACACTCCATGGGAAACCAGTACCCATCGAGGATTCGTAACGAGACAAAGCTTGAAGCCGAAGGCCAAGAGTGGAACACCTTCGTCAAACGACGCCTCATCCCAACATCACACAATAGCACGGTGGATCGCAAGAGATTGGTGCTTATCCAATCCATCATCAACAAGAGGACCATCAACGTTGGAGAAATCATCCTACGGGAAATTCACGAGTGCGGTAAGAAAGATAGAGGACCATTGTATTTCCCTTGCTTGATTACGGGTTTATGTGTTTCAGCAAGTGTACCCATTGAAGAAACGGATGAATACACGCCCCCAAGACGAGGATGGACCAGGGATTTCTGCCACAAAGTCATGCAAATCACTCAAGCCGAACCTGTCCAAGCAACGCCGCAGCAGTTCACTGTCGATACTGCTGTCGGGGTCCAGTACACGGCAGACATGCCTGGTACTGCCCACACCTCCGCTGCAGCAGACCCATACCAAGAAATCTTGCAGCGAATGGCCGCAATGGATCTTCGACAACAACGATACATGGAGTAACAACGCGACATCAATGGCACTCTAGTGCAGATGATGTTGCACGCCTTCCTGGACCAAGGCGTACAATTCCCGGAGTTCCCAAGCAACATGTTCGTCACCGCCGCACCCTACACCGAGACTACACCAGCCCCGGGAGGACCACGACCATTCTTCCATCCAGACCCTCAGCCCCAATACTAGGCTGTCGGCCCATCTAGGGCGGCAGATTCTGCCGCGGCCTCATCTGTCAG
This sequence comes from Abelmoschus esculentus, assembly GCA_035048815.1. NCBI lineage: Eukaryota > Viridiplantae > Streptophyta > Magnoliopsida > Malvales > Malvaceae > Abelmoschus > Abelmoschus esculentus. Next base: position 8,024,188 of record JAUCBN010000002.1, on the reverse strand, counting down.
CCGAAGGCCATCCAAGCGAAGGGCCCTCTTCAGCACTCCACCCAGATCGCCAATTATCATGGGCAGTCTATCCGCCGATATAGATGCCTACGTGCACCAAAGTTCAACTACCGCAGGCCCAAGCACACACCACACCGGAGGAGCTACTGCGATGGGAGAAGGAACGGACGTGATGATAACCGAAGAGATGGCGGATGTTGAAGAAGGAGAAGAAGAAGAAGAAGCCCCGATGCAAAGGACCCCACCCACTCGAGTCCAGCCGCCGAGGCAAGCAAAGGCGCAACCATCGCCCTCCTCAAGGACAAAGCATTTGGCATCAAGGCCACGGAGGAAAATTGTTACATGCAGCTCTTCGGAGTTGCTTTAAATTTCTTTGTCCTTAATTCAATTTAAATTGTTTTACTGTTTTTACTTGCTGCATATAATTCATATTCTGTTTTGTCGTTTATTCCTTCAAAATATAAAGCATTGAGGACAATGCTTGGTTTGAGTTTGGGGGTGCAGATTCTCTGCCAAGGCAGCAATCTACTACCGCGGCCTTGCCAAAAAGGGAGTATTCCAGTGATTTTTTTAATTTTTATGCTCCCCGCCTTACTTGAATTCACTGTCTACACTCTTGCACTTCTTATCATCAGTATTGCCTTAGTTTATTCTTTAAGGCTATAGAAATCTTTCTCCTTACCATGTTTAGGTTATGTTAAGAGGGCTTAACCTTAGGATGCTTAAGGATGAAAACTTAGAAGTTTACTATAGGTAGAACTTTAAACTTTAAACACTTTTGGGACTTGTTGGATAATAGGAATTCTTTTAATGAACTTAGGTGACAAAGACTTGGATCTTTGGAAAGTAACTAGAGGTGCCTACCATCGGCTCTAGAAAGTCTCTTCTTCATACTAGAGGTGCCCGAAATTGGCTCTAGTATGTGTTAAGGAATATTAAAAAGAAAGAAGGATTTTAGTAAAAAGAAAAACACAAGTCTTTGAGGTGCCCGAAACCGGCTCAAGATTTGGGGTTTGAAAAAGAAGAGAACACTTAACCAATGTCTATTTGTCTTGAACTTAGAGTTTATCTAAGAAAGCCTTTAATCAACTTGTCCACAAAATCACACACACTCAAAACTCCTATAGTTTGTTTCTAGGTAAATCCTTGAGTAACCGAATGGTTAAGGCTAAAGAATAGGCCTAGTTATGGTGGGGAGAATAGATGGACATGTAAGACCAAGAGAGAGTAAAGTTCGGCAAATTGATGGTTTGCATTGCTTGAGGACAAGCAATAGTTCGAGTTTGGGGGTGTGATAAGTGCTCAACACACTATCACTTTTTACTCCTTTTATGGGCATTAATTACCAAATATACACCCACTTAGACCAATACATGCACTCAATGTGATATATTTAGAAGTATGCTCATATAGATAATATTTACGAAAAAAGGCACGTTTTGCTACGTTTTCATATCTGTGCAGGAGAACCAATGCCGCGGCAGAGACAAGGCCGAGGCAGCAGTAGAAAGACAGGAAGCAAGATTATAGGCGATGGAAAGACAAAAATCCAGGGAACGTGTCTGGACTTGAGGCCCATGAATCGGAGCTGGCTATCACAAGGAAAAGCCCAAAGGAAGATCACGCGGGAAAGCCCCTTAGCCGAATATAAACTTGGAAATATATTATTATTATGTACTTGACTTGTTCCCTACTCCAAGTTATATTCTACTTAGGAAAGGTTTGCCCCAGGTCTAGCCTATATAAAGACCTAGCCACCCAATGTAAGATACAACGAAATACCTAGGGAGAGAGCCGACTCCTACTCTTGTTCCTTTCCTCTCCATCATGTTCTAAACCTTCTTAGGGATTAGGTGAAGGTTGTAGAGTATTTGTGAGAAGAGATTGTACTTTGTCTTTCATTCAATGCAATAAAGATTATCAAGGTTTGCTTATCCTTTGTTATTCCTTGTTTCACAATTGAGCTCGGGAGAGGATATTGTGATCATCCATTTATCTAAGCTCGGGAGAGTTAGATTCACGAAAGGGGTAAGTACGGTGTTTCAATCGCGAAATACTAACTCGGTCTAGGGATAGGTTAAGAGTTTCAGCGGCTAAAAGAAGTGTGAGATTGGTTGGTGAGTATAATTGGTTCACGCCAGGAGGTATCATCAAGGACTAGTCATCAACAGCAGTCTGACTTAGGGATAAGCGGAGTCATCCAAGGAGACGATAACTCGATAATATACTTATCACTTATTACTTGCGATGTGTCCACTTGCACTGAACGCGTACTTTTGACACGCGACAACTGCCGCGGCAATTATTTCGGGAAACTCATCCAATGTTTGACAATCTTTCTTATCAACATGCTCTAGACTTAGAGGTTCCGGAATTTCCTCTATGTCATCTAGTGTTGGGATTTCAGTATCCCTGAGGATTGATTGTTGGGTCATGTTATCCATGGCATATTCGGATCTCTGTAATTGATCTTCTGAATCCTTCAAGGGTGCATCCAATCTAGCTATATGTGCATCCAATAGCCTTGATTGTTCTGTCATTAATTCTTCAATTCTAGCCATTGACGCTTTCAATGTTTCCTCCAATGAATTTGGATACTCTTGAGGAGAATTATATTGCCATGGCTTATCTGCAACATTAACAAAATTGTCATGGTAAAAGTTTTTAGCGTTTTTATCATACCATGAAGGATTTTGTTGTTGGTTCCATCTATGGTCCTCTATGTGGCCATATGTTCCAGTACTATACGGGCAATTGCTAACCAAATGATCATCTCCGCAATTAAAACAAAAATTTGCCCAGGCATAAACTTGTTGGGTTGCTCTTGGTTGGCATAGATAATCATCATGTAATCTAGGAAATTCTTGATTGACTCGATTCATATCTTCCAGCATCAACTCCCGAATAGATTTCTTTCTCCTTGCATCTTGAAAATCCTTCAACTTGAAACACACCTATAATTTTTAAAGAAAAAAAAATATGTTAGTAAAAATAACTAAAGACAAGAAAATAAAGAAGACAAAATTTAGTTGCCCGTCCCCGGCAACGACGCCAAAAACTTGTCGCGTGTCAAAAGTGCGCGTTTAGTGCAAGTGGACACATCGCAAGTAATAAGTGATAAGTATTTTATCGAGTTATCGTCTCCTCAGGGACCGGTATACTTAATATGCTTTCTTCACCTCCTTCTGTAGAAAGATAAAAACACAAGTGAGTTGATTTGATTTATCTAAACTAAAATAACTAAATAAAAGATAAAGGATCGAAATAGTAGAGAGAGATGGGCTACGATCCAGTTGCGTCGTATTGTGGAATTGATCGACTTGTCTCTGTCCAATGCAATCGTATATCACTGCCTCGGCAGCACTGCAGTTTACTGCCTGGGCAGCGACAACACTATCTGCCGCGGCAATCCCTTGCTCGTGGGCAAACTTTACCAAAGTTCGGCAAAGTGTCCTTGGATGACTCCGCTTATCCTAAGTCAGAGTGCTGTTGATGACTAGTCCTTGATGATACCTCCCGACGTGAACCAATTATACTCACCAACCAATCTCACACTTCTTTTAGCCGCTGAAACTTTGAACCTATCCCTAGGCTGAGTTAGTATTTCACGATTGAAACACCGTACTTACCCCTTTCGTGAATCTAACTCTCCTGAGCTTAGATAAATGGATGATTCACAAAATCCTCTCCCGAGCTCAATTGTGAAAACAAGGAATAAGAAAGGATAAGCAAACCTTGATAACTTTATTGTATTAAATCATAGACAAAGTACAATCTCCTCTCACAAATACTCGACAACCTTCACCTAATCCCTAAGAAGGTTTAGAACATAATGGAGAGGAAAGAAACAAGAGTAGAAGTCGGCTCTCTCCCTAGGTATTTCGTCCATTATACATGGGGTGGCTAGGTCCTTATATAGGCTAGACCTAGGGCAAACCTTTCCTAAGTAGAATACAACTTGGAGTAGGGAACAAGTCAAGTACATAATTAAATATATTTCCAAGTTTTTATTTGGCTAAGGGGCTTTCCCGCATGGTCTTCCTTTGGGCTTTTCCTTGTGCTAGCCAGCTCCGATTCATGGGCTTCAAGTCCCGACACGTTCCTTGGATTTTTATCTTTCCATCGCCTATAGTCTTGCTTCCTGTCTTTCTGCTGCTGCCTTGGCATCAGGTCCTGCCTTGGCCTTGTCTCTGCCGCGGCACTGGTTATCCTGCATAGATATGAAAATGCAGTAAAACGTGCCTTTTTTTTAAATAGTATCTATATGAATATAACTTCTAAATATATCACATTCAGCACAAGCATTGGTCCGAGTGGGTGTATATTTGATGATTAATGCCCATAAAAGGAGTAAAAAGTGATAGTGTGTTGAGCACTTATCACTTTCTTCACCTTCTTGTTCTGTAGAAAAGTAAAAACACAAGTGAATTAAGTTAGTTTATCTAAACTAAAATAACTAAATAAAAATAAAGAGTTGGAATAATAGAGAGAGATGGGTCAGGATCCGTTGCGTTGTACTATGGATTTGATTGACTTGTCTCTGCTCAATGCAATCGTATATCACTGCCTCGGTAGCACTGCAATTTACTGCCTCAGCAGCGACAATACTGTCTGCTGCGGCAATCCCTTGCTCGTGGGTAGACTTTACCAAAGTTCGGCAAAGTGTCCTTGGATGACTCCGCTTATCCCTGAGTCAGAGTGTTGTTGATGACTAGTCGTTGATGATATCTCCCGGCGTGAACCAATTATACTCACCAACCAATCTCACACTTCTTTTAGCCGCTGAAACTCTTAACCTATCCCTAGGCCGAGTTAGTATTTCGCGATTGAAACACCGTACTTACCCCTTTCGTGAATCTAACTCTCCCGAGCTTAGATAAATGGATAACTCACACTCTCCTCTCCTGAGCTCGAATGCAAGAACAAGGAATAACAAAGGATAAGCAAACCTTGATAATTTTATTGCATTGAATCAAAGACAAAGTACAATCTCCTCTCACATATACTCGACAACCTTCACCTAATCCCTAAGAAGGTTTAGAACATAATGGAGAGGAAGAAGACAAGTATAAAGATTGGCTCTCTCCCTAGGTATTCCGTCTCTAATACATTGGTTGGCTAGGTCTTTATATAGGCTAGACCTAGGGTAAACCTTTCCTAAGTAGAATACAACTTGGAGTAGGGAACAAGTCAAGTACATAATTAAAATATTTCCAAGTTTCATTCGGCTAAGGGGGCTTTCCCGCGTGGTCTCTTCTTGGGCTTTTCCTCATGCTAGCCAGCTCCGATTCATGGGCTTTCAGTCCAGACATGTTCCTTGGATTTTTATCTTTCCATCGCCTACAGTCTTGCTTCCTGTCTTTTTGTTGCTGCCTCGGCATCAGGTCCTGCCTCGGCCTTGTCGCTGCCGCGGCACTGGTTCTCCTGCACAGATATGAAAATGCAGTAAAACGTGTCTTTTTTTGTAAATATTATCTATATGAGTATAACTTCTAAATATATCACATTAAGCACATGCATTGGTCCGAGTGGGTGTATATTCGGTGATTAATGCCCATAAAAAGAGTAAAAAGTGATAGTGTGTTGAGCACTTATCAGAAATCTCGGCATAATTCACTCGAAGATCCTATAGATCCTACAGGAATGCTATTTAACCAGGCTTTGGCCTTATCCCTCAGTGAATAGGGGAATAATTTTAATCTTAAGACATCTTCATGGACTCCTTGGATTTTAAAAGAATTGCATATCTCCATGAATGACTTGAGGTGCTGCCTGACATCTTCAGTCACAAACCCACCAAACTGTCCAATAGTATTAAGCATATTGAACATGACAAGTTTTAGCTCAAAGTGGGTTGCTTCTATTTCTAGTGTAACGACTCCTGGGTTCAATCCATTTAAATCCTCTTCCAGGAAGTCTCTGACAGTGAGCTGTCGCGGCCCTGGTGGCGGCGAAAGCCCTCCATTGCCGGTAGGTAAGTTTTGTCCTGCCAGATGATCTGCCATAGCTTCTTGGATTTGTCTCCTTAACCTTTGCCGTGTACATTCGATCTCTGGGTCTAATTCGTACAAAGGGTTGGTTGGGTTGGCCCTGGTCATACACCAAAAAAACAACAAAGTAAAATAAAAATTAAAAACAAAAAAGCAAGAAAATAAAGAAAACAAAATTTATTCCTTGGCAACGGCGCCAAAAACTTGTTGCGTGTCAAAAGTGCGCAATTGGTGCAAGTGGACACATCACAAGTAATAAAGTGATTAGTATAATCGAGTATCGTCTCCACAGGGATTGGTATACTTTATATGCCTCCTTCGTCTTCTTGCTCTATAAAATAAAATAAAATAAAGACACAGGTAATTTGGGTTTGATGGAACTAAACAAATTGAAATAAAGAAAACTAATAATAAAGAAGATGAGATCTTATTAAGAGAGGGCAGGATCCAGTTGCGTTGTATTGTGGATTTGATTGACTTGTCTCTGTCAAATGCAATTGTATGTCACTGCCTCGGCAGTACTGTAGATTACTGCCTTGGCAGCGACGATACTTGTCCGCCGTGGCAATCCCTTGCTCGTGGGTGGACTTTACCAAAGTTTGGCAAAGTATCCTTGAATGACTCCGCTTATCTCTAAGTCGAAGTACTGTTGATGACTAGTCCTTGATGATACCTCCCGGTGTGAATCAATTATACTCACCAACCAATCTCACACTTCTTTTAGCCGCTGAAACTCTTAACCTATCCCTAGGCCGAGTTAGTATTTCGCGATTGAAACATCGTACTTATCTCTTTCCTGAATCTAAGTCTCTCGAGTCTAGATAAATGGATTACTCACAAACTTCTCTCCCGAGCTTGAATGTAAGAACAAAGAATGGCAAAGGATAAGCAAACCTTGATAGTTTTATTGCATTGAAACAAAGAACAAAATACAATCTCCTCTCACAAATACTTAACAACCTTCACCTAAACCCTAAGAAAGCTTAGAACATAATTTGAGAGAAAGAAAACATTGAGTCTTAGGGTAAACTCTCTAAGAATCGGCTCTCCCTATTCCCTTAGACGGCTAGGTCTTATATAGGCTTGGCCTAGGGCAAACCTTTCCTAAGTAGAATATAACTTGGAGTAGGGAACAAGTCATGTACATAAATAAAATATTTCCAAGTTTATTTCAACTTAGAGGCTTTCCCGCGTGGCCTTGTCTTGGGCTTTTCCTCGTGCTCACCAGCTCCGATCCATGAGCTGCATGTCCAGAAACGTCCCTTGGATTTTTCTCTTCCAATCGCCTACAGTATTGCTTCCTGTCTTTCTGTTGCTGCCTCGGCATCAGATCCTGCCTCGGCCATGTTGCTGCCGCGGCAATAGTTTATCCTGCACAGATGTAAAAATGCAGTAAAACTTGTCTTTTCTGTAAATATCATCTTTATAAGCATAACTTCTAAATATATCACATTAAGTATATGCATTGGTCCGAGTGGGTGTAAATTTAGTGATTAATGCCCATGAAAGGTGTAAAAAGTGATAGTGATTTGAGCACTTATCACTACCAAAGGATGCATGGCAATGCTTCACAATCGCATGCCACCAAAATTGAAGGATACTGGATGCTTTATCATACCTTGTGCAATAGGTAATAACTATGAAGGTAAGGCCCTATGCGACCTTGGAACAAGCATAAACCTAATGCCCAAATCTGTTTTTCAAAAGCTTGGAATAGGAAGGACAAAACCTACAACAGTTATGCGCCAACTTGCGGATCGATCATATGTGCAACCCGAAGGCAAAATCGAGGACATACTGGTAAGAGTAGAAAAATTTATTTTTCCCGCTGACTTTCTTGTCCTTGATTGTGAAGCATATGATAATGCACCGTTCATCTTGGGGAGACCTTTCCTTGCCACTAGACGAACACTAATTGATGTGGAAAAATGAGAGTTAACAATGAGGGTCAATGACCAACAAGTCAAACTCCATGCCTTTCACAATTTGAAAAGGCATGATAATGCTGAAGAGTGCAAAGTCCTTCACAGCACAGATGCAGGCACTAAGATATCTTGTTTCAACAGCCACTGCCTAGGCAGTATGCTCAGCAAGAAAATGGAAATACTTTATGGTAGAATATTTGGTAGGAAAAGTAAGGCAGATTTGGAGGAAACCAACAGGACAACACACTGTCCAGTCATAAAGGGTGCGGTAAAGATCAGGAAAAACAAAGATGGACATAAACCCAAAAGCCAACACTTGAAGAGTCACTTTGGCCAGTAAGAGAAAATCACCTTGGGAGATGCATTTGCATGCACTCCCCCAGTAACATGATCTCTCACCTTTCTTTCTATTATATTTGGATTAGTTTAGTTTATATTTATTTTATATAATTTTTGCTTTTGCTTTAACTATTTTTCTCATTTCTGTTTAATCTCTATTTAGGATAATAAGCAAGAATAAAGGAGAAATAGTTCACAGCAGGAATTCTGTCGAGTCAGAAAACAGTGTCAGAGCTGCAGCAGTTTCAACGGGCAGAACATTGTAACGGCTAGTCTGCCAAGATTTCTGCCGCGACAGAAAAGGAAACGACAATAAAGAGTAACGGCTACAAAAAGGCTAGTGGTTCGAACGGTCACAAGGCTGAGGCCTATATAAGCAATCCCTCCTTCTTGAACTATTCACTCTTGCATTCTTGTTTTCTTTAGAATAGTTGATAAGCTTGCTCTCACAATACTCTCTGCCTACTCTCAAACCTTCTTGATATTTTCATAATTTCTTCAAGAAAATCTCCAAGAATCTCAACTTTCAAAATCCTTATGGCCATCTACAAACGTTTTGCCCCAGCCAATGTTGAAGACCGTTTCAACAGGTCTTTCATCGCTCGGCAGTTATGGAAGGAGCAAGGGTTCAAACATTCCGACAAAAAAAATTACGGCATAGAGCACTATTTGTTCGATAGAATCAAGTATCAAGATTGGGAAATCTTTTGCCTACAACCTACCCAGGCCAATGCCACCATCGTGCGGGAATTCTATGCGCACGGGCCAAGCAAGGACTCTCTTTTTGTCCACTGCCGAGGCAGGCCTATCCAGCTTGATACCGAGACCATCAACCAATTCTATGGCCTCACACCTGATCATGATGTACATGCTGAATTCATGGAGGATATCACTACCGAGGATTATGAATTGATTAAAGACGACCTTTGCTACACGAACACTCCTTGGGAAACCGGTGCCCATAGAGGATCGGTATCAAGGCAAAGTCTGAAACCCGAGGCAAAGCTTTGGAACACCTTTTTCAAGAGACACCTTATCCCAACAACCCATAACAGTACGGTGGATCGGAGAAGATTGGTGCTCATCCAATCAATCATCAACAAAAGGAGCATCAATGTTGGAGAAATCATCCTACGAGAAATTTACGAATGCGGTAAGAAGGATAGAGGACCATTATATATCCCTTGTTTAATTACTGGTATATGCAATGCTGCAGGTGTCCCCACGGCCGAGACAAATGAATTCACAGCCTATAGGAGAGGATGGACAAGAGAATTCTGCCACAAAATCATGTAGATCACTCAGGCAGAACTAGTCTAGGCAACGCCCCAGCAGTTCACTACTGATACTGCTGTCGAGGCCCAATACACGGCAAACATGCCAGACACTGCCCACACCACTGCTGCAGCAGACCCATACCAGGAGATACTGCAAAGGATGGCAGCGATGGATCTTAGGCAATAGAGATATGTGGAGTATCAAAGAGACTTTAACGACACACTTGCCCAAATGATGCTCCATGCCTTTCCAGACCAAGGGGCGCAGTTTCCAGAATTCCCCACTAACATGTTTGTTACAGCTGCACCATATACCGAGACTACACCACCTCCAGGATGACCACGGCCATTCTTCCACACTGGCCCTCAGCCACAATTTCATGCTACTGGCCCATCCAGGGCAGCAGACTCTGCCGCGGCATCATCTGCCAGCAGAAAACCATCAAAGAGGAGGCCAGTCTTCAGCACTCCACCACGATCCCACATCATCATGGGTAGTCTATCAGCAGAGATAGATGCCTATGTACACCAAAGCTCAACCATTGTCGGGCAAAGCATACACCATGCCAGGGCAGACGTAGCAAATGAAGGTGGAAAGGACATCATGATCACCGAGGAGATTGCCGACGAGGAAGAAGGTGGAGAAGTGGATGCTCCAATGCAACGAACACCACCAACAAGAGTCCAACCGCCCCGGCAAGCAAAAACTCAGCCATCGCCCTCACCAAAGATGAAGAAATCAGCAGCACATCCTCGACGGAAGATTGTTACAAGCAGCTCTTCGGAGTCACTTTAAATTTTTTATATTCAATACTTTTCCTCTTTATATGCTGCTTGTTTTTTTATATGCTTCTTCTTTCTTTTCATATTTTTATTGCCCACTATTTTCTTCTAATATAAAGCATTGAGGACAATGCTTAGTTCGAGTTTGGGGGTGTAGAGCCTCTGTCGAGGCAATCCACTACCGAGGCCTTGCCAAGAAAAGGGAGTATTTAAGTGAATTTTTTTTTCTTTATGCTCACCGCTTTACTTGAATAAATTGCCCATACTTTTGCACTGCCCATCATCAGTATTGCCTTAGTTTATTCTTTAAGGCTATAGAAATCTTTCTCCTTATCATGGTTAGGTCTTGTTAAGAAGGTTTAACCTTAGGATACTTAAGGTTGAAAACTTAGAAGCTTACTATAAGATAAATTTTAAAAACACTTTTGGGACTTGTTGGATTATAGGAATTCTTTTAATGAACTTAGGTGATAAAGACTTAGATTTTTGGGCAAGTGACTAGAGGTGCCTATCACTAGCTCTAGGAATTACTCTTCTTCATACTAGAGGTGCCCGAAATTGGCTCTAGTATGCTACAAAGAATATCAAAAGAAAGAATGAATTAGTGAAGAGAAAAACACAATCCTTGAGGTGCTCGAAATTGGCTTAAGAATTGGTGGTTTAGAAAAGAAGAGAACACTTAACCAAAATCTACTTGTCTTGAACTTAGAGTTTGTCTAAGAAAGCCTTTAATCAAACTTGTCCACAAAAACACACACACTCACTAAATCTTATAGTTTGTTTCTAGGTAAAACCTTGGGTAGCCGAAAGGTTAAGTCTAAAGAATAGGCATAGTTATGGTGGGGAGAATAGATGGAAACATAAGACCAAGAGAGAATAGAGTTTGGCAAATTGATGATTTGCATTGCTTGAGGACAAGCAATAGTTCGAGTTTGGGGGTGTGATAAGTGCTCAACACACTATCACTTTTTACTCCTTTTATGGGCATTAGGTTTATGCTTGTTCCAAGGTCGCATAGGGCCTTACCTTCATAGTTATTACCTATTGCACAAGGTATGATAAAGCATCCAGGATCCTTCAATTTTGGTGGCATTCGATTGTGAAGCATTGCCATGCATCCTTAGGTAGTGATAAGTGCTCAAATCACTATCACTTTGCCATGCATCCTTCGGTAGTGATAAGTGCTCAACTCACTATCACTTTTTACACCTTTTATGGGCATTAATCACTAAATCTATACCTACTCAGACCAATGCATATACTTAATGTGATATATTTAGAAGTTATGTTTATAAAGATGATATTTACAGAAAAGGCAAGTTTTACTGCATTTTTACATCTGTGTAGGATAAACTATTGCCGCGGCAGAAGCATGGCTGAGGCAGGACCTGATGCCGAGGCAGCAGCAGAAAGACAGGAAGCGATATTGTAGGCAATTGGAAGAGAAAAATTCAAGGGACGTTTCTGGACATGCAGCACAAGGATCGGAGCTGGTTAACACGAGGAAAAGCCCAAGACAAGGCCATGCGGGAAAGCTTCTTATTTGGAATAAACATGGAAATATTTTATTTATGTACATGACTTGTTCCCTACTCCAAGTTGTATTCTACTTAGGAAAGGTTTGCCCTAGGCCAAGCCTATATAAGACCTAGCCGTCCCAGGGAATGGGGAGAGCCGATTCTTAGAGAGTTCACCCTAAGACTCATTGTTTTATTTCTCTCAAATTATGTTCTAAGTTTTCTTAGGGTTTAGGTGAAGGTTGTCGAGTACTTGTGAGAGGAGTTTGTACTTTGTTCTTTGTTTCAATGCAATAAATATATCAAGGTTTGCTTATCCTTTGCCATTCTTTGTTCTTGCATTCAAGCTCGGGAGAGAAGTTTGTGAGTAATCTATTTATCTAGACTCGGGAGAGTTAGATTCACGAAAGGGATAAGTACGATATTTCAATCGCGAAATACTAACTCGGCCTAGGGATAGGTTAAGAGTTTCAGTGGCTAAAGGAAGTGTGAGATTGGTTGATGATTATAATTGATTCACGCCAGGAGGTATCATCAAGGATTGATCACGAACTTTGATAAAGTCCACCCACAGCAAGGGATTGTCGCGGAGGACAAGTATCGTCACTGCCAAGGCAGTAATCTGCAGTACTACCGAGGCAGTGATGTACAATTGTATTGGACAGAGACAAGTCAATCAAATTCACAAAACAACACAACTGGATCCTACCCTCTCTCTTAATCATATCTCATCTTTATTCTTAGTTTCCTTTATTTCAATTTATTTAGTTTCATCAAAACCAAATTTACCTGTGTCTTTATTTTATTTCTTTTTACAGAGCAAGAAGACGAAGGAGGCATATTAAGTAGACCAATCCCTGTGAAGACGATACACGATTATACTGATCACTTTATTACTTGCGATGTGTCCACTTGCACCAATTGCACACTTTTGACACGCAACAAGTTCAAATAGTTAATTATGGGGATTTGAACCTAATTAAACATCTTAATCACAAATTTTAAGCTTTTTACTCAGTTAAAATTCGAACGTGTTCACAATAAAGCCTATTTAGATATGCACGCTTTGAACCCTACAAAACGATAAAAAATAATATTAAATCAAATTTTATGGGTTAAAATTTTTAGACATTTGGACATGCACGTTTAGACATGCAAGTTTTGTATCCTACAAAACGATTGAAAATCATATTAAATAAAAATTTATGGGTTCAAATTGTTAATTATGTGCTTTTGAAACTAATTATACAACATAAACTCAAATTTTGACCTTTTTACTCGGTTAAAATTCGAACAAGTCCACTATAAAGCCTATTTAAACATGCACGTTCTGAACCCTACAAAACGATCGAAAATGATATTAAATCAAAATTTTATGGTTTCAAATAGTTAATTATGGGCTTTTGAACCTAATTATAGAGATTAATCTCAAATTTTAAGCATTTTACTCCGTTAAAATTCGAACGGGTTCACTTTAAAGCCCATTTAGAAATGCAAGCTCTTAACCCTACAAAACGATCGAAAATGATATTAAATCAAATTTTATGGGTTCAAATAGTTAATTATGGGCTTTTGAACCTAATTTTACAGCTTAATCTCGAATTTTAAGTTTTTTAATCGGTTAAAATTCGAACGGGTTCACTATAAAGCCCACTTAGAAATGCAAGCTCTGAACCTTACAAAATGACCAAAAATGATATTGAATAAAATTTTATGTGTTCAAATAGTTAATTATATGCTTTTGAACCTAATTATACAACTTAATCTCAAATTTTGACCTTTTTATTCCTTTAAAATTCGAACAGGTTCACTATAAAGCCCATTTAGACATAGACGTTCTATACCCTACAAAACGATTGAAAATGATATTAAATCAAAATTTATGTGTTCAAATTGTTAATTATGTGCTTTTGAACCTAATTATACAACATAAACTCAAATTTTGACCTTTTTACTCGTTTAAAATTCGAACAAGTCCCCTATAAAACCCATTTAGAAATGCACGCTCTAAACCCTACGAAATGATCGAAAATTATATTAAATCAAATTTTATGCGTTCAAATTGTTAATTAGGGACTTTTGTACCTAATTATACAGCATAAACTCAAATTTTGACCTATTTACTCGGTTAAAATTAGAACAAGTTCATTATAAAGCCAATTTAGACTTGCACGTTCTGAACCCTACAAAACGATCGAAAATGATATTAAATCAAAATTTTATGGTTTAAAATAGTTATTTATGGGCTTTTGAACCTAATTATACAGATTAATCTCAAATTTTAAGCTTTTTACTCAGTTAAAATTTGAATGGGTTCACTATAAAGCCCATTTAGAAATGCACGCTCTAAACCTTACAAATCGATCGAAAATGATATTAAATCAAATTTTATGGGTTCAAATTGTTAATCATGGGCTTTTTAACCTAATTATACAGCATCATTTCAAACTTTGACTTTTTAATCGGTTAAAATTCGAACAAGTTCACTATAAAGCCTATTTAGACATGCACGTTTAAACCCTACAAAACGATCGAAAATGATATAAAATTAAATTTTATGGGTTCAAATAGTTAATTATGTTCATTTGAACCTAATTGTACATCTTAATCTCAAATTTTAAGTTTTTGACTCGGTTAAAATTCGAACGGGTTCACAATAAAGCCTATTTAGACGTGCATGCTCTAAACCTTACAAAACGATCGAAAATGATATTAAATCAAATTTTATGGGTTCAAATAGTTAATTATGGGCTTTTTAACCTAATTATACAGCTTAATCTCAAATTTTAAGCTTTTTAATTGGTTAAAATTCGAAAGGGTTAACTATAAAGCTCACCTAGAAATGCATGCTTTGAAACCTACAAAACGATCGAAAATGATATTAAATCAAATTCTATGGGTCCAAATTATTAATTACGTGCTTTTGAACCTAATTATACAACTTAATCTCAAATTTTAACCTTTTTACTCGTTTAAAATTCGAGCAAGTCCACTATAAAGCCCATTTAGAAATGCATGCTTTGAACCCTATGAAACGATTGAAAATTATATTATATCAAATTTTATGCATTCAAATTGTTAATTAGGGACTTTTGTACCTAATTATATTGCATAAACTCAAATTTTGACCTATTTACTCGGTTAAAATTAGAACAAGTTCATTATAAGGCTTATTTAGACATGCACGATCTGAACCCTACAAAACGATCAAAAATGATATTAAATCAAAATTTTATGGTTTCAAATAGTTAATTATGGTCTTTTGAACCTAATTATACAGTTTTGCGTGTCAAAAGTGCGCAATTGGTGCAAGTGGACACATCGCAAGTAATAAAGTGATCAGTATAATCGTGTATTGTCTCCACAGGGATTGGTCTACTTAATATGCCTCCTTCGTCTTCTTGCCCTGTAAAAAGAAATAAAGACACAAGTAATTTGGTTTTTGATGAAACTAAATAAATTGAAATAAAGAAAACTAAGTAAAAGGATGAGATCTGATTAAGAGAGAGGGCAGGATCCAGTTATGTTGTATTGTGGATTTGATTGATTTGTCTCTGTGCAATGCAGTTGTACATCACTGCCTCGACAGTACTGCAGATTACTACCTTGGCAGCAACGATACTTGCCCGCCGCGGCAATCCCTTGCTCGTGGGTGGACTTTATCAAAGTTCGGCAAAGTGTACTTGAATGACTCCGCTTATCCCTAAGTCGAAGTACTGTTGGTCATCAATCCTTGATGATACCTCCCGGCGTGAATCAATTATAATCATCAACCAATCTCACACTTCTTTTAGCCGTTGAAACTCTTAACCTATCCCTAGGCCGAGTTAGTATTTCGCGATTGAAATACCGTACTTATCCCTTTCGTGAATCTAACTCTCCCGAGTCTAGATAAATAAATTACTTACAAACTTCTCTCCCGAGCTTGAATGCAAGAACAAAGAATGGCAAAGGATAAGCAAACCTTGATATTTTTATTACATTGAAACAAAGAACAAAGTACAATCTCCTTTCACGAGTACTCGACAACCTTCAACTAAACCCTAAGAAAATTAGAACATAATTTGAGACAAAGAAAACAATGAGTCTTAGGGTGAACTCTCTAAGAATCGGTCTCTTATTCCCTTGGACTGCTAGTTCTTATATAGGCTTGGCCTAGGGCAAACCTTTCCTAGGTAGAGTACAACTTGGATTAGGGAACAAGTCATGTACATAAATAAAATATTTCCAAGTTTGTTCCCAATAAGAAGCTTTCGCGCGTGGCCTTGTCTTGGGCTTTTCCTCGTGCTAACCAGCTCCGATCCATGTGCTGCATGTCCAGAAACGTTCATTGTATTTTTCTCTTCCAATCGTCTATAATATTGCTACTTGTCTTTCGGCTGCTGCCTCAGCCATGTTGCTGCCGCGGCAATAATATTTCCTGTACAGATGTAAAAAATACAGTAAAACTTGCCTTTTATGCAAATAGCATAACTCTAAATATATCACATTAATTGTATGCATTGGTCCAAGTGGGTGTAGATTTGATGATTATTTCCCATAAAAGGTGTGTGTGTGCGTTTTTATGGACAAGTTTGATTAAAGGCTTTCTTATATAAACTCTAAATTAAAGACAAGTAGATTTTGGTTAAGTGCTCTCTTCTTTTCTAAACAACCAATTCTTGAGCCAATTTCGGGCACCTCAAGGATTGTGTTTTTCTCTTTACTGATTTCCTTCTTTCTTTTGATATTCCTTGTAGCATACTAGAGCCAATTTCGGGCACCTCTAACATGAAGAAGAGTAATTCCTAGAGCCGGTGATAGGCACCTCTAGTCACTTGTCCAAAAATCTAAGTCTTTATCATCTAAGTTTATTAAAAGAATTCCTATAATCCAACAAGTCCCAAAAGTGTTTTTAAAATTTATCTTATAGTAAGCTTCTAAGTTTTCATCCTTAAGTATCCTAAGGTTAAACCTTCTTAACAGGACCTAACCTTGGTAAGGACAAAGATTTCTATAGCCTTAAAGAATAAACTAAGGCAATACTGATGATGGGCAGTTGAAAAGTATAGGCAATTGATTCGAGTAAAGCGGTGAGCATAAAGGAATAAAAAAATTTCACTTAAATACTCTCTTTTCATGGCAAGGCCTCGGCAGTAGATTGCCTCGGCAGAGGCTCTACACCCCCAAACTCGAACCAAGCATTGTCCTCAATGCTTTAAAACAGTGGGCAACAACAATATGAAAAAGAAACAAGCAGCATATAAAGAGAAAAAAAATAGTGAATATAAAAAAATTTAAAGGGACTCCGAAGAGCTGCTTGTAACAATCTTTCGTCATGGTCGTGCTGCTGATTGTTTTGTCTTCGGTGATGGTGATGGTTGAGTTTTTGCTTGCCGGGGCAGTTGGACTCTTGTTGGTTGTTTCCGTTGCATTGGAGCATCTACTTCCTCGTCGGCGATTTCCTCGGTGATCATGATGTCTGTCCCACCTTCATTGGTTGCGTCTGCCCCGATATGGTGTATACTTGGTCCGGCAGCGGTTGAGCTTTGGTGTACATATGCATCTATCTCTGCTGATAGACTACCCATGATGATGGGGGATCGTGGAGGAGTGTTGAAGACTACCCTTCTCTTTGATGGTCTTCTGCTGGCAGATGATGCCACGGCAGAGTCTGCTTCCTTAGATGGGTCGGCAGCATGAAATTGTTGCCGAGGGCCAGTTTGTAAAAATAGCCTCGGTCCTCTTGGAGCTAGTGTAGTTTCTTTATAGGGTGCAGCTGAGACAAACATGTTGGTGGGGAATTCCGGAAACTGCACCCCTTGGTCTAGAAAGGCATGGAGCATCATTTGGGCAAGTGTGCTGTTGAAGTACCTCAGATACTCCATGTATCGTTGCTGCCTCAGATCCATAGTTGCCATTCTTTGAAGTATTTCCTGGTATGGGTCTGCTGCGGCAGTGGTGTGGGCAGTGTCAGGCATGTCTGCCGTGTATTGGGCCCCGACAGCAGTATCAGCAGTGAACTACTGAGGCATTACTTGGACGGGTTCTGCCTGTGTGATCTGCATGATTTTGTGGCAAAATTCTCTTGTCCACCCTCTCCTATAGGTTGTAAATTCGTCTGTCTTGGCTGTAGGGACACCTGCAGCATTGCAAATACCAGTAATTAAACAAGGGAAATATAATGGTCCTCTATCCTTCTTACCACATTAGTAAATTTCCCGTAGGATAATTTCTCCAACGTTGATGCTCCTTTTGTTGATGATTGATTGGATGAGCACCAATCTTCTCCGATCCACCTTACTGTTATTGAGGTTGGGATAAGGCGTCTCTTGACAAAGGTGTTCCAAAGCTTGGCCTCGGGTTTCAGACTTTGCCGTGCTACCGATCCTCTATGGGCACCGGTTTCCCAAGGAGTATTCCTGTAGCAAAGGTCGTCTTTTATCAATTCATAATCTTTAGCAGTGATATCCTCCATGAATTCAGCATGTACATCATGGTCAGGTGTGAGGCCGTAGAATTGGTTGATGGTTTCGACATCAAGCTGAATAGGCCTACCTCAGCAGTGGACAAAAAGAGAGTCCTTGCTTGGCCCGTGCGCATAGAATTCCCCCACGATGGTGGCATTGGCCTGGGCAGGCTGTAGGCAAAAGATTTCCCAATCTTGATACTTAATTCTATCAAACAAATAGTGCTCGATGCCGTAATTTTCTTCTTCGGAATGTTGGAACCCTTGCTCCTCCCATAACTACCGAGCAATGAAAGACTTGTTGAAGCGGTCTTCAACATTTGCTGGGGCAAAACGTTTGTAGGTGGCCATAAGGATTTTGAGAGTTTAGGTTCTTGGAGATTTTCTTGAATAAATTCTGAAAATTTCAAGAAGGGTTGTGAGTAGGCAGAGAGTATTGTGAGAGCAAGATTAGCAAATATTCTAAAGAAAACAAGAATGCAGGAGTGAATAGTTCAAGAGGGAGAGATTGCTTATATAGGCCTCGGCCTTGTAGCCGTTTAAACCATTAGTCGTTTTATAGCTGTTAAACTTTTACTGTCGTTTTTAATTACTGCCGCGGCGGGAATTCCTGTTGTGAACTATTTCTCCTTTCTTCTTGTTTATTATCCTAAATAAAAATTAAACTCAAACTAGAAAAATAATTAAAGCAAAAGCAAAAATTATAAAGAGAAAATATAAACTAAACTAATCCTAGTATAGTAAAAAGAAAGGTGAGATATCATGTTACTGAGGGAGAGCATGCAAGTGCATCTCCCAAGGTGATTCTCTTTCGCTGGCCAAAGTGTCTCTTCAAGTGTTGGCTATTGGCTTTATGTCCATCTTTATTTTTCCTGATCTGTACCGCACCCTGTTTGACTGGACAGTTTGTTGTCCTATTGGTTTCCTCCACATCTGCCTTGCTTTTCCTGCCAAATATTCTGCCATAACGTATTTCCATTTTCCTGCCGAGCATACTGCCAAGGCAGTGGCTGTTGAAACAGGATGTCTTTGTGCCTGCATCTGTGCTGTGAAGGACTTTGCACTCTTCTGCATCATCATGCCTTTTCAAATTGTGGAAGGCATTGAGTTTGACTTGTTGGTCATTGACCCTTATTGTCAACTCTCCTTTGTCCACATCAATTAGTGTTCGTCCAGTGGCAAGGAAAGGTCTCCCCAAGATGATCGGTGCATTCTCATCTGCTTCACAATCAAGGACAACAAAGTCAACTGGAAAAATAAATTTATCAACTCTTACCAGTATGTCCTCTATTTTGCCTTCGGTTTGTACATATGGTCGATCCGCAAGTTGGAGCATCACTGTTGTAGGTTTTTCCCTCCCTATTCCAAGCTTTTGAAAAATAGATTTGGGCATTAGGTTGATGCTTGCTCCGAGGTCGCATAGGGCCTTACCTTCATAGTTATTACCTATCGCACAAGGTATGATAAAACATCCAGGATCCTTCAATTTTGGTGGCATGCGATTATGTAACATTACCATGCATCCTTCGGTAGCAGCCACTGTTTCGATCTCACCTTGTCTTTTTCTCTTAGACAAAATGTCTTTAAAGAATTTAGCATAATTAGGCATTTGTTCAATTGCCTCTACGAATGGTAAGTTGATGTGGACTTGCTTTAAAATATCCAGAAATTTCTTGAATTGATGATCCTGTTTTTGCTTTTTCAACCTTTGTGGGAAGGGTGGTGGTGGTCTCATCTCATCCAGGGTTTCTTTAGTTTGGAACTTAATACTTGGCACCACTTAGGTTGTTGTTGTCTCGGCAGATTGTTCAGGAACTGCTGAGCTCTCTGCTGGGGCAGTGTTATAAGGATCAGTTTGTTCAGCATCTAAATCCTCTTTTTCAGGTTCTGTTGATAGAACTTGGCTTGCTGGAATTTTCAGCTGTAGACCACTCCTAGTAGTGATTGCTTTACACTGTTCATGGCCTAGTACCTTAGCAACTTCAGTATTGCTAGGTAGTCCTCCTTGTGGTCTAGTGTTTATATTTTGAGCAAAATGCCCAACCTGAGTTTCCAATGCCTTAATTGTTGCTTCTTGGTTTTTCAACCTCATCTCAATTCTATTTATGAACACATATGTTCTTTTGATGAAGTTGCTATTCTCTGGCATGTATGACTCAGTTTTCATCATGAATGCTTTCAGAGAATTTTCCAAGGAACATACACACTGTTGCTGTATCTACTGCGGCGACACTGGCTGCTGGACCTGCGGCGGCGGCAGATGTTGCATTGGTTGCTAGAATCTTGGGGGTTGGGTGGTTGGATTTAAGGCATTGTTAGGATTACTCCATAATAAGTTTGGATGCCTCTTCCATGAGGGGTTGTATGTGTTGGACATTATATTGTTTCGGTTATAGTTTCCAACATACAGGCTGGATTCTTGATTCATACAGTCAGTAGAATTGTGGTTACCGCCACATAAATCGCAAAAAGAATCAATGGCTTTAACCTCACAGGTATTTTGTTGTAGTTGCAAATTTTGCACCATTTGGTAAAAGAGGCCAATTGTGTTACCTCTGAATTTGATGTGTCTAACTCATTCACGGTGGCTTGGCGTCTTACTCCTCCTCGCCTAGATGTAGGGAATTGAAAATCATTTTTCGCGAGCTTGTTCAGTATCTCAATAGCTTCCTCAGGTGCTTTGTCAAGGAGTCTTCCGTTTGCCGAGGCATCTAACATCATCCTTGTCGGGGAATTCGTGGCATTATAGAACATGGTGACTTGTGTCCATAGGGGAAATCCATGCAAAGGACACTTGTGCAGTAATTCTCTATAGCGCTCCCATGCCTCGTACATAGGTTCATCATCTGCTTGTCGAAAAGAAGTGATTTCATTAGGAATTCGATCATATAAATTTGTAGGATTAAAACATGAAATGAAATCTCGACATAATTCACTCCAAGATCCTATTGATCCTGCTGGAATGCTATTTAACCAGGTTTTCGCCCTATCCTACAGTGAATAGGGGAATAATTTCAATCTCAAGACATCTTCATGGACTCCTTGGATTTTGATGGAATTGCATATTTCTATGAAGGACTTGAGGTGCTGCCTGGCATCTTCAGTCATAGACCCACCAAACTGTCAAATAGTGTTGAGCATATTGAACATGACAAGTTTTAGCTCAAAGTGGGCTGCTTCTATTTCTGGTGTAACGACTCCTGGGTTTAACCCATTTAAGTCCTCTTCCAGGAAATCTCTAACAATGAGCTGCTGCAGCCCTGGTGGCGGCGGAGGACCTCTATTACCGGCAGGTAAGTTTTGTCCTGCCGGATGATCTGCCATAGCTTCTTGGATTTGTCTCCTCAACCTTTGCCGTGTACGTTCGATCTCTAGGTCTAATTCGTACAAAGGGTTGATTGGGTTGGCCTTGGTCACACACCAAGAAAGACAACAAAGTAAAATAAAAACTAAAAATTAAAAAGCATGAAAATAAAGAAAACAAAATTTAGTTGTCAATCCCCGACAACGGCGCCAAAAACTTGTTGCGTGTCAAAAGTGCACAATTGGTGCAAGTGGACACATAGCAAGTAATAAAGTGATCAGTATAATTGTGTATCGTCTCCACAGGGATTGATCTACTTAATATGCCTCCTTCGTCTTCTTGCTCTGTAAAAAGAAATAAAGACACAGGTAATTTGGGTTTTGATGAAACTAAATAAATTGAAATAAAGAAAACTAAGTAAAAGGATGAGATTTGATTAAGAGAGAGGGCAGGATCCAATTATGTTGTATTGTGGATTTGATTGACTTGTCTCTGTCCAATGCAATTGTACATCACTGCCTCGGCAGTACTGCAGATTACTGCCTTGGCAGCAATCATACTTGCCCGCCGCGGCAATCCCTTGCTCGTGGGTGGACTTTATCAAAGTTCGGCAAAGTGTCCTTGAATGACTCCGCTTATCCCTAAGTCGAAGTACTGTTGGTCATCAATCCTTGATGATACCTCCCGACGTGAATCAATTATAATCATCAACTAATCTTACACTTCTTTTAGCCGCTGAAACTCTTAACCTATCCCTAGGCCGAGTTAGTATTTCGTGATTGAAATACCGTACTTATCCCTTTGGTGAATCTAACTCTCCCGAGTCTAGATAAATAGATTACTTACAAAATTCTCTCCCGAGCTTGAATGCAAGAACAAAGAATGGCAAAGGATAAGGAAACCCTAATATTTTTATTGCATTGAAACAAAGAACAAAGTACAATCTCCTTTCACAAGTACTCGACAACCTTCACCAAAACCCTAAGAAAACTTAGAACATAATTTGAGAGAAAGAAAACAATGAGTCTTAGGGTGAACTCTCTAAGAATCGGCTCTCTTATTCCCTTGGACGACTAGGTCTTATATAGGCTTGGCCTAGGGCAAACCTTTCCTAAGTAGAGTACAACTTGGAGTAGGGAACAAGTCATGTACATAAATAAAATATTTCCAAGTTTATTCCAAATAAGAAGCTTTCCCACGTGGCCTTGTCTTGGGCTTTTCCTCGTGCTAACTAGCCCCGATCCATGTGCTGCATGTCCAAAAACGTTCATTGTATTATTCTCTTCCAATCGCCTACAGTATTGCTACTTGTCTTTCGGCTGCTGCCTCGGCATCAGGTCCTGCCTCCGCCACGTTACTTCTAAATACATCACATTAAGTGTATGCATTGGTCCAAGTGGGTGTAGATTTGATGATTAATGCCCATAAAAGGTGTAAAAAGTGATAGTGAGTTGAGCACTTATCATACAGATTAATCTCAAATTTTAATCTTTTTACTCGGTTAAAATTCGAACGGGTTCCCTATAAAGCCCATTTAGAAATGCACGCTCTTAACCCTACAAAACGATCAAAAATGATATTAAATCAAATTTTATGGGTTCAAATAGTTAATTATGGGCTTTTGAACCTAATTTTACAACTTAATCTCTAATTTTAAGCTTTTTAAATAGTTAAAATTCGAACGGGTTCACTATAAGTCCCATTTAGAAATGCAAGCTCTGAACACTATAAAACGATCAAAAATGATATTAAATAAAATTTTATGGGTTCAAATAGTTAATTATCTGCTTTTGAACCTAATTATACAACTTAATCTAAAATTTTGACCTTTTTACTCGGTTAAAATTCGAAAAGGTTCAATATAAAGCCCATTTAGACATGCACGTTCTATATCCTACAAAATGATCGAAAATGATATTAAATCAAATTTTATGGGTTCAAATTGTTAATTATGGACTTTTGAACCTAATTAATTTTTTACTCGGTTCAATTAGCTTTTTACTCGGTTAAAAATCGAACGGGTTCACAATAAAGCCTATTTAGACATGCACCCTCTCAACACACAAAATGATCGAAAATGATATAAATCAAATTTTATTCGTTAAAATTGTTAATTATGTTCTTTTGAACCTAATTATACAACATTGACTCAAATTTTGACCTTTTTACTCAGGTAAAATTCGAGCAGGTTCACTATAAAGCATATTTAGACACGCACATTCTGAACCCTATAAAACGATCGAAAATGATATTAAATCAAAATTTTATTGTTTCAAATAGTTAATTATTGGCTTTTGAACCTAATTATACAGCTTAATCTCAAACTTTAAGCTTTTTACTCGGTTAAAATTTGAACGAGTTCACTATAAAGCTCATTTAGAAATGCACGCTCTAAACCTTACAAAACGATCGAAAATGATATTAAATCAAATTTTATGGGATCAAATTCTTAATTATGTGCTTTTGAACCTAATTATACAACATAAACTCAAATTTTGACCTTTTTATTCGGTTAAAATTCGAACAAGTTCACTCTAAAGCATATTTAGACATGCACATTTTGAACCCTACGTAACGATCGAAAATGATATTAAATCAATTTTTATGAGTTCAAATAGTTAATTAAGGTCATTTGAACCTAATTATACATCTTAATCTCACATTTTAAGCTTTTTACTCGGTTAAAATTCGAATGGGTTCACAATAAAGCCTATTTAGACGTGCACGCTCTGAACCCTACAAAACGATCGAAAATTATATTAAATCAAATTTTATGGGTTCGAATAGATAATTATGGGCTTTTGAACCTAATTATACAACTTAATATCAAATTTTAAGCTTTTTATTCAGTTAAAATTCAAAAGGGTTCACTATAAAGCTCATTTAGAAATTCACGCTTTGAACCCTACAAAACGATCAAAAATGATATTAAATCAATTTTTATGGGTTCAAATTGTTAATTATGTGCTTTTGAACCTAATTATACAACTTAATCTCAAATTTTGACCTTTTTACTCGGTTAAAATTCGAACAGGCTCACTATAAAGCCCATTTAGAGATGAACGTTTTGTACCTTATAAAACGAACGAAAATGATATTAAATTAAATTTAATGGGTTCAAATAGTTAATTATAGGCATTTGAACCAAATTATACAGCTTAATCTCAAATTTTTGACCTTTTTACTCTGATAAAATTCAAACAAGTTCACTGTAAAGCCCATTAGACATGCACGTTCTGAACCCTTCACAACGATCGAAAATTATATTAAATTAAATTTTAAGAGTTCAAATAGTTAATTATGTTCATTTGAACCTAATTATACATCTTAATCTCAAATTTTAAGTTTTAGACTCGGTTAAAATTCGATCGGGTTCACAATAAAGCCTATTTAGACGTGTGTTGCGTGTAAAAAAGGGTTTCGCAATTAGTGCAAGTGAACATGTCGCAAGTAATAAAGTGATAAATGTCGAGTATCGTCTCCACAGGGATAAGTATACTTAATATGTTTCCTTTGATCTTCCCGCTCTACAAAAGAAATAAAGTAAAAACACAGATTAATTGGTTGTTCCGAATGATACTAAAATAACTTGAATAGTAAACAAAAAATAAAGGATGAAATTAGATTGAGAGAATGGGCAGGATCCAGTTATGTCGTATTGTGGATTCAACTGACTTGTTTTCGTCTAATGCAATTACACAACACCGCCTCGGTAGTACTGCAGTCCTACTGCCCCGACAGTGTAGGGTATGTCCACCGCGACAATCCCTTGCTCTTGGGTGGACGTGCTTAAGGTTCGACAAAGTGTCCTTGGATGACCCCGCTTATCCCTAAGTCGAAGTACTGTTGATGACTAGTCCTTGATGATACCTCCCGGCGTGAATCAACTATAACCACCAACCAATCTCACACTTCTTTTAGCCGCTAAAACTCTAACCTATCCCAAGGCTGAGTTAGTATTTTCCAGCTAGAAAAATATCGTACTTATTTCTTTCGTGAATCTAACTCTCCCGATGCTAGATAAATAGATCTCTCACAAACTTCTCTCTCGAGCTTGAATGCAAGAACAATGAATGGCAAAGAATAAGCAACCCTTAATATTTTATTGCATGAAACAAGAAAAAAAAAGTTCAATATCCTCTCACAAATACTCGACAACTTTCACCTAAACCCTAAGAGAATTTAGAACATAATGAAAAACAAAAAGAACACTAAATTCTATTGTGAACTCTCATTCTCTTTCCCTTGGACGGCACATCCTTTATATAGGCCAAAACTAGGGCAACATCAGCCTTGGAGAAGAAGTTTAGTTAGTTTGGACGTTTCCTTCATTGAAAAGGTAAATCTCTTAATTTAGTACTTTCCATCTTTACACCATCTTCTCGAACTCCAATTACTCTGCAAAGTGTCCAAAAAAATCCAGATTTTTATGCTCTTCAAATCGATCACCACTTTGACTTTTGGTCTCAGGAAATTCCCCGCCTCGGCAGGATGCATATGCTGCCCCGGCGGAGGTTTGGCTTTTAATCTGCTTAGCTTCCATCAGTAGAAGCTCCTATATGTGGCTGGTTCGATCAATGTCCAAATTTACCTGCAAACGCACAGAGATGCATTAAAGCTTATATTTTCTATAAATATCATCCTTATATGTCATGTAGGCATCTTATGCAAATATCACACATTAGGCTTATGCATCAGTCCAAATAGATGTAGATTAAGTAATTATTGTCCATGAAAAGTATAAAAGTGATAGTCTTTTGAGGACTTATCACACCCCCAAACTCAAACTATTGCTTTTCCTCAAGCAATGCAAACCATCAAATTGCCATAACTTATTCCCTATTGGTCTCCCTTGTTCATCTATTCTTCCCACCATGACCATGCCTATTCTAAGTCTTAACCTTTCGGCTACCCAAGGACTTACCTGGAATTGATCTATAAGATTTTGTGAGTGTGAGTTTTTGTGCACAAGTGTGATTAAAGGCTTTCATAGAAAAACTTTAAGTTCAAGACAAATAGATTTTGAATTTATGATTTTTTCTTATAACAATAAATACTTGAGCCAATTTTGGGCACCTCAAGGATTGTGTTTCATCATTACGATCTTTTGCTCTCTTTTTTTAAGCATACTAGAGCCAATTTCGGGCACCTCTAGCATGAAGAAGAGTAAGTCCTAGAGCCGGTAATAGGCACCTCTAGTCATTATTCCAAAAATCTAAGACTTTATCACCTAAGTTCATCAAAAGAATTCCTATAGTCAAACAAGTCCCAAAAAGTGTTTTTAGATTCAATCCTATAGCAAGCTTCTAAGTTTTAGTTCTTAAGCATCCTAAGGTTTATCCTTCTAAATAGGACCTAGCCATGGTAAGGAGAAAGATTTCTATAGCCCAAGGAGAATAAACTAGGCAATAATGATGTAAAGCATTGCAAAAGTATAGGCAATAATTCAAGTAGGGTGGTAGACGAAAAAATTCAAAATAAATTTAATTTGCTTCCTTTCAGGACAAGGCCGCGACAATGGTTTGCCTCGGCAGTGAATCTACACCCCCTAACTCGAACTGAGCATTGTCCCCAATGCTTAAATACATGCAAAAGACAGGAAACAAACATGAAGATTTATCAAGGAAAAAAATCAAAACAACATATAGGTATGAAAAGGATTAAAAATCCTCCGAAGAACTGCAGCGGATGACAGGTTTCCTTGGCCTTGCTGCTGATAGTTTAAGTTTGGATCCCTGTGCTGGTGATTACTGAGTTTTGGCTGTTCGAGGTGGCTGGATTCTTGTAGGTGGCATCCTTTGCAATGGGGCATTGACTTCTTCTCCTTCCTCCTCGTCCCCAATTTCTTCGGTTGCCATGATTTCTGTCCCACCTGCATCTTCAGCTTCCATGTCATCTGCTCGGGCGGGTTGTGTGATGGGCCCGGCAGTGAAGTGGGGCTGCTGTATGAAGGAGTCCATCTCTGACGAGAAACTCCTAATGATTATGGGAGAGCCTGCTGCTCTCCTCTTGGATGGTCTTTGGATGGCAGATAATGCCGCGGCAGGGTCTTGTGGTGGAGGTGGGCCTGCGGTGTAGAATGGCTGGGATGGTGCAGTGACCTAGAACGGCCTCAGTCCTCCTAGTGCTAGAGTTGTGTCGGTGTAGGGTGCGGCCGTGACAAACATATCCGGGGGAAGTCGGGGAACTGCACCCCTTGGTTTAGGAAGTTGGTGACCATCATCTAGGCTAAGGCATTGTTGAAATCCCTCTGGTACACCATGTACCTTTGCTGTCTCAGATCCATGGCGGTCATCCGCTGGAGGATCTCCTGGTAAGTATCTGCTGGGGCAGTACTGTGGGAGGCAGCATGCATGTCTGCCGTGTATTGGGCCCCGGTAGAGGTATCAATTATACCTGGCATTGGAGTTGCTTGGACTGGTTCTGCCTGGGTTATTTGCATAACTTTGTGGCAGAATTCCCTTGTCCATCCGCGCCTATGGACGGTGATCTCATTTATATGCTCGAGTAAGACACCGGCAGCAGTGCAAAGGCTCGTGACTAAACATGGAAAGTACAACGGACCTCTTTCCTTCCTACCATATTCATAGATTTCTTATAGGATCAACTCTCCCACATTGATACTGTCACACCATCGCCCCGGGTTAGGAGACGGAGGCGTCGACCGGAAATTCGACTCACATTTAAACCGAATTTGTATTCAATTGTAAGACATTTTATTCATTTGTATAACTTTACGAGCCACACTCTCGTAACACTTATCAAATTTGAGGCTAATTTAAAACTTTTTCGTACCTATACAAATTACCAATTCGATTCATAAATTCCATTCGTTTATCAATTTTAATTTCAATTGAGATTGATCTAAACTTCTAACCAAATTTTATTCGTTTAATCATCATAAATTTTATCTTATTGATCAAGCAAATTTTTTCAGTTCTCAAGTTGAACCAAGATAACTAGGGGTATCGATACCCCTCATAGGGAGGTATCGGAACAGGGGTATCGAACCCTAGTTCGATGCAGGTCAACTATGTTGACTCATTGAACAAGGCTGAAGAGCCTAGTTTGATACAAGTATTGATGCAATTTCGTTACTGGAAGTCTCAGTATCGAACCATGCATCGATGCTAGTCTTCCTCGTTGACTAAGGTTGAGTAGCCTAGTTCGATACTGGTATCGATGCAATTTCGTTACTGGAAGTCCTAGTATCGAACCAGGTATCGGTACTGGTCTACTTTGATGACTCTTTGACTTAAGGTTATGGTAGCCTGGTTCGATACTGATATCGAACCAGGGAGCCCACAAGAAGGCTTGGCATCGAACCATGCATCGATGCAATTTTGATTCTGCCAAGGGTGGTATTGATACCCATGGAATTGGTATCGGTACACCTACCCCAATTTCTAGATTTCTAACTTTTTACACACTTAGACACTACCAAAAGGGTCATCTATGTGGTCCCAAACCATCCCTAATCTTTAAAGAACAATCTCATCATGTTTAGGTATCATTAACTATTTTCCAATTCTATTATCTATCATCATTTCATTATTCATGTCATTATACTTATCACTCTACTACCAAGCTAACCCCTATGCCATATATCCCTCACTATGGTAACCAACATACCTATGTTATACTTTAAGGATTCTTATGTTATCCTACTTAATTCATGTTTATCATGTCAAGACAATTAATTACATACCATATGCAAATCACCATGGCCTTCCTATGCAAACCACAAGCCAAAACTCAAAATATGCCATAGTAGCCTAAGGAGGACATTACGCCTTATGGCTTACATACCAATTGCTCGAGTGATCACACACACACACATATATATACAAACCATGAACCAAATATCAAAATGCAAAAGCTAGTCTAGCATGATCACTAAGCCACCTTGATCTAGGAGTTAACAAAACAATTGCAAAATACCATACATTACTTGCTTAGTGTCCTTGCTCCCGATCAATCTCAATCTGGCTCCTTAGCTCGATAACCTGTTGTTTTGGGAAGGAGGAAACGAGTGGTAAGTACTATGAAGTACTTAGTGAGGCAGCCCTAGTCTAACCATATTAGCATTTCTAATATGGCAATATAACATGGCAATAGTTTGATTACTAATCAAATTTATCAATAGCTCAATGTCATGGTTAACAAGTTCCTCATAATTAGCATTTCTATCATGCAACTCAATATCGTTACCTATATGCTCAAGCTAGCATAAAAATCAATGCATATAACTTATTTATCATTTTTCGTTTCTCAAGTTTCATAGAGCATTCAGAACAAGGGCTACTTATAGCCATATAAACAATTTCAATATCCATTAACCAATTCACAATTCAAGTGCTACACTTAGCAACAATTCCATTTCAATGCTCTATAGCAAATCTTATCAATTTTCAATGCTTCTCAAGCCAATACATGTACATATAGTTCACTTTTAAACCTTTAGTCTTTCAATTAAGTTCGTGTGATGCCTTGGTATAGTTAGACAAGGTAAGTGAGTAAACAAGAGTGCCACGAAGGCACTAACAAGAGTACCACAAAGGTACTAACAAGAGATACACATGGTATCTAACAGTTGGTGACTAACCACCAAATCACGGTACCCACAGTACCAAACAAGAGTACCGAAGTACTAAACAAGAGTGCCGTAGCACTAAACAATGAGCTCAAGACCCTAGGCATGCCGTACTACCTATGACCAACTATGAACCAAGGCTCAATAATATTTTCATTATCCATTTGATCATTTAATTCATATTTATCAAGTTCTTGTCATTAAGAGTAAAAATCCAAGTCATGTTATCAAGCAAGGCATTTATATCATATCACAAGTAATAGGCATATCAAATTATCAAACAATTGATCATATCACCAATAACATGCTCCATGCATGATTCGCGTACCTGGCATCCTTAGCCGCGTGCCATACTTACCTCGGCATTTCCGAGCTATGCATATGTACTAGGCTAGTACTAACCATTTAACAAACAATTCATACCAAACAATTCATTAACATTAGCCTCCTTCCCTTTTTACCGAATATAGATTAGTCCATTTACATAATAAAATCAGATCAAATAAACAAATAGATGGTTAGGACCCTAGGTCCTAACCCTAAGGTTTGCCACACTCACAATGTTTCCAAGCTATTAAGGGTTGTAGATCGTAATCCCTTTGCCTCGTTTCCTCGCTACTTCGAGCCTCTCTTGTTCTTCAATATCCTCTTCTCTCGTATTCTCTAGTAATTCATACACATATAACATCTATTAGGATACATTCAATCATTTAATTCCAAGTGGTTTTAGACTTAACAAATGTAAATAAGTGCATTTGTTCATTAGGGACAGTTTCGCTACCCTATAAAGAATCGCTTATATCTCCTAATTTCGATATCCGAATTTAATCTATTTTACCTCTTTGGAAAGCTAGGAGAATCCTCTATAAGGAAAAATTAACCTTATAGTTTAAATATTTGCCAATCAGTACCAGATTTTACCCGAAACAGACCTATCCGTTTTTTAGGATTGCTCGAACAACCCTTACGAAAATGCTTATATCTTTTTCTATCAAACTCCGATTGAGGTTCCATAAATATTCACTTAAACTAGGTATATGGGAGTATCTTACTACAAAATTTCAACTCCTAACTCCTTCATACGTGACCTAGGGAATTTTTCAAAGTTGACTACTCGGAATTACATTTCTACCTGAAATCGGCTAACTTCCTTGCCATGGGTTTGGTTCTAATCCTAGGTTATCCTCATAACTTTTCCAGCACCTTAATCATAAAATCAAAACTGCATAAATCCCCAATTTCATCATTATTCTAATCATTTAACACATATATAACATTTACAAAAAATCTAAGTTCCAAAATCTCTAATTTAGTGTTCATGCTTAAAAAAAACAAACCCAAGCAATTATAATCCTTAAAGCAAGTTTCTAACAACCTAACATGTTCCTACCATTTAATTTCATGACCATTTCTTTAGGATCACCAAAATAAACACTAACTCATTACTTTACAAAAACAATCTCTATTCTAGCTTATTCCAACTCATGAGACAACCATTGAATTCATTACTTTAGCACACTCTTTCTATCTCCTTGCAAGTTATCAATACCATAACATAATTTCTAACATTTTTTTCCAACCAAGACGCATAGTTTTTCTCTTCACTATCTCAAGATCAAATGTCATGAAAAGTCACCAAAACTAAGAATTCACATCTTATACTCAATCGATAAATGGAGTAACTTACCTATATAGTTGAATTTGATCTCCTAGCGAAATTTTTCCCTCCATGCAAAGCTTTAAACCTCCTGCAATGACTTTTCCCCAAATTTTCTCTCAAGACCCTCTTCTTTCTCTATTTTCGGTGGATGACAAGAGCAAAGGGGAAAGGAAAAATTCTCTTTAATTCTCTTATTTCTTTTCTTAAAATTTGGCTATGTTGAAAACCATGGAAGAAGATGAATCTTCCTCTCCCTCTTCTCTTTCTCATTCACGTGAAAATGGGAGAAGAGGGAAGAAGACTATTTTCTTCATTTCCCTCTTTTTTTTTAATTAAAATAAGTCCTAATAGTCATCTAAGATGACAAGTGTCCCCATTCTTGGTCTAATTACCCCACTTTGCAATTTATACTTTTATATTACATGCAAGCTCTCTTAGTTGCTCTTGTTACAATTACATCCTTAAATTGGCTTGATATTTCTCCTTTGTCTCAATTGAGCCTTATGGGTTAATTAATCTATCTTGTAACATTTACTTCTCAATTAGCTAATTCACCCCTCTCATTTCATGTTAAGCTTAGTCCTTAACTTATTTGAGACACTTAATTTCATAAAATTTCAAATTTTCTTCAATTGATTATCTTAACTATCAATTGGTCAATGGATCTATGGTGTCATCCTTCTAGGCCCTATTGAGGGTGTTATATATACTCCTTTTGTTGATGATGGATTGGATGAGAACCAATCTCTTCTTATCTATTGTGCTGTTGTGGGATGTTGGGATAAGGCGGCGTTTCACGAACGTGTTCCACAACTTTGCCTCAGGACTTAGATTTTGTCTTGCCACGGAGCCTTTGTGTGATCCGGTTTCCCATTGTGTGTTATCATAGCAAAGATCATCTTTGATAAGTTCATAGTCCTTGTTGCTGATGTCCTCTAAAAACACTGCATGATCATCACGAGCAGGTTGGAGGCCATAGAACAAATTAATGGTGTTGGCAAAAAGTTGAACTGGTCTGCCTCGGCAGTGGACATAGAGTGAATCTTCTCTTGGCCCATGCGCGTAAAATTCTCTCACAATTGTGGCGTTGGCTTGGGCGGGTTGTAGGCAGAAGATTTGCCATTCTTTATATGCTATCTTATCGAACAAGTAATGCTCGATTCTATAGTTCTCCACATCTGAGTGCTGAAATCCTTGTTTTTCCCATAATTGCCTTGCAACGAAGGATCTGTTGAAGCGTTCTTCAACAGCGGCGGGTGTGAATCTTTTGTAGGCTGCCATCGGTAGATATAAGCAAAGAGGGTTGTGAAAGTTGTTAAGAAATTCGAGAGAGATAAGCAAAGAATTCAAAGAAATCAAGAATGCAAAAGTGAACAGTTTAAAGTGAGAATGTGTTTATATAGGCCTTGGCCTTGTACTGTCGTGCTGTAATCCAACTAGCCATTTTCTAGCCGTTGGCATTAACTGCCACGACTAAAATTACGCTAATCTAGCCGTTAGACACTTCTGCCCGTTGTAACAGTTGTAGCCCTGACACTGTTCACTGCTACGGCAGTGGACCTTCCCTTGAATGTCTTCACTTTCAATCTTGATTCCTGTCCTAAATAAAATAAACACCAATAATAAAAATTAAAAATAAACAATAATAGAAAGACAAATGCGAAACTAAATCTAATCCTAAAAGTGAAATAAAATAAAGATAAGAGAAAGAAATTAAGTCACGATAGGAGTGCATGCAAGTGCATCTCCTAAGATGATGGTCTCAATAGTCCTTATATCATGGAGGTCAGAATAGTGCTTCAAGCGTTGGCCATTCACTTTGAACTCATGTCCATCCCTTTTTGATTTGATCACTATTACACCATGTGGGAGGGCCTGAACAACTTCGAATGGGCCTAACCATCTGGACTTGAGTTTGCCTAGAAATAGTTTGAGCTTGGAATTAAAAAGGACTTGCTGCCCTGGCAGGAACTGCCTCGGTAGTATCTTACGGTCATGCCATCTTTTAGTCTTTTCTTTGTAGATCTTGGCATTTTCATAGCATGCTGCTCTGAATTCCTCTATCTCATTCAGATCTAGCAGTCTTTTCTGGCCAGCTCTCTCCCATTCCATGTTCAAATTCTTTACTGCCCAATAAGCTTTGTGCTCGATTTCCACGGGCAAATGGCATGCTTTTCCAAATACAAGCATGTATGGAGAAGTTCCCAATGGGGTCTTGTATGTTGTCCTATATGCCCATAAGGCATCATCGAGACGATGAGACCAATCCTTTCGAGATGGGTTGACCACCTTTTCAAGGATTTGCTTTAATTCCCTGTTTGATATCTCAGCCTGCCCATTTGTCTGTGGGTGGTGATAAGTGCTCAACACACAATCACTTTCTACTCCTTTTATCGGCATTTATCACCAAATATTCACCCACTTGAATCAATGCATATGCCTAATATGATATATTTAGAAGTTATACTTAAATAGATACTATTTACAGAAAAAGGCACGTTTTACTGTGTTTTCATATCTGTGCAGGAGAACCAGTGCCGCGGCAGAGACAAGGCCGAGGCAGGACCTGATGCCGGGATAGGTCAATCGCGACAAGGCCGAATTAGTATTTCGCGATTGAATGTTTTAGAGATTCAATGCAAACATTCACGTTTTACTGTGTTTTCTAAAACCTTCTTTTAGCTAGATTCACGAAAGGGGTAAGTACGGTGTTTCAATCGCAAAATACTAACTCGGTCTAGGGATAGGTTAAGAGTTTCAGCGGCTAAAAGAAGCGTGAGATTGGTTGGTGAGTATAATTGGTTCACGCCGGGAGGTATCATCAAGGACTAGTCATCAACAGCACTCTAACTTAGGGATAAGTGGAGTCATTCAAGGACACTTTGCCGAACTTTGGTAAAGTCTGCCCACGAGCAAGGGATTGTCGCGGCGGACAGCGTTATCGCTGCCCAGACAGTAAACTGCAGTACTGCCGAGGCAGAGATATGCGATTGCATTGGATAAAGACAGGTCAATCAAGTCCACAATACAATACAACTGGATCCTGGCCCATCTTTCTCTCTGATATTTCGACCCTTTTATTTTTATTCAATTATTTTAGTTTAATAAATCACACACATTCACTTGTGTTTTTATTTTTCTACAGAGCAAGAAGATAAAGAAAGCATATTAAGTATACCGGTCCCTGATGAGACGATAACTCGATAAATACTTATCACTTATTACTTGCGATGTGTCCACTTGCACTAAACGCACACTTTTGACACGCGACAAGTTTTTGGCGCCGTTGCCGGGGACTGGCAACTAAATTTTGTTTTCCTTATTTTCTTGTTTCTTTTTCTTTTTATTTTACTTTTGTTTTTCTTGGTGTATGACCAGGGCCAATCCAACCAACCCCTTATACGAGTTAGATCCTAAGATTGAAAGAACAAGGCTAAGGTTGAGGAGACAAATCCGAGGAGTCATGGCAGAGGTTCAGGCAGGACAAAACATACCTGCCGACATTGAAGGTCTACCGCCGCCACCTGGGTCGCGGCAGCTGACTGTCAGAGAATTCTTGGAAGAGGACTTAAGTGGACTGAACCCAGGAGTCGTTACACCCGAGATTGAGCAACCCATTTTGAACTTAAACCTGTTTTGTTCAACATGTTAAATACAATTGGACAATTTGGTGGGTCTACAACTGAAGACGCAAGGCAGCATCTCAAATCCTTCATGGAGATTTGCAACTCTTTCAAAATCCAAGAAGTCCATGAAGATGTCTTGCGATTAAAGCTATTCCCCTATTCACTGAGGGATAGGGCGAAAGCTTGGTTAAATAGCATTCCAGCGGGATCTATTGGATCCTGGAGTGAACTATGTCGTGATTTCATTACTCGCTTTAATCCTACTAATCTATATGATAGAATTCGTAATTAAATTACTTCTTTCCGACAGGCTGAAGACGAACCAATGTACGAGGCATGGGAACGCTATAGAGAGCTATTGCAAAAGTGTCCGCTGCATGGATTTCCCTTATGGACACAAGTGACAATGTTTTACAACGCCACAAATGCCCCGACAAGGATGATGTTGGATGCCTCGGCAAACGGCACACTCCTGGACAAGGCACCCGAGGAAGCTATCGAAATTTTGAATAAACTCGCAAGGAATGACTTCCAGTTTCCCACATCTAGGCGAGGAGGAGTAAGACGCCAAGCCACGGTAAACGAATTAGATTCATCAAGTTTAGTGGCAGCACAATTGGCCTCTCTTACCAAGATGGTACAAAACCTACAATTACAAAACAATACCCATGAGGTCAAGGTAATTGATTTATGTTGTGAATTATGTGGAGGTAACCACAGTTCCGTTGATTGCATGAATCAAGAAACCGGTATGTATGTTGGGAACTACAACCGTAACAATGTGATGTCCAACACATACAACCCCTCATGGAAGAGGCATCCAAACTTATCATGGAGCAACTCAAATAATGCCTTAAACCTAATCACCCAACCACCGGGATTTCAGCAGCCAATGCCGCAGCAGCAAGTCCAACAACCATTGCCGCCGCAGCAGATGCAGTAGCAACCGGTCAATTCATTGGAAAACACGCTAAAGGCCTTCATGATAAAAACCGAGTCATACATGGCGGAAAATAGTAATTTCATCAAGAGGACCGACGCCTTCATGAATAGGACTGAGATGAGGCTACAAAATCAAGAAGCGACCATAAAAACTCTGGAAACTCAGGTTGGGCAGTTTGCTCAATGTATAAACACTAGACCACAAGGAGGCCTACCTAGCAATACTGAGGTTGCTAAGGTACTAAGCCATGAACAGTGCAAGGCAATTACTACCAGGAGTGGTCTACAATTGAAAGAGAAGATCCCAGAGAACCGAATCCAAACGGCGGATCAATCAAGAGAAGAGGCTGAGCAAACCGAGACTGACAACACTGCCCCGGCAGCAAGCACTGCAGCACCTGAGCAGTCTACCGAGGCAGCAAAAATTCCAGTGGTGCCAGGTATACGATTCCAAACTAAGGAAACACTGGATGAGATGAGACCACCACCACCTTTCCCGCAAAAGTTGAAGAAACAAAAACAGGATCAACAGTTCAAGAAGCTCCTCGATATTTTGAAGCAAGTCCACATCAACATACCATTCGTTGAGGCCATTGAACAAATGCCCAACTATGCCAAGTTCTTAAAGGATATGGTATCAAAGAGAAATCGAATAGGTGAGTTTGAGACAGTGGCTGCCACAGAGGTATGCATGGCAATGCTGCATAACCGCATGCCACCAAAGTTAAAAGATCCTGGGTGCTTCACTATACCTTGTGCGATAGGAAAGAGTTATGAAGGAAATGCCCTATGCGAACTTGGAGCAAGTATAAACCTCATGCCTAAATCAGTCTTCCAAAAGCTTGGAATTGGAAGGCCGAAGCCTACAACAGTGATGCTCCAACTCGCGGATAGATCCTATGTGCAACCTGAAGGAAAAATCGAGGACATACTGGTAAGTGTTGACAAGTTTATTTTTCCTGCTGACTTCCTTGTCCTTGATTGTGAAGCAGACGACAACGCACCGATCATCCTTGGGAGACCCTTCCTAGCAACTGGACGTACATTGATTGACGTGGAAAAGGGAGAATTAACTATGAGAATCAATGATCAAGAAATCAGATGTATGTCAACTGATGAAAAGACACGATGAATTAGAGGAAGAATGTCAAATGTTGAATGACCCAGATGATAACTTCACAATCCCTTGTCTGAGCAACGACTGCCTCGGCAGTGATTCCCATGACATACCCCAGGTTTGCCTCGGCAGTAATTTGGACGATTGTTACAGCCGTTCTTTAAATAGCGCCGAGACAACTGAGAAGGAGGAAGCAAACTGGACAGCACATCTTCCAGGTAAGTACTTTGAACCATTAGAGTATACGGGGAAGAATGAACAATCTGGTAATAAAGAACCATTTGTCACAGAACTAAAACCCTTACCAGAAAAACTAAAATATGCTTATCTGGGAGATAACCATACGATGCCGGTAATTATTTCTTCTAAGTTGTTGCCAGAACAGGAACAGGCCTTAATAGCAATGCTGCGGCAGCATAAAAAAGCAATTGGATGGTCAATTGATGATTTGAAGGGAATAAGTCCAGCAGTGTGCATGCACAAAATCCTCCTGGAAGAAGATCATAAGCCCACTGTAGAAGCTCAAAGGAGACTTAACCAGGCTATGAAGGAGGTAGTACGTAAGGAAATTATCAAATGGCTTGATGCAGGAATTATTTATCCCATCCCTGATAACGCATGGGTAAGCCCGGTGCAATGTGTACCTAAGAAGGGTGGTATGACTGTTATAACCAACGAGAACAACGAATTAATACCAACAAGGATTGTGACCAGTTGGAGAGTGTGTATGGATTATCGCAAGCTAAATAAAG
This sequence comes from Abelmoschus esculentus, assembly GCA_035048815.1. Lineage (NCBI taxonomy): Eukaryota > Viridiplantae > Streptophyta > Magnoliopsida > Malvales > Malvaceae > Abelmoschus > Abelmoschus esculentus. Next base: position 7,985,915 of record JAUCBN010000002.1, on the reverse strand, counting down.
CAACAAAGAAGGATCACTTCCCCTTACCATTCATTGATGAAATGCTGGATAGACTTGCTGGTAAACCTTATTACTGTTTTCTTGATGGCTATTCAGGATACAATCAAATTGCCATTGATCCAGAAGATCAGGCAAAAACTACGTTCACCTGCCCATACAGCACATATGCATTTCGAAGGATGCTGTTCGGCCTCTGTAATGCCCCGACAACATTCCAGAGATGTATGATGGCAATTTTTTCTGACATGATCGAGGACTTTTTGGAGATATTTATGGATGATTTTTCAATTTTTGGAGACAGCTTTGATCACTGCCTCGGCAATCTGGAAAAAGTACTGCAAAGATGTGAGGATTCCAATCTATCTTAAACTGGGAAAAATGCCATTTTATGGTGACTGAAGGCATTGTGTTAGGTCACAAAATATCATCAAAGGGAATAGAAGTGGATAAGGCCAAGATAGATGTGATAAAGAATTTACCTCCACCAAATTCTGTAAAAGGAATTCGAAGCTTCTTGGGACATGTAGGGTTCTACAGGAAGTTTATCTCTAATTTTTCCAAAATTTCTAAACCTCTTTGCAACTTGCTTGAACAAGATAGGAAATTCGAGTTCAATAAAGAATGCAATGATGCATTCGAGACTCTCAAGGAGAAGCTAATCACTGCACCAATAGTTATCCCACCGGATTGGTCATTACCATTTGAATTAATGTGTGATGCCAGTGATCATGCTGTCGGGGCAGCACTCGGGCAGAGGAAGAATAATCTGTTTCATGTGATCTACTATGCCAGCAAAACGCTCAATGATGCCCAGATTAACTACACCACAACTGAAAAAGAATTACTGGCACTAGTGTTTGCCTTTGATAAATTTCGATCATATCTCATCGGAACAAGGGCCACAGTCCACACGGATCATTCAACAATTAAGTACCTTTTCTCAAAGAAGGATGCCAAGCCCAGATTGATTAGATGGATCCTTCTTTTACAAGAATTCGACGTTGAGATCAAAGATCGCAAGGGTACAGAAAACCAAGTGGCCGATCATCTTTCTAGATTAGAGAACAAAAACCATGCTCACTCACTCGAAGATATACAAGATGAATTTCCAGATGAACAAATACTGCAAATTGTTACAACTGTAAAACATACTGCCGAGTCAGAAGCCATAGCAGTATACAACTGTACTGCCGTGACATTTTCTGAATACATCTTTGCAACATTGACAGAAGACCTTGCCGCCGTAACATCCACCCCCTGGTATGCTGATCTTGTTAATTATCTTGTTAGTGGTATTATTCCTTATAACCTCAATCATAATGAAAAGAAGAGATTTCAGCATAATGCAAAACATTATTATTGGGATGACCCTCTTCTGTTCAAGCATTGTGCAGATCAGGTTATAAGAAGATGTGTGCCAGAAGAAGAACAAAAAGCAGTACTCCAGCATTGCCATGACTCACCTTGCGGTGGACATTTTGGAGGAAATAGGAGAACAGCAAAGGTACTGCAGTCCGGCCTATACTGGCCAACACTTTATAAAGATGCCCATGATTACTACAAGAACTGTGATCGCTGCCAACGCACAGGTAACATTTCAAGACGACATGAGATGCCTTTACAACCCATACTAGAAGTAGAACTGTTCGATGTTTGGGGAATAGATTTCATGGGACCTTTCCCATCTTCTCAAGGAAACCTTTATATCTTAGTGGCTGTGGATTACGTATCAAAGTGGGTCAAAGCAATCGCCACACCGCACAATGATTCCAAGACAGTTTAAAGATTTCTCAAGAAAAATATTTTTACAAGGTTTGGAATCCCTAGAGCAATCATAAGTGACGAAGGGAAACACTTCGATAACAGACTGATTGCCGCGGCCTTAAAGAAACTCGGCATCACCCACAAGCTCGCTACGGCATACCATCCATAGACTAATGGGCAAACCGAAATATCAAATAAGGAACTAAAACAGATCCTTGAGAAGGTGGTAAATCCATCTAGAAAGGATTGGTCCTATCGTCTCGATGATGCTTTATGGGCCTACAGGACAACATTCAAAACTCCATTAGGAACATCACCATACAAGCTTGTGTTCGGGAAAGCCTGTCATTTGCTTGTTGAAATCGAGCACAAAGCATACTGGGCAGTAAAAAAATCTAAATATGGATTGGGAAAAAGCCGGACAGAAAAGACTACTAGATCTCAATGAGATAGATGAATTCCGGACAACAGCCTATGAGAATGCCAAAATCTATAAAGAAAAAACAAAGAAATGGCATGACCAAAGGTTACTGCCGAGGCAGTTCCTGCCGGGGCAGTACGTTCTCCTTTTCAACTCCAGGCTTAAACTGTTTCTAGGAAAACTCAAATCTAGATGGTCGGGTCCATTTAAAGTCGTTCGAGTGTTTCCCCATGGAGCCGTCACGATCAAATCATTAAAAGATGACCATGAATTCAAAGTAAATGGCCAACGCTTGAAGCATTACTCTGGGCCACAGGATATAAAAAACATGGAGACCATCACTTTGGCAGATGCCCTAGCACGCCCTCCTATAACAAATTAATGCAGCAACTTTAGATCTTTTCTTTTCTGCAATTTTTAGTACTAATTTTAGGACATTTAAGATATACTGGTTGTTTTCTTTTTTTTTTTGTTTTTTTAGGACAGGGAGAAGAAGTAGAAGCCCCGATGCATCGGACCCCACCCACTCGAGTACAGCCGCCGAGGCAAGCAAAGGCGCAACCATCGCCCTCCCCAAGGACAAAGCACATGGCATCTCGGCAACGAAGAAAAATTGTTATGAGCAGCTCTTCGAAGTCGCTCTAAAATTCTTTGTCCTTTATTTCATTTTTCAATTGCTTTTACTATCTTTCCTTGCTGCATATAATTCATATTCTGTTTTGCCGTTTATAAAGCATTGAGGACAATGCTTGGTTTGAGTTTGGGGGTGCAGATTCACTGCCAAGGCAGCAATCTACTGCCGCGGCCGTGCCAAAAAAGGGAGTATTCTAGTGAAAAATTTTTAATTTTTATGCTCCCCGCCTTACTTGAATTAACTGCCTACACTCTTGCACTGCTCATCATCAGTATTGCCTTAGTTTATTCTTTAAGGTTATAGAAATCTTTCTCCTTACCATGTTTAGGTTCTGTTAAGAGGGCTTAACCTTAGGATGCTTAAGGATGAAAACTTAGAAGCTTACTATAGGAAGAACTTTAAACACTTTTGGGGACTTGTGGATTATAGGAATTCTTTTAATGAACTTAGGTGATAAAGACTTAGATTTTTGGAAAAGTAACTAGAGGTGCCTACCACCGGCTCTAGAAAATCTCTTCTTCATGATAGAGGTGTCCGAAATTGGCTCTAGTATGTATTAAGGAATATCAAAAAGAAAAGACAAAAAGATTTTTAGTAAAAAGAAAAACACAAGTCTTTGAGGTGCCCGAAACCGACTCAAGATTTGGGGTTTGGAAAAGAAGAGAAGACTTAACCAATGTCTATTTGTCTTGAACTTAGAGTTTATCTAAGAAAGCCTTTAATCAACTTGTCCACAAAAATACACACACTCACAATCCTATAGTTTGTTTCTAGGTAAATTCTTAGGTAGCCGAATGGTCAGAGCTTAAAGATAGGCCTAGCTATGGTGGGGAGAATAGATGGACATGTAAGACCAAGAGAGAGTAGAGTTCGGCAAATTGATGGTTTGCATTGCTTGAGGACAAGCAATAGTTCGAGTTTGGGGGTGTGATAACTGCTCAACACACTATCACTTTCTACTCCTTTTATCGGCATTTATCACCAAATATTCACCCACTTGAATCAATGCATATGCCTAATGTGATATATTTAGAAGTTATACTTAAATAGATACTATTTATAGAAAAAGGCACGTTTTACTGCGTTTTCATACCTGTGCAGGAGAACCAGTGCCGCGGCAGAGACAAGGCCGAGGCAGGACCTGATGCCGAGGCAGCAGCAGGAAGACAGGAAGCAAATTGATAGGCAATGGAAAGACAAAAATCCAAGGAACGTGTCTGGACTTGAAGCCCATTGATCAGAGCTGGCTAGCACAAAGAAAAGCCCAAAGGAAGACCACACGGGAAAGCCCCTTAGCCGAATATAAACTTTGAAATATATTATTATTATTATGTACTTGACTTGTTCCCTACTCCAAGTTGTATTCTACTTAGGAAAGGTTTGCCCTAGGTCTAGCCTATATAAAGACCTAGCCACCCAATGTAATAGACATGGAAATACCTAGGGAGAGCCGACTTCTACTCTTGTTTCCTTCCTCTCCATCATGTTCTAAAACCTTCATAGGGTTTAGGTGAAGGTTGTGGAGTATTTGTAAGAGGAGATTGTACTTTATCTTTCATTCAATGCAATAAAGATTATCAAGGTTTGCTTATCCTTTGTTATTCGTTGTTCTTGCATTCAAGCCCGGGAGGGAAGTTTGTAAGTGATCCATTTATCTAAGCTCGAGAGAGCTAGATTCACGAAAGGGGTAAGTACGGTGTTTCAATCGCAAAATACTAACTCAGTCTAGGGATAGGTTAAGAGTTTCAGCGGCTAAAAGAAGTGTGAGATTGGTTGGTGAGTATAATTGGTTCACGCTATCATCAAGGACTAGTCATCAACAGCACTCTGACTTAGGGATAAGCGGAGTCATTCAAGGACACTTTGCCGAACTTTGGTAAAGTCTGCCCACGAGCAAGGGATTGTCGCGGCGGACAGCGTTATCGCTGCCCAGGCAGTAAACTGCAGTACTGCCGAGGCAGAGATATGCGATTGCATTGGATAAAGACAGGTCAATCAAGTCCACAATACAATACAACTGGATCCTGGCCCATCTTTCTCTCTGATATTTCGACCCTTTTATTTTTATTCAATTATTTTAGTTTAATAAATCACACACATTCACTTGTGTTTTTATTTTTCTACAGAGCAAGAAGATAAAGAAAGCATATTAATTATACCGGTCCCTGAGGAGACGATAACTCGATAAATACTTATCACTTATTACTTGTGATGTGTCCACTTGCACTAAACGCACACTTTTGACACGCGACAGGTGGTAGGCCGTAGCAATTTTGTGTGTGATGCCTAATTTCTTCAGGGCCGCGGCAATGAGCCTATTATCGAAGTGTTTACCTTCATCACTAATTATTGCTCTAGGCACTCCGAATCTAGTGAAGATATTTTTCTTAAGAAATTTCTTAACAGTCTTGGCATCATTATGTAGTGTGGCAATTGCTTCAACCCATTTTGATACGTAGTCCACTGCTACTAGGATGTAGGGATTCCCTTGAGATGATGGGAATGGTCCCATAAAGTCTATGCCCCAAACATCAAATAGTTCTACTTCCAATATGGGCGGCAATGGCATCTCATTGCGTCTAGAGATATTGCCCGTGCGTTGGCATCTATCATAGTGCTTGTAGTAAAGCTGTGCATCCTTGAAGAGTGTGGGCCAATAAAGGCCTGATTGAAGAACTTTGGCAACTGTTCTATTTCCTCCAAAATGTCCACCATAGGGTGAATCATGGCATTGCCTGAGCACTTCTTTTTGTTCATCCTCCGGAACACATCTTCTTATAACCTGATTTGCACATTGATTGCACAAAAGAGGGTCATCCCAAAAATACTGCTTCGCATTATGCAGGAACCTCCTTTTCTCATTATGGTTAAGGTTATAAGGCAGAACACCACTAACTAAGTAATTGACAAGATCAGCATACCAGGGAGTGGCTGTAACTACAGCAATGTCTTCTATCAATGTTGCCGAAATATACCTAGGTATTGCCATGGCACCACAGTTGTATACTGTCACGGTCACTGCCTCGGCAGGTTCTTCTGCTACTTCTGAGATCTGTAATATGTATTCATCTGGGATTGTGTCTTGTATTTCGTCTAACATGATGTTTTTCTCCCCAGCTTCCAATCTGGAAAGATGATCAGCTACTTGATTTTCTATACCTTTTATGTCCCTAATTTCTATGTCAAATTCTTGTAAAAGAAGAATTCATCTAATCAGTCTAGGCTTGGCATCCTTCTTGGAAAATAAGTACTTAATTGCCAAGTGGTCAGTGTGAACAGTCACTTTTGTTCCAATAAGGTAGGATCGGAACTTATCAAAGACAAAGACCACTGCTAGTAATTCCTTCTCCGTGGTGGTGTAATTGATCTGGGCATCATTGAGGGTCTTACTAGCATAGTAAATAACATGGAAAAGGTTATTCTTTCTCTGCCTAAGTGCTGCCCCGACAGCATGATCACTGGCATCACACATTAATTCAAAAGGTAGGCCCCAATCTGGTGGGACTACAATTGGTGCAGTAAATCAGCTTCTCTTTAAGGGCTTTAAATGCTTTAGTGCATTCCTTACTAAACTCAAATTTTCTATCATGTTCAAGCAAAGTACAAAGGGGTTTAGAAATTTTGGAAAAGTTAGCAATAAACCTCCTGTAGAAAACTGCATGACCCAAGAAACTCCTAACTCCTTTGACTTAAATTGGTGGAGGCAATTTCTTTATCACATCTATCTTGGCCTTGTCAACTTCGATTCCTTGTGATGAGATTTTGTGGCCCAAAACTATGCCTTCCTTCTCCATAAAGTGACATTTTTCCCAATTGAGAACTAAATTGGATTTCTTACATCTTTGCAGTACCTTCTCTAAATTGCCGAGGCAATGATTGAAGTTATCTCCAAAGATTGAAAAATCATCCATGAATATCTCCAGGAAGTCTTCGACCATGTCGTGGAAAATTGCCATCATGCATCTTTGAAATGTTGTCGGGGCATTGCACAGGCCGAACGACATTCTTCTAAATGCATATGTCCCATACGGTAAAGTGAAGGTAGTTTTTTCCTGGTCTTTAGGGTCTATGGAAATCTGATTATAACCTGAATATCCATCAAGAAAACAGTAAAAGGGCTTACCAGCAAGTCTATCAAGCATTTCTTCAATGAAAGGCAATGTAAAATGATCCTTCTTTGTTGCCTTATTTAATTTGCAGTAATTCATGCAAACCCTCCAACCAGTCACAGTCCTGGTTGGGATCAATTCATTGTTTTCATTGGTTATGACCGTCATGCCACCTTTCTTGGGTACGCATTGTACCGGGCTTACCCATGCACTGTCAGAGATAGGATAGATGATGCCAGCATCTAGCCATTTGATTATTTCTTTACGTACTACCTCCTTCATGGCATGGTTAAGTCTCCTTTGGGCCTCAACAGTAGGCTTATGATCTTCCTCTAAAAGGATTTTGTGCATGCAAACGGCTGGGCTTATCCCCTTGAAGTCATCGATTGACCACCCAATTGCCTTCTTGTGCTGCCGCAACATCTCTATCAAGCTTTGTTCCTGTTCAGGCTGCAACTCAGAGGAAATAATTACGAGCATTGTGTGGTTGGATCCCAAATAAACATATTTTAATTTATCAGGTAAAGGTTTTAATTCAATAACCATTGATTCCTCACTTGAAGGTTTTGCATCCTTACTTGGGTAATTTAGCGGTTCGAAGTACTTACCTGGAAGGCGTGCTGTCCAGTTGATCTCCTCTACCTCTTGAGATTCAACTTTATCATCTTTGGGTAAACTGTCCAAGATTTTGCTGTAACAGTCATCAACTGTACTGTCGAGGCAGCGCTGTGACATATTGCCGAGACTACTGCCAAGGCAGTGGTTGCTAAGATAGGGTATTGCGCTTTCTGTATCTGTGGTGTGAATTACCTGGCATTCCTCTGGATCGCCATGTCTTTTCAGCATCTGGAAACATTGAGTTTGCCGTGCTGGTCGTTAACTCTCATTGTCAATTCTCCTTTTTCCACATCAATAAGTGTGCATCTAGTAGCTAGAAAAGGTCTCCCCAAGATGATTGGTGCATTGTCATCTGCTTCACAATCAAGAATAAGGAAGTCAGCTGGAAAAATAAATTTATCCACCCTTACCAATATATGCTCGATCTTTCCTTTAGGATGCACATATGATCTATCTGCCAATTAGAGCATCACAGTTGTAGGTTTTGCCGTTCCTATTCCGAGCTTTTGGAAGACAAATTTCGGCATCAAGTTTATGCTTGCTCCAAGATCACATAGGGCCTTTCCTTCATAGTGATTTCCAATTGCACATGGTACAGTGAAACATCCAGGGTCCTTCAACTTAGGGAGGATGCGATTATGAAGCATAGCCATGCATCCTTCTGTCGCGGCAACAGTTTCAAACTCACTAGCCTTCTCCTTTTGGACATAATATCTTTTAGGAATTTAGCATAGTTTGGCATCTGTTCTATTGCCTCAACTAATGGCAAATTAATGTGGACTTGCTTTAGGATGTCTAAGAACTTTTTAAACTGATACTCCTGCTTTTGCCTTTTCAACCTCTAGTGTTTCATTAGTTTGGAATTTAATGCCTGGTACCACTGGTATGTCTGCTGCTTCAGCTGCTAGCCGTGGAATTGTCGACTTATCTGCCGAGGAAGGTTCACTTGGTTCAGCATCTAAATCCGTTTTATCTGGTTCTTCTTGTTCCACTAGTGGGACTTTGTCTGTCGAACTGCTTGTTACCTCTTTAAGTTGTAAGCCACTCCTAGTAATGATTGCCTTACATTGCTCATGGCCCATTCCCCTTGCAACTTCAGTATTGTTGGGTAATCCTCCTTGTGGTCTAGTGTGTTGCCTCTTGGTTTTGCAACCTCATCTCAGTTCTGTTCATGAAAGCATCAGTTCTCTTAATGAAGTTACTATTCTCAGTCATATATGATTCAGTTTCATCATAGATGCCTTAAGAGAATTTTCCAATGAACTTGCAGACTGCTGCTGTGGCATCTGCTGCTGCGGCAGTGGTTGTTGTCCCTGTTACTGCGGCGGATTCGGAGCATTATTAGGATTACTCCATGAGAGATTTGGATGTCTCTTCTATGCCGGATTATATGTATTGGACAATGATAAGTGCTCAACTCACTATCACTTTTTACACCTTTTATGGGCATTAATCACCAAATTCACACCCACTCGGACCAATGCATGTGCTTAATGTGATAAATTTAGAAGTTATGCTTATAGAGATAATATTTACAAAAAAGGCAAGTGTTACTGCATTTTTATATCTGTGCAGGAGAACCAGTGCCGCGACAGCAACGTGGCCGAGGCAGGACCTGATGTTGAGGCAGCAGTTGAGAGCCAGGAAGCAAGACTATAGGTGATAGGAAGAGAAAAATCCAAGGGACGTTTCTGGATATAAAGCACATGGATAGGAGCTGGATAGCATGAGGAAAAGCTCAAGACAAGGCCACGCGGGAAAGCCTTTTAGTCGAATTAAACTTGGAAATATTTTAATTATGTACATGACTTGTTCCTTACTCCAAGTTGTATTCTACTTAGGAAAGGCTTGCCCTAGGTCAAGCCTATATAAGACCTAGCCGTCCAATGTATTATATACGAATCCCAAGAGAGAGAGCCGATTCATAGATTCAATGTTTTCTTTCTCTCAAACTATGTTTTAAGCTTTCTTAGGGTTTAGGTGAAGGTTGTTTAGTATTTGTGAGAGGAGATTGTACTTTGTCTTTGTTTCAATGCAATAAAACTATCAAGGTTTGCTTATCCTTTGTTATTCTTTGTTCTTGCATTCAAGCTTGGGAGAGAAGTTTGTGAGTAAACCATTTATGTAGACTCGGGAGAGTTAGATTCACGAAAGAGGTAAGTACGGTGTTTCAATCGCGAAATACTATCTCGGCCTAGGGATAGGTTAAGAGTTTCAGCGGCTAAAAGAAGTGTGAGATTGGTTGGTGAGTATAATTGATTCACGCTGGGAGGTATCATCAAGGACTAGTCATCAACAGTACTTCGACTTAGGGATAAGCGGAGTCATCTAAGGACACTTTGCCGAACTTTGGTAAAGTCCACCCATGAGCAAGGAATTGCCGCGGCGGACAGTATCGTCGCTGCCAAGGCAGTAATCTGTAATGCTGCCGAGGCAGTGATATACGATTGCATTGGGCAGAGACAAGTCAATCAAATCCACAATACAACGCAACTGGATCCTGACCTATCTCTCTCTAATATTCAAATCTCTTTACTTTACTTAGTTGTTTTATTTTAGTTAATCCAAACCCAAATCACTTGTGTTTTATTTTATTTCTTTCTACAGAACAAGAAGACGAAGAAGACATATTGAGTATACCAATCTCTGTGGAGACGATAATCCGATAAATACTTATCACTTATTACTTGCGTTGTGTCCACTTGCACTAAACGCGCACTTTTGACACGCGACAAGTTTTTGGCACCGTTGTCGAGGATTGGCAACTAAATTTTGTTTTCTTTATTTTCTTGTTTCTTTTTCTTTTCTTTTTATTTTTATTTTACTTTGATTTTTCTTGGTGTATGACCAGGGCCAACCCGTTGTACGAGTTAGATCCAGAGAATGAACCAACAAGGCAAAGGTTGAGGAGACAAATCCAACAAGCTATGACAGATCACCCGGCAGGACAAAACTTACCTGCCGGCAATGGAGGTCTTCCCCCGCCACCTGGGTCGCGGCAGCTCACTGTCAGAGACTTCCTAGAAGAGGATTTAAATGGATTAAACCAGGAGTCGTTACACCGGAGATAGAAGCAGCCCACTTTGAACTGAAACCTGTCGTGTTCAATATGCTTAACACTATTGGACAGTTTGGTGGGTCTGTAATTGAAGATGCAAGGCAGCATCTCAAGTCCTTCATGGAGATATGCAACTCTTTTAAAATCCAAGGAGTTCATGAAGATGTCTTGAGATTAAAGCTATTCCCCTATTCACTGAGGGATAGGGCGAAAGCTTGGTTAAATAGCATTCCAACAGGATCTATTGGATCTTGGAGTGAACTCTGCCGTGATTTTATTACACGCTTTAATCCTACAAATTTATATGATAGAATTCGTAATGAAATCACTTTCTTTCGACAGGCAGATGACAAACCTATGTACGAAGCATGAGAGCGCTACAGGGAGTTATTGCACAAGTGTCCTTTGCATGGATTTCCCCTATGGACACAAGTGACCATGTTCTATAATGCCACGAATGCCCCGACAAGGATGATGTTAGATGCCTCGGCAAACGGAACACTCCTTGATAAAGCACCTGAGGAAGCTATTGAGATACTGAACAAACTCGCAAAGAAGGATTTTCAATTTCCTACATCTAGGCGAGGAGGAGTAAGACGCCAAGCCACGGTGAATGAGTTAGACATATCAAATTCAGTTGCAGCACAATTGGCCTATCTTACAAAGATGGTACAAAATTTGCAATTACAGCAAAATACCCGTGAGGTTAAGGTAATTGATTCTTTTTGCGATTTATGTGGAGGTAACCACAGTTCCTCTGAGTGTATGAATCAAGAAACCAGTATGTATGTTGGAAACTATAATCGAACCAATAAGATGTCCAACACATACAATCCCTCATGGAAGAGGCATCCAAACCTATCATGGAGCAATCCTAACAATGCCTTAAACCCAACCACCCAACCTTTAGGATTTCAGCATCCAATGCAACATCTGCCGCCGCCGCAGGTCCAGCAGCCAATGCCGCAGCAGCAATCGGTAAGTTCTTTGGAGAATACTCTCAAAGCCTTTATGATGAAACAGAGTCATACATGGCAGAGAACAGTAATTTCATCAAAAGGACAGATGCTTTCATGAATAGAAATGAGATGAGGTTGCAGAATCAAGAAACAACTATTAAAACGCTGCAAACCCAGGTTGGGTAGTTTGCTCAAAACATAAACACTAGACCACAAGGAGGACTACCTAGCAATACTGAAGTTGCTAAGGTAATGGGCCATGAACAGTGTAAAGCAATCACTACCAGGAGTGGTCTACAGCTGAAGGAAAAGATTCCAGCAAGTCAAAATCCATCAGCAGATCCAACAAAATAGGAGGCTGAGCAAACTGATCCTGATAACACTACCCCGGCAGAAAGCGCTGCAGCTCCTGAACAGCCTGCCGAGACAGCAACAACCCTAGTGGTGCCAGGTATTAAATTCCAAACTAAAGAAACCCTGGATGAGATGAGACCACCACCACCTTTCCCACAAATATTGAAAAGGCAAAAACAGGACCAGCAATTCAAGAAATTCCTTGATATTTTAAAGCAAGTCCACATTAACATATCATTTGTAGAGGCAATTGAACAAATGCCTAATTATGCCAAGTTCTTAAAAGACATGGTGTCCAATAGAAAATGAATAGGTGAGTTCGAAACAATGGCTGTTATCGAGGGATGCATGGCAATGCTACACAATCGCATGCCACCAAAATTGAAGGATCCTGGATGCTTTATCATACCTTGTGCGATAGGTAAAAACTATGTAGGTAAGGACCTATGCGACCTTGGAGCAAGCATCAATCTAATGTCCAAATCTGTCTTTCAAAAGCTTGGAATAGGAAGGGCAAAACCTACAACAGTTATACTCCAACTAGCGGATCGATCATATGTGCAACCCGAAGGCAAAATCGAGGACATACTGGTAAGAGTGGATAAATTTATTTTTCTTGTTGATTTTCTTGTCCTTGATTGTGAAGCAGATGATAATGCACCGATCATCTTGGGGAGACCTTTCCTTGCAATTAGACGCACCTTAATTGATGTGAAAAATGGAGAATTGACAATGAGGGTTAATGACCAACAAGTCAAACTCAATGCATTCCACAAATTAAAAAAATATGATGATCCAGAAGAGTGCAAGGTCATCCACATAACAGACACCAAAATATCCTGCCTTGGCAGCGTACTCGGTAGGCTGTTTGGTAAAAAGATCAAGCTCGAAGTGGATGGAAACGCAGCAAAAGGGAGTGGCCAACAACTAATTTATAATTATGGCCAACAAGAGAGAATCGTCTTGGGAGATGCATTTGCATGCACTCCACCAGTAACATGATCTTTCCCCTTTTTCTTTTTATTATTATTATATTAGGATTAGTTTAGTTTATTTTTATTTTTCTAAATTCGTTTTTGTTTTTAGTATTTTTCTTGTTTGTGTGTTTAATTTTTTATAGGATAATAAGCAAGAATAAAGGAGAAATAGTTCACAGCAGTAATTCTGCTGTGGCAGAAAACAGTGTCAGAGCCGCAGCAGTTTCAACGGGCAGAATAGTGTAACGGCTAGTCTGCCGAGATTCCTGTCGCGGCAGAAAAGGAAACGACAGTAAAGAGTAACGGCTACAAAACGGCTAGTGGATTCAAGCGGTCACAAGGCCGAGGCCTATATAAGCAACCCTCTCCTCTTGAACTATTCACTCTTGCTTTCTTGTTTTCTTTAGAATTCTTAACAATCTTGCTCTTACAATACTCTCTGCCTACTTACAACTCTTCGTGAAATTCCCAGATTCCTTCCAAGAAAATCTCCAAGAAATCAATCTCTCACAATCTTGATGGCCACTTACAAGCGATTTGCCCCAGCCAATGTTGAAGACCGCTTCAAAAGGTCTTTCATTGCCCGGCAATTGTGGGAAGAACAAGGTTTCCAACACTCGGATGACGAAAACTACGGCATCGAGCATTATCTCTTCGACAGAATCATGTACCAAGACTGGGAAATCTTCTGTCTTCTATGCGCACGAAAACTACGGCAGGCCTATCCAGCTAGATACCGAGACCATCAACGATTTCTACGGCCTCACTCCGAACCATGATGTTCACGCTGAATTCATGGAGGATGTCACTGCCGAGGACTACGAGTTGATCAAAGACTATCTTTGCTACATGAATACTCCATGGGAAACCGGTGCCCATAGAGGATCTATAGCAAGACAGAGTTTAAAGCCCGAGGCCAAGCTATGGAACACCTTCGTCAAGAGACGCCTCAGTCCCACATCTCACAACAGCATGGTGGACCAAAAGCGATTGGTGCTCATCCAATCGATCATCAACAAGAGGAGCATCAACGTCGGAGAGATCATCTTATGTGAAATTCACGAATGCGGTAAGAAGGATAGAGGACCATTATATTTCTCATGTTTGATCACTGGTTTGTGTGTTGCCGCAGGTGTGCCAATAGAAGACACAAATGAATACACTCCCCAAAGGCACGGATGGACTAGAGATTTTTGCCACAAAGTTATGCAGATCACGCAGGTGGAACCAGTCCAAGAAAAGCCCTAGCAGTTCACTACTGATACTGCGTCCGGGGCCCAATACACGGGAGACATGCCAGACATTGCCCACACCTCTGTCACAGCAGACCCGTACCAGGAGATATTGCAAAGGATGGCAGCGATGGACCTTAGGCAACTGAGATACATGGAGTATCAAAGAGACTTTAACGACACATTAGCCCAAATGATGCTCCATGCTTTTCCAGACCAAGGGGCGCAGTTTCCAGAATTTCCCAACAATATGTTTGTCACAGCCGCCCCTTATACCGAGACTACACCAGCTCCGGGAGGACCAAGGTCGTTCTTCTACGCGGACCCTCCACCACCGTACCAGGCTGCCGGCCCATCCAGGGCAGCAAACTCTACCGCGGCATCATTTGCCAGCAGAAGACCATCCAAGCTGAGGGCAGTCTTCAGCACTCCACCACGATCCCCAATCATCATGGGCAGTCTATCAGCTGAGATAGATGCCTATGTGCACCAAAGCTCAACCGTCGCCGGACCAAGTACACATCATACCGAGGCAGCCACAACAAGGGAAGGTGGAATGGACATCATGATCACTGAGGAGACGGCTGACGTGGAAGAAGGAGAAGAAGTGGAGGCACCGATGCAACGGACACCACCCACAAGAGTCCAACCGCCCCGGCAAGCAAAAGCTCAACCATCGCCCTCACCAAGAACAAAGTAATCGGCGGCAAGACCAAGGAGAAAAATTATTACAAGCAACTCTTCGGAGTCTCTTTAAATTTTTCATATAATTCAATATTATTTGCTGCTAGTTTCTTTCTATACTGCTTATCTCTTTCATAATTTTTGTTGTCTGCTATTCGCTTCTAATATAAAGCATTGAGGACAATGCTTGGTTTGAGTTTGGGGGTACAGATTCACTGCCGAGGCAGCAATCTTCTACCGAGGCCATGCCAAAAAAAAGGGAGTATTCTAGTGATAATTTTTTCAATTTTTATGCTCCCCGCCTTACTTGAATTAACTGCCTATACTTTTGCACTGCTTATCATCAGTATTGCCTTAGTTTATTCTTTAAGGCTATAGAAACCTTTCTCCTTACCATGATTAGGTCCTGTTAAGAAGGTTTAACCTTAGGATACTCTAGGATGAAAACTTAGAAGCTTACTATAAGATGAATTTCTCAAACACTTTTGGGACTTGTTGGATTATAGGTATTCTTTTAATGAACTTAGGTGATAAAGACTTAGATTTTTGGGAAAGTAACTAGAGGTGCCTATCATCGGCTCTAGGAAGTACTCTTCTTCATGCTAGAGGTGCCCGAAATTGGCTCTAGTATGCTTTAAGGAATATTTACAAGAAAGAAGGAATTAGTGAAGGGAAAAACACAATCCTTGAGGTGCCCGAAATTGGCTCAAGGATTAGTTGTTTAGAAAAGAAGAGAATACTTAACCAAATTCTACCTGTCTTGAACTTAGAGTTTATCTAAGAAGGCCTTTAATCAAACTTGTCCACAAAAACGCACACACTCACCAAATCTTAAAGTTTGTTTCTAGGTAAACCCTTGGGTAGCCAAAAGGTTAAGGCTTAAGAATAGGCATAGTTATGGTAGGGAGAATAGATGGAAACGTAAGACCAAGAGAGATTAGAGTTCGGCAGATTGATGGTTTGAATTGCTTGAGGACAAGCAATAGTTCGAGTTTGCGGGTGTGATAAGTGCACAACCCACTCGGACCAATGCATGTACTTAATGTGATAAATTTAGAAGTTATGCTTATAGAGATAATATTTACAGAAAAGGCAAGTTTTACTGCATTTTTATATCTGTGCAGGAGAACCAGTGTCGCGACAGCAACGTGGCCGAGGCAGGACTTGATGTCGAGGCAGCAGCTGAGAGCCAGGAAGCAAGACTATAGGCGATTGGAAGAGAAAAATCCAAGGGACGTTTCTGGACATAAAGCACATGGATCGGAGCTGGATAGCATGAGGAAAAGCCCAAGACAAGGCCACACGGGAAAGCCTTTTAGTCGAATTAAACTTGGAAATATTTTAATTATGTACATGACTTGTTCCCTACTCCAAGTTATATTCTACTTAGAAAAGATTTGCCCTAGGTCAAGCCTATATAAGACCTAGCCGTCCAATGTATTATATACGAATCCCAAGAGAGAGATTCGATTCATAGATTCAATATTTTCTTTCTCTCAAACTATGTTTTAAGCTTTCTTAGGGTTTAGGTGAAGGTTGTTTAGTATTTGTGAGAGGAGATTGTACGTTTTCTTTGTTTCAATGCAATAAAACTATCAAGGTTTGCTTATCCTTTGTTATTCTTTGTTCTTGCATTCAAGCTCGGGAGAGAAGTTTGTGAGTAATCCATTTATCTAGACTCAGGAGAGTTAGATTCACGAAAGGGGTAAGTACGGTGTTTCAATCGCGAAATACTAACTCGGCCTAGGGATAGGTTAAGAGTTTCAGCGGCTAAAAGAAGTGTGAGATTGGTTGGTGAGTATAATTGATTCACGCCGGGAGGTATCATCAAGGACTAGTCATCAACAGTACTTCGACTTAGGGATAAGCGGAGTCATCCAAGGACACTTTGCCGAACTTTGGTAAAGTCCACCCATGAGCAAGGGACTGCCGCGGAGGACAGTATCATCGCTGCCAAGGCAGTAATCTATAGTGCCGCTGAGGTAGTGATATACGATTGCATTGGGCAGAGACAAGTCAATCAAATCCACAATACAACGCAACTGGATCCTGACCTATCTCTCTCTAATATTCAAATCTCTTTACTTTACTTAGTTGTTTTATTTTAGTTAATCCAAACCCAAATCACTTGTGTTTTATTTTATTTCTTTCTACAGAACAAGAAGACGAAGAAGACATATTGAGTATACCAATCCCTGTGGAGACGATAATCCGATAAATACTTATCACTTATTACTTGCGATGTGTCCACTTGCACTAAACGCGCACTTTTGACACACAACAGACATCATGTTGTTCCGATTGTAATTTCCCACATACAGGCTTGATTCTTGATCCTGTATGCACTCGGAAGAACTATGGTTACCTCGGTATAAATTACAAGAAGAATCGATTACCTTAACCTCATGGGTATTATTTTGCATTTGCATATTTTGAACCATCTTAGTAAGAGCGGCTAATTGTGATGCCACAAAATTTGATGTTTCTAACTCGTTTATTGTGGGCTGGCATCTCACCCCTCCTCTCCTAGATGTAGGGAATCGGAAGTCATTCTTTGCAAGTTTGTTCAAAATTTCTATAGCTTCCTTTGGTGGTTTGTCAAGGAG
Source organism: Abelmoschus esculentus (assembly GCA_035048815.1). Taxonomy (NCBI): domain Eukaryota; kingdom Viridiplantae; phylum Streptophyta; class Magnoliopsida; order Malvales; family Malvaceae; genus Abelmoschus; species Abelmoschus esculentus. The sequence continues at coordinate 7,968,499 of JAUCBN010000002.1, read as the reverse complement.
TGTCCCATTGGCAGAGGCATCTAACATCATCCTTGTTGGGGCATTGGTTGCATTGTAAAACATAGTCACTTGTGTCCACAATGGAAATCCATGCAAAGGACACTTGTGTAACAGCTCCCTATATCGCTCCCATGCCACATACATCGGTTCATCATCTGCCTGCCGAAAAGAAATAATTTCATTACAAATACGATCATATAGATTAGTAGGGTTGAAACGTATAATGAAATCACGACATAGTTCACTCCAAGATCCTATAGATGCTGCTGGAATGCTATTTAACCAAGTCTTTGCCCTATCCCTCAGTGAATAGGAGAACAATTTAGGTCTCAAAACGTCTTCATGGACTCCTTGGATTTTGAATGAATTGCATATCTCCATGAACGATTTAAGGTGTTGCCTTGCATCTTCAGTGACTGACCCACCAAACTGTCCAATGGTATTGAGCATGTTAAGCATGACAAGTTTTAGCTGAAAGTGGGTCGCTTTGATCTTTGGTGTAACAACTCCTGGATTTAACCCGTTAAAATCTTCTACCAGAAAATCCCGAACTGTGAGCTGCCGCGGCAGTGGTGGTGGCGGAAGTCCTCCATTGCCAGCGGGTAAGTTCTGCTCTATTGGAATATTTGTCATAACTGCTCGGATTTGTCTTCTCAACCTTTGCTGTGTGCGTTCAATCTCTGGATCTAGCTCGTACACAGGATGGCTTGGGTTGGCCCTGTTCATACACCAGTAAAAAACGAAGTTAAATAAAACTTACTCAAGACGCGATAAAATAAAGATAACAAAATTTAGTTGCCAATCCCCGGCAATGGCACCAAAAACTTGTTGCGTGTAAAAAAGGGTTTCGCAATTAGTGCAAGTGAACACGTCGCAAGTAATAAAGTGATAAATATCGAGTATCGTCTCCACAGGGATTGGTATACTTAATATGTTTCCTTTGATCTTCCCGCTCTGCAAAAGAAATAAAGTAAAAACACAGATTAATTGATTGTTTCCAATGAAACTAAAATAACTTGAATAATAAACAAAAAATAAAGGATGAAATCAGATTAAGAGAATGGGCAGGATCCAGTTATGTCGTATTGTGGATTCAATTGACTTGTTTTCGTCTAATGCAATTACACAATACTGCCTCGGCAGTACTGCAGTCCTACTGTCTCGACAGTGAAGGGTATGTCCGCCGTGGCAATCCCTTGCTCTTGGGTGGACGTGCTTAAGTTTCGGTAAAGTGTCCTTGGATGACCCCGCTTATCCCTAAGTAAAAGTACTATTGATGACTAGTCCTTGATGATACCTCCCGGAGTGAATAAACTATAACCACCAACCAATCTCACACATCTTTTAGCCGCTGAAACTCTAACCTATCCCTAGGCTGAGTTAGTATTTTCCAGCTAGAAAAATATCGTACTTATTCCTTTCGTGAATCTAACTCTCCCGATGCTAGATAAATAGATCTCTCACAAACTTCTCTCCCGACCTTGAATACAAGAACAATGAATGACAAAGAATAAGCAACCCTTAATATTTTATTGCATGAAACAAGAAAAAAAAAGTTCAATATCCTCTCACAAATAATCGACAACTTTCACCTAAACCCTAAGAGAATTTAGAACATAATGAAAAACAAATAAAACACTAAATTCTATTTTCCCTTGGACGGCACATCCTTTATATAGGCCAAAACTAGGGCAACATCAGCCTTGGAGAAGAAGTTTAGTTAGTTTGGACGTTTCCTTCCTCGAAAAGGTATATCTCTTAATTTGGTACTTTCCATCTTTACACCATCTTCTCGAGCTCCAATTGCTCTGCAAAGTGTCTAGAAAAATCCAGCTTTTTATGCTCTTCAAATCGATCACCACTTTGACTTTTGGTCTCAGGAAATTCCCCGCCTCGGCAGGATGCATCTAATGCCCCAGCGAAGGTCTGGCTTTGAATCTGCTTAGCTTCCATCAGTAGAAGCTCCTATCTGTGGCTGGTTCGATTAGGGTCCAAATTTAACTGTAAACGCACAGAGATGCATTAAAGCTTATATTTTCTATAAATATCATCGTTATATGTCATGTAGGCATCTTATGCAAATATCACACATTAGGCTTATGCATTAGTCCAAATAGGTGTAGTAATTATTGTCCATGAAAGGTATAAAAGTGATAGTCTTTTGAGGACTTATCAACGTGCATGCTCTTAACCTTATAAAACGGTCGAAAATGATATTAAATCAAATTTTATGGGTTCAAATAGTTAATTATAGGCTTTTTAACCTAATTATACAGCTTAATCTCAAATTTTAAGCTTTTTAATCGGTTAAAATTCGAAAGGGTTCACTATAAAGCTCACTTAGAAATGCACTCTTTGAACCCTACAAAATGATCGAAAATGATATTAAATCAAATTCTATGGGTTCAAATTGTTAATGATATGCTTTTGAACCTAATTATACAACTTAATCACAAATTTTAAACATCTTACATGGTTAAAATTCGAACAAGTTCACTATAAAGCCTATTTAGACATGCACATTCTGATCCTACGAAACATCGAAAATGGTATTAAATTAAATTTTATGGGTTCAAATAGTTAATTATGGGCATTTGAACCTAATTATACATCTTAATCTCAAATTTTAAGCTTTTTACTCGGTTAAAATTCGAACAGGTTCACAATAAAGCCTATTTAGACATGCACCTTCTGAACACACAAAACGATCGAAAATGATATTAAATCAAATTTTATTGGTTCAAATTGTTAATTATGTGCTTTTGAACCTAATTATATAGCATTGGCTCAAATTTTGACCTTTTTACTCGGTTAAAATTCGAGAAGGTTCACTATAAAGCCTATTTAGACATGCACGTTCTAAACCCTACAAAACGATCGAAAATGATATTAAATCAAAATTTTATTGTTTCAAATAGTTAATTATTGGCTTTTGAACCTAATTATACAACTTAATCTCAAATTTTAAGCTTTTTACTCGGTTAAAATTTGAACGGGTTCACTATAAAGCCCATTTAGAAATGCACGCTCTGAACCTTACAAAAAGATCGAAAATGATATTAAATCAACTTTTATGGGTTCAAATTGTTAATTATGTGCTTTTGAACCTAATTATACAACATAAACTCAAATTTTGACCTTTTTACTCGGTTAAAATTCGAACAAGTTCACTATAAAGCCTATTTAGACATGTACATTCTGATCCCTACGAAACGATCGAAAATGATATTAAATTAAATTTTATGGGTTCAAATAGTTAATTATGGGCATTTGAACCTAATTATACATCTTAATCTCAAATTTAAGCTTTTTACTCGGTTAAAATTCGAATGGGTTCACAATAAAGCCTATTTAGACGTGCACGCTCTGAACCATACAAAACAATCGAAAATTATATTAAATCAAATTTAAGGGTTCAAATAGATAATTATGCAATTTGAACCTAATTACACAGCTTAATCTCAAATTTTAAGCTTTTTAATCGGTTAAAATTCAAAAGGTTCACTATAATGCTCGTTTAGAAATTCATGCTTTGAACCCTACAAAACGATCGAAAATGATATTAAATCAAATTTTATGGGTTCAAATTGTTAATTATGTGGTTTTGAACCTAAATATACAACTTAATCTCAAATTTTGACCTTTTTACTCGGTTAAAATTCGAACAAGTTCACTATAAAGCCCATCTAGACATGAACGTTTTGTACCTTACAAAACGAACGAAAATGATATTGAATTAAATTTTATGGGTCCAAATAATTAATTATGGGCATTTGAACCTAATTATACAGCTTAATCTCAAATTTTTGACCTTTTTACTCGGTTAAAATTCAAACAAGTTCACTATAAAGCCCATTACGTTCTAAACCCTTCAGAACGATCGAAAATTATATTAAATTAAATTTTAAGGGTTCAAATAGTTAATTATTGGCATTTGAACCTAATTATACATCTTAATCTCAAATTTTAAGTTTTTTACTCAATTAAAATTCGAATGGGTTCACAATAAAGCCTATTTAGGCATGCACGCTCTGAACCCTACAAAGTGATTGAAAATGATATTCAATCAAATTTTATGGGTTAAAATAGTTAATTATGGTCTTTTGAACCTAATTATACAGCTTAATCTTAACTTTTAAGCTTTTTACTCGGTTAAATTTCGAACGGATTCACAATAAAGCCTATTTAGACATGCACGCTCTGAACTCTACAAAACGATCGAAAATGTTATTAAATCTAATTTTATGGGTTCAAATTGTTAATTATGTGCTTTGGAACCTAATTATACGGCATATACTCAAATTTTGACCCTTTTACTAGGTTAAAATTCGAATAGGTTCACTATAAAGCCCATTTAGACATTCACGTTTTGAACCCTACAAAATGATCGAAAATGATATTAAATCAAATTTTATGGGTTAAAATAGATAATTATGAGCTTCTGAACCTAATTATACAGCTTAATCTTAAAGTTTTAGCTTTTTACTCGGTTAAAATTCGAACGGGTTCACTTTAAAGCCTATTTAGACATTCACGCTTTGAACCCTACAAAACGATCAAAAATGATATTAAATCAAATTTTATGGGTTCAAATAGTTAATTATGGGATTTTGAACCTAATTATACAGCTTAGTACCAAATTTTAAGCTTTTTACTCGGTTAAAATTCGAACGGGTTCACTATAAAGCCCATTTAGAAAAGCACGCTTTGAACCCTAAAAAACGATCAAAAATGATATTAAATCAAATTTTATGGGCTAAAATTGTTAATTATGGGCTTTTGAACCTAATTATACAACATAAACTCAAATTTTGACCTTTTTACTCGGTTAAAATTCGATTGGTTCACTATAAAACCCATTTAGACATGCACGTTTTGAACCCTACAAAATGATCGAAAATGATATTAAATTAAATTTTATGAGTTCAAATAGTTAATTATGGGGATTTTAACCTAATTATACATCTCAATCTCAAATTTTAAGCTTTTTACTTGGTTAAAATTCCAACGGGTTCACAATAAGGCCTATTTAGACATGCACGCTCTGAACCCTACAAAACGATCGAAAATGATATTAAATCAAATTTTACGGGTTCAAATAGTTAATTATGGGCTTTTGAACTTAATTATACAACTTATTCTCAAATTTTAAGCTTTTTACTCGGTTAAAATTCGAATGGGTTCACTATAAAGCCCATTTAGAAATGCAAGCTCTGAACTCTACAAAACGATCGAAAATCATATTAAATCAAATTTTATGGGTTTAAATTGTTAATTATGGGCTTTTGAACCTAATTATATAGCATAAAATCAAATTTTGACCTTTTTACTCGGTTCAAATTCAAACAAGTTCACTGTAAAGCCTATTTAATCATGCACGTTCTAAACCCTACAAAACGATCGAAAAAGATATTAAATTAAATTTTATGGGTTCAAATAGATAATTATTGGCATTTGAACCTAATTATACATCTTAATCTCAAATTTTAAGTTTTTTACTCGATTAAAATTCGAACGGGTTCACATTAAAGCCTATAACCCCCTCTGACCGGTGAAGATTTAAAGACGACTCAAACGGGTTACACGAGGAATACCGAGATCAAATCCGGAGATTTGACCTAGTAAACAACCCTAACCTTTTGTTTTATTACCTAAGAACTCCATTAAAGTCCTATGTGTTTATGCATATTGACATTCATCTCGACGTACGTCCTTATCACATTTATTTACCATCCCGAAATCTATGAACAAAACGTAAAGGGTTCGAACTTGGGTCTCTGCCCTTATCTCAAACATGCATGGGTTTTGAAACAGTGCATGAGTGTTCCGAAACTTTGGAAAATGTTGATGGGTTTTCGGAACACCCCTCTTATGTTTCAGAACCGTGGCTTGTCCCTCAGAAGATACCCCCTCGTGCAAGTCCGTGTATCGAAACGGTATAGACCCTGTTCCGATACAATTACAACACTGTCAAGGTCAGTATCGGAACCCTGGTCTTATGTTTCGATACCCCCGCCTGGAAACACAAGACTGTTTCGAAACCAGTTCTTCCATTATCGATATCCCTTACATTTTCCTACTCATTTTGCCTAGGTATCGGTACCAAAATGAACTGTTTCGAAACACCCTATTCCAACTCTATTCTTTTGGTGGTTCCGAGCATCTCAAGACATTTCAACCATTCGAAAAGTTTCTGGATGATGACGTATATCTCACAATGCATGAACGCTATTCGAAATGCTCGCGTTCCTAATTGATCCTACGTTAGCATTCTTCACTAGACTACTATTCAAGACAAACATACAATCGAAATGGGTAACATTCAATCCAAGCAAACTCATGAGTTCTAACCAACCAAAACCATCGAAAGGCCGCTTACAACAAAGCATGTAAAGTCAACAATTTTATTCCCTGACCATTGCCAATTGAAGTACTATAGCAAATCATAAATGCTCGAGTTTAACCTTGCTTAGATGAGCTCGGATTCCTTCCACCAAAAATGAAAGCTACCAACTCAACTCTATTCTACATTGAGTCACAAACAAAAGAGTGTAAGCAATCGCTTAATGAGTAAAACACAACATTAGAAAACTCAATGCAGCTCATTAAAAGTTAATACTTAAAATTCTCTTTTCAAACATGCTCAAGTGTAGTCCGAGTTTTCAAAAACATCTTGTCTCGACACAAGACATTAAAATCATCAGTTCTCCTGTACCATGCATCAACATGTAAATTAAGCCTCAAGTCTTACATGCATCAAGTCATGCAATGCTTAACATACTCCATGCACTAATATCGGTACAAATTATCACATTTCATGTTACATAGCAATATCAAAACAATGACACATGATATGTCAATATATATTGGCTTAGAGGTGACATAAGATGGCACTACCCCCATCCTTAAAAGAGAAAAAACAGAATATGCGGATAAACGAGATCATGATGGATTCACCCCCACCATACTTCACGATAGAATGACCCCTACCATGAGAAAACAACTAGGTCGGGTTGGCACTACCCCCATTGCTCGGATGTGATAGGACTACCCCTTTCACACGGCATTAGGTACACCTCTAATGCTCCTCGAGAACAACACACGTACAAATTTGTATATTATAGTGCACTCACACCCTATTAATTGATCAATATATCCGACAACTCTAGACACACCACATAGCCAATATACCAAGTTCAAATGCAATATTATTTGTTTTCCAAACCCAAATGCCAAATGCATCTTATTTATCACTGTAAATTCCAAGCATGCTTCAACGCAAAAACCCTTTAGTCTTAACCCAAAGCAACATGGAATCAATTCCATGAATCACAAGTGATATGCAACATATATATCTTACCTCAACATCCATTTGACAACAATGTATAAGCAACCTCTATATCTTGATGATGATAAAACAAAGTCATGGTTCAAAGACCGAATGAAAATGAGATTTCAGCCCACATACTTACTTTCAAGCATAGGATGGTTTTTCACACCATTCCTATGCTACCATAGCTTGATAAAGTTCTTATTAGTATTCCAATTTCGTGTTCCACTCACTGATGCTAAAATGCTTCTTTGCCGAGACTTCTTTGCCAAGAGTGGAGGTCAAGAAACTCCTTCCACGTTATCCCCTGCTTAAGAACAACGAGATACAACGAAATTAGTGCATCATTGCACACAAATCCTCTCTTAACAAAGCTTAACCTGCAACCAAAACACCAATCCCCTTAACTACCCCGATCATCATCGAAAACACTACCAACACACCTCTTCAAACAAACTTAACCCTAACGAACGAAACAACTACCAAACCACGATCAAAACCAACAATAAAACCTTCCCTAAACATGCCTAAACCACCAGGTTATGCACAACACACTCAAACCTCCAAAAACCTTCCATAAACACATTAGATTTTAGCCTAATGAGCCTAGTTCAGGATTAGATCAACGTAACCTAACATTTAACAACTAAATTACAAAAAATCATCATCAAAAACATCCTTCAACTTGCCAAAACCAGATCCATACGAAAATGGATCAAGAAATCTTAAAAATCTTGATTAAACCCTCACTTGTTCATAGAAATCGTTTAGAAAAGCATGTAAAAGAGACTCTAACTTGGGAATTTCAATAAAGAACATTGTAATTAGAGGAAGAGAACAATCCTTACCTCTAATTTTTCGGACTCCACCCTCAACCTTGTTTTAAACAAGAAAAACAAAAGAATTCCATGAGAAAACATTAAAATTAAGGAATGAAATCAAAAGGAGAACTAAAGACCCTATTTACCTTATCAAGAATCATGAAATGATGAAAAGATGAGAGAGTTGAAAGAAAATCCAGAGAATTCTGACTTTGGAAGAGAAGGAGAAAGGAGAATAGTATTTTACGTAAAATGATTATTTTTGGGAGAAAAATTGTTAAAACCCAATTAAATGATTACTAATTCATCTAATTCTTTTTAATTAGCTGATGATTGACAGGTGGAACCCTTTATAAAAAGTTGGATTAAATGCCTCCTAAGGATTCTATGTTATACCCCTTCAACATTCCAGTCACTAAAGCAGAAACAATTTTAATTTCTTACAAATTGTTCACTAGTTTTCAAAATGTCACCCTTCCGGGTCAAATTTCCAAAAATTGATTTGATAACCATCAAACATTGGTCAAATAAGAATTTTAGATATTTTTTCCAAGATTTTAGAAGCCTCAAAATTTCAAGTTGTCATTTAAATCCCAAAACTAATCTAGCTTGCCTAAACCGGTTCAAAGAAACCCCAACCCGACTTGACCGAACTTCTATACCCTAAATCGGGGCGTTACAAAACCTATTTAGACATGCACGCTCTGAACCCTACAAAACGATCAAAAATGATATTAAATTAAATAGGCTTAGTCTCAAATTTGAACCTACATACACGCTTTGAACACTAAAAAACAATTTGAACCTAATTATACAGCTTAGTCTCAAATTTTAAGCTTTTTACTCGGTTAAAATTCGAACGGGTTCACTATAAAGCCCATTTAGAAATGCACGCTCTGAACCCTACAAAACGATCGAAAATGATATTAAATAAAATTTTATGGGTTCAAATTGTTAATTATGGGCTTTTGAACCTAATTATACAACATAAGCTCAAATTTTGACCTTTTTATTTGGTTAAAATTCGAACAAGTTCACTATAAAGCCTATTTAGACATGCACGTTCTGAACCCTACAAAACGATCAAAAATGATATTAAATTAAATTTCATGGGTTCAAATAGTTAATTATGGGAATTTGAACCGAATTATACATCTTAATCTCAAATTTTAAGCTTTTTACTCGGTTAAAATTTCAACGGATTCACAATAATGCCTATTTAGACATTCCCGCTCTGAACCCTACAAAATGATCGAAAATGATATTAAATCAAATTTTATGGGTTCAAAGAGTTAATTATGGGTTTTTGAACCTAATTATACAACTTAATCTCAAATTTTAAGCTATTTAATTGGTTAAAATTCTAACAGGTTCACTATAAAGCCGATTTTGAAATGCACGTTCTGAACCCTACAAAATGATCGAAAATGATATTAAATAAATTTTTATGGGTTCAAATTGTTAATTATGGGCTTTTGAATCTAATTATACAACATAAACTAAAACGTTGACCTTTTTAGTCGGTTAAAATTCAAATAGGTTCACTATAAATCCCATTTAGACATACACATTTTGAACCCTACAAAACGATCGAAAAGGATATTAAATTAATTTTTTTGGGTTCAAATAGTTAATTATAGGCTTTTTGAACCTAATTATACACCTTAATCTCAAATTATATGCTTTTTACACGGTTAAAATTCGAACGGGATAAGAATAAAGTTTATTTACACTTGCACGCTCTAAACCATTCAAAACGATTGAAAATGATATTAAATCAAATTTTATGGGTTAAAATTATTAATTATGTGCTTTTGAACCTAATTATACATCATAAACTCAAATTTTGACCTTTTTACTCTGTTAAAATTGGAACAGGTTCACAATAAAGCCCATTTAGACATGCACGTTTTGAACCCTACAAAACGATCGAAAATGATATTAAATTTAATTTTTTTGGTTTCAAATAATTAATTATGTGCTTTTTGAACCTAATTATACCATTTAATCTCAATTTTTAAGTTTTTTACTCGGTTAAAATTCGAACGGGATCACAATAAAGTCTATTTAGACATGCACGCTCTGAACCCTACAAAACAATCGAAAATGAAATTAAATAAAATTTTATGGGTTCAAATACTTAATTATGGGCTTCTGAACCTAATTATACAGCTTAATCTCAATTTTTAAGCATTTTACTCGGTTAAAATTCGAACGGGTTCACTATAAAGCCAATTTAGACATGCACGCTGTAAACCCTACAAAACGATCGAAAATTATATTATATCAAATTTTATGGGTTTAAATAATTAATTATAGGCTTATGAAAGTAATTATACAACTTAATCTCAAATTTTAAGCTTTTTTCTCGATTAAAATTTGAATGGGTTCACTATAAAGCCTATTTAGACATGCACACTCTAAACCCTAAAAAACGATCAAAAATGATATTAAATTAAATTTTATGGGTTCAAATAGTTAATTATGGGCATTTAAACATAATTATACATCTTAATCTCAAATTTTAAGCTTTTTAATTGGTTAAAATTCGAAAGGGTTCACTATAAAGCACATTTAGAAATGCACGCTCTGAACCCTACGAAACGATCGAAAATGATTTTAAATCAAATTTTATGGGTTCAAATTGCTAATTATAGGATTTTGAACCTAATTATACGACATAAACTCGAATTTTAACCTTTTTACTCGTTTAAAATTCGAACAAGTTCACTATAAAGCCAATTTAAACATGCACGCTCTGAATCCTACAAAACGATCAAAAATAATATTAAATTAAATTTTATGGGTTCAAATAGTTAATTATGTGTATTTGAACCTAATTATACATCCTAATCTCAAATTTTAAGCTTTTTACTCGGTTAAAATTCGAACGAGTTCACAATAAAGCCTACTTAGACATGCACGCTCTGAACCCTACAAAACGATCAAAAATGAAATTAAATCAAATTTTATGGGTTCATGTTGTTGTGGTTAAAGACTTGTTTAAGTGCTAATGTGTGATTGATTTGCGTGCAAGTATACACATCGAACAACTAATAAAGTGTGTTAGTGAGATCGTTCCCACAAGGATTGGGTAGGTTATTTCAAAAATAGTTAACATACAAAAGATAAAATAATCCTTTGTATCAGCATATGCTAAAGCAATTCTACAATTATCACCAAAATGCTTTAGCAAAACAAAAGTGTTACTAATGATGCTGGAGCAAAGTGAAGAGTGTCACCAAAATATAGTAGAATCAAACTGATAAAGGAGTAACAGATAAAGTGCATAAACACAACACAGAGAAGATATTCAAGCTTAAGACAAGCTAGGCTTGATATGGTATGATTTTATTGTTCTCCTGAAAACTTACTATTTCGCGGGTTTACTAAGTGCTCGACAAAGTTTACTAAAAATGCTTCCACTATTCCTAGTTAGAAGGCCTAGCACTCGAAAATGCTAAGGCATTACCTCCCGGTCTCAACCCTAACACTTCTAATGTTGATAAAGTGTTACCCCTTTTAGTCGTTGAAACTCTTCCGTATTTCAAAGGTGAGGTAGGATTCTGCTCCCTCAGTAACCCCATTGTTCAAGTTGGTCTAGTTTTGTCTATCCCTAGATCTAAGCTTCTCAAACCCCTTAGCTATGGCTATCTCCCGATGCTCTTATAAACCAAGGTTTAGATGAAAAGGTGTTAGCTTTCTTGAACAAAACACTAAAGTAAACGTTGGAAACAATAAACATTCATTAAAACAAAATAAAAATCATCCAAAACAAGCCTTAGCCACACTAAGTTAGTTCATGGCTAGGTTAGGTAAACTATTCAACTTGCATCGTTTGAAATACATTTTCAACGGTAATAAAAGAGGTAAAGAAAAGTGAAGAGGAAGGAAGTCCCAAATGCATGTGCCGTGAAGCTTTTCCTAGCTTGTCGCTCCTCCCGAAGACATGCAAATCCCTTGCTCGAAGCTCTCCTACAATGGTGTCTTGGCTTGAGGTTGAAGACGAAGGAAAGTAGCATCCTTTCATCTTTCTTCTCCCCCGTGTTCTCTTAAAGTTTGCTCCTTTTTGTGGCTCTTTTAGCTACTGATTTTGCTCTTCTCTTGCTCAACATGATTGTTGAAGGAGGTTCACCCTTATATTTATAGGAGGCTTCTTAGGGTTTTGTGCCCTAACGGTGTAAAGGAATATTCCCTAACATTTGCTGCAGAAAATAGCAGCAAAATACAGGTTTGCAGGTGCGGTGCAACGTCTACAGAGGAGGTGCAGCTGGCCTGGAAAAACGCGTGAGGATAGTGGGCTGCAAGTCTGTCCTTTCTGCTGTCCTATTTTGTCTGCACACAATGCTACAACAACATGAAGTCCGATCCAACACTAAAAAGAATATGTTGTAGCATCTCTTCCAATCTTTCAACTTTGCTCCAGCAATCTGCACATCACCACCAAGCAAATACCCTTCCAAGCAGCATCTTTAAAAATAAAAGAGAAAAGAGAAAATAAAAACAAAAACCTAATTTAAAGGCAAATGCACATGAAATGCAACTAAATGCAATGCAAATGAACTTGAAATCAAACAAAACCTTAAGTAAAAGGGTATAAAATATACGCTTTTTAGAGCGTTAAGACCCCCAAACTTAAGATATTGTTTGTCCTCAAGCAATGACATATAAAAATGCTATGGCATTACTTTCAATCCTTGACAGCAGTTTAAGCAGAACATCAATCCTCAGAATAAAAATGTTGTATCAATCTACATGATATTGAGAAGTTCAAGAACTTAAATTTAGACATGATGCCCTGCATGTGTGTGCGGGATTGTATCTAGCCTATGCTTAATAGTTAGAAAATTTCTAAGTTCCCTTAATCACTATACCCTAGTTCTTTTAAAATTACTCCCATGCTACTTATTTTTTTAACACTGGTTCGAAGTGTGTCAGCTCATCACAACTACCGTCCTTAACTCTAGGTGAGTATGGAGCAAACATCTCACCCCCGAGTCAGTAGGTAGAGTCATCCCGTGACAGCTTTCATTCGCTCATATGTTGTAGCATTATTTATATTCAGAGTTAAGCTAACTATTGCATAGAGGAGCGTTCTTCTACAGTTTTATGCTAAAGCATTTATTCTTATCTCTTTTTTTTATTTATTTATTTATAGCAAAAAAACGTTTTCTTTCTTTCTAAACTAACTAAGGCATAGAGTCTATGTTCTCTAGAAACTTCCTACCAATTAAGCATAGAAAACATACAATCGTGTCCATTAAAATTCCAAAGCATCAAATCCTAATTTAGTTCTATTCTTTCTCAATATTTTCTATCTTTCAGTTCAAAAATATTAAACTTCTCATCATCGAAAATCATTTATTCTAACCTAAAAGCTGTCTTAAATTGAATCTAATGTTATAGCAAATTTACATGTATGCAAAATGAAATGAAAATGCTATAGCAAAGACTTTGCTACCCCCAAACTTGAGGTTAGCATTGTCCTCAATGCAACTATATGAAATGATATGCAAAAACAAAAAGAAAAAAGAAAAAGTAAAGATGCTTACTTCTTTGCAGGCTTGGTTTTCCTTGTTACCATGCGCTTAAGTCTTTTCGCAGGTTGCTCCGGTGGCGATGGGTCAGTTTGATTGATTTCGGCTACAGGCTGGTCTTCTGGGTCCTCGTCCTCGCGGACTGCTGCAGCATCGGGGGTTCTCTCCTCCTCCACACCGAATGAAGCGTGTTGTCCTGCTGTACGCTTCACCTTGCGGCGTGGGATGGGGGCATCGAAAGGATCGGTAGGTGGGACCTCTACTCTAGGTGAGTTAAGATCGAACTCTTCACTACTTACTTGGATTGTGTTGGCCCTAGTGGTTCTCGATTGAGTGGCAGGTCCCTTGCCCTTGTCTTTAGTTGGTGTCGGAGGACCAACCAAGATTTGGTGCGATGCTGTAGCAATTTTGTGCCTGACTCCATAACGTTGCAATGCCTTAACAATGAGCTTGTTATCAAAGTAGGTTCCTTCATCACTGATTATGGCTCTAGGGACTCCAAACATGTTGAATATGTTCTTGTGCAGGAACTTCAAAACTATCTTTAAGTCATTCTTGGGTGTAGCAACTGCTTCTACCCATTTACTCACATAGTTCACTGCTAGAAAGATATATAAATCACCATAAGATGATGGAAAGGGTCCCATGAAATCAATTTCCCATACATCGAAAAGCTCGATCTCAAGAATATTTTACAATGACATTTCATTCCTCCTCGAGATGTTACAGTTCTTTGACATCTATCACATGCCTTGTAAAATGCTTGAGCATCCTTGAAGAGTGAGGGCCAGTAGAATCCAGATTGAAGGACCTTTGCAGTAGTCCTTGATGCACAAAAATGCCCACCACACAATGTTGCATGGTAATGGAACAAAATATATTTTTGCTCTTCTTCCGGCACACATCGTCGAAGCAATTAGTCAGCACATTGCTTGAACAAATATGGCTCATCCTGAAAAATTTTGCATCATGCTTAAACTTCTTTCGACCCTGGCTAGATAAATCAGGAGGGAAAATACCACTGACAAAAAAATTAACTATATCTGCATACCAAGGTAATGTTGTAGCATATAAAATTTTCTCATCAGGGAAGTTTTCTTCGATCTCAAATTCCTCTCCTAAATTTTCTGGATTTTCTAGCCTAGATAGATGGTCTGCAACTTGATTTTTGGTTCCTTTTTTATCCTTTATTTCAATATCAAATTCTTGTAGCAAAAGTATCCACTTAATAAGTCTAGGCTTAGAATCTTTCTTAGTCACTAGGTATTTGATGGCAGAATGATATGTGTGCACTATCACCCTAGTTCCTATATGATATGCTCTAAACTTATCAAAGGCAAATACTACAGCAAGTAACTCTTATTCAGTGGTAGTGTAGTTAATTTGTGCATCATTTAGAGTTCTACTTGCATAATAAATAACATGGAAGAGTTTACCTCACCTTTGACCTAGTGCTGTGCCCACTGTGTAGTCACTTGCGTCACACATCAACTCGAATGGCTCAGTCCAATCGTGTGGTATCACTATTGGAGTTGAGGTAAGTCTCTTTTTCAATTCCTCAAAAGCGTTGTGGCAATTTTCATCAAAGACAAAGGGTTGATTTTGCTGTAGCAAATTGCAGAGTGGTTTAGAGATCTTCGAGAAGTCCTTGATGAACCTCCTATAGAAGTCAGCATGTCCCAAAAAGCTTCTAATTCCCTTAACGGTTGTTGGAGGTGGTAGCCTCTCTATCAACTCAACTTTTTCTTTGTCAACTTCAATTCCTTTTCTTAAAATTTTGTGCCCCAAAACCGTACCTTCGGTCACCATAAAATTGCACTTTTCCCAATTTAGTACAAGGTCGGCTTCTTCACCGTGTTTCAATACTTTGGCCAGGTTGCCTAGGCATTTTTCAAATATTTCTCCGGACACAGAAAAATCATCCACGAATACCTCTAAAAATTCTTCAACCATGTTTGAAAAAATTGCAAACATGCAACATTGAAAAGTTGTTGGAGCATTACATAACCCAAATGACATTCTTCGAAAAGCATAAGTCCCATAAGTGTAGGTGAAGGTTGTCTTCTCATGGTCCTCTAGTGCTATAGCAATTTGGTTGTACCCAGAATAACCATCAAGGAAGCAATAATAAGCCTTTCCCGATAATCGATCCAGCATTTGATCGATAAAAGGGAGGGGGAAATGATCCTTCTTTGTTGCTTTGTTCAGCTTCCTATAGTCCACGCAAATGCGCCAGCCTGTGACTGTCCTTGTCGGCAGCAACTCTTTGTCCTCATTTGTGATTACTGTCGTGCCTCCTTTCTTAGGAACACAATGCATAGGGCTAACCCATGAACTGTTAGAAATCGGGTATATGATTCCTACATCCAACCACTTGATAATCTCTGTCATCACTACCTTCTTCATTACTGGGTTCAGTCTTCTTTAGGGCTCAACAGAATTGTTGTGGCATTCTTCTAGCAGGATCTTGTGCATGCAGGTTGGAAGACTGATGCCCTTTAAATCGGCCATGGTCCACCCTAGAGCTTTCTTATATTAAGATAATAAATTCACAAGACTAAGCTCTTGGTTAGGATCTAAGCTAAAAGAAATAATCACCGACAAAGTATTACGAGATCCCAAATAAACATATTTTAAATGCGATGACAGTGGTTTTAATTCTAGAGATGGTGCATGTAATAATGATGGTTTAGGAGGAATAAATTCAGAAAAATCAATTGATTCGAATTTCATACCTGGTCTTGGCTTGTAGTAGCCAATTTGTTGTAGCATGTCACGTGTCAAAAGTGTGCAATTAGTGCAAGTGAACATATCACAAGTAATAAAGTGATAAGTATTATCGTGTATCGTCTTCACAGGGATTGGTATACTTAATATGCCTTCTTTGTCTTCTTGCTCTGTAAAAAGGAATAAAATAAAAACACAGGTAATTGTGGTTTTGATGAAACTAAATAAATTGAAATAAAGAAAACTAAGTAAAAGATGAGGTTTGATTAATAGAGAGAGAGGTCAGGATCCAGTTGTGTTGTATTGTGGAATTGATTGACTTGTCTCTGTCCAATGCAATTGTATATCACTACCTCGACAGTACTGCAGATTACTGCCTTGGCACCGATAATACTTGCCCGTCGTGGCAATCCCTTGCTCGTGGTTGGCTTTTACCAAAGTTCGACAAAGTGTCCTTGGGTGACTCTGCTTATCCCTAAGTCGAAGTAGTGTTGATGACTAATCCTTGATGATACCTCCCGGCGTGAATCAATTATACCCACCAACCAATCTCACACTTCTTTTAGCCGCTGAAACTCTTAACCTATCCCTAGGCCGAGTTAGTATTTCACGATTCAAACACCGTACTTATCCCTTTCGCGAATCTAACTCTCCCGAGTCTAGATAAATTGATTACTCACAAACTTCTCTCCCGAGCTTGAATGCAAGAAAAAAGAATGGCAAAGGATAAGCAAACTTTGATAGTTTTATTGCATTGAAACAAAGAACAAAGTACAATCTCCTCTCACAAATACTTAACAACCTTCACCTAAACCCTAAGAAAGCTTAGAACATAATTTGAGAGAAAGAAAATATTGAGTCTTAGGGTGAACTCTCCAAGAATCGGCTCTCCTACTACATTGGACGGATAGGTCTTATATAGGCTTGGCCTAGGGCAAACCTTTCCTAAGTAGAATACAACTTGGAGTAGGGAACAAGTCATGTACATAAATAAAATATTTGCAAGTTTATTTCAACTAAGAGGCTTTCCCGCGTGGCCTTGTCTTGTGCTTTTCCTCGTGCTAACCAGCTCAGATTATGTGCTTCATGTCCAGAAACGTCCCTTGGATTTTTCTCTTCCGATTGCCTATAGTATTGCTTCTTGGTTTTCTGTTGCTGTCTCGACATCAGGTCTTGCCTCGGCCATGTTGCTGCCGCGGCAATAGTTTCTCCTGCACAGATGTAAAAATGCAGTAAAACTTGCCTTTTTTGTAAATATCATCTTTATAAGCATAACTTCTAAATATATCACATTAAGTACATGGATTGGTCCGAGTGGGTGTAAATTTAGTGATTAATGCCCATAAAAGGTGTAAAAAGTGATAGTGAGTTGAGCACTTATCACACCCCCAAACTCGAACTATTGCTTGTCCTCAAGCAATGCAAGCCATCAATTTGCCAAACTCTATTCTCTCTTGGTCTTATGTTTCCATCTATTCTCCCCACCATAACTATGCCTATTCTTTAGACTTAACCTTTCGGCTACCCAAGGGTTTACCTAGAAACAAACTATAAGAATTGGTGAGTGTGTGCGTTTTTGTGGACTAGTTTGATGAAAGGCTTTCTTAGATAAACTCTAAGTTCAAGACAAGTAGAATAGGGTTAAGTTTTCTCTTCTTTTCTAAACAACCAATTCTTGAGGCAATTTGGGCACCTCAAGGATTGTGTTTTTCTCTTCACTAATTCCTTCTTTCTTTTTGATATCCCTTGTAGCATACTAGAGCCAATTTCGGGCACCTCTAGCATGAAGAAGAGTAATTCCTAGAGCCGGTGATAGGCACCTCTAGTTACTTTCCCAAAAATCTAAGTCTTTATCACCTAAGTTCATTAAAAGAATTCCTATAATCCAACAAGTCCCAAAAGTGTTTAAAAATTCATCTTATAATAAGCTTCTACGTTTTCATCCTTGAGTATCCTAAGGTTAAACCTTCTTAACAGGACCTAATCATGGTAAGGAGAAAGATTTCTATAGCCTTAAAGAATAAACTAAGGCAATACTGATGATAAGCAGTGCAAAAGTATAGGTAATTTATTCAAGTAAGGCGGGGAGCATGAAAAAATTTTAAAAAATTCACTTAAATACTCCCTTTTCTTGGCAGAGCCTCGGCAGTGGATTGTTGTCTCGGCAGTGGCTCTACACCCCCAAACTCGAACCAGGCATTGTCCTCAATACTTTATATTAGAAGAAAATGGTGGGCAACAAAAATATGAAAGAAATAAGCAGCAAAGCAAGAAACAAACAACAAATAAAATTGAATATATGAAAAATTTAAAGAGACTCCGAAGAGCTGCTTGTAACAATTTTTCTTCGGGGTCGTGCTGCTGATTGCTTCGTTCTTGGTAAGGGTGATGGCTGAGCTTTTGCTTGTCGGGGCGGTTGGACTCTTGTGGGTGGTGTCCGTTGCATTGGAGCGTCCACTTCTTCGCCTTCTTCCACGTCGGCAATCTCCTCGGTGATCATGATGTCCGTTCCACCTTCATTTGTTGTGGCTGCCCCGGTATGGTGTGTACTAGGTCCGGCATCGATTGAGCTTTGGTGTACATATGCATCTATCTCCGTTGATAGACTGCCCATGATGATGGGTGATAAGTGCTCAACTCACTATCACTTTTTACACCTTTTATTGGCATTAATCACTAAATTTACACCCACTTGGACCAATGCTTGTACTTAATGTGATATATTTAGAAGTTATGCTTATAGAGATAATATTTACAGAAAAGCACGTTTTACTACATTCTTATATCTGTGCAGGAGAACCATTGCCACAACAGCAACAAGGCCGAGGCAGGACCTGATGCCGAGGCAGCAGCTGAGAGCCAGGAAGCAAGACTGTAGGCGATTGGAAGACAAAAATCCAAGGGACGTTTCTGGACTTGAAGCACATGGATGGGAGTTGGCTAGCATGAGGAAAAGCCCAAGACAAGGCCACGCGGGAAAGCCCCCTTAGCCGAATTAAACTTGGAAATATTTTAATTATGTACATGACTTGTTCCCTACTCCAAGTTGTATTCTACTTAGGAAAGCTTTGACCTAGGTCTAGCCTATATAAAGACCTAGCCATCCAATGTAATAGACGAATACCTAGAGAGACGAATACCTAGAGAGAGAGAGACGGTTCATAAACTAGTTTTCTTTCTCTCAATTATGTTCTAAGCTTCTTTAGGGTTTAGGTGAAGGTTGTTAGTATTTGTGAGAGGAGATTGTACTTTGTCTTTGTTTCAATGCAATAAAATTATCAAGGTTTGCTTATCCTTTGTTATTCCTTGTTCTTGCATTCAAGCCCGGGAGGGAAGTTTGTGAGTAATCCATTTATCTAGACTCGGGAGAGTTAGATTTATGAAAGGGGTAAGTATGGTGTTTCAATCGCGAAATACTAACTCGGACTAGAGATAGGTTAAGAGTTTCAGTGGCTAAAAGAAGTGTGAGATTGGTTGGTGAGTATAATTGTTTCACGCCGGGAGGTATCATCAAGGACTAGTCATCAACAACACTCTGACTTAGGGATAAGCGGAGTCATTCAAGGACACTTTGCCGAACTTTGGTAAAGTCTACCCATGAGCAAGGGATTACCGCGGCGGACAAGTATCGTCGCTGCCAAGGCAGTAAACTGCAGTGCTGTCGAGGCAGTGATATACGATTGCATTGAGCAGAGACGAGTCAATCAATTCCACAATACAACGCAACTGGATCCTGACCCATCTTTCTCTATTATTCTTTCTTTTTACTTTGCCTAGTTACTCTAGTTTAGTTAAACCAAACTCAATCACTTGTGTTTTATTTTACTTCTTTCTACAGAACAAGAAGAAGAAGAAGACATATTAAGTCTACCAGTCCCTGTGGAGACGATAATCCGATAAATGCTTATCACTTATTACTTTCGATGTGTCCACTTGCACTAAACGCGCACTTTTGACACGCGACAGCTGCTACCGAGGGATGCATGGCAATGCTACACAATCGCATGCCACCGAAATTGAAGGATCCTGGTTGCTTTATCATACCTTGTGCGATAGGTAAAAATTATGAAGGTAAGGCCCTATGCGACCTTAGAGCAAGCATCAATCTATTGCCCAAATCTGTCTTCCAAAAGCTTGGAATAGGAAAGGCGAAACCTACAATAGTTATGCTCCAACTAGCGGATCGATCCTATGTGCAACCAGAAGGCAAAATCGAGGACATACTAGTAAGAGTAGATAAATTTATTCTTCCTGCTGACTTCCTTGTCCTTGATTGTGAAGCAGATGATAATGCACCGATCATCCTGTGGAGACCTTTCCTTGCAACTGGACGTACCTTAATTGACGTGGAAAAAGGAGAGTTGACAATGCGAGTCAATGACCAACAAGTCAAACTCAATGAATTCCACAACTTAAAAAAACATGATGATCCAGAAGAATGCAAGGCCATCCACACTGTAGACACCAGAATATCCTGCCTCGACAGTCTGCTGAGCAGGTTATTCCGCAAAAAGATCAAGTTCAAGATGGATGGACACACAACAAAAGGGAGTGGCCAACAACTCATTGATGATTCTGGCCAACAAGAGAGGATAATTATGGGAGATGCATTTGCATGCACTCCACCAGTAACATGATCTCCTCCCTTTTCATTATTAATATATTAGGATTAGTTTAGTTTATTTTTATTTTTCTAATTTGCTTTTGCTTTAAGTATTTTTCTTTTTGTGTGTTTAATTTTTATTTAGGATAATAAGCAAGAATAAAGGAGAAATAGCTCACAGCAGGAATTCTGTCGAGGCAGAAAACAGTGTTAGAACCGCAGCAGAACAGTGTAACGGCTAGTCTGCCGAGATTCCTGCCGCGGCAGAAAAGGGAACGGCAGTAAAGAGTAACGGCTACAAAATGGCTAGTGGCTTCAAACGGTCACAAGGCCGAGGCCTATATAAGAAACCCCTTCCTATTGAACTATTCACTCTTGTTTTCTTGTTTTCTTTAGAATTCATAACAATCTTCCTCTCACATTACTCTCTGCCTACTCACAATTCTTCGTGAAATTCCCAGATATTTTCAAGAAAACCTCCAAGAAATCAAATCTCTCACAATCTTGATGACCGCTTACAAGCGATTTGCCCCAGCAAACGTTGAAGATCGTTTCAACCGATCTTTCATCGCCCGACAATTGTGGGAAGAACAAGGTTTTCAGCATTCGGATGATGAAAACTACGACATCGAGCATTATCTCTTTGACAGAATCAACTACCAAGATTGGGAAATTTTCTGTCTCCAACCTGCCCAGGCGAACGCTACAATCGTGCGGGAATTCTATGCGCACGGGCCCAGCAAATATTCCCTCTTTGTTCACTGCCGTGGCAGGCCAGTTTAGTTAGATGCCGAGATCATCAACGATTTCTACGGCCTCACCCCAAACAGTGATGTTCACGCCGAATTCATGGAGGACATCACTGCCGAGGACTACGAGTTAATCAAAGACGATCTTTGTTACGCGAATACTCCATGGGAAACCGGTACCCATAAAGGATCTGTAACAAGGCAGAGCCTAAAGCCCGAGGACAAGATGTGGAATACCTTTGTCAAGCGATGACTCATCCCCACGTCCCACAACAGCACGGTGGACCGGAAGCGATTGGTGCTTATCCAATCAATCATCAACAAAAGAACCATTAATGTTGGAGAGATCATCCTACGTGAAATTCACGAATGCGGTAAGAAAGATAGGGGACCATTATATTTCCCATGTTTGATCACAGGTTTGTGTGTTGCCGCAGGTGTGCCAATCGAAGATACGGACGAATACACTCCCCAAAGACGAGGATGGACCAGAGAATTTTGTCACAAAGTCATGCAGATCACGCAGGCAGAGCCAGTCCAAGCAACGCCCCAGCAGTTCACGGCTGATACTACTGTCGGGGCCCAGTATACGGTAGACATACCTGATACTGCCCACACCTTTGCCGCAGCAGACCCGTAATTAGCAGATTTTTCAAAGGATGACAGCGATGGACCTCAGACAACAGAGGTACATGGAGTACCAAAGAGATTTCAACGACACATTAGCCCAAATGATGTTGCACGCGACAATGCGGCTGTGACAAACATGTTGCTTGGAAATTCTGGAAACTGCGCCCCTTGGTCTGGAAAGGCATGGAGCATCATTTGGGCTAGTGTGCCGTTAAAGTCTCTTTGATACTCCTTGTATCTTTGTTTCCTAAGATCCATTGCCGCCATCCTTTGCAGTATCTCCTGGTACGGGTCTGCTATGGCAGTGGTGTGGGCAGTGTTTGGCATGTCTTCGTGTACTGGGCCCCGGCAGCAATATCAGTAGTGAACTGCTGGGGTGTTGCCTGGACTGGTTCAGCCTGCGTGATCTGCATAATTTTGTGGCAAAAGTCTCTGGTCCATCCACGCCTTTGGGGAGTGTATTCGTCCGTGTCTTCTACTATTACACCTACAGCAATACACAAACCAGTGATCAAACAAGGGAAACATAATGGTCCTCTATCCTTCTTACCGCATTCGTAAATTTCGTGTAAGATGATCTCTCCAACGTTGATGCTCCTTTTGTTGATGATTGATTGGATGAGCACCAATCGCTTTCGGTCCACCGTGTTGTTGTGGGATGTGGGGATGAGGCGTCTCTTGACAAATGTGTTCCAAAGCTTGGCCCCGGGCTTTAGGTTTTGCCTTGCTACAGATCCTCTATGGGCATTGGTTTCCCATGGAGTATTCGTGTAGCAAATGTCATCTTTAATCAACTTGTAATCCTCGGCAGTGATATCCTCCATGGATTCGGCATGTACATCATGGTCAGGTGTGAGGCCGTAGAATTGGTTGATGGTCTCGGCATCAAGCTGGATAAGCCTGCCTCGACAGTGGACAAAGAGGGAGTCTTTGCTTGGCCCGTGCGCATAAAATTCCCACACGATGGTAACATTTTCCTGGGTAGGTTGGAGGCAAAAGATTTCCCAATCTTGGTACTTGATCCTGTCGAACAGATAGTGCTCGATACCATAATTTTCTTCATCCGAGTGCTGGAACCCTTGTTCCTCCCACAATTGTCGGGCGATGAAAGACCTGTTGAAGCGGTCTTCAACATTGGCTGGGGCAAAACGCTTGTAGGTGGCCATAAAGATTGTGAGAGTTTAAGTTCTTGGAGATTTTCTTGGAGGAATTCAGAGAATTTTAAGAAGGGTAGGCAGAGAGTATTGTGAGAGCAAGATTATTAGGTATTCTAAAGAAAACAAGAAAGTAAGAGTGAATAG
The DNA here is from genome assembly GCA_035048815.1 of Abelmoschus esculentus. NCBI lineage: Eukaryota > Viridiplantae > Streptophyta > Magnoliopsida > Malvales > Malvaceae > Abelmoschus > Abelmoschus esculentus. Next base: position 7,944,801 of record JAUCBN010000002.1, on the reverse strand, counting down.
TTCAAGAGGGAGGGATTGCTTATATAGGCCTCGACCTTGTGACCGTTTGAACTACTAGCCGTTTTGTAGCCGTTAGTCTTTATTTCCGTTTCCTTTTTTGCCGCGGCAGAAATCTCGGCAGACTAGCCGTTACACTGTTCTGCCCGTTAAAACTGTTGCGGCTCTGACACTGTTTTCTGCCTCGGCAGAATTCTTGCTATGGACTATTTTTCCTTTATTCTTGCTTATTATCTTAAATAAACATTGAACACAAAATAAGAAAAATAATTAAAGCATAAAATTAATATGGAAAGTAAATATAAACTAAACTGATCCTAATATAATAATATAAAAAGAAAAGGGAAGAGATTAAGTCACTGGAGGAGTGCATGCAAATGCATCTCCTAAGGTGTTTATCTCTTGTTGGCCAGAATTAGAATTCAGATGTTGGCCACTCCCTTTTGCTTTATGGGCATCCTTATGTGCTGCTTCCACTTTGAGCTTGATCTTTTTGCCAAATAACCTGCCGAGCATGCTGCCAAGGCAGGATATTTTTGTGTCTGTTGTGTGGGTGGCTTTGCACTCTTCTGGATCATCATATTTTTTTAAATTGTGGAATGCATTGAGTTTGACTTGTTGGTCATTAACCCTTATTGTCAACTCTCCATTTTCCACATCAATTAAAGTGTGTCCATTTACTAAGAAAGGCCTCCCCAATATGATTGGCGCATTATCATCTACTTCACAATCAAGGATAAGGAAGTCAGCGGGAAAAATAAATTTGTCTACCCTTACCAATATGTCATCAATTTTTCCTTCATGGTGCACAAATGATCTATCCGTTAGTTGAAGTACCAGAGTTGTGGGTTTTGCTCTTCCTATTTCCAAGCTTTTGGAAGACTGATTTCGGCATTAAGTTGATGCTTGCTCCCAAGTCACATAGGGCCTTTCCTTCATAATGGTTACCTATCGCACAAGGTGTGATAAAGCATCCAGGATCCTTTAATTTTGGAGGCATGCGATTGTGCAGCATTGCCATGCATCCCTCAGTTGCTACCACTGTTTCAAACTCACCAAGCCTTTTTCTTTTAGATATCATGTCTTTCAAGAACTTAGCGTAATTAGGCATCTGTTCAATTGCCTCAACAAATGGCAAGTTGATGTGGACTTATTTTTGGATGTCTAAAATTTTTTTAAACTGGAGATCATGTTTCTGCTTTTTCAACCTTTGTGGGAAAGGTGGTGGTGGTCTCATCTCCTCCAAGGTTTCATGAGTTTTGAATTTGATACCTGACACCACTGGATCTTTTACTGTCTCGGCAGCTGGTTGAGTTGTTGCCGGTTTGTCTGCCTCGGCAGAGTTTTCTGCTGGGATTTCTGAGGCCTGACTTTCTGGTTCAGCATCCTGGTCCTCCCAATTTGATTCCTCTTGTATTGCCTGTGGGACTTTGTTTGCTGAACTGCTTAGTTTTTCTTTTAAATGTAGGTCACTTCTGGTTGTGATCACTTTACATTGCTCATGACCCATTCCCTTAGCAACTTCAGTATTGCTAGGTAATCCTCCTTGTGGTCTAGTGTTTTTTCTTTGAGCGAACTGACCAACTTGAGTTTCTAGAGTTTTAATAGCAGCTTCTTGATTTTGCAGCCTCATCTCAGTCCTGTTCATGAAAGCATCCGTCCTTTTGATGAAATTAATGTTCTTTGACATGTATGATTCCGTTTTCATCATAAAGGCCTTGAGAGTGTTCTCCAACGAACTTTCGGACTGCTGCTGCGACATCTGCTGTTGCGGCATCTGCTGTATATTCTGCTGCGGCATCCGCTGCTGATAACTTGAGGTCTGATTAATGGGATTCAAGGCATTATTAGGATTGCTCCATGAAAAATTTGGGTGCCTTTTCCATGCCGGATTATATGTGTTAGACATCATATTATTATTCCGGTTGTAGTTTCCCACATAAAAACCAGTTTCTTCATCTTGCACGTGCATAGAAGAATTGATCGTTTTAACCTCATGAGTATTTTGTTGTAATTGCATGTTCTTAACCATCTTGGTAAGAGATGCCAATTGTGCTACCACTGAATTGGATGTTTCGAGTTCATTCACTGTGGCTTGGCGTCTCATTCCCCCTCGTCTAGATGTAGGGAACTGAAAATCATTCTTTGCGAGCTTGTTCAGGATCTCTATAGCTTCCTCAAGAGCTTTGTCAAGGAGTGTCCCATTGGCCGAGGCATCTAACATCATCCTAGTGGGAGCATTAGTGGCATTGTAGAACATTGTCACTTACGTCCACAAGGGAAATCCATGCAATGGGCTTCTGTGCAATAACTCTCTATAGCGCTCCCATGCCTCGTACATTGGTTCATCATCTGCCTGTCGAAAAGAAGTAATTTCATTGCGGATATGATCATATAAGTTAGTAGGGTTAAAGCGTTTAATGAAATCTTGGTAGAGTTCACTCCAACATCTTCACCGACTCCTTGAATTTTAAATGAGTTACAAACTTCCATGAAAGATTTGAGATGCTGCCTGGCATCTTCAGTTGCAGACCCACTGAATTGTCCAATAGTATTCAGCATATTGAACATGACAGGTTTGAGTTCAAAGTGGGTTGCTTCTATTTCCGGTGCAACGACTCCAGGGTTTAATCCATTCAGATCTTCCACCAGGAAATCTCTAACAGTTAGCTACCGCGACAGTAGAGGTTGCGACAGTGGTTGCTGCGGCAAGGGTGGTTGCTGAAGTCCTCCGTGGCCAACAAGTATGTTTTGATCTACTTGATTTCCTGCCATTGCTTTTTGGATTTGTCTCCTCAACCGATTTCGTGTACGTTCAATTTCAGGGTCAATCTCGTACAACGGATTGGATGGGTTGGCCCTGGACATACACAAAAAAGAAACCAAAGTAAAATAAAAATAAAAAATAAAATAACTAAAGAAAATAAAGAAAACAAAATTTAGTTACCAATCTCCGACAACGGCGCCAAAAACTTGTCGCGTGTCAAAAGTGCGCAATTAGTGCAAATGAACACATCGCAAGTAATAAAGTGATAAGTATTATCGTGTATCGTCTCCACAGGGATTGGTATACTTAATATGCCTTCTTTGTCTTCTTGCTCTGTAAAAAGGAATAAACTAAAAACACAGGTAATTGTAGTTTTGATGAAACTAAATAAATTGAAATAAAGAAAACTAAGTAAAAGATGAGGTTTGATTAATAGAGAGAGAGGTCAGGATCCGGTTGCGTTGTATTGTGTAATTGATTGACTTGTCTCTGTCCAATGCAATTGTATATCACTGCCTCGACAGTACTGCAGATTATTGCTGATAAGTACTCAACACACTATCACTTTCTACTCCTTATATCGGCATTTATCACCAAATATTCACCCACTTGAACCAATGCATATGCTTAATGTGATATATTTAGAAGTTATACTTAAATAGATACTATTTACAGAAAAAGGCACGTTTTACTGCGTTTTCATATCTGTGCAGGAGAACCAGTGCCACGGCAGAGACAAGGCCGAGGCAGGACCTGATGCCGAGGTAGCAGCAGGAAGACAGGAAGCAAATTGATAGGCGATGGAAAGACAAAAATCCAAGGAACGTGTCTGGACTTGAAGCCCATTGATCGGAGCTGGCTAGCACAAGGAAAAGCCCAAAGGAAGACCACGCGGGAAAGCCCCCTTAGCCGAATTCAAACTTGGAAATATATTATTATTATTATGTACTTGACTTGTTCCCTACTCCAAGTTATATTCTACTTAGGAAAGGTTTGCCCTAGGTCTAGCCTATATAAAGACCTAGCCACCCAATGTACTAGACATCGAAATACCTAGGGAGAGCCGACTTCTACTCTTGTTTCTTTCCTCTCCATCATGTTCTAAAACCTTCATAGGGTTTAGGTGAAGGTTGTTGAGTATTTGTGAGAGGAGATTGTACTTTATCTTTCATTCAATGCAATAAAGATTATCAAGGTTTGCTTATCCTTTGTTATTCGTTGTTCTTGCATTCAAGCCCGGGAGGGAAGTTTGTAAGTGATCCATTTATCTAAGCTCGGGAGAGCTAGATTCACGAAAGGGGTAAGTACGGTGTTTCAATCGCGAAATACTAACTCGGCCTAGGGATAGGTTAAGAGTATCAGCGGCTAAAAGAAGTGTGAGATTGGTTGGTGAGTATAATTGGTTAACGCCGGGAGGTATCATCAAGGACTAGTCATCAACAGCACTCTGACTTAGGGATAAGCGGAGTCATTCAAGGACACTTTGCCGAACTTTGGTAAAGTCTGCCCACGAGCAAGGGATTGCCGCGGCGGACAGCGTTATCGCTGCCCAGGCAGTAAACTGCAGTGCTGCCGAGGCAGAGATATGCGATTGCATTGGATAGAGACAAGTCAATCAAGTCCACAATACAATACAACTGGATCTTGGCCCATCTTTCTTTCTGATATTTCGACCCTTTTATTTTTATTCAATTATTTGAGTTTAATAAATCACACTCATTCACTTGTGTTTTTATTTTTCTACAGAGCAAGAAGATAAAGAAAGCATATTAAGTATACCGGTCCCTGAGGAGACGATAACTCGATAAATACTTATTACTTGCGATGTGTCCACTTGCACTAAACGCACACTTTTGACACGCGACAAGTGTTTGGCGCCGTTGCCGGGGACTGGCAACTAAATTTTGTTTTCCTTATTTTCTTGTTCCTTTTTATTTTTATTTTTATTTTACTTTTGTTTTTCTTGGTGTATGACCAGGGCCAATCCAACCAACCCCTTGTACGAGTTAGATCCTGAGATTGAAAGAACAGGGCTAAGGTTGAGGAGACAAATCCGAGGAGTCATGGCAGAGGTTCAGGTAGGACAAAACCTACCTGCCGACAATGAAGGTCTATCGCCGCCACCTGGGCCACGGCAGCTGACTGTCAGAGATTTCTTGGAGGAGGACTTAAATGGACTAAACCCAGGAGTCGTTACACCCGAGATTGAAGCAGCCCATTTTGAACTTAAACCTGTTATGTTCAATATGTTAAATACAATTGGACAATTTGGTGGGTCTGCAACTGAAGACACAAGGCTGCATCTCAAATCCTTCATGGAGATTTGCAACTCTTTCAAAATCCCTGGAGTCCATGAAGATGTCTTGCGATTAAAGCTATTCCCCTATTCACTGAGGGATAGGGCGAAAGCTTGGTTAAATAGCATTCCAGCGGGATCTATTGGATCCTGGAGTGAACTATGCCGTGATTTCATTACTCGTTTTAATCCTACTAATCTATGTGATAGAATTCGTAATGAAATTACTTCTTTCCGACAGGCTGAAGATGAACCAATGTACGAGGCATGGGAACGCTATAGAGAGCAATTGCAGAAGTGTCCGCTGCATGGATTTCCCTTATGGACACAAGTGACAATGTTTTACAACGCCACGAATGCCCCGACAAGGATGATGTTGGATGCCTCGGCAAACGGCACACTCCTGGACAAGGCACCCGAGGAAGCTATCGAAATTTTGAATAAACTCGCAAGGAATGACTTCCAGTTTCCCACATCTAGGCGAGGAGGAGTAAGACGCCAAGCCACGGTAAACGAACTAGATTCATCAAGTTCAGTGGCTGCACAATTGGTCTCTCTTACCAAGATGGTGCAAAACCTACAATTACAAAACAATACCCGTGAGGTCAAGGTAATTGATTTATGTTGTGAATTATGTGGAGGTAACCACAGTTCCGTTGATTGCATGAATCAAGAAACCGGTATGTATGTTGGGAACTACAACCGTAACAATGTGATGTCCAACACGTACAACCCCTCATGGAAGAGGCATCCAAACTTATCCTGGAGTAACCCAAATAATGCCTTAAACCCAATCACCCAACCACCGGGATTTCAGCAGCCAATGCCGCAGCAGCAAGTCCAACAACCGATGCCGCCGCAGCAGATGCAGCAGCAACCGGTCAATTCATTGGAAAACACGTTAAAGGCCTTCATGATGAAAACCGAGTCATACATGGCGGAAAATAGTAATTTCATCAAGAAGACCGACGCCTTCATGAATAGGACTGAGATGAGGCTACAAAATCAAGAAGCGACCATAAAAACTCTGGAAACTCAGGTTGGGCAGTTTGCTCAATGTATAAACACTAGACCACAAGGAGGCCTACCTAGTAATACTGAGGTTGCTAAGGTACTAAGCCATGAACATTGCAAGGCAATTACTACCAGGAGTGGTCTACAGTTGAAAGAGAAGATCCCAGAGAACCGAACCCAACCGACGGATCAACCAAGAAAAGAGGCTGAGCAAACCGAGACTGACAACACTGCCCCGGCAGCAAGCACTGCAGCAACTGAGTAGTCTGCCGAGGCAGCAAAAATTCCAGTGGTGCCAGGTATACGATTCCAAACTAAGGAAACACTAGATGAGATGAGACCACCACCACCTTTCCCGCAAAGATTGAAGAAACAAAAACAGGATCAATAGTTCAAGAAGTTCCTCGATATTTTGAAGCAAGTCCACATCAATATACCATTCGTTGAGGCCATTGAACAAATGCCCAACTATGCCAAGTTCTTAAAGGATATGGTATCAAAGAGAAAACGAATAGGTGAGTTTGAGACAGTGGCTGCCACAGAGGGATGCATGGCAATGCTACATAACCGCATGCCACCAAAGTTAAAAGATCCTGGTTGTTTCACTATACCTTGTGCAATAGGAAAGAGTTATGAAGGAAAGGCCCTATGCGACCTTGGAGCAAGTATAAACCTCATGCTTAAATCAGTCTTCCAAAAGCTTGGAATTGGAAGGCCGAAGCCTACAACAGTGATGCTCCAACTCGCTTATAGATCCTATGTGCAACCTGAAGGAAAAATCGAGGACATACTGGTAAGAGTTGATAAGTTTATTTTTCCTGCTGATTTCCTTGTCCTTTATTGTGAAGCAGATGACAACGCACCGATCATCCTTGGGAGACCCTTCCTAGCAATTGGACGTAAATTGATTGACGTGAAAAAAAGGAGAGTTGACTATGCGGGTCAATGACCAACAAGTCAAACTCAACGCATTCCACAACTTAAAGAGGTATGACGATCCAGAGGAATGCAAAGCCATCCGCACTGTAGACAATAAGATATCCTGCCTGGGCAGTCTGCTCGGCAGGATATTCGGCAAGAAAATCAAGCCCAAGATGGATGGACAGAAAGCACAAAGGAGCGGCCCACACCCAATATACAATTTGGGCCTAAGGGAGAAAATAATTTTGGGAGATGCATTCGCATGCTCTCCACCAGTAACCTAGCCTCTCCCTTTTACTTTAAATATTATATTAGGGTTAATAGTTTATTATTTTTGCTAATTATTTTTCGCTTTCAGTATTCTTTTTCTTTTGTGTGTTTAATTTTTATTCAGGAATAAAAAGTAAAGATAAGGGAAAAATAGTTCACAGCAGGAACTCTGCTGAGGCAATATAACTGTGTCAGAGCCGCAGCAGTCCCAACGGGCAGAAAAGTGTAACGGCTAGTCTGCCGAGATCCCTGCCGCGGCAGAAAAGGAAACGGCAGAAGAAGGAAACGATTACAACGGCTAGTGATCTCAACGGTCACAAGGCCGAGGCCTATATAAGAAACTCCTTCCTCTTGAACTATTCACTCTTACTTTCTTGCTTTCTTTAGTATTCTTAACAATCCCTCTCTCAATTACTCTCTGCATACTAATCCCTTCTGATTTTCCAGTTTCTCTTCAAGAAAACCTCCAAGAACTAAATTCTCTCTTTCTTGATGGCAACCTACAAAGGATTCGCCCCAGCCAACGTTGAAGATCGATTCAATCGATCCTTCATCGCGAGGCAACTTTGGGAAGAACAAGGGTTCCAGCACGCGGACGAAGAGAATTATGGTATCGAACACTACTTGTTCGATAGAATCAAGTACCAAAATTGGGAAGTATTCTGTTTGCAACCTGCCCAGGCAAACGCCACCATAGTACGGGAGTTCTATGCTCATGGGCCCAGCAAAGACTCTCTCTTTGTTCACTGTCGCGGCAGGCCAGTGCAACTCGATGCCGAAACAATCAACAGCTTCTACGGCCTCACCCCAAACAACGATCTCCATGCGGACTTCTTCGAAGATATCACTGCCGAGGACTATGAACTGATCAAAGACGATCTTTGTTATGCAAACACTCCATGGGAAACCGGTACCCATCGGGGTTCCGTAACAAGACAAAGTTTGAAGCCGGAGGCCAAGATGTGGAACACCTTCGTCAAACGACGCCTCATCCCAACATCACATAATAGCACGGTGGATCGCAAGAGATTGGTGCTTATCCAATCCATCATCAACAAAAGGACCATCAACGTTGGAGAAATTATCCTACGGGAGATTGACGAGTGCGGTAAGAAAGATCGAGGACCATTGTATTTCCCTTGCTTGATTACGGGTTTATGTGTTTCTGTAGGTGTGCCTATTGAAAAAACCGATGAATACACACCTCCAAGAAGAGGATGGACCAGGGAATTCTGCCACAGAGTCATGCAGATAACACAAGAGGAACCTGTCCAGGCAACACCACAGCAGTTCACTGCCGACACTGTTGCCGGGGCCCAGTACACGGCAGATATGCCTGGTACTGCCTATACCTCTACCGCAGCAGACCCGTATCAAGAAATCTTGCAGAGCATGGCCGCGATGGATCTTCGACAACAACGGTACATGGAGTACCAACGTGACTTCAATGGAACGCTCGCCCAAATGATGATGCACGCATTCCCGGACCAAGGCGTCCAATTCCCAGAGTTCCCAAGCAATATGTCCGTTACTGTCGCACCCTACATCGAGACTACACCAGCCCCAGGAGGACCGCGACCGTTCTTCCATCCGGACCCTCAGCCCCAATACCAGGCTACTGGACCATATAGGCCAGCAGATTCTGCCAGCCGAAGGCCATCCAAGCGGAGAGCCGTTTTCAGCACTCCACCAAGATCGCCAATTATCATGGGCAGTCTATCCGCCGAGATAGATGCTTATGTACACCAAGGCTCTATTGTCGTCGGCCCAAGCACACACCACACCGGAGAAGCCACTGCGATGGGAGGAGGAACGGACGTGATGATAACCGAAGAGATGGCGGATGTTGAAGAAGGAGAAGAAGTAGAAACCCCTATGCATAGGACCCCACCCACTCGAGTCCAGCCGCCGAGGCAAGCAAAGGCGCAACCATCGCCCTCCCCAAGGACAAAGCACATGGCATCTAGGCAACGAAGAAAAATTGTTACGAGCAGCTCTTCGGAGTCGCTCTAAAATTCTTTGTCCTTTATTTTAATATTCAATTGCTTTTACTATCTTTCCTTGTTGCATATAATTCATCTTCTGTTTTGCCGTTTATTCCTTCCAAATATAAAGCATTGAGGACAATGCTTGGTTCGAGTTTGGGGGTGCAGATTCACTGCCAAGGCAGCAATCTACTGCCGCGGCCGTGCCAAAAAAGAGAGTATTCTAGTGAAATTTTTTTAATTTTTATGCTCCCCGCCTTACTTGAATTAACTGCCTACACTCTTGCACTGCTCATCATCAGTATTGCTTTAGTTTATTCTTTAAGGCTATAGAAATCTTTCTCCTTACCATGTTTAAGTTCTGTTAAGAGGGCTTAACCTTAGGATGCTTAAGGATGAAAACTTAGAAGCTTACTATAGGAAGAACTTTAAACACTTTTGGGGACTTGTGGATTATAGGAATTCTTTTAATGAACTTAGGTGATAAAGACTTAGATTTTTGGAAAAGTAACAAGAGGTGCCTACCACCGGCTCTAGAAAATCTCTTCTTCATGCTAGAGGTGCCCGAAATTGGCTCTAGTATGTATTAAGGAATATCAAAAAGAAAAGACAAAAAGATTTTTAGTGAAAAGAAAAACACAAGTCTTTGAGGTGCCCGAGACCGGCTCAAGATTTGGGGTTTGGAAAAGAAGAGAAGACTTAACCAATGTCTATTTGTCTTGAACTTAGAGTTTATCTAAGAAAGCCTTTAATCAACTTGTCCACAAAAAATACACATACTCACAATCCTATAGTTTGTTTCTAGGTAAATTCTTAGGTAGCCGAATGGTCAAAGCTTAAATATAGGCCTAGCTATGGTGGGGAGAATAGATGGACATGTAAGACCAAGATAGAGTAGAGTTCGGCAAATTGATGGTTTGCATTGCTTGAGGACAAGCAATAGTTCGAGTTTGGGGGTGTGATAAGTGCTCAACACACTATCACTTTCTACTCCTTTTATCGGCATTTATCACCAAATATTCACCCACTTGAACCAATGCATATGCTTAATGTGATATATTTAGAAGTTATACTTAAATAGATACTATTTACAAAAAAAGGCACGTTTTACTGCATTTTCATATCTGTGCAGGAGAACCAGTGTCGCGACAGAGACAAGGACGAGGCAGGACCTAATGCCGAGGCAGTAGCAGGAAGACAGGAAGCAAATTGATAGGCGATGGAAAGACAAAAATCCAAGGAACGTGTCTGGACTTGAAGCCCATTGATCGGAGCTGGCTAGCACAAGGAAAAGCCCAAAGGAAGACCACGCGGGAAAGCCCCCTTAGCCGAATTCAAACTTGGAAATATATTATTATTATTATGTACTTGACTTGTTCCCTACTCCAAGTTATATTCTACTTAGGAAAGGTTTGCCCTAGGTCTAGCCTATATAAAGACCTAGCCACCCAATGTACTAGACATCGAAATACCTAGGGAGAGCCGACTTCTACTCTTGTTTCTTTCCTCTCCATCATGTTCTAAAACCTTCATAGGGTTTAGGTGAAGGTTGTTGAGTATTTGTGAGAGGAGATTGTACTTTATCTTTCATTCAATGCAATAAAGATTATCAAGGTTTGCTTATCCTTTGTTATTCGTTATTCTTGCATTCAAGCCCGGGAGGGAAGTTTGTAAGTGATCCATTTATCTAAGCTCGGGAGAGCTAGATTTACGAAAGGGGTAAGTACGGTGTTTCAATCGCGAAATACTAACTCGGCCTAGGGATAGGTTAAGAGTATCAGCGGCTAAAAAAGTGTGAGATTGGTTGGTGAGTATAATTGGTTAACGCCGGGAGGTATCATCAAGGACTAGTCATCAACAGCACTCTGACTTAGGGATAAGCGGAGTCATTCAAGGACACTTTGCCGAACTTTGGTAAAGTCTGCCCACGAGCAAGGGATTGCCGCGGCGGACAGCGTTATCGCTGCCCAGGCAGTAAACTGCAGTGCTGCCGAGGCAGAGATATGCGATTGTATTGGATAGAGACAAGTCAATCAAGTCCACAATACAATACAACTGGATCCTGGCCAATCTTTCTCTCTGATATTTCGACCCTTTTATTTTTATTCAATTATTTGAGTTTAATAAATCACACTCATTCACTTGTGTTTTTATTTTTCTACAGAGCAAGAAGATAAAGAAAGCATATTAAATATACCGGTCCCTGAGGAGACGATAACTCGATAAATACTTATCACTTATTACTTGCGATGTGTCCACTTGCACTAAACGCACACTTTTGACATGCGACAATTGCCTTGGCAGCGATAATACTTGCCCGCCGCGGCAATCCCTTGCTCGTGGTTGGACTTTACCAAAGTTTGGCAAAGTGTCCTTGGGTGACTTCGCTTATCCCTAAGTCGAAGTACTGTTGATGACTAATCCTTGATGATACCTCCCGGCGTGAATCAATTATACTCACCAACCAATCTCACACTTCTTTTAGCCGCTGAAACTCTTAACCTATCCCTAGGCCGAGTTAGTATTTCACGATTTAAACACCGTACTTATCCCTTTCGTGAATCTAACTCTCCCAAGTCTAGATAAATGGATTACTCACAAACTTCTCTCCCGAGCTTGAATGCAAGAACAAAGAATGGCAAAGGATAAGCAAACCTTGATAGTTTTATTGCATTGAAACAAAGAACAAAGTACAATCTCCTCTCACAAATACTTAACAACCTTCACCTAAACCCTAAGAAAGCTTAGAACATAATTTGAGAGAAAGAAAACATTGAGTCTTAGGGTGAACTCTCTAAGAATCGGCTCTCCTACTACATTGGATGGCTAGGTCTTATATAGGCTTGGCCTAGGGCAAACCTTTCCTAAGTAGAATACAACTTGGAGTAGGGAACAAGTCATGTACATAAATAAAATATTTCCAAGTTTATTTCAACTAAGAGGCTTTCCCGCGTGGCCTTGTCTTGGGCTTTTCCTCGTGCTAACCAGCTCCGATCCATGTGCTTCATGTCCAGAAACGTCCCTTGGATTTTTCTCTTCCGATCGCATACAATATTGCTTCTTGGCTTTCTACTGCTGCCTCAGCATTAGGTCCTACCTCGGCCATGTTGCTGCCGTGACAATAGTTTCTCCTGCACAAATGTAAAAATGCAGTAAAACTTGTTTTTTCTATAAATATCATCTTTATAAGCATAACTTCTAAATATATCACATTAAGCACATGCATTGGTCCGAGTGGGTGTAAATTTAGTGATTAATGCCCATAAAAGGTGTAAAAAGTGATAGTGAGTTGAGCAGTTATCATAGCTCCAGATGAGCTTCTTCTTCCTGATCATGCTCCTCCAACAGTTTCTCAAAGTCCTTCATTTGCAGATAATTGTCACAGCAAAAATATGCATTCTCTTTAGTTGCTGCAGCATTGATAACAGCTATATAGTGACATTCTTCATTCTCATCCATGTACTTGAGAGTGTTGAAGACATTGATATTCATGGACTAGTCTGCTACTCGCATTGTGAAGTCCCCCTTTTCACAGTCGATGAGAATTTGACCGGTAGCAAGGAATGGTCGTCCCAAGATAATGGGTGCTTTGTACTCCACTTCACAATCCATAATCAAAAAATCCATAGTTAACACGAACTTACCTACTTTTACTATTGTTGCATGTCAAAAGTGCGCAAATAGTGCAAGTGAACACGTCGCAAGTAATAAAGTGATAAGTATATCAGATATCGTCTCCACAGGGATTGTTCTACTTAATATGCCTTCTTTTGTCTTCTTTCTTTGAAAAGGAATAAAATAAAAACACAAGTAAGATTGGGGTTGATGAATACTAAATAAAGAAAACTAAAGAAAGAGAGAATAAACAGATTAAAGAAGTGGCCAGGATCCAGTTGTGTTGTATAGTGGATTCAATTGACTTGTTTTTGTCCAATGCAATCGCACAACACTACCTCGGCAGTACTGCAGATTACTGCCTCGACAGCGATGATGCTTGTCCGCCGCGACAATCTCTTGCTCTTGGGTAGACTTTATCAAAGTTCGACAAAGTGTCCTTTAATGACTCCGCTTATCTCTAAGTCGAAGTACTGTTGATGACCAGTCCTTGATGATACCTCTCGGCGTGAATCAATTGTAATCACCAACCAATCCCACACTTCTCTTGCCGCTGAAACTCTTAACCTATCTCTAGGCCAAGTTAGTGTTTCCCGATTGAAACACCGTACTTATTCCTTTCGTGAATCTAACTCTCTCGATATTAGATAAATGGATTACTCACAAACTTCTCTCTCGAGCTTGGATGCAAGAACAAAGAATGACAAAGAATAAGCAAACCTTGATATTTTATTGCATTAAAACAAGAAACAAAAGTCAATCTCTTCTCACTAATACTCTACAACCTTCACCTAAGCCTAAAGAAACTTAGAACATAATAGAAAGTAAAAGAGAAATCTAAAATCTAAGATGGAGTGGGCTCTCTCTATGATGCTAAGTGCTTTGTGTCGAAAACTCTCCTCCTCTTCTCCTCTTGGACGGTTAGGGATTATATAGGCTTGGTCTAGGGCAAACCTTTCCTAAGTAGGAGTATAACTTGGAGTAGGAAACAAGTCAAGTCCGTAAATAAAATATTTGCAAGTTTACTCTAAATAGGATTCTTTTCCACGTGGCCTTTGACTTGGGCTTTCCATGTGCTACTCAGCTCCGATTCATGGGCGGCTTGTCCAGAAACGTCCAGCTCATTTTTCTCTTCAAGTTGCCTACAATATCGTTACTTGTCCTTCAACTGTTGCCTCGACATCAGGTCCTGCCTCGGCCTCGGTTGCTGACGCGGCAATAGTTTTTCCTGCACAGACACAAAAGTACAGTAAAACTCGCCTTTTCTATAAAAGTCATCTTTATATGTTTCAAAAGTAGAATATCTAATTATCTCACATTAAGCACATGCATTGGTCCAAGTGGTTGTAGATATAGTGATTATTGTGCACGAAAGGTGTAAAAAGTGATAGTGAGTTGAGCACTTATCACACCCCCAAACTCGAACTATTGTTTGTCCTCAAGCAATGCAAACCATCAATTTGCCAAACCTTACTCTCTATTGGTCTTATGCTTTCATCTATTCTCCCCACCATAGCTATACCTATTCTTAAGCCTTAACCTTTCGACTACCCAAGGGTTTACCTAGAAACAAACTATAAGATTTAGTGAGTGTGTGCGTTTTTGTAGACAAGTTTGATTAAAAGCTTTCTTAGACAAACTCTAAGTTCAAGACAAGTAGACTTGGGTTTAGTGTTCTCTTCTTAAAACAACAATTTCTTGAGCCAATTTCGGGAACCTCAAGGATTGTGTTTTCTCATCAATACTACCTTCTTTCTTTTGATATTCTATTTTAGCATACTAGAGCCAATTTCGAGCACCTCTGGCATGAAGAAGAGTAATTCCTAGAGCCGGTGATAGGCTCCTCTAGTCACTTGCCCAAAAATCTAAGTCTTTATCACCTAAGTTCATTAAAAGAATTCTTATAATCCAACAAGTCCCAAAAGTGTTTTTAGGATTTATCTTATAGTAAGCTTCTAAGTTTTCATCCTTAAGTATCCTAAGGTTAAACCTTCCTAACAGGACCTAACCATGGTAAGGAGAAAGATTTCTATAACCTTAAAGAATAAACTAAGGCAATACTGATGAAAAGCAGTGCAGAAGTATAAACAACAATTCAAGTAAGGTGGTGGACATAAAATTTTTTGAAGAAACACTTAAATACTTCCTTTCATGGCAAGGCCACGATAGTAGATTGCCTCGGTAGTGGATCTACACCCCCAAACTCGAACCAAGCATTGTCCACAATGCTTATAAATGGCACACAGTAGGGTATAAAGAAGAAAACAAGACATGTAACAAAAATATATATATATATATATATTAAGGAAACATGAATATGTAAAATTTAAAGAGAGTCGAAAGAGCTGCTGGGAACAATTATTTTTCGTGGCCTCGCTGCTGACTGTTTGACTTTTGATGATGGAGATGGTTGAGTTTTTGCTTGTCTTGGTGGTTGGAATCTCGTTGGTGGTGTCCGTTGCATTGGAGCATCCATTTCTTCTCCTTCTTCCTCGTCGACAATTTCCTCGGTGACCATGATGTTTGTCCCACCTTCATTTGTTGCGTCTGTCCTGGCATGGTGAATGCTTGGCCCGACAGCGGTTGAACTTTGATGTACATAGACATCTATCTCTTCAGATAGACTGCCCATGATGATGGGGGATCTTGGTGGAGTGCTAAAGACTACCCTCCTCTTGGATGGTCGTCCGCTTGCAGATGATACCGTGGCAGAGTCTGCTTCCCTAGATAGGCCAGCAACATGAAATTGTTGCTGAGGGCCAGTGGGGAAGAATGGTCGTGGTCCTCCTGGAGCTGGAGTCGTCTCGGTGTAGGGTACAGCTGTGACAAACATGTTTGAAGGGAACTCGGGAAACTGCACCCCTTGGCCGAGAAAGTTATGAAGTATCATTTGGGCAAGTGTGCTGTTGAAGTCCCTCTGATACTCCATGCATCGTTGTTGCCTAAGATCCATAGCTGCCATCCTTTGAAGTATCTCCTGGTATGGGTCTGTTGCGGTAGTGGTGTGTGCAGTGTCAGGCATGTCTGCCGTGTACTGGCCCCGGCAACTGTGTCAGCAGTGAACTACTGAGGGGTTGCCTGGACTGGCTTTGCTTGTGTGATCTATATTATTTTTTGGCAAAAATCTCTAGTCCACCCTCATCTATGGGCTGTGAATTCATACGTTTCTACCATTGGCACATCTGCAACAGTACAAATACCAGTAATTAAACAAGGGAAATATAAAGGTCCTCTATCTTTCTTACCGCATTCGTATATCTCCTT
Source organism: Abelmoschus esculentus (assembly GCA_035048815.1). NCBI lineage: Eukaryota > Viridiplantae > Streptophyta > Magnoliopsida > Malvales > Malvaceae > Abelmoschus > Abelmoschus esculentus. Next base: position 7,928,672 of record JAUCBN010000002.1, on the reverse strand, counting down.
TAAAATTATTTCTCCAACGTTGATGCTCCTTTTGTTGATGATTGATTGAATGAGCACCAATCTTCTTCGGTCCACCATGCTATTGTGGGAGCTTGGGATGAGGCGTCTTTTGACAAAGGTATTCCAAAGCTTGGCCTTGGGCTTAAGATTTTGCCTTGCTACCGATCCTCTATGGGCACCGGTTTCCTAATGAGTATTCTCGTAGCAAAGATCATCTTTATCAGCTTATAATCCTCGTTGGTGATGTCCTCCATGAATTCAGCATGAACATCACGTTCAGGTGTAAGGTCGTAGAATAGGTTGATTGTCTCAGCATCATGTTTGACAGGCTTGCCTCGGCAGTGGACATAAAGAGAGTCCTTGCTCGGCCCGTGTGCATAGAATTCTCGTACGATGATGGCATTGGCCTGAGCAGGTTGTAGGCAAAAGATCTCCCAATCTTGATACTTGATCTTGTCGAACAAATAATGCTCAATGTCGTAATTCTCCTCATCGGAGTGTTGGAACCCTTGCTCTTCCCATAGCTGCCAAGCAATGAAAGATCTGTTGAAGCGTTCTTCAACAGCGGCGGGGACGAATCTGTTGTATGAAGCCATGTATGAATGGTGAAGATTTGAGGATCTTGGAGAATTTCTTGGAAAGGTTCTAAAAATTCTAAGAAATCTTCTAAATAGCAGAGAGTATTGTGAGAAAGAGATTAACAAGTAAATCTAAAGAAAACAAGAATTCAAGAGTGAATAGATCAAGAGGAAGGAATTTCGGTAGACTAGTCGTTTGCCTTTACTGCCGCGGCAGGAATTTCGGCAGACTAGCTGTTACACTGTTCTGCCCGTTGGGACAGCTGCAGCTTCTGACACTGTTTTCTGCCCCGGCAGTATTTTTCCTGTTATGAACTACTTCTCCTTTATTCTTTCTTATTGTCCTAAAAATTAACAAAATGATATTAAATAAAAAATTTTGAGTTTAGATAGTTAATTGTGGGATTTTTAACCTAATTATAAAAATTAATCTTAAATTCTTAGATTTTTACTCGGTTAAAATTCGAACGGGTTCACTATGAATCCCAACTAGACACGCATGCTTTAAACCCAACAAAATGATCGTAAAATGATATTAAATCAATTTTTATGAGTTCAAATAGTTTATTATAGGATTTTGAACCTAATTATACAACTTAATCCTAAAATTTTAGATTTTTACTCGTTTAAAATTCGAACAAGTTCTCAATAAAGCCCATTTTGACATACACGCTTTAAACCCAACAAAATCATCGCAAAATGATATTAAATAAAAATTTATGGGTTCAGATAGTTAATTGTGGGATTTTTAACCTAATTATAAAAATTATCTTAAATTTTTAGATTTTTACTCGGTTAAAATTTGAACGGGTTCTCTATGAAGCCAAACCAGACACGCATGCTTTAAACCCAACAAAACGATCATAATGTGATATTAAATCAATTTTAATGAGTTCAAATAGTTTATTATAGGATTTTGAACCTAATTATACAACTTAATCATAAAATTTTAGATTTTTACTCGTTTAAAATTCGAACAGGTTCTCAATAAAGCCACTTTTGACATGCACGCTTTAAACCCAACAAAATCACCGCAAAATGATAATAAATAAAATTTTATGGGTTCAGATAGTTAATTGTGGGATTCTTAACCTAATTATAAAACTTAATCTTAAATTTTCAGATTTTTACACGGTTAAAATTCGAACGGGTTCTCTATGAAGCCAAACTAGACATGCATGCTTTAAACCCAACAAAACGATCGTAAAATGATATTAAATCAATTTTTATGAGTTCAAATAGTTTATTATAGGATTTTGAACCTAATTATACAACTTAATCCTAAAATTTTTGATTTTTACTCGTTTAAAATTCGAACAGGTTCTCAATAAAGCCCATTTTGATGTGCAAGCTTTAAACCCAACAAAATCACCGCAAAATGATATTAAATAAAATTTTATGGGTTCAGAGAGTTAATTGTGGGATTTTTAACCTAATTATAAAAATTAATCCTAAATTTTTAGATTTTTACTCGATTAAAATTCAAACGTGTTCTCTACGACGGCCAACTAGACACGCATGCTTTAAACCCGACAAAACGATCGTAAAATGACATTAAATCAATTTTTATGTGTTCAAATAGTTTATTATAGGATTTTGAACCTAATTATACAACTTAATCCTAAAATTTTAGATATTTACTCGTTTAAAATTCGAACAGGTCCTCAATAAAGCCCATTTTGACGTGCACGCTTTAAACCCAACAAAATCACCGCAAAATGATATTAAATAAAATTTTATGGGTTCAGAGAGTTAATTGTGGGATTTTTAACCTAATTATAAAACTTAGTCTAAAATTTTCATATTTTTACTCGGTTAAAATTCGAACGGGTTCTCTATGAAGCCCAACTAGACATGCATGCTTTAAATCCAACAAAACGATCGTAAAATGATATTAAATCAATTTTTATGAGTTCGAATAGTTTATTATAGGATTTTGAACCTAATTATACAACTTAATCCTAAAATTTTAGGTTTTTACTCGTTTAAAATTCGAACAGATTCTGAATAAAGCTCATTTTGACATGCACGCTTTAAACCCAACAAAATCATCGCAAAAGGATATTAAATAAAATTTTATGGGTTCAGATAGTTAATTGTGGTATTTTTAATCTAATTATAAAAATTATTCTTAAATTTTTAGATTTTTACTCGGTTAAAATTCGAACGGGATCTCTATGAAGCCCAACTTGACACGCATGCTTTAAACCCAACAAAACGATGGTAAAATGATATTAAATCAATTTTTATGAGTTCAAATAGTTTATTATTGGATTTTGAACCTAATTATACAACTTAATCCTAAAATTTTAGATTTTTACTCGTTTAAAATTCGAACAGATTCTCAATAAAGCCCATTTTGACATGCACGCTTTAAACCCAACAAAATCATCGCAAAATGATATTAAATAAAATTTTATGGGTTTAGATAGTTAATTGTGGGATTTTTAATCTAATTATAAAAATTAATCATAAATTTTTAGATTTTTACTCAGTTAAAATTCGAACGGCTTCTCTATGAAGCCAAACTAGACACGCATGCTTTGAACCCAACAAAACGATCGTAAAATGATATTAAATCAATTTTTATGAGTTCAAAAAGTGTATTATAGGATTTTGAACCTAATTATACAACTTAATCCTAATATTTTAGGTTTTTACTCGTTTAAAATTCGAACAGGTTCTCAATAAAGCCCATTTAGACGTGCACGCTTTAAACCCAACAAAATCATCACAAAATGATATTAAATAAAAAAGTTTGAGTTCAGATAGTTAATTGTGGGATTTTTAACCTAATTATAAAAATTAATCTTAAATTTTTAGATTTTTACTCGGTTAAAATTCGAACGGCTTCTCTATGAAGCGCAACTAGACACGCATGCTTTAAACCCAACAAAATGATCGTAAAATGATATTAAATCAATTTTTATGAGTTCAAATAGTTTATTATAGGATTTTGAACCTAATTATACAACTTAATCCTAAAATTTTAGATTTTTACTCGTTTAAAATTCGAACATGTTCTCAATAAAGCCCATTTTGACATGCACGCTTTAAACCCAACAAAATCACCGCAAAATGATATTAATTAAAATTTTATGGGTTTAGATATTTAATTATGGGATTTTTAACCTAATTATAGAAATTAATCTTAAATTTTTAGATTTTTACTCGGTTAAAATTCGAACGGGTTCTCTATGAAGCCAAACCAGACACGCATGCTTTAAACCCAACAAAACGATCATAATGTGATATTAAATCAATTTTAATGAGTTCAAATAGTTTATTATAGGACTTTGAACCTAATTATACAACTTAATCGTAAAATTTTAGATTTTTACTCGTTTAAAATTCGAATAGGTTCTCAATAAAGCCCATTTTGACATGTACGCTTTAAACCGAACAAAATCACCGCAAAATGATATTAAATAAAATTTTATGGGTTCAGATAGTTAATTGTGGGATTTTTAACCTAATTATAAAAATTAATCTTAAATTTTTAGATTTTTACTTTGTTAAAATTCGAACCGGTTCTCTATGAAGCCAAACTAGACACGCATGCTTTAAACCCAACAAAACGATCGTAAAATGATATTAAATCAATTTTATGAGTTCAAATAGTTTATTATAGGACTTTGAACCTAATTATACAACTTAATCATAAAATTTTAGATTTTTACTCGTTTAAAATTCGAACAGGTTCTCAAAAAAGCCCATTTAGATATGCACGCTTTAGACCCAACAAAATCACCGCAAAATGATCGTAAAATGACATTAAATCAATTTTTATGTGTTCAAATAGTTTATTATAGGATTTTGAACCTAATTATACAACTTAATCCTAAAATTTTAGATATTTACTCGTTTAAAATTCGAACAGGTTCTCAATAAAGCCCATTTTGACGTGCACGCTTTAAACCCAACAAAATCACCGCAAAATGATATTAAATAAAATTTTATGGGTTCAGAGAGTTAATTGTGGGATTTTTAACCTAATTATAAAACTTAGTCTAAAATTTTCATATTTTTACTCGGTTAAAATTCGAACGGGTTCTCTATGAAGCCCAACTAGACATGCATGCTTTAAATCCAACAAAACGATCGTAAAATGATATTAAATCAATTTTTATGAGTTCGAATAGTTTATTATAGGATTTTGAACCTAATTATACAACTTATTCCTAAAATTTTAGATTTTTACTCGTTTAAAATTCGAACAGATTCTCAATAAAGCGCATTTTGACATGCACGCTTTAAACCCAACAAAATCATCGCAAAAGGATATTAAATAAAATTTTATGGGTTCAGATAGTTAATTGTGGGATTTTTAATCTAATTATAAAAATTATTCTTAAATTTTTAGATTTTTACTTGATTAAAATTCGAACGGGATCTCTATGAAGCCCTACTTGACACGCATGCTTTAAACCCAACAAAACGATGGTAAAATGATATTAAATCAATTTTTATGAGTTCAAATAGTTTATTATTGGATTTTGAACCTAATTATACAACTTAATCCTAAAATTTTAGATTTTTACTCGTTTAAAATTCGAACAGATTCTCAATAAAGCCCATTTTGACATGCACGCTTTAAACCCAACAAAATCATCGCAAAATGATATTAAATAAAATTTTATGGGTTCAGATATTTAATTATGGGATTTTTAACCTAATTATAAAAATTAATCTTAAATTTTTAGATTTTTACGCGGTTAAAATTCGAACGGGTTCTCTATGAAGCCCAACTAGACACGCATGCTTTAAACCCAACAACACGATCGTAAAATAATATTAAATCAATTTTTATGAGTTCAAATAGTTTATTATAGGATTTTGAACCTAATTATACAACTTAATCCTAATATTTTAGATTTTTACTCGTTTAAAATTCGAACAGGTTCTCAATAAGACCCATCTTGACATGCACATTTTAAACCCAACAAAATCAACGCAAAATGATATTAGATAAAATTTTATGAGTTCAGATAGTTAATTGTGGGATTTTTAACCTAATTATAAAAATTAATCCTAAATTTTTAGATTTTTACTCGATTAAAATTCAAACGTGTTCTCTACGACGGCCAACTAGACACGCATGCTTTAAACCCGACAAAACGATCGTAAAATGACATTAAATCAATTTTTATGTGTTCAAATAGTTTATTATAGGATTTTGAACCTAATTATACAACTTAATCCTAAAATTTTAGATATTTACTCGTTTAAAATTCGAACAGGTCCTCAATAAAGCCCATTTTGACGTGCACGCTTTAAACCCAACAAAATCACCGCAAAATGATATTAAATAAAATTTTATGGGTTCAGAGAGTTAATTGTGGGATTTTTAACCTAATTATAAAACTTAGTCTAAAATTTTCATATTTTTACTCGGTTAAAATTCGAACGGGTTCTCTATGAAGCCCAACTAGACATGCATGCTTTAAATCCAACAAAACGATCGTAAAATGATATTAAATCAATTTTTATGAGTTCGAATAGTTTATTATAGGATTTTGAACCTAATTATACAACTTAATCCTAAAATTTTAGATTTTTGCTCGTTTAAAATTCGAACAGATTCTCAATAAAGCTCATTTTGACATGCACGCTTTAAACCCAACAAAATCATCGCAAAAGAATATTAAATAAAATTTTATGGGTTCAGATAGTTAATTGTGGGATTTTTAATCTAATTATAAAAATTATTCTTAAATTTTTAGATTTTTACTCGGTTAAAATTCGAACGGGATCTCTATGAAGCCCAACTTGACACGCATGCTTTAAACCCAACAAAACGATCGTAAAATGATATTAAATCAATTTTTATGAGTTCAAATAGTTTATTATTGGATTTTGAACCTAATTATACAACTTAATCCTAAAATTTTAGATTTTTACTCGTTTAAAATTCGAACAGATTCTCAATAAAACCCATTTTGACATGCACGCTTTAAACCCAACAAAATCATCGCAAAATGCTATTAAATAAAATTTTATGGGTTTAGATAGTTAATTGTGGGATTTTTAATCTAATTATAAAAATTAATCATAAATTTTTAGATTTTTACTCAGTTAAAATTCGAACGGCTTCTCTATGAAGCCAAACTAGACACGCATGCTTTGAACCCAACAAAACGATCGTAAAATGATATTAAATCAATTTTTATGAGTTCAAAAAGTGTATTATAGGATTTTGAACCTAATTATACAACTTAATCCTAAAATTTTAGGTTTTTACTCGTTTAAAATTCGAACAGGTTCTCAATAAAGCCCATTTAGACGTGCACGCTTTAAACCCAACAAAATCATCACAAAATGATATTAAATAAAAAAGTTTGAGTTCAGATAGTTAATTGTGGGATTTTTAACCTAATTATAAAAATTAATCTTAAATTCTTAGATTTTTACTCGGTTAAAATTCGAACGGGTTCTCTATGAATCCCAACTAGACACGCATGCTTTAAACCCAACAAAATGATCGTAAAATGATGTTAAATCAATTTTTATGAGTTCAAATAGTTTATTATAGGATTTTGAACCTAATTATACAACTTAATCCTAAAATTTTAGATTTTTACTCGTTTAAAATTCGAACATGTTCTCAATAAAGCCCATTTTGACATGCACGCTTTAAACCCAACAAAATCACCGCAAAATGATATTAATTAAAATTTTATGGGTTTAGATATTTAATTATGGTATTTTTAACCTAATTATAGAAATTAATCTTAAATTTTTAGATTTTTACTCGGTTAAAATTCGAACGGGTTCTCTATGAAGCCAAACCAGACACGCATGCTTTAAACCCAACAAAACGATCATAATGTGATATTAAATCAATTTTAATGAGTTCAAATAGTTTATTATAGGACTTTGAACCTAATTATACAACTTAATCGTAAAATTTTAGATTTTTACTCGTTTAAAATTCGAATAGGTTCTCAATAAAGCCCATTTTGACATGTACGCTTTAAACCGAACAAAATCACCGCAAAATGATATTAAATAAAATTTTATGGGTTCAGATAGTTAATTGTGGGATTTTTAACCTAATTATAAAAATTAATCTTAAATTTTTAGATTTTTACTTTGTTAAAATTCGAACCGGTTCTCTATGAAGCCAAACTAGACACGCATGCTTTAAACCCAACAAAACGATCGTAAAATGATATTAAATCAATTTTATGAGTTCAAATAGTTTATTATAGGACTTTGAACCTAATTATACAACTTAATCATAAAATTTTAGATTTTTACTCGTTTAAAATTCGAACAGGTTCTCAAAAAAGCCCATTTAGATATGCACGCTTTAGACCCAACAAAATCACCGCAAAATGATCGTAAAATGACATTAAATCAATTTTTATGTGTTCAAATAGTTTATTATAGGATTTTGAACCTAATTATACAACTTAATCCTAAAATTTTAGATATTTACTCGTTTAAAATTCGAACTGGTTCTCAATAAAGCCCATTTTGACGTGCACGCTTTAAACCCAACAAAATCACCGCAAAATGATATTAAATAAAATTTTATGGGTTCAGAGAGTTAATTGTGGGATTTTTAACCTAATTATAAAACTTAGTCTAAAATTTTCATATTTTTACTCGGTTAAAATTCGAACGGGTTCTCTATGAAGTCCAACTAGACATGCATGCTTTAAATCCAACAAAACGATCGTAAAATGATATTAAATCAATTTTTATGAGTTCGAATAGTTTATTATAGGATTTTGAACCTAATTATACAACTTAATCCTAAAATTTTAGATTTTTACTCGTTTAAAATTCGAACAGATTCTCAATAAAGCCCATTTTGACATGCACGCTTTAAACCCAACAAAATCATCGCAAAATGATATTAAATAAAATTTTATGGGTTCAGATATTTAATTATGGGATTTTTAACCTATTTATAAAAATTAATCTTAAATTTTTAGATTTTTACTCGGTTAAAATTCGAACGGGATCTCTATGAAGCCCAACTTGACACGCATGCTTTAAACCCAACAAAACGATGGTAAAATGATATTAAATCAATTTTTATGAGTTCAAATAGTTTATTATTGGATTTTGAACCTAATTATACAACTTAATCCTAAAATTTTAGATTTTTACTCGTTTAAAATTCGAACAGATTCTCAATAAAGCCCATTTTGACATGCACGCTTTAAACCCAACAAAATCATTGCAAAATGATATTAAATAAAATTTTATGGGTTCAGATATTTAATTATGGGATTTTTAACCTATTTATAAAAATTAATCTTAAATTTTTAGATTTTTACGCGGTTAAAATTCGAACGGGTTCTCTATGAAGCCCAACTAGACACGCATGCTTTAAACCCAACAAAACGATCGTAAAATAATATTAAATCAATTTTTATGAGTTCAAATAGTTTATTATAGGATTTTGAACCTAATTATACAACTTAATCCTAATATTTTAGATTTTTACTCGTTTAAAATTCGAACAGGTTCTCAATAGGACCCATCTTGACATGCACATTTTAAACCCAACAAAATCAACGCAAAATGATATTAGATAAAATTTTATGAATTCAGATAGTTAATTGTGGTATTTTTAACCTAATTATAAAAATTAATCCTAAATTTTAAGATTTTTACTTGATTAAAATTCAAACGTGTTCTCTACGACGGCCAACTAGACACGCATGCTTTAAACCCGACAAAACGATCGTAAAATGACATTAAATCAATTTTTATGTGTTCAAATAGTTTATTATAGGATTTTGAACCTAATTATACAACTTAATCCTAAAATTTTAGATATTTACTCGTTTAAAATTCGAACAGGTCCTCAATAAAGCCCATTTTGACGTGCACGCTTTAAACCCAACAAAATCACCGCAAAATGATATTAAATAAAATTTTAAGGGTTCAGAGAGTTAATTGTGGGATTTTTAACCTAATTATAAAACTTAGTCTAAAATTTTCATATTTTTACTCGGTTAAAATTCGAACGGGTTCTCTATGAAGTCCAACTAGACATGCATGCTTTAAATCCAACAAAACGATCATAAAATGATATTAAATCAATTTTTATGAGTTCGAATAGCTTATTATAGGATTTTGAACCTAATTATACAACTTATTCCTAAAATTTTAGATTTTTACTCGTTTAAAATTCGAACAGATTCTCAATAAAGCTCATTTTGACATGCACGCTTTAAACCCAACAAAATCATCGCAAAAGGATATTAAATAAAATTTTATGGGTTCAGATAGTTAATTGTGGGATTTTTAACCTAATTATAAAAATTAATCTTAAATTTTTAGATTTTTACTCGGTTAAAATTCGAACGGGTTCTCTATGAAGCCAAACTAAACACGCATGCTTTGAACACAACAAAACGATCGTAAAATGATATTAAATCAATTTTTATGAGTTCAAAAAGTTTATTATAGGATTTTGAACCTAATTATACAACTTAATCCTAAAATTTTAGATTTTTACTCGTTTAAAATTCGAACAGGTTCTCAAAAAAGCCCATTTAGACATGCACGCTTTAAACCCAACAAAATCACCGCAAAATGATATTAAATAAAATTTTATGGGTTCAGATAGTTAATTGTGAGATTTTTAACCTAATTATAAAAATTAATCTTAAATTTTTAGATTTTTCTCGGTTAAAATTCGAACGGGTTCTCTATGAAGCCAAACTAGACACGCATGCTTTGAACCCAACAAAACGATCGTAAAATGATATTATATTTATTTTTATGAGTTCAAATAGTTTATTATAGGATTGTGAACCTAATTATACAACTTAATCCTAAAATTTTAGATTTTTACTCGTTTAAAATTCGAACAGATTCTCAATAAAGCCCATTTTGACATGCACGCTTTAAACCCAACAAAATCATCGCAAAATGATATTAAATAAAATTTTATGGGTTCAGATAGTTAATTGTGGGATTTTTAACCTAATTATAAAAATTAATCATAAATTTTTAGATTTTTACTCGGTTAAAATTCGAACGGCTTCTCTTTGAAGCCAAACTAGACACGCATGCTTTGAACCCAACAAAACGATCGTAAAATGATATTAAATCAATTTTTATGAGTTCAAATAGTTTATTATAGGATTTTGAACGTAATTATACAACTTAATCCTAAAATTTTAGATTTTTACTCGTTTAAAATTCGAACAGATTCTCAATAAAGCCCATTTTAACATGCACGCTTTAAACCCAACAAAATCATCGCAAAATGATATTAAATAAAATTTTATGGGTTCAGATAGTTAATTGTGGGATTTTTAACCTAATTATAAAAATTAATCATAAATTTTTAGATTTTTACTCGGTTAAAATTCGAACAGCTTCTCTATGAAGCCAAACTAAACACGCATGCTTTGAACCCAACAAAACGATCGTAAAATGATATTAAATCAATTTTTATGAGTTCAAATAGTTTATTATAGGATTTTTGATCCTAATTATACAACTTAATCTTAAAATTTTAGATTTTTACTCGTTTAAAATTCGAACAGGTTCTCAATAAAGCCCATTTAGACGTGCACGCTTTAAACCCAACAAAATCATATTAAATAAAAATTTTTGAGTTTAGATAGTTAATTGTGGGATTTTTAACCTAATTATAAAAATTAATCTTAAATTCTTAGATTTTTACTCGGTTAAAATTCGAACGGGTTCTCTGTGAAGCCCAACTAGACACGCATGCTTTAAACCCAACAAAATGATCGTAAAATGATATTAAATCAATTTTTGTGAGTTCAAATAGTTTATTATAGGATTTTGAACCTAATTATACAACTTAATCCTAAAATTTTAGATTTTTACTCGTTTAAAATTCGAACAGATTCTCAATAAAGCCCATTTTAACATGCACTCTTTAAACCCAACAAAATCATCGCAAAATGATTTTAAATAAAATTTTATAGGTTCAGATAGTTAATTGTGGGAATTTTAACCTAATTATAAAAATTAATCATAAATTTTTAGATTTTTACTCGGTTAAAATTCGAACGGCTTCTCTATGAAGCCAAACTAAACACGCATGCTTTGAACCCAACAAAACGATCGTAAAATGATATTAAATCAATTTTTATGAGTTCAAAAAGTTTATTATAGGATTTTGAACCTAATTATACAACTTAATCCTAAAATTTTAGATTTTTACTCGATTAAAATTCGAACAGATTGTCAATAAAGCCCATTTTAACATGCACGCTTTAAACCCAACAAAATCACCGCAAAATGATATTAGATAAAATTTTATGGGTTCAGATAGTTAATTGTGGGATTTTTAACCTAATTATAAAAATTAATCATAAATTTTTAGATTTTTACTCGGTCAAAATTCGAACGGCTTCTCTTTGAAGCCAAACTAGACACGCATGCTTTGAACCCAACAAAATGATCGTAAAATGATATTAAATCAATTTTTATGAGTTCAAAAAGTTTATTATAGGATTTTGAACCTAATTATACAACTTAATCCTAAAATTTTAGATTTTTACTCGTTTAAAATTCGAACAGGTTCTCAAAAAAGCCCATTTAGACATGCACGCTTTAAACCCAACAAAATCATCGCAAAATGATATTAAATAAAATTTTATGGGTTCAGATAGTTAATTGTGGGATTTTTAACCTAATTATAAAAATTAATCATAAATTTTTAGATTTTTACTCGGTTAAAATTCGAACGGCTTCTCTATGAAGCCAAACTAAACACGCATGCTTTGAACCCAACAAAACGATCGTAAAATGATATTAAATCAATTTTTATGAGTTCAAAAAGTTTATTATAGGATTTTGAACCCAATTATACAACTTAATCCTAAAATTTTAGATTTTTACTCGATTAAAATTCGAACAGATTCTCAATAAAGCCCATTTTAACATGCACGCTTTAAACCCAACAAAATCACCGCAAAATGATATTAAATAAAATTTTATGGGTTCAGATAGTTAATTGTGAGATTTTTAACCTAATTATAAAAATTAATCTTAAATTTTTAGATTTTTCTCGGTTAAAATTCGAACGGGTTCTCTATGAAGCCAAACTAGACACGCATGCTTTGAACCCAACAAAACGATCGTAAAATGATATTAAATCAATTTTTTTGAGTTCGAAAAGTTTATTATAGGATTTTTAATCTAATTATACAACTTAATCCTAAAATGTTAGAATTTTACTCGTTTAAAATTCGAGCAGGTTCTCAAAAAAGCCCATTTAGACATGCACGCTTTAAACCCAACAAAATCACCGCAAAATGATATTAAATAAAATTTTATGGGTTCAGATAGTTAATTGTGAGATTTTTAACCTAATTATAAAAATTAATCTTAAATTTTTAGATTTTTCTCGGTTAAAATTCGAACGGGTTCTCTATGAAGCCAAAAGTAGACACACATGCTTTAAACCCAACAAAACGATCGTAAAATGATATTAAATCAATTTTTATGAGTTCAAATAGTTTATTATAGGATTTTTGATCCTAATTATACAACTTAATCTTAAAATTTTAGATTTTTACTCGTTTAAAATTCGAACAGGTTCTCAATAAAGCCCATTTAGACGTGCACGCTTTAAACCCAACAAAATCATCGCAAAATGATATTAAATAAAATTTTATGGGTTCTGATAGTTAATTGTGGGATTTTTAACCTAATTATAAAAATTAATCTTAAATTTTTAGATTTTTACTCGATTAAAATTCGAACGGCTTCTCTATGAAGCCAAACTAAACACGCATGCTTTGAACCCAACAAAACGATCGTAAAATGATATTAAATCAATTTTTATGAGTTCAAAAAGTTTATTATAGGATTTTGAACCTAATTATACAACTTAATCCTAAAATTTTAGATTTTTACTCGATTAAAATTCGAACAGATTCTCAATAAAGCCCATTTTAACATGCACGCTTTAAACCCAACAAAATCACCGCAAAATGATATTAAATAAAATTTTATGGGTTCAGATAGTTAATTGTGAGATTTTTAACCTAATTATAAAAATTAATCTTAAATTTTTAGATTTTTCTCGGTTAAAATTCGAACGGGTTCTCTATGAAGCCAAACTAGACACGCATGCTTTGAACCCAACAAAACGATCGTAAAATGATATTAAATCAATTTTTTTGAGTTCGAAAAGTTTATTATAGGATTTTTAATCTAATTATACAACTTAATCCTAAAATGTTAGAATTTTACTCGTTTAAAATTCGAGCAGGTTCTCAAAAAAGCCCATTTAGACATGCACGGTTTAAACCCAACAAAATCACCGCAAAATGATATTAAATAAAATTTTATGGGTTCAGATAGTTAATTGTGAGATTTTTAACCTAATTATAAAAATTAATCTTAAATTTTTAGATTTTTCTCGGTTAAAATTCGAACGGGTTCTCTATGAAGCCAAAAGTAGACACACATGCTTTAAACCCAACAAAACGATCGTAAAATGATATTAAATCAATTTTTATGAGTTCAAATAGTTTATTATAGGATTTTTGATCCTAATTATACAACTTAATCTTAAAATTTTAGATTTTTACTCGTTTAAAATTCGAACAGGTTCTCAATAAAGCCCATTTAGACGTGCACGCTTTAAACACAACAAAATCATCGCAAAATGATATTAAATAAAATTTTATGGGTTCAGATAGTTAATTGTGGGATTTTTAACCTAATTATAAAAATTAATCTTAAATTTTTAGATTTTTACTCGATTAAAATTCGAACGGCTTCTCTATGAAGCCAAACTAAACACGCATGCTTTGAACCCAACAAAACGATCGTAAAATGATATTAAATCAATTTTTATGAGTTCAAAAAGATTATTATAGGATTTTGATCCTAATTATACAACTTAATCCTAAAATTTTAGATTTTTACTCGATTAAAATTCGAACAGATTCTCAATAAAGCCCATTTTAACATGCACGCTTTAAACCCAACAAAATCATCGCAAAATGATATTAAATAAAATTTTATGGGTTCAGATAGTTAATTGTGGCATTTTTAACCTAATTATAAAAATTAATCATAAATTTTTAGATTTTTACTCGGTTAAAATTCGAACGGCTTCTCTATGAAGCCAAACTAAACACGCATTCTTTGAACCCAACAAAACGATCGTAAAATGATATTAAATCAATTTTTATGAGTTCAAAAAGTTTATTATAGGATTTTGAACCTAATTATACAACTTAATCCTAAAATTTTAGATTTTTACTCGTTTAAAATTCGAACAGGTTCTCAAAAAAGCGCATTTAGACATGCACGCTTTAAACCCAACAAAATCACCGCAAAATGATATTAAATAAAATTTTATGGGTTCAGATAGTTAATTGTGAGATTTTTAACCTAATTATAAAAATTAATCTTAAATTTTTAGATTTTTCTCGGTTAAAATTCGAACGGGTTCTCTATGAAGCCAAACTAGACACGCATGCTTTGAACCCAACAAAACGATCGTAAAATGATATTAAATCAATTTTTATGAGTTCGAAAAGTTTATTATAGGATTTTGAATCTAATTATACAACTTAATCCTAAAATGTTAGAATTTTACTCGTTTAAAATTCGAACAGGTTCTCAAAAAAGCCCATTTAGACATGCACGCTTTAAACCCAAGAAAATCACCGCAAAATGATATTAAATAAAATTTTATGGGTTCAGATAGTTAATTGTGAGATTTTTAACCTAATTATAAAAATTAATCTTAAATTTTTAGATTTTTACTCGGTTAAAATTCGAACAGGTTCTCTCTATGAAGCCAAAAGTAGACACACATGCTTTAAACCCAACAAAACGATCGTAAAATGATATTAAATCAATTTTTATGAGTTCAAATAGTTTATTATAGGATTTTTGATCCTAATTATACAACTTAATCTTAAAATTTTAGATTTTTACTCGTTTAAAATTCGAACAGGTTCTCAATAAAGCCCATTTAGACGTGCACGCTTTAAACCCAACAAAATCATCGCAAAATGATATTAAATAAAATTTTATGGGTTCTGATAGTTAATTGTGGGATTTTTAACCTAATTATAAAAATTAATCTTAAATTTTTAGATTTTTACTCGATTAAAATTCGAACGGCTTCTCTATGAAGCCAAACTAAACACGCATGCTTTGAACCCAACAAAACGATCGTAAAATGATATTAAATCAATTTTTATGAGTTCAAAAAGTTTATTATAGGATTTTGAACCTAATTATACAACTTAATCCTAAAATTTTAGATTTTTACTCGATTAAAATTCGAACAGATTCTCAATAAAGCCCATTTTAACATGCACGCTTTAAACCCAACAAAATCACCGCAAAATGATATTAAATAAAATTTTATGGGTTCAGATAGTTAATTGTGAGATTTTTAACCTAATTATAAAAATTAATCTTAAATTTTTAGATTTTTCTCGGTTAAAATTCGAACGGGTTCTCTATGAAGCCAAACTAGACACGCATGCTTTGAACCCAACAAAACGATCGTAAAATGATATTAAATCAATTTTTTTGAGTTCGAAAAGTTTATTATAGGATTTTTAATCTAATTATACAACTTAATCCTAAAATGTTAGAATTTTACTCGTTTAAAATTCGAGCAGGTTCTCAAAAAAGCCCATTTAGACATGCACGGTTTAAACCCAACAAAATCACCGCAAAATGATATTAAATAAAATTTTATGGGTTCAGATAGTTAATTGTGAGATTTTTAACCTAATTATAAAAATTAATCTTAAATTTTTAGATTTTTCTCGGTTAAAATTCGAACGGGTTCTCTATGAAGCCAAAAGTAGACACACATGCTTTAAACCCAACAAAACGATCGTAAAATGATATTAAATCAATTTTTATGAGTTCAAATAGTTTATTATAGGATTTTTGATCCTAATTATACAACTTAATCTTAAAATTTTAGATTTTTACTCGTTTAAAATTCGAACAGGTTCTCAATAAAGCCCATTTAGACGTGCACGCTTTAAACCCAACAAAATCATCGCAAAATGATATTAAATAAAATTTTATGGGTTCAGATAGTTAATTGTGGGATTTTTAACCTAATTATAAAAATTAATCTTAAATTTTTAGATTTTTACTCGATTAAAATTCGAACGGCTTCTCTATGAAGCCAAACTAAACACGCATGCTTTGAACCCAACAAAACGATCGTAAAATGATATTAAATCAATTTTTATGAGTTCAAAAAGATTATTATAGGATTTTGATCCTAATTATACAACTTAATCCTAAAATTTTAGATTTTTACTCGATTAAAATTCGAACAGATTCTCAATAAAGCCCATTTTAACATGCACGCTTTAAACCCAACAAAATCATCGCAAAATGATATTAAATAAAATTTTATGGGTTCAGATAGTTAATTGTGGCATTTTTAACCTAATTATAAAAATTAATCATAAATTTTTAGATTTTTACTCGGTTAAAATTCGAACGGCTTCTCTATGAAGCCAAACTAAACACGCATTCTTTGAACCCAACAAAACGATCGTAAAATGATATTAAATCAATTTTTATGAGTTCAAAAAGTTTATTATAGGATTTTGAACCTAATTATACAACTTAATCCTAAAATTTTAGATTTTTACTCGTTTAAAATTCGAACAGGTTCTCAAAAAAGCGCATTTAGACATGCACGCTTTAAACCCAACAAAATCACCGCAAAATGATATTAAATAAAATTTTATGGGTTCAGATAGTTAATTGTGAGATTTTTAACCTAATTATAAAAATTAATCTTAAATTTTTAGATTTTTCTCGGTTAAAATTCGAACGGGTTCTCTATGAAGCCAAACTAGACACGCATGCTTTGAACCCAACAAAACGATCGTAAAATGATATTAAATCAATTTTTATGAGTTCGAAAAGTTTATTATAGGATTTTGAATCTAATTATACAACTTAATCCTAAAATGTTAGAATTTTACTCGTTTAAAATTCGAACAGGTTCTCAAAAAAGCCCATTTAGACATGCACGCTTTAAACCCAAGAAAATCACCGCAAAATGATATTAAATAAAATTTTATGGGTTCAGATAGTTAATTGTGAGATTTTTAACCTAATTATAAAAATTAATCTTAAATTTTTAGATTTTTACTCGGTTAAAATTCGAACAGGTTCTCTCTATGAAGCCAAAAGTAGACACACATGCTTTAAACCCAACAAAACGATCGTAAAATGATATTAAATCAATTTTTATGAGTTCAAATAGTTTATTATAGGATTTTTGATCCTAATTATACAACTTAATCTTAAAATTTTAGATTTTTACTCGTTTAAAATTCGAACAGATTCTCAATAAAGCCCATTTTAACATGCACTCTTTAAACCCAACAAAATCATCGCAAAATGATTTTAAATAAAATTTTATAGGTTCAGATAGTTAATTGTGGGAATTTTAACCTAATTATAAAAATTAATCATAAATTTTTAGATTTTTACTCGGTTAAAATTCGAACGGCTTCTCTATGAAGCCAAACTAAACACGCATGCTTTGAACCCAACAAAACGATCGTAAAATGATATTAAATCAATTTTTATGAGTTCAAAAAGTTTATTATAGGATTTTGAACCTAATTATACAACTTAATCCTAAAATTTTAGATTTTTACTCGATTAAAATTCGAACAGATTGTCAATAAAGCCCATTTTAACATGCACGCTTTAAACCCAACAAAATCACCGCAAAATGATATTAGATAAAATTTTATGGGTTCAGATAGTTAATTGTGGGATTTTTAACCTAATTATAAAAATTAATCATAAATTTTTAGTTTTTTACTCGGTCAAAATTCGAACGGCTTCTCTTTGAAGCCAAACTAGACACGCATGCTTTGAACCCAACAAAATGATCGTAAAATGATATTAAATCAATTTTTATGAGTTCAAAAAGTTTATTATAGGATTTTGAACCTAATTATACAACTTAATCCTAAAATTTTAGATTTTTACTCGTTTAAAATTCGAACAGGTTCTCAAAAAAGCGCATTTAGACATGCACGCTTTAAACCCAACAAAATCACCGCAAAATGATATTAAATAAAATTTTATGGGTTCAGATAGTTAATTGTGAGATTTTTAACCTAATTATAAAAATTAATCTTAAATTTTTAGATTTTTCTCGGTTAAAATTCGAACGGGTTCTCTATGAAGCCAAACTAGACACGCATGCTTTGAACCCAACAAAACGATCGTAAAATGATATTAAATCAATTTTTATGAGTTCGAAAAGTTTATTATAGGATTTTGAATCTAATTATACAACTTAATCCTAAAATGTTAGAATTTTACTCGTTTAAAATTCGAACAGGTTCTCAAAAAAGCCCATTTAGACATGCACGCTTTAAACCCAAGAAAATCACCGCAAAATGATATTAAATAAAATTTTATGGGTTCAGATAGTTAATTGTGAGATTTTTAACCTAATTATAAAAATTAATCTTAAATTTTTAGATTTTTACTCGGTTAAAATTCGAACAGGTTCTCTATGAAGCCAAAAGTAGACACACATGCTTTAAACCCAACAAAACGATCGTAAAATGATATTAAATCAATTTTTATGAGTTCAAATAGTTTATTATAGGATTTTTGATCCTAATTATACAACTTAATCTTAAAATTTTAGATTTTTACTCGTTTAAAATTCGAACAGATTCTCAATAAAGCCCATTTTAACATGCACTCTTTAAACCCAACAAAATCATCGCAAAATGATTTTAAATAAAATTTTATAGGTTCAGATAGTTAATTGTGGGAATTTTAACCTAATTATAAAAATTAATCATAAATTTTTAGATTTTTACTCGGTTAAAATTCGAACGGCTTCTCTATGAAGCCAAACTAAACACGCATGCTTTGAACCCAACAAAACGATCGTAAAATGATATTAAATCAATTTTTATGAGTTCAAAAAGTTTATTATAGGATTTTGAACCTAATTATACAACTTAATCCTAAAATTTTAGATTTTTACTCGATTAAAATTCGAACAGATTGTCAATAAAGCCCATTTTAACATGCACGCTTTAAACCCAACAAAATCACCGCAAAATGATATTAGATAAAATTTTATGGGTTCAGATAGTTAATTGTGGGATTTTTAACCTAATTATAAAAATTAATCATAAATTTTTAGATTTTTACTCGGTCAAAATTCGAACGGCTTCTCTTTGAAGCCAAACTAGACACGCATGCTTTGAACCCAACAAAATGATCGTAAAATGATATTAAATCAATTTTTATGAGTTCAAAAAGTTTATTATAGGATTTTGAACCTAATTATACAACTTAATCCTAAAATTTTAGATTTTTACTCGTTTAAAATTCGAACAGGTTCTCAAAAAAGCCCATTTAGACATGCACGCTTTAAACCCAACAAAATCATCGCAAAATGATATTAAATAAAATTTTATGGGTTCAGATAGTTAATTGTGGGATTTTTAACCTAATTATAAAAATTAATCATAAATTTTTAGATTTTTACTCGGTTAAAATTCGAACGGCTTCTCTATGAAGCCAAACTAAACACGCATGCTTTGAACCCAACAAAACGATCGTAAAATGATATTAAATCAATTTTTATGAGTTCAAAAAGTTTATTATAGGATTTTGAACCCAATTATACAACTTAATCCTAAAATTTTAGATTTTTACTCGATTAAAATTCGAACAGATTCTCAATAAAGCCCATTTTAACATGCACGCTTTAAACCCAACAAAATCACCGCAAAATGATATTAAATAAAATTTTATGGGTTCAGATAGTTAATTGTGAGATTTTTAACCTAATTATAAAAATTAATCTTAAATTTTTAGATTTTTCTCGGTTAAAATTCGAACGGGTTCTCTATGAAGCCAAACTAGACACGCATGCTTTGAACCCAACAAAACGATCGTAAAATGATATTAAATCAATTTTTTTGAGTTCGAAAAGTTTATTATAGGATTTTGAATCTAATTATACAACTTAATCCTAAAATGTTAGAATTTTACTCGTTTAAAATTCGAGCAGGTTCTCAAAAAAGCCCATTTAGACATGCACGCTTTAAACCCAACAAAATCACCGCAAAATGATATTAAATAAAATTTTATGGGTTCAGATAGTTAATTGTGAGATTTTTAACCTAATTATAAAAATTAATCTTAAATTTTTAGATTTTTCTCGGTTAAAATTCGAACGGGTTCTCTATGAAGCCAAAAGTAGACACACATGCTTTAAACCCAACAAAACGATCGTAAAATGATATTAAATCAATTTTTATGAGTTCAAATAGTTTATTATAGGATTTTTGATCCTAATTATACAACTTAATCTTAAAATTTTAGATTTTTACTCGTTTAAAATTCGAACAGGTTCTCAATAAAGCCCATTTAGACGTGCACGCTTTAAACCCAACAAAATCATCGCAAAATGATATTAAATAAAATTTTATGGGTTCTGATAGTTAATTGTGGGATTTTTAACCTAATTATAAAAATTAATCTTAAATTTTTAGATTTTTACTCGATTAAAATTCGAACGGCTTCTCTATGAAGCCAAACTAAACACGCATGCTTTGAACCCAACAAAACGATCGTAAAATGATATTAAATCAATTTTTATGAGTTCAAAAAGTTTATTATAGGATTTTGAACCTAATTATACAACTTAATCCTAAAATTTTAGATTTTTACTCGATTAAAATTCGAACAGATTCTCAATAAAGCCCATTTTAACATGCACGCTTTAAACCCAACAAAATCACCGCAAAATGATATTAAATAAAATTTTATGGGTTCAGATAGTTAATTGTGAGATTTTTAACATAATTATAAAAATTAATCTTAAATTTTTAGATTTTTCTCGGTTAAAATTCGAACGGGTTCTCTATGAAGCCAAACTAGACACGCATGCTTTGAACCCAACAAAACGATCGTAAAATGATATTAAATCAATTTTTTTGAGTTCGAAAAGTTTATTATAGGATTTTTAATCTAATTATACAACTTAATCCTAAAATGTTAGAATTTTACTCGTTTAAAATTCGAGCAGGTTCTCAAAAAAGCCCATTTAGACATGCACGGTTTAAACCCAACAAAATCACCGCAAAATGATATTAAATAAAATTTTATGGGTTCAGATAGTTAATTGTGAGATTTTTAACCTAATTATAAAAATTAATCTTAAATTTTTAGATTTTTCTCGGTTAAAATTCGAACGGGTTCTCTATGAAGCCAAAAGTAGACACACATGCTTTAAACCCAACAAAACGATCGTAAAATGATATTAAATCAATTTTTATGAGTTCAAATAGTTTATTATAGGATTTTTGATCCTAATTATACAACTTAATCTTAAAATTTTAGATTTTTACTCGTTTAAAATTCGAACAGGTTCTCAATAAAGCCCATTTAGACGTGCACGCTTTAAACCCAACAAAATCATCGCAAAATGATATTAAATAAAATTTTATGGGTTCAGATAGTTAATTG
This sequence comes from Abelmoschus esculentus, assembly GCA_035048815.1. Classification (NCBI taxonomy): domain Eukaryota; kingdom Viridiplantae; phylum Streptophyta; class Magnoliopsida; order Malvales; family Malvaceae; genus Abelmoschus; species Abelmoschus esculentus. The sequence goes on along the minus strand of JAUCBN010000002.1, from coordinate 7,906,599 downwards.
TGGGATTTTTAACCTAATTATAAAAATTAATCTTAAATTTTTAGATTTTTACTCGATTAAAATTCGAACGGCTTCTCTATGAAGCCAAACTAAACACGCATGCTTTGAACCCAACAAAACGATCGTAAAATGATATTAAATCAATTTTTATGAGTTCAAAAAGATTATTATAGGATTTTGATCCTAATTATACAACTTAATCCTAAAATTTTAGATTTTTACTCGATTAAAATTCGAACAGATTCTCAATAAAGCCCATTTTAACATGCACGCTTTAAACCCAACAAAATCATCGCAAAATGATATTAAATAAAATTTTATGGGTTCAGATAGTTAATTGTGGCATTTTTAACCTAATTATAAAAATTAATCATAAATTTTTAGATTTTTACTCGGTTAAAATTCGAACGGCTTCTCTATGAAGCCAAACTAAACACGCATTCTTTGAACCCAACAAAACGATCGTAAAATGATATTAAATCAATTTTTATGAGTTCAAAAAGTTTATTATAGGATTTTGAACCTAATTATACAACTTAATCCTAAAATTTTAGATTTTTACTCGTTTAAAATTCGAACAGGTTCTCAAAAAAGCGCATTTAGACATGCACGCTTTAAACCCAACAAAATCACCGCAAAATGATATTAAATAAAATTTTATGGGTTCAGATAGTTAATTGTGAGATTTTTAACCTAATTATAAAAATTAATCTTAAATTTTTAGATTTTTCTCGGTTAAAATTCGAACGGGTTCTCTATGAAGCCAAACTAGACACGCATGCTTTGAACCCAACAAAACGATCGTAAAATGATATTAAATCAATTTTTATGAGTTCGAAAAGTTTATTATAGGATTTTGAATCTAATTATACAACTTAATCCTAAAATGTTAGAATTTTACTCGTTTAAAATTCGAACAGGTTCTCAAAAAAGCCCATTTAGACATGCACGCTTTAAACCCAAGAAAATCACCGCAAAATGATATTAAATAAAATTTTATGGGTTCAGATAGTTAATTGTGAGATTTTTAACCTAATTATAAAAATTAATCTTAAATTTTTAGATTTTTACTCGGTTAAAATTCGAACAGGTTCTCTATGAAGCCAAAAGTAGACACACATGCTTTAAACCCAACAAAACGATCGTAAAATGATATTAAATCAATTTTTATGAGTTCAAATAGTTTATTATAGGATTTTTGATCCTAATTATACAACTTAATCTTAAAATTTTAGATTTTTACTCGTTTAAAATTCGAACAGGTTCTCAATAAAGCCCATTTAGACGTGCACGCTTTAAACCCAACAAAATCATCGCAAAATGATATTAAATAAAATTTTATGGGTTCAGATAGTTAATTGTGGGATTTTTAACCTAATTATAAAAATTAATCTTAAATTTTTAGATTTTTACTCGATTAAAATTCGAACGGCTTCTCTATGAAGCCAAACTAAACACGCATGCTTTGAACCCAACAAAACGATCGTAAAATGATATTAAATCAATTTTTATGAGTTCAAAAAGTTTATTATAGGATTTTGAACCTAATTATACAACTTAATCCTAAAATTTTAGATTTTTACTCGATTAAAATTCGAACAGATTCTCAATAAAGCCCATTTTAACATGCACGCTTTAAACCCAACAAAATCATCGCAAAATGATATTAAATAAAATTTTATGGGTTCAGATAGTTAATTTTGGGATTTTTAACCTAATTATAAAAATTAATCATAAATTTTTAGATTTTTACTCGGTTAAAATTCGAACGGCTTCTCTATGAAGCCAAACTAAACACGCATGCTTTGAACCCAACAAAACGATCGTAAAATGATATTAAATCAATTTTTATGAGTTCAAAACGTTTATTATAGGATTTTGAACCTAATTATACAACTTAATCCTAAAATTTTAGATTTTTACTCGATTAAAATTCGAACAGATTCTCAATAAAGCCCATTTTAACATGCACGCTTTAAACCCAACAAAATCACCGCAAAATGATATTAGATAAAATTTTATGGGTTCAGATAGTTAATTGTGGGATTTTTAACCTAATTATAAAAATTAATCATAAATTTTTAGATTTTTACTCGGTTAAAATTCGAACGGCTTCTCTTTGAAGCCAAACTAGACACGCATGCTTTGAACCCAACAAAACGATCGTAAAATGATATTAAATCAATTTTTATGAGTTCAAAAAGTTTATTATAGGATTTTGAACCTAATTATACAACTTAATCCTAAAATTTTAGATTTTTACTCGTTTAAAATTCGAACAGGTTCTCAAAAAAGCCCATTTAGACATGCACGCTTTAAACCAACAAAATCAGTGCAAAATGATATTAAATAAAATTTTATGGGTTCAGATAGTTAATTGTGGGATATTTAACCTAATTATAAAAATTAAACATAAATATTTAGATTAAGTTGTATAATTTGGTTCCAAATTCCATACTTATCTATTTGAACTCATGAAGTTTTGATTTATTCTTATTTTGCGGCCGTTTTATTAGGTTTAAATTGTGCATATCTAAAGGAGTTCAGATATTTAATTGTGTGATTTTTAACCTAATTATAAAAATTAATCTTAAATTTTCAGATTTTTACGCGGTTAAAATTCGAATGGGATCTCTATGAATCCCAACTTGACACGCATGCTTTAAACCCAACAAAATGATCGTAAAATGATACTAAATCAATTTTTATGAGTTCAAATAGTTTATTATAGGATTTTGAACCTAATTATACAACTTAATCCTAAAATTTTATATTTTTACTCGTTTAAAATTCGAACAGATTCTCAATCAAGCCCATTTTGACATGCACGCTTTAAACCCAACAAAATCACCGCAAAATCATATTAAATAAAATTTTATGGGTTCAGATAGTTAATTGTGGGATTTTTAACCTAATTATAAAAATTAATCTTAAATTTTTAGATTTTTACTCGGTTAAAATTCGAACGGCTTCTCTATGAAGCGCAACTAGACACGCATGCTTTAAACCCAACAAAACGATCGTAAAATAATATTAAATCAATTTTTATGAGTTCAAATAGTTTATTATAGGATTTTGAACCTAATTATACAACTTAATCCTAAAATTTTATATTTTTACTCGTTTAAAATTAGAACAGGTTCTCAATAAAGCCCATTTTGACATGCACGCTTTAAACCCAACAAAATCATCGCAAAATGATATTAAATAAAATTTTATGGGTTCAGATATTTAATTATGGGATTTTTAACCTAATTATAAAAATTAATCTTAAATTTTTAGATTTTTACGCGGTTAAAATTCGAACGGGTTCTCTATGAAGCCAAACCAGACACGCATGCTTTAAACCCAACAAAACGATCATAATGTGATATTAAATAAATTTTAATGAGATCAAATAGTTTATTATAGGACTTTGAACCTAATTATACAACTTAATCGTAAAATTTTAGATTTTTACTCGTTTAAAATTCGAATAGGTTCTCAATAAAGCCCATTTTGACATGTACGCTTTAAACCGAACAAAATCACCGCAAAATGATATTAAATAAAATTTTATGGGTTCAGATAGTTAATTGTGGGATTTTTAACCTAATTATAAAAATTAATCTTAAATTTTTAGATTTTTACTCGATTAAAATTCGAACGGCTTCTCTATGAAGCCAAACTAAACACGCATGCTTTGAACCCAACAAAACGATCGTAAAATGATATTAAATCAATTTTTATGAGTTCAAAAAGTTTATTATAGGATTTTGAACCTAATTATACAACTTAATCCTAAAATTTTAGATTTTTACTCTATTAAAATTCGAACAGATTCTCAATAAAGCCCATTTTAACATGCACGCTTTAAACCCAACAAAATCATCGCAAAATGATATTAAATAAAATTTTATGGGTTCAGATAGTTAATTTTGGGATTTTTAACCTAATTATAAAAATTAATCATAAATTTTTAGATTTTTACTCGGTTAAAATTCGAACGGCTTCTCTATGAAGCCAAACTAAACACGCATGCTTTGAACCCAACAAAACGATCGTAAAATGATATTAAATCAATTTTTATGAGTTCAAAACGTTTATTATAGGATTTTGAACCTAATTATACAACTTAATCCTAAAATTTTAGATTTTTACTCGATTAAAATTCGAACAGATTCTCAATAAAGCCCATTTTAACATGCACGCTTTAAACCCAACAAAATCACCGCAAAATGATATTAGATAAAATTTTATGGGTTCAGATAGTTAATTGTGGGATTTTTAACCTAATTATAAAAATTAATCATAAATTTTTAGATTTTTACTCGGTTAAAATTCGAACGGCTTCTCTTTGAAGCCAAACTAGACACGCATGCTTTGAACCCAACAAAACGATCGTAAAATGATATTAAATCAATTTTTATGAGTTCAAAAAGTTTATTATAGGATTTTGAACCTAATTATACAACTTAATCCTAAAATTTTAGATTTTTACTCGTTTAAAATTCGAACAGGTTCTCAAAAAAGCCCATTTAGACATGCACGCTTTAAACCAACAAAATCAGTGCAAAATGATATTAAATAAAATTTTATGGGTTCAGATAGTTAATTGTGGGATATTTAACCTAATTATAAAAATTAAACATAAATATTTAGATTAAGTTGTATAATTTGGTTCCAAATTCCATACTTATCTATTTGAACTCATGAAGTTTTGATTTATTCTTATTTTGCGGCCGTTTTATTAGGTTTAAATTGTGCATATCTAAAGGAGTTCAGATATTTAATTGTGTGATTTTTAACCTAATTATAAAAATTAATCTTAAATTTTCAGATTTTTACGCGGTTAAAATTCGAATGGGATCTCTATGAATCCCAACTTGACACGCATGCTTTAAACCCAACAAAATGATCGTAAAATGATACTAAATCAATTTTTATGAGTTCAAATAGTTTATTATAGGATTTTGAACCTAATTATACAACTTAATCCTAAAATTTTATATTTTTACTCGTTTAAAATTCGAACAGATTCTCAATCAAGCCCATTTTGACATGCACGCTTTAAACCCAACAAAATCACCGCAAAATCATATTAAATAAAATTTTATGGGTTCAGATAGTTAATTGTGGGATTTTTAACCTAATTATAAAAATTAATCTTAAATTTTTAGATTTTTACTCGGTTAAAATTCGAACGGCTTCTCTATGAAGCGCAACTAGACACGCATGCTTTAAACCCAACAAAACGATCGTAAAATAATATTAAATCAATTTTTATGAGTTCAAATAGTTTATTATAGGATTTTGAACCTAATTATACAACTTAATCCTAAAATTTTATATTTTTACTCGTTTAAAATTAGAACAGGTTCTCAATAAAGCCCATTTTGACATGCACGCTTTAAACCCAACAAAATCATCGCAAAATGATATTAAATAAAATTTTATGGGTTCAGATATTTAATTATGGGATTTTTAACCTAATTATAAAAATTAATCTTAAATTTTTAGATTTTTACGCGGTTAAAATTCGAACGGGTTCTCTATGAAGCCAAACCAGACACGCATGCTTTAAACCCAACAAAACGATCATAATGTGATATTAAATAAATTTTAATGAGATCAAATAGTTTATTATAGGACTTTGAACCTAATTATACAACTTAATCGTAAAATTTTAGATTTTTACTCGTTTAAAATTCGAATAGGTTCTCAATAAAGCCCATTTTGACATGTACGCTTTAAACCGAACAAAATCACCGCAAAATGATATTAAATAAAATTTTATGGGTTCAGATAGTTAATTGTGAGATTTTTAACCTAATTATAAAAATTAATCTTAAATTTTTAGATTTTTCTCGGTTAAAATTCGAACGGGTTCTCTATGAAGCCAAACTAGACACGCATGCTTTGAACCCAACAAAACGATCGTAAAATGATATTAAATCAATTTTTTTGAGTTCGAAAAGTTTATTATAGGATTTTTAATCTAATTATACAACTTAATCCTAAAATGTTAGAATTTTACTCGTTTAAAATTCGAGCAGGTTCTCAAAAAAGCCCATTTAGACATGCACGGTTTAAACCCAACAAAATCACCGCAAAATGATATTAAATAAAATTTTATGGGTTCAGATAGTTAATTGTGAGATTTTTAACCTAATTATAAAAATTAATCTTAAATTTTTAGATTTTTCTCGGTTAAAATTCGAACGGGTTCTCTATGAAGCCAAAAGTAGACACACATGCTTTAAACCCAACAAAACGATCGTAAAATGATATTAAATCAATTTTTATGAGTTCAAATAGTTTATTATAGGATTTTTGATCCTAATTATACAACTTAATCTTAAAATTTTAGATTTTTACTCGTTTAAAATTCGAACAGGTTCTCAATAAAGCCCATTTAGACGTGCACGCTTTAAACCCAACAAAATCATCGCAAAATGATATTAAATAAAATTTTATGGGTTCAGATAGTTAATTGTGGGATTTTTAACCTAATTATAAAAATTAATCTTAAATTTTTAGATTTTTCTCGGTTAAAATTCGAACGGGTTCTCTATGAAGCCAAACTAGACACGCATGCTTTGAACCCAACAAAACGATCGTAAAATGATATTAAATCAATTTTTATGAGTTCAAAAAGTTTATTATAGGATTTTGAACCTAATTATACAACTTAATCCTAAAATTTTAGATTTTTACTCGTTTAAAATTCGAACAGGTTCTCAAAAAAGCGCATTTAGACATGCACGCTTTAAACCCAACAAAATCACCGCAAAATGATATTAAATAAAATTTTATGGGTTCAGATAGTTAATTGTGAGATTTTTAACCTAATTATAAAAATTAATCTTAAATTTTTAGATTTTTCTCGGTTAAAATTCGAACGGGTTCTCTATGAAGCCAAACTAGACACGCATGCTTTGAACCCAACAAAACGATCGTAAAATGATATTAAATCAATTTTTATGAGTTCGAAAAGTTTATTATAGGATTTTGAATCTAATTATACAACTTAATCCTAAAATGTTAGAATTTTACTCGTTTAAAATTCGAACAGGTTCTCAAAAAAGCCCATTTAGACATGCACGCTTTAAACCCAAGAAAATCACCGCAAAATGATATTAAATAAAATTTTATGGGTTCAGATAGTTAATTGTGAGATTTTTAACCTAATTATAAAAATTAATCTTAAATTTTTAGATTTTTACTCGGTTAAAATTCGAACAGGTTCTCTATGAAGCCAAAAGTAGACACACATGCTTTAAACCCAACAAAACGATCGTAAAATGATATTAAATCAATTTTTATGAGTTCAAATAGTTTATTATAGGATTTTTGATCCTAATTATACAACTTAATCTTAAAATTTTAGATTTTTACTCGTTTAAAATTCGAACAGATTCTCAATAAAGCCCATTTTAACATGCACTCTTTAAACCCAACAAAATCATCGCAAAATGATTTTAAATAAAATTTTATAGGTTCAGATAGTTAATTGTGGGAATTTTAACCTAATTATAAAAATTAATCATAAATTTTTAGATTTTTACTCGGTTAAAATTCGAACGGCTTCTCTATGAAGCCAAACTAAACACGCATGCTTTGAACCCAACAAAACGATCGTAAAATGATATTAAATCAATTTTTATGAGTTCAAAAAGTTTATTATAGGATTTTGAACCTAATTATACAACTTAATCCTAAAATTTTAGATTTTTACTCGATTAAAATTCGAACAGATTGTCAATAAAGCCCATTTTAACATGCACGCTTTAAACCCAACAAAATCACCGCAAAATGATATTAGATAAAATTTTATGGGTTCAGATAGTTAATTGTGGGATTTTTAACCTAATTATAAAAATTAATCATAAATTTTTAGATTTTTACTCGGTCAAAATTCGAACGGCTTCTCTTTGAAGCCAAACTAGACACGCATGCTTTGAACCCAACAAAATGATCGTAAAATGATATTAAATCAATTTTTATGAGTTCAAAAAGTTTATTATAGGATTTTGAACCTAATTATACAACTTAATCCTAAAATTTTAGATTTTTACTCGTTTAAAATTCGAACAGGTTCTCAAAAAAGCCCATTTAGACATGCACGCTTTAAACCCAACAAAATCATCGCAAAATGATATTAAATAAAATTTTATGGGTTCAGATAGTTAATTGTGGGATTTTTAACCTAATTATAAAAATTAATCATAAATTTTTAGATTTTTACTCGGTTAAAATTCGAACGGCTTCTCTATGAAGCCAAACTAAACACGCATGCTTTGAACCCAACAAAACGATCGTAAAATGATATTAAATCAATTTTTATGAGTTCAAAAAGTTTATTATAGGATTTTGAACCCAATTATACAACTTAATCCTAAAATTTTAGATTTTTACTCGATTAAAATTCGAACAGATTCTCAATAAAGCCCATTTTAACATGCACGCTTTAAACCCAACAAAATCACCGCAAAATGATATTAAATAAAATTTTATGGGTTCAGATAGTTAATTGTGAGATTTTTAACCTAATTATAAAAATTAATCTTAAATTTTTAGATTTTTCTCGGTTAAAATTCGAACGGGTTCTCTATGAAGCCAAACTAGACACGCATGCTTTGAACCCAACAAAACGATCGTAAAATGATATTAAATCAATTTTTTTGAGTTCGAAAAGTTTATTATAGGATTTTGAATCTAATTATACAACTTAATCCTAAAATGTTAGAATTTTACTCGTTTAAAATTCGAGCAGGTTCTCAAAAAAGCCCATTTAGACATGCACGCTTTAAACCCAACAAAATCACCGCAAAATGATATTAAATAAAATTTTATGGGTTCAGATAGTTAATTGTGAGATTTTTAACCTAATTATAAAAATTAATCTTAAATTTTTAGATTTTTCTCGGTTAAAATTCGAACGGGTTCTCTATGAAGCCAAAAGTAGACACACATGCTTTAAACCCAACAAAACGATCGTAAAATGATATTAAATCAATTTTTATGAGTTCAAATAGTTTATTATAGGATTTTTGATCCTAATTATACAACTTAATCTTAAAATTTTAGATTTTTACTCGTTTAAAATTCGAACAGGTTCTCAATAAAGCCCATTTAGACGTGCACGCTTTAAACCCAACAAAATCATCGCAAAATGATATTAAATAAAATTTTATGGGTTCTGATAGTTAATTGTGGGATTTTTAACCTAATTATAAAAATTAATCTTAAATTTTTAGATTTTTACTCGATTAAAATTCGAACGGCTTCTCTATGAAGCCAAACTAAACACGCATGCTTTGAACCCAACAAAACGATCGTAAAATGATATTAAATCAATTTTTATGAGTTCAAAAAGTTTATTATAGGATTTTGAACCTAATTATACAACTTAATCCTAAAATTTTAGATTTTTACTCGATTAAAATTCGAACAGATTCTCAATAAAGCCCATTTTAACATGCACGCTTTAAACCCAACAAAATCACCGCAAAATGATATTAAATAAAATTTTATGGGTTCAGATAGTTAATTGTGAGATTTTTAACATAATTATAAAAATTAATCTTAAATTTTTAGATTTTTCTCGGTTAAAATTCGAACGGGTTCTCTATGAAGCCAAACTAGACACGCATGCTTTGAACCCAACAAAACGATCGTAAAATGATATTAAATCAATTTTTTTGAGTTCGAAAAGTTTATTATAGGATTTTTAATCTAATTATACAACTTAATCCTAAAATGTTAGAATTTTACTCGTTTAAAATTCGAGCAGGTTCTCAAAAAAGCCCATTTAGACATGCACGGTTTAAACCCAACAAAATCACCGCAAAATGATATTAAATAAAATTTTATGGGTTCAGATAGTTAATTGTGAGATTTTTAACCTAATTATAAAAATTAATCTTAAATTTTTAGATTTTTCTCGGTTAAAATTCGAACGGGTTCTCTATGAAGCCAAAAGTAGACACACATGCTTTAAACCCAACAAAACGATCGTAAAATGATATTAAATCAATTTTTATGAGTTCAAATAGTTTATTATAGGATTTTTGATCCTAATTATACAACTTAATCTTAAAATTTTAGATTTTTACTCGTTTAAAATTCGAACAGGTTCTCAATAAAGCCCATTTAGACGTGCACGCTTTAAACCCAACAAAATCATCGCAAAATGATATTAAATAAAATTTTATGGGTTCAGATAGTTAATTGTGGGATTTTTAACCTAATTATAAAAATTAATCTTAAATTTTTAGATTTTTACTCGATTAAAATTCGAACGGCTTCTCTATGAAGCCAAACTAAACACGCATGCTTTGAACCCAACAAAACGATCGTAAAATGATATTAAATCAATTTTTATGAGTTCAAAAAGATTATTATAGGATTTTGATCCTAATTATACAACTTAATCCTAAAATTTTAGATTTTTACTCGATTAAAATTCGAACAGATTCTCAATAAAGCCCATTTTAACATGCACGCTTTAAACCCAACAAAATCATCGCAAAATGATATTAAATAAAATTTTATGGGTTCAGATAGTTAATTGTGGCATTTTTAACCTAATTATAAAAATTAATCATAAATTTTTAGATTTTTACTCGGTTAAAATTCGAACGGCTTCTCTATGAAGCCAAACTAAACACGCATTCTTTGAACCCAACAAAACGATCGTAAAATGATATTAAATCAATTTTTATGAGTTCAAAAAGTTTATTATAGGATTTTGAACCTAATTATACAACTTAATCCTAAAATTTTAGATTTTTACTCGTTTAAAATTCGAACAGGTTCTCAAAAAAGCGCATTTAGACATGCACGCTTTAAACCCAACAAAATCACCGCAAAATGATATTAAATAAAATTTTATGGGTTCAGATAGTTAATTGTGAGATTTTTAACCTAATTATAAAAATTAATCTTAAATTTTTAGATTTTTCTCGGTTAAAATTCGAACGGGTTCTCTATGAAGCCAAACTAGACACGCATGCTTTGAACCCAACAAAACGATCGTAAAATGATATTAAATCAATTTTTATGAGTTCGAAAAGTTTATTATAGGATTTTGAATCTAATTATACAACTTAATCCTAAAATGTTAGAATTTTACTCGTTTAAAATTCGAACAGGTTCTCAAAAAAGCCCATTTAGACATGCACGCTTTAAACCCAAGAAAATCACCGCAAAATGATATTAAATAAAATTTTATGGGTTCAGATAGTTAATTGTGAGATTTTTAACCTAATTATAAAAATTAATCTTAAATTTTTAGATTTTTACTCGGTTAAAATTCGAACAGGTTCTCTATGAAGCCAAAAGTAGACACACATGCTTTAAACCCAACAAAACGATCGTAAAATGATATTAAATCAATTTTTATGAGTTCAAATAGTTTATTATAGGATTTTTGATCCTAATTATACAACTTAATCTTAAAATTTTAGATTTTTACTCGTTTAAAATTCGAACAGGTTCTCAATAAAGCCCATTTAGACGTGCACGCTTTAAACCCAACAAAATCATCGCAAAATGATATTAAATAAAATTTTATGGGTTCAGATAGTTAATTGTGGGATTTTTAACCTAATTATAAAAATTAATCTTAAATTTTTAGATTTTTACTCGATTAAAATTCGAACGGCTTCTCTATGAAGCCAAACTAAACACGCATGCTTTGAACCCAACAAAACGATCGTAAAATGATATTAAATCAATTTTTATGAGTTCAAAAAGTTTATTATAGGATTTTGAACCTAATTATACAACTTAATCCTAAAATTTTAGATTTTTACTCGATTAAAATTCGAACAGATTCTCAATAAAGCCCATTTTAACATGCACGCTTTAAACCCAACAAAATCATCGCAAAATGATATTAAATAAAATTTTATGGGTTCAGATAGTTAATTTTGGGATTTTTAACCTAATTATAAAAATTAATCATAAATTTTTAGATTTTTACTCGGTTAAAATTCGAACGGCTTCTCTATGAAGCCAAACTAAACACGCATGCTTTGAACCCAACAAAACGATCGTAAAATGATATTAAATCAATTTTTATGAGTTCAAAACGTTTATTATAGGATTTTGAACCTAATTATACAACTTAATCCTAAAATTTTAGATTTTTACTCGATTAAAATTCGAACAGATTCTCAATAAAGCCCATTTTAACATGCACGCTTTAAACCCAACAAAATCACCGCAAAATGATATTAGATAAAATTTTATGGGTTCAGATAGTTAATTGTGGGATTTTTAACCTAATTATAAAAATTAATCATAAATTTTTAGATTTTTACTCGGTTAAAATTCGAACGGCTTCTCTTTGAAGCCAAACTAGACACGCATGCTTTGAACCCAACAAAACGATCGTAAAATGATTTTAAATCAATTTTTATGAGTTCAAAAAGTTTATTATAGGATTTTGAACCTAATTATACAACTTAATCCTAAAATTTTAGATTTTTACTCGTTTAAAATTCGAACAGGTTCTCAAAAAAGCCCATTTAGACATGCACGCTTTAAACCAACAAAATCAGTGCAAAATGATATTAAATAAAATTTTATGGGTTCAGATAGTTAATTGTGGGATATTTAACCTAATTATAAAAATTAAACATAAATATTTAGATTAAGTTGTATAATTTGGTTCCAAATTCCATACTTATCTATTTGAACTCATGAAGTTTTGATTTATTCTTATTTTGCGGCCGTTTTATTAGGTTTAAATTGTGCATATCTAAAGGAGTTCAGATATTTAATTGTGTGATTTTTAACCTAATTATAAAAATTAATCTTAAATTTTCAGATTTTTACGCGGTTAAAATTCGAATGGGATCTCTATGAATCCCAACTTGACACGCATGCTTTAAACCCAACAAAATGATCGTAAAATGATACTAAATCAATTTTTATGAGTTCAAATAGTTTATTATAGGATTTTGAACCTAATTATACAACTTAATCCTAAAATTTTATATTTTTACTCGTTTAAAATTCGAACAGATTCTCAATCAAGCCCATTTTGACATGCACGCTTTAAACCCAACAAAATCACCGCAAAATCATATTAAATAAAATTTTATGGGTTCAGATAGTTAATTGTGGGATTTTTAACCTAATTATAAAAATTAATCTTAAATTTTTAGATTTTTACTCGGTTAAAATTCGAACGGCTTCTCTATGAAGCGCAACTAGACACGCATGCTTTAAACCCAACAAAACGATCGTAAAATAATATTAAATCAATTTTTATGAGTTCAAATAGTTTATTATAGGATTTTGAACCTAATTATACAACTTAATCCTAAAATTTTATATTTTTACTCGTTTAAAATTAGAACAGGTTCTCAATAAAGCCCATTTTGACATGCACGCTTTAAACCCAACAAAATCATCGCAAAATGATATTAAATAAAATTTTATGGGTTCAGATATTTAATTATGGGATTTTTAACCTAATTATAAAAATTAATCTTAAATTTTTAGATTTTTACGCGGTTAAAATTCGAACGGGTTCTCTATGAAGCCAAACCAGACACGCATGCTTTAAACCCAACAAAACGATCATAATGTGATATTAAATAAATTTTAATGAGATCAAATAGTTTATTATAGGACTTTGAACCTAATTATACAACTTAATCGTAAAATTTTAGATTTTTACTCGTTTAAAATTCGAATAGGTTCTCAATAAAGCCCATTTTGACATGTACGCTTTAAACCGAACAAAATCACCGCAAAATGATATTAAATAAAATTTTATGGGTTCAGATAGTTAATTGTGAGATTTTTAACCTAATTATAAAAATTAATCTTAAATTTTTAGATTTTTCTCGGTTAAAATTCGAACGGGTTCTCTATGAAGCCAAACTAGACACGCATGCTTTGAACCCAACAAAACGATCGTAAAATGATATTAAATCAATTTTTTTGAGTTCGAAAAGTTTATTATAGGATTTTTAATCTAATTATACAACTTAATCCTAAAATGTTAGAATTTTACTCGTTTAAAATTCGAGCAGGTTCTCAAAAAAGCCCATTTAGACATGCACGGTTTAAACCCAACAAAATCACCGCAAAATGATATTAAATAAAATTTTATGGGTTCAGATAGTTAATTGTGAGATTTTTAACCTAATTATAAAAATTAATCTTAAATTTTTAGATTTTTCTCGGTTAAAATTCGAACGGGTTCTCTATGAAGCCAAAAGTAGACACACATGCTTTAAACCCAACAAAACGATCGTAAAATGATATTAAATCAATTTTTATGAGTTCAAATAGTTTATTATAGGATTTTTGATCCTAATTATACAACTTAATCTTAAAATTTTAGATTTTTACTCGTTTAAAATTCGAACAGGTTCTCAATAAAGCCCATTTAGACGTGCACGCTTTAAACCCAACAAAATCATCGCAAAATGATATTAAATAAAATTTTATGGGTTCAGATAGTTAATTGTGGGATTTTTAACCTAATTATAAAAATTAATCTTAAATTTTTAGATTTTTACTCGGTTAAAATTCGAACGGCTTCTCTATGAAGCCAAACTAAACACGCATGCTTTGAACCCAACAAAACGATCGTAAAATGATATTAAATCAATTTTTATGAGTTCAAAAAGTTTATTATAGGATTTTGAACCTAATTATACAACTTAATCCTAAAATTTTAGATTTTTACTCGATTAAAATTCGAACAGATTCTCAATAAAGCCCATTTTAACATGCACGCTTTAAACCCAACAAAATCACCGCAAAATGATATTATATAAAATTTTATGGGTTCAGATAGTTAATTGTGGGATTTTTAACCTAATTATAAAAATTAAACATAAATATTTAGATTTTTACTCGGTTAAAATTCGAACGGGTTGTCTATGAAGCCAAACTAGACACGCATGCTTTGAACCCAACAAAACGATCGTAAAATGATATTAAATCAATTTTTATGAGTTCAAAAAGTTTATTATAGGATTTTGAACCTAATTATACAACTTAATCCTAAAATTTTAGATTTTTACTCGTTTAAAATTCGAACAAGTTCTCAATAAAGTCCATTTTGACATGCAAGCTTTAAACCCAACAAAATCACCGCAAAATGATATTAAATAAAATTTTATGGGTTCAGATAGTTAATTGTGGGATTTTTAACCTAATTATAAAAATTAAACATAAATTTTTAGATTTTTACTCGGTTAAAATTCGAACGGGTTCTCTATGAAGCAAAACTAGACACGCATGCTTTGAACACAACAAAACGATCGTAAAATGATATTAAATAAATTTTTATGAGTTCAAAAAGTTTATTATAGGATTTAGAACCTAATTATATAACTTAATCCTAAAATTTTAGATTTTTACTCGTTTAAAATTCGAACAAGTTCTCAATAAAGCCCATTTTGACATGCACGCTTTAAACCCAACAAAATCACCGCTAAATGATATTAAATAAAATTTTATGGGTTCAGATAGTTAATTGTGGGATTTTTAACCTAATTATAAAAATTAATCTTAAATTTTTAGATTTTTACTCGGTTAAAATTCGAACGGGTTCTCTATGAAGCCAATCTAGACACGCAATCTTTAAAACCAACAAAACGATCGTAAAATGATATTAAATCAATTTTTATGAGTTCAAATAGTTTATTATAGGATTTTGAACCTAATTATACAACTTAATCCTAAAATTTTAGATTTTTACTCGTTTAAAATTCGAACAGATTCTCAATAAAGCCCATTTTAACATGCACGCTTTAAACCCAACAAAATCACCGCAAAATGATATTAAATAAAAATTTTTGAGTTCAGATAGTTAATTGTGGGATTTTTAACCTAATTATAAAAATTAAACATAAATTTTTAGATTTTTACTCGGTTAAAATTTGAACGGGTTCTCTATGAAGCCAAACTAGACACGCATGCTTTGAACCCAACAAAACGATCGTAAAATGATATTAAATCAATTTTTATGAGTTCAAATAGTTTATTATAGGATTTTGAACCTAATTATACAACTTAATCCTAAAATTTTAGATTTTTACTTGTTTAAAATTAGAACAGGTTCTCAGTAAAGCCCATTTTGACATGCACGCTTTAAACCCAACAAAATCACCGCAAAATGATATTATATAAAATTTTATCGGTTCAGATAGTTAATTGTGGGATTTTTAACCTAATTATAAAAATTAATCTTAAATTTTTAGATTTTTACTCGGTTAAAATTCGAACGGGTTCTCTATGAAGCCAAACTAGACACGCATGCTTTAAAACCAACAAAACGATCGTAAAATGATATTAAATCAATTTTTATGAGTTCAAATAGTTTATTATAGGATTTTGAACCTAATTATTCAACTTAATCCTAAAATCTTAGATTTTTACTCGTTTAAAATTCGAACAGACTCTCAATAAAGCCCATTTTGACATGCACGCTTTAAACCCAACAAAATCACCGCAAAATGATATTAAAATAAAATTTTATGGGTTCAGATAGTTAATTGTGGGATTTTTAACCTAATTATAAAAATTAATCATAAATTTTTAGATTTTTACTCGGTTAAAATTCGAACGGGTTCTCTATGAAGCCAAACTAGACATGCATGCTTTGAACACAATAAAAAGATCGTAAAATGATATTAAATCAATTTTTATGAGTTCAAAAAGTTTATTATACAATTTTTGATCCGAATTATACAACTTAATCTTAAAATTTTTGATTTTTACTTGTTTAAAATTCGAACAGGTTCTCAATAAAGCCCATTTTGACATGCACGCTTTAAACCCAACAAAATCATCACAAAATGATATTAAATAAAAATTTTTGAGTTTAGATAGTTAATTGTGGGATTTTTAACCTAATTATAAAAATTAAACATAAATTTTTAGATTTTTACTCGGTTAAAATTTGAACGGGTTCTCTATGACGCCAAACTAGACACGCATGCTTTGAACCCAACAAAACGATCGTAAAATGATATTAAATCAATTTTTATGAGTTCAAAAAGTTTATTATAGGATTTTGAACCTAATTATACAACTTAATCCTAAAATTTTAGATTTTTACTCGTTTAAAATTAGAACAGGTTCTCAATAAAGCCCATTTTGACATGCACGCTTTAAACCCAACAAAATCACCGCAAAATGATATTAAATAAAATTTTATGGGTTCAGATAGTTAATTGTGAGATTTTTAACCTAATTATAAAAATTAATCTTAAATTTTTAGATTTTTCTCGGTTAAAATTCGAACGGGTTCTCTATGAAGCCAAACTAGACACGCATGCTTTGAACCCAACAAAACGATCGTAAAATGATATTAAATCAATTTTTATGAGTTCGAAAAGTTTATTATAGGATTTTGAATCTAATTATACAACTTAATCCTAAAATGTTAGAATTTTACTCGTTTAAAATTCGAACAGGTTCTCAAAAAAGCCCATTTAGACATGCACGCTTTAAACCCAAGAAAATCACCGCAAAATGATATTAAATAAAATTTTATGGGTTCAGATAGTTAATTGTGAGATTTTTAACCTAATTATAAAAATTAATCTTAAATTTTTAGATTTTTACTCGGTTAAAATTCGAACAGGTTCTCTATGAAGCCAAAAGTAGACACACATGCTTTAAACCCAACAAAACGATCGTAAAATGATATTAAATCAATTTTTATGAGTTCAAATAGTTTATTATAGGATTTTTGATCCTAATTATACAACTTAATCTTAAAATTTTAGATTTTTACTCGTTTAAAATTCGAACAGGTTCTCAATAAAGCCCATTTAGACGTGCACGCTTTAAACCCAACAAAATCATCGCAAAATGATATTAAATAAAATTTTATGGGTTCAGATAGTTAATTGTGGGATTTTTAACCTAATTATAAAAATTAATCTTAAATTTTTAGATTTTTACTCGATTAAAATTCGAACGGCTTCTCTATGAAGCCAAACTAAACACGCATGCTTTGAACCCAACAAAACGATCGTAAAATGATATTAAATCAATTTTTATGAGTTCAAAAAGTTTATTATAGGATTTTGAACCTAATTATACAACTTAATCCTAAAATTTTAGATTTTTACTCGATTAAAATTCGAACAGATTCTCAATAAAGCCCATTTTAACATGCACGCTTTAAACCCAACAAAATCATCGCAAAATGATATTAAATAAAATTTTATGGGTTCAGATAGTTAATTTTGGGATTTTTAACCTAATTATAAAAATTAATCATAAATTTTTAGATTTTTACTCGGTTAAAATTCGAACGGCTTCTCTATGAAGCCAAACTAAACACGCATGCTTTGAACCCAACAAAACGATCGTAAAATGATATTAAATCAATTTTTATGAGTTCAAAACGTTTATTATAGGATTTTGAACCTAATTATACAACTTAATCCTAAAATTTTAGATTTTTACTCGATTAAAATTCGAACAGATTCTCAATAAAGCCCATTTTAACATGCACGCTTTAAACCCAACAAAATCACCGCAAAATGATATTAGATAAAATTTTATGGGTTCAGATAGTTAATTGTGGGATTTTTAACTTAATTATAAAAATTAATCATAAATTTTTAGATTTTTACTCGGTTAAAATTCGAACGGCTTCTCTTTGAAGCCAAACTAGACACGCATGCTTTGAACCCAACAAAACGATCGTAAAATGATATTAAATCAATTTTTATGAGTTCAAAAAGTTTATTATAGGATTTTGAACCTAATTATACAACTTAATCCTAAAATTTTAGATTTTTACTCGTTTAAAATTCGAACAGGTTCTCAAAAAAGCCCATTTAGACATGCACGCTTTAAACCAACAAAATCAGTGCAAAATGATATTAAATAAAATTTTATGGGTTCAGATAGTTAATTGTGGGATATTTAACCTAATTATAAAAATTAAACATAAATATTTAGATTAAGTTGTATAATTTGGTTCCAAATTCCATACTTATCTATTTGAACTCATGAAGTTTTGATTTATTCTTATTTTGCGGCCGTTTTATTAGGTTTAAATTGTGCATATCTAAAGGAGTTCAGATATTTAATTGTGTGATTTTTAACCTAATTATAAAAATTAATCTTAAATTTTCGAATTTTTACGCGGTTAAAATTCGAATGGGATCTCTATGAATCCCAACTTGACACGCATGCTTTAAACCCAACAAAATGATCGTAAAATGATACTAAATCAATTTTTATGAGTTCAAATAGTTTATTATAGGATTTTGAACCTAATTATACAACTTAATCCTAAAATTTTATATTTTTACTCGTTTAAAATTCGAACAGATTCTCAATCAAGCCCATTTTGACATGCACGCTTTAAACCCAACAAAATCACCGCAAAATCATATTAAATAAAATTTTATGGGTTCAGATAGTTAATTGTGGGATTTTTAACCTAATTATAAAAATTAATCTTAAATTTTTAGATTTTTACTCGGTTAAAATTCGAACGGCTTCTCTATGAAGCGCAACTAGACACGCATGCTTTAAACCCAACAAAACGATCGTAAAATAATATTAAATCAATTTTTATGAGTTCAAATAGTTTATTATAGGATTTTGAACCTAATTATACAACTTAATCCTAAAATTTTATATTTTTACTCGTTTAAAATTAGAACAGGTTCTCAATAAAGCCCATTTTGACATGCACGCTTTAAACCCAACAAAATCATCGCAAAATGATATTAAATAAAATTTTATGGGTTCAGATATTTAATTATGGGATTTTTAACCTAATTATAAAAATTAATCTTAAATTTTTAGATTTTTACGCGGTTAAAATTCGAACGGGTTCTCTATGAAGCCAAACCAGACACGCATGCTTTAAACCCAACAAAACGATCATAATGTGATATTAAATAAATTTTAATGAGATCAAATAGTTTATTATAGGACTTTGAACCTAATTATACAACTTAATCGTAAAATTTTAGATTTTTACTCGTTTAAAATTCGAATAGGTTCTCAATAAAGCCCATTTTGACATGTACGCTTTAAACCGAACAAAATCACCGCAAAATGATATTAAATAAAATTTTATGGGTTCAGATAGTTAATTGTGAGATTTTTAACCTAATTATAAAAATTAATCTTAAATTTTTAGATTTTTCTCGGTTAAAATTCGAACGGGTTCTCTATGAAGCCAAACTAGACACGCATGCTTTGAACCCAACAAAACGATCGTAAAATGATATTAAATCAATTTTTTTGAGTTCGAAAAGTTTATTATAGGATTTTTAATCTAATTATACAACTTAATCCTAAAATGTTAGAATTTTACTCGTTTAAAATTCGAGCAGGTTCTCAAAAAAGCCCATTTAGACATGCACGGTTTAAACCCAACAAAATCACCGCAAAATGATATTAAATAAAATTTTATGGGTTCAGATAGTTAATTGTGAGATTTTTAACCTAATTATAAAAATTAATCTTAAATTTTTAGATTTTTCTCGGTTAAAATTCGAACGGGTTCTCTATGAAGCCAAAAGTAGACACACATGCTTTAAACCCAACAAAACGATCGTAAAATGATATTAAATCAATTTTTATGAGTTCAAATAGTTTATTATAGGATTTTTGATCCTAATTATACAACTTAATCTTAAAATTTTAGATTTTTACTCGTTTAAAATTCGAACAGGTTCTCAATAAAGCCCATTTAGACGTGCACGCTTTAAACCCAACAAAATCATCGCAAAATGATATTAAATAAAATTTTATGGGTTCAGATAGTTAATTGTGGGATTTTTAACCTAATTATAAAAATTAATCTTAAATTTTTAGATTTTTACTCGGTTAAAATTCGAACGGCTTCTCTATGAAGCCAAACTAAACACGCATGCTTTGAACCCAACAAAACGATCGTAAAATGATATTAAATCAATTTTTATGAGTTCAAAAAGTTTATTATAGGATTTTGAACCTAATTATACAACTTAATCCTAAAATTTTAGATTTTTACTCGATTAAAATTCGAACAGATTCTCAATAAAGCCCATTTTAACATGCACGCTTTAAACCCAACAAAATCACCGCAAAATGATATTATATAAAATTTTATGGGTTCAGATAGTTAATTGTGGGATTTTTAACCTAATTATAAAAATTAAACATAAATATTTAGATTTTTACTCGGTTAAAATTCGAACGGGTTGTCTATGAAGCCAAACTAGACACGCATGCTTTGAACCCAACAAAACGATCGTAAAATGATATTAAATCAATTTTTATGAGTTCAAAAAGTTTATTATAGGATTTTGAACCTAATTATACAACTTAATCCTAAAATTTTAGATTTTTACTCGTTTAAAATTCGAACAAGTTCTCAATAAAGTCCATTTTGACATGCAAGCTTTAAACCCAACAAAATCACCGCAAAATGATATTAAATAAAATTTTATGGGTTCAGATAGTTAATTGTGGGATTTTTAACCTAATTATAAAAATTAAACATAAATTTTTAGATTTTTACTCGGTTAAAATTCGAACGGGTTCTCTATGAAGCAAAACTAGACACGCATGCTTTGAACACAACAAAACGATCGTAAAATGATATTAAATAAATTTTTATGAGTTCAAAAAGTTTATTATAGGATTTAGAACCTAATTATATAACTTAATCCTAAAATTTTAGATTTTTACTCGTTTAAAATTCGAACAAGTTCTCAATAAAGCCCATTTTGACATGCACGCTTTAAACCCAACAAAATCACCGCTAAATGATATTAAATAAAATTTTATGGGTTCAGATAGTTAATTGTGGGATTTTTAACCTAATTATAAAAATTAATCTTAAATTTTTAGATTTTTACTCGGTTAAAATTCGAACGGGTTCTCTATGAAGCCAATCTAGACACGCAATCTTTAAAACCAACAAAACGATCGTAAAATGATATTAAATCAATTTTTATGAGTTCAAATAGTTTATTATAGGATTTTGAACCTAATTATACAACTTAATCCTAAAATTTTAGATTTTTACTCGTTTAAAATTCGAACAGATTCTCAATAAAGCCCATTTTAACATGCACGCTTTAAACCCAACAAAATCACCGCAAAATGATATTAAATAAAAATTTTTGAGTTCAGATAGTTAATTGTGGGATTTTTAACCTAATTATAAAAATTAAACATAAATTTTTAGATTTTTACTCGGTTAAAATTTGAACGGGTTCTCTATGAAGCCAAACTAGACACGCATGCTTTGAACCCAACAAAACGATCGTAAAATGATATTAAATCAATTTTTATGAGTTCAAATAGTTTATTATAGGATTTTGAACCTAATTATACAACTTAATCCTAAAATTTTAGATTTTTACTTGTTTAAAATTAGAACAGGTTCTCAGTAAAGCCCATTTTGACATGCACGCTTTAAACCCAACAAAATCACCGCAAAATGATATTATATAAAATTTTATCGGTTCAGATAGTTAATTGTGGGATTTTTAACCTAATTATAAAAATTAATCTTAAATTTTTAGATTTTTACTCGGTTAAAATTCGAACGGGTTCTCTATGAAGCCAAACTAGACACGCATGCTTTAAAACCAACAAAACGATCGTAAAATGATATTAAATCAATTTTTATGAGTTCAAATAGTTTATTATAGGATTTTGAACCTAATTATTCAACTTAATCCTAAAATCTTAGATTTTTACTCGTTTAAAATTCGAACAGACTCTCAATAAAGCCCATTTTGACATGCACGCTTTAAACCCAACAAAATCACCGCAAAATGATATTAAAATAAAATTTTATGGGTTCAGATAGTTAATTGTGGGATTTTTAACCTAATTATAAAAATTAATCATAAATTTTTAGATTTTTACTCGGTTAAAATTCGAACGGGTTCTCTATGAAGCCAAACTAGACATGCATGCTTTGAACACAATAAAAAGATCGTAAAATGATATTAAATCAATTTTTATGAGTTCAAAAAGTTTATTATACAATTTTTGATCCGAATTATACAACTTAATCTTAAAATTTTTGATTTTTACTTGTTTAAAATTCGAACAGGTTCTCAATAAAGCCCATTTTGACATGCACGCTTTAAACCCAACAAAATCATCACAAAATGATATTAAATAAAAATTTTTGAGTTTAGATAGTTAATTGTGGGATTTTTAACCTAATTATAAAAATTAAACATAAATTTTTAGATTTTTACTCGGTTAAAATTTGAACGGGTTCTCTATGACGCCAAACTAGACACGCATGCTTTGAACCCAACAAAACGATCGTAAAATGATATTAAATCAATTTTTATGAGTTCAAAAAGTTTATTATAGGATTTTGAACCTAATTATACAACTTAATCCTAAAATTTTAGATTTTTACTCGTTTAAAATTAGAACAGGTTCTCAATAAAGCCCATTTTGACATGCACGCTTTAAACCCAACAAAATCACCGCAAAATGATATTATATAAAATTTTATGGGTTCAGATAGTTAATTGTGGGATTTTTAACCTAATTATAAAAATTAATCTTAAATTTTTAGATTTTTACTCGGTTAAAATTCGAACGGGTTCTCTATGAAGCCAAACTAGACACGCATGCTTTAAAACCAACAAAACGATCTTAAAATGATATTAAATTAATTTTTATGAGTTCAAATAGTTTATTATAGCATTTTTGAACCTAATTATACAACTTAATCCTAAAATTTAAGATTTTTACTCTTTTAAAATTCGAACAGACTCTCAATAAAGCCCATTTTGACATGCACGCTTTAAACCCAACAAAATCACCGCAAAATAATATTAAAATAAATATTATGGGTTCAGATAGTTAATTGTTGGATTTTTAACCTAATTATAAAAATTAATCATAAATTTTTAGATTTTTACTCGGTTAAAATTCGAACGGGTTCTCTATGAAGCCAAACTAGACACGCATGCTTTGAACACAACAAAAAGATCGTAAAATGATATTAAATCAATTTTTATGAGTTCAAAAAGTTTATTATAGCATTTTTGATCCTAATTATACAACTTAATCTTAAAATTTTTGATTTTTACTTGTTTAAAATTCGAACAGGTTTTCAATAAAGCCCATTTTGACATGCACGCTTTAAACCCAACAAAATCATCAAAAAATGATATTAAATAAAAATTTTTGAGTTCAGATAGTTAATTGTGGGATTTTTAACCTAATTATAAAAATTAAACATAAATTTTTAGATTTTTACTCGGTTAAAATTTGAACGGGTTCTCTATGAAGCAAAACTAGACACGCATGCTTTGAACACAACAAAACGATCGTAAAATGATATTAAATCAATTTTTATGAGTTCAAAAAGTTTATTATAGGATTTTGAAACTAATTATACAACTTAATCCTAAAATTTTAGATTTTTACTCGTTTATGATTCGAACAGGTTCACAATAAAGCTCATTTAGACATGGACGCTTTAAACCCATCAAAATCAATGCAAAATGATATTAAATAAAATTTTATGGGTTCAGATAGTTAATTGTGTGATTTTTATCCTAATTATGAAAATTAATCTTAAATTTTTAGATTTTTACTCGGTTAAAATTCGAACGGGTTCTCTATGAAGCCCAACTAGACACGGATGCTTTAAACCGAACAAAACGATCGTAAAATGATATTAAATCAATTTTTATGAGTTCAAATAATTTATTATAGGATTTTGAACCTAATTATACAACTTAATCCTAAAATTTTAGATTTTTACACGTTTAAAATTCGAACAGGTTCTCAATAAAGCCCATTTTGACACGCACGCTTTAAACCCTACAAAATCACCACAAAAATGATATTAAATAAAATTTTATGGGTTCAGATATTTAATTATGGGATTTTTAACCTAATTATACAAATTAATCTTAAATTTTTAGATTTTTACTCGGTTAAAATTTGAACGGGTTCTCTATGAAGCAAAACTAGACACGCATGCTTTGAACACAACAAAAAGATCGTAAAATGATATTAAATCAATTTTTATGAGTTCAAAAAGTTTATTATAGCATTTTTGATCCTAATTATACAATTTAATCTTAAAATTTTTTATTTTTACTTGTTTAAAATTCGAACAGGTTCTCAATAAAGCCCATTTTGACATGCACGCTTTAAACCCAACAAAATCATCACAAAATGATATTAAATAAAAATTTTTGAGTTCAGATAGTTAATTGTGGGATTTTTAACCTAATTATAAAAATTAAACATAAATTTTTAGATTTTTACTCGGTTAAAATTTGAACGGGTTCTCTATGAAGCAAAACTAGACACGCATGCTTTGAACACAACAAAACGATCGTAAAATGATATTAAATCAATTTTTATGAGTTCAAAAAGTTTATTATAGGATTTTGAACCTAATTATACAACTTAATCCTAAAATTGTAGATTTTTACTCGTTTAAAATTCGAACAAGTTCTCAATAAGCCCATTTTGACATGCACGCTTTAAACCCAACAAAATCACCGCTAAATGATATTAAATAAAATTTTATGGGTTCAGATATTTAATTATGGGATTTTTAACCTACTTATACAAATTAATCTTAAATTTTTAGATTTTTATTCGGTTAAAATTCGAACGAGTTCTCTATGAAGCCTAACTAGATACGCATGCTTTAAACCCAACAAAACGATCGTAAAATGATATTAAATCTCTTTTGAAGAGTTCAAATAGTTTATTATAGGATTTTGAACCTAATTATACAACTTAATCCTAAAATTTTAGATTTTTACTCGTTTAAAATTCGAACAGATTCTCAATAAAGCCCATTTTGACATGCACGCTTTAAACCCAACAAAATCACCGCAAAATGATATTAAATAAAATTTTATGGGTTCAGATAGTTAATTGTGGGATTTTTAACCTAATTATAAAAATTAAACATAAATTTTTAGATTTTTACTCGGTTAAAATTCGAACGGCTTCACTATGAAGCCAAACTAGACACGCATGCTTTGAACCCAACAAAACGATCGTAAAATGATATTAAATCAATTTTTATGAGTTCAAAAAGTTTATTATAGGATTTTGAACCTAATTATAAAATTTAATCCTAAAATTTTAGATTTTTACTCGTTTAAAATTAGAACAGGTTCTCAATAAAGCCCATTTTGACATGCACGCTTTAAACCCAACAAAATCACCGCAAAATGATATTATATAAAATTTTATGGGTTCAGATAGTTAATTATGGGATTTTTAACCAAATTATAAAAATTAATCTTAAATTTTTAGACTTTTACTCGGTTAAAATTCGAATGGGTTCTCTATGAAGCCAAACTAGACACGCAATCTTTAAAACCAACAAAACGATCGTAAAATGATATTAAATCAATTTTTATGAGTTCAAATAGTTTATTATAGGATTTTGAACCTAATTACGCAACTTAATCCTAAAATTTTAGATTTTTACTCGTTTAAAATTCGAACAGACTCTCAATAAAGCCCATTTTGACATGCACGCTTTAAACCCAACAAAATCACCGCAAAATGATATTAAAATAAAATTTTATGGGTTCAGATACTTAATTGTGGGATTTTTAACCTAATTATAAAAATTAATCATAAATTTTTAGATTTTTACTCGGTTAAAATTCGAACGGGTTCTCTATGAAGCCAAACTAGACACGCATGCTTTGAACACAATAAAAAGATCGTAAAATGATATTAAATCAATTTTTATGAGTTCAAAAAGTTTATTATACCATTTTTGATCCGAATTATACAACTTAATCTTAAAATTTTTGATTTTTACTGGTTTAAAATTCGAACAGGTTCTCAATAAAGCCCATTTTGACATGCACGCTTTAAACCCAACAAAATCATCACAAAATGATATTAAATAAAAATTTTTGAGTTTAGATAGTTAATTGTGGGATTTTTAACCTAATTATAAAAATTAAACATAAATTTTTAGATTTTTACTCGGTTAAAATTTGAACGGGTTCTCTATGAAGCAAAACTAGACACACATGCTTTAAACCCATTAAAACGATCGTAAAATGATATTAAATCAATTTTTATGAGTTCAAATAGTTTATTATAGGATTTTGAACCTAATTATACAACTTAATCCTAAAATTTTAGATTTTTACTCGTTTAAAATTCGAACAGGTTCACAATAAAGCCCATTTAGACATGAACACTTTAAACCCAACAAAATCACCGCAAAATGATATTAAATAAAATTTTATGGGTTCGGATAGTTTATGGTGGGATTTTTAACCTAATTATTAAAGTTAATCTTAAATTTTTAGATTTTTACTCGGTTAAAATTCGAACGGGTTCTCTAGAAAGCCCAACTAGACAGAAATGCTTTAAACCCACAAAACGATCGTAAAATGATATTAAATCAATTTTTATGAGTTCAAATAGTTTATTATAGGATTTTGAACCTAATTATACAACTTAATCCTAAAAATTTAGATTTTTACTCGTTTAAAATTCGAACAGGTTCTCAATAAAGCGCATTTTGACAAGCACGCTTTAAACCCAACAAACTCACCGCAAAATGATATTAAATAAAATTTTATGGCCTCAGATAGTTAATTGTGCGATTTTTGACCTAATTATAAAAATTAATCTTAAATTTTTAGATTTTTACTCGATTAAAATTCGAACGGGTTCTCTATGAAGCCCAACTAGACACGCATGCTTTAAGCCCAACAAAACGATCGTAAAATGATATTAAATCAATTTTCATGATTTCAAATAGTTTATTATAGTATTTTGAACCTAATTATACAACTTAATCCAAATATTTTAGATTTTCACTCGTTTAAAATTAGAACAACTTCACAATAAAGTCCATTTAGACATGCACGCTTTAAACCCAACAAAATTACCGCAAAATGATATTAAATAAAATTTTATGGGTTCAGATAGTTTATTGTGGGATTTTTAACCTAATTATTAAAATTAATCTTAAATTTTTTGATTTTTACTCGGTTAAAATTCGAACGGGTTCTCTTTGAAGCCCAACTAGACACGAATGCTTTAAACCCAACAAAACGATCGTAAAATGATATTAAATCAATTTTTATGAGTTCAAATAGTTTATTATAGGATTTTGAACCTAATTATACAACTTAATCCTAAAATTTTAGATTTTTACTCGGTTAAAATTCGAACAGGTTCACAATAAAGCCCATTTAGACATGCAGGCTTTAAACCCAACAAAATCACCGCAAAATGATATTAAATAAAATTTTATGGGTTTAGATAGTTTATTGTGGGATTTCTAACCTTATTATTAAAATTAATCTTAAATTTTTAGATTTTTACTCGGTTAAAATTCGAACGGGTTCTCTAGGAAGCCCAACTAGACACAAATGCTTTAAACCCACAAAACGATCGTAAAATGATATTAAATCAATTTTTATGAGTTCAAATAGTTTATTATAACATTTTGAACCTAATTATACAACTTAATCCTAAAATTTTAGATTTTTACTCGTTTAAAATTCGAACAGGTTCACAATAAAGCCCATTTAGACATGCATGCTTTAAACCCAACAAAATCACCGCAAAATGATATTAAATAAAATTTTATGGGTTCAGATAGTTTATTGTGGGATCTTTAACCTAATTATAAAAATTAATCTTAAATTTTTAGATTTTTACTCGGTTAAAATTCGAACGGCTTCTCTATGAAGCCAAACCAGACACGCATGCTTTAAACCCAACAAAACGATCATAATGTGATATTAAATCAATTTTTATGAGTTCAAATAGTTTATAATAGGATTTTGAACCTAATTATACAACTTAATCCTAAAATTTTAGATTTTTACTCTTTTAAAATTCGAACAGGTTCACAATAAAGCCCATTTAGACATGAACGCTTTAAACCCAAAAAAATCACCGTAAAATGATATTAAATAAAATTTTAAGGGTTCAGATAGTTTATGGTGGGATTTTTAACCTAATTATTAAAGTTAATCTTAAATTTTTAGATTTTTACTCGGTTAAAATTCGAACGGGTTCTCTAGAAAGCCCAACTAGACAGAAATGCTTTAAACCCACAAAACGATCGTAAAATGATATTAAATCAATTTTTATGAGTTCAAATAGTTTATTGTAGGATTTTGAACCTAATTATACAAATTAATCCTAAAATTTTAGATTTTTACTCGTTTAAAATTCGAACAGGTTCTAAATAAAGCCCATTTAGACATGCACGCTTTAAACCCAATAAAATCACCGCAAAATGATATTAAATAAAATTTTTTGGGTTTAGATAGTTAATTGTAGTATTTTTAACCTAATTATTAAAATTAATCTTAAATTTTTAGATTTTTACTCGGTTAAAATTCGAACGGGTTCTCTGTGAAGCCCAACTAGAAACACATGCTTTAAACCCAACAAAACGATCCTAAAATGATATTAAATCAATTTTTATGAGTTCAAATAGTTTATTATAGAATTTGTTATCCTAATTATACAACTTAATCCTAAAATTTTAGATTTTTAATCGTTTAAAATTAGAATAGGTTCACAATAAAGCCCATTTAGACATGCACGCTTTAAACCAACAAAATCAGTGCAAAATGATATTAAATAAAATTTTATGGGTTCAGATAGTTTATTGTGGGATTTTTAACCTAATTATTAAAATTAATCTTAAAGTTTTAGATTTTTACACGGTTAAAATTCGAACGAGTTCTCTATGAAGCCCAACTAGACACGCATGCTTTAAACCCAACAAAACGATCGTAAAATGATATTAAATCAATTTTTATGAGTTCAAATAGTTTATTATAGGATTTTGAACCTAATTATACAACTTAATCCTAAAATTTTAGATTTTTACTCGTTTAAAATTCGAACAGATTCTCAATAAAGACCATTTAGACATGCACGCTTAACCCAACAAAATCACCACAAAATGGTATTAAATAAAACTTTTTGAGTTCAGATATTTAATTGTGAAATTTTTAACATAATTATAAAAATTAATCTTAAATTTTTAGATTTTTACTCGGTTAAAATTAGAACGAGTTCTCTATGAAGCCCAACTAGACACGAATGCTTTAAACCTAACAAAATGATCGTAAAATGATATTAAATCAATTTTTAAGATTTCAAAAAGTTTATTATAGGATTTTGAACCTAATTATACAACTTGATACTAAAATTTTAGATTTTTACTCGTTTGAAATTCGAACAGGTTCACAATAAAGCCCATTTAGACATGCACGCTTAACCCAACAAAATCACCACAAAATGGTATTAAATAAAACCTTTTGAGTTCAGATATTTAATTGTGAAATTTTTAACATAATTATAAAAATTAATCTTAAATTTTTAGATTTTTACTTTGTTAAAATTAGAACGAGTTCTCTATGAAGCCCAACTAGACAAGAATGCTTTAAACGTAACAAAATGATGGTAAAATGATATTAAATCAATTTTTATGAGTTCAAATAGTTTATTATAGGATTTTGAACCTAATTATACAACTTGATCCTAAAATTTTAGATTTTTACTCGTTTGAAATTCGAACAGGTTCACAATAAAGCCCATTTAGACATGCATGTTTTAAACCCAACAAAATCACCGCAAAATGATATTAAATGAAAGTTTATGGGTTCAGATAGTTTATTGTGGGATTATTAACCTAATTATTAAAATTAATCTTAAATTTTTAGATTTTTACTCGGTTAAAATTCAAACGGGTTCTCTAGGAAGCCCAACTAGACACAAATGCTTTAAACCCACAAAACGATCATAAAATGATATTAAATCAATTTTTATGAGTTCAAATAGTTTACTATAGCATTTTGAACCTAATTATACAACTTAATCCTAAAATTTTAGATTTTTACTCGTTTAAAATTCGAACAGGTTCTCAATAAAGCCCATTTAGACATGCACGCTTTAAACCCTACAAAATCACCGCAAAATGATATTGAATAAAATTTTATGGTTTTAGATAGTTAATTGTGGGATTTTAACAAAATTATAGAAATTAATCTTAAATTTTCAGATTTTTACTCGGTTAAAATTCGAACGGGTTCTCTATGAAGCTCAACTAGACACACATGTTTTAAATCCATTAAAACGATCGTAAAATGATATTAAATCAATTTTTATGAGTTCAAATAGTTTATTATAGGATTTTGATCCTAATTATACAACGTAATCCTAAAATTTTAGATTTTTACTCGTTTAAAATTCGAACAAGTACACAATAAAGCTCATTTAGACATGAACGCTTTAAACCCAATCAAATCACAGTAAATGATATTAAATAAAATTTTATGGGTTCAGATAGTTTATGGTGGGATTTTTAACCTAATTATAAAAATTAATCTTAAATTTTTAGATTTTTACTCGGTTAAAATTTGAACAGGTTCTCTATGAAGCCCAACTAGAAACGCAAGATTTAAACCCAACAAAACGATCGTAAAATGATATTAAATTAATTTTTATGAGTTCAAATAGTTTATTATAGGACTTTGAAACTAATTATACTACTTAATCCTAAAATTTTATATTTTTACTCATTTAAAATTCGAACAGGTTCACAATAAAGCCCATTTAGACATGCACACTTTAAACCCAACAAAATCACCATAAAATGATATTAAATAAAATTTTATGGGTTCAGATATTTAATTGTGTGATTTTTATCCTAATTATAAAAATTAATCTTAAATTTTTAGATTTTTACTTGGTTAAAATTTGAACAGGTTCTCTATGAAGCCCAACTAGAAACGCAAGCTTTAAACCCAACAAAACGATCGTAAAATGATATTAAATTAATTTTTATGAGTTCAAATAGTTTATTATAGGATTTTGAAACTAATTATACAACTTAATTCTAAAATTTTATATTTTTACTCATTTAAAATTCGAGCAGGTTCACAATAAAGCCCATTTAGACATGCACGCTTTAAAACCAACAAAATCACTACAAAATGATATTAAATAAAATTTTATAGGTTAGATAGTTAATTGTTGTATTTTTAACATAATTATAAAAATTAATCTTAAATTTTTAGATTTTTACTCGTTTAAAATTCGAACAGGCTCTCTGTGAAGCCCAACTAGAAACACATGCTTTAAACCCAACAAAATGATCGTAAAATGATATTAAATCAATTTTTATGAGTTCAAATAGTTTATTATAGGATTTTGAACCTAATTATTAAACTTAATCCTAAAATTTTAGATTTTTACTCGTTTAAAATTCGAACAGGTTCTCAATAAAGCTCATTTAGACATGCACGCTTTAAACTGAACAAAATCACCGCAAAATGATATTAAATAAAATTTTTTGGGTTTAGATAGTTAATTGCTGGATTTTTAACCTAATTATAAAAATTAATCTTAAATTTTTAGATTTTTACTCGGTTAAAATTTGAACAGGTTCTCTATGAAGCCCAACTAGAAACGCAAGCTTTAAACCCAACAAAACGATCGTAAAATGATATTAAATTAATTTTTATGAGTTCAAATAGTTTATTATAGGATTTTGAAACTAATTATACAACTTAATTCTAAAATTTTATATTTTTACTCATTTAAAATTCGAGCAGGTTCACAATAAAGCCCATTTAGACATGCACGCTTTAAACCCAACAAAATCACTACAAAATGATATTAAATAAAATTTTATAGGTTAGATAGTTAATTGTTGTATTTTTAACATAATTATAAAAATTAATCTTAAATTTTTAGATTTTTACTCGTTTAAAATTCGAACAGGCTCTCTGTGAAGCCCAACTAGAAACACATGCTTTAAACCCAACAAAATGATCGTAAAATGATATTAAATCAATTTTTATGAGTTCAAATAGTTTATTATAGGATTTTGATCCTAATTATTCAACGTAATCCTAAAATTTTAGATTTTTACTCGTTTAAAATTCGAACAAGTACACAATAAAGCTCATTTAGACATGAACGCTTTAAACCCAATCAAATCACAGTAAAATGATATTAAATAAAATTTTATGGGTTCAGATAGTTTATGGTGGGATTTTTAACCTAATTATAAAAATTAATCTTAAATTTTTAGATTTTTACTCGGTTAAAATTCGAACGGGTTCTCTATGAAGCCCAACTAGACACAAATGCTTTAAACCGGCAAAACGGTCGTAAAATGATATTAAATCAATTTTTATGAGTTCAAATAGTTTATTATAGGATTTTGAACCTAATTATTAAACTTAATCCTAAAATTTTAGATTTTTACTCGTTTAAAATTCGAACAGGTTCTCAATAAAGCTCATTTAGACATGCACGCTTTAAACTGAACAAAATCACCGCAAAATGATATTAAATAAAATTTTTTGGGTTTAGATAGTTAATTGCTGGATTTTTAACCTAATTATAAAAATTAATCTTAAATTTTTAGATTTTTACTCGGTTAAAATTTGAACAGGTTCTCTATGAAGCCCAACTAGAAACGCAAGATTTAAACCCAACAAAACGATCGTAAAATGATATTAAATTAATTTTTATGAGTTCAAATAGTTTATTATAGGACTTTGAAACTAATTATACTACTTAATCCTAAAATTTTATAATTTTACTCATTTAAAATTCGAACAGGTTCACAATAAAGCCCATTTAGACATGCACACTTTAAACCCAACAAAATCACCATAAAATGATATTAAATAAAATTTTATGGGTTCAGATATTTAATTGTGTGATTTTTATCCTAATTATAAAAATTAATCTTAAATTTTTAGATTTTTACTTGGTTAAAATTTGAACAGGTTCTCTATGAAGCCCAACTAGAAACGCAAGCTTTAAACCCAACAAAACGATCGTAAAATGATATTAAATTAATTTTTATGAGTTCAAATAGTTTATTATAGGATTTTGAAACTAATTATACAACTTAATTCTAAAATTTTATATTTTTACTCATTTAAAATTCGAGCAGGTTCACAATAAAGCCCATTTAGACATGCACGCTTTAAACCCAACAAAATCACTACAAAATGATATTAAATAAAATTTTATAGGTTAGATAGTTAATTGTTGTATTTTTAACATAATTATAAAAATTAATCTTAAATTTTTAGATTTTTACTCGTTTAAAATTCGAACAGGCTCTCTGTGAAGCCCAACTAGAAACACATGCTTTAAACCCAACAAAATGATCGTAAAATGATATTAAATCAATTTTGATGAGTTCAAATAGTTTATTATAGAATTTTTTATCCTAATTATACAACTTAATCCTAAAATTTTATATTTTTACTCGTTTAAAATTCGAACAGGTTCTCAATAAAGCCCATTTTGATATGCACGCTTTAAACACAACAAAATCACCGCAGAATGATATTATATAAAATTTTATGGGTTCAGATAGTTAATTGTGGGATTTTTAACCTAATTATAAAAATTAATCTTAAATTTTTAGATTTTTACTCGGTTAAAATTCGAACGGGTTCTCTATGAAGCCAAACTAGACACGCATGCTTTAAACCCAACAAAACGATCGTAAAATGATTTTAAATCAATTTTTATGAGTTCAAATAGTTTATTATAGGATTTTAAACCTAATTATACAACTTAATCCTAAAATTTTAGATTTTTATTCGTTTAAAATTAGAATAGGTTCACAATAAAGCCCACTTAGACATGCACGCTTTAAACCCAACAAAATCAGTGCAAAATGATATTACATAAAATTTTATGAGTTCAGATATTTAATTGTGGGATTCTTAACCTAATTATAAAAATTAATCTTAAATTTTTATATTTTTACTCGGTTAAAATTCGAACGAGTTCTCTATGAAGCCCAACTAGATACACATGCTTTAAACCCAACAAAACGATCGTAAAATGATATGAAATCTCTTTTGAAGAGTTAAAATAGTTTATTATAGGATTTTGAACCTAATTATCCAACTTAATCCTAAAATTTTAGATTTTTACTCGGTTAAAATTCGAACAACTTCACAATAAAGCCTATTTAGACATGCACGTTTAAACCCAACAAAATCACCGCAAAATGATATTAAAATAAAATTTTATGGGTTCAGATAGTTAATTGTTGGATTTTTAACCTAATTATAAAAATTAATCATAAATTTTTAGATTTTTACTCGGTTAGAATTCGAACGGGTTCTCTAGGAAGCCCAACTAGACACGCATGCTTTAAACCCGACAAAACGATCGTAAAATGATATTAAATCAATTTTCATGAGTTCAAATAGTTTATTATATGATTTTGAAACTAATTATGCAACTTAATCCTAAAATTTTAGATTTTTACTCGTTTAAAATTCGAATAGGTTCATAATAAATCCCATTTACACATGCACGCTTTAAACCCAACATAATCACCGCAAAATGATATTGAATAAAATTTTATGGGTTCAGATAGTTTATTGTGGGATTTTTAACCTAATTATTAAAATTAATCTTAAATTTTTATATTTTTATTCCGTTAAAATTCGAACGGGTTTTTTATGAAGCCCAACTAGACAAGAATGCTATAAACCCAACAAAACGATCGTAAAGTGATATTAAATTAATTTTTATGAGTTCAAATAGTTTATTATAGGACTTTGAACCTAATTATACAACTTAATCCTAAAATTTTAGATTTTTACTCGTTTAAAATTCGAACAGGTTCTCAATAAAGCCCATTTAGACATGCACGCTTTAAACCCAACAAAATCACCGCAAATCATATTAAATAATGTTTTATGGGTTCAGATAGTTCATTGTGGGATTTTTAACCTAATTATTAAAATTAATCTTAAATTTTTAATTTTTACTCGGTTAAAATTCAAACGGGTTCTCTATGAAGCCCAACTAGACACGAATGCTTTAAACCCAACAAAACGATCGTAAAATGATATTAAATCAATTTTTATGAGTTCAAATAGTTATTATAAGATTTTGAAACGAATTATAAAAATTAATCCTAAAATTTTAGATTTTTACTCGTTTAAAATTCGAACAGGTTCACATTAAAGCCCATTTAGACATGCACGCTTTAAACCCATCAAAATCACCGCAAAATGATATTAAATAAAATTTTGTGGGTTCAGATAGTTAATTGTGTGATTTTTATCCTAATTATAAAAATTAATCTTAAATTTTTAGATTTTTACTCGGTTAAAATTCGAACGGGTTCTCTATGAAGTCCAACTAGACACGGATGCTTTAAACCCAACAAAACGATCGTAAAATGATATTGTAATTATTTTTATGAGTTCAAATAGTTTATTATAGTATTTTGAACCCAATTATAAAACTTAATCCTAAAATTTTAGATTTTCACTCGTTTAAAATTAGAACAGCTTCACAATAAAGCCCATTTAGACATGCACGCTTTAAACCAAACAAAATCATGCAAAATGATATTAAATAAAATTTTATGGTTTCAGATAGTTAATTGTGGGATTTTTAACCTAATTATAGAAATTAATCTTAAATTTTCAGACTTTTACTCGGTTAAAATTCGAACGGGTTCTCTTTGAATCCCAACTAGACACGAATGCTTTAAACCCAACAAAACGATCGTAAAATAATATTAAATCAATTTTTATGAGTTCAAATAGTTTATTATAGGATTTTGAACCAAATTATACAACTTAATCCTAAAATTTTAGATTTTTACTAGTTTAAAATTCGAACAGGTTCTCAATAAAGCCCATTTAGACATGCACGCTTTAAACCCAACAAAATCACCGCAAAATGATATTAAATAAAATTTTATGGGTTCAGATAGTTTATTGTGAGATTTTTAACCTAATTATTAAAATTAATCTTAAGTTTTTATATTTTTATTCGGTTAAAATTCGAACGGGTTCTCTATGAAGCCCAACTAGAAAAGAATGCTTTAAACCCAACAAAACGATCGTAAAGTGATATTAAATCAATTTTTATGAGTTCAAATAGTTTATTATAGGATTTTGAACCTAATTATACAACTTAATCCTAGAATTTTAGATTTTTACTCGTTTAAAATTCGAAAAGGTTATCAAAAAAGCCCATTTTGACATGCAGGCTTTAAACCCAAGAAAATCACCGCAAAATGATATTAAATACAATTTTATGGGTTCAAATAGTTTATTGTGGGATTTTTAACCTAATTATTAAAATTAATCTTAAATTTTTAATTTTTACTCGGTTAAAATTCGAACGGGTTCTCTATAAAGCCCAACTAGACACGAATGCTTTAAACCCAACAAAACGAACGTAAAATGATATTAAATCAATTTTTATGAGTTCAAATAGTTTATTATAGGACTTTGAACCTATTTATACAACTTAATCCTAAAATTTTATATTTTTACTCGTTTAAAATTCGAACGGGTTCACTATAAAGCCCATTTAGACATGCACACTTTACACCCAACATAATCACCGCAAAATGATATTAAATAAAATTTTATGAGTTTAAATAGTTAATTGTGGGATTTTTAACCTAATTATAAAATTTAATCTTAAAGTTTTAGATTTTTACTTTGTTTAAATTCGAACGGGTTCTCTATGAAGCCCAATTATACATGCATGCTTTAAACCCAACAAAACGATCGTAAAATGATATTAAATTAATTTTTATGAGTTCAAATAGTTTATTATAGGACTTTGAACCTATTTATACAACTTAATCCTAAAATTTTATATTTTTACTCGTTTAAAATTCGAACGGGTTCACTATAAAGCCCATTTAGACATGCACGCTTTACACCCAACTTAATCACCGCAAAATGATATTAAATAAAATTTTATGAGTTTAAATAGTTAATTGTGGGATTTTTAACCTAATTATAAAATTTAATCTTAAAGTTTTAGATTTTTACTTTGTTTAAATTCGAACGGGTTCTCTGTGAAGCCCAATTAGACATGCATGCTTTAAACCAAACAAAACGATCGTCAAATGATATTAAATCAATTTTTATGAGTTGAAATAGTTTATTATAGGATTTTGAACCTAATTATACAACTTAATCATAAAATTTTATATATTTACTCGTTTAAAATTCGAACAGATTCTCAATAAAGCCCATTTAGACATGCACGCATTAAGCCCAATAAAAATCCCCGCAAAATGATATTAAATAAAATTTTATGGGTTCAGATAGTTAATTGTGGGATTTTTAACCTAATTATATAAATTAATCTTAAATTTTTAGATTTTTACTCGGTTAACATTTGAACGGGTTCTCTATAAAGCCCAACTAGACATGCATGCTTTAAACCCAACAAAACGATCGTAAAATGATGTTAAATCAATTTTTATGAGTTCAAATAGCTCATTATAGGATTTTTGATCCTAATTATATAACTTAATCCTAAAATTTTAGATTTTTACTCGTTTAAAATTCGAAAAGGTTATCAAAAAAGCCCATTTTGACATGCACGCTTTAAACCCATCAAAATCACCGCAAATTAATATTAAATAAAATTTTATGGGTTCAGATAGTTAATTGTGGGATTTTTAACCTAATTATACAAAGTAATCTTAAATTTTTAGATTTTTACTCGGTTAAAATTCGAATGGGTTCTCTATGAAGCCAAACAAGACTCGCATGCTTTAAACCCAACATAACGATCGTAAAATAATATTAAATCAATTTTTATAAGTTCAAATAGTTTATAATAGTATTTTTTATCCTAATTATACAACTTAATCTTAAAATTTTAGATTTTTACTCGTTTAAAATTCGAACAGGTTCACAATAAATCTCATTTAGACATACATGCTTTAAACCCAACAAAATCACCGGAAATTGATATTAAATAAAATTTTATGAGTTCAGAGATTTAATTGTGGGATTTTTAACCTAATTATAAAAATTAATCTTAAATTTTTAGATTTTTACACAGTTAAAATTCGAACGGCTTCTCTATGAAGCCAAACTAGACACATATGCTTTAAACCCAACAAAACGATCGTAAAATGATATTAAATCTATTTTTATGAGTTCAAATAGTTTATTATAGGATTTTGAACCTAATTATACAACTTAATCCTAAAATTTTAGATTTTTACTCATTTAAAATTCGAACAGGTTCTCAATAAAACCCACTTAGACATGCACGCTTTAAACCCAGCAAAATCACCGCAAAATGATATTAAATAAAATTTTATGGGTTCAGATAGTTTATTGTGGGATTTTTAACCTAATTATTAAAATTAATCTTAAATTTTTAGATTTTTACTCAGTTAAAATTCGAACGGGTTCTCTATGAAGCCCAACTAGACACGAATGCTTTAAACCCAACAAAACGATCGTAAAATGATATTAAATCAATTTTTATGAGTTCAAATAGTTTATTATAGGATTTTGAACCTAATTATAAAAGTTAATCCTAAAATTTTAGATTTTTAATCGTTTAAAATTTGAACAGGTTCACAATAAAGCTCATTTAGACATGCACGCTTTAAACCCATCAAAATCACCACAGAATGATATTAAATAAAATTTTATGGGTTCAGATAGTTAATTGTGGGATTTTTAACATAATTATTAAAATTAATCTTAAATTTTTAGATTTTTACTCGGTTAAAATTCGAACGGGTTCTCTATGAAGCCCAACTAGATACGGATGCTTTAAACCCAACAAAACGATCGTAAAATGATATTATATTTATTTTTATGAATTCAAATAGATTATTATAGGATTTTGAACCTAATTATAAAACTTAATCCTAAAATTTTAGATTTTCACTAGTTTAAAATTAGAATAGCTTCACAATAAAGCTTATTTAGACATGCACGCATTAAACCAAACAAAATCACGGCAAAATGTTATTAAATAAAATTTTATGGGTTCAGATAGTTAATTGTGGGATTTTTAACCTAATTATGAAAATTAATCTTAAATTTTTAGATTTTTACTCGATTCAAATTCGAACGGGTTCTCTATGAAGCCCAACCAGACACGCATGCTTTAAACCCAACAAAACGATTGTAAAATTATATTAAATCAATTTTCATGAGTTCAAATTGTTTAGTATATGATTTTGAAACTAACTATGTAACTTAATCCTAAAATTTTAGATTTTTACTCGTTTAAAATTCGAATAGGTTCACAATAAAGCCCATTTAGACATGCACGCTTTAAACCCAACATAATCACTGCAAAATGATATTAAATAAAATTTTATGAGTTCAAATAGTTAATTGTGGGATTTTTAACCTAATTATAAAAATTAATCTAAAATTTTTAGATTTTTTACATTGTCAAAATTCGAACGGGTTCTCTATGAAGCCCAATTATACACGCATGCTTTAAACCCAACAAAACGATCGTAAAATAATATTAAATCAATTTTTATGAGTTCAAATAGTTTATTATAGGATTTTGAACCTAGTTATACAACTTAATCCTAAAATTTTAGATTTTTACTCGGTTAAAATTTGAACGGGTTTACTATAAAACCCATTTTGACATGTATGCTTTAAACCTAACAAAATCACCACAAAATGATATTAAATAAAATTTCATGAGTTCAAATAGTTAATTTTTGGATTTTGAAACTAATTATACAGCTGAGTCTAATTTTTTTAGATTTTTACTCAGTTAAAATTCGAACAGGTTCTCAATGAATCCCAATTAGAAAAGCATGCTTTAAAAACAACAAAACGATTGTTATATGATATTAAATCAATTTTTATGAGTTCCAATAGTTTATTATATGATTTTGAACCTAATTATACAACTTAATCCTAAAGTTTTATATTTTTACTCTTTTAAAATTCGAATGGGTTCACTGTAAAGCCAATTAGACATGCACGCTCTAATCCCAACATAATCATCACAATATGATGTTAAATAAATTTTATGAGTTCAAATAGTTCATTGTGGAATTTTTAACCTAATTATAAAATTTAATCTTAAATTTTTAGATTTTTACTCTGTTCAAATTCGAACGAGATCTCTATGATGCCCAATTAGACATGCATGCTTAAACCAAACCAAACAATCATAAAATGATATTAAATAAATTTTTATGAGCTCAAATAGTTTATTATAGGATTTTGAACTCAATTATACAACTTAATCCTAAAATTTTATATTTTTACTCGTTTAAAATTAAAATGGGTTCACTATAAAGCCCATTTAGACATGCACGCTTTAAACCCAACAAAATCACCCAAAAATGATATTAAATAAAATTTTATGAGTTCAAATAGTTAATTGTGAGATTTTTAAAATAATTATAAAACTTAATCTAAATTTTTTAAATTTTTACTCGGTTAAAATTCTAACGGGTTCTCTATGAAACCTAATTAGATATGCATGTTTTAAACCCAACAAAACGATTGTAAAATTATATTAAATCAATTTTTATGAGTTCAAATAGTTTATTATAGGATTTTGAACACAATTGTACAACTTAATCCTAAAATTTTATATTTTTACTCGTTTAAAATTCGAACGGGTTCACTATAAAGCCCATTTAGACATGCACGCTTTAAACCCAACAAAATCACCAAAAATGATATTAAATAAAATTTTATGAGTTCAAATAGTTAATTGTGGGATTTTTAACCTAATTATAAAATTTAATCTAAAATTTTTAGATTTTTTACATTGTCAAAATTCGAACGGGTTCTCTATGAAGCCCAATTATACACGCATGCTTTAAACCCAACAAAACGATCGTAAAATAATATTAAATCAATTTTTATGAGTTCAAATAGTTTATTATAGGATTTTGAACCTAATTATACAACTTAATCCTAAAATTTTAGATTTTTACTCGTTTAAAATTCGAACAGATTCTCAATAAAGCCCATTTTGACATGCACGCTTTAAACCCAACAAAATCATCGCAAAATGATATTAAATAAAATATTATGGGTTCATATAGTTAATTGTGGGATTTTTAACCTAATTATAAAAATTAATCTTAAATTTTTAGATTTTTACTCGGTTAAAATTCGAACGGCTTCTCTATGAAGCCAAACTAGACACGCATGCTTTAAACCCAACAAAACGATCGTAAAATGATATTAAATCAATTTTTATGAGTTCAACTAGTTTATTATAGGAATTTGAACCTATTTATACAACTTAATCCTAAAATTTTATATTTTTACTCCTTTAAAATTCGAACGGGTTCACTATAAAACCCATTTAGACATGCACGCTATACACCCAACATAATCACCGCAAAATGATATTAAATAAAATTTTATGAGTTCAAATAGTTAATTGTGGGATTTTTAACCTAATTATAAAATTTATTATTAAAGTTTTAGATTTTTTACTCTGTTCAAATTCGAACGAGATCTCTATGATGCCCAATTAGACATGCATGCTTAAACCAAACAAAACAATCATAAAATGATATTAAATAAATTTTTATGAGCTCAAATAGTTTATTATAGGATTTTGAACTCAATTATACAACTTAATCCTAAAATTTTATATTTTTACTCGTTTAAAATTAAAATGGGTTCACTATAAAGCCCATTTAGACATGCACGCTTTAAACCCAACAAAATCACCCAAAAATGATATTAAATAAAACTTTATGTGTTCAAATAATTAATTGTGGGATTTTTAACCTAATTATAAAACTTAATTTAAAATTTTTAGATTTTTATTCGGTTAAAATTTGAATCGGTTCTCTATGAAACCTGATTAGATATGCATGTTTTAAACCCAACAAAACGATTGTAAAATGATATTAAATCAATTTTTATGAGTTGAAATAGTTTATTATAGGATTTTGAACCTAATTATACAACTTAATCATAAAATTTTAGATTTTTACTCGTTTAAAATTCGAACAGATTCTCAATAAAGCCCATTTTGACATGCACGCTTTAAACCCAACAAAATCATCGCAAAATGATATTAAATAAAATTTTATGAGTTCAAATAGTTAATTGTGGGATTTTTAACCTAATTATAAAACTTAATCTAAAATTTTTAGATTTTTACTCGGTTAAAATTCGAACGGGTTGTCTATGAAACCTGATTAGATATGCATGTTTTAAACCCAACAAAACAATTGTAAAATGATATTAAATTAATTTTTATGAGTTCAAATTGTTTATTATAGGATTTTGAACTCAATTATACAACTTAATCCTAAAATTTTATATTTTTAATCGTTTAAAATTCGAACGGGTTCACTATAAAGCCCATTTAGACATGCACGCTTTAAACCCAACAAAATCACCAAAAAATGATATTAAATAAATTTTTATGAGTTCAAATAGTTAATTGTTGGATTTTTAAGCTAATTATAAAATTTAATCTTAAAGTTTTAGATTTTTACTTTGTTAAAATTCGAACGGGTTCTCTATGAAGCCCAATTATACATGCATGCTTTAAACCCAACAAAATGATCATAAAATGATATTAAATCAATTTTTATGAGTTCAAATAGGTTATTATAGGATTTTGAACCTATAAATACAACTATATACTAGTTTCTGCCCATAACTTATATTCAGCTACTTCATTTCACAAATGGGATCAAAGGGGAATTATCTTACTGATCTTAGTATTTATTACTTTTATATACTTTATATTAAGCTACTTAAGAGTTATATTACTTAAGCTATAAAAATGAATAGTTATATAACCACATTGATTAAAGTTTTAGCTTAGTTCTAAACTCTTGTTAAGTATTTTAAGTATTCTAATTATTTCCGTTATTATGTTTTCTTCATAGGACTTACCTACAGTTCAAGGAGTAAATAGTAGCTCGGTGTCAGCTCAATCAGCTCAGAAGAAGCTAAACGGAAGTCAATGCTAGAAACACAAGGAGCCAACTTCTGAATAGCTTGGAAATGCATGGAACACCCCTACAGTAGTTAAAGGACTAAAGGATAGCTCCATGTCAGCTCACAAGTCCCGTACGAGCTCAAATGAAGCATTATTCAAAACGAGGCCTTAGGAGATTTGGATTAGCTCCAAAACAATCCTCACACTTGAAGAGAGTATAAGGAAGCTAATGGACCAGCTCACTTTGCTAAAGGCAGCTCGGATTAGCTTATTTCAGCTTCAAACTTTGGCTAAGTCTTTCAGCTACATAGCTCAGTTCAATCCAGCTCACTCCCAGCTCGATTAGCTCATCTCAACTCTAGCTATCACTCCCAGCTCAACACCCGAAGGTCACCTACCCTTCACCAAGCATCATGTCCTTACATTATCCATATTGGGAGCTAAGATCATGGAGGGAAAGGATGTGGGCGCCAAAACAAAGAGGTAGCACTTTTCATTGGACAGATTCATAATGGTCCACTTGTTTTCCATTTTCGAGCAGGATAAAAGTAGAACTGGGTTTCGATGTCTTCATGAAAGTTGTTCCCCTATCTCTTATCTTTCCAAAGCATGCTGAATCGCATCAATCCAATATTGGGAGCTCGAGATATGGCCAAATTACTGAAGACAGTGCAGGCTGGATTGAGAAGTTACATCTTTTCGAATAGATTTGGAGGGAGAC
Organism: Abelmoschus esculentus; assembly: GCA_035048815.1. Classification (NCBI taxonomy): domain Eukaryota; kingdom Viridiplantae; phylum Streptophyta; class Magnoliopsida; order Malvales; family Malvaceae; genus Abelmoschus; species Abelmoschus esculentus. The sequence goes on along the minus strand of JAUCBN010000002.1, from coordinate 7,862,171 downwards.
ACCATTCAAATGAATGGTTATCCGAATAGTTAAAGGCAATTTCGGCCAAACCCCTTAGAAAACTATAAATAGGACTTGGATTTCATTTTTTAAACACACCATTCAGATTACATTAAATAAATTTTTATGAGTTCAAATAGTTTATTATAGGATTTTGAACCAATTATACAACTTAATCCTAAAATTTTAGATTTTTACTCGTTTAAAATTCGAACGGGTTCACTATAAAGCCCATTTAGACATGCACGCTTTAAACCTAACAAAATCACTGCAAAATGATATTAAAAAAAATTGTAAGAGCTCAAATACTTAATTGTGGGATTTTAAATCTCATTATACAACTTTATCTAAAATTTTTAGATTTTTACTCGGTTAAAATTCGAATGGGTTCTCTATGAAGCCCAATTAGATATGCATGTTTTAAAACCAAGGAAACGATCGCAAAATAATATTAAATCAATTTTTATGAGTTCAAAAAGTTAATTATGGGATTTTGAACCTAATTGTACAACTTAATCCTAAAATTTTAGATTTTTACTCGTTTAAAAGTCAAACGAGTTGACTATAAAGGCCATTTAGAAATGCACGCTTTAAACCCAACAAAATCACCGCAAAATGATATTAAATAAAATTGTTAGAGTTCAAATAGTTAATTGTGGGATTTTTAATCTAATTATACAACTTTATCTAAAATTTTTAGATTTTTACTCATTTAAAATTCGAACGGGTTCTCTATGAAGTCCAATTAGATATGCATGTTTTAAACACAACGAAAGGATCACAAAATGATATTAAATTAATTTTTATGAGTTCAAATAGTTAAATATGGGATTTTGTCCACAATTATACAACTTAATCCTAAAATTTTAGATTTTTACTCGTTTAAAATTTGAAATGGTTCACTATAAAGCCCATTTAGATATGCATGCTTTAAACCTAACAAAATCACCGTAAAATGATATTAAATTAATTTTTATGAGTTCAAATAGTTAATTGCGGGATTTTGGAACTAATTATACAACTTAATCTACAATTTTTAGATTTTTTCTCAGATAAAATTCGAATGGGATCTCTATGAAGCCCAATTAGACATGCATGTTTTAAACCCAACAAAACGATTGTAATAAGATATTAAATCAATTTTTATGAGTTCAAATAGTTTATTATAGGATTTTGAACCTAATTCTACAACATAATCCTAAAATTTTAGATTTTTACTCCTTTAAAATTCGAACGGGTTGACTATAAAGCCCATTTAGACATGCACACTTTAAACCCAACATAATCATCGCAAAATGATATTAAATAAAATTTTATGAGTTCAAATAGTTAATTATTGGATTTTTAACCTAATTATAAAACTTAATATTAAATTTTTAAATTTTTACTTGGTTAAAATTCGAACGAGTTCTTTTTGAAGCCCAATTAGACATGCATGCTTTAAATTCAACAAAATGATTGTAAAATGATATTAAATCAATTTTTATGAGTTCAAATAGTTTATTATAGGATTTTGAACCAATTATACAACTTAATCCTAAAATTTTAGATTTTTACTCGTTTAAAATTCGAACGGGTTCACTATAAAGCCCATTTAGACATGCACGCTTTAAACCTAACAAAATCACCGCAAAATGATATTAAATAAAATTTTATGGGTTCAGATAGTTAATTGTGGGATTTTTAACCTAATTATAAAAATTAATCTTAAATTTTTAGATTTTTACTCGGTTAAAATTCGAACGGGTTCTCTATGAAGCCAAACTAGACACGCAATCTTTAAAACCAACAAAACGATCGTAAAATGATATTAAATCAATTTTTATGAGTTCAAATAGTTTATTATAGGATTTTGAACCTAATTATACAACTTAATCCTAAAATTTTAGATTTTTACTCGTTTAAAATTCGAACAAATTCTCAATAAAGCCCATTTTGACATGCACGCTTTAAACCCAACAAAATCACCGCAAAATGATATTAAAATAAAATTTTATGGGTTCAGATAGTTAATTGTTGGATTTTTAACCTAATTATAAAAATTAATCATAAATTTTTAGATTTTTACTCGGTTAGAATTCGAACGGGTTCTCTATGAAGCCAAACTAGACACGCATGCTTTGAACACAACAAAAAGATCGTAAAATGATATTAAATCAATTTTTATGAGTTCAAAAAGTTTATTATAGCATTTTTGATCCTAATTATACAACTTAATCTTAAAATTTTTGATTTTTACTTGTTTAAAATTCGAACAGGTTTTCAATAAAGCCCATTTTGACATGCACGCTTTAAACCCAACAAAATCATCACAAAATGATATTAAATAAAAATTTTTGAGTTCAGATAGCTAATTCTGGGATTTTTAACCTAATTATAAAAATTAAACATAAATTTTTAGATTTTTACTCGGTTAAAATTTGAACGGGTTCTCTATGAAGCAAAACTAGACACGCATGCTTTGAACACAACAAAACGATCGTAAAATGATATTAAATCAATTTTTATGAGTTCAAAAAGTTTATTATAGGATTTTGAACCTAATTATACAACTTAATCCTAAAATTTTTGATTTTTACTCGTTTAAAATTCGAATAAGTTCTCAATAAAGCCCATTTTGACATGCACGCTTTAAACCCAACAAAATCACCGCTAAATGATATTAAATAAAATTTTATGGGTTCAGATATTTAATTATGGGATTTTTAACCTAATTATACAAATTAATCTTAAATTTTTAGATTTTTACTCGGTTAAAATTTGAACGGGTTCTCTATGAAGCAAAACTAGACACGCATGCTTTGAACACAACAAAAAGATCGTAAAATGATATTAAATCAATTTTTATGAGTTCAAAAAGTTTATTATAGCATTTTTGATCCTAATTATACAACTTAATCTTAAAATTTTTGATTTTGACTTGTTTAAAATTCGAACAGGTTCTCAATAAAGCCCATTTTGACATGCACGCTTTAAACCCAACAAAATCATCACAAAATGATATTAAATAAAAAATTTTGAGTTCAGATAGTTAATTGTGGGAGTTTTAACCTAATTATAAAAATTAAACATAAATTTTTAGATTTTTACTCGGTTAAAATTTGAACGGGTTCTCTATGAAGCAAAACTAGACACGCATGCTTTGAACACAACAAAACGATCGTAAATTGATATTAAATCAATTTTTATGAGTTCAAAAAGTTTATTATAGGATTTTGAACCTAATTATACAACTTAATCCTAAAGTTTTAGATTTTTACTCGTTTAAAATTCGAACAAGTTCTCAATAAAGCCCATTTTGACATGCACGCTTTAAACCCAACAAAATCACCGCTAAATGATATTAAATAAAATTTTATGGGTTCAGATATTTAATTATGGGATTTTTAACCTACTTATACAAATTAATCTTAAATTTTTAGATTTTTACTCGGTTAAAATTCGAACGAGTTCTCGATGAAGCCCAACTAGATACGCATGCTTTAAACCCAACAAAACGATCGTAAAATGATATTAAATCTCTTTTGAAGAGTTCAAATAGTTTATTATAGGATTTTGAACCTAATTATACAACTTAATCCTAAAATTTTAGATTTTTACTCTTTTAAAATTCGAACAGATTCTCAATAAAGCCCATTTTGACATGCATGCTTTAAACCCAACAAAATCACCGCAAAATGATATTAAATAAAATTTTATGGGTTCAGATAGTTAATTGTGGGATTTTTAACCTAATTATAAAAATTAAACATAAATTTTTAGATTTTTACTCGGTTAAAATTCGAACGGCTTCTCTATGAAGCCAAACTAGACACGCATGCTTTGAACCCAACAAAACGATCGTAAAAGGATATTAAATCAATTTTTATGAGTTCAAAAAGTTTATTATAGGATTTTGAACCTAATTATACAACTTAATCCTAAAATTTTAGATTTTTACTCGTTTAAAATTCGAATAAGTTCTCAATAAAGCCCATTTTGACATGCACGCTTTAAACCCAACAAAATCACCGCTAAATGATATTAAATAAAATTTTATGGGTTCAGATATTTAATTATGGGATTTTTAACCTAATTATACAAATTAATCTTAAATTTTTAGATTTTTACTCGGTTAAAATTTGAACGGGTTCTCTATGAAGCAAAACTAGACACGCATGCTTTGAACACAACAAAAAGATCGTAAAATGATATTAAATCAATTTTTATGAGTTCAAAAAGTTTATTATAGCATTTTTGATCCTAATTATACAACTTAATCTTAAAATTTTTGATTATTACTTGTTTAAAATTCGAACAGGTTCTCAATAAAGCCCATTTTGACATGCACGCTTTAAACCCAACAAAATCATCACAAAATGATATTAAATAAAAATTTTTGAGTTCAGATAGTTAATTGTGGGATTTTTAACCTAATTATAAAAATTAAACATAAATTTTTAGATTTTTACTCGGTTAAAATTTGAACGGGTTCTCTATGAAGCAAAATTAGACACGCATGCTTTGAACCCAACAAAACGATCGTAAAATGATATTAAATCAATTTTTATGAGTTCAAAATGTTTATTATAGGATTTTGAACCTAATTATACAACTTAATCCTAAAATTTTAGATTTTTACTCGTTTAAAATTAGAACAGGTTCTCAATAAAGCCCATTTTGACATGCACGCTTTAAACCCAACAAAATCACCGCAAAATGATATTATATAAAATTTTATGGGTTCAGATAGTTAATTGTGGGATTTTTAACCAAATTATAAAAATTAATCTTAAATTTTTAGATTTTTACTCGGTTAAAATTCGAACGGGTTCTCTATGAAGCCAAACTAGACACGCAATCTTTAAAACCAACAAAACGATCGTAAAATGATATTAAATCAATTTTTATGAGTTCAAATAGTTTATTATAGGATTTTGAACCTAATTATACAACTTAATCCTAAAATTTTAGAATTTACTCGTTTAAAATTCGAACAGACTCTCAATAAAGCCCATTTTGACATGCACGCTTTAAACCCAACAAAATTACCGCAAAATGATATTAAAATAAAATTTTATGGGTTCAGATAGTTAATTGTGTGATTTTTAACCTAATTATAAAAATTAATCATAAATTTTTAGATTTTTACTCGGTTAAAATTCGAACGGGTTCTCTATGAAGCCAAACTAGACACGCATGGTTTGAACACAATAAAAAGATCGTAAAATGATATTAAATCAATTTTTATGAGTTCAAAAAGTTTATTATACCATTTTTGATCCGAATTATACAACTTAATCTTAAAATTTTTGATTTTTTACTTGTTTGAAATTCGAACAGGTTCTCAATAAAGCCCATTTTGACATGCACGCTTTAAACCCAACAAAATCATCACAAAATGATATTAAAATAAAATTTTATGGGTTCAGATAGCTAATTGTGGGATTTTTAACCTAATTATAAAAATTAAACATAAATTTTTAGATTTTTACTCGGTTAAAATTTGAACGGGTTCTCTATGAAGCAAAACTAGACACGCATGCTTTGAACACAACAAAACGATCGTAAAATGATATTAAATCTCTTTTGAAGAGTTCAAATAGTTTATTATAGGATTTTGAACCTAATTATACAACTTAATCCTAAAATTTTAGATTTTTACTCGTTTAAAATTCGAATAAGTTCTCAATAAAGCCCATTTTGACATGCACGCTTTAAACCCAACAAAATCACCGATAAATGATATTAAATAAAATTTTATGGGTTCAGATATTTAATTATGGGATTTTTAACCTAATTATACAAATTAATCTTAAATTTTTAGATTTTTACTCGGTTAAAATTTGAACGGGTTCTCTATGAAGCAAAACTAGACACGCATGCTTTGAACACAACAAAACGATCGTAAAATGATATTAAATCAATTTTTATGAGTTCAAAGAGTTTATTATAGGATTTTGAACCTAATTATACAACTTAATCCTAAAATTTTAGAATTTACTCGTTTAAAATTCGAACAGACTCTCAATAAAGCCCATTTTGACATGCACGCTTTAAACCCAACAAAATTACCGCAAAATGATATTAAAATAAAATTTTATGGGTTCAGATAGCTAATTGTGGGATTTTTAACCTAATTATAAAAATTAAACATAAATTTTTAGATTTTTACTCGGTTAAAATTTGAACGGGTTCTCTATGAAGCAAAACTAGACACGCATGCTTTGAACACAACAAAACGATCGTAAAATGATATTAAATCTCTTTTGAAGAGTTCAAATAGTTTATTATAGGATTTTGAACCTAATTATACAACTTAATCCTAAAATTTTAGATTTTTACTCGTTTAAAATTCGAATAAGTTCTCAATAAAGCCCATTTTGACATGCACGCTTTAAACCCAACAAAATCACCGATAAATGATATTAAATAAAATTTTATGGGTTCAGATATTTAATTATGGGATTTTTAACCTAATTATACAAATTAATCTTAAATTTTTAGATTTTTACTCGGTTAAAATTTGAACGGGTTCTCTATGAAGCAAAACTAGACACGCATGCTTTGAACACAACAAAACGATCGTAAAATGATATTAAATCAATTTTTATGAGTTCAAAGAGTTTATTATAGGATTTTGAACCTAATTATACAACTTAATCCTAAAGTTTTAGATTTTTACTCGTTTAAAATTCGAACAAGTTCTCAATAAAGCCCATTTTGACATGCACGCTTTAAACCCAACAAAATCACCGCTAAATGATATTAAATAAAATTTTATGGGTTCAGATATTTAATTATGGGATTTTTAACCTACATATACAAATTAATCTTAAATTTTTAGATTTTTACTCGGTTAAAAGTCGAACGAGTTCTCTATGAAGCCCAACTAGATACGCATGCTTTAAACCCAACAAAACGATCATAAAATGATATTAAATCTCTTTTGAAGAGTTCAAATAGTTTATTATAGGATTTTGAACCTAATTATACAACTTAATCCTAAAATTTTAGATTTTTACTCGTTTAGGGTTCGAACAGATTCTCAATAAAGCCCATTTTGACATGCACGCTTTAAACCCAACAAAATCACCGCAAAATGATATTAAATAAAATTTTATGGGTTCAGATAGTTAATTGTGGGATTTTTAACCTAATTATAAAAATTAAACATAAATTTTTAGATTTTTACTCGGTTAAAATTCGAACGGCTTCTCTATGAAGCCAAACTAGACACGCATGCTTTGAACCCAACAAAACGATCGTAAAATGATATTAAATCAATTTTTATGAGTTCAAAAAGTTTATTATAGCATTTTTGATCCTAATTATACAACTTAATCCTAAAATTTTAGATTTTTACTCGTTTAAAATTCGAACAGATTCTCAATAAAGCCCATTTTGACATGCACGCTTTAAACCCAACAAAATCACCGCAAAATGATATTAAATAAAATTTTATGGGTTCAGATAGTTAATTGTGGGATTTTTAACCTAATTATAAAAATTAAACATAAATTTTTAGATTTTTACTCGGTTAAAATTCGAACGGCTTCTCTATGAAGCCAAACTAGACACGCATGCTTTGAACCCAACAAAACGATCGTAAAATGATATTAAATCAATTTTTATGAGTTCAAAAAGTTTATTATAGGATTTTGAACCTAATTATACAACTTAATCCTAAAATTTTAGATTTTTACTCGTTTAAAATTAGAACAGGTTCTCAATAAATCCCATTTTGACATGCACGCTTTAAACCCAACAAAATAACCGCAAAATGATATTATATAAAATTTTATGGGTTCAGATAGTTAATTGTGGGATTTTTAACCTAATTATAAAAATTAATCTTAAATTTTTAGATTTTTACTCGGTTAAAATTTGAACGGGTTCTCTATGAAGCCAAACTAGACACGCATGCTTTAAAACCAACAAAACGATCGTAAAATGATATTAAATAAATTTTTATGAGTTCAAATAGTTTATTATAGGATTTTGAACTTAATTATACAACTTAATCCTAAAATTTTAGATTTTTACTCGTTTAAAATTCGAACAGGTTCTCAATAAAGCCCATTTTGACATGCACGCTTTAAACCAAACAAAATCACCGCAAAATGATATTAAAATAAAATTTTATGGGTTCAGATAGTTAATTGTGGGATTTTTAACCTAATTATAAAAATTAATCATAAATTTTTGGATTTTTACTCGGTTAAAATTCGAACGGGTTCTCTATGAAGCCCAACTAAACACGCATGCTTTAAACCCAACAAAACGATCGTAAAATGATATTAAATCAATTTTTATGAGCTCAAATAGTTTATTATAGGATTTTGAACCTAATTATACAACTTAATCCTAAAATTTTAGATTTTTACTCGTTTAAAATTAGAACAGGTTCTCAATAAAGCCCATTTTGACATGCACGCTTTAAACCCAACAAAATCACCGCAAAATGATATTATATAAAATTTTGTGGGTTCAGATAGTTAATTGTGGGATTTTTAACCTAATTATAAAAATTAATCTTAAATTTTTAGATTTTTACTCGGTTAAAATTCGAACGGGTTCTCTATGAAGCCAAACTAGACACGCATGCTTTAAACCCAACAAAACGATCGTAAAATGATATTAAATCAATTTTTATGAGTTCAAATAGTTTATTATAGGATTTTGAACCTAATTATAAAACTTAATCCTAAAATTTTATATTTTTACTCGTATAAAATTCGAACAGACTCACAATAAAGCCCATTTTGACATGCATGATTTAAACCCAACAAAATCACCGCAAAATGATATTAAAATAAAATTTTATGGGTTCAGATAGTTAATTGTGGGATTTTTAACCTAATTATAAAAATTAATCATAAATTTTTAGATTTTTACTCGGTTAAAATTCGAACGGGTTCTCTATGAAGCCAAACTAGACACGCATGCTTTAAACCCAACAAAACGATCGTAAAATGATATTAAATCAATTTTTATGAGATCAAATAGTTTATTATAGGATTTTGATCCTAATTATTCAACTTAATCCTAAAATTTTAGATTTGTACTCGTTTAAAATTCAAAAAGCTTCTCAATAAAGCCCATTTTGACATGCACGCTTTAAACCCAACAAAATCACCGCAAAATGATATTAAAATAAAATTTTATGGGTTCAGATAGTTAATTGTGGGATTTTTAACCTAATTATAAAAATTAATCATAAATTTTTAGATTTTTACTCGGTTAAAATTCGAACGGGTTCTCTATGAAGCCAAACTAGACACGCATGCTTTAAACCCAACAAAACGATCGTAAAATGATATTAAATCAATTTTTATGAGTTCAAATAGTTTATTATAGGATTTTGAACCTAATTATAAAACTTAATCCTAAAATTTTATATTTTTACTCGTATAAAATTCGAACAGACTCACAATAAAGCCCATTTTGACATGCATGATTTAAACCCAACAAAATCACCGCAAAATGATATTATATAAAATTTTATGGGTTCAGATAGTTAATTGTGGGATTTTTAACCTAATTATAAAAATTAATCTTAAATTTTTAGATTTTTACTCGGTTAAAATTCGAACGGGTTCTCTATGAAGCCAAACTAGACACGCATGCTTTAAAACCAACAAAACGATCGTAAAATGATATTAAATCAATTTTTATGAGTTCAAATAGTTTATTATAGGATTTTGAACCTAATTATACAACTTAATCCTAAAATTTTAGATTTTTACTCGTATAAAATTCGAACAGATTCTCAATAAAGACCATTTTGACATGCACGCTTTAAACCCAACAAAATCACCGCAAAATGATATTAAAATAAAATTTTATGGGTTCAGATAGTTAATTGTGGGATTTTTGACCTAATTATAAAAATTAATCTTAAATTTTTAGATTTTTACTCGGTTAAAATTCGAACGGGTTCTCTATGAAGCCCAACTAAACACGCATGCTTTAAACCCAACAAAACGATCGTAAAATGATATCAAATCAATTTTTATGAGTTTAAATAGTTTATTATAGGATTTTGAACCTAATTATACAACTTAATCCTAAAATTTTAGATGTTTACTCGTTTAAAATTCGAAGAGGTTCTCAATAAAGCCCATTTAGACATGCAGTCTTTAAACCCAAGAAAATCACCGCAAAATGATATTTACTAAAATTTTATGGGTTCAGATAGTTTATTGTGGGATTTTTAACCTAATTATTAAAATTAATCTTAAATTTTTAGATTTTTACTCGGTTAAAATTCGAACGGGTTCTCTATGAAGCACAACTAGACACGTATGCTTTTAACCCATCAAAACGATCGTAAAATGATATTAAATCAATTTTTATGAGTTCAAATAGTTTATTATAGGTTTTTGAACCTAATTACACAACTTGATCCTAAAATTTTAGATTTTTACTCGTTTAAAATTCGAGCAGGTTCACATTAAAGCCCATTTAGACATGCACGCTTTAAACCCATCAAAATCACCGCAAAATGATATTAAATAAAATTTATGAGTTCAGATATTTAATTGTGTGATTTTTATCCGAATTACAAGAACTAATCTTAAAATTTTAGATTTTTACTCGGTTAACATTCGAACGGGTTCTCTATGAAGCCAAACTAGACACACATGCTTTAAACCCATTAAAACGATCGTAAAATGATATTAAATCAATTTTTATGAGTTCAAATAGTTTATTATAGGATTTTGAACCTAATTATACTACTTAATCCTAAAATTTTAGATTTTTACTCGTATAAAATTCGAACAGATTCTCAATAAAGACCATTTTGACATGCACGCTTTAAACCCAACAAAATCACCGCAAAATGATATTAAAATAAAATTTTATGGGTTCAGATAGTTAATTGTGGGATTTTTGACCTAATTATAAAAATTAATCTTAAATTTTTAGATTTTTACTCGGTTAAAATTCGAACGGGTTCTCTATGAAGCCCAACTAAACACGCATGCTTTAAACCCAACAAAACGATCGTAAAATGATATTAAATCAATTTTTATGAGCTCAAATAGTTTATTGTAGGATTTTGAACCTAATTATACAACTTAATCCTAAAATTTTAGATTTTTACTCGTTTAAAATTCGAACAGATTCTCAATAAAGCACATTTTGACATGCACGCTTTAAACACAACAAAATCACCGCAAAATGATATTATATAAAATTTTATGGGTTCAGATAGTTAATTGTGGGATTTTTAACCTAATTATAAAAATTAATCTTAAATTTTTAGATTTTTACTCGGTTAAAATTCGAACGGGTTCTCTATGAAGCCAAACTAGACACGCAATCTTTAAAACCAACAAAACGATCGTAAAATGATATTAAATCAATTTTTTTGAGTTCAAATAGTTTATTGTAGGATTTTGAACCTAATTATACTACTTAATCCTAAAATTTTAGATTTTTACTCGTATAAAATTCGAACAGATTCTCAATAAAGACCATTTTGACATGCACGCTTTAAACACAACAAAATCACCGCAAAATGATATTATATAAAATTTTATGGGTTCAGATAGTTAATTGTGGGATTTTTAACCTAATTATAAAAATTAATCTTAAATTTTTAGATTTTTACTCGGTTAAAATTCGAACGGGTTCTCTATGAAGCCAAACTAGACACGCATGCTTTAAAACCAACAAAACGATCGTAAAATGATATTAAATCAATTTTTTTGAGTTCAAATAGATTATTGTAGGATTTTGAACCTAATTATACAACTTAATCCCAAAATTTTAGATTTTTACTCGTTTAAAATTCGAACAGGTTCTCAATAAAGCCCATTTTGACATGCACGCTTTAAACCCAACAAAATCACCGCAAAATGATATTAAAATAAAATTTTATGGGTTCAGATAGTTAATTGTGGGATTTTTGACCTAATTATAAAAATTAATCTTAAATTTTTAGATTTTTACTCGGTTAAAATTCGAACGGGTTCTCTATGAAGCCCAACTAAACACGCATGCTTTAAACCCAACAAAACGATCGTAAAATGATATTAAATCAATTTTTATGAGTTCAAATAGTTTATTATAGGATTTTGAACCTAATTATACTACTTAATCCTAAAATTTTAGATTTTTACTCGTATAAAATTCGAACAGATTCTCAATAAAGACCATTTTGACATGCACGCTTTAAACACAACAAAATCACCGCAAAATGATATTATATAAAATTTTATGGGTTCAGATAGTTAATTGTGGGATTTTTAACCTAATTATAAAAATTAATCTTAAATTTTTAGATTTTTACTCGGTTAAAATTCGAACGGGTTCTCTATGAAGCCAAACTAGACACGCATGCTTTAAAACCAACAAAACAATCGTAAAATGATATTAAATCAATTTTTATGAGTTCAAATAGTTTATTATAGGATTTTGAACCTAATTATACTACTTAATCCTAAAATTTTAGATTTTTACTCGTATAAAATTCGAATAGATTCTCAATAAAGACCATTTTGACATGCACGCTTTAAACACAACAAAATCACCGCAAAATGATATTATATAAAATTTTATGGGTTCAGATAGTTAATTGTGGGATTTTTAACCTAATTATAAAAATTAATCTTAAATTTTTAGATTTTTACTCGGTTAAAATTCGAACGGGTTCTCTATGAAGGCAAACTAGACACGCAATCTTTAAAACCAACAAAACGATCGTAAAATGATATTAAATCAATTTTTTTGAGTTCAAATAGTTTATTGTAAGATTTTGAACCTAATTATACAACTTAATCCCAAAATTTTAGATTTTTACTCGTTTAAAATTCGAACAGGTTCTCAATAAAGCCCATTTTGACATGCACGCTTTAAACCCAACAAAATCACCGCAAAATGATATTAAAATAAAATTTTATGGGTTCAGATAGTTAATTGTGGGATTTTTAACCTAATTATAAAAATTAATCTTAAATTTTTAGATTTTTACTCGGTTAAAATTCAAACGGGTTCTCTATGAATCTCAACTAGACACGCATGCTTTAAACCCAAAAAAATGATCGTAAAATGATATTAAATCAACTTTTATGAGTTTAAATAGTTTATTATAGGATTTTGATCCTAGTTATTCAACTTCATCCTAAAATTTTAGATTTTTACTCGTTTAAAATTCGAAAACGTTCTCAATAAAGCCCATTTTGACATGCAGGCTTTAAACCCAACAAAATCACCGCAAAATGATATTAAATAAATTTTATGGGTTCAGATATTTAATTGTGGGATTTTTAACCTAATTATAAAAATTAATCTTAAATTTTTAGATTTTTACTCGGTTAAAATTCGAACGGGTTCTCTATGAAGCCAAACTAGACACGCATGCTTTAAACCCAACAAAATGATCGTAAAATGATATTAAATCAATTTTTATGAGCTCAAATAGTTTATTATAGGATTTTGAACCTAATTATACAACTTAATCCTAAAATTTTAGATTTTTACTCGTTTAAAATTAGAACAGGTTCTCAATAAAGCCCATTTTGACATGCACGCTTTAAACCCAACAAAATCACCGCAAAATGATATTATATAAAATTTTGTGGGTTCAGATAGTTAATTGTGGGATTTTTAACCTAATTATAAAAATTAATCTTAAATTTTTAGATTTTTACTCGGTTAAAATTCGAACGGGTTCTCTATGAAGCCAAACTAGACACGCATGCTTTAAACCCAACAAAACGATCGTAAAATGATATTAAATCAATTTTTATGAGTTCAAATAGTTTATTATAGGATTTTGAACCTAATTATAAAACTTAATCCTAAAATTTTATATTTTTACTCGTATAAAATTCGAACAGACTCACAATAAAGCCCATTTTGACATGCATGATTTAAACCCAACAAAATCACCGCAAAATGATATTAAAATAAAATTTTATGGGTTCAGATAGTTAATTGTGGGATTTTTAACCTAATTATAAAAATTAATCATAAATTTTTAGATTTTTACTCGGTTAAAATTCGAACGGGTTCTCTATGAAGCCAAACTAGACACGCATGCTTTAAACCCAACAAAACGATCGTAAAATGATATTAAATCAATTTTTATGAGATCAAATAGTTTATTATAGGATTTTGATCCTAATTATTCAACTTAATCCTAAAATTTTAGATTTGTACTCGTTTAAAATTCAAAAAGCTTCTCAATAAAGCCCATTTTGACATGCACGCTTTAAACCCAACAAAATCACCGCAAAATGATATTAAAATAAAATTTTATGGGTTCAGATAGTTAATTGTGGGATTTTTAACCTAATTATAAAAATTAATCATAAATTTTTAGATTTTTACTCGGTTAAAATTCGAACGGGTTCTCTATGAAGCCAAACTAGACACGCATGCTTTAAACCCAACAAAACGATCGTAAAATGATATTAAATCAATTTTTATGAGTTCAAATAGTTTATTATAGGATTTTGAACCTAATTATAAAACTTAATCCTAAAATTTTATATTTTTACTCGTATAAAATTCGAACAGACTCACAATAAAGCCCATTTTGACATGCATGATTTAAACCCAACAAAATCACCGCAAAATGATATTATATAAAATTTTATGGGTTCAGATAGTTAATTGTGGGATTTTTAACCTAATTATAAAAATTAATCTTAAATTTTTAGATTTTTACTCGGTTAAAATTCGAACGGGTTCTCTATGAAGCCAAACTAGACACGCATGCTTTAAAACCAACAAAACGATCGTAAAATGATATTAAATCCATTTTTATGAGTTCAAATAGTTTATTATAGGATTTTGAACCTAATTATACAACTTAATCCTAAAATTTTAGATTTTTACTCGTATAAAATTCGAACAGATTCTCAATAAAGACCATTTTGACATGCACGCTTTAAACCCAACAAAATCACCGCAAAATGATATTAAAATAAAATTTTATGGGTTCAGATAGTTAATTGTGGGATTTTTGACCTAATTATAAAAATTAATCTTAAATTTTTAGATTTTTACTCGGTTAAAATTCGAACGGGTTCTCTATGAAGCCCAACTAAACACGCATGCTTTAAACCCAACAAAACGATCGTAAAATGATATCAAATCAATTTTTATGAGTTTAAATAGTTTATTATAGGATTTTGAACCTAATTATACAACTTAATCCTAAAATTTTAGATGTTTACTCGTTTAAAATTCGAAGAGGTTCTCAATAAAGCCCATTTAGACATGCAGTCTTTAAACCCAAGAAAATCACCGCAAAATGATATTTACTAAAATTTTATGGGTTCAGATAGTTTATTGTGGGATTTTTAACCTAATTATTAAAATTAATCTTAAATTTTTAGATTTTTACTCGGTTAAAATTCGAACGGGTTCTCTATGAAGCACAACTAGACACGTATGCTTTTAACCCATCAAAACGATCGTAAAATGATATTAAATCAATTTTTATGAGTTCAAATAGTTTATTATAGGTTTTTGAACCTAATTACACAACTTGATCCTAAAATTTTAGATTTTTACTCGTTTAAAATTCGAGCAGGTTCACATTAAAGCCCATTTAGACATGCACGCTTTAAACCCATCAAAATCACCGCAAAATGATATTAAATAAAATTTATGAGTTCAGATATTTAATTGTGTGATTTTTATCCGAATTACAAGAACTAATCTTAAAATTTTAGATTTTTACTCGGTTAACATTCGAACGGGTTCTCTATGAAGCCAAACTAGACACACATGCTTTAAACCCATTAAAACGATCGTAAAATGATATTAAATCAATTTTTATGAGTTCAAATAGTTTATTATAGGATTTTGAACCTAATTATACTACTTAATCCTAAAATTTTAGATTTTTACTCGTATAAAATTCGAACAGATTCTCAATAAAGACCATTTTGACATGCACGCTTTAAACCCAACAAAATCACCGCAAAATGATATTAAAATAAAATTTTATGGGTTCAGATAGTTAATTGTGGGATTTTTGACCTAATTATAAAAATTAATCTTAAATTTTTAGATTTTTACTCGGTTAAAATTCGAACGGGTTCTCTATGAAGCCCAACTAAACACGCATGCTTTAAACCCAACAAAACGATCGTAAAATGATATTAAATCAATTTTTATGAGCTCAAATAGTTTATTGTAGGATTTTGAACCTAATTATACAACTTAATCCTAAAATTTTAGATTTTTACTCGTTTAAAATTCGAACAGATTCTCAATAAAGCACATTTTGACATGCACGCTTTAAACACAACAAAATCACCGCAAAATGATATTATATAAAATTTTATGGGTTCAGATAGTTAATTGTGGGATTTTTAACCTAATTATAAAAATTAATCTTAAATTTTTAGATTTTTACTCGGTTAAAATTCGAACGGGTTCTCTATGAAGCCAAACTAGACACGCAATCTTTAAAACCAACAAAACGATCGTAAAATGATATTAAATCAATTTTTTTGAGTTCAAATAGTTTATTGTAGGATTTTGAACCTAATTATACTACTTAATCCTAAAATTTTAGATTTTTACTCGTATAAAATTCGAACAGATTCTCAATAAAGACCATTTTGACATGCACGCTTTAAACACAACAAAATCACCGCAAAATGATATTATATAAAATTTTATGGGTTCAGATAGTTAATTGTGGGATTTTTAACCTAATTATAAAAATTAATCTTAAATTTTTAGATTTTTACTCGGTTAAAATTCGAACGGGTTCTCTATGAAGCCAAACTAGACACGCATGCTTTAAAACCAACAAAACGATCGTAAAATGATATTAAATCAATTTTTTTGAGTTCAAATAGTTTATTGTAGGATTTTGAACCTAATTATACAACTTAATCCCAAAATTTTAGATTTTTACTCGTTTAAAATTCGAACAGGTTCTCAATAAAGCCCATTTTGACATGCACGCTTTAAACCCAACAAAATCACCGCAAAATGATATTAAAATAAAATTTTATGGGTTCAGATAGTTAATTGTGGGATTTTTGACCTAATTATAAAAATTAATCTTAAATTTTTAGATTTTTACTCGGTTAAAATTCGAACGGGTTCTCTATGAAGCCCAACTAAACACGCATGCTTTAAACCCAACAAAACGATCGTAAAATGATATTAAATCAATTTTTATGAGTTCAAATAGTTTATTATAGGATTTTGAACCTAATTATACTACTTAATCCTAAAATTTTAGATTTTTACTCGTATAAAATTCGAACAGATTCTCAATAAAGACCATTTTGACATGCACGCTTTAAACACAACAAAATCACCGCAAAATGATATTATATAAAATTTTATGGGTTCAGATAGTTAATTGTGGGATTTTTAACCTAATTATAAAAATTAATCTTAAATTTTTAGATTTTTACTCGGTTAAAATTCGAACGGGTTCTCTATGAAGCCAAACTAGACACGCATGCTTTAAAACCAACAAAACAATCGTAAAATGATATTAAATCAATTTTTATGAGTTCAAATAGTTTATTATAGGATTTTGAACCTAATTATACTACTTAATCCTAAAATTTTAGATTTTTACTCGTATAAAATTCGAATAGATTCTCAATAAAGACCATTTTGACATGCACGCTTTAAACACAACAAAATCACCGCAAAATGATATTATATAAAATTTTATGGGTTCAGATAGTTAATTGTGGGATTTTTAACCTAATTATAAAAATTAATCTTAAATTTTTAGATTTTTACTCGGTTAAAATTCGAACGGGTTCTCTATGAAGCCAAACTAGACACGCAATCTTTAAAACCAACAAAACGATCGTAAAATGATATTAAATCAATTTTTTTGAGTTCAAATAGTTTATTGTAAGATTTTGAACCTAATTATACAACTTAATCCCAAAATTTTAGATTTTTACTCGTTTAAAATTCGAACAGGTTCTCAATAAAGCCCATTTTGACATGCACGCTTTAAACCCAACAAAATCACCGCAAAATGATATTAAAATAAAATTTTATGGGTTCAGATAGTTAATTGTGGGATTTTTAACCTAATTATAAAAATTAATCTTAAATTTTTAGATTTTTACTCGGTTAAAATTCAAACGGGTTCTCTATGAATCTCAACTAGACACGCATGCTTTAAACCCAAAAAAATGATCGTAAAATGATATTAAATCAACTTTTATGAGTTTAAATAGTTTATTATAGGATTTTGATCCTAGTTATTCAACTTCATCCTAAAATTTTAGATTTTTACTCGTTTAAAATTCGAAAACGTTCTCAATAAAGCCCATTTTGACATGCAGGCTTTAAACCCAACAAAATCACCGCAAAATGATATTAAATAAATTTTATGGGTTCAGATATTTAATTGTGGGATTTTTAACCTAATTATAAAAATTAATCTTAAATTTTTAGATTTTTACTCGGTTAAAATTCAAACGGGTTCTCTATGAATCTCAACTAGACACGCATGCTTTAAACCCAAAAAAATGATCTTAAAATGATATTAAATCAATTTTTATGAGTTCAAATAGTTTATTATAGGATTTTGAACCTAATTATACTACTTAATCCTAAAATTTTAGATTTTTACTCGTATAAAATTCGAATAGATTCTCAATAAAGACCATTTTGACATGCACGCTTTAAACCCAACAAAATCACCGCAAAATGATATTAAATAAAATTTTATGGGTTCAGATAGTTAATTGTGGGATTTTTGACCTAATTATAAAAATTAATCTTAAATTTTCAGATTTTTACTCGGTTAAAATTCGAACGGGTTCTCTATGAAGCCCAACTAGACACGCATGCTTTAAACCCAACAAAACGATCGTAAAATGATATCAAATCAATTTTTATGAGTTTAAATAGTTTATTATAGGATTTTGAACCTAATTATACAACTTAATCCTAAAACTTTAGATGTTTACTCGTTTAAAATTCGAAGAGGTTCTCAATAAAGCCCATTTAGACATGCAGGCTTTAAACACAAGAAAATCACCGCAAAATGATATTTACTAAAATTTTATGGGTTCAGATAGTTTATTGTGGGATTTTTAACCTAATTATTAAAATTAATCTTAAATTTTTTGATTTTTACTCGGTTAAAATTCGAACGGGTTCTCTATGAAGCACAACTAGACACGTATGCTTTTAGCCCATCAAAACGATCGTAAAATGATATTAAATCAATTTTTATGAGTTCAAATAGTTTATTATAGGATTTTGAACCTAATTACACAACTTGATCCTAAAATTTTAGATTTTTACTCGTTTAAAATTCGAGCAGGTTCACATTAAAGCCCATTTAGACATGCACGCTTTAAACCCATCAAAATCACCGCAAAATGATATTAAATAAAATTTTTGAGTTCAGATATTTAATTGTGTGATTTTTATCCTAATTACAAGAACTAATCTTAAAATTTTAGATTTTTACTCGGTTAACATTCGAACGGGTTCTCTATGAAGCCAAACTAGACACACATGCTTTAAACCCATTAAAACGATCGTAAAATGATATTAAATCAATTTTTATGAGTTTAAATAGTTTATTATAGGATTTTGAACCTAATTATACAACTTAATTCTAAAATTTTAGATTTTTACTCGTTTAAAATTCGAACATATTCTCAATAAAGCCCATTTAGACATGCACGCTTTAAACCCATCAAAATCACCGCAAAATGATATTAAACAAAATTTATGAGTTCAGATATTTAATTGTGTGATTTTTATCCTAATTACAAGAACTAATCTTAAAATTTTAGATTTTTACTCGGTTATCATTCGAACGGGTTCTCTATGAAGCCAAACTAGACACACATGCTTTAAACCCATTAAAACGATCGTAAAATGATATTAAATCAATTTTTATGAGTTTAAATAGTTTATTACAGGATTTTGAACCTAATTACACAACTTGATCCTAAAATTTTAGATTTTTACTCGTTTAAAATTCGAACATATTCTCAATAAAGCCCATTTTGACATGCACGCTTTAAACCCAACAAAATCACCGCAAAATGATATTAAAATAAAATTTTATGGGTTCAGATAGTTAATTGTGGGATTTTTGACCTAATTATAAAAATTAATCTTAAATTTTTAGATTTTTACTCGGTTAAAATTCGAACGGGTTCTCTATGAAGCCAAACTAGACGCGCATGCTTTAAACCCAACAAAACGATCGTAAAATGATATTAAATCAATTTTTATGAGTTCAAATAGTTTATTATAGGATTTTGAACCTAATTATACTACTTAATCCTAAAATTTTAGATTTTTACTCGTATAAAATTCGAACAGATTCTCAATAAAGACCATTTTGACATGCACGCTTTAAACACAACAAAATCACCGCAAAATGATATTATATAAAATTTTATGGGTTCAGATAGTTAATTGTGGGATTTTTAACCTAATTATAAAAATTAATCTTAAATTTTTAGATTTTTACTCGGTTAAAATTCGAACGGGTTCTCTATGAAGCCAAACTAGACACGCATGCTTTAAAACCAACAAAACAATCGTAAAATGATATTAAATCAATTTTTATGAGTTCAAATAGTTTATTATAGGATTTTGAACCTAATTATACTACTTAATCCTAAAATTTTAGATTTTTACTCGTATAAAATTCGAATAGATTCTCAATAAAGACCATTTTGACATGCACGCTTTAAACACAACAAAATCACCGCAAAATGATATTATATAAAATTTTATGGGTTCAGATAGTTAATTGTGGGATTTTTAACCTAATTATAAAAATTAATCTTAAATTTTTAGATTTTTACTCGGTTAAAATTCGAACGGGTTCTCTATGAAGCCAAACTAGACACGCAATCTTTAAAACCAACAAAACGATCGTAAAATGATATTAAATCAATTTTTTTGAGTTCAAATAGTTTATTGTAAGATTTTGAACCTAATTATACAACTTAATCCCAAAATTTTAGATTTTTACTCGTTTAAAATTCGAACAGGTTCTCAATAAAGCCCATTTTGACATGCACGCTTTAAACCCAACAAAATCACCGCAAAATGATATTAAAATAAAATTTTATGGGTTCAGATAGTTAATTGTGGGATTTTTAACCTAATTATAAAAATTAATCTTAAATTTTTAGATTTTTACTCGGTTAAAATTCGAACGGGTTCTCTATGAAGCCAAACTAGACACGCATGCTTTAAACCCATTAAAACGATCGTAAAATGATATTAAATCAATTTTTATGAGTTTAAATAGTTTATTATAGGATTTTGAACCTAATTATACAACTTAATTCTAAAATTTTAGATTTTTACTCGTTTAAAATTCGAACATATTCTCAATAAAGCCCATTTAGACATGCACGCTTTAAACCCATCAAAATCACCGCAAAATGATATTAAATAAAATTTATGAGTTCAGATATTTAATTGTGTGATTTTTATCCTAATTACAAGAACTAATCTTAAAATTTTAGATTTTTACTCGGTTATCATTCGAACGGGTTCTCTATGAAGCCAAACTAGACACACATGCTTTAAACCCATTAAAACGATCGTAAAATGATATTAAATCAATTTTTATGAGTTTAAATAGTTTATTACTGGATTTTGAACCTAATTACACAACTTGATCCTAAAATTTTAGATTTTTACTCGTTTAAAATTCGAACATATTCTCAATAAAGCCCATTTTGACATGCACGCTTTAAACCCAACAAAATCACCGCAAAATGATATTAAAATAAAATTTTATGGGTTCAGATAGTTAATTGTGGGATTTTTGACCTAATTATAAAAATTAATCTTAAATTTTTAGATTTTTACTCGGTTAAAATTCGAACGGGTTCTCTATGAAGCCCAACTAAACACGCATGCTTTAAACCCAACAAAACGATCGTAAAATGATATTAAATCAATTTTTATGAGCTCAAATAGTTTATTATAGGATTTTGAACCTAATTATACAACTTAATCCTAAAATTTTAGATTTTTACTCGTTTAAAATTCGAACATATTCTCAATAAAGCACATTTTGACATGCACGCTTTAAACACAACAAAATCACCGCAAAATAATATTATATAAAATTTTATGGGTTCAGATAGTTAATTGTGGGATTTTTAACCTAATTATAAAAATTAATCTTAAATTTTTAGATTTTTACTCGGTTAAAATTCGAACGGGTTCTCTATGAAGCCAAACTAGACACGCAATCTTTAAAACCAACAAAACGATCGTAAAATGATATTAAATCAATTTTTTTGAGTTCAAATAGTTTATTGTAGGATTTTGAACCTAATTATACAACTTAATCCCAAAATTTTAGATTTTTACTCGTTTAAAATTCGAACAGCTTCTCAATAAAGCCCATTTTGACATGCACGCTTTAAACCCAACAAAATCACCGCAAAATGATATTAAATAAAATTTTATGGGTTCAGATAGTTAATTGTGGGATTTTTAACCTAATTATAAAAATTAATCTTAAATTTTTAGATTTTTACTCGGTTAAAATTCAAACGGGTTCTCTATGAATCTCAACTAGACACGCATGCTTTAAACCCAAAAAAATGATCGTAAAATGATATTAAATCAATTTTTATGAGTTCAAATAGTTTATTATAGGATTTTGATCCTAGTTATTCAACTTAATCCTAAAATTTTAGATTTTTACTTGTTTAAAATTCGAAAACGTTCTCAATAAAGCCCATTTTGACATGCAGGCTTTAAACCCAACAAAATCACCGCAAAATGATATTAAATAAATTTTATGGGTTCAGATATTTAATTGTGTGATTTTTAACCTAATTATAAAAATTAATCTTAAATTTTCATATTTTTATTCGGTTAAAATTCGAACTGGTTCTCTATGAAGCCCAACTAGACACGCATGCTTTAAACCCAACAAAACGATCGTAAAATGATATCAAATCTATTTTTATGAGTTTAAATAGTTTATTATAGGATTTTGAACCTAATTATACAACTTAATCCTAAAATTTTAGATGTTTACTCGTTTAAAATTCGAAGAGGTTCTCAATAAAGCCCATTTAGACATGCAGGCTTTAAACCCAAGAAAATCACCGCAAAATGATATTTACTAAAATTTTATGGATTCAGATAGTTTATTGTGGGATTTTTAACCTAATTATTAAAATTAATCGTAAATTTTTAGATTTTTACTCGGTTAAAATTCGAACGGGTTCTCTATGAAGCACAACTAGACACGTATGCTTTTAACCCATCAAAACGATCGTAAAATGATATTAAATCAATTTTTATGAGTTCAAATAGTTTATTATAGGATTTTGATCCTAATTACACAACTTAATCCTAAAATTTTAGATTTTTACTCGTTTAAAATTCGAGCAGGTTCACATTAAAGCCCATTTAGACATGCACGCTTTAAACCCATCAAAATCACCGCAAAATGATATTAAATAAAATTTTATGAGTTCAGATATTTAATTGTGTGATTTTTATCCTAATTACAAGAACTAATCTTAAAATTTTAGATTTTTACTCGGTTAACATTCGAACGGGTTCTCTATGAAGCCAAACTAGACACACATGCTTTAAACCCATTAAAACGATCGTAAAATGATATTAAATCAATTTTTATGAGCTTAAATAGTTTATTATAGGATTTTGAACCTAATTATACTACTTAATCCTAAAATTTTAGATTTTTACTCGTTTAAAATTCGAACAGATTCTCAATAAAGCACATTTTGACATGCACGCTTTAAACACAACAAAATCACCGCAAAATGATATTATATAAAATTTTATGGGTTCAGATAGTTAATTGTGGGATTTTTAACCTAATTATAAAAATTAATCTTAAATTTTTAGATTTTTACTCGGTTAAAATTCGAACGGGTTCTCTATGAAGCCCAACTAAACACGCATGCTTTAAACCCAACAAAACGATCGTAAAATGATATTAAATCAATTTTTATGAGCTCAAATAGTTTATTATAGGATTTTGAACCTAATTATACAACTTAATCCCAAAATTTTAGATTTTTACTCGTTTAAAATTCGAACAGCTTCTCAATAAAGCCCATTTTGACATGCACGCTTTAAACCCAACAAAATCACCGCAAAATGATATTAAATAAAATTTTATGGGTTCAGATAGTTAATTGTGGGATTTTTAACCTAATTATAAAAATTAATCTTAAATTTTTAGATTTTTACTCGGTTAAAATTCAAACAGGTTCTCTATGAATCTCAACTAGACACGCATGCTTTAAACCCAAAAAAATGATCGTAAAATGATATTAAATCAATTTTTATGAGTTCAAATAGTTTATTATAGGATTTTGATCCTAGTTATTCAACTTAATCCTAAAATTTTAGATTTTTACTCGTTTAAAATTCGAAAACGTTCTCAATAAAGCCCATTTTGACATGCAGGCTTTAAACCAAACAAAATCACCGAAAAATGATATTAAATAAATTTTATGGGTTCAGATATTTAATTGTGTGATTTTTAACCTAATTATAAAAATTAATCTTAAATTTTCAGATTTTTACTCGGTTAAAATTCGAACGGGTTCTCTATGAAGCCCAACTAGACACGCATGCTTTAAACCCAACAAAACGATCGTAAAATGATATCAAATCAATTTTTATGAGTTTAAATAGTTTATTATAGGATTTTGAACCTAATTATACAAGTTAATCCTAAAATTTTAGATGTTTACTCGTTTAAAATTCGAAGAGGTTCTCAATAAAGCCCATTTAGACATGCAGGCTTTAAACCCAAGAAAATCACCGCAAAATGATATTTACTAAAATTTTATGGGTTCAGATAGTTTATTGTGGGATTTTTAACCTAATTATTAAAATTAATCTTAAATTTTTAGATTTTTACTCGGTTAAAATTCGAACGGGTTCTCTATGAAGCACAACTAGACACATATGCTTTTAACCCATCAAAACGATCGTAAAATGATATTAAATCAATTTTTATGAGTTCAAATAGTTTATTATAGGATTTTGAACCTAATTACACAACTTGATCCTAAAATTTTAGATTTTTACTCGTTTAAAATTCGAGCAGGTTCACATTAAAGTCCATTTAGACATGCACGCTTTAAACCCATCAAAATCACCGCAAAATGATATTAAATAAAATTTATGAGTTCAGATATTTAATTGTGTGATTTTTATCCTAATTACAAGAACTAATCTTAAAATTTTAGATTTTTACTCGGTTAACATTCGAACGGGTTCTCTATGAAGCCAAACTAGACACACATGCTTTAAACCCATTAAAATGATCGTAAAATGATATTAAATCAATTTTTATGAGTTTAAATAGTTTATTGTAGGATTTTGAACCTAATTATACAACTTAATTCTAAAATTTTAGATTTTTACTCGTTTAAAATTCGAACAGATTCTCAATAAAGCCCATTTAGACATGCACGCTTTAAACCCAACAAAATCACCGCAAAATGATATTAAATAAAATTTTATGGGTTCAGATAGTTTATGGTGGGATTTTTAACCTAATTATTAAAATTAATCTTAAATTTTTAGATTTTTACTCGGTTAAAATTCGAACGGGTTCTCTATGAAGCCCAACTAGACACGAATGCTTTAAACCCAACAAAACGATCGTAAAATGATATCAAATCAATTTTTATGAATTTAAATAGTTTATTATAGGATTTTGAACATAATTATACAACTTAATCCTAAAATTTTAGATGTTTACTCGTTTAAAATTCGAACAGATTCTCAATAAAGCCCATTTAGACATGCACGCTTTAAACCCAACAAAATCACCGCAAAATGATATTAAATAAAATTTTATGGGTTCAGATAGTTTATGGTGGGATTTTTAACCTAATTATTAAACTTAATCTTAAATTTTTAGATTTTTACTCGGTTAAAATTCGAACGGGTTCTCTTTGAAGCCCAACTAGACACGAATGCTTTAAACCCAACAAAACGATCGTAAAATGATATTAAATCAATTTTTATGAGTTCAAATAGTTTATTATAGGACTTTGAACCTAATTATACAACTTAATCCTAAAATTTTAGATTTTTACTCGTTCAAAATTCGAACGGTTCTCAATAAAGCCCATTTTTACATGCACGCTTTAAACCCAACAAAATCACTGCAAAATGATATTAAATAAAATTTTATGGGTTCAGATAGTTAATTGTAGGATTTTTAACATAATTATAAAAATTAATCTTAAATTTTTAGATTTTTACTCGGTTATAATTCGAACGGGTTCTCTAGAAAGCCCAACTAGACAGAAATGATTTAAACCCAACAAAACGATCGTAAAATGATATTAAATCAATTTTTATGAGTTCAAATAGTTTATTATAGGATTTTGAACCTAATTATACAACTTAATCCTAAAATTTTAGATTTTTACTCGTTTAAAATTCGAACAGGTTCTCAATAAAGCGCATTTTGACAAGCACGCTTTAAACCCAACAAACTCACCGCAAAATGATATTAAATAAAATTTTATGGCTTTAGATAGTTAATTGTGCGATTTTTGACCTAATTATAAAAATTAATCTTAAAATTTTAGATTTTTACTCGGTTAAAATTCGAACGGGTTCTCTATGAAGCCCAACTAGACACGCATGCTTTAAGCCCAACAAAACGATCGTAAAATGATATTAAATCAATTTTCATGATTTCAAATAGTTTATTATAGTATTTTGAACCTAATTATACAACTTAATCCAAAGATTTTAGATTTTCACTCGTTTAAAATTAGAACAACTTCACAATAAAGTCCATTTAGACATGCACGCTTTAAACCCAACAAAATTACCGCAAAATGATATTAAATAAAATTTTATGGGTTCAGATAGTTTATTGTGGGATTTTTAACTTAATTATTAAAATTAATCTTAAATTTTTTGATTTTTACTCGGTTAAAATTCGAACGGGTTCTCTTTGAAGCCCAACTAGACACGAATGCTTTAAACCCAACAAAACGATCGTAAAATGATATTAAATCAATTTTTATGAGTTCAAATAGTTTATTATAGGATTTTGAACCTAATTATACAACTTAATCCTAAAATTTTAGATTTTTACTCGGTTAAAATTCGAACAGGTTCACAATAAAGCCCATTTAGACATGCAGGCTTTAAACCCAACAAAATCACCGCAAAATGATATTAAATAAAATTTTATGGGTTCAGATAGTTTATTGTGGGATTTCTAACCTAATTATTAAAATTAATCTTAAATTTTTAGATTTTTACTCGGTTAAAATTCGAACGGGTTCTCTAGGAAGCCCAACTAGACACAAATGCTTTAAACCCATAAAACGATCGTAAAATGATATTAAATCAATTTTTATGAGTTCAAATAGTTTATTATAACATTTTGAACCTAATTATACAACTTAATCCTAAAATTTTAGATTTTTACTCGTTTAAAATTCGAACAGGTTCACAATAAAGCCCATTTAGACATGCATGCTTTAAACCCAACAAAATCACCGCAAAATGATATTAAATAAAATTTTATGGGTTCAGATAGTTTATTGCGGGATTTTTAACCTAATTATAAAAATTAATCTTAAATTTTTAGATTTTTACTCGGTTAAAATTCGAACGGCTTCTCTATGAAGCCAAACCAGACACGCATGCTTTAAACCCAACAAAACGATCATAATGTCATATTAAATCAATTTTTATGAGTTCAAATAGTTTATAATAGGATTTTGAACCTAATTATACAACTTAATCCTAAAATTTTAGATTTTTACTCTTTTAAAATTCGAACAGGTTCACAATAAAGCCCATTTAGACATTAACGCTTTAAACCCAATCAAATCACCGTAAAATGATATTAAATAAAATTTTAAGGGTTCAGATAGTTTATGGTGGGATTTTTAACCTAATTATTAAAGTTAATCTTAAATTTTTAGATTTTTACTCTGTTAAAATTCGAACGGGTTCTCTAGAAAGCCCAACTAGACAGAAATGCTTTAAACCCACAAAACGATCGTAAAATGATATTAAATCAATTTTTATGAGTTCAAATAGTTTATTATAGGATTTTGAACCTAATTATACAACTTAATCCTAAAATTTTAGATTTTTACTCGTTTAAAATTCGAACAGGTTCTCAATAAAGCCCAATTAGACATGCACGCTTTAAACCCAATAAAATCACCGCAAAATGATATTAAATAAAATTTTTTGGGTTTAGATAGTTAATTGTGGTATTTTTAACCTAATTATTAAAATTAATCTTAAATTTTTAGATTTTTACTCGGTTAAAATTCGAACGGGTACTCTGTGAAGCCCAACTAGAAACACATGCTTGAAACCCAACAAAACGATCCTAAAATGATATTTAATCAATTTTTATGACTTCAAATAGTTTATTATAGAATTTGTTATCCTAATTATACAACTTAATCCTAAAATTTTAGATTTTTAATCGTTTAAAATTAGAATAGGTTCACAATAAAGCCCATTTAGACATGCACGCTTTAAACCCAACAAAATCAGTGCAAAATGATATTAAATAAAATTTTATGGGTTCAGATAGTTTATTGTGGGATTTTTAACCTAATTATTAAAATTAATCTTAAAGTTTTAGATTTTTACACCCAACAAAACGATCGTAAAATGATATTAAATCAATTTTTATGAGTTCAAATAGTTTATTATAGGATTTTGATCCTAATTATACAACGTAATCCTAAAATTTTAGATTTTTACTCGTTTAAAATTCGAAGAAGTACACAATAAAGCTCATTTAGACATGAACGCTTTAAACCCAATCAAATCACCGTAAAATGATATTAAATAAAATTTTATGGGTTCAGATAGTTTATGGTGGGATTTTTAACCTAATTATTAAAATTAATCTTAAATTTTTAGATTTTTACTCGGTTAAAATTCGAACGGGTTCTCTATGAAGCCCAACTAGACACAAATGCTTTAAACCGACAAAACGATCGTAAAATGATATTAAATCAATTTTTATGAGTTCAAATAGTTTATTATAGGATTTTTAACCTAATTATTAAACTTAATCCTAAAATTTTAGATTTTTACTCGTTTAAAATTCGAACAGGTTCTCAATAAAGCTCATTTAGACATGCACGCTTTAAACTAAACAAAATCACTGCAAAATGATATTAAATAAATTTTTTTGGGTTTAGATAGTTAATTGCTGGATTTTTATCCTAATTATTAAAATTAATCTTAAATTTTTAGATTTTTACTCGGTTAAAATTCAAACGGGTTCTCTAGGAAGCCCAACTAGACACAAATGCTTTAAACCCACAAAACGATCATAAAATGATATTAAATCAATTTTTATGAGTTCAAATAGTTTACTATAGCATTTTGAACCTAATTATACAACTTAATCCTAAAATTTTAGATTTTTACTCGTTTAAAATTCGAGCAGGTTCTCAATAAATCCCATTTAGACATGCACGCTTTAAACCCTACAAAATCACCGCAAAAAGATATTGAATAAAATTTTATGGTTTTAGATAGTTAATTGTGGGATTTTAACAAAATTATAGAAATTAAACTTAAATTTTCAGATTTTTACTCGGTTAAAATTCGAACGGGTTCTCTATGAAGCTCAACTAGACACACATGTTTTAAATCCATTAAAACAATCGTAAAATGATATTAAATCAATTTTTATGAGTTCAAATAGTTTATTATAGGATTTTGATCCTAATTATACAACGTAATCCTAAAATTTTAGATTTTTACTCGTTTAAAATTCGAACAAGTACACAATAAAGCTCATTTAGACATGAACGCTTTAAACCCAATCAAATCACCGTAAAATGATATTAAATAAAATTTTATGGGTTCAGATAGTTTATGGTGGGATTTTTAACCTAATTATTAAAATTAATCTTAAATTTTTAGATTTTTACTCGGTTAAAATTCGAACGGGTTCTCTATGAAGCCCAACTAGACACAAATGCTTTAAACCGACAAAACGATCGTAAAATGATATTAAATCAATTTTTATGAGTTCAAATAGTTTATTATAGGATTTTGAACCTAATTATTAAACTTAATCCTAAAATTTTAGATTTTTACTCGTTTAAAATTCGAACAGGTTCTCAATAAAGCTCATTTAGACATGCACGCTTTAAACTGAACAAAATCACTGCAAAATGATATTAAATAAAATTTTTTGGGTTTAGATAGTTAATTGCTGGATTTTTAACCTAATTATAAAAATTAATCTTAAATTTTTAGATTTTTACTCGGTTAAAATTTGAACAGGTTCTCTATGAAGCCCAACTAGAAACACAAGATTTAAACCCAACAAAACGATCGTAAAATGATATTAAATTAATTTTTATGAGTTCAAATAGTTTATTATAGGACTTTGAAACTAATTATACTACTTAATCCTAAAATTTTATATTTTTACTCATTTAAAATTCGAACAGGTTCACAATAAAGCCCATTTAGACATGCACACTTTAAACCCAACAAAATCACCATAAAATGATATTAA
Organism: Abelmoschus esculentus; assembly: GCA_035048815.1. Lineage (NCBI taxonomy): Eukaryota > Viridiplantae > Streptophyta > Magnoliopsida > Malvales > Malvaceae > Abelmoschus > Abelmoschus esculentus. The sequence goes on along the minus strand of JAUCBN010000002.1, from coordinate 7,831,675 downwards.
AAAAAATTTTATGGGTTCAGATATTTAATTGTGTGATTTTTATCCTAATTATAAAAATTAATCTTAAATTTTTAGATTTTTACTTGGTTAAAATTTGAACAGGTTCTCTATGAAGCCCAACTAGAAACGCAAGCTTTAAACCCAACAAAACGATCGTAAAATGATATTAAATTAATTTTTATGAGTTCAAATAGTTTATTATAGGATTTTGAAACTAATTATACAACTTAATTCTAAAATTTTATATTTTTACTCATTTAAAATTCGAGCAGGTTCACAATAAAGCCCATTTAGACATGCACGCTTTAAACCCAACTAGAAACACATGCTTTAAACCCAACAAAATGATCGTAAAATGATATTAAATCAATTTTGATGAGTTCAAATAGTTTATTATAGAATTTTTTATCCTAATTATACAACTTAATCCTAAAATTTTAGATTTTTATTCGGTTAAAATTAGAATAGGTTCACAATAAAGCCCATTTAGAGATGCAAGCTTTAAACCCAACAAAATCAGTACAAAATGATATTACATAAAATTTTATGAGTTTAGATATTTAATTTTGGGATTCTTAACCTAATTATAAAAATTAATCTTAAATTTTTATATTTTTACTCGGTTAAAATTCGAACGAGTTCTCTATGAAGCCCAACTAGATACACATGCTTTAAACCCAACAAAACGATCGTAAAATGATATGAAATCTCTTTTGAAGAGTTCAAATAGTTTATTATAGGATTTTGAACCTAATTATCCAACTTAATCCTAAAATTTTAGATTTTTACTCGTTTAAAATTCGAACAACTTCACAATAAAGCCTATTTAGACATGCACGTTTAAACCCAACAAAATCACCGCAAAATGATATTAAATAAAATTTTATGGGTTCGGATAGTTAATTGTGGGATTTTAAACCTAATTATAAAAATTAATCTTAAATTTTTATATTTTTACTCGGTTAAAATTCGAACGAGTTCTCTATGAAGCCCAACTAGATACACATGCTTTAAACCCAACAAAACGATCGTAAAATGATATGAAATCTCTTTTGAAGAGTTCAAATAGTTTATTATATGATTTTGAAACTAATTATGCAACTTAATCCTTAAATTTTAGATTTTTACTCGTTTAAAATTCGAATAGGTTCATAATAAAGCCCATTTACACATGCACGCTTTAAACCCAACATAATCACCGCAAAATGATATTGAATAAAATTTTATGAGTTCAAATAGTTAATTGTGAGATTTTTAACCTAATTATAGAACTTAATCTTAAATTTTTAGATTTTTACTTTATCAAAATTCGAACGGGTTCTCTATGAAGCTCAATTATTCATGCATGCTTTAAACCCAACAAAACGATCGTAAAAGGATATTAAATCAAATTTTATGAGTTCAAATAGTTTATTATAGGATTTTGAACCTAGTTATACAACTTAATCCTAAAATTTTAGATTTTTACTCGGTTAAAATTTGAACAGGTTTACTATAAAACCCATTTTGACATGTATGCTTTAAACCTAACAAAATCACCACAAAATGATATTAAATAAAATTTTATGAGTTCAAATAGTTAATTTTTGGATTTTGAATCTAATTATACAACTGAATCTAATTTTTTTTAGATTTTTACTCAGTTAAAATTCGAACAGGTTCTCAATGAATCCCAATTAGACAAGCATGCTTTAAAAACAACAAAACGATTGTAATATGATATAAAATCTATTTTTATGAGTTCAAATAGTTTATTATAGGATTTTGAACCTAATTATACAACTTAATCCTAAAGTTTTATATTTTTACTCTTTTAAAATTCGAATGGGTTCACTATAAAGCCAATTAGACATGCAGGCTCTAATCCCAACATAATCATCACAATATGATATTAAATAATTTTTATGATTTCAAATAGTTCATTATGGAATTTTTAGCCTAATTTTAAAATTTAATCTTAAATTTTCAGATTTTTACTCTGTTCAAATTCGAACGAGATCTCTATGATGCCCAATTAGACATGCATGCTTAAACCAAACAAAACAATCATAAAATGATATTAAATAAATTTTTATGAGCTCAAATAGTTTATTATAGGATTTTGAAGCCAATTATACAACTTAATCCTAAAATTTTAGATTTTTACTCGTTTAAAATTCAAACAGGTTCACAATAAAGCCCATTTAGACATGCACGCTTTAAACCCAACAAAATCACCCAAAAATGATATTAAATAAAATTTTACGAGTTCAAATAGTTAATTGTGGGATTTTTAACCTAATTATAAAATTTAATCTTAAATTTTTAGATTTTTACTTTATCAAAATTCGAACGGGTTCTCTATGAAGCCCAATTATACATTCATGCTTTAAACCCAACAAAACGATCGTAAAATGATATTAAATTAATTTTTATGAGTTCAAATAGTTTATTATAGGATTTTGAACCTATTTATACAACTTAATCCTAAAATTTTATATTTTTACTCGTTTAAAATTCGAACGGGTTCACTATAAAGCCCATTTAGACATGCACGCTTTACACCCAACATAATCACCGCAAAATGATATTAAATAAAATTTTATGAGTTTAAATAGTTAATTGTGGGACTTTTAACCTAATTATAAAATTTAATCTTAAAGTTTTAGATTTTTACTTTGTTTAAATTCGAACGGGTTCTCTATGAAGCCCAATTAGACATGCATGCTTTAAACCAAACAAAACGATCGTCAAATGATATTAAATCAATTTTTATGAGTTCAAATAGTTTATTATAGGATTTTGAACCTAATTATACAACTTAATCCTAAAATTTTATATTTTTACTCGTTTAAAATTCAAACGAGTTCACTATAAAGCCCATTTAGACATGCACGCTTTAAACCCAACAAAATCACCCAAAAATGATATTAAATAAAATTTTATGAGTTCAATTAGTTAATTGTGGGATTTTTAACCTAGATATAAAACTTAATCTACAATTTTTCGATTTTTACTCTGTCGCGACCATTTTAAAACCGAAATGTGTGAAAAATAGCCTGGCGATTGAATTTTGAAAAAAATCGAGTTTTTTACCCTTTTAATTATTAATTATGAAAATCGAGGTCGTGTTAAAAACGTTTAATTTCAAAATGACTTGGAGTCGTCACCGGCCATTTAGGTAGGCCAGACACCATAAAACAAACCAGAGATTCTTTTCTAAAATCATTTGTGTTCGGGAGTCGGTTACGCGTAAGGACGACCCTTACGAACACCCGAGATCGGTACCTTATTAATTACACGTGGCATTTTAGCATTTCTAATAATAATATAAATTTAATTCGTCATTGTAAAATGAATATTGTTCGAATGAGAATATCCTTTTGGATAAGAAAATATATTTCTTTTAAATACGAGCTTGAATAAGACGTCCTTTAGATAGGAAACCTTAACTCATATTTAAGGAAATATAAATTCTGTACCAGAAGGTTTTAAATGCATGACCGATTATTATTTTGTTCATTTTAAGTTCAAACCTATAAGGCTCCATTCATTGAATATTTAAAATCCTATTTAATTATTAATTTTACCAAGTGTATTATGATAACATCCGAACGATCGGACACTACCTTCTTGACACCAAATAAAATTAATAATACTATTAGTGTTTCTAGTTGTTTACCTAATTAATTTTATTTAATTCTAATCTTAAATTATTTATTAATTTCTAGGTTTCGATGATACGTCAAATGTGATACCAAAGTACACTCTTTTGGTCAACGTCATGTTACGTCAAAACATCGACCGCTTAGTGTATCCGAGGTATATGATTAAAATGTCATCATTACTACAATTATCTTCCTAATAAAATTAATTATTGTATTAAAGTGACTACCCTAAAGAGGCTCTAATTTAATTAGCTAAATGTGAGTTAAATATTTTCCTAGCAATTATACTACATGAATTTAAAATATGTATTTAAATAAAACAATTAAATAAAACAACATTAATTAAAAGACAAGGTTTAAATTGATTCTCATTTCATAGCAAAAAGCCCAATTACACATATAAGGTGATTAAAATGAAGAAATTTTAGAGTTTGACACATGGCCAACGACCACCGTTCTCCGTAGTCAACGAGATTTCCAACCACTGTTTCGACCATCGAAAAATCCCAAAATATCCAAAATCTCTAAATTTTATAGATCCAAGATCTAAACTATCCGGATTCGATTGAATCCTTCTATCTTCCCCCTAAATCTACCCGAATCTCACTTTTTCGACTCCAACAAAACTTAAATCCTCACCGGACAACTAGATCTACATTTTTCATTTTTGAAAATTAGATCTAGGGTTCGAAGATTGATTTTTGTTTTTTTAATATAGATGTCTGACTTAAATCCATTTAATTTTGCAAGAAAACAGAGAAAAGTGATCGAAATTACCTTTGTTGGGTCGAATTTGGTGTGTAACTCCGGCTAGAACTCAAAACATGTCACTGTGAAGTGGCATTTTCACGTTCTTCTCCACTTTCCCGACGTAGCCAGTGGTCTTTCCACCATTGCATATTAACACAAAACCAAGATCCTCCATGCTCCTCGTGTTTAATTCTGCCGAATACCTCTTTTCTTTCCAAAATTTATGGAGCCATCACGACCATTATCATTGTTGCCATTATGCCACTCATCATTGCGGCATTATGAGTTCCCCCATCATTGTTGCCATTATGAGTTCATCATTGCTGTAATTATGAATTCATCATTGTTGAACTCATCATTGCTGCATCATGAGCCCCATCATCACTCGTGATTATTGCAATCATGAGCTTCCTCTCTCTCTGTCGGATGCACCCAACCTCCTCCCCTCCGGATGTTGTTGTGTCAATTGCCTCCCTCACCTTGCCGAAATCATGGCTAAAAACCAACCCCCAATAACCGACCACTTACCTTCAATTGGTGACCGCATGTTCATTTTCCTTTTATTTTTTTTAATTCAAAATATTTAATTAATAATTCCCCTTTTATTTTACTTATTTAAAATTTAGATAATATTATTTATTTATTTATTTTTATTTAATATTTACTTGTGGCCATATTTATTCTCGAGTACCCGAACGAAATTCGGGTATTACATACTCGGTTAAAATTCGAACGGGTTCTCTATGAAGCCCAATTAGACAAGCATGCTTTAAAACCAACAAAACGACTGTAATATGATATTAAATCAATTTTTATGAATTCAAATAGTTTATTATAGGATTTTGAACCTAATTATACAACTTAAATCGTAAATTTTATATTTTTACTCGTTTAATATTCAAACGGGTTCACTATAAAGCAAATTAGACATGCACGCTTTAATCCCAACATAATCATCAATATATGATATTAAATAAATTTTATGAGTTCAAATAGTTCATTGTGGGATTTTTAACCTAATTATAAAATTTAATCTAAAATTTTTAGATTTTTTTACTTTGTCAAAATTCGAACGGGTTCTCTATGAAGCCCAATTATACATGCATGCTTTAAACCCAACAAAACGATCGTAAAATGATATTAAATCAATTTTTATGAGTTCAAATAGTTTATTATAGGATTTTGAACCTATTTATACAACTTAATCCTAAAATTTTATATTTTCACTGCTTTAAAATTCGAATGGGTTCACTATAAAGCCCATTTAGACATGCACGTTTTAAACCCAACAAAATCATCGCAAAATGATATTAAATAAAATATTATGGGTTCAGATAGTTAATTGTGGGATTTTTAACCTAATTATAAAATTTAATCTTAAAGTTTTAGATTTTTACTTTGTTAAAATTCGAACGGGTTCTCTATGAAACCTGATTAGATATGCATGTTTTAAACCCAACAAAACGATTGTAAAATGGTATTAAATTAATTTTTATGAGTTCAAATTGTTTATTATAGGATTTTGAACTCAATTATACAACTTAATCCTAAAATTTTTTATTTTTAATCGTTTAAAATTAGAACGGGTTCAGTATCAAGCCCATTTAGACAAGCACGCTTTAAACCCAACAAAATCACCGAAAAATGATATTAAATAAATTTTTATGAGTTCAAATAGTTAATTGTTGGATTTTTAACCTAATTATAAAATTTAATCTTAAAGTTTTAGATTTTTACTTTGTTAAAATTCGAACGGGTTCTCTATGAAGCCCAATTAGACATGCATGCTTTAAACCCACCAAAACGATCATAAAATGATGTTAAATCAATTTTAATGAGTTCAAATAGTTTATTATAGGATTTTGAACCTATAAATACAACTATATCCTAGTTTCTGCCCATACCTTATATTCAGCTACTTCATTTCACAAAGGGGATCAAAGGGGAGTTATCTTACTGATCTTAGTATTTATTACTTTTATATACATTATATTAAGCTACTTAAGAGTTATATTACTTAAGCTATAAAAATGAATAGTTATATAACCACATTGATTAAAGTTTTAGCTTAGTTCTAAACTCTTGTTAAGTATTTTAAGTATTCTAATTATTTCCGTTATTATGTTTTCTTCATAGGACTTACCTACAGTTCAAGGAGTAAATAGTAGCTCGGTGTTAGCTCAGTCAGCTCAGAAGAAGCTAAACGGAAGTCAATGCTAGAAACACAAGGAGCCAACTTCTGAATAGCTTGGAAATGCATGGAACACCCCTACAGTAGTTAAGGGACTAAAGGATAGCTCCATGTCAGCTCACAAGTCCCATACGAGCTCAAATGAAGCATAATTCAAAACGAGGCCTTAGGAGATTCGGATTAGCTCCAAAACACTCCTCACACTCCCAGCTCAACACCCGAAGGTCACCTACCCTTCACCAAGCATCATGTCCTTACATTATCCATATTGGGAGCTAAGATCATGGAGGGAAAGGATGTGGGCGCCAAAACAAAGAGGTAGCACTTTTCATTGGACAGATTCATAATGGTCCACTTGTTTTCCATTTTCGAGTAGGATAAAAGTAGAACTGGGTTTCGATGTCTTCATGAAAGTTGTTCCCCTATCTCTTATCTTTCCAAAGCATGTTGAATCGCATCAATCCAATATCGGGAGCTCGAGATATGGCCAAATTACTGAAGCTAGTGCAGGCTGGACTGAGAAGTTACATCTTTTCGAATAGATTTGGAGGGAGACACCATTCAAATGAATGGTTATCCGAATAGTTAAAGGCAATTTCGGCCAAACCCCTTAGAAAACTATAAATAGGACTTGGATTTCATTTTTTAAACACACCATTCAGATTACATTAAATAAATTTTTATGAGTTCAAATAGTTTATTATAGGATTTTGAACCAATTATACAACTTAATCCTAAAATTTTAGATTTTTACTCGTTTAAAATTCGAACGGGTTCACTATAAAGCCCATTTAGACATGCACGCTTTAAACCTAACAAAATCACTGCAAAATGATATTAAATAAAATTGTAAGAGCTCAAATACTTAATTGTGGGATTTTAAATCTCATTATACAACTTTATCTAAAATTTTTAGATTTTTACTCGGTTAAAATTCGAATGGGTTCTCTATGAAGCCCAATTAGATATGCATGTTTTAAAACCAAGGAAACGATCGCAAAATAATATTAAATCAATTTTTATGAGTTCAAAGAGTTAATTATGAGATTTTGAACCTAATTGTACAACTTAATCTTAAAATTTTAGATTTTTACTCGTTTAAAAGTCAAACGAGTTCACTATAAAGCCCATTTAGAAATGCACGCTTTAAACCCAACAAAATCACCGCAAAATGATATTAAATAAAATTATTAGAGTTCAAATAGTTAATTGTGGGATTTTTAATCTAATTATACAACTTTATCTAAAATTTTTAGAGTTTTACTCATTTAAAATTCGAACGGGTTCTCTATGAAGTCCAATTAGATATGCATGTTTTAAACACAACGAAACGATCACAAAATGATATTAAATTAACTTTTATGAGTTCAAATAGTTAATTATGGGATTTTGTACACAATTATACAACTTAATCCTAAAATTTTAGATTTTTACTCGTTTAAAATTTGAAATGGTTCACTATAAAGCCCATTTAGATATGCATGCTTTAAACCTAACAAAATCACCGTAAAATGATATTAAATCAATTTTTATGCGTTCAAATAGTTTATTATAGGATTTTGAACCTAATTATACAACATAATCCTAAAATTTTAGATTTTTACTCCTTTAAAATTCGAACGGGTTGACTATAAAGCCCATTTAGACATGCACACTTTAAACCCAACATATTCATCGCAGAATGATATTAAATAAAATTGTATGAGTTTAAATAGTTAATTATTGGACTTTTAACCTTATTATAAAACTTAATATTAAATTTTTAGATTTTTACTAGGCTAAAATTCGAACGGGTTCTCTATGAAGCCCAACTAGACACACATGCTTTAAACCCAACAAAACGATCGTAAAATGATATTAAATCAATTTTTATGAGTTCAAATAGTTTATTATAGGATTTTGAACCAATTATACAACTTAATCCTAAAATTTTAGATTTTTACTCGTTTAAAATTAGAACGTGTTCACTATAAAGCCCATTTAGACATGCACACTTTACACCCAACATAATCACCGCAAAATGATATTAAATAAAATTTTATGAGTTTAAATAGTTAATTGTGGGATTTTTAACCTAATTATAAAATTTAATCTTAAATTTTTAGATATTTACTCTGTTCAAATTCGAACGAGATCTCTATGATGCCCAATTAGACATGCATGCTTAAACCAAACAAAACAATCATAAAATGATATTAAATAAATTTTTATGAGCTCAAATAGTTTATTATAGGATTTTGAACCGAATTATACAACTTAATCCTAAAATTTTAGATTTTTACTCGTTTAAAATTCAAACGGGTTCACTATAAAGCCCATTTAGACATGCACGCTTTAAACCCAACAAAATCACCCAAAAAAATGATATTAAATAAAATTTTATGAGTTCAAATAGTTAATTGTGAGATTTTTAAAATAATTATAGAACTTAATCTAAATTTTTTAAATTTTTACTCGGTTAAAATTCTAACGGGTTCTCTATGAAACCTAATAAGATATGCATGTTTTAAACCCAACAAAACGATTGTAAAATTATATTAAATCAATTTTTATGAGTTCAAATAGTTTATTATAGGATTTTGAACACAATTGTACAACTTAATCCTAAAATTTTGTATTTTTACTCGTTTAAAATTCGAACGGGTCCACTATAAAGCCCATTTAGACATGCACGCTTTAAATCCAACAAAATCAACGAAAATGATATTAAATAAAATTTTATGAGTTCAAATAGTTAATTGTGGGATTTTTAACCTAATTATAAAATTGAATCTTAAATTTTTAGATTTTTACTTTATCAAAATTCGAACGGGTTCTCTATGAAGCCCAATTATACATGCATGCTTTAAACCCAACAAAACGATCGTAAAATGATATTAAATCAATTTTTATGAGTTCAAATAGTTTATTATAGGATTTTGAACCTAATTATACAACTTAATCCTAAAATTTTATATTTTTACTCGTTTAAAATTCGAACGGGTTCACTATAAAGCCCATTTAGACATGCACGCTTTACACCCAACATAATCACCGCAAAATGATATTAAATAAAATTTTATGAGTTTAAATAGTTAATTGTGGGACTTTTAACCTAATTATAAAATTTAATCTTAAAGTTTTAGATTTTTACTTTGTTTAAATTCGAACGGGTTCTCTATGAAGCCCAATTAGACATGCATGCTTTAAACCAAACAAAACGATCGTCAAATGATATTAAATCAATTTTTATGAGTTCAAATAGTTTATTTAGGACTTTGAACCTATTTATACAACTTAATCCTAAAATTTTATATTTTTACTCGTTTAAATCAACTTAATCATAAAATTCGAACAGATTCTCAATAAAGCCCATTTAGACATGCACGCATTAAGCCCAATAAAAATCCCCGCAAAATGATATTAAATAAAATTTTATGGGTTCAGATAGTTAATTGTGGGATTTTTAACCTAATTATATAAATTAATCTTAAATTTTTAGATTTTTACTAGGTTAACATTTGAACGGGTTCTCTATAAAGCCCAACTAGACATGCATGCTTTAAACCCAACAAAACGATCGTAAAATGATATTAAATCAATTTTTATGAGTTCAAATAGCTCATTATAGGATTTTTGATCCTAATTATATAACTTAATCCTAAAATTTTAGATTTTTACTCGTTTAAAATTCGAAAAGGTTATCAAAAAAGCCCATTTTGACATGCACGCTTTAAACCCATCAAAATCACCGCAAATTGATATTAAATAAAATTTTATGGGTTCAGATAGTTAATTGTGGGATTTTTAACCTAATTATACAAAGTAATCTTAAATTTTTAGATTTTTACTCGGTTAAAATTCGAATGGGTTCTCTATGAAGCCAAACAAGACTCGCATGCTTTAAACCCAACATAACGATCGTAAAATAATATTAAATCAATTTTTATAAGTTCAAATAGTTTATAATAGTATTTTTTATCCTAATTATACAACTTAATCTTAAAATTTTAGATTTTTACTCGTTTAAAATTCGAACAGGTTCACAATAAATCTCATTTAGACATACATGCTTTAAACCCAACAAAATCACCGCAAATTGATATTAAATAAAATTTTATGAGTTCAGAGATTTAATTGTAGGATTTTTAACCTAATTATAAAAATTAATCTTAAATTTTTAGATTTTTACACAGTTAAAATTCGAACGGCTTCTCTATGAAGCCAAACTAGACACACATGCTTTAAACCCAACAAAACGATCGTAAAATGATATTAAATCTATTTTTATAAGTTCAAATAGTTTATTATAGGATTTTGAACCTAATTATACAACTTAATCCTAAAATTTTAGATTTTTACTCATTTAAAATTCGAACAGGTTCTCAATAAAGCCCACTTAGACATGCACGCTTTAAACCCAGCAAAATCACCGCAAAATGATATTAAATAAAATTTTATGGGTTCAGATAGTTTATTGTGGGATTTTTAACCTAATTATTAAAATTAATCTTAAATTTTTAGATTTTTACTCAGTTAAAATTCGAACGGGTTCTCTATGAAGCCCAACTAGACACGCATGCTTTAAACCCAACAAAACGATCGTAAAATGATATTAAATCAATTTTTATGAGTTCAAATAGTTTATTATAGGATTTTGAACCTAATTATAAAAGTTAATCCTAAAATTTTAGATTTTTACTCGTTTAAAATTTGAACAGGTTCACAATAAAGCCCATTTAGACATGCACGCTTTAAACCCATCAAAATCACCACAGAATGATATTAAATAAAATTTTATGGGTTCAGATAGTTAATTGTGAGATTTTTAACATAATTATTAAAATTAATCTTAAATTTTTAGATTTTTACTCGGTTAAAATTCGAACGGGTTCTCTATGAAGCCCAACTAGATACGGATGCTTTAAACCCAACAAAACGATCGTAAAATGATATTATATTTATTTTTATGAATTCAAATAGATTATTATAGGATTTTGAACCTAATTATAAAACTTAATCCTAAAATTTTAGATTTTCACTAGTTTAAAATTAGAATAGCTTCACAATAAAGCTTATTTAGACATGCACGCATTAAACGAAACAAAATCACCACAAAATGATATTAAATAAAATTTTATGGTTTCAGATAGTTAATTGTGGGATTTTTAACCTAATTATAGAAATTCATCTGAAATTTTCAGATTTTTACTCGGTTAAAATTCGAACGGGTTCTCTATGAAGCCCAACTAGACACACATGCTTTAAACCCATTAAAATGATCGTAAAATGATATTAAATCAATTTTTATGTGTTCAACTAGTTTATTATAGGATTTTGAACCTAATTATACAACTTAATCCTAAAATTTTTGATTTTTACTCGTTTAAAATTAGAACAGCTTCACAATAAAGCACATTTAGACATGCACGCATTAAACCAAACAAAATCACGGCAAAATGTTATTAAATAAAATTTTGTGGGTTTAGATAGTTAATTGTGGGATTTTTAACCTAATTATAAAAATTAATCTTAAATTTTTAGATTTTTACTCGATTCAAATTCGAACGGGTTCTCTATGAAGCCCAACCAGACACGCATGCTTTAAACCCAACAAAACGATTGTAAAATTATATTAAATCAATTTTCATGAGTTCAAATTGTTTAGTATATGATTTTGAAACTAACTATGTAACTTAATCCTAAAATTTTAGATTTTTACTCGTTTAAAATTCGAATAGGTTCACAATAAAGCCCATTTAGACATGCACGCTTTAAACCCAACATAATGACCGCAAAATGATATTAAATAAAATTTTATGAGTTCAAATAGTTAATTGTGGGATTTTTAACCTAATTATAAAAATTTAATATTAATTTTTTAGATTTTTACTTTGTTAAAATTCGAACGGGTTCTCTATGATTCCCAATTAGACATGCATGCTTTAAACCCAACAAAACGATCGTAAAAGGATATTAAATCAAATTTTATGAGTTCAAATAGTTTATTATAGGATTTTGAACCTAGTTATACAACTTAATCCTAAAATTTTAGATTTTTACTCGGTTAAAATTTGAACGGGTTTACTATAAAACCCATTTTGACATGTATGCTTTAAACCTAACAAAATCACCACAAAACGATATTAAATAAAATTTCATGAGTTCAAATAGCTAATTTTTGGATTTTGAAACTAATTATACAGCTGAGTCTAATTTTTTTAGATTTTTACTCAGTTAAAATTCGAACAGGTTCTCAATGAATCCCAATTAGAAAAGCATGCTTTAAAAACAACAAAACGATTGTTATATGATATTAAATCAATTTTTATGAGTTCAAATAGTTTATTATAGGATTTTGAACCTAATTATACAACTTAATCCTAAAGTTTTATATTTTTACTCTTTTAAAATTCGAATGGGTTCACTGTAAAGCCAATTAGACATGCACGCTCTAATCCCAACATAATCATCACAATATGATGTTAAATAAATTTTATGAGTTCAAATAGTTCATTGTGGAATTTTTAACCTAATTATAAAATTTAATCTTAAATTTTTAGATTTTTACTCTGTTCAAATTCGAACGAGATCTCTATGATGCCCAATTAGACATGCATGCTTAAACCAAACAAAACAATCATAAAATGATATTAAATAAATTTTTATGAGCTCAAATAGTTTATTATAGGATTTTGAACTCAATTATACAACTTAATCCTAAAATTTTATATTTTTACTCGTTTAAAATTAAAATGGGTTCACTATAAAGCCCATTTAGACATGCACGCTTTAAACCCAACAAAGTCACCCAAAAATGATATTAAATAAAATTTTATGAGTTCAAATAGTTAATTGTGAGATTTTTAAAATAATTATGAAACTTAATCTAAATTTTTTAAATTTTTACTCGGTTAAAATTCTAACGGGTTCTCTATGAAACCTAATTAGATATGCATGTTTTAAACCCAACAAAACGATTGTAAAATTATATTAAATCAATTTTTATGAGTTCAAATAGTTTATTATAGGATTTTGAACACAATTGTACAACTTAATCCTAAAATTTTATATTTTTACTCGTTTAAAATTCGAACGGGTTCACTATAAAGCCCATTTAGACATGCATGCTTTAAACCCAACAAAATCACCAAAAATGATATTAAATAAAATTTTATGAGTTCAAATAGTTAATTGTGGGATTTTTAACCTAATTATAAAATTTAATCTAAAATTTTTAGATTTTTTACATTGTCAAAATTCGAACGGGTTCTCTATGAAGCCCAATTATACACGCATGCTTTAAACCCAACAAAACGATCGTAAAATAATATTAAATCAATTTTTATGAGTTCAAATAGTTTATTATAGGATTTTGAACCTAATTATACAACTTAATCCTAAAATTTTAGATTTTTACTCGTTTAAAATTCGAACAGATTCTCAATAAAGCCCATTTTGACATGCACGCTTTAAACCCAACAAAATCATCGCAAAATGATATTAAATAAAATATTATGGGTTAATATAGTTAATTGTGGGATTTTTAACCTAATTATAAAAATTAATCTTAAATTTTTAGATTTTTACTCGGTTAAAATTCGAACGGCTTCTCTATGAAGCCAAACTAGACACGCATGCTTTAAACCCAACAAAACGATCGTAAAATGATATTAAATCAATTTTTATGAGTTCAACTAGTTTATTATAGGAATTTGAACCTATTTATACAACTTAATCCTAAAATTTTATATTTTTACTCCTTTAAAATTCGAACGGGTTCACTATAAAACCCATTTAGACATGCACGCTATACACCCAACATAATCACCGCAAAATGATATTAAATAAAATTTTATGAGTTAAAATAGTTAATTGTGGGATTTTTAACCTAATTATAAAATTTATTATTAAAGTTTTAGATTTTTTACTTTGTGAAAATTCGAACGGGTTCTCTATGAAGCCCAATTAGACATGCATGCTTTAAACCAAACAAAACTATCGTCAAATGATATTAAATCAACTTTTATGAGTTCAAATAGTTTATTATAGGATTTTGAACCTAATTATAAAACTTAATCGTAAAATTTTATATTTTTACTCGTTTAAAATTCGAACGGGTTCACTATAAAGCCATTTAGACATGCACGCTTTAAACCCAACAAAATCACCCAAAAATGATATTAAATAATATTTTATGTGTTCAAATAATTAATTGTGGGATTTTTAACCTAATTATAAAACTTAATTTAAAATTTTTAGATTTTTATTCGGTTAAAATTTGAATCGATTCTCTATGAAACCTGATTAGATATGCATGTTTTAAACCCAACAAAACGATTGTAAAATGATATTAAATCAATTTTCATGAATTCAAATAGTTTATTATAGGATTTTGAACCTAATTATACAACTTAATCCTAAAATTTTAGATTTTTACTCGTTTAAAATTCGAACAGATTCTTAATAAAGCCCATTTTGACATGCACGCTTTAAACCCAACAAAATCATCGCAAAATGATATTAAATAAAATTTTATGAGTTCAAATAGTTAATTGTGAGATTTTTAACCTAATTATAAAACTTAATCTAAAATTTTTAGATTTTTACTCGGTTAAAATTCGAACGGGTTGTCTATGAAACCTGATTAGATATGCATGTTTTAAACCCAACAAAACGATTGTAAAATGATATTAAATTAATTTTTATGAGTTCAAATTGTTTATTATAGGATTTTGAACTCAATTATACAACTTAATCCTAAAATTTTATATTTTTAATCGTTTAAAATTCGAACGGGTTCACTATAAAGCCCATTTAGACATGCACGCTTTAAACCCAACAAAATCACCAAAAAATGATATTAAATAAATTTTTATGAGTTCAAATAGTTAATTGTTGGATTTTTAAGCTAATTATAAAATTTAATCTTAAAGTTTTAGATTTTTACTTTGTTAAAATTCGAACGGGTTCTCTATGAAGCCCAATTATACATGCATGCTTTAAACCCAACAAAACGATCATAAAATGATATTAAATCAATTTTTATGAGTTTAAATAGGTTATTATAGGATTTTGAACCTATAAATACAACTATATCCTAGTTTCTGCCCATACCTTATATTCAGCTACTTCATTTCACAAATGGGATCAAAGGGGAATTATCTTACTGATCTTAGTATTTATTACTTTTATATACTTTATATTAAGCTACTTAAGAGTTATATTACTTAAGCTATAAAAATGAATAGTTATATAACCACATTGATTAAAGTTTTAGCTTAGTTCTAAACTCTTGTTAAGTATTTTAAGTATTCTAATTATTTCCGTTATTATGTTTTCTTCATAGGACTTACCTACAGTTCAAGGAGTAAATAGTAGCTCGGTGTCAGCTCAGTCAGCTCAGAAGAAGCTAAACGGAAGTCAATGCTAGAAACACAAGGAGCCAACTTCTGAATAGCTTGGAAATGCATGGAACACCCCTACAGTAGTTAAAGGACTAAAGGATAGCTCCATGTCAGCTCACAAGTCCCATACGAGCTCAAATGAAGCATTATTCAAAACGAGGCCTTAGGAGATTCGGATTAGCTCCAAAACAATCCTCACACTTGAAGAGAGTATAAGGAAGCTAATGGACCAGCTCACTTTGCTAAAGGCAGCTCGGATTAGCTTATTTCAGCTTCAAACTTTGGCTAAGTCTTTCAGCTACATAGCTCAGTTCAATCCAGCTCACTCCCAGCTCGATTAGCTCATCTCAACTCTAGCTATCACTCCCAGCTCAACACCGGAAGGTCACCTACCCTTCACCAAGCATCATGTCCTTACATTATCCATATTGGGAGCTAAGATCATGGAGGGAAAGGATGTGGGCGCCAAAACAAAGAGGTAGCACTTTTCATTGGACAGATTCATAATGGTCCACTTGTTTTCCATTTTCGAGCAGGATAAAAGTAGAACTGGGTTTCGATGTCTTCATTAAAGTTGTTCCCCTATCTCTTATCTTTCCAAAGCATGCTGAATCGCATCAATCCAATATTGGGAGCTCGAGATATGGCCAAATTACTGAAGACAGTGCAGGCTGGATTGAGAAGTTACATCTTTTCGAATAGATTTGGAGGGAGACACCATTCAAATGAATGGTTATCCGAATAGTTAAAGGCAATTTCGGCCAAACCCCTTAGAAAACTATAAATAGGACTTGGATTTCATTTTTTAAACACACCATTCAGATTACATTAAATCAATTTTTATGAGTTCAAATAGTTTATTATAGGATTTTGAACCAATTATACAACTTAATCCTAAAATTTTAGATTTTTACTCGTTTAAAATTCGAACGGGTTCACTATAAAGCCCATTTAGACATGCACGCTTTAAACCTAACAAAATTACTGCAAAATGATATTAAATAAAATTGTAAGAGCTCAAATACTTAATTGTGGGATTTTAAATCTCATTATACAACTTTATCTAAAATTTTTAGATTTTTACTCAGTTAAAATTCGAATGGGTTCTCTATGAAGCCCAATTAGATATGCATGTTTTAAAACCAAGGAAACGATCGCAAAATAATATTAAATCAATTTTTATGAGTTCAAAGAGTTAATTATGGGATTTTGAACCTAATTGTACAACTTAATCCTAAAATTTTAGATTTTTACTCGTTTAAAAGTCAAACGAGTTCACTATAAAGCCCATTTAGAAATGCACGCTTTAAACCCAACAAAATCACCGCAAAATGATATTAAATAAAATTGTTAGAGTTCAAATAGTTAATTGTGGGATTTTTAATCTAATTATACAACTTTATCTAAAATTTTTAGATTTTTACTCATTTAAAATTCGAACGGGTTCTCTATGAAGTCCAATTAGATATGCATGTTTTAAACACAACGAAAGGATCACAAAATGATATTAAATTAATTTTTATGAGTTCAAATAGTTAATTATGGGATTTTGTACACAATTATACAACTTAATCCTAAAATTTTAGATTTTTACTCGTTTAAAATTTGAAATGGTTCACTATAAAGCCCATTTAGATATGCATGCTTTAAACCTAACAAAATCACCGTAAAATGATATTAAATTAATTTTTATGAGTTCAAATAGTTAATTGCGGGATTTTGGAACTAATTATACAACTTAATCTACAATTTTTAGATTTTTTCTCAGATAAAATTCGAATGGGATCTCTATGAAGCCCAATTAGACATGCATGTTTTAAACCCAACAAAACGATTGTAATAAGATATTAAATCAATTTTTATGAGTTCAAATAGTTTATTATAGGATTTTGAACCTAATTCTACAACATAATCCTAAAATTTTAGATTTTTACTCCTTTAAAATTCGAACGGGTTGACTATAAAGCCCATTTAGACATGCACACTTTAAACCCAACATAATCATCGCAAAATGATATTAAATAAAATTTTATGAGTTCAAATAGTTAATTATTGGATTTTTAACCTAATTATAAAACTTAATATTAAATTTTTAAATTTTTACTTGGTTAAAATTCGAACGATTTCTTTTTGAAGCCCAATTAGACATGCATGCTTTAAATTCAACAAAATGATTGTAAAATGATATTAAATCAATTTTTATGAGTTCAAATAGTTTATTATAGGATTTTGAACCAATTATACAACTTAATCCTAAAATTTTAGATTTTTACTCGTTTAAAATTCGAACGGGTTCACTATAAAGCCCATTTAGACATGCACGCTTTAAACCTAACAAAATCACCGCAAAATGATATTAAATAAAATTGTAAGAGCTCAAATACTTAATTGTGGGATTTTAAATCTAATTATACAACTTTATCTAAAATTTTTAGATTTTTACTCGGTTAAAATTCGAACAGGTTCTCTATGAAGCCCAATTAGATATGCATGTTTTAAAACCAAGGAAACGGTCGCAAAATAATATTAAATCAATTTTTATGAGTTAAAAGAGTTAATTATGGGATTTTGAACCTAATTGTACAACTTAATCCTAAAATTTTAGATTTTTACTCGTTTAAAAGTCAAACGAGTTCACTATAAAGCCCATTTAGAAATGCACGCTTTAAACCCAACAAAATCACCGCAAAATGATATTAAATAAAATTGTTAGAGTTCAAATAGTTAATTGTGGGATTTTTAATCTAATTATACAACTTTATCTAAAATTTTTAGATTTTTACTCATTTAAAATTCGAACGGGTTCTCTATGAAGTCCAATTAGATATGCATGTTTTAAACACAACGAAAGGATCACAAAATGATATTAAATTAATTTTTATGAGTTCAAATAGTTAATTATGGGATTTTGTACACAATTATACAACTTAATCCTAAAATTTTAGATTTTTACTCGTTTAAAATTTGAAATGGTTCACTATAAAGCCCATTTAGATATGCATGCTTTAAACCTAACAAAATCACCGTAAAATGATATTAAATTAATTTTTATGAGTTCAAATAGTTAATTGTGGGATTTTGGAACTAATTATACAACTTAATCTACAATTTTTAGATTTTTACTCAGATAAAATTCGAATGGGATCTCTATGAAGCCCAATTAGACATGCATGTTTTAAACCCAACAAAACGATTGTAATAAGATATTAAATCAATTTTTATGAGTTCAAATAGTTTATTATAGGATTTTGAACCTAATTCTACAACATAATCCTAAAATTTTAGATTTTTACTCCTTTAAAATTCGAACGGGTTGACTATAAAGCCCATTTAGACATGCACACTTTAAACCCAGCATAATCATCGCAAAATGATATTAAATAAAATTTTATGAATTCAAATAGTTAATTATTGGATTTTTAACCTAATTATAAAACTTAATATTAAATTTTTAAATTTTTACTTGGTTAAAATTCGAACGAGTTCTTTATGAAGCCCAATTAGACATGCATGCTTTAAATTCAACAAAATGATTGTAAAATGATATTAAATCAATTTTTATGAGTTCAAATAGTTTATTATAGGATTTTGAACCAATTATACAACTTAATCCTAAAATTTTAGATTTTTACTCGTTTAAAATTCGAACGGGTTCACTATAAAGCCCATTTAGACATGCACGCTTTAAACCTAACAAAATCACTGCAAAATGATATTAAATAAAATTGTAAGAGCTCAAATACTTAATTGTGGGATTTTAAATCTAATTATACAACTTTATCTAAAATTTTTAGATTTTTACTCGGTTAAAATTCGAACGGGTTCTCTATGAAGCCCAATTAGATATGCATGTTTTAAAACCAAGGATACGGTCGCAAAATAATATTAAATCAATTTTTATGAGTTAAAAGAGTTAATTATGGGATTTTGAACCTAATTGTACAACTTAATCCTAAAATTTTAGATTTTTACTCGTTTAAAAGTCAAACGAGTTCACTATAAAGGCCATTTAGAAATGCACGCTTTAAACCCAACAAAATCACCACAAAATGATATTAAATAAAATTGTTAGAGTTCAAATAGTTAATTGTGGGATTTTTAATCTAATTATACAACTTTATCTAAAATTTTTAGATTTTTACTCATTTAAAATTCGAACGGGTTCTCTATGAAGTCCAATTAGATATGCATGTTTTAAACACAACGAAAGGATCACAAAATGATATTAAATTAATTTTTATGAGTTCAAATAGTTAATTATGGGATTTTGTACACAATTATACAACTTAATCCTAAAATTTTAGATTTTTACTCGTTTAAAATTTGAAATGGTTCACTATAAAGCCCATTTAGATATGCATGCTTTAAACCTAACAAAATCACCGTAAAATGATATTAAATTAATTTTTATGAGTTCAAATAGTTAATTGTGGGATTTTGGAACTAATTATACAACTTAATCTACAATTTTTAGATTTTTACTCAGATAAAATTCGAATGGGATCTCTATGAAGCCCAATTAGACATGCATGTTTTAAACCCAACAAAACGGTTGTAATAAGATATTAAATCAATTTTTATGAGTTCAAATAGTTTATTATAGGATTTTGAACCTAATTCTACAACATAATCCTAAAATTTTAGATTTTTACTCCTTTAAAATTCGAACGGGTTGACTATAAAGCCCATTTAGACATGCACACTTTAAACCCAACATAATCATCGCAAAATGATATTAAATAAAATTCTATGAGTTCAAATAGTTAATTATTGGATTTTTAACCTAATTATAAAACTTAATATTAAATTTTTAAATTTTTACTTGGTTAAAATTCGAACGAGTTCTCTATGAATCCCAATTAGACATGCATGCTTTAAATTCAACAAAATGATTGTAAAATGATATTAAATCAATTTTTATGAGTTCAAATAGTTTATTATAGGATTTTGAACCAATTATACAACTTAATCCTAAAATTTTAGATTTTTACTCGTTTAAAATTCGAACGGGTTCACTATAAACAGAGTAAAGTGCTCTAAAATTGTGATTAAGTGGTTTAATCGTATTCAAAAACTCATAATTAGCTATTTGAGCTCCTGTAATTTAATTAAATCGTATTTTGTGGTAGATTTGTTGGGTTTAAAGCGTCCATATTTCATTGGGCTATTTAGTGAACCCATTGAAATTTTAACTGAGTAAATTGCTCTAAAATTAAGAGTAAGTTGTATAATTTGTTTCCAAAGTCCACACTTATCTATTTGAACCCATGAAGTTTTGATTGATTCTTATTTTGCGGCCGTTTTATTACGTTTAAAGTGTACATATCTAAAGGAGCTTTATAGCAATCACATTGGAATTTAAACCGACTAAATGGCTCTAAATTTGAGATTTATTTGTTTAATCATATGCAAAAGCTCATAATTAACTATTTGAATTCATGTAATTTGATTGAATCTCATTTTGAGGAGGGTTTGTTAAGCTTAAAGCGTGCAAGTCTCATTAGGCTATTTAGTAAACCCATTGGAATTTTAACCGAGTAAAATGCTCTAGAGTTAAGATTAAGTTGTATACTTTGGTTCCATATCTCATAATTAACTATTTGAACTCATGAAATTTGATTTATTTTTATTTTGCGTCCGTTTTGTTAGATTCATAGTGTGCATATCTAAACGACCTTTATAGTGATCAGATTTGAATTTAAAAAGAGTAAAGTTCTCTAAAATTTCTATTAATTGGTTTAATCGTATTCAAAAGCTCATAATTAACTATTTGAGCTCCTGTAATTTAATTAAATGGTATTTTGTGGTAGATTTGTTGGGTTTAAAGCGTCCAAATCTCATTGGGCTATTTAGTGAACCCATTGCAATTTTAGCTGAGTAAATTGTTATAAAATTAAGAGTAAGTTGTATAATTTGGTTCCAAAGTCCATACTTATCTATTTGAACTCATGAAGTTTTGATTCATTCTTATTTTGCGGCCTTTTTGTTAGGTTTAAAGTGTGCATATCTAAAGGAGCTTTATAGCGATCACATTGGAATTTAAACCGACTAAATAGCTCTAAATTTGAGATTAATTTGTTCAATCATATTCAAAAGCTCATAATTAACTATTTGAGCTCATGTAATTTGATTGAATCTCATTTTGTGGACGGTTTGTTAAGTTTAATGCGTGCAAGCCTCATTAGGCTATTTAGTAAACCCATTGGAATTTTAACCGAGTAAAATGCTCTAAAGTTAAGATTAAGTTGTAAAATTAGGTTCCAAATCTCATAATTAAATATTTGAACTTAGGAAATTTGATTTTATTATTATTTTGCGTCCATTTTGTTAGATTCATAGTGTGCATATCTAAACGAGCTTTATTGTGATCAAATTAGAATTTAAACAGAGTAAAGTGCTCTAAAATTGTGATTAAGTGGTTTAATCGTATTCAAAAGCTCATAATTAACTATTTGAGCTCCTGTAATTTAATTAAATCGTATTTTGTGGTCGATTTGTTGGGTTTAAAGCGTGCAAGTCTCATTGTGCTATTTAACCCATTGCAATTTTAACCGAGTAAATTGCTCTAAAATTAAGATTAAGTTGTATAATTTGGTTCCAAAGTCCACACTTATCTATTTTAACTCATGAAGTTTTGATTGATTCTTATTTTGCGGCCGTTTTGTTAGGTTTAAAGTGTGCATATATGAAGGAGCTTCATAGCGATCACATTGAAATTTAAACAGAGTAAAATGCTCTAAATTTGAGATTAAATTGTTTAATCATATTAAAAAGCTAATAATTAACTATTTAAACTCATGTAATTTGATTAAATCTCATTTTATGGACGGTTTGTAAAGTATAAAGCGTGCAAGTCTCATTGGGTATTTAGTAAACGCATTGGAATATTAACCGAGTAAAATGCTCTAAAGTTAAGATTAAGTTGTATAATTTGGTTCCAAATCTCATAATTAACTATTTGAACTGATGAAATTTTATTTATTATTTTTTTGCGTCCGTTTTGTTAGATTCATAGTGATATGCTCCAACTCTCCAATTGTTGTTGTAGAGAGAAGCTTTGATTGTCCCGACCGTGATTTCAAGTAAGCCTTGATCCTCGTACGCATTCCTTGTTGTTTGATGAAGAAAAGATGGTGAAATGGTGTAAAGAGGGCTATGGAAGTATAGGTTATATGTGTAAATGGTAAGGGATGGTTGGGTGATATTTTGGTTAGGGAAATAAATGGAAAAGGTGATAGTGAAGGCTAGGGAAGTCAATTAAGGTGATGGACGAAAGGGTTAGGATAGAATGTATGGAAGGTGGTAAAGAAATAGTATTCAAAGGTAACAAAAGTAGAACTTATGCTATGAAGCATAAACCCAACTTATAGTATGCTTTGAGGGTGGTATAGGACTTAGACCCTTAGGAAATAAGTTCCTAGAACCTTAAGTAAGGATGGAAAAGATAGGAGACGCCACAAACCTATATAATAGATTTGATAAGTCGATATAGTTCTAAAAAGAACAAGTTTGAGAGTAAACTCACAAAGTAATTTTGTATAATCTGTATGGTGTGTTTACAAAATGAAATCCAAGTCCTATTTATAGTTTTCTAAGGGGTTTGGCAAAAGTTGCCTTTAACTATTCGGATAACCATTCATTTGAATGGTGTCTCCCTCCAAATCTATTCGAAAAGATGTAACTTCTCGGTTCAGCCTGCACTGTCTTTAGTAATTTGGCCATATCTCGAGCTTCCGATATTGGATTGATGCGATGCAACATGCGTTGGAAAGATAAGAGATAGGGGAGCAACGTTTATGCAGACACCGAAACCCAGTTCTGCTTTTATCCTGCTAGAAAATGGAAAACAAGTGGACCATTATTTATCTGTCCAATGAAAAGTGCTACCTTATTGTTTTGGCGCCCACTTTCTTTCCCTCCGTGATCTTGGCGCCCAATATGGATAATGGACGGACATGATGCTTGGTGAAGGGTAGGTGACCTTCGGGTGTTGAGCTGGGAGTGATAGCTAGAGTTGAGATGAGCTAATCGAGCTGGGAGTGAGCTGGATTGAACTGAGCTATCTAGCTAAAAGACTTAGCTAAAGTTTGAAGCTGAAATAAGCTAATCCGAGCCTTTAGCAAAGTGAGCTGGTCCATTAGCTTCCTTATACTCTCTTCTAGTGTGAGGAGTGTTTTGGAGCTAATCCAAATCTCTTAAGGCCTCGTTTTGAATTATGCTTCATTTGAGCTCGTATGGGACTTGTGAGCTGACATGGAGCTATCCTTTAGTCCTTTAAGTACTGTAGGAGTGTTCCATGAATTTCCAAGCTATTCTGAAGTTGGCTCCTTGTGTTTCTAGCATTGTCTTCCGTTTAGCTTCTTCTGAGCTGACTAAGCTGACACCGAGCTACTATTTACTCCTTGAACTGTAGGTAAGTCCTTATGAAGAAAACATAATAATGGAAATAATTAGAATACTTAAAATACTTAACATGAGTTTAGAACTAAGCTAAAACTTTAATCAATGTGGTTATATAACTATTCATTTTTATAGCTTAAGTAATATAACTCTTAAGTAGCTTAATATAAAGTATATAAAAGTAATAAATACTAAGATCAGTAAGATAACTCCCCTTTGATCCCATGTGTGAAATGAAGTAGCTGAATATAAGGTATGGGTAGAAACTAAGGTTGGGCGTGCACATATCATCCCCTCCTTCTTTTGGGCGATTTGTCCTCAAATCGAAAGGGTTTTCCAACGAATATATCCTTGATGCAGGGGCGGTCAATTGCTTCAATGATGGAACAAGTTGATGAAACTTTTGCTTGAAGTAGAGTCCTCCTAAAGGTTCATTTTCGAAGAGATCTTCCAAATATCCCTTTTTGAGATAGTCATTCATAACATGTTCCCTTTGGATCCTTCTTTCATACCTCTTGGAATCTTCATACCCCTTGGTGTAGATACTTGTCTTTTGGAAATGTCGTTCTGAAGCATCACAACTGTTGGTGTATAGATATTTCCTTTGGCTCGAATCATCAATCTATTGGAATAAGTATTTGCAAACTGTCTTTTGGTGAAGAATTGAACCACACTTTGACATGAATCATCATTCCCTTTTTTGGATGTACATATCTTTTCAACACTTTTAAGCTTTGTACCTTTCCAAATGATGTCCCTTAAGTAGGTGGATATTGCTCGCTTAATTTCTTTGAAAAGGTTGATTCTGTTGCACCAAATTATCTTAAAATGGCAAAGGAACTTGTTATCATAGGTTGTTATGATAACGCCTTTGCTGTAAAATACACCATAGTCAGAAAATAAGAAGTTATTAAAAAAATATATGGAAATAACAAACCATGGTGGGTATTTCAAGGGCGTTGATTGCTGAATTCTCTTCGAGATTGATAATTCACTTGGAATGTCAATGGTTGCAACTTTTGGAACTTTTACTGGCACAACTCTTGAAAAATCAAAAGAATTGTTTGCTGAGTCTCCAAAAGTCATGGCTATTGGTTCTTTAAAGGACACGTCCTTTAGTTCTCCAAAAGGCATGATTCTTGAATCATTTGTTTGAAGAGTTGTGTCCCATGGATTGTTCTGCAAAACAAAAGAAGTAATGGGAGAAAATGTAGGGTTAGATAAAATACATGTTTCTTCCTTCTCTTCTTTTTCATCCATATTCTTTTCAATTTTCTCATTTTCAACCCCAACATTTTTATTCATTGTATTTTCAACCCCAACTGTTTCTTTTCTTTTGATTTCTTCAACTTTCTCACTCTCTTTCGTGGCTTCACTCCACGTGGCCATTCTTTTAGACACTTGCTCTTGGTCATGGTGAACTTGGCTTGGGTTTAAAGGTGTTAAAATGATCTTTCTCCCTTCGAACATGAACGAGAACTGGTTGGTAAATCCGTCATGGGTCACTTTCTTGTCATATTGCCAAGGTCTTCCTAGCAGAATATGGCTAGCATCATTGGTAGTACGTCACATAAGACTTCATCCTTGTATCTTCCGATTGAGAATGGAATCTTCACTTGTTTCATGACCAAGAATGATTCTTCATCATTTAACCATTGCAAATAATATGGGTTTGAATGCTTGGTCATCTTGAGTCCTAACGTCTCCACCAAATAAGGGCTGACAATGTTCACATTGGGCTATTTAGTAAACCCATTTTAATTTTAACCAAGTAAAATATTCTAAAGTTAAGATTAAGTTGTATAATTTGGTTCCAAATCTCATAATTAACTATTTGAACTCATGAAATTTGAATTATTCTTATTTTGCGTCCGTTTTGTTAGATTCATAGTGTGCATATCTAAATGAGCTTTCTAGTGATCATATTAGAATTTAAATAGAGTAAAGTGCTCCAAAATTGTTTTTAAGTGGTCTAATCGTATTCAAGAGCTCATAATTAACTATTTGAGCTCCTGTAATTTAATTAAATCGTATTTTGTGGTAGATTTGTTGGGTTTAAAGCGTCCATGTCTCATTGGGCTATTTACTGAAACCATTGCAATTTTAACCGAGTAAATTGCTCTAAAATTAAGATTAAGATGTATAATTTGGTTTTAAAGTCCACACTTATCTATTTGAACTCATGAAGTTTTGATTGATTCTTATTTTGCGGCCGTTTGGTTAGGTTTAAAGTGTGCATATCTAAAGGAGCTTTATAACGATCACATTTGAATTTAAACCGAGTAAAGTGCTCTAAATTTGAGATTAATTTGTTTAATCATATTTAAAATCTCATAATTAACTATTTGAACTCATGTAATTTGACTGAATCTCATTTTGTGGACGGTTTGTTAAGTTTAAAGCGTGCAAGTCTCATTGGGCTATTTAGTAAACCAATTGGAATTTTAACCGAGTAAAATGCTCTAATGTTAAGATTAAGATGTATAATTTGGTTCCAATGTCCACACTTATCTTTTTGAACTCATGAAGTATTGATTCTTATTTTGCGGCCGTTTGGTTAGGTTTAAAGTGTGCATATCTAAAGGAGCTTTATAGCGTTCACATTTGAATTTAAACCGAGTAAAGTGCTCTAAATTTGAGATTAATTTGTTTAATCATATTTAAAAGCTCATAATTAACTATTTGAACTCATGTAATTTGACTGAATCTCATTTTGTGGACGGTTTGTTAAGTTTAAAGCGTGCAAGTCTCATTGGGCTATTTAGTAAACTAATTGGAATTTTAACCGAGTAAAATGCTCTAATGTTAAGATTAAGATGTATAATTTGGTTCCAAATCTCATAATTAACTATTTGAACTCAAGAAATTTGATTTATTCTTATTTTGCGTCTGTTTTGTTAGATTCATAGTGTGCATATCTAAACGAGCTTTCTAGTGATCAAATTAGAATTTAAAAAGAGTAAAGTACTCTAAAATTGACATTAAGTGGTCTAATCGTATTCAAGAGCTCATAATTAACTATTTGAGCTCCTGTAATTTAATTAAATCGTATTTTGTGGTAGATTTGTTGGGTTTAAAGCGTCCATGTCTCATTGGGCTATTTAGAAAACCCATTGCAATTTTAACCAATAAATTGCTATAAAATTAAGATTAAGTTGTATAATTTGGTTCCGATGTCCACACTTATCTTTTTGAACTCAAGAAGTATTGATTCTTATTTTGCGGCCATTTGGTTAGGTTTAAAGTGTGCATATCTAAAGGAGCTTTATAGCGTTCACATTTGAATTTAAACCGAGTAAAGTGCTCTAAATTTGAGATTAATTTGTTTAATCATATTTCAAATCTCATAATTAACTATTTGAACTCATGTAATTTGACTGAATCTCATTTTGTGGACGATTTGTTAAGTTTAAAGCGTGCAACTCTCATTGGGCTATTTAGTAAACCAATTGGAATTTTAACCGAGTAAAATGCTCTAATGTTAAGATTAAGATGTATAATTTGGTTCCAAATCTCATAATTAACTATTTGAACTCAAGAAATTTGATTTATTCTTATTTTGCGTCTGTTTTGTTAGATTCATAGTGTGCATATCTAAACGAGCTTTCTAGTGATCAAATTAGAATTTAAACAGAGTAAAGTACTATAAAATTGACATTAAGTGGTTTAATCATATTCAAAAGCTCATAATTAACTCTTTAAACTCGTGTAATTTAATTAAATCAAACTTTGTGGACGTTTTGTTTAATTAAAGCGTGCAAGTCTCATTGGGCTATTTAGTAAACCCATTGCAATTTTAACCAATAAATTGATATAAAATTACGATTAAGTTGTATAATTTGGTTCCGATGTCCACACTTATCTTTTTGAGCTCATGAAATATTGATTCTTATTTTGCGGCCGTTTGGTTAGGTTTAAAGTGTGCATATCTAAAGGAGCTTTATAGCGATCACATTTGAATTTAAACCGAGTAAAGTGCTCTAAATTTGAGATTAATTTGTTTAATAATATTTAAAATATCATAATTAACTATTTGAACTCATGTAATTTGACTGAATCTCATTTTCTGGACGGTTTGTTAAGTTTAAAGTGTATAATTTGGTTCCAATGTCCACACTTAACTTTGTGCACTCATGAAGTATTGATTCTTATTTTGCGGCCGTTTGGTTAGGTTTAAAGTGTGCATATCTAAAGGAGCTTTATAGCGATCACATTTGAATTTAAACCGAGTAAAGTGCTCTAAATTTGAGATTAATTTGTTTAATCATATTTAAAATCTCATAATTAACTATTTGAACTCATGTAATTTGACTGAATCTCATTTTGTGAACGGTTTGTTAAGTTTAAAGCGTGCAAGTCTCATTGGGCTATTTAGTAAACCAATTGGAATTTTAACCGAGTAAAATGCTCTAATGTTAAGATTAAGATGTATAATTTGGTTCCAAATCTCATAATTAACTATTTGAACTCAATAAATTTGATTTATTCTTATTTTGGGTTTGTTTTGTTAGATTCATAGTGTGCATATCTAAACGAGCTTTCTAGTGATCAAATTAGAATTTAAACAGAGTAAAGTACTCTAAAATTGACATTAAGTGGTTTAATCAAATTCAAAAGCTCATAATTAACCCTTTGAACTCGTATAATTTAATTAAATCAAACTTTGTGGACGTTTTGTTTAATTAAAGCGTGCAAGTCTCATTGGGCTATTTAGTAAATTCATTCCAATTTTAACCAATAAATTGCTATAAAATTAAGATTAAGTTGTATAATTTGGTTCCGATGTCCACACTTATCTTTTTGAACTCATGAAGTATTGATTCTTATTTTGCGGCCGATTGGTTAGGTTTAAAGTGTGCATATCTAAAGGAGCTTTATAGCGATCACATTTGAATTTAAACCGAGTAAAGTGCTCTAAATTTGAGATTAATTTGTTTAATCATATATAAAATCTCATAATTAACTATTTGAACTCATGTAATTTGACTGAATCTCATTTTGCGGACGGTTTGTTAAGTTTAAAGTGTGCAAGTCTCATTGGGCTATTTAGTAAACCAATTGGAACTTTAACCGAGTAAAATGCTCTAATGTTAAGATTAAGATGTATAATTTGGTTCCAAATCTCATAATTAACTATTTGAACTCAAGAAATTTGATTTATTCTTATTTTGCGTCTGTTTTGTTAGATTCATTGTGTGCATATCTAAACGAGCTTTGTAGTGATCAAATTAGAATTTAAACAAAGTAAAGTACTCTAAAATTAACTCTTTAAACTCGTATAATTTAATTAAATCAAATTTTGTGGACGTTTTGTTTAATTAAAGCGTGCAAGTCTCATTGGGCTATTTAGTAAACCCATTGCTTTAAACCCAACAAAACGATCGCAAAATGATATTAAATCAATTTTTATGAGTTCAAATAGTTTATTATAGGATTTGGAACCTAAATATACAACTTAATCCTAAAATTTTATATTTTTACTCGTTTAAAATTCGAACAAATTCTCAATAAAGCCCATTTTGACATGCACTCTTTAAACCCAACAAAATCACCGCAAAATGATATTAAATAAAATTTTATGGGTTCACATAGTTATATGTGGGATTTTTAACCTAATTATAAAAATTAATCTTAAATTTTCAGATTTTTACTCGGTTAAAATTCAAACGGGTTCTCTATGAAGCCCAACTAGACACGCATGCTTTAAACCCAACAAAACGATCTTAAAATGATATTAAATCAATTTTTATGAGTTCAAATAGTTTATTATAGGATTTTGAACCTAATTATACAACTTAATACTAAAATTTTATATTTTTACTCGTTTAAAATTCGAATAGGTTCTCAATAAAGCCCATTTTGACATGCACGCTTTAAACCCAACAAAATCACCGCAAAATGATATTAAATAAAATTTTATGGGTTCAAATATTTAATTATGGGATTTTTAACCTAGTTATAAAAATTAATCTTAAATTTTTAGATTTTTACTCGGTTAAAATTCGAACGGGTTCTCTATGAAGCCAAACCAGACACGCATGCTTTAAACCCAACAAAACGAACATAATGTGATATTAAATCAATTTTTATGAGTTCAAATAGTTTATAATAGGATTTTGAACCTAATTATACAACTTAATCCTAAAATTTTAGATTTTTACTCGTATAAAGTCGAACAAGTTCTCAATAAAGCCCATTTTGACATGCACGCTTTAACAAAATCACCGCAAAATGATATTAAATAAAATTTTATGGGTTCAGATTGTTAATTGTGGGATTTTTAAACTAATTATAAATCTAAATCTTAAATATTCAGATTTTTACACCGTTAAAATTCGAACGGGTTTTCTATGAAGCCCAACTAGACATGCATGCTTTAAACCCAACAAAACGTTCGTAAAATGATATTAAATCAATTTTTATGAGTTCAACTAGTTTATTATAGGACTTTGAACCTAATTATACAACTTAATCCTAAAATTTTAGATTTTTACTCGTTCAAAATTCGAACAGGTTCTCAATAAAGCCCATTTTGACATGCACGCTTTAAACCCAACAAAATCACTGCAAAATGATATTAAATAAAATTTTATGGGTTCAGATAGTTAATTGTGGGATTTTTAACCTAATTATAAAAATTAATCTTAAATTTTTAGATTTTTACTTGGTTAAAATTCGAACGGGGTCTCTATGAAGCCAAACTAGACACGCATGCTTTAAACCCAACAAAACGATCGTAAAGTGATATTAAATCAATTTTAATGAGTTCAAATAGTTTATTATAGGACTTTGAACCTAATTATACAACTTAATCCTAAAATTTTAGATTTTTACTCGTTTAAAATTCGAACAGGTTCTCAATAAAGCCCATTTTGACATGCACGCTTTAAACCCAACAAAATCACCGCAAAATGATATTGAATGAAATTTTATGGGTTCAGATAGTTAATAGTGGGATTTTTAACCTAATCATAAAAATTAATCTTAAATTTTTAGATTTTTACTCGGTTAAAATTCGAACGGGTTCTCTATGAAGCCAAACTAGACACGCATGCTTTAAACCCAACAAAACGATCGCAAAATGATATTAAAACAATTTTTATGAGTACAAATAGTTTATTATAGGATTTTTGATCCTAATAATACGACTTAATCCTAAAATTTTAGATTTTTACTCTTTTAAAATTCGAACAGGTTCTCTCAAAAAAGACCATTTAGACATGCAAGCTTTAAACCCAACAAAGTCACTGCAAAATGATATTAAATAAAATTTTATGGGTTCAGATAGTTAATTGAGGGATTTTTAACCTAGTTATCAAAATTAATCTTAAATTTTTAGATTTTTACTCGGTTAAAATTCGAACGGGTTCTCTATGAAGTCAAACTAGACACGCAAGCTTTGAACCCAACAAAACGATCGTAAAATGATATTAAATCAATTTTATGAGTTCAAATAGTTTATTATAGGACTTTGAACTTAATTATACAACTTAATCCTAAAATTTTAGATTTTTACTCGTTTAAAATTCGAACAGGTTCTCAATAAAGCCCATTTTGACATGCACGCTTTAAACCCAACAAAATCACCGCAAAATGATATTGAATGAAATTTTATGGGTTCAGATAGTTAATAGTGGGATTTTTAACCTAATCATAAAAATTAATCTTAAATTTTTAGATTTTTACTCGGTTAAAATTCGAACGGGTTCTCTATGAAGCCAAACTAGACACGCATGCTTTAAACCCAACAAAACGATCGCAAAATGATATTAAAACAATTTTTATGAGTACAAATAGTTTATTATAGGATTTTTGATCCTAATAATACGACTTAATCCTAGAATTTTAGATTTTTACTCGTTTAAAATTCGAATAGGTTCTCAATAAAGCCCATTTCGACATGTACGCTTTAAACCCAACAAAATCACCGCAAAATCATATTAAATAAAATTTTATGGGTTCAGATAGTTAATTGTGGGATATTTAACCTAATTATTAAAATTAATCTTAAATTTTTAGATTTTTACTCGGTTAAAATTCGAACGGGTTCTCTATGAAGTCAAACTAGACACGCAAGCTTTAAACCCAGCAAAACGATCATAAAATGATATTAAATCAATTTTATGAGTTCAAATAGTTTATTATAGGATTTTGAACCTAATTATACAACTTAATCCTAAAATTTTAGATTTTTACTCGTTTAAAATTCGAACAAGTTCTCAATAAAGCACATTTTGACATGCACGCTTTAACAAAATCACCGCAAAATGATATTCAATAAAATTTTATGGGTTCAGATAGTTATTGTCGGATTTTTAACCTAATTATAAAAATTAATATTAAATTTTAAGATTTTTACTCCGTTAAAATTCGAACGGGTTCTCTATGAAGCCAAACTAGACACGCATGCTTTAAACCCAACAAAACGTTCGTAAAATGATATTAAATCAAATTTAATGAGTTCAAATAGTTTATTATAGGACTTTGAACCTAATTATACAACTTAATCGTAAAATTTTAGATTTTTACTTGTCCAAAATTCGAACAGGTTCTCAATAAAGCCCATTTTGACATGCACGCTTTAAACCCAACAAAATCACTGCAAAATGATATTAAATAAAATTTTATGGGTTCAGATAGTTAATTGTGGGATTTTTAACCTAATTATAAAAATTAATCTTAAATTTTTAGATTTTTACTCGGTTAAAATTCGAACGGGTTCTCTATGAAGCAAAACTAGACACGCATGCTTTAAACCCAACAAAACGATCGTAAAGTGATATTAAATCAATTTTAATGAGTTCAAATAGTTTATTATAGGACTTTGAACCTAATTATACAACTTAAACCTAAATTTTTAGATTTTTACTCGTATAAAGTCGAACAAGTTCTCAATAAAGCCCATTTTGACATGCACGCTTTAAACCCAACAAAATCCCCGCAAAATGATATTAAATAAAATTTTATGGGTTCAGATAGTTAATTGTGGGATTTTTAACCTAATTATAAAAATTAATCTTAAATTTTTAGATTTTTACTCGGTTAAAATTCGAACGGGTTCTCTATGAAGCAAAACTAGACACGCATGCTTTAAACCCAACAAAACGATCGTAAAGTGATATTAAATCAATTTTAATGAGTTCAAATAGTTTATTATAGGACTTTGAACCTAATTATACAACTTAATCCTAAAATTTTAGATTTTTACTCGTATAAAGTCGAACAAGTTCTCAATAAAGCCCATTTTGACATGCACGCTTTAAACCCAACAAAATCCCCGCAAAATGATATTAAATAAAATTTTATGGGTTCAGATAGTTAATTGTGGGATTTTTAACCTAATTATAAAAATTAATCTTAAATTTTTAGATTTTTACTCGGTTAAAATTCGAACGGGTTCTCTATGAAGCAAAACTAGACACGCATGCTTTAAACCCAACAAAACGATCGTAAAGTGATATTAAATAAATTTTAATGAGTTCAAATAGTTTATTATAGGACTTTGAACCTAATTATACAACTTAATCCTAAAATTTTAGATTTTTACTCGTATAAAGTCGAACAAGTTCTCAATAAAGCCCATTTTGACATGCACGCTTTAACAAAATCACCGCAAAATGATATTAAATAAAATTTTATGGGTTCAGATTGTTAATTGTGGGATTTTTAAACTAATTATAAATCTAAATCTTAAATATTCAGATTTTTACACCGTTAAAATTCGAACGGGTTTTCTATGAAGCCCAACTAGACATGCATGCTTTAAACCCAACAAAACGTTCGTAAAATGATATTAAATCAATTTTTATGAGTTCAACTAGTTTATTATAGGACTTTGAACCTAATTATACAACTTAATCCTAAAATTTTAGATTTTTACTCGTTCAAAATTCGAACAGGTTCTCAATAAAGCCCATTTTGACATGCACGCTTTAAACCCAACAAAATCACTGCAAAATGATATTAAATAAAATTTTATGGGTTCAGATAGTTAATTGTGGGATTTTTAACCTAATTATAAAAATTAATCTTAAATTTTTAGATTTTTACTTGGTTAAAATTCGAACGGGGTCTCTATGAAGCCAAACTAGACACGCATGCTTTAAACCCAACAAAACGATCGTAAAGTGATATTAAATCAATTTTAATGAGTTCAAATAGTTTATTATAGGACTTTGAACCTAATTATACAACTTAATCCTAAAATTTTAGATTTTTACTCGTTTAAAATTCGAACAGGTTCTCAATAAAGCCCATTTTGACATGCATGCTTTAAACCCAACAAAATCACCGCAAAATGATATTGAATAAAATTTTATGGGTTCAGATAGTTAATAGTGGTATTTTTAACCTAATCATAAAAATTAATCTTAAATTTTTAGATTTTTACTCGGTTAAAATTCGAACGGGTTCTCTATGAAGCCAAACTAGACACGCGTGCTTTAAACCCAACAAAATGATCGTAAAATGATATTAAATCAATTTTTATGAGTTCAAATAGTTTATTATAGGATTTTGAACCTAATTATACAACTTAATCCTAAAATTTTAGATTTTTACTCGTTCAAAATTCGAACAGGTTCTCAATAAAGCCCACTTTGACATGCACGCTTTAAACCCAACAAAATCACTGCAAAATGATATTAAATAAAATTTTATGGGTTCAGATAGTTAATTGTGGGATTTTTAACCTAATTATAAAAATTAATATTAAATTTTTAGATTTTTACTCGGTTAAAATTCGAACGGGTTCTCTATGAAGCAAAACTAGACACGCATGCTTTAAACCCAACAAAACGATCGTAAAATGATATTAAATCAATTTTTATGAGTTCAAATAGTTTATTATAGGACTTTGAACCTAATTATACAACTTAATCCTAAAATTTTAGATTTTTACTCGTATAAAGTCAAACAAGTTCTCAATAAAGCCCATTTTGACATGCACGCTTTAAACCCAAAAAAATCACCGCAAAATGATATTAAATAAAATTTTATGGGTTCAGATAGTTAATTGTGGGATTTTTAACCTAATTATAAAAATTAATCTTAAACTTTTAGATTTTTACTCGGTTAAAATTCGAACGGGGTCTCTATGAAGCCAAACTAGACACGCATGCTTTAAACCCAACAAAACGATCGTAAAGTGATATTAAATCAATTTTAATGAGTTCAAATAGTTTATTATAGGACTTTGAACCTAATTATACAACTTAATCCTAAAATTTTAGATTTTTACTCGTTTAAAACTCGAACAGTTTCTCAATAAAGCCCATTTTGACATGCACGCTTTAAACCCAACAAAATCACCGCAAAGTGATATTGAATAAAATTTTATGGGTTCAGATAGTTAATAGTGGGATTTTTAACCTAATCATAAAAATTAATCTTAAATTTTTAGATTTTTACTCGGTTAAAATTCGAACGGGTTCTCAATAAAGCCCATTTTGACATGCACGCTTTAAACCCAACAAAATCACCGCAAAGTGATATTGAATAAAATTTTATGGGTTCAGATAGTTAATAGTGGGATTTTTAACCTAATCATAAAAATTAATCTTAAATTTTTAGATTTTTACTCGTTTAAAACTCGAACAGTTTCTCAATAAAGCCCATTTTGACATGCACGCTTTAAACCCAACAAAATCACCGCAAAGTGATATTGAATAAAATTTTATGGGTTCAGATAGTTAATAGTGGGATTTTTAACCTAATCATAAAAATTAATCTTAAATTTTTAGATTTTTACCCGGTTAAAATTCGAACGGGTTCTCTATGAAGCCAAACTAGACACGCATGCTTTAAACCCAACAAAACGTTCGTAAAATGATATTAAATCAATTTTAATGAGTTCAAATAGTTTATTACAGGACTTTGAACCTAATTATACAACTTAATCCTAAAATTTTAGATTTTTACTCGTCCAAAATTCGAACAGGTTCTCAAAAAAGACCATTTAGACATGCACGCTTTAGACCCAACAAAATCCCCGCAAAATGATATTACATAAAATTTTATGGGTTCAGATAGTTAATTGTGGGATTTTTAACCTAATTATAAAAATTAATCTTAAATTTTTAGATTTTTACTTGGTTAAAATTCGAACGTGTTCTCTATGAAGCCAAACCAGACACGCATGCTTTAAACCCAACAAAACGATCATAATGTGATATTAAATCAATTTTTATGAGTTCAAATAGTTTATAATAGGATTTTGAACCTAATTATACAACTTAATCCTAAAATTTTAGATTTTTACTCGTTTAAAATTCAAAAAGGTTCTCAACAAAGCCCATTTTGACATACACGCTTTAAACCCAACAAAATCACCGCAAAATGATATTAAATAAAATTTTATGGGTTCAGATAGTTAATTGTGGGATTTTTAACCTAATTATAAAAATTAATCTTAAATTTTTAGATTTTTACTCGGTTAAAATTCGAACGGGTTCTCTATGAAGCCAAACTAGACACGCATGCTTTAAACCCAACAAAACGATCGTAAAGTGATATTAAATCAATTTTAATGAGTTCAAATAGTTTATTATAGGACTTTGAACCTAATTATACAACTTAATCCTAAAATTTTAGATTTTTACTCGTTTAAAACTCGAACAGTTTCTCAATAAAGCCCATTTTGACATGCACGCTTTAAACCCAACAAAATCACCGCAAAGTGATATTGAATAAAATTTTATGGGTTCAGATAGTTAATAGTGGGATTTTTAACCTAATCATAAAAATTAATCTTAAATTTTTAGATTTTTACTCGGTTAAAATTCGAACGGGTTCTCTATGAAGCCAAACTAGACACGCATGCTTTAAACCCAACAAAACGATCGTAAAGTGATATTAAATCAATTTTAATGAGTTCAAATAGTTTATTATAGGACTTTGAACCTAATTATACAACTTAATCCTAAAATTTTAGATTTTTACTCGTTTAAAATTCGAACAGGTTCTCAAAAAAGACCATTTAGACATGCACGCTTTTGACCCAACAAAATCCCCGCAAAATGATATTAAATAAAATTTTATGGGTTCAGATAGTTAATTGTGGGATTTTTAACCTAATTATAAAAATTAATCTTAAATTTTTAGATTTTTACTCGGTTAAAATTCGAACGGGTTCTCTATGAAGCCAAACTAGACACGCATGCTTTAAACCCAACAAAACGATCATAATGTGATATTAAATCAATTTTTATGAGTTCAAATAGTTTATAATAGGATTTTGAACCTAATTATACAACTTAATCCTAAAATTTTAGATTTTTACTCGTTTAAAATTCGAACAAGTTCTCAATAAAGCACATTTTGACATGCACGCTTTAACAAAATCACCACAAAATGATATTCAATAAAATTTTATGGGTTCAGATAGTTATTGTCGGATTTTTAACCTAATTATAAAAATTAATATTAAATTTTAAGATTTTTACTCCGTTAAAATTCGAACGGGTTCTCTATGAAGCCAAACTAGACACGCATGCTTTAAACCCAACAAAACGTTCGTAAAATGATATTAAATCAAATTTAATGAGATCAAATAGTTTATTATAGGACTTTGAACCTAATTATACAACTTAATCGTAAAATTTTAGATTTTTACTCGTCCAAAATTCGAACAGGTTTTCAATAAAGCCCATTTTGACATGCACGCTTTAAACCCAACAAAATCACTGCAAAATGATATTAAATAAAATTTTATGGGTTCAGATAGTTAATTGTGGGATTTTTAACCTAATTATAAAAATTAATCTTAAATTTTTAGATTTTTACTCGGTTAAAATTCGAACGGGTTCTCTATGAAGCAAAACTAGACACGCATGCTTTAAACCCAACAAAACGATCGTAAAGTGATATTAAATCAATTTTAATGAGTTCAAATAGTTTATTATAGGACTTTGAACCTAATTATACAACTTAATCCTAAAATTTTAGATTTTTACTCGTATAAAGTCGAACAAGTTCTCAATAAAGCCCATTTTGACATGCACGCTTTAAACCCTACAAAATCCCCGCAAAATGATATTAAATAAAATTTTATGGGTTCAGATAGTTAATTGTGGGATTTTTAACCTAATTATAAAAATTAATCTTAAATTTTTAGATTTTTACTCGGTTAAAATTCGAACGGGTTCTCTATGAAGCAAAACTAGACACGCATGCTTTAAACCCAACAAAACGATCGTAAAGTGATATTAAATCAATTTTAATGGGTTCAAATAGTTTATTATAGGACTTTGAACCTAATTATACAACTTAATCCTAAAATTTTAGATTTTTACTCGTATAAAGTCGAACAAGTTCTCAATAAAGCCCATTTTGACATGCACGCTTTAACAAAATCACCGCAAAATGATATTAAGTAAAATTTTATGGGTTCAGATAGTTAATTGTGGGATTTTTAACCTAATTATAACTCTAAATCTTAAATTTTTAGATTTTTACTCGGTTAAAATTCGAACGGGTTCTCTATGAAGCCCAACTAGACACGCATGCTTTAAACCTAACAAAACGTTCGTAAAATGA
The DNA here is from genome assembly GCA_035048815.1 of Abelmoschus esculentus. NCBI lineage: Eukaryota > Viridiplantae > Streptophyta > Magnoliopsida > Malvales > Malvaceae > Abelmoschus > Abelmoschus esculentus. The sequence goes on along the minus strand of JAUCBN010000002.1, from coordinate 7,792,766 downwards.
TATTAAATCAATTTTTATGAGTTCAACTAGTTTATTATAGGACTTTGAACCTAATTATACAACTTAATCGTAAAATTTTAGATTTTTACTCGTTCAAAATTCGAACAGGTTCTCAATAAAGCCCATTTTGTCATGCACGCTTTAAACCCAACAAAATCACTTCAAAATGATATTAAATAAAATTTTATGGGTTCAGATAGTTAATTGTGGGATTTTTAACCTAATTATAAAAATTAATCTTAAATTTTTAGATTTTTACTTGGTTAAAATTCGAACGGGGTCTCTATGAAGCCAAACTAGACACGCATGCTTTAAACCCAACAAAACGATCGTAAAGTGATATTAAATCAATTTTAATGAGTTCAAATAGTTTATTATAGGACTTTGAACCTAATTATACAACTTAATCCTAAAATTTTAGATTTTTACTCGTTTAAAATTCGAACAGGTTCTCAATAAAGCCCATTTTGACATGCATGCTTTAAACCCAACAAAATCACCGCAAAATGATATTGAATAAAATTTTATGGGTTCAGATAGTTAATAGTGGTATTTTTAACCTAATCATAAAAATTAATCTTAAATTTTTAGATTTTTACTCGGTTAAAATTCGAACGGGTTCTCTATGAAGCCAAACTAGACACGCGTGCTTTAAACCCAACAAAATGATCGTAAAATGATATTAAATCAATTTTTATGAGTTCAAATAGTTTATTATAGGATTTTGAACCTAATTATACAACTTAATCCTAAAATTTTAGATTTTTACTCGTTCAAAATTCGAACAGGTTCTCAATAAAGCCCACTTTGACATGCACGCTTTAAACCCAACAAAATCACTGCAAAATGATATTAAATAAAATTTTATGGGTTCAGATAGTTAATTGTGGGATTTTTAACCTAATTATAAAAATTAATATTAAATTTTTAGATTTTTACTCGGTTAAAATTCGAACGGGTTCTCTATGAAGCAAAACTAGACACGCATGCTTTAAACCCAACAAAACGATCGTAAAGTGATATTAAATCAATTTTAATGAGTTCAAATAGTTTATTATAGGACTTTGAACCTAATTATACAACTTAATCCTAAAATTTTAGATTTTTACTCGTATAAAGTCGAACAAGTTCTCAATAAAGCCCATTTTGACATGCACGCTTTAAACCCTACAAAATCCCCGCAAAATGATATTAAATAAAATTTTATGGGTTCAGATAGTTAATTGTGGGATTTTTAACCTAATTATAAAAATTAATCTTAAATTTTTAGATTTTTACTCGGTTAAAATTCGAACGGGTTCTCTATGAAGCCAAACTAGACACGCGTGCTTTAAACCCAACAAAATGATCGTAAAATGATATTAAATCAATTTTTATGAGTTCAAATAGTTTATTATAGGATTTTGAACCTAATTATACAACTTAATCCTAAAATTTTAGATTTTTACTCGTTCAAAATTCGAACAGGTTCTCAATAAAGCCCACTTTGACATGCACGCTTTAAACCCAACAAAATCACTGCAAAATGATATTAAATAAAATTTTATGGGTTCAGATAGTTAATTGTGGGATTTTTAACCTAATTATAAAAATTAATATTAAATTTTTAGATTTTTACTCGGTTAAAATTCGAACGGGTTCTCTATGAAGCAAAACTAGACACGCATGCTTTAAACCCAACAAAACGATCGTAAAGTGATATTAAATCAATTTTAATGAGTTCAAATAGTTTATTATAGGACTTTGAACCTAATTATACAACTTAATCCTAAAATTTTAGATTTTTACTCGTATAAAGTCGAACAAGTTCTCAATAAAGCCCATTTTGACATGCACGCTTTAAACCCTACAAAATCCCCGCAAAATGATATTAAATAAAATTTTATGGGTTCAGATAGTTAATTGTGGGATTTTTAACCTAATTATAAAAATTAATCTTAAATTTTTAGATTTTTACTCGGTTAAAATTCGAACGGGTTCTCTATGAAGCAAAACTAGACACGCATGCTTTAAACCCAACAAAACGATCGTAAAGTGATATTAAATCAATTTTAATGGGTTCAAATAGTTTATTATAGGACTTTGAACCTAATTATACAACTTAATCCTAAAATTTTAGATTTTTACTCGTATAAAGTCGAACAAGTTCTCAATAAAGCCCATTTTGACATGCACGCTTTAACAAAATCACCGCAAAATGATATTAAGTAAAATTTTATGGGTTCAGATAGTTAATTGTGGGATTTTTAACCTAATTATAACTCTAAATCTTAAATTTTTAGATTTTTACTCGGTTAAAATTCGAACGGGTTCTCTATGAAGCCCAACTAGACACGCATGCTTTAAACCTAACAAAACGTTCGTAAAATGATATTAAATCAATTTTTATGAGTTCAACTAGTTTATTATAGGACTTTGAACCTAATTATACAACTTAATCGTAAAATTTTAGATTTTTACTCGTTCAAAATTCGAACAGGTTCTCAATAAAGCCCATTTTGTCATGCACGCTTTAAACCCAACAAAATCACTTCAAAATGATATTAAATAAAATTTTATGGGTTCAGATAGTTAATTGTGGGATTTTTAACCTAATTATAAAAATTAATCTTAAATTTTTAGATTTTTACTTGGTTAAAATTCGAACGGGGTCTCTATGAAGCCAAACTAGACACGCATGCTTTAAACCCAACAAAACGATCGTAAAGTGATATTAAATCAATTTTAATGAGTTCAAATAGTTTATTATAGGACTTTGAACCTAATTATACAACTTAATCCTAAAATTTTAGATTTTTACTCGTTTAAAATTCGAACAGGTTCTCAATAAAGCCCATTTTGACATGCATGCTTTAAACCCAACAAAATCACCGCAAAATGATATTGAATAAAATTTTATGGGTTCAGATAGTTAATAGTGGTATTTTTAACCTAATCATAAAAATTAATCTTAAATTTTTAGATTTTTACTCGGTTAAAATTCGAACGGGTTCTCTATGAAGCCAAACTAGACACGCGTGCTTTAAACCCAACAAAATGATCGTAAAATGATATTAAATCAATTTTTATGAGTTCAAATAGTTTATTATAGGATTTTGAACCTAATTATACAACTTAATCCTAAAATTTTAGATTTTTACTCGTTCAAAATTCGAACAGGTTCTCAATAAAGCCCACTTTGACATGCACGCTTTAAACCCAACAAAATCACTGCAAAATGATATTAAATAAAATTTTATGGGTTCAGATAGTTAATTGTGGGATTTTTAACCTAATTATAAAAATTAATATTAAATTTTTAGATTTTTACTCGGTTAAAATTCGAACGGGTTCTCTATGAAGCAAAACTAGACACGCATGCTTTAAACCCAACAAAACGATCGTAAAATGATATTAAATCAATTTTTATGAGTTCAAATAGTTTATTATAGGACTTTGAACCTAATTATACAACTTAATCCTAAAATTTTAGATTTTTACTCGTATAAAGTCAAACAAGTTCTCAATAAAGCCCATTTTGACATGCACGCTTTAAACCCAAAAAAATCACCGCAAAATGATATTAAATAAAATTTTATGGGTTCAGATATTTAATTGTGGGATTTTTAACCTAATTATAAAAATTAATCTTAAACTTTTAGATTTTTACTCGGTTAAAATTCGAACGGGGTCTCTATGAAGCCAAACTAGACACGCATGCTTTAAACCCAACAAAACGATCGTAAAGTGATATTAAATCAATTTTAATGAGTTCAAATAGTTTATTATAGGACTTTGAACCTAATTATACAACTTAATCCTAAAATTTTAGATTTTTACTCGTTTAAAACTCGAACAGTTTCTCAATAAAGCCCATTTTGACATGCACGCTTTAAACCCAACAAAATCACCGCAAAGTGATATTGAATAAAATTTTATGGGTTCAGATAGTTAATAGTGGGATTTTTAACCTAATCATAAAAATTAATCTTAAATTTTTAGATTTTTACTCGGTTAAAATTCGAACGGGTTCTCAATAAAGCCCATTTTGACATGCACGCTTTAAACCCAACAAAATCACCGCAAAGTGATATTGAATAAAATTTTATGGGTTCAGATAGTTAATAGTGGGATTTTTAACCTAATCATAAAAATTAATCTTGAATTTTTAGATTTTTACTCGTTTAAAACTCGAACAGTTTCTCAATAAAGCCCATTTTGACATGCACGCTTTAAACCCAACAAAATCACCGCAAAGTGATATTGAATAAAATTTTATGAGTTCAGATAGTTAATAGTGGGATTTTTAACCTAATCATAAATATTAATCTTAAATTTTTAGATTTTTACCCGGTTAAAATTCGAACGGGTTCTTTATGAAGCCAAACTAGACACGCATGCTTTAAACCCAACAAAACGTTCGTAAAATGATATTAAATCAATTTTAATGAGTTCAAATAGTTTATTATAGGACTTTGAACCTAATTATACAACTTAATCCTAAAATTTTAGATTTTTACTCGTCCAAAATTCGAACAGGTTCTCAAAAAAGACCATTTAGACATGCACGCTTTAGACCCAACAAAATCCCCGCAAAATGATATTACATAAAATTTTATGGGTTCAGATAGTTAATTGTGGGATTTTTAACCTAATTATAAAAATTAATCTTAAATTTTTAGATTTTTACTTGGTTAAAATTCGAACGTGTTCTCTATGAAGCCAAACCAGACACGCTTGCTTTAAACCCAACAAAACGATCATAATGCGATATTAAATCAATTTTTATGAGTTCAAATAGTTTATAATAGGATTTTGAACCTAATTATACAACTTAATCCTAAAATTTTAGATTTTTACTCGTTTAAAATTCAAAAAGGTTCTCAACAAAGCCCATTTTGACATACACGCTTTAAACCCAACAAAATCACCGCAAAATGATATTAAATAAAATTTTATGGGTTCAGATAGTTAATTGTGGGATTTTTAACCTAATTATAAAAATTAATCTTAAATTTTTAGATTTTTACTTGGTTAAAATTCGAACGTGTTCTCTATGAAGCCAAACCAGACACGCATGCTTTAAACCCAACAAAACGATCATAATGTGATATTAAATCAATTTTTATGAGTTCAAATAGTTTATAATAGGATTTTGAACCTAATTATACAACTTAATCCTAAAATTTTAGATTTTTACTCGTTTAAAATTCAAAAAGGTTCTCAACAAAGCCCATTTTGACATACACGCTTTAAACCCAACAAAATCACCGCAAAATGATATTAAATAAAATTTTATGGGTTCAGATAGTTAATTGTGGGATTTTTAACCTAATTATAAAAATTAATCTTAAATTTTTAGATTTTTACTCGGTTAAAATTCGAACGGGGTCTCTATGAAGCCAAACTAGACACGCATGCTTTAAACCCAACAAAACGATCGTAAAGTGATATTAAATCAATTTTAATGAGTTCAAATAGTTTATTATAGGACTTTGAACCTAATTATACAACTTAATCCTAAAATTTTAGATTTTTACTCGTTTAAAACTCGAACAGTTTCTCAATAAAGCCCATTTTGACATGCACGCTTTAAACCCAACAAAATCACCGCAAAGTGATATTGAATAAAATTTTATGGGTTCAGATAGTTAATAGTGGGATTTTTAACCTAATCATAAAAATTAATCTTAAATTTTTAGATTTTTACTCGGTTAAAATTCGAACGGGTTCTCTATGAAGCCAAACTAGACACGCATGCTTTAAACCCAACAAAACGATCGTAAAGTGATATTAAATCAATTTTAATGAGTTCAAATAGTTTATTATAGGACTTTGAACCTAATTATACAACTTAATCCTAAAATTTTAGATTTTTACTCGTTTAAAATTCGAACAGGTTCTCAAAAAAGACCATTTAGACATGCACGCTTTTGACCCAACAAAATCCCCGCAAAATGATATTAAATAAAATTTTATGGGTTCAGATAGTTAATTGTGGGATTTTTAACCTAATTATAAAAATTAATCTTAAATTTTTAGATTTTTACTCGGTTAAAATTCGAACGGGTTCTCTATGAAGCCAAACTAGACACGCATGCTTTAAACCCAACAAAACGATCATAATGTGATATTAAATCAATTTTTATGAGTTCAAATAGTTTATAATAGGATTTGGAACCTAATTATACAACTTAATCCTAAAATTTTAGATTTTTACTCGTTTAAAATTCGAACAGGTTCTCAAAAAAGACCATTTAGACATGCACGCTTTAGACCCAACAAAATCCCCGCAAAATGATATTAAATAAAATTTTATGGGTTCAGATAGTTAATTGTGGGATTTTTAACCTAATTATAAAAATTAATATTAAATTTTTAGATTTTTACTTGGTTAAAATTCGAACGGGTTCTCTATGAAGCCAAACTAGACACGCATGCTTTAAACCCAACAAAACGTTCGTAAAATGATATTAAATCAAATTTAATGAGTTCAAATAGTTTATAATAGGATTTTGAACCTAATTATACAACTTAATCCTAAAATTTTAAATTTTTACTCGTTTAAAATTCAAAAAGGTTCTCAATAAAGCCCATTTTGACATGCACGCTTTAAACCCAACAAAATCACCGCAAAATGATATTAAATAAAATTTTATGGGTTCAGATAGTTAATTGTGGGATTTTTAACCTAATTATAAAAATTAATCTTAAATTTTTAGATTTTTACTCGGTTAAAATTCGAACGGTTTCTCTATGAAGCCAAACTAGACACACATGCTTTAAACCCAACAAAACGTTCGTAAAATGATATTAAATCAATTTTAATGATTCAAATAGATTATTATAGGACTTTGAACCTAATTATACAACTTAACCGTAAAATTTTAGATTTTTACTCGTTCAAAATTCGAACAGGTTCTCAATAAAGCCCATTTTGACATGCACGCTTTAAACCCAACAAAATCACCGCAAAATGATATTAAATAAAATTTTATGGGTTCAGATAGTTAATAGTGGGATTTTTAACCTAATTATAAAAATTAATCTTAAATTTTTAGATTTTTACTCGGTTAAAATTCGAACGGGTTCTCTATGAAGCCAAACTAGACACGCATGCTTTAAACCCAACAAAACGTTCGTAAAATGATATTAAATCAATTTTAATGAGTTCAAATAGTTTATTATAGGACTTTGAACCTAATTATACAACTTAATCCTAAAATTTTAGATTTTTACTCGTTTAAAATTCGAACAGGTTCTCAAAAAATACCATTTAGACATGCAGGCTTTAGACCCAACAAAATCCTCGCAAAATGATATTAAATAAAATTTTATGGGTTCAGATAGTTAATTGTGGGATTTTTAACCTAATTATAAAAATTAATCTTAAATTTTTAGATTTTTACTCGGTTAAAATTCGAACGGTTTCTCTATGAAGCCAAACTAGACACACATGCTTTAAACCCAACAAAACGTTCGTAAAATGATATTAAATCAATTTTAATGAGTTCAAATAGATTATTATAGGACTTTGAACCTAATTATACAACTTAACCGTAAAATTTTAGATTTTTACTCGTTCAAAATTCGAACAGGTTCTCAATAAAGCCCATTTTGACATGCACGCTTTAAACCCAACAAAATCACCCCAAAATGATATTAAATAAAATTTTATGGGTTCAGATAGTTAATAGTGGGATTTTTAACCTAATTATAAAAATTAATCTTAAATTTTTAGATTTTTACTCGGTTAAAATTCGAACGGGTTCTCTATGAAGCCAAACCAGACACGCATGCTTTAAACCCAACAAAACGATCATAATGTGATATTAAATCAATTTTTATGAGTTCAAATAGTTTATAATAGGATTTTGAACCTAATTATACAACTTAATCCTAAAATTTTAGATTTTTACTCGTTTAAAATTCAAAAAGGTTCTCAATAAAGCCCATTTTGACATGCATGCTTTAAACCCAACAAAATCACCGCAAAATGATCTTAAATAAAATTTTATGGGTTCAGATAGTTAATTGTGGGATTTTTACCCTAATTATAAAAATTAATCTTAAATTTTTAGATTTTTACTCGGTTAAAATTCGAACGGGGTCTCTATGAAGCCAAACTAGACACGCATGCTTTAAACCCAACAAAACGATCGTAAAGTGATATTAAATCAATTTTAATGAGTTCAAATAGTTTATTATAGGACTTTGAACCTAATTATACAACTTAATCCTAAAATTTTAGATTTTTACTCGTTTAAAACTCGAACAGTTTCTCAATAAAGCTCATTTTGACATGCACGCTTTAAACCCAACAAAATGACCGCAAAATGATATTGAATAAAATTTTATGGGTTCAGATAGTTAATAGTGGGATTTTTAACCTAATCATAAAAATTAATCTTAAATTTTTAGATTTTTACTCGGTTAAAATTCGAACGGGTTCTCTATGAAGCCAAACTAGACACGCATGCTTTAAACCCAACAAAACGTTCGTAAAATGATATTAAATCAATTTTAATGAGTTCAAATAGTTTATTATAGGACTTTGAACCTAATTATACAACTTAATCCTAAAATTTTAGATTTTTACTCGTTTAAAATTCGAACAGTTTCTCAATAAAGCCCATTTAGACATGCACGCTTTAGACCCAACAAAATCCCCGCAAAATGATATTAAATAAAATTTTATGGGTTCAGATAGTTAATTGTGGGATTTTTAACCTAATTATAAAAATTAATCTTAAATTTTTAGATTTTTACTTGGTTAAAATTCGAACGGGTTCTCTATGATGCCAAACCAGACACGCATGCTTTAAACCCAACAAAACGATCGTAATGTGATATTAAATCAATTTTTATGAGTTCAAATAGTTTATAATAGGATTTTGAACCTAATTATACAACTTAATCCTAAAATTTTAGATTTTTACTCGTTTAAAACTCGAACAGTTTCTCAATAAAGCCCATTTTGACATGCACGCTTTAAACCCAACAAAATCACCGCAAAGTGATATTGAATAAAATTTTATGGGTTCAGATAGTTAATAGTGGGATTTTTAACCTAATCATAAAAATTAATCTTAAATTTTTAGATTTTTACTCGGTTAAAATTCGAACGGGTTCTCTATGAAGCCAAACTAGACACGCATGCTTTAAACCCAACAAAACGATCGTAAAGTGATATTAAATCAATTTTAATGAGTTCAAATAGTTTATTATAGGACTTTGAACCTAATTATACAACTTAATCCTAAAATTTTAGATTTTTACTCGTTTAAAATTCGAACAGGTTCTCAAAAAAGACCATTTAGACATGCACGCTTTTGACCCAACAAAATCCCCGCAAAATGATATTAAATAAAATTTTATGGGTTCAGATAGTTAATTGTGGGATTTTTAACCTAATTATAAAAATTAATCTTAAATTTTTAGATTTTTACTCGGTTAAAATTCGAACGGGTTCTCTATGAAGCCAAACTAGACACGCATGCTTTAAACCCAACAAAACGTTCGTAAAATGATATTAAATCAATTTTAATGAGTTCAAATAGTTTATTATAGGACTTTGAACCTAATTATACAACTTAATCCTAAAATTTTAGATTTTTACTCGTTTAAAATTCGAACAGTTTCTCAATAAAGCCCATTTAGACATGCACGCTTTAGACCCAACAAAATCCCCGCAAAATGATATTAAATAAAATTTTATGGGTTCAGATAGTTAATAGTGGGATTTTTAACCTAATTATAAAAATTAATCTTAAATTTTTAGATTTTTACTCGGTTAAAATTCGAACGGGTTCCCTATGAAACCAAACAAGACACGCATGCTTTAAACCCAACAAAACGATCGTAAAATGATATTAAATCAATTTTAATGAGTTCAAATAGTTTATTATAGGACTTTGAACCTAATTATACAACTTAATCCTAAAATTTTAGATTTTTACTCGTTTAAAATTCGAACAGGTTCTCAAAAAATACCATTTAGACATGCACGCTTTAGACCCAACAAAATCCTCGCAAAATGATATTAAATAAAATTTTATGGGTTCAGATAGTTAATTGTGGGATTTTTAACCTAATTATAAAAATTAATCTTAAATTTTTAGATTTTTACTCGGTTAAAATTCGAACGGGTTCTCTATGAAGCCAAACTAGACACGCATGCTTTAAACCCAACAAAACGTTCGTAAAATGATATTAAATCAATTTTAATGAGTTCAAATAGTTCATTATAGGACTTTGAACCTAATTATACAACTTAATCCTAAAATTTTAGATTTTTACTCGTTTAAAATTCGAACAGGTTCTCAAAAAATACCATTTAGACATGCAGGCTTTAGACCCAACAAAATCACCGCAAAATGATATTAAATAAAATTTTATGGGTTCAGATAGTTAATAGTGGGATTTTTAACCTAATTATAAAAATTAATCTTAAATTTTTAGATTTTTACTCGGTTAAAATTCGAACGGGTTCTCTATGAAGCCAAACTAGACACGCATGCTTTAAACCCAACAAAACGTTCGTAAAATGATATTAAATCAATTTTAATGAGTTCAAATAGTTTATTATAGGACTTTGAACCTAATTATACAACTTAATCCTAAAATTTTAGATTTTTACTCGTTTAAAATTCGAACAGGTTCTCAAAAAATACCATTTAGACATGCAGGCTTTAGACCCAACAAAATCCTCGCAAAATGATATTAAATAAAATTTTATGGGTTCAGATAGTTAATTGTGGGATTTTTAACCTAATTATAAAAATTAATCTTAAATTTTTAGATTTTTACTCGGTTAAAATTCGAATGGTTTCTCTATGAAGCCAAACTAGACACACATGCTTTAAACCCAACAAAACGTTCGTAAAATGATATTAAATCAATTTTAATGAGTTCAAATAGATTATTATAGGACTTTGAACCTAATTATACAACTTAACCGTAAAATTTTAGATTTTTACTCGTTCAAAATTCGAACAGGTTCTCAATAAAGCCCATTTTGACATGCACGCTTTAAACCCAACAAAATCACCCCAAAATGATATTAAATAAAATTTTATGGGTTCAGATAGTTAATAGTGGGATTTTTAACCTAATTATAAAAATTAATCTTAAATTTTTAGATTTTTACTCGGTTAAAATTCGAACGGGTTCTCTATAAAGCCAAACCAGACACGCATGCTTTAAACCCAACAAAACGATCATAATGTGATATTAAATCAATTTTTATGAGTTCAAATAGTTTATAATAGGATTTTGAACCTAATTATACAACTTAATCCTAAAATTTTAGATTTTTACTCGTTTAAAATTCAAAAAGGTTCTCAATAAAGCCCATTTTGACATGCATGCTTTAAACCCAACAAAATCACCGCAAAATGATCTTAAATAAAATTTTATGGGTTCAGATAGTTAATTGTGGGATTTTTACCCTAATTATAAAAATTAATCTTAAATTTTTAGATTTTTACTCGGTTAAAATTCGAACGGGGTCTCTATGAAGCCAAACTAGACACGCATGCTTTAAACCCAACAAAACGATCGTAAAGTGATATTAAATCAATTTTAATGAGTTCAAATAGTTTATTATAGGACTTTGAACCTAATTATACAACTTAATCCTAAAATTTTAGATTTTTACTCGTTTAAAACTCGAACAGTTTCTCAATAAAGCTCATTTTGACATGCACGCTTTAAACCCAACAAAATGACCGCAAAATGATATTGAATAAAATTTTATGGGTTCAGATAGTTAATAGTGGGATTTTTAACCTAATCATAAAAATTAATCTTAAATTTTTAGATTTTTACTCGGTTAAAATTCGAACGGGTTCTCTATGAAGCCAAACTAGACACGCATGCTTTAAACCCAACAAAACGTTTGTAAAATGATATTAAATCAATTTTAATGAGTTCAAATAGTTTATTATAGGACTTTGAACCTAATTATACAACTTAATCCTAAAATTTTAGATTTTTACTCGTTTAAAATTCGAACAGGTTCTCAAAAAAGACCATTTAGACATGCACGCTTTAGACCCAACAAAATCCCCGCAAAATGATATTAAATAAAATTTTATGGGTTCAGATAGTTAATTGTGGGATTTTTAACCTAATTATAAAAATTAATCTTAAATTTTTAGATTTTTACTTGGTTAAAATTCGAACGTGTTCTCTATGAAGCCAAACCAGACACGCATGCTTTAAACCCAACAAAACGATCATAATGTGATATTAAATCAATTTTTATGAGTTCAAATAGTTTATAATAGGATTTTGAACCTAATTATACAACTTAATCCTAAAATTTTAGATTTTTACTCGTTTAAAATTCAAAAAGGTTCTCAACAAAGCCCATTTTGACATACACGCTTTAAACCCAACAAAATCACCGCAAAATGATATTAAATAAAATTTTATGGGTTCAGATAGTTAATTGTGGGATTTTTAACCTAATTATAAAAATTAATCTTAAATTTTTAGATTTTTACTCGGTTAAAATTCGAACGGGGTCTCTATGAAGCCAAACTAGACACGCATGCTTTAAACCCAACAAAACGATCGTAAAGTGATATTAAATCAATTTTAATGAGTTCAAATAGTTTATTATAGGACTTTGAACCTAATTATACAACTTAATCCTAAAATTTTAGATTTTTACTCGTTTAAAACTCGAACAGTTTCTCAATAAAGCCCATTTTGACATGCACGCTTTAAACCCAACAAAATCACCGCAAAGTGATATTGAATAAAATTTTATGGGTTCAGATAGTTAATAGTGGGATTTTTAACCTAATCATAAAAATTAATCTTAAATTTTTAGATTTTTACTCGGTTAAAATTCGAACGGGTTCTCTATGAAGCCAAACTAGACACGCATGCTTTAAACCCAACAAAACGATCGTAAAGTGATATTAAATCAATTTTAATGAGTTCAAATAGTTTATTATAGGACTTTGAACCTAATTATACAACTTAATCCTAAAATTTTAGATTTTTACTCGTTTAAAATTCGAACAGGTTCTCAAAAAAGACCATTTAGACATGCACGCTTTTGACCCAACAAAATCCCCGCAAAATGATATTAAATAAAATTTTATGGGTTCAGATAGTTAATTGTGGGATTTTTAACCTAATTATAAAAATTAATCTTAAATTTTTAGATTTTTACTCGGTTAAAATTCGAACGGGTTCTCTATGAAGCCAAACTAGACACGCATGCTTTAAACCCAACAAAACGATCATAATGTGATATTAAATCTATTTTTATGAGTTCAAATAGTTTATAATAGGATTTGGAACCTAATTATACAACTTAATCCTAAAATTTTAGATTTTTACTCGTTTAAAATTCGAACAGGTTCTCAAAAAAGACCATTTAGACATGCACGCTTTAGACCCAACAAAATCCCCGCAAAATGATATTAAATAAAATTTTATGGGTTCAGATAGTTAATTGTGGGATTTTTAACCTAATTATAAAAATTAATATTAAATTTTTAGATTTTTACTTGGTTAAAATTCGAACGGGTTCTCTATGAAGCCAAACTAGACACGCATGCTTTAAACCCAACAAAACGTTCGTAAAATGATATTAAATCAAATTTAATGAGTTCAAATAGTTTATAATAGGATTTTGAACCTAATTATACAACTTAATCCTAAAATTTTAAATTTTTACTCGTTTAAAATTCAAAAAGGTTCTCAATAAAGCCCATTTTGACATGCACGCTTTAAACCCAACAAAATCACCGCAAAATGATATTAAATAAAATTTTATGGGTTCAGATAGTTAATTGTGGGATTTTTAACCTAATTATAAAAATTAATCTTAAATTTTTAGATTTTTACTCGGTTAAAATTCGAACGGTTTCTCTATGAAGCCAAACTAGACACACATGCTTTAAACCCAACAAAACGTTCGTAAAATGATATTAAATCAATTTTAATGATTCAAATAGATTATTATAGGACTTTGAACCTAATTATACAACTTAACCGTAAAATTTTAGATTTTTACTCGTTCAAAATTCGAACAGGTTCTCAATAAAGCCCATTTTGACATGCACGCTTTAAACCCAACAAAATCACCGCAAAATGATATTAAATAAAATTTTATGGGTTCAGATAGTTAATAGTGGGATTTTTAACCTAATTATAAAAATTAATCTTAAATTTTTAGATTTTTACTCGGTTAAAATTCGAACGGGTTCTCTATGAAGCCAAACTAGACACGCATGCTTTAAACCCAACAAAACGTTCGTAAAATGATATTAAATCAATTTTAATGAGTTCAAATAGTTTATTATAGGACTTTGAACCTAATTATACAACTTAATCCTAAAATTTTAGATTTTTACTCGTTTAAAATTCGAACAGGTTCTCAAAAAATACCATTTAGACATGCAGGCTTTAGACCCAACAAAATCCTCGCAAAATGATATTAAATAAAATTTTATGGGTTCAGATAGTTAATTGTGGGATTTTTAACCTAATTATAAAAATTAATCTTAAATTTTTAGATTTTTACTCGGTTAAAATTCGAACGGTTTCTCTATGAAGCCAAACTAGACACACATGCTTTAAACCCAACAAAACGTTCGTAAAATGATATTAAATCAATTTTAATGAGTTCAAATAGATTATTATAGGACTTTGAACCTAATTATACAACTTAACCGTAAAATTTTAGATTTTTACTCGTTCAAAATTCGAACAGGTTCTCAATAAAGCCCATTTTGACATGCACGCTTTAAACCCAACAAAATCACCCCAAAATGATATTAAATAAAATTTTATGGGTTCAGATAGTTAATAGTGGGATTTTTAACCTAATTATAAAAATTAATCTTAAATTTTTAGATTTTTACTCGGTTAAAATTCGAACGGGTTCTCTATGAAGCCAAACCAGACACGCATGCTTTAAACCCAACAAAACGATCATAATGTGATATTAAATCAATTTTTATGAGTTCAAATAGTTTATAATAGGATTTTGAACCTAATTATACAACTTAATCCTAAAATTTTAGATTTTTACTCGTTTAAAATTCAAAAAGGTTCTCAATAAAGCCCAGTTTGACATGCATGCTTTAAACCCAACAAAATCACCGCAAAATGATCTTAAATAAAATTTTATGGGTTCAGATAGTTAATTGTGGGATTTTTACCCTAATTATAAAAATTAATCTTAAATTTTTAGATTTTTACTCGGTTAAAATTCGAACGGGGTCTCTATGAAGCCAAACTAGACACGCATGCTTTAAACCCAACAAAACGATCGTAAAGTGATATTAAATCAATTTTAATGAGTTCAAATAGTTTATTATAGGACTTTGAACCTAATTATACAACTTAATCCTAAAATTTTAGATTTTTACTCGTTTAAAACTCGAACAGTTTCTCAATAAAGCTCATTTTGACATGCACGCTTTAAACCCAACAAAATGACCGCAAAATGATATTGAATAAAATTTTATGGGTTCAGATAGTTAATAGTGGGATTTTTAACCTAATCATAAAAATTAATCTTAAATTTTTAGATTTTTACTCGGTTAAAATTCGAACGGGTTCTCTATGAAGCCAAACTAGACACGCATGCTTTAAACCCAACAAAACGTTCGTAAAATGATATTAAATCAATTTTAATGAGTTCAAATAGTTTATTATAGGACTTTGAACCTAATTATACAACTTAATCCTAAAATTTTAGATTTTTACTCGTTTAAAATTCGAACAGTTTCTCAATAAAGCCCATTTAGACATGCACGCTTTAGACCCAACAAAATCCCCGCAAAATGATATTAAATAAAATTTTATGGGTTCAGATAGTTAATTGTGGGATTTTTAACCTAATTATAAAAATTAATCTTAAATTTTTAGATTTTTACTTGGTTAAAATTCGAACGGGTTCTCTATGATGCCAAACCAGACACGCATGCTTTAAACCCAACAAAACGATCGTAATGTGATATTAAATCAATTTTTATGAGTTCAAATAGTTTATAATAGGATTTTGAACCTAATTATACAACTTAATCCTAAAATTTTAGATTTTTACTCGTTTAAAACTCGAACAGTTTCTCAATAAAGCCCATTTTGACATGCACGCTTTAAACCCAACAAAATCACCGCAAAGTGATATTGAATAAAATTTTATGGGTTCAGATAGTTAATAGTGGGATTTTTAACCTAATCATAAAAATTAATCTTAAATTTTTAGATTTTTACTCGGTTAAAATTCGAACGGGTTCTCTATGAAGCCAAACTAGACACGCATGCTTTAAACCCAACACAACGATCGTAAAGTGATATTAAATCAATTTTAATGAGTTCAAATAGTTTATTATAGGACTTTGAACCTAATTATACAACTTAATCCTAAAATTTTAGATTTTTACTCGTTTAAAATTCGAACAGGTTCTCAAAAAAGACCATTTAGACATGCACGCTTTTGACCCAACAAAATCCCCGCAAAATGATATTAAATAAAATTTTATGGGTTCAGATAGTTAATTGTGGGATTTTTAACCTAATTATAAAAATTAATCTTAAATTTTTAGATTTTTACTCGGTTAAAATTCGAACGGGTTCTCTATGAAGCCAAACTAGACACGCATGCTTTAAACCCAACAAAACGATCATAATGTGATATTAAATCAATTTTTATGAGTTCAAATAGTTTATAATAGGATTTGGAACCTAATTATACAACTTAATCCTAAAATTTTAGATTTTTACTCGTTTAAAATTCGAACAAGTTCTCAAAAAAGACCATTTAGACATGCACGCTTTAGACCCAACAAAATCCCCGCAAAATGATATTAAATAAAATTTTATGGGTTCAGATAGTTAATTGTGGGATTTTTAACCTAATTATAAAAATTAATATTAAATTTTTAGATTTTTACTCGGTTAAAATTCGAACGGGTTCTCTATGAAGCCAAACTAGACACGCATGCTTTAAACCCAACAAAACGTTCGTAAAATGATATTAAATCAATTTTAATGAGTTCAAATAGTTTATTATAGGACTTTGAACCTAATTATACAACTTAATCCTAAAATTTTAGATTTTTACTCGTTTAAAATTCGAACAGGTTCTCAAAAAATACCATTTAGACATGCAGGCTTTAGACCCAACAAAATCCTCGCAAAATGATATTAAATAAAATTTTATGGGTTCAGATAGTTAATTGTGGGATTTTTAACCTAATTATAAAAATTAATCTTAAATTTTTAGATTTTTACTCGGTTAAAATTCGAACGGTTTCTCTATGAAGCCAAACTAGACACACATGCTTTAAACCCAACAAAACGTTCGTAAAATGATATTAAATCAATTTTCATGCGTTCAACTAGTTTATTATAGGACTTTGAACCTAATTATACAACTTAATCGTAAAATTTTAGATTTTTACTCGTTCAAAATTTGAACAGGTTCTCAATAAAGCCCATTTTGTCATGCACGCTTTAAACCCAACAAAATCACTTCAAAATGATATTAAATAAAATTTTATGGGTTCAGATAGTTAATTGTGGGATTTTTAACCTAATTATAAAAATTAATCTTAAATTTTTAGATTTTTATTCGGTTAAAATTCGAACGGGTTCCCTATGAAACCAAACAAGACACGCATGCTTTAAACCCAACAAAACGATCGTAAAATGATATTAAATCAATTTTAATGAGTTCAAATAGTTTATTATAGGACTTTGAACCTAATTATACAACTTAATCCTAAAATTTTAGATTTTTACTCGTTTAAAATTCGAACAGGTTCTCAAAAAATACCATTTAGACATGCACGCTTTAGACCCAACAAAATCCTCGCAAAATGATATTAAATAAAATTTTATGGGTTCAGATAGTTAATTGTGGGATTTTTAACCTAATTATAAAAATTAATCTTAAATTTTTAGATTTTTACTCGGTTAAAATTCGAACGGGTTCTCTATGAAGCCAAACTAGACACGCATGCTTTAAACCCAACAAAACGTTCGTAAAATGATATTAAATCAATTTTAATGAGTTCAAATAGTTCATTATAGGACTTTGAACCTAATTATACAACTTAATCCTAAAATTTTAGATTTTTACTCGTTTAAAATTCGAACAGGTTCTCAAAAAATACCATTTAGACATGCAGGCTTTAGACCCAACAAAATCACCGCAAAATGATATTAAATAAAATTTTATGGGTTCAGATAGTTAATAGTGGGATTTTTAACCTAATTATAAAAATTAATCTTAAATTTTTAGATTTTTACTCGGTTAAAATTCGAACGGGTTCTCTATGAAGCCAAACTAGACACGCATGCTTTAAACCCAACAAAACGTTCGTAAAATGATATTAAATCAATTTTAATGAGTTCAAATAGTTTATTATAGGACTTTGAACCTAATTATACAACTTAATCCTAAAATTTTAGATTTTTACTCGTTTAAAATTCGAACAGGTTCTCAAAAAATACCATTTAGACATGCAGGCTTTAGACCCAACAAAATCCTCGCAAAATGATATTAAATAAAATTTTATGGGTTCAGATAGTTAATTGTGGGATTTTTAACCTAATTATAAAAATTAATCTTAAATTTTTAGATTTTTACTCGGTTAAAATTCGAACGGTTTCTCTATGAAGCCAAACTAGACACACATGCTTTAAACCCAACAAAACGTTCGTAAAATGATATTAAATCAATTTTAATGAGTTCAAATAGATTATTATAGGACTTTGAACCTAATTATACAACTTAACCGTATAATTTTAGATTTTTACTCGTTCAAAATTCGAACAGGTTCTCAATAAAGCCCATTTTGACATGCACGCTTTAAACCCAACAAAATCACCCCAAAATGATATTAAATAAAATTTTATGGGTTCAGATAGTTAATAGTGGGATTTTTAACCTAATTATAAAAATTAATCTTAAATTTTTAGATTTTTACTCGGTTAAAATTCGAACGGGTTCTCTATGAAGCCAAACCAGACACGCATGCTTTAAACCCAACAAAACGATCATAATGTGATATTAAATCAATTTTTATGAGTTCAAATAGTTTATAATAGGATTTTGAACCTAATTATACAACTTAATCCTAAAATTTTAGATTTTTACTCGTTTAAAATTCAAAAAGGTTCTCAATAAAGCCCATTTTGACATGCATGCTTTAAACCCAACAAAATCACCGCAAAATGATCTTAAATAAAATTTTATGGGTTCAGATAGTTAATTGTGGGATTTTTACCCTAATTATAAAAATTAATCTTAAATTTTTAGATTTTTACTCGGTTAAAATTCGAACGGGGTCTCTATGAAGCCAAACTAGACACGCATGCTTTAAACCCAACAAAACGATCGTAAAGTGATATTAAATCAATTTTAATGAGTTCAAATAGTTTATTATAGGACTTTGAACCTAATTATACAACTTAATCCTAAAATTTTAGATTTTTACTCGTTTAAAACTCGAACAGTTTCTCAATAAAGCTCATTTTGACATGCACGCTTTAAACCCAACAAAATGACCGCAAAATGATATTGAATAAAATTTTATGGGTTCAGATAGTTAATAGTGGGATTTTTAACCTAATCATAAAAATTAATCTTAAATTTTTAGATTTTTACTCGGTTAAAATTCGAACGGGTTCTCTATGAAGCCAAACTAGACACGCATGCTTTAAACCCAACAAAACGTTCGTAAAATGATATTAAATCAATTTTAATGAGTTCAAATAGTTTATTATAGGACTTTGAACCTAATTATACAACTTAATCCTAAAATTTTAGATTTTTACTCGTTTAAAATTCGAACAGGTTCTCAAAAAAGACCATTTAGACATGCACGCTTTAGACCCAACAAAATCCCCGCAAAATGATATTAAATAAAATTTTATGGGTTCAGATAGTTAATTGTGGGATTTTTAACCTAATTATAAAAATTAATCTTAAATTTTTAGATTTTTACTTGGTTAAAATTCGAACGTGTTCTCTATGAAGCCAAACCAGACACGCATGCTTTAAACCCAACAAAACGATCATAATGTGATATTAAATCAATTTTTATGAGTTCAAATAGTTTATAATAGGATTTTGAACCTAATTATACAACTTAATCCTAAAATTTTAGATTTTTACTCGTTTAAAATTCAAAAAGGTTCTCAACAAAGCCCATTTTGACATACACGCTTTAAACCCAACAAAATCACCGCAAAATGATATTAAATAAAATTTTATGGGTTCAGATAGTTAATTGTGGGATTTTTAACCTAATTATAAAAATTAATCTTAAATTTTTAGATTTTTACTCGGTTAAAATTCGAACGGGGTCTCTATGAAGCCAAACTAGACACGCATGCTTTAAACCCAACAAAACGATCGTAAAGTGATATTAAATCAATTTTAATGAGTTCAAATAGTTTATTATAGGACTTTGAACCTAATTATACAACTTAATCCTAAAATTTTAGATTTTTACTCGTTTAAAACTCGAACAGTTTCTCAATAAAGCCCATTTTGACATGCACGCTTTAAACCCAACAAAATCACCGCAAAGTGATATTGAATAAAATTTTATGGGTTCAGATAGTTAATAGTGGGATTTTTAACCTAATCATAAAAATTAATCTTAAATTTTTAGATTTTTACTCGGTTAAAATTCGAACGGGTTCTCTATGAAGCCAAACTAGACACGCATGCTTTAAACCCAACAAAACGATCGTAAAGTGATATTAAATCAATTTTAATGAGTTCAAATAGTTTATTATAGGACTTTGAACCTAATTATACAACTTAATCCTAAAATTTTAGATTTTTACTCGTTTAAAATTCGAACAGGTTCTCAAAAAAGACCATTTAGACATGCACGCTTTTGACCCAACAAAATCCCCGCAAAATGATATTAAATAAAATTTTATGGGTTCAGATAGTTAATTGTGGGATTTTTAACCTAATTATAAAAATTAATCTTAAATTTTTAGATTTTTACTCGGTTAAAATTCGAACGGGTTCTCTATGAAGCCAAACTAGACACGCATGCTTTAAACCCAACAAAACGATCATAATGTGATATTAAATCTATTTTTATGAGTTCAAATAGTTTATAATAGGATTTGGAACCTAATTATACAACTTAATCCTAAAATTTTAGATTTTTACTCGTTTAAAATTCGAACAGGTTCTCAAAAAAGACCATTTAGACATGCACGCTTTAGACCCAACAAAATCCCCGCAAAATGATATTAAATAAAATTTTATGGGTTCAGATAGTTAATTGTGGGATTTTTAACCTAATTATAAAAATTAATATTAAATTTTTAGATTTTTACTTGGTTAAAATTCGAACGGGTTCTCTATGAAGCCAAACTAGACACGCATGCTTTAAACCCAACAAAACGTTCGTAAAATGATATTAAATCAAATTTAATGAGTTCAAATAGTTTATAATAGGATTTTGAACCTAATTATACAACTTAATCCTAAAATTTTAAATTTTTACTCGTTTAAAATTCAAAAAGGTTCTCAATAAAGCCCATTTTGACATGCACGCTTTAAACCCAACAAAATCACCGCAAAATGATATTAAATAAAATTTTATGGGTTCAGATAGTTAATTGTGGGATTTTTAACCTAATTATAAAAATTAATCTTAAATTTTTAGATTTTTACTCGGTTAAAATTCGAACGGTTTCTCTATGAAGCCAAACTAGACACACATGCTTTAAACCCAACAAAACGTTCGTAAAATGATATTAAATCAATTTTAATGATTCAAATAGATTATTATAGGACTTTGAACCTAATTATACAACTTAACCGTAAAATTTTAGATTTTTACTCGTTCAAAATTCGAACAGGTTCTCAATAAAGCCCATTTTGACATGCACGCTTTAAACCCAACAAAATCACCGCAAAATGATATTAAATAAAATTTTATGGGTTCAGATAGTTAATAGTGGGATTTTTAACCTAATTATAAAAATTAATCTTAAATTTTTAGATTTTTACTCGGTTAAAATTCGAACGGGTTCTCTATGAAGCCAAACTAGACACGCATGCTTTAAACCCAACAAAACGTTCGTAAAATGATATTAAATCAATTTTAATGAGTTCAAATAGTTTATTATAGGACTTTGAACCTAATTATACAACTTAATCCTAAAATTTTAGATTTTTACTCGTTTAAAATTCGAACAGGTTCTCAAAAAATACCATTTAGACATGCAGGCTTTAGACCCAACAAAATCCTCGCAAAATGATATTAAATAAAATTTTATGGGTTCAGATAGTTAATTGTGGGATTTTTAACCTAATTATAAAAATTAATCTTAAATTTTTAGATTTTTACTCGGTTAAAATTCGAACGGTTTCTCTATGAAGCCAAACTAGACACACATGCTTTAAACCCAACAAAACGTTCGTAAAATGATATTAAATCAATTTTAATGAGTTCAAATAGATTATTATAGGACTTTGAACCTAATTATACAACTTAACCGTAAAATTTTAGATTTTTACTCGTTCAAAATTCGAACAGGTTCTCAATAAAGCCCATTTTGACATGCACGCTTTAAACCCAACAAAATCACCCCAAAATGATATTAAATAAAATTTTATGGGTTCAGATAGTTAATAGTGGGATTTTTAACCTAATTATAAAAATTAATCTTAAATTTTTAGATTTTTACTCGGTTAAAATTCGAACGGGTTCTCTAAGAAGCCAAACCAGACACGCATGCTTTAAACCCAACAAAACGATCATAATGTGATATTAAATCAATTTTTATGAGTTCAAATAGTTTATAATAGGATTTTGAACCTAATTATACAACTTAATCCTAAAATTTTAGATTTTTACTCGTTTAAAATTCAAAAAGGTTCTCAATAAAGCCCATTTTGACATGCATGCTTTAAACCCAACAAAATCACCGCAAAATGATCTTAAATAAAATTTTATGGGTTCAGATAGTTAATTGTGGGATTTTTACCCTAATTATAAAAATTAATCTTAAATTTTTAGATTTTTACTCGGTTAAAATTCGAACGGGGTCTCTATGAAGCCAAACTAGACACGCATGCTTTAAACCCAACAAAACGATCGTAAAGTGATATTAAATCAATTTTAATGAGTTCAAATAGTTTATTATAGGACTTTGAACCTAATTATACAACTTAATCCTAAAATTTTAGATTTTTACTCGTTTAAAACTCGAACAGTTTCTCAATAAAGCTCATTTTGACATGCACGCTTTAAACCCAACAAAATGACCGCAAAATGATATTGAATAAAATTTTATGGGTTCAGATAGTTAATAGTGGGATTTTTAACCTAATCATAAAAATTAATCTTAAATTTTTAGATTTTTACTCGGTTAAAATTCGAACGGGTTCTCTATGAAGCCAAACTAGACACGCATGCTTTAAACCCAACAAAACGTTCGTAAAATGATATTAAATCAATTTTAATGAGTTCAAATAGTTTATTATAGGACTTTGAACCTAATTATACAACTTAATCCTAAAATTTTAGATTTTTACTCGTTTAAAATTCGAACAGTTTCTCAATAAAGCCCATTTAGACATGCACGCTTTAGACCCAACAAAATCCCCGCAAAATGATATTAAATAAAATTTTATGGGTTCAGATAGTTAATTGTGGGATTTTTAACCTAATTATAAAAATTAATCTTAAATTTTTAGATTTTTACTTGGTTAAAATTCGAACGGGTTCTCTATGATGCCAAACCAGACACGCATGCTTTAAACCCAACAAAACGATCGTAATGTGATATTAAATCAATTTTTATGAGTTCAAATAGTTTATAATAGGATTTTGAACCTAATTATACAACTTAATCCTAAAATTTTAGATTTTTACTCGTTTAAAACTCGAACAGTTTCTCAATAAAGCCCATTTTGACATGCACGCTTTAAACCCAACAAAATCACCGCAAAGTGATATTGAATAAAATTTTATGGGTTCAGATAGTTAATAGTGGGATTTTTAACCTAATCATAAAAATTAATCTTAAATTTTTAGATTTTTACTCGGTTAAAATTCGAACGGGTTCTCTATGAAGCCAAACTAGACACGCATGCTTTAAACCCAACAAAACGATCGTAAAGTGATATTAAATCAATTTTAATGAGTTCAAATAGTTTATTATAGGACTTTGAACCTAATTATACAACTTAATACTAAAATTTTAGATTTTTACTCGTTTAAAATTCGAACAGGTTCTCAAAAAAGACCATTTAGACATGCACGCTTTTGACCCAACAAAATCCCCGCAAAATGATATTAAATAAAATTTTATGGGTTCAGATAGTTAATTGTGGGATTTTTAACCTAATTATAAAAATTAATCTTAAATTTTTAGATTTTTACTCGGTTAAAATTCGAACGGGTTCTCTATGAAGCCAAACTAGACACGCATGCTTTAAACCCAACAAAACGATCATAATGTGATATTAAATCAATTTTTATGAGTTCAAATAGTTTATAATAGGATTTGGAACCTAATTATACAACTTAATCCTAAAATTTTAGATTTTTACTCGTTTAAAATTCGAACAAGTTCTCAAAAAAGACCATTTAGACATGCACGCTTTAGACCCAACAAAATCCCCGCAAAATGATATTAAATAAAATTTTATGGGTTCAGATAGTTAATTGTGGGATTTTTAACCTAATTATAAAAATTAATATTAAATTTTTAGATTTTTACTTGGTTAAAATTCGAACGGGTTCTCTATGAAGCCAAACTAGACACGCATGCTTTAAACCCAACAAAACGTTCGTAAAATGATATTAAATCAAATTTAATGAGTTCAAATAGTTTATAATAGGATTTTGAACCTAATTATACAACTTAATCCTAAAATTTTAGATTTTTACTCGTTTAAAATTCAAAAAGGTTCTCAATAAAGCCCATTTTGACATGCACGCTTTAAACCCAACAAAATCACCGCAAAATGATATTAAATAAAATTTTATGGGTTCAGATAGTTAATTGTGGGATTTTTAACCTAATTATAAAAATTAATCTTAAATTTTTAGATTTTTACTCGGTTAAAATTCGAACGGTTTCTCTATGAAGCCAAACTAGACACACATGCTTTAAACCCAACAAAACGTTCGTAAAATGATATTAAATCAATTTTAATGATTCAAATAGATTATTATAGGACTTTGAACCTAATTATACAACTTAACCGTAAAATTTTAGATTTTTACTCGTTCAAAATTCGAACAGGTTCTCAATAAAGCCCATTTTGACATGCACGCTTTAAACCCAACAAAATCACCGCAAAATGATATTAAATAAAATTTTATGGGTTCAGATAGTTAATAGTGGGATTTTTAACCTAATTATAAAAATTAATCTTAAATTTTTAGATTTTTACTCGGTTAAAATTCGAACGGGTTCTCTATGAAGCCAAACTAGACACGCATGCTTTAAACCCAACAAAACGTTCGTAAAATGATATTAAATCAATTTTAATGAGTTCAAATAGTTTATTATAGGACTTTGAACCTAATTATACAACTTAATCCTAAAATTTTAGATTTTTACTCGTTTAAAATTCGAACAGGTTCTCAAAAAATACCATTTAGACATGCAGGCTTTAGACCCAACAAAATCCTCGCAAAATGATATTAAATAAAATTTTATGGGTTCAGATAGTTAATTGTGGGATTTTTAACCTAATTATAAAAATTAATCGTAAATTTTTAGATTTTTACTCGGTTAAAATACGAACGGGGTCTCTATGAAGCCAAACTAGACACGCATGCTTTAAACCCAACAAAACGATCGTAAAGTGATATTAAATCAATTTTAATGAGTTCAAATAGTTTATTATAGGACTTTGAACCTAATTATACAACTTAATCCTAAAATTTTAGATTTTTACTCGTTTAAAACTCGAACAGTTTCTCAATAAAGCTCATTTTGACATGCACGCTTTAAACCCAACAAAATGACCGCAAAATGATATTGAATAAAATTTTATGGGTTCAGATAGTTAATAGTGGGATTTTTAACCTAATCATAAAAATTAATCTTAAATTTTTAGATTTTTACTTGGTTAAAATTCGAACGGGTTCTCTATGATGCCAAACCAGACACGCATGCTTTAAACCCAACAAAACGATCATAATGTGATATTAAATCAATTTTTATGAGTTCAAATAGTTTATAATAGGATTTTGAACCTAATTATACAACTTAATCCTAAAATTTTAGATTTTTACTCGTTTAAAATTCAAAAAGGTTCTCAATAAAGCCCATTTTGACATGCACGCTTTAAACCCAACAAAATCACCGCAAAATGATATTAAATAAAATTTTATGGGTTCAGATAGTTAATTGTGGGATTTTTAACCTAATTATAAAAATTAATCTTAAATTTTTAGATTTTTACTCGGTTAAAATTCGAACGGGTTCTCTATGAAGCCAAACTAGACACGCATGCTTTAAACCCAACAAAACGTTCGTAAAATGATATTAAATCAATTTTAATGAGTTCAAATAGTTTATTATAGGACTTTGAACCTAATTATACAACTTAATCCTAAAATTTTAGATTTTTACTCGTTTAAAATTCGAACAGGTTCTCAAAAAAGACCATTTAGACATGCACGCTTTAGACCCAACAAAATCCCCGCAAAATGATATTAAATAAAATTTTATGGGTTCAGATAGTTAATTGTGGGATTTTTAACCTAATTATAAAAATTAATCTTAAATTTTTAGATTTTTACTTGGTTAAAATTCGAACGTGTTCTCTATGAAGCCAAACCAGACACGCATGCTTTAAACCCAACAAAACGATCATAATGTGATATTAAATCAATTTTTATGAGTTCAAATAGTTTATAATAGGATTTTGAACCTAATTATACAACTTAATCCTAAAATTTTAGATTTTTACTCGTTTAAAATTCAAAAAGGTTCTCAACAAAGCCCATTTTGACATACACGCTTTAAACCCAACAAAATCACCGCAAAATGATATTAAATAAAATTTTATGGGTTCAGATAGTTAATTGTGGGATTTTTAACCTAATTATAAAAATTAATCTTAAATTTTTAGATTTTTACTCGGTTAAAATTCGAACGGGGTCTCTATGAAGCCAAACTAGACACGCATGCTTTAAACCCAACAAAACGATCGTAAAGTGATATTAAATCAATTTTAATGAGTTCAAA
Source organism: Abelmoschus esculentus (assembly GCA_035048815.1). Classification (NCBI taxonomy): domain Eukaryota; kingdom Viridiplantae; phylum Streptophyta; class Magnoliopsida; order Malvales; family Malvaceae; genus Abelmoschus; species Abelmoschus esculentus. Next base: position 7,765,553 of record JAUCBN010000002.1, on the reverse strand, counting down.
TAGTTTATTATAGGACTTTGAACCTAATTATACAACTTAATCCTAAAATTTTAGATTTTTACTCGTTTAAAACTCGAACAGTTTCTCAATAAAGCCCATTTTGACATGCACGCTTTAAACCCAACAAAATCACCGCAAAGTGATATTGAATAAAATTTTATGGGTTCAGATAGTTAATAGTGGGATTTTTAACCTAATCATAAAAATTAATCTTAAATTTTTAGATTTTTACTCGGTTAAAATTCGAACGGGTTCTCTATGAAGCCAAACTAGACACGCATGCTTTAAACCCAACAAAACGATCGTAAAGTGATATTAAATCAATTTTAATGAGTTCAAATAGTTTATTATAGGACTTTGAACCTAATTATACAACTTAATCCTAAAATTTTAGATTTTTACTCGTTTAAAATTCGAACAGGTTCTCAAAAAAGACCATTTAGACATGCACGCTTTTGACCCAACAAAATCCCCGCAAAATGATATTAAATAAAATTTTATGGGTTCAGATAGTTAATTGTGGGATTTTTAACCTAATTATAAAAATTAATCTTAAATTTTTAGATTTTTACTTGGCTAAAATTCGAACGGGTTCTCTATAATGCCAAACCAGACACGCATGCTTTAAACCCAACAAAACGATCATAATGTGATATTAAATCAATTTTTATGAGTTCAAATAGTTTATAATAGGATTTTGAACCTAATTATACAACTTAATCCTAAAATTTTAGATTTTTACTCGTTTAAAAATCAAAAAGGTTCTCAATAAAGCCCATTTTGACATGCACGCTTTAAACCCAACAAAATCACCGCAAAATGATATTAAATAAAATTTTATGGGTTCAGATAGTTAATTGTGGGATTTTTAACCTAATTATAAAAATTAATCTTAAATTTTTAGATTTTTACTTGGTTAAAATTCGAACGGGTTCTCTATGATGCCAAACCAGACACGCATGCTTTAAACCCAACAAAACGATCATAATGTGATATTAAATCAATTTTTATGAGTTCAAATAGTTTATAATAGGATTTTGAACCTAATTATACAACTTAATCCTAAAATTTTAGATTTTTACTCGTTTAAAAATCAAAAAGGTTCTCAATAAAGCCCATTTTGACATGCACGCTTTAAACCCAACAAAATCACCGCAAAATGATATTAAATAAAATTTTATGGGTTCAGATAGTTAATTGTGGGATTTTTAACCTAATTATAAAAATTAATCTTAAATTTTTAGATTTTTACTCGGTTAAAATTCGAACGGGTTCTCTATGAAGCCAAACTAGACATGCATGCTTTAAACCCAACAAAACGTTCGTAAAATGATATTAAATCAATTTTAATGAGTTCAAATAGTTTATTATAGGACTTTGAACCTAATTATACAACTTAATCCTAAAATTTTAGATTTTTACTCGTTTAAAATTCGAACAGGTTCTCAAAAATGACCATTTAGACATGCACGCTTTAGACCCAACAAAATCCCCGCAAAATGATATTAAATAAAATTTTATGGGTTCAGATAGTTAATTGTGGGATTTTTTACCTAATTATAAAAATTAATCTTAAATTTTTAGATTTTTACTCGGTTAAAATTCGAACGGGGTCTCTATGAAGCCAAACTAGACACGCATGCTTTAAACCCAACAAAACGATCGCAAAATGATATTAAAACAATTTTTATGAGTACAAATAGTTTATTATAGGATTTTTGATCCTAATTATACGACTTAATCCTAGAATTTTAGATTTTCACTCGTTTAAAATTTGAATAGGTTCTCAATAAAGCCCATTTTGACATGCACGCTTTAAACCCAATAAAATCACCGTAAAATGATATTAAATAAAATTTTATGGGTTTAGATAGTTAATTGTGGGATTTTTAACCTAATTATAAAAATTAATCTTAAATTTTTAGATTTTTACTCGGTTAAAATTCGAACGGGTTCTCTATGAAGCCAAACTAGACACGCATGCTTTAAACCCAACAAAACGATCGTAAAGTGATATTAAATAAATTTTAATGAGTTCAAATAGTTTATTATAGGACTTTGAACCTAATTATACAACTTAATCCTAAAATTTTAGATTTTTACTCGTTTAAAATTCGAACAGGTTCTCAATAAAGCCCATTTTGACATGCACGCTTTAACAAAATCACCGCAAAATGATAATAAATAAAATTTTATGAGTTCAGATAGTTAATTGTCGGATTTTTATCCTAATTATAAAAATTAATATTAAATTTTTAGATTTTTACTCGGTTAAAATTCGAACGGGTTCTCTATGAAGCCAAACTAGACACGCATGCTTTAAACCCAAAAAAACGATCGTAAAGTGATATTAAATCAATTTTAATGAGTTCAAATAGTTTATTATAGGACTTTGAACCTAATTATACAACTTAATCGTAAAATTTTAGTTTTTTACTCGTTCAAAATTCGAACAGGTTCTCAATAAAGCCCATTTTGACATGCACGCTTTAAACCCAACAAAATCACTGCAAAATGATATTAAATAAAATTTTATGGGTTCAAATAGTTAATTGTGAGATTTTTAACCTAATTATAAAAATTAATCTTAAATTTTTAGATTTTTACTCGATTAAAATTCGAACGGGTTCTCTATGAAGCCGAACTAGACACACATGCTTTAAACCCAACAAAACGATCGTAAAGTGATATTAAATCAATTTTAATGAGTTCAAATAGTTTATTATAGGACTTTAAACCTAATTATACAACTTAATCCTAAAATTTTAGATTTTTACTCGTTTAAAATTCGAACAGGTTCTCAATAAAGCCCATTTTGACATGCACGCTTTAAACCCAACAAAATCACCGCAAAATGATATTAAATAAAATTTTATGGGTTCAGATAGTTAATAGTGGGATTTTTAACCTGATTATAAAAATTAATCGTAAATTTTTAGATTTTTACTCGGTTAAAATTCGAACGGGTTCTCTATGAAGCCAAACTAGACGCGCATGCTTTAAACCCAACAAAACGTTCGTAAAATGATATTAAATCAATTTTTATGAGTTCAAATAGTATATTATAGGATTTTGAACCTAATTATACAACTTAATACTAAAATTTTAGATTTTTACTCGTATAAAGTCGAACAAGATCTCAATAAAGCCGATTTTGACATGCACGCTTTAACAAAATCACCGCAAAATGATATTAAATAAAATTTTATGGGTTCAGATAGTTGACAGTGGGATTTTTAACCTAATTATAAAAATTAATCTTAAATTTTTAGATTTTTACTTGGTTAAAATTCGAACGGGTTCTCTATGAAGGCAAACTAGACACGCATGCTTTAAATCCAACAAAACGATAGTAAAATGATATTAAATCAATTTTATGAGTTCAAATAGTTTATTATAGGATTTTGAACCTAACTATACAACTTAATCGTAAAATTTTAGATTTTTACTCGTTTAAAACTCGAACAGTTTCTCAATAAAGCCCATTTTGACATGCACGCTTTAAACCCAACAAAATCACCGCAAAGTGATATTGAATAAAATTTTATGGGTTCAGATAGTTAATAGTGGGATTTTTAACCTAATCATAAAAATTAATCTTAAATTTTTAGATTTTTACTCGGTTAAAATTCGAACGGGTTCTCTATGAAGCCAAACTAGACACGCATGCTTTAAACCCAACAAAACGATCGTAAAGTGATATTAAATCAATTTTAATGAGTTCAAATAGTTTATTATAGGACTTTGAACCTAATTATACAACTTAATCCTAAAATTTTAGATTTTTACTCGTTTAAAATTCGAACAGGTTCTCAAAAAAGACCATTTAGACATGCACGCTTTTGACCCAACAAAATCCCCGCAAAATGATATTAAATAAAATTTTATGGGTTCAGATAGTTAATTGTGGGATTTTTAACCTAATTATAAAAATTAATCTTAAATTTTTAGATTTTTACTCGGTTAAAATTCGAACGGGTTCTCTATGAAGCCAAACTAGACACGCATGCTTTAAACCCAACAAAACGATCATAATGTGATATTAAATCAATTTTTATGAGTTCAAATAGTTTATAATAGGATTTGGAACCTAATTATACAACTTAATCCTAAAATTTTAGATTTTTACTCGTTTAAAATTCGAACAGGTTCTCAAAAAAGACCATTTAGACATGCACGCTTTAGACCCAACAAAATCCCCGCAAAATGATATTAAATAAAATTTTATGGGTTCAGATAGTTAATTGTGGGATTTTTAACCTAATTATAAAAATTAATATTAAATTTTTAGATTTTTACTTGGTTAAAATTCGAACGGGTTCTCTATGAAGCCAAACTAGACACGCATGCTTTAAACCCAACAAAACGTTCGTAAAATGATATTAAATCAAATTTAATGAGTTCAAATAGTTTATAATAGGATTTCGAACCTAATTATACAACTTAATCCTAAAATTTTAGATTTTTACTCGTATAAAGTCGAACAAGTTCTCAATAAAGCCCATTTTGACATGCACGCTTTAACAAAATCACCGCAAAATGATATTAAATAAAATTTTATGGGTTCAGATAGTTAATTGTGGGATTTTTTTAAACCTAATTATAAAACTAAATCTTAAATTTTTAGATTTTTACTCGGTTAAAATTCGAACGGGTTCTCTATGAAGGCAAAGTAGACACGCATGCTTTAAACCCAACAAAACGATCGTAAAATGATATTAAATCAATCTTATGAGTTCAAATAGTTTATTATAGGATTTTGAACCTAATTATACAACTTAACCCTAGAATTTTAGATTTTTACTCGTTTTAAATTCGAACAGGTTCTCATTAAAGCCCATTTTGACATGCACGCTTTAAACCCAACAAAGTCACCGCAAAATGATATTAAATGAAATTTTATGGGTTGAAATATTTAATTATGGCATTTTTAACCTAATTATAAAACTAAATCTTAAATTTTTAGATTTTTACTCGGTTAAAATTCGAACGGGTTCTCTATGAAGCAAAACTAGACACGCATGCTTTAAATCCAACAAAACGATCGTAATGTGATATTAAATCAATTTTAATGAGTTCGAATAGTTTATTATAGGACTTTGAACCTAATTATACAACTTAATCCTAAAATTTTAGATTTTTACTCGTTTAAAATTCGAACAGGTTCTCAATAAAGCCCATTTAGACATGCACGCTTTAAACCCAACAAAATCACCGCAAAATAATATTAAATAAAATTTTATGGGTTCAGATAGTTTATTGTGGGATTTTTAACATAATTATTAAAAGTAATCTTAAATTTTTAGATTTTTACTCAGTTAAAATTCAAACGGGTTCTCTATGAAGCCCAACTAGACACGAATGCTTTAAACCCAACAAAACGATCGTAAAATGATATTAAATCAATTTTTATGAGTTCAAATAGTTTATTATAGGATTTTGAACGTAATTATAAAAGTTAATCTTAAATTTTTAGATTTTTACTCGGTTAAAATTCGAAAGGGTTCACAATATAACCCAACTAGACACGCATGATTTAAACCCAACAAAACAATCGTGAAATGATATTAAATCAATTTTTATGAGTTCAAATAGTTTATTATATGATTTTGAACCTAAATATACAACTTAATCCTAAAATTTTAGATTTTTACTCGTTTAAAATTCGAACAGGTTCTCAGTAAAGCCCATTTCGACATGCACGCTTTAAACCCAAAAAAATCACCGCAAAAAGATATTAAGTTAAATTTTATGGGTTCAGATAGTTAATTGTGGTATTTTTAACCTAATTATAAAAATTAATCGTAAATTTTTAGATTTTTACTCGGTTAAAATTCGAAAGGGTTCTCTATGAAGCCAAACTAGACACGCATGCTTTAAACCCAACAAAACGATCGCAAAATGATATTAAAACAATTTTTATGAGTACAAATAGTTTATAATAGGATTTTTGATCCGAATTATACGACTTAATCCTAGAATTTTAGATTTTTACTCGTTCAAAATTCGAATAGGTTCTCAATAAAGCCCATTTCGACATGTACGCTTTAAACCCAACAAAATCACCGCAAAATGATATTAAATAAAATTTTATGGGTTCAGATAGTTAATTGTGGGATTTTTAACCTAATTATAAAACTAAATCTTAAATTTTCAGATTTTTACTCGGTTAAAATTCGAACGGGTTCTCTATGAAGCCAAACTAGACACGCATGCTTTAAACCCAACAAAACGATCGTAATGTGATATTAAATCAATTTTTATGAGTTCAAATAGTTTATTATAGGATTTTGAATCTACTTATACGACTTAATCCTAAAATTTTAGATTTTTACTCGTTTAAAATTCGAACAGGTTCTCAGTAAAGCCCATTTCGACATGCACGCTTTAAACCCAAAAAAATCACCGCAAAAAGATATTAAGTTAAATTTTATGGGTTCAGATAGTTAATTGTGGTATTTTTAACCTAATTATAAAAATTAATCGTAAATTTTTAGATTTTTACTCGGTTAAAATTCGAAAGGGTTCTCTATGAAGCCAAACTAGACACGCATGCTTTAAACCCAACAAAACGATCGCAAAATGATATTAAAACAATTTTTATGAGTACAAATAGTTTATAATAGGATTTTTGATCCGAATTATACGACTTAATCCTAGAATTTTAGATTTTTACTCGTTCAAAATTCGAATAGGTTCTCAATAAAGCCCATTTCGACATGTACGCTTTAAACCCAACAAAATCACCGCAAAATGATATTAAATAAAATTTTATGGATTCAGATAGTTAATTGTGGGATTTTTAACCTAATTATAAAACTAAATCTTAAATTTTCAGATTTTTACTTGGTTAAAATTCGAACGGGTTCTCTATGAAGCCAAACTAGACACGCATGCTTTAAACCCAACAAAACGATCGTAATGTGATATTAAATCAATTTTTATGAGTTCAAATAGTTTATTATAGGATTTTGAATCTACTTATACGACTTAATCCTAAAAGTTTAGATTTTTACTCGTTTAAAATTCGAACAGGTTCTCAGTAAAGCCCATTTCGACATGCACACTTTAAACCCAAAAAAATCACCGCAAAAAGATATTAAGTTAAATTTTATGGGTTCAGATAGTTAATTGTGGTATTTTTAACCTAATTATAAAAATTAATCGTAAATTTTTAGATTTTTACTCGGTTAAAATTCGAAAGGGTTCTCTATGAAGCCAAACTAGACACGCATGCTTTAAACCCAACAAAACGATCGCAAAATGATATTAAAACAATTTTTATGAGTACAAATAGTTTATAATAGGATTTTTGATCCGAATTATACGACTTAATCCTAGAATTTTAGATTTTTACTCGTTCAAAATTCGAATAGGTTCTCAATAAAGCCCATTTCGACATGTACGCTTTAAACCCAACAAAATCACCGCAAAATGATATTAAATAAAATTTTATGGGTTCAGATAGTTAATTGTGGGATTTTTAACCTAATTATAAAAATTAATCTTAAATTTTTAGATTTTTACTCGGTTAAAATTCGAACGGGTTCTCTATGAAGCCCAACTAGACACGAATACTTTAAACCCAACAAAACGATCGTAAAATGATATTAAATTAATTTTTATGAGTTCAAATAGTTTATTATAGGATTTTGAACCTAATTATATAACTTAATCCTAAAATTTTAGATTTTTACTCGTTTAAAATTCGAACAGGTTCTCAATAAAGCCCATTTTGACATGCACGCTTTAAACCCAACAAAATCACCGCAAAATGATATTAAATAAAATTTTATGGGTTCGGATAGTTAATTGTGGAATTTTTAATCTAATTATAAAAATTAATCTTAAATTTTTAGATTTTTACTCGGTTAAAATTCGAACGGGTTCTCTATGAAGTCAAACTAGACACGCAAGCTTTAAACCCAGCAAAACGATCGTAAAATGATATTAAATCAATTTTATGAGTTCAAATAGTTTATTATAGAATTTTGAACCTAATTATACAACTTAATCCTAAAATTTTAGATTTTTACTCGTTTAAAATTCGAACAGGTTCTCAATAAAGCCCATTTCGACATGCACGCTTTAACAAAATCACCGCAAAATGATATTAAATAAAATTTTATGGGTTCAGATAGTTAATAGTGTGATTTTTAACCTAATTATAAAAATTAATCTTAAATTTTCAGATTTTTACTTGGTTAAAATTTGAACGGGTTCTCTATGAAGCCAAACTAGACACGCATGCTTTAAACCCAACAAAACGATCGTAAAGTGATATTAAATCAATTTTAATGAGTTCAAATAGTTTATAATAGGACTTTGAACCTAATTTTACAACTTAATCCTAAAATTTTAGATTTTTACTCGTTTAAAATTCGAACAGGTTCTCAATAAAGCCCATTTTGACATGCACGCTTTAAACCCAACAAAATCACCGCAAAATGATATTAAATAAAATTTTATGGGTTCAGATAGTTAATAGTGGGATTTTTAACCTAATTATAAAAATTAATCTTAAATTTTCAGATTTTTACTCGGTTAAAATTCGAACGGGTTCTCTATGAAGCCAAACTACACACGCATGCTTTAAACCCAACAAAACGTTCGTAAAATCATATTAAATCAATTTTTATGAGTTCAAATAGTTTATTATAGGATTTTGAACCTAATTATACAACTTAATCCTAAAATTTTAGATTTTTACTCGTATAAAGTCGAACAAGTTCTCAATAAAGCCCATTTTGACATGCACGCTTTAAACCCAACAAAATCACCGCAAAATGATATTAAATAAAATTTTATGGGTTCAGATAGTTAATAGTAGGATTTTTAACCTAATTATAAAAATTAATCGTAAATTTTTAGATTTTTACTCGGTGAAAATTCGAACGGGTTCTCTATGAAGCCAAACTAGACACGCTTGCTTTAAACCCAACAAAACGATCGTAAAATGATATTAAATCAATTTTTATGAGTTTAAATAGTTTATTATAGGATTTTGAACCTAATTATACAACTTAATCCTAAAATTTTAGATTTTTACTCGTATAAAGTCGAACAAGTTCACAATAAAGCCCATTTTGACATGCACGCTTTAATAAAATCACCGCAAAATGATATTAAATAAAATTTTATGGGCTCAGATAGTTAATTGTGGGATTTTTAGCCTAATTATAAAACTATATCTTAAATTTTCAGATTTTTACTCGGTTAAAATTCGAACGGGTTCTCTATGAAGCCCAACTAGACACACATGCTTTAAACCCAACAAAACGTTCGTAAAATGATATTAAATCAATTTTTATGAGTTCAACTAGTTTATTATAGGACTTTGAACCTAATTATACAACTTAATGGTAAAATTTTAGATTTTTACTAGTTCGAAATTCGAACAGGTTCTCAATAAAGCCCATTTTGACATGCACGCTTTAAACCCAACAAAATCACCGCAAAATGATATTAAATTAAATTTTATGGGTTCAGATAGTTAATTGTGGGATTTTTAACCTAATTATAAAAATTAATCTTAAATTTTTAGATTTTTATTCGGTTAAAGTTCGAACGGGTTCCCTATGAAACCAAACAAGACACGCATGCTTTAAACCCAACAAAACGATCGTAAAATGATATTAAATCAATTTTTATGAGTTCAACTAGTTTATTATAGGATTTTGAACCTAATTATACAACTTAATCGTAAAATTTTAGATTTTTACTCGTATAAAGTCGAACTAGTTCTCAATAAAGCCCATTTTGACATGCACGCTTTTAACCCAACAAAATCACCGCAAAATGATATTAAATAAAATTTTATGGGCTCAGATAGTTAATTGTGGGATTTTTAACCTAATTATAAAACTATATCTTAAATTTTTAGATTTTTATTCGGTTAAAATTCGAACGGGTTCCCTATGAAACCAAACAAGACACGCATGCTTTAAACCCAACAAAACGATCGTAAAATGATATTAAATCAATTTATATGAGTTCAACTAGTTTATTATAGGATTTTGAACCTAATAATACAACTTAATCGTAAAATTTTAGATTTTTACTCGTATAAAGTCGAACTAGTTCTCAATAAAACCCATTTTGACATGCACGCTTTAAACCCAACAAAATCACCGCAAAATGATATTAAATAAAATTTTATGGGTTCAGATAGTTAATTGTGGGATTTTTAACCTAATTATAAAAATTAATCTTAAATTTTTAGATTTTTACTCGGTTAAAATTCGAACGGGTTCTCTATGAAGCCCAACTAGACACGAATACTTTAAACCCAACAAAACGATCGTAAAATGATATTAAATTAATTTTTATGAGTTCAAATAGTTTATTATAGGATTTTGAACCTAATTATATAACTTAATCCTAAAATTTTAGATTTTTACTCGTTTAAAATTCGAACAGGTTCTCAATAAAGCCCATTTTGACATGCACGCTTTAAACCCAACAAAATCACCGCAAAATGATATTAAATAAAATTTTATGGGTTCGGATAGTTAATTGTGGAATTTTTAATCTAATTATAAAAATTAATCTTAAATTTTTAGATTTTTACTCGGTTAAAATTCGAACGGGTTCTCTATGAAGTCAAACTAGACACGCAAGCTTTAAACCCAGCAAAACGATCGTAAAATGATATTAAATCAATTTTATGAGTTCAAATAGTTTATTATAGAATTTTGAACCTAATTATACAACTTAATCCTAAAATTTTAGATTTTTACTCGTTTAAAATTCGAACAGGTTCTCAATAAAGCCCATTTCGACATGCACGCTTTAACAAAATCACCGCAAAATGATATTAAATAAAATTTTATGGGTTCAGATAGTTAATAGTGGGATTTTTAACCTAATTATAAAAATTAATCTTAAATTTTCAGATTTTTACTTGGTTAAAATTTGAACGGGTTCTCTATGAAGCCAAACTAGACACGCATGCTTTAAACCCAACAAAACGATCGTAAAGTGATATTAAATCAATTTTAATGAGTTCAAATAGTTTATAATAGGACTTTGAACCTAATTTTACAACTTAATCCTAAAATTTTAGATTTTTACTCGTTTAAAATTCGAACAGGTTCTCAATAAAGCCCATTTTGACATGCACGCTTTAAACCCAACAAAATCACCGCAAAATGATATTAAATAAAATTTTAAGGGTTCAGATAGTTAATAGTGGGATTTTTAACCTAATTATAAAAATTAATCTTAAATTTTCAGATTTTTACTCGGTTAAAATTCGAACGGGTTCTCTATGAAGCCAAACTACACACGCATGCTTTAAACCCAACAAAACGTTCGTAAAATGATATTAAATCAATTTTTATGAGTTCAAATAGTTTATTATAGGATTTTGAACCTAATTATACAACTTAATCCTAAAATTTTAGATTTTTACTCGTATAAAGTCGAACAAGTTCTCAATAAAGCCCATTTTGACATGCACGCTTTAAACCCAACAAAATCACCGCAAAATGATATTAAATAAAATTTTATGGGTTCAGATAGTTAATAGTAGGATTTTTAACCTAATTATAAAAATTAATCGTAAATTTTTAGATTTTTACTCGGTGAAAATTCGAACGGGTTCTCTATGAAGCCAAACTAGACACGCTTGCTTTAAACCCAACAAAACGATCGTAAAATGATATTAAATCAATTTTTATGAGTTTAAATAGTTTATTATAGGATTTTGAACCTATTTATACAACTTAATCCTAAAATTTTAGATTTTTACTCGTATAAAGTCGAACAAGTTCACAATAAAGCCCATTTTGACATGCACGCTTTAATAAAATCACCGCAAAATGATATTAAATAAAATTTTATGGGCTCAGATAGTTAATTGTGGGATTTTTAACCTAATTATAAAACTATATCTTAAATTTTCAGATTTTTACTCGGTTAAAATTCGAACGGGTTCTCTATGAAGCCCAACTAGACACACATGCTTTAAACCCAACAAAACGTTCGTAAAATGATATTAAATCAATTTTTATGAGTTCAACTAGTTTATTATAGGACTTTGAACCTAATTATACAACTTAATGGTAAAATTTTAGATTTTTACTAGTTCGAAATTCGAACAGGTTCTCAATAAAGCCCATTTTGACATGCACGCTTTAAACCCAACAAAATCACCGCAAAATGATATTAAATTAAATTTTATGGGTTCAGATAGTTAATTGTGGGATTTTTAACCTAATTATAAAAATTAATCTTAAATTTTTAGATTTTTATTCGGTTAAAGTTCGAACGGGTTCCCTATGAAACCAAACAAGACACGCATGCTTTAAACCCAACAAAACGATCGTAAAATGATATTAAATCAATTTTTATGAGTTCAACTAGTTTATTTTAGGATTTTGAACCTAATTATACAACTTAATCGTAAAATTTTAGATTTTTACTCGTATAAAGTCGAACTAGTTCTCAATAAAGCCCATTTTGACATGCACGCTTTTAACCCAACAAAATCACCGCAAAATGATATTAAATAAAATTTTATGGGCTCAGATAGTTAATTGTGGGATTTTTAACCTAATTATAAAACTATATCTTAAATTTTTAGATTTTTATTCGGTTAAAATTCGAACGGGTTCCCTATGAAACCAAACAAGACACGCATGCTTTAAACCCAACAAAACGATCGTAAAATGATATTAAATCAATTTTTATGAGTTCAACTAGTTTATTATAGGATTTTGAACCTAATTATACAACTTAATCGTAAAATTTTAGATTTTTACTCGTATAAAGTCGAACTAGTTCTCAATAAAACCCATTTTGACATGCACGCTTTAAACCCAACAAAATCACCGCAAAATGATATTAAATAAAATTTTATGGGTTCAGATAGTTAATTGTGGGATTTTTAACCTAATTATAAAAATTAATCTTAAATTTTTAGATTTTTACTCGTTTAAAATTCGAACGGGTTCTCTATGAAGCCAAACTAAACACGCATGCTTTAAACCCAACAAAACGATCGTAAACTGATATTAAATCAATTTTTATGAGTTTAAATAGTTTATTATAGGATTTTGGACCTAATTATACAACTTAATCCTAAAATTTTAGATTTTTACTCGTATAAAGTCGAACAAGTTCTCAATAAAGCCCATTTTCACATGCACGCTTTAAACCCAACAAAATCACTGCAAAATGATATTAAATAAAATTTTATGGGTTCAGATAGTTAATTGTTGGATTTTTAACCTAATTATAAAAATTAATCTTAAATTTTTAGATTTTTACTCGTTTAAAATTCGAACGGGTTCTCTATGAAGCCAAACTAGACACGCATGCTTTAAACCCAACAAAACTATCGTAAACTGATATTAAATCAATTTTTATGAGTTTAAATAGTTTATTATAGGATTTTGGACCTAATTATACAACTTAATCCTAAAATTTTAGATTTTTACTCGTATAAAGTCGAACAAGTTCTCAATAAAGCCCATTTTGACATGCACGCTTTAACAAAATCACCGCAAAATGATATTAAATAAAATTTTATGGGTTCAGAAAGTTAATTGTGGGATTTTTAACCTAATTATAAAAATTAATATTAAATTTTTAGATTTTTACTCGGTTAAAATTCGAACGGGTTCTCTATGAAGGCAAACTAGACACGCATGCTTTAAACCCAACAAAACGATCGTAAAATGATATTAAATCAATTTTTATGAGTTTAAATAGTTTATTATAGGATTTTGAACCTAATTATACAACTTAATCCTAAAATTTTAGATTTTTACTCGTATAAAGTCGAACAAGTTCTCAATAAAGCCCATTTTGACTTGCACGCTTTAACAAAATCACAGCAAAATGATTTTAAATAAAATTTTATGGGTTCAGATAGTTAATTGTGGGATTTTTAACCTAATTATAAAAATTAATCTTAAATTTTTAGATTTTTACTTGGCTAAAATTCGAACGGGTTCTCTATAATGCCAAACTAGACACGCATGCTTTAAACCCAACAAAACGATCGTAAAGTGATATTAAATCAATTTTAATGAGTTCAAATAGTTTATTATAGGACTTTGAACCTAATTATACAACTTAATCCTAAAATTTTAGATTTTTACTCGTTTAAAATTCGAACAGGTTCTCAATAAAGCCCATTTTGACATGCAAGCTTTAACAAAATCACCGCAAAATGATATTAAATAAAATTTTATGGGTTCAGATAGTTAATTGTGGGATTTTTAACCTAATTATAAAAATTAATCTTAAATTTTTAGATTTTCACTCGGTTAAAATTCGAACGGGTTCTTTATGAAGCCAAACTAGACACGCATGCTTTAAACCCAATAAAAGGATCGTAAAATGATATTAAATCAATTTTTATGAGATCAAATAGTTTATTATAGGATTTTGAACCTAATTATACAACTTAATCCTAAAAATTTAGATTTTTACTCGTTTAAAATTCGAACAGATTCTCAATAAAGCCCATTTTGACATGCACGCTTTAAACCCAACAAAATCACCGCAAAATGATATTAAATAAAATTTTATGGGTTCAGATAGTTAATTGTGGGATTTTTAACCTAATTATAAAAATTAATCTTAAATTTTTAGATTTTTACTCGGTTAAAATTCGAACGGGTTCTCTGTGAAGCCCAACTAGACACGCATGTTTTAAACCCAACAAAACGATCGTAAAATGATATTAAATCAATTTTTATGACTTCAAATAGTTTATTATAGGATTTTGAACCTAATTATACAACTTAATCCTAAAATTTTATATTTTTACTCGTTTAAAATTCGAACAGGTTCTCAATAAAGCCCATTATGACATGCACGCTTTAAACCCAACAAAATCACCGTAAAATGATATTAAATAAAATTTTATGGGTTCAGATAGTTAATTGTGGGATTTTTAACCTAATTATAAAAATTAATCTTAAATTTTTAGATTTTTACTCGGTTAAAATTCGAAAGGGTTCTCTATGAAGCCCAACTAGACACGCATGCTTTAAACCCAATAAAAGGATCGTAAAATGATATTAAATCAATTTTTATGGGATCAAATAGTTTATTATAGGATTTTGAACCTAATTATACAACTTAATCCTAAAATTTTAGATTTTTACTCGTTTAAAATTCGAACAGATTCTCAATAAAGCCCATTTTGACATGCACGCTTTAAACCCAACAAAATCACCGCAAAATGATATTAAATAAATTTTTATGGGTTCAGATAGTTAATTGTGGGATTTTTAACCTAATTATAAAAATTAATCTTAAATTTTTAGATTATTAGTCGGTTAAAATTCGAACGGGTTCTCTATGAAGCCCAACTAGACACGCGTGCTTTAAACCCAACAAAACGATCGGAAAAAGATATTAAATCAATTTTTATGACTTCAAATAGTTTATTATAGGATTTTGAACCTAATTATACAACTTAATCCTAAAATTTTAGATTTTTACTCGTTTAAAATTCGAACAGGTCCTCAAGAAAGCCCATTTTGACATGCACGCTTTAAACCCAACAAAATCACCGCAAAATGATATTAAATAAAATTTTATGAGTTCAGATAGTTAATTGTGGGATTTTTAACCTAATTATAAAAATTAATCTTAAATTTTTAGATTTTTACTCGGTTAAAATTCGAACGGGTTCTCTATGAAGCCCAACTAGACACGAATGCTTTAAACCCAACAAAACGATCGTAATGTGATATTAAATCAATTTTTATGAGTTTAAAAAGTTTATTATAGGATTTTGAACCTAATTATACAACATAATCCAAAAATTTTATATTTTTACTGATTTAAAATTCGAACAGGTTCTCAATAATGCTCATTTAGACATGCACGCCTTAAACCCAACAAAATCACCGCAAAATGATATTAAATAAAATTTTATGGGTTCAGATAGTTTATTGTGGGATGTTTAACCTAATTATAAAAATTTATCTTAAATTTTTAGATTTTTACTCGGTTAAAATTCGAATGGGTTCTCTATGAAGCCAAACTAGACTCGCATGCTTTAAACACAACAAAACGATCCTAAAATGATATTAAATCAATTTTTATGAGTTCAAATAGTTTATTATAGGATTTTGAACCTAATTATACAACTTAATCCTAAAATTTTAGATTTTTACTTGTTTAAAATTAGAACAGGTTCTCAATAAAGCCCATTTAGACATGCACGCTTTAAACCCAACAAAATCACAGCAAAATGATATTAAATGAAATTTTATGGGTTCAGATAGTTTATTGTGGGAATTTTAACCTAATTATTAAAATTAATCTTAAAATTTTGATTTTTACTCGGTTAAAATTCGAATGGGTTCTCTATGAAGCCCAACTAGAGACGCAAGCTTTAAACCCAACAAAACGATCGTAAAATGATATTAAATCAATTTTTATGAGTTCAAATAGTTTCTTATAGTATTTTGAAACTAATTATACAACTTAATCCTAAAATTTTATATTTTTACTCCTTTAAAATTCGAACAAGTTCACAAGAAAGCCCATTTAGACATGCACGCTTTAAACCCAACAAAATCACCATAAAATGATATTAAATAAAATTTTATGGGTTCAGATAGTTTATTGTAGGAATTTTATCCTAATTATAAAAATTAATCTTAAATTTTTAGATTTTTACTCGGTTAAAATTCGAACGGGTTCTCTATGAAGCCCAACTAGACACGAATGCTTTAAACCCAACAAAACGATCGTAAAATGATATTAAATCAATTTTTATGAGTTCAAATAGTTTATTATAGGATTTTGAACCTAATTATACAACTTAATCCTAAAATTTTAGATTTTTACTCGTTTAAAATTCGAACAGGTTCTCAATAAAGCCCATTTAGACATGCACGCTTTCAACCCAACAAAATCACCGCAAAATGATATTAAAAAAAATTTTATGGGTTCAGATAGTTTATTGTGGAATTTTTAACATAGTTATTAAAATTAATCTTAAATTTTTAGATTTTTACACGGTTAAAATTCGAACGGGTTCTCTATGAAGCCCAACTAGATACGGATGCTTTAAACCCAACAAAACGATTGTAAAATGATATTATATTAATTTTTATGAGTTCAAATAGTTTATTATAGGATTTTGAACCTAATTATTCAACTAAATCCTAAAATTTTAGATTTTTACTCGTTTAAAATTCAAACAGGTTCTCAAAATAGCCAATTTTGACATGCACGCTTTAAACCCAACAGAATCATCGCAAAACGATATTAAATAAAATTTTATGGGTTCAGATAGTTAATTGTGGCATTTTTAACCTAATTATACAAATTAATCTTAAATTCTTAGATTTTTACTCGGTTAAAATTCGAACGGCTTCTCTATGAAGCCAAACTAGGCACTCATGCTTTAAACCCAACAAAACGATCATAAAATGATATTAAATCAATTTTTATGAGTTCAAATAGTTTATTATAGGATTTCGAACCTAATTATTCAACTAAATCCTAAAATTTTAGATTTTTACTCGTTTAAAATTCAAACAGGTTCTCAAAATAGCCAATTTTGACATGCACGCTTTAAACCCAACAGAATCATCGCAAAACGATATTAAATAAAATTTTATGGGTTCAGATAGTTAATTGTGGCATTTTTAACCTAATTATACAAATTAATCTTAAATTCTTAGATTTTTACTCGGTTAAAATTCGAACGGCTTCTCTATGAAGCCAAACTAGGCACTCATGCTTTAAACCCAACAAAACGATCATAAAATGATATTATATTAATTTTTATGAGTTCAAATAGTTTATTATAGGATTTTGAACCTAATTATTCAACTAAATCCTAAAATTTTAGATTTTTACTCGTTTAAAATTCAAACAGGTTCTCAAAATAGCCAATTTTGACATGCACGCTTTAAACCCAACAGAATCATCGCAAAACGATATTAAATAAAATTTTATGGGTTCAGTTAGTTAATTGTGGCATTTTTAACCTAATTATACAAATTAATCTTAAATTCTTAGATTTTTACTCGGTTAAAATTCGAACGGCTTCTCTATGAAGCCAAACTAGGCACTCATGCTTTAAACCCAACAAAACGATCATAAAATGATATTATATTAATTTTTATGAGTTCAAATAGTTTATTATAGGATTTTGAACCTAATTATTCAACTAAATCCTAAAATTTTAGATTTTTACTCGTTTAAAATTCAAACAGGTTCTCAAAATAGCCAATTTTGACATGCACGCTTTAAACCCAACAGAATCATCGCAAAACGATATTAAATAAAATTTTATGGGTTCAGATAGTTAAATGTGGGATTTTTAACCTAATTATAAAAATTAATCTTAAATTCATAGATTTTTACTCGGTTAAAAATCGAACGGGATCTCTATGAATCCCAACTAGACACGCATGCTTTAAACCCAACAAAACGATCCTAAAATGATGTTAAATAAATTTTTATGAGTTCAAATAGTTTATTATAGGATTTTTGATCCTAATTATACAACTTAATCTTTAATTTTTAGATTTTTACTCGTTTAAAATTCGAACAGGATCCCAATAAAGCCCATTTAGACATGCACGCCTTAAACCCAACAAAATCACCGCAAAATGATATTAAATAAAATTTTATGGGTTCAGATAGTTTATTGTGGGATGTTTAACCTAATTATAAAAATTTATCTTAAATTTTTAGATTTTTACTCGGTTAAAATTCGAATGGGTTCTCTATGAAGCCAAACTAGACTCGCATGCTTTAAACACAACAAAACGATCTTAAAATGATATTAAATCAATTTTTATGAGTTCAAATAGTTTATTATAGGATTTTGAACCTAATTATACAACTTAATCCTAAAATTTTAGATTTTTACTCGTTTAAAATTCGAACAGATTCTCAATAAAGCCCATTTTGACATGCACGCTTTAAACCCAACAAAATCACCCAAAATGATATTAAATAAAATTTTATGAGTTCAGATAGTTAATTGTGAGATTTTTAACCTAATTATAAAAATTAATCTTAAATTTTTAGATTTTTACTCGGTTAAAATTCGAATGGGTTTTCTATGAAGCCAAACTAGACTCGCATGCTTTAAACACAACAAAACGATCGTAAAATGATATTAAATCAATTTTTATGAGTTCAAATAGTTTATTATAGGATTTTGAACCTAATTATATAACTTAATCCTAAAATTTTAGATTTTTACTCGTTTAAAATTCGAAAAGGTTCTCAAAAAAGCCCATTTTGACATGCACGCTTTAAACCCAACAAAATCACCGCAAATTGATATTAAATAAAATTTTATGGGTTTAGATAGATAATTGTTGGATTTTTAACCTAATTATACACATTAATCTTAAATTTTTAGATTTTCACTCGGTTAAAATTCGAATGGGTTCTCTATGAAGTCAAACTAGACTCGCATGCTTTAAACCCAACAAAACGATCGTAAAACGATATTAAATCAATTTTTATGAGTTCAAATAGTTTATCATAGGATTTTGAAACTAATTATACAACTTAATCTTAAAATTTTAGATTTTTACTCGTTTAAAATTCGAACAGGTTCTCAAGAAAGCCCATTTAGACATACACGCTTTAAACCCAACAAAATCACTGCAAAATGATATTAAATAAAATTTTATAGGTTAGATAGTTAATTGTGGTATTTTTAACCTAATTATAAAAATATATCTTAAATTTTTAGATTTTTACTCGGTTAAAATTCGAATAGGTTCTCTATGAAGCCCAAATATACTCACAAGCTTTAAACGCAACAAAACGATCGTAGAATGATATTAAATCAATTTTTATGAGTTCAAATAGTTTCTTATAGTATTTTGAACCTAATTATACAACTTAATCCTAAAATTTTAGATTTTTACTCGTTTAAAATTTGAACAGGTTCTCAATAAAGCCCATTTAGACAAGCACGCTTTAAACCCAACAAAATCACCGCAAAATGATATTAAATAAAATTTTATGGGTTCAGATAGTTTATTGTGGGATTTTTAACATAATTATTTATCAATTATTTAATTCTAATCTTAAATTATTTATCAATTTCTAGGTTTCAATGACACGTCAAATGCGATACCAAAGTACACTCTTTTGGTCAACGTCATGTTACGTCAAAACATCGACCGCTTAGTGTATCCGAGGTATATGATTAAAATGTCATCATTACTACAATTATCTTCCTAATAAAATTAATTATTGTATTAAAGTGACTACCCTAAAGAGGCTCTAATTTAATTAGCTAAATGTGAGTTAAATATTTTCCTAGCAATTATACTACATGAATTTAAAATATGTATTTAAATAAAACAATTAAATAAAACAACACTAAATAAAAGACAAGGTTTAAATTGATTCTCATTTCATAGCAAAAAGCCCTATTACACATATAAGGTGATTAAAATGAAGAAATTTTAGAGTTTGACACATGGCCAACGACCACCGTTCTCCGTAGTCAACGAGATTTCCAACCACTGTTTCGACCACCGAAAAATCCCAAAATCATCCAAAATCTCTAAATTTTATAGATCCAAGATCTAAACTATCCGGATTCGACTGAATCCTTCTATCTTCCCCCTAAATCTACCCGAATCTCACTTTTTCGACTCCAACAAAACTTAAATCCTCACCGGACAACTAGATCTACATTTTTCATTTTTGAAAATTAGATCTAGGGTTCGAAGATTGATTTTTTTTTAATATAGATGTCTGACTTAAATCCATTTAATTTTGCAAGAAAACAGAGAAAAGTGATCGAAATTACCTTTGTTGGGTCGAATTTGGTGTGTAACTCCGGCTAGAACTCAAAACATGTCACTGTGAAGTGGCATTTCCACGTTCTTCTCCACTTTCCCGACGTAGCCAATGGTCTTTCCACCATTGCATATTAACACAAAACCAAGATCCTCCATGCTCCTCGGGTTTAATTCTGCCGAATACCTCTTTTCTTTCCAAAATTTATGGAGCCATCACGACCATTATCATTGTTGCCATTATGCCACTCATCATTGTTGCATTATGAGTTCCCTCATCATTGTTGCCATTATGAGTTCATAATTGCTGTAATTATGAACTCATCATTGCTGCATCATGAGCCCCATCATCACTCATGATTACTGCAATCATGAGCTTCCTCTCTCTCTCTGCCGGATGCACCCAACCTCCTCCCCTCCGGATGTTGTTGTGTCGATTGCCTCCCTCACCTTGCTGAAATCATGGCTAAAAACCAACCCCCAATAACCGACCACTTACCTTCAATTGGTAACCGCATGTTTGTTTTCCTTTTTTTTTAATTCAAAATATTTAATTAATAATTCCCCTTTTATTTTACTTATTTAAAATTTAGATAATATTATTTATTTATTTATTTTTATTTAATATTTACTTGTGGCCATATTTATTCTCGAGTACCCGACCGAAATTCGGGTATTACATACTCGGTTAAAATTCGAACGGGTTCTCCTTGAAGCCCGATTAGACAAACATGCTTTAAAACCAACAAAACGACTGTAATATGATATTAAATAAATTTTTATGAATTCAAATAGTTTATTATAGGATTTTGAACCTAATTATAAAACTTAAACCGTAAATTTTATATTTTTACTCGTTTAATATTCGAACGGGTTCACTATAAAGCCAATTAGACATGCACGCTTTAATCCCAACATAATCATCACAATATGATATTAAATAAATTTTATGAGTTCAAATAGTTCATTGTGGGATTTTTAACCTAATTATAAAATTTAATCTTAAATTTTTAGATTTTTACTCTGTTCAAACTCGAACGTGATCTCTATGAAGCCCAATTAGACATGCATGCTTAAACCAAACAAAACAATCATAAAATGATATTAAATAAATTTTTATGAGTTCAAATAGTTTATTATAGGATTTTGAACCTATTTATACAACTTAATCCTAAAATTTTATATTTTTACTGCTTTAAAATTCGAATGGGTTCACTATAAAGCCCATTTAGACATGCACGTTTTAAACCCAACATAATCACCCCAAAATGATATTAAATAAAATTTTATGAGTTCAAATAGTTAATTGTGGGATTTTTAACCTAATTATAAAATTTAATCTTAAAGTTTTAGATTTTTACTTTGTTAAAATTCGAACGGGTTCTCTATGAAGCCCAATTAGACATGCATGCTTTAAACCAAACAAAACGATCGTCAAATGATATCAAATAAACTTTTATGAGTTCAAATAGTTTATTATAGAATTTTGAACCTAATTATACAACTTAATCCTAAAATTTTATATTTTTACTCATTTAAAATTTAAACGGGTTCACTATAAAGCGCATTTAGACATGCACGCTTTAAACCCAAGAAAATCTCCCAAAAATGATATTAAATAAAATTTTATGAGTTCAAATAGTTAATTGTGAGATTTTTAACCCAATTATAAAACTTAATCTAAATGTTTTGGATTTTTACTCGGTTAAAATTCGAACGGGTTCTCTATGAAACCTAATTAGATATGCATGTTTTAAACCCAACAAAACGATTGTAAAATGATATTAAATCAATTTTTATGAGTTCAAATAGTTTATTATAGGACTTTGAACACAATTGTACAACTTAATCCTAAAATTTTAGATTTTTACTCGTTTAAAATTCGAACGGCTTCACTATCAAGCCCATTTAGACATGCACGCTTTAAACCCAACAAAATCAATGAAAAATGATATTAAATAAAATTTTATGAGTTCAAATAGTTAATTGTGGGATTTTTAACCTAATTATAAAATTTAATCTAAAATTTTTAGATTTTTTACTTTGTCAAAATTCGAACGGGTTCTCTATGAAGCCCAATTATACATGCATGCTTTAAACCCAACAAAACGATCGTAAAATGATTTTAAATCAATTTTTATGAGTTCAAATAATTTATTATAGGATTTTGAACCTATTTATACAACTTAATCCTAAAATTTTATATTTTTACTGCTTTAAAATTCGAACGGGTTCACTATAAAGCCCATTTAGACATGCACGTTTTAAACCCAACATAATCACCCCAAAATGATATTAAATAAAATTTTATGAGTTCAAATAGTTAATTGTGGGATTTTTAACCTAATTATAAAATTTAATCTTAAAGTTTTAGATTTTTACTTTGTTAAAATTCGAACGGGTTCTCTATGAAGCCCAATTAGACATGCATGCTTTAAACCAAACAAAATGATCGTCAAATGATATTAAATAAATTTTTATGAGTTCAAATAGTTTATTAAAGAATTTTGAACCTAATTATACAACTTAATCCTAAAATTTTATATTTTTACTCATTTAAAATTTAAACGGGTTCACTATAAAGCGCATTTAGACATGCACGCTTTAAACCCAAGAAAATCACCCAAAAATGATATTAAATAAAATTTTATGAGTTCAAATAGTTTAATTGTGAGATTTTTAACCCAATTATAAAACTTAATCTAAATGTTTTGCATTTTTACTCGGTTAAAATTCGAATAGATGTGCATGTTTTAAACCCAACAAAACGATTGTAAAATGATATTAAATCAATTTTTATGAGTTCAAATAGTTTATTATAGGATTTTGAACACAATTGTACAATTTAATCCTAAAATTTTAGATTTTTACTCGTTTAAAATTCGAACGACTTCACTATAAAGCCCATTTAGACATGCACGCTTTAAACCCAACAAAATCAATGAAAAATGATATTAAATAAAATTTTATGGGTTCAGATAGTTAAATGTGGGATTTTTAACCTAATTATAAAAATTAATCTTAAATTCATAGATTTTTACTCGGTTAAAAATCGAACGGGATCTCTATGAATCCCAACTAGACACGCATGCTTTAAACCCAACAAAACGATCCTAAAATGATGTTAAATAAATTTTTATGAGTTCAAATAGTTTATTATAGGATTTTTGATCCTAATTATACAACTTAATCTTTAATTTTTAGATTTTTACTCGTTTAAAATTCGAACAGGATCCCAATAAAGCCCATTCAGACATGCACGCCTTAAACCCAACAAAATCACCGCAAAATGATATTAAATAAAATTTTATGGGTTCAGATAGTTAATAGTGGGATTTTTAACCTAATCATAAAAATTAATCTTAAATTTTTAGATTTTTACTCGGTTAAAATTCGAACGGGTTCTCTATGAAGCCAAACTAGACACGCATGCTTTAAACCCAACAAAACGATCATAATGTGATATTAAATCAATTTTTATGAGTTCAAATAGTTTATAATAGGATTTGGAACCTAATTATACAACTTAATCCTAAAATTTTAGATTTTTACTCGTTTAAAATTCGAACAAGTTCTCAAAAAAGACCATTTAGACATGCACGCTTTAGACCCAACAAAATCCCCGCAAAATGATATTAAATAAAATTTTATGGGTTCAGATAGTTAATTGTGGGATTTTTAACCTAATTATAAAAATTAATCTTAAATTTTTAGATTTTTACTCGTTTAAAATTCGAACGGGTTCTCTATGAAGCCAAACTAAACACGCATGCTTTAAACCCAACAAAACGATCGTAAACTGATATTAAATCAATTTTTATGAGTTTAAATAGTTTATTATAGGATTTTGGACCTAATTATACAACTTAATCCTAAAATTTTAGATTTTTACTCGTATAAAGTCGAACAAGTTCTCAATAAAGCCCATTTTCACATGCACGCTTTAAACCCAACAAAATCACTGCAAAATGATATTAAATAAAATTTTATGGGTTCAGATAGTTAATTGTTGGATTTTTAACCTAATTATAAAAATTAATCTTAAATTTTTAGATTTTTACTCGTTTAAAATTCGAACGGGTTCTCTATGAAGCCAAACTAGACACGCATGCTTTAAACCCAACAAAACTATCGTAAACTGATATTAAATCAATTTTTATGAGTTTAAATAGTTTATTATAGGATTTTGGACCTAATTATACAACTTAATCCTAAAATTTTAGATTTTTACTCGTATAAAGTCGAACAAGTTCTCAATAAAGCCCATTTTGACATGCACGCTTTAACAAAATCACCGCAAAATGATATTAAATAAAATTTTATGGGTTCAGAAAGTTAATTGTGGGATTTTTAACCTAATTATAAAAATTAATATTAAATTTTTAGATTTTTACTCGGTTAAAATTCGAACGGGTTCTCTATGAAGGCAAACTAGACACGCATGCTTTAAACCCAACAAAACGATCGTAAAATGATATTAAATCAATTTTTATGAGTTTAAATAGTTTATTATAGGATTTTGAACCTAATTATACAACTTAATCCTAAAATTTTAGATTTTTACTCGTATAAAGTCGAACAAGTTCTCAATAAAGCCCATTTTGACTTGCACGCTTTAACAAAATCACAGCAAAATGATTTTAAATAAAATTTTATGGGTTCAGATAGTTAATTGTGGGATTTTTAACCTAATTATAAAAATTAATCTTAAATTTTTAGATTTTTACTTGGCTAAAATTCGAACGGGTTCTCTATAATGTCAAACTAGACACGCATGCTTTAAACCCAACAAAACGATCGTAAAGTGATATTAAATCAATTTTAATGAGTTCAAATAGTTTATTATAGGACTTTGAACCTAATTATACAACTTAATCCTAAAATTTTAGATTTTTACTCGTTTAAAATTCGAACAGGTTCTCAATAAAGCCCATTTTGACATGCAAGCTTTAACAAAATCACCGCAAAATGATATTAAATAAAATTTTATGGGTTCAGATAGTTAATTGTGGGATTTTTAACCTAATTATAAAAATTAATCTTAAATTTTTAGATTTTCACTCGGTTAAAATTCGAACGGGTTCTTTATGAAGCCAAACTAGACACGCATGCTTTAAACCCAATAAAAGGATCGTAAAATGATATTAAATCAATTTTTATGAGATCAAATAGTTTATTATAGGATTTTGAACCTAATTATACAACTTAATCCTAAAAATTTAGATTTTTACTCGTTTAAAATTCGAACAGATTCTCAATAAAGCCCATTTTGACATGCACGCTTTAAACCCAACAAAATCACCGCAAAATGATATTAAATAAAATTTTATGGGTTCAGATAGTTAATTGTGGGATTTTTAACCTAATTATAAAAATTAATCTTAAATTTTTAGATTTTTACTCGGTTAAAATTCGAACGGGTTCTCTGTGAAGCCCAACTAGACACGCATGTTTTAAACCCAACAAAACGATCGTAAAATGATATTAAATCAATTTTTATGACTTCAAATAGTTTATTATAGGATTTTGAACCTAATTATACAACTTAATCCTAAAATTTTATATTTTTACTCGTTTAAAATTCGAACAGGTTCTCAATAAAGCCCATTATGACATGCACGCTTTAAACCCAACAAAATCACCGTAAAATGATATTAAATAAAATTTTATGGGTTCAGATAGTTAATCGTGGGATTTTTAACCTAATTATAAAAATTAATCTTAAATTTTTAGATTTTTACTCGGTTAAAATTCGAAAGGGTTCTCTATGAAGCCCAACTAGACACGCATGCTTTAAACCCAATAAAAGGATCGTAAAATGATATTAAATCAATTTTTATGAGATCAAATAGTTTATTATAGGATTTTGAACCTAATTATACAACTTAATCCTAAAATTTTAGATTTTTACTTGTTTAAAATTCGAACAGATTCTCAATAAAGCCCATTTTGACATGCACGCTTTAAACCCAACAAAATCACCGCAAAATGATATTAAATAAATTTTTATGGGTTCAGATAGTTAATTGTGGGATTTTTAACCTAATTATAAAAATTAATCTTAAATTTTTAGATTATTAGTCGGTTAAAATTCGAACGGGTTCTCTATGAAGCCCAACTAGACACGCGTGCTTTAAACCCAACAAAACGATCGGAAAAAGATATTAAATCAATTTTTATGACTTCAAATAGTTTATTATAGGATTTTGAACCTAATTATACAACTTAATCCTAAAATTTTAGATTTTTACTCGTTTAAAATTCGAACAGGTCCTCAAGAAAGCCCATTTTGACATGCACGCTTTAAACCCAACAAAATCACCGCAAAATGATATTAAATAAAATTTTATGAGTTCAGATAGTTAATTGTGGGATTTTTAACCTAATTATAAAAATTAATCTTAAATTTTTAGATTTTTACTCGGTTAAAATTCGAACGGGTTCTCTATGAAGCCCAACTAGACACGAATGCTTTAAACCCAACAAAACGATCGTAATGTGATATTAAATCAATTTTTATGAGTTTAAAAAGTTTATTATAGGATTTTGAACCTAATTATACAACATAATCCAAAAATTTTATATTTTTACTGATTTAAAATTCGAACAGGTTCTCAATAATGCCCATTTAGACATGCACGCCTTAAACCCAACAAAATCACCGCAAAATGATATTAAATAAAATTTTATGGGTTCAGATAGTTTATTGTGGGATGTTTAACCTAATTATAAAAATTTATCTTAAATTTTTAGATTTTTACTCGGTTAAAATTCGAATGGGTTCTCTATGAAGCCAAACTAGACTCGCATGCTTTAAACACAACAAAACGATCGTAAAATGATATTAAATCAATTTTTATGAGTTCAAATAGTTTATTATAGGATTTTGAACCTAATTATACAACTTAATCCTAAAATTTTAGATTTTTACTTGTTTAAAATTAGAACAGGTTCTCAATAAAGCCCATTTAGACATGCACGCTTTAAACCCAACAAAATCACAGCAAAATGATATTAAATGAAATTTTATGGGTTCAGATAGTTTATTGTGGGAATTTTAACCTAATTATTAAAATTAATCTTAAAATTTTGATTTTTACTCGGTTAAAATTCGAACGGGTTCTCTATGAAGCCCAACTAGAGACGCAAGCTTTAAACCCAACAAAACGATCGTAAAATGATATTAAATCAATTTTTATGAGTTCAAATAGTTTCTTATAGTATTTTGAAACTAATTATACAACTTAATCCTAAAATTTTATATTTTTACTCCTTTAAAATTCGAACAAGTTCACAAGAAAGCCCATTTAGACATGCACGCTTTAAACCCAACAAAATCACCATAAAATGATATTAAATAAAATTTTATGGGTTCAGATAGTTTATTGTAGGAATTTTATCCTAATTATAAAAATTAATCTTAAATTTTTAGATTTTTACTCGGTTAAAATTCGAACGGGTTCTCTATGAAGCCCAACTAGACACGAATGCTTTAAACCCAACAAAACGATCGTAAAATGATATTAAATCAATTTTTATGAGTTCAAATAGTTTATTATAGGATTTTGAACCTAATTATACAACTTAATCCTAAAATTTTAGATTTTTACTCGTTTAAAATTCGAACAGGTTCTCAATAAAGCCCATTTAGACATGCACGCTTTCAACCCAACAAAATCACCGCAAAATGATATTAAAAAAAATTTTATGGGTTCAGATAGTTTATTGTGGAATTTTTAACATAGTTATTAAAATTAATCTTAAATTTTTAGATTTTTACACGGTTAAAATTCGAACGGGTTCTCTATGAAGCCCAACTAGATACGGATGCTTTAAACCCAACAAAACGATTGTAAAATGATATTATATTAATTTTTATGAGTTCAAATAGTTTATTATAGGATTTTGAACCTAATTATTCAACTAAATCCTAAAATTTTAGATTTTTACTCGTTTAAAATTCAAACAGGTTCTCAAAATAGCCAATTTTGACATGCACGCTTTAAACCCAACAGAATCATCGCAAAACGATATTAAATAAAATTTTATGGGTTCAGATAGTTAATTGTGGCATTTTTAACCTAATTATACAAATTAATCTTAAATTCTTAGATTTTTACTCGGTTAAAATTCGAACGGCTTCTCTATGAAGCCAAACTAGGCACTCATGCTTTAAACCCAACAAAACGATCATAAAATGATATTAAATCAATTTTTATGAGTTCAAATAGTTTATTATAGGATTTCGAACCTAATTATTCAACTAAATCCTAAAATTTTAGATTTTTACTCGTTTAAAATTCAAACAGGTTCTCAAAATAGCCAATTTTGACATGCACGCTTTAAACCCAACAGAATCATCGCAAAACGATATTAAATAAAATTTTATGGGTTCAGATAGTTAATTGTGGCATTTTTAACCTAATTATACAAATTAATCTTAAATTCTTAGATTTTTACTCGGTTAAAATTCGAACGGCTTCTCTATGAAGCCAAACTAGGCACTCATGCTTTAAACCCAACAAAACGATCATAAAATGATATTATATTAATTTTTATGAGTTCAAATAGTTTATTATAGGATTTTGAACCTAATTATTCAACTAAATCCTAAAATTTTAGATTTTTACTCGTTTAAAATTCAAACAGGTTCTCAAAATAGCCAATTTTGACATGCACGCTTTAAACCCAACAGAATCATCGCAAAACGATATTAAATAAAATTTTATGGGTTCAGTTAGTTAATTGTGGCATTTTTAACCTAATTATACAAATTAATCTTAAATTCTTAGATTTTTACTCGGTTAAAATTCGAACGGCTTCTCTATGAAGCCAAACTAGGCACTCATGCTTTAAACCCAACAAAACGATCATAAAATGATATTATATTAATTTTTATGAGTTCAAATAGTTTATTATAGGATTTTGAACCTAATTATTCAACTAAATCCTAAAATTTTAGAATTTTACTCGTTTAAAATTCAAACAGGTTCTCAAAATAGCCAATTTTGACATGCACGCTTTAAACCCAACAGAATCATCGCAAAACGATATTAAATAAAATTTTATGGGTTCAGATAGTTAAATGTGGGATTTTTAACCTAATTATAAAAATTAATCTTAAATTCATAGATTTTTACTCGGTTAAAAATCGAACGGGATCTCTATGAATCCCAACTAGACACGCATGCTTTAAACCCAACAAAACGATCCTAAAATGATGTTAAATAAATTTTTATGAGTTCAAATAGTTTATTATAGGATTTTTGATCCTAATTATACAACTTAATCTTTAATTTTTAGATTTTTACTCGTTTAAAATTCGAACAGGATCCCAATAAAGCCCATTTAGACATGCACGCCTTAAACCCAACAAAATCACCGCAAAATGATATTAAATAAAATTTTATGGGTTCAGATAGTTTATTGTGGGATGTTTAACCTAATTATAAAAATTTATCTTAAATTTTTAGATTTTTACTCGGTTAAAATTCGAATGGGTTCTCTATGAAGCCAAACTAGACTCGCATGCTTTAAACACAACAAAACGATCTTAAAATGATATTAAATCAATTTTTATGAGTTCAAATAGTTTATTATAGGATTTTGAACCTAATTATACAACTTAATCCTAAAATTTTAGATTTTTACTCGTTTAAAATTCGAACAGATTCTCAATAAAGCCCATTTTGACATGCACGCTTTAAACCCAACAAAATCACCCAAAATGATATTAAATAAAATTTTATGAGTTCAGATAGTTAATTGTGAGATTTTTAACCTAATTATAAAAATTAATCTTAAATTTTTAGATTTTTACTCGGTTAAAATTCGAATGGGTTTTCTATGAAGCCAAACTAGACTCGCATGCTTTAAACACAACAAAACGATCGTAAAATGATATTAAATCAATTTTTATGAGTTCAAATAGTTTATTATAGGATTTTGAACCTAATTATATAACTTAATCCTAAAATTTTAGATTTTTACTCGTTTAAAATTCGAAAAGGTTCTCAAAAAAGCCCATTTTGACATGCACGCTTTAAACCCAACAAAATCACCGCAAATTGATATTAAATAAAATTTTATGGGTTTAGATAGATAATTGTTGGATTTTTAACCTAATTATACACATTAATCTTAAATTTTTAGATTTTCACTCGGTTAAAATTCGAATGGGTTCTCTATGAAGTCAAACTAGACTCGCATGCTTTAAACCCAACAAAACGATCGTAAAACGATATTAAATCAATTTTTATGAGTTCAAATAGTTTATCATAGGATTTTGAAACTAATTATACAACTTAATCTTAAAATTTTAGATTTTTACTCGTTTAAAATTCGAACAGGTTCTCAAGAAAGCCCATTTAGACATACACGCTTTAAACCCAACAAAATCACTGCAAAATGATATTAAATAAAATTTTATAGGTTAGATAGTTAATTGTGGTATTTTTAACCTAATTATAAAAATATATCTTAAATTTTTAGATTTTTACTCGGTTAAAATTCGAATAGGTTCTCTATGAAGCCCAAATATACTCACAAGCTTTAAACGCAACAAAACGATCGTAGAATGATATTAAATCAATTTTTATGAGTTCAAATAGTTTCTTATAGTATTTTGAACCTAATTATACAACTTAATCCTAAAATTTTAGATTTTTACTCGTTTAAAATTTGAACAGGTTCTCAATAAAGCCCATTTAGACAAGCACGCTTTAAACCCAACAAAATCACCGCAAAATGATATTAAATAAAATTTTATGGGTTCAGATAGTTAATAGTGGGATTTTTAACCTAATTATAAAAATATATCTTAAATTTTTAGATTTTTACTCGGTTAAAATTCGAATAGGTTCTCTATGAAGCCCAAATATACTCACAAGCTTTAAACGCAACAAAACGATCGTAGAATGATATTAAATCAATTTTTATGAGTTCAAATAGTTTCTTATAGTATTTTGAACCTAATTATACAACTTAATCCTAAAATTTTAGATTTTTACTCGTTTAAAATTTGAACAGGTTCTCAATAAAGCCCATTTAGACAAGCACGCTTTAAACCCAACAAAATCACCGCAAAATGATATTAAATAAAATTTTATGGGTTCAGATAGTTTATTGTGGGATTTTTAACATAATTATTTATCAATTATTTAATTCTAATCTTAAATTATTTATCAATTTCTAGGTTTCAATGACACGTCAAATGCGATACCAAAGTACACTCTTTTGGTCAACGTCATGTTACGTCAAAACATCGACCGCTTAGTGTATCCGAGGTATATGATTAAAATGTCATCATTACTACAATTATCTTCCTAATAAAATTAATTATTGTATTAAAGTGACTACCCTAAAGAGGCTCTAATTTAATTAGCTAAATGTGAGTTAAATATTTTCCTAGCAATTATACTACATGAATTTAAAATATGTATTTAAATAAAACAATTAAATAAAACAACACTAAATAAAAGACAAGGTTTAAATTGATTCTCATTTCATAGCAAAAAGCCCTATTACACATATAAGGTGATTAAAATGAAGAAATTTTAGAGTTTGACACATGGCCAACGACCACCGTTCTCCGTAGTCAACGAGATTTCCAACCACTGTTTCGACCACCGAAAAATCCCAAAATCATCCAAAATCTCTAAATTTTATAGATCCAAGATCTAAACTATCCGGATTCGACTGAATCCTTCTATCTTCCCCCTAAATCTACCCGAATCTCACTTTTTCGACTCCAACAAAACTTAAATCCTCACCGGACAACTAGATCTACATTTTTCATTTTTGAAAATTAGATCTAGGGTTCGAAGATTGATTTTTTTTTAATATAGATGTCTGACTTAAATCCATTTAATTTTGCAAGAAAACAGAGAAAAGTGATCGAAATTACCTTTGTTGGGTCGAATTTGGTGTGTAACTCCGGCTAGAACTCAAAACATGTCACTGTGAAGTGGCATTTCCACGTTCTTCTCCACTTTCCCGACGTAGCCAATGGTCTTTCCACCATTGCATATTAACACAAAACCAAGATCCTCCATGCTCCTCGGGTTTAATTCTGCCGAATACCTCTTTTCTTTCCAAAATTTATGGAGCCATCACGACCATTATCATTGTTGCCATTATGCCACTCATCATTGTTGCATTATGAGTTCCCTCATCATTGTTGCCATTATGAGTTCATAATTGCTGTAATTATGAACTCATCATTGCTGCATCATGAGCCCCATCATCACTCATGATTACTGCAATCATGAGCTTCCTCTCTCTCTCTGCCGGATGCACCCAACCTCCTCCCCTCCGGATGTTGTTGTGTCGATTGCCTCCCTCACCTTGCTGAAATCATGGCTAAAAACCAACCCCCAATAACCGACCACTTACCTTCAATTGGTAACCGCATGTTTGTTTTCCTTTTTTTTTAATTCAAAATATTTAATTAATAATTCCCCTTTTATTTTACTTATTTAAAATTTAGATAATATTATTTATTTATTTATTTTTATTTAATATTTACTTGTGGCCATATTTATTCTCGAGTACCCGACCGAAATTCGGGTATTACATACTCGGTTAAAATTCGAACGGGTTCTCCTTGAAGCCCGATTAGACAAACATGCTTTAAAACCAACAAAACGACTGTAATATGATATTAAATAAATTTTTATGAATTCAAATAGTTTATTATAGGATTTTGAACCTAATTATAAAACTTAAACCGTAAATTTTATATTTTTACTCGTTTAATATTCGAACGGGTTCACTATAAAGCCAATTAGACATGCACGCTTTAATCCCAACATAATCATCACAATATGATATTAAATAAATTTTATGAGTTCAAATAGTTCATTGTGGGATTTTTAACCTAATTATAAAATTTAATCTTAAATTTTTAGATTTTTACTCTGTTCAAACTCGAACGTGATCTCTATGAAGCCCAATTAGACATGCATGCTTAAACCAAACAAAACAATCATAAAATGATATTAAATAAATTTTTATGAGTTCAAATAGTTTATTATAGGATTTTGAACCTATTTATACAACTTAATCCTAAAATTTTATATTTTTACTGCTTTAAAATTCGAATGGGTTCACTATAAAGCCCATTTAGACATGCACGTTTTAAACCCAACATAATCACCCCAAAATGATATTAAATAAAATTTTATGAGTTCAAATAGTTAATTGTGGGATTTTTAACCTAATTATAAAATTTAATCTTAAAGTTTTAGATTTTTACTTTGTTAAAATTCGAACGGGTTCTCTATGAAGCCCAATTAGACATGCATGCTTTAAACCAAACAAAACGATCGTCAAATGATATCAAATAAACTTTTATGAGTTCAAATAGTTTATTATAGAATTTTGAACCTAATTATACAACTTAATCCTAAAATTTTATATTTTTACTCATTTAAAATTTAAACGGGTTCACTATAAAGCGCATTTAGACATGCACGCTTTAAACCCAAGAAAATCTCCCAAAAATGATATTAAATAAAATTTTATGAGTTCAAATAGTTAATTGTGAGATTTTTAACCCAATTATAAAACTTAATCTAAATGTTTTGGATTTTTACTCGGTTAAAATTCGAACGGGTTCTCTATGAAACCTAATTAGATATGCATGTTTTAAACCCAACAAAACGATTGTAAAATGATATTAAATCAATTTTTATGAGTTCAAATAGTTTATTATAGGACTTTGAACACAATTGTACAACTTAATCCTAAAATTTTAGATTTTTACTCGTTTAAAATTCGAACGGCTTCACTATCAAGCCCATTTAGACATGCACGCTTTAAACCCAACAAAATCAATGAAAAATGATATTAAATAAAATTTTATGAGTTCAAATAGTTAATTGTGGGATTTTTAACCTAATTATAAAATTTAATCTAAAATTTTTAGATTTTTTACTTTGTCAAAATTCGAACGGGTTCTCTATGAAGCCCAATTATACATGCATGCTTTAAACCCAACAAAACGATCGTAAAATGATTTTAAATCAATTTTTATGAGTTCAAATAATTTATTATAGGATTTTGAACCTATTTATACAACTTAATCCTAAAATTTTATATTTTTACTGCTTTAAAATTCGAACGGGTTCACTATAAAGCCCATTTAGACATGCACGTTTTAAACCCAACATAATCACCCCAAAATGATATTAAATAAAATTTTATGAGTTCAAATAGTTAATTGTGGGATTTTTAACCTAATTATAAAATTTAATCTTAAAGTTTTAGATTTTTACTTTGTTAAAATTCGAACGGGTTCTCTATGAAGCCCAATTAGACATGCATGCTTTAAACCAAACAAAATGATCGTCAAATGATATTAAATAAATTTTTATGAGTTCAAATAGTTTATTAAAGAATTTTGAACCTAATTATACAACTTAATCCTAAAATTTTATATTTTTACTCATTTAAAATTTAAACGGGTTCACTATAAAGCGCATTTAGACATGCACGCTTTAAACCCAAGAAAATCACCCAAAAATGATATTAAATAAAATTTTATGAGTTCAAATAGTTTAATTGTGAGATTTTTAACCCAATTATAAAACTTAATCTAAATGTTTTGCATTTTTACTCGGTTAAAATTCGAATAGATGTGCATGTTTTAAACCCAACAAAACGATTGTAAAATGATATTAAATCAATTTTTATGAGTTCAAATAGTTTATTATAGGATTTTGAACACAATTGTACAATTTAATCCTAAAATTTTAGATTTTTACTCGTTTAAAATTCGAACGACTTCACTATAAAGCCCATTTAGACATGCACGCTTTAAACCCAACAAAATCAATGAAAAATGATATTAAATAAAATTTTATGAGTTCAAATAGTTAATTGTTGGATTTTTAACCTAATTATAAAATTTAATCTAAAATTTTTAGATTTTTTACTTTGTCAAAATTCGAACGGGTTCTCTATGAAGCCCAATTATACATGCATGCTTTAAACCAAACAAAACTATATTAAATCAACTTTTATGAGTTCAAATAGTTTATTATAGGATTTTGAACCTAATTATACAACTTAATCCTAAAATTTTATATTTTTACTCATTTAAAATTCGAACGGGTTCACTATAAAGCCCATTTAGACATGCACGCTTTAAACCCAACAAAATCACCGAAAAATGATATTAAATAAAATTTTATGTGTTCAAATAGTTAATTGTGGGATTTTTAACATAATTATAAAACTTAATCTAAAATTTTTATATTTTTACTCGGTTAAAATTCGAACGGGTTGTCTATGAAACCCAATTAGACATGCTTGTTTTAAACCCAACAAAACGATTGTAAAATGATATTAAATTAATTTTTATGAGTTCAAATTGTTTATTTTAGGATTTTGAACTCAATTATACAACTTAATCCTAAAATTTTATATTTTTAATCGTTTAAAATTCGAACAGGTTCACTATAAAGCCCATTCAGACATGCACGCTTTAAACCCATCAAAATCACTGAAAAATGATATTAAATAAATTTTTATGAGTTTAAATAGTTAATTGTGGGATTTTTAACCTAATTATAAAATTTAATCTTAAAGTTTTAGATTTTTACTTTGTTAAAATTCGAACGGATTCTCTATGAAGCCTAATTATACATGCATGCTTTAAACCCAACAAAACGATCATAAAATGATATTAAATCAATTTTTTTGAGTTCAAATAGTTTATTATAGGATTTTGAACCTATAAATACAACTATATCCTAGTTTCTGCCCATGCCTTATATTCAGCTACTTCATTTCACACATGGGATCAAAGGGGAGTTATCTTACTGATCTTAGTATTTATTACTTTTATTACTTTATATTAAGCTACTTAAGAGTTATATTACTTAAGATATAAAAATGAATAGTTATATAACCACATTGATTAAAGTTTTAGCTTAGTTCTAAACTCTTGTTAAGTATTTTAAGTATTCTAATTATTTCCGTTATTATGTTTTCTTCATAGGACTTACCTACAGTTCAAGGAGTAAATAGTAGCTCGGTGTCAGCTCAGAAGAAGCTAAACGGAAGACAATGCTAGAAACACAAGGAGCCAACTTCTGAATAGCTTGGAAATGCATGGAACACCACTACAGTAGTTAAAGGACTAAAGGATAGCTCCATGTCAGCTCACAAGTCCCATACGAGCTCAAATGAAGCATAATTCAAAACGAGGCCTTAGGAGATTCGAATTAGCTCCAAAACACTCCTCACACTCGAAGAGAGTATAAGGAAGCTAATGGACCAGCTCACTTTGCTAAAGGCAACTCGGATTAGCTTATTTCAGCTTCAAACTTTAGCTTTCAGCTAGATAGCTCAGCTCAATCCAGCTCACTCCCAGCTCGATTAGCTCACCTCAACTCTAGCTATCACTCCCAGCTCAACACCCGAAGGTCACGTACCCTTCACCAAGCATCATGTCCTTACATTATCCATATTGGGCGCTAAGATCATGGAGGGAAAGGATGTGGGCGCCAAAACAAAGAGGTAGCACTTTTCATTGGACAAATTCATAATGGTCCACTTGTTTTCCATTTTCGAGCAGGATAAAAGCAGAACTGGGTTTCGATGTCTTCATGAAAGTTGTTCCCCTATCTCTTATCTTTCCAAATCATGTTAAATCGCACCAATCCAATATCGGGAGCTCGAGATATGGCAAAATTACTGAAGACAATACAGGCTGGACTGAGAACTTACATCTTTTCGAATAGATTTGGAGGGAGACACCATTCAAATGAATGGTTATCCGAATAGTTAAAGGTAATTTCGGCCAAACCCCTTAGAAAACTATAAATAGGACTTGCATTTCATTTTGTAAACACACCATTCAGATTACATTAAATAAAATTTTATGAGTTTAAATAGTTTATTATAGGATTTTGAACCAATTATACAACTTAATCCTAAAATTTTAGATTTTTACTCGTTTAAAATTCGAACGGGTTCACTATAAAGCCCATTTAGACATGCACGCTTTAAACCTAACAAAATCACTGCAAAATGATATTAAATAAAATTGTAAGAGTTCAAATACTTAATTGTGGGATTTTAGATCTAATTATACAACTTTATCTAAAATTTTTAGATTTACTCGGTTAAAATTTGAACGGGTTCTCTATGAAGCCCAATTAGATATGCATGTTTTAAACCCAGGGAAACGATCGCAAAATAATATTAAATCAATTTCTATGAGTTCAAAGAGTTAATTATGGGATTTTGAACCTAATTGTACAACTTAATCCTAAAATTTTAGATTTTTACTCGTTTAAAATTCAAACGAGTTCACTATAAAGCCCATTTAGAAATGCACGCTTTAAACCCAACAAAATCACCGCAAAATGATATTAAATAAAATTGTTAGAGTTCAAATAGTTAATTGTGAGATTTTTAATCTAATTATACAACTTTATCTAAAATTTTTAGATTTTTACTCATTTAAAATTCGAACGGGTTCTCTATGAAGTCCAATTAGATATGCATGTTTTAAACACAACGAAACGATCACAAAATGATATTAAATCAATTTTTATGAGTTCAAATAATTAATTATGGGATTTTTTACACAATTATACAACTTAATCCTAAAATTTTAGATTTTTACTCGTTTAAAATTTGAAATGGTTCACTATAAAGCCCATTTAGATATACAGCTTTAAACCTAACAAAATCACCGTAAAATGATATTAAATCAATTTTTATGAGTTCAAATAGTTAATTGTGGGATTTTGGAACTAATTATACAACTTAATCAACAATTTTTAGATTTTTACTCAGATAAAATTCGAATGGGATCTCTATGAAGCCCAATTAGACATGCATGTTTTAAACCCAACAAAACGATTGTAATAAGATATTAAATCAATTTTTATGAGTTCAAATAGTTTATTATAGGATTTTGAACCTAATTATACAACTTAATCCTAAAATTTTAGATTTTTACTCCTTTAAAATTTGAATGGGTTGACTTTAAAGCCCATTTAGACATGCACACTTTAAACCCAACATAATCATCGCAAAATGATATTAAAGAAACTTTTATGAGTTCAAATAGTTAATTATTGGATTTTTAACCTAGTTATAAAACTTAATATTAAATTTTTAGATTTTTACTTGGTTCAAATTCGAACGAGTTCTCTATGTAGCCCAATTAGACATGCATGCTTTAAATTCAACAAAATGATTGTAAAATGATATTAAATCAATTTTTATGAGTTCAAATAGTTTATTATAGGATTTTGAACCAATTATACAACTTAATCCTAAAATTTTAGATTTTTACTCGTTTAAAATTCGAACAAGTTCACTATAAAGCCCATTTAGACATGCACGCTTTAAACCTAATAAAACCACTGCAAAATGATATTAAATAAAATTGTAAGAGTTCAAATACTTAATTGTGGGATTTTAGATCTAATTATACAACTTTATCTAAAATATTTAGATTTTTACTCGGTTAAAATTTGAACGGGTTCTCTATGAAGCCCAATTAGATATGCATGTTTTAAACCTAGGGAAACGATCGCAAAATAATATTAAATCAATTTCTATGAGTTCAAAGAGTTAATTATGGGATTTTGAACCTAATTGTACAACTTAATCCTAAAATTTTAGATTTTTACTCGTTTAAAATTCAAACGAGTTCACTATAAAGCCCATTTAGAAATGCACGCTTTAAACCCAACAAAATCACCGCAAATTGATATTAAATAAAATAGTTAGAGTTCAAATAGTTAATTGTGGGTTTTTTAATCTAATTATACAACTTTATCTAAAATTTTTAGACTTTTACTTATTTAAAATTCGAATGGGTTCTCTATGAAGCCCAATTAGATATGCATGTTTTAAACACAACGAAACGATTACTAAATGATATTAAATCAATTTTTATGAGTTCAAATAATTAATTATGGGATTGTTTACACAATTATACAACTTAATCCTAAAATTTTAGATTTTTACTCGTTTCAAATTTGAAATGGTTCACTATAAAGCCCATTTAGATATGCAGCTTTAAACCTAACAAAATCACCATAAAATGATATTAAATCAATTTTTATGAGTTGAAATAGTTAATTGTGAGATTTTGGAACTAATTATACAACTTAATCTACAATTTTTAGATTTTTACTCAGATAAAATTCGAATGGGATCTCTATGAAGCCCAATTAGACATGCATGTTTTAAACCCAACAAAACGATTGTAATAAGATATTAAATCAATTTTTATGAGTTTAAATCATTTATTAAAGGATTTTGAACCTAATTATACAACTTAATCCTAAAATTTTAGATTTTTACTCCTTTAAAATTCGAATGGGTTGACTTTAAATCCCATTTAGACATGCACACTTTAAACCCAACATAATCGTCGCAAAATGATATTAAATAAAATTTTATGAGTTCAAATAGTTAATTATTGGATTTTTAACCTAATTATAAAACTTAATATTAAATTTTTAGATTTTTACTTGGTTCAAATTCGAACGAGTTCTCTATGAAGCCCAATTAGACATGCATGCTTTAAATTCAACAAAATGATTGTAAAATGATATTAAATCAATTTTTATGAGTTCAAATAGTTTATTATAGGATTTTGAACCAATTATACAACTTAATCCTAAAATTTTAGATTTTTACTCGTGTAAAATTCGAACGGGTTCACGATAAAGCCCATTTAGACATGCACGCTTTAAACCTAACAAAATCACTACAAAATGATATTAAATAAAATTGTTAGAGTTCAAATAGTTAATTGTGGGGTTTTTAATCTAATTATACAACTTTATCTAAAATTTTTAGACTTTTACTCATTTAAAATTCGAACGGGTTCTCTATGAAGCCCAATTAGATATGCATGTTTTAAACACAAAGAAAAGATCACAAAATGATATTAAATCAATTTTTATGAGTTCAAATAGTTAATTATGGGATTTTGTACACAATTATACAACTTAATCCTAAAATTTTAGATTTTTACTCGTTTAAAATTTGAAATGGTTCACTATAAAGCCCATTTAGATACGCAGCTTTAAACCTAACAAAATCACCGTAAAATGATATTAAATCAATTTTTATGAGTTCAACTAGTTAATTGTGGGATTTTGGAACTAATTATACAACTTAATCTACAATTCTTAGATTTTTACTCAGATAAAATTCGAATGGGAACTCTATGAAGCCCAAATAGACATGCATGTTTTAAACTCAACAAAACGATTGTAATAAGATATTAAATCAATTTTTATGAGTTCAAATAGTTTATTATAGGATTTTGAACCTAATTACACAACTTAATCCTAAAATTTTAGATTTTTACTCCTTTAAAATTCGAACGGGTTGACTATAAAGCCCATTTAGACATGCACACTTTAAACCCAACATAATCATCGCAAAATGATATTAAATAAAATTTTATGAGTTCAAATAGTTAATTATTGGATTTTTAACCTAATTATAAAACTTAATATTAAATTTTTAGATTTTTACTTGGTTAAAATTCGAACGAGTTCTATATGAAGCCCAATTAGACATGTATGCTTTAAATTGAACAAAATGATTGTAAAATGATATTAAATCAATTTTTATGAGTTCAAATAGTTTATTATAGAATTTTGAACCAATTATACAACTTAATCCTAAAATTTTTGATTTTTGCTCGTTTAAAATTCGAACGGGTTCACTATAAACAGAGTAAAGTGCTCTAAAATTGTGATTAAGTGGTTTAATCGTATTCAAAAGCTCATAATTAGCTATTTGAGCTCCTGTAATTTAATTAAATCGTATTTTGTGGTAGATTTGTTGGGTTTAAAGCGTCCATATTTCATTGGGCTATTTAGTGAACCCATTGCAATTTTAACTGAGTAAATTGCTCTGAAATTAAGAGTAAGTTGTATAATTTGTTTCCAAAGTCCACACTTATCTATTTGAACCCCTGAAGTTTTGATTGATTCTTATTTTGCGGCCGTTTTATTACGTTTAAAGTGTACATATCTAAAGGAGCTTTATAGCGATCAGATTGGAATTTAAACCGACTAAATGGCTCTAAATTTGAGATTTATTTGTTTAATCATATGCAAAAGCTCATAATTAACTATTTGAATTCATGTAATTTGATTGAATCTCATTTGGAGGACGGTTTGTTAAGTTTAAAGCGTGCAAGTCTCATTAGGCTATTTAGTAAACCCATTGGAATTTTAACCGAGTAAAATGCTCTAGAGTTAAGATTAAATTGTATAATTTGGTTCCAAATCTCATAATTAACTATTTGAACTCATGAAATTTAATTTTATTTTATTTTGCGTCCGTTTTGTTAGATTCATAGTGTGCATATCTAAACGACCTTTATAGTGATCATATTTGAATTTAAAAAGAGTAAAGTGCTCTAAAATTTCTATTAATTGGTTTAATCGTATTCAAAAGCTCATAATTAACTATTTGAGCTCCTATAATTTAATTAAATCGTATATTGTGGTAGATTTGTTGGGTTTAAAGCGTCCAAATCTCATTGGGCTATTTAGTGAACCCATTGCAATTTTAACCGAGTAAATTGTTATAAAATTAAGATTAAGTTGTATAATTTGGTTCCAAAGTCCATACTTATCTATTTGAACTCATGAAGTTTTGATTCATTCTTATTTTGCGGCCGTTTTGTTAGGTTTAAAGTGTGCATATCTAAAGGAGCTTTATAGCGATCACATTGGAATTTAAACCGACTAAATTGCTCTAAATTTGAGATTAATTTGTTCAATCATATTCAAAAGCTCATAATTAACTATTTGAGCTCATGTAATTTGATTGAATCTCATTTTGTGGACGGTTTGTTAAGTTTAATGCGTGCAAGCCTCATTAGGCTATTTAGTAAACCCATTGGAATTTTAACCGAGTAAAATGCTCTAAAGTTAAGATTAAGTTGTAAAATTTGGTTCCAAATCTCATAATTAAATATTTGAACTTAAGAAATTTGATTTATTCTTATTTTGCGTCCATTTTGTTAGATTCATAGTGTGCATATCTAAACGAACTTTATTGTGATCAAATTAGAATTTAAACAGAGTAAAGTGCTCTAAAATTGTGATTAAGTGGTTTAATCGTATTCAAAAGCTCATAATTAACTATTTGAGCTCCTGTAATTTAATTAAATCGTATTTTGTGGTAGATTTGTTGGGTTAAAAGCGTGCAAGTCTCATTGTGCTATTTAACCCATTGCAATTTTAACCGAGTAAATTGCTCTAAAATTAAGATTAAGTTGTATAATTTGGTTCCAAAGGCCACACTTATCTATTTTAACTCATGAAGTTTTGATTGATTCTTATTTTGCGGCCGTTTTGTTAGGTTTAAAGTGTGCATATCTGAAGGAGCTTCATAGCGATCACATTGAAATTTAAACAGAGTAAAATGCTCTAAATTTGAGATTAAATTGTTTAATCATTTTAAAAAGCTCATAATTAACTATTTAAACTCATGTAATTTGATTAAATCTCATTTTATGGACGGTTTGTAAAGTATAAAGCGTGCAAGTCTCATTGGGTATTTAGTAAACGCATTGGAATATTAACCGAGTAAAATGCTCTAAAGTTAAGATTAAGTTGTATAATTTGGTTCCAAATCTCATAATTAACTATTTGAACTAATGAAATTTTATTTATTATTTTTTTGCATCCGTTTTGTTAGATTCATAGTGATACGCTCCAACTCTCCAATTGTTGTTGTAGAGAGAAGCTTTGATTGTCCCGACCGTGATTTCAAGCAAGCCTTGATCCTCGTACGCGTTCCGTGTTGTTTGATGAAGAAAAGATGGTGAAATGGTGTAAAGAGGGCTATGGAAGTATAGGTTATATGTGTAAATGGTAAGGGATGGTTGGGTGATATTTTGGTTAGGGAAATAAATGGAAAAGGTGATAGGGAAGGCTAGGGAAGTCGATTAAGGTGATGGACGAAAGGGTTAGGATAGAATGTATGGAAGGTGGTAAAGAAATAGTATTCAAAGGTAACAAAAGTAGAACTTATGCTATGAAGCATAAACCCAACTTATAGTATGCTTTGAGGGTGGTATAGGACTTAGACCCTTAGGAAATAAGTTCCTAGAACCTTAAGTAAGGATGGAAAAGATAGGAGACGCCACAAACCTATATAATAGATTTGATAAGTCGATATAGTTCTAAAAAGAACAAGTTTGAGAGTAAACTCACAAAGTAATTTTGTATAATCTGAATGGTGTGTTTACAAAATGAAATCCAAGTCCTATTTATAGTTTTCTAAGGCGTTTGGCTAAAACTGCCTTTAACTATTTGGATAACCATTCATTTGAATGGTGTCTCCCTCCAAATCTATTCGAAAAGATGTAACTTCTCGGTTCAGCCTGCACTGTCTTCAGTAATTTGGCCATATCTCGAGCTCCCAATATTGGATTGATGCCATTCAACATGCGTTGGAAAGATAAGAGATAGGGGGGCAACTTTTATGAAGACAGCGAAACCCAGTTCTGCTTTTATCCTGCTAGAAAATGGCAAACAAGTGGACCATTATGAATCTGTCCAATGAAAAGTGTTACCTCATTGTTTTGGCGCCCACTTCCTTTCCCTCTGTGATCTTGGCGCCCAATATGGATAATGGACGGACATGATGCTTGTTGAAGGGTAAGTGACCTTCGGGTGTTGAGCTGGGAGTGATAGCTAGAGTTGAGGTGAGCTAATCGAGCTGGGAGTGAGCTGGATTGAACTGAGCTATCTAGCTAAAAGACTTAGCTAAAGTTTGAAGCTGAAATAAGCTAATCCGAGCCTTTAGCAAAGTGATCTGGTCCATTAGCTTCCTTATACTCTCTTCTAGTGTGAGGAGTGTTTTGGAGCTAATCCGAATCTCTTAAGGCCTCGTTTTGAATTATGCTTCATTTGAGCTCGTATGGGACTTGTGAGCTGACATGGAGCTATCCTTTAGTCCTTTAAGTACTGTAGGAGTGTTCCATGAATTTCCAAGCTATTCTGAAGTTGGCTCCTTGTGTTTCTAGCATTGTCTTCCGTTTAGCTTCTTCTGAGCTGACTGAGCTGACACCGAGCTACTATTTACTCCTTGAACTGTAGGTAAGTCCTTATGAAGAAAACATAATA
Source organism: Abelmoschus esculentus (assembly GCA_035048815.1). Classification (NCBI taxonomy): domain Eukaryota; kingdom Viridiplantae; phylum Streptophyta; class Magnoliopsida; order Malvales; family Malvaceae; genus Abelmoschus; species Abelmoschus esculentus. The sequence goes on along the minus strand of JAUCBN010000002.1, from coordinate 7,720,648 downwards.
ATGGAAATAATTAGAATACTTAAAATACTTAACATGAGTTTAGAACTAAGCTAAAACTTTAATCAATGTGGTTATATAACTATTCATTTTTATAGCTTAAGTAATATAACTCTTAAGTAGCTTAATATAAAGTATATAAAAGTAATAAATACTAAGATCAGTAAGATAACTCCCCTTTGATCCCATGTGTGAAATGAAGTAGCTGAATATAAGGTATGGGTAGAAACTAAGGTTGGGCGTGCACATATCATCCCCTCCTTCTTTTGGGCGATTTGTCCTCAAATCGAAAGGGTTTTCCAACGAATATATCCTTGATGCAGGGGCGGTCAATTGCTTCAATGATGGAACAAGTTGATGAAACTTTTGCTTGAAGTAGAGTCCTCCTAAAGGTTCATTTTCGAAGAGATCTTCCAAATATCCCTTTTTGAGATAGTCATTCATAACATGTTCCCTTTGGATCCTTCTTTCATACCTCTTGGAATCTTCATACCCCTTGGTGTAGATACTTGTCTTTTGGAAATGTCGTTCTGAAGCATCACAATTGTTGGTGTATAGATATTTCCTTTGGCTCGAATCATCAATCTATTGGAATAAGTATTTGCAAACTGTCTTTTGGTGAAGAATTGAACCACACTTTGACATGAATCATCATTCCAAGCTATTCTGAAGTTGGCTCCTTGTGTTTCTAGCATTGTCTTCCGTTTAGCTTCTTCTGAGCTGACTGAGCTGACACCGAGCTACTATTTACTCCTTGAACTGTAGGTAAGTCCTATGAAGAAAACATAATAATGGAAATAATTAGAATACTTAAAATACTTAACATGAGTTTAGAAGTAAGCTAAAACTTTAATCAATGTGGTTATATAACTATTCATTTTTATAGCTTAAGTAATATAACTCTTAAGTAGCTTAATATAAAGTATATAAAAGTAATAAATACTAAGATCAGTAAGATAACTCCCCTTTGATCCAACGTGTGAAATGAAGTAGCTGAATATAAGGTATGGGTAGAAACTAAGGTTGGGCGTGTACATATCACATATTGTGCATATCTAAACAACCTTTGTAGTGATCAGATTAGAATTTAAAAAGAGTAAAATGCTCTAGAATTGTTATTAAGTGTTTTAATCGTATTTAAAAGCTTATAATTAACTATTTGAACTCCTGTAATTTAATTAAATCGTATTTTGTGGTAGATTTGTTGGGTTTAAAGCGTCCATATTTCATTGGGCTATTTAGTGAACCCATTGCAATTTTGAACCTAATTATAAAACTTAATTCTAAAATTTTAGATTTTCACTAGTTTAAAATTAGAACAGCTTCACAATAAAGCCAATTTAGACATGCACGCTTTAAACCAAACAAAATCACCGCAAAATGATATTAAATAAAATTTTATGGTTTCAGATAGTTAATTGTGGGATTTTTAACCTAATTATACAAATTAATCTTAAATTTTTACATTTTTACTCGGTTAAAATTCGAACGGGTTATCTATGAAGCCCAACTAGACACGGATGCTTTAAACCCAACAAAATGATCGTAAAATGATATTATATTTATTTTTATGAGTTAAAATATTTTATTATAGAATTTTGAACCTAATTATACAACTTAATACTAAAATTTTAGATTTTTACTCGTTTAAAATGCGAACAGATTCTCAATAAAGCCCATTTTGACATGCACGCTTTAAACCCAACAAAATCATCGCAAAATGATATTAAATAAAATTTTATGGGTTCAGATATTTAATTATGGGATTTTTAACCTAATTATACAAATTAATCTTATATTTTTAGATTTTTACTCCGTTAAAATTCGAACGGGTTCTCTATGAAGCCCAACTAGACACGCATGCAATAAACCCAACAAAACGATCGTAAAATGATATTATATTTATTTTTATGAGTTCAAATAGTTTCTTATAGTATTTTGAACCTAATTATACAACTTAATACTATAATTTTAGATTTTTACTCGTTTAAAATTCGAACAGGTTCCTAATAAAGCCCATTTAGACATGCACGCTTTAAACCCAACAAAATCACCGCAAAATGATATTAAATAAAATTTTATGGGTTCAGATAGTTAATTGTGGGATTTTTTTTAACCTAATTATAAAAATTAATCTTAAATTTTTAGATTTTTACTCGATTAAAATTCGAACGGTTTCTCTATAAAGCCAAACTAGACACGCATGCTTTAAACCCAACAAAACGATCGTAAAATGATATTAAATCAATTTTTATGAGTTCAAAAAGTTTATTATATGATTTTGAACCTAATTATACAACTTAATCTTAAAATTTTAGATTTTTACTCGTTTAAAATTCGAACAGGTTCTCAATAAAGCCCATTTAGACAAGCACGCTTTAAACCCAACAAAATCATCACAAAATGATATTAAATAAAAAATTTTGAGTTCAGATAGTTAATTGTGGGATTTTTAACCTAATTATAAAATTAATCTTAAATTTTTAGATTTTTACTCGGTTAAAATTCGAACAGTTTTTCTATGAAGCCCAACTAGACACGCATGCTTTAAACCCAACAAAACGATCGTAAAATGATATTAAATCAATTTTTATGAGTTCAAATAGTTTTTTATAGGATTTTGAACCTAATTATAAAAATTAATCCTAAAATTTTCGATTTTTACTCATTTAAAATTCGAACAGGTTCACAATAAAGCCCATTTAGATATGCATGCTTTAAACCCATCAAAATCACCGCAAAATGATATTAAATAAAATTTTATGGGTTCAAATAGTTAATTGTGTGATTTTTATCCTAATCATAAAAATTAATCTTAAATTTTTAGATTTTTACTCGGTTAAAATTCGAACGGGTTCTCTATGAAGCCCAACTAGACACGGATGCTTTAAACCCAACAAAACGATCGTAAAATGATATTATATTTATTTTTATGAGTTCAAATAGTTTATTATAGGATTTTGAACCTAATTATAAAACTTAATCCTAAAATTTTAGATTTTCACTCGTTTAAAATTAGAACATCTTCACAATAAAGCACATTTAGACATGCAGGCATTAAACCAAACAAAATCACCGCAAAATGATATTAAATAAAATTTTATGGTTTCAGATAGTTAATTGTGGGATTTTTGACCTAATTATAGAAATTAATCTTAAATTTTCAGATTTTTACTCGGTCAAAATTCGAACGCGTTCTCTATGAAGCCCAACTAGACACGAAAGCTTTAAACCCAACAAAACGATCGTAAAATGATATTAAATCAATTTTTATGAGTTCAAATAGTTTCTTATAGGATTTTGAACCTAATTATAAAACTTAATCCTAAAAATTTAGATTTTCACTAGTTTAAAATTAGAACAGCTTCACAATAAAGCCCATTTAGACATGCACCCTTTAAACCCAACAAAATCACTGCAAAATGATATTAAATAAAATTTTATGGTTTCAGATAGTTAATTGTGGGATTTTTAACCTAATTATAGAAATTAATCTTAAATTTTTATATTTTTACTCGGCTAAAATTCGAACGGGTTATCTATGAAGCCCAACTAGACACGGATGCTTTAAACCCAACAAAACGATCGTAAAATGATATTATATTTATTTTTATGAGTTCAAATAGTTTATTATAGGATTTTGAACCTAATTATACAACTTAATACTATAATTTTAGATTTTTACTCATTTAAAATTCGAACAGGTTCCTAATAAAGCCCATTTAGACATGCACGCTTTAAACCCAACAAAATCACCGCAAAATGATATTAAATAAAATTTTATGGGTTCAGATAGTTAATTGTGGGATTTTTTTTAACCTAATTATAAAAATTAATCTTAAATTTTTAGATTTTTACTCGATTAAAATTCGAACGGTTTCTCTATAAAGCCAAACTAGACACGCATGCTTTAAACCCAACAAAACGATCGTAAAATGATATTAAATCAATTTTTATGAGTTCAAAAAGTTTATTATATGATTTTGAACCTAATTATACAACTTAATCTTAAAATTTTAGATTTTTACTCGTTTAAAATTCGAACAGGTTCTCATTAAAGCCCATTTAGACATGCAAGCTTTAAACCCAACAAAATCACCGCAAAATGATATTAAATAAAATTTTATGGGTTCAGATAATTAATTGTGTGATTTTTATCCTAATTATAAAAATTAATCTTAAATTATTAGATTTTTACTCGGTTAAAATTCGAACGGGTTCTCTATGAAGCCCAACTAGACACGCATGCAATAAACCCAACAAAACGATCGTAAAATAATATTAAATCAATTTTTATGAGTTCAAATAGTTTATTATAGGATTTTGAACCTAATTATAAAACTTAATCCTAAAAATTTAGATTTTCACTAGTTTAAAATTAGAACAGCTTCACAATAAAGCCCATTTAGACATGCACCCTTTAAACCCAACAAAATCACTGCAAAATGATATTAAATAAAATTTTATGGTTTCAGATAGTTAATTGTGGGATTTTTAACCTAATTATAGAAATTAATCTTAAATTTTTACATTTTTACTCGGCTAAAATTCGAACGGGTTATCTATGAAGCCCAACTAGACACGGATGCTTTAAACCCAACAAAACGATCGTAAAATGATATTATATTTATTTTTATGAGTTCAAATAGTTTATTATAGGATTTTGAACCTAATTATACAACTTAATACTATAATTTTAGATTTTTACTCGTTTAAAATTCGAACAGGTTCCTAATAAAGCCCATTTAGACATGCACGCTTTAAACCCAACAAAATCACCGCAAAATGATATTAAATAAAATTTTAGGGGTTCAGATAGTTAATTGTGGGATATTTTTTAACCTAATTATAAAAATTAATCTTAAATTTTTAGATTTTTACTCGATTAAAATTCGAACGGTTTCTCTATAAAGCCAAACTAGACACGCATGCTTTAAACCCAACAAAACGATCGTAAAATGATATTAAATCAATTTTTATGAGTTCAAAAAGTTTATTATATGATTTTGAACCTAATTATACAACTTAATCTTAAAATTTTAGATTTTTACTCGTTTAAAATTCGAACAGGTTCTCAATAAAGCCCATTTAGACAAGCACGCTTTAAACCCAACAAAATCATCACAAAATGATATTAAATAAAAAATTTTGAGTTCAGATAGTTAATTGTGGGATTTTTAACCTAATTATAAAATTAATCTTAAATTTTTAGATTTTTACTCGGTTAAAATACGAACAGTTTCTCTATGAAGCCCAACTAGACACGCATGCTTTAAACCCAACAAAACGATCGTAAAATGATATTAAATCAATTTTTATGAGTTCAAATAGTTTTTTATAGGATTTTGAACCTAATTATAAAAATTAATCCTAAAATTTTAGATTTTTACTCGTTTAAAATTCGAACAGGTTCACAATAAAGCCCATTTAGATATGCACGCTTTAAACCCATCAAAATCACCGCAAAATGATATTAAATAAAATTTTATGGGTTCAAATAGTTAATTGTGTGATTTTTATCCTAATCATAAAAATTAATCTTAAATTTTTAGATTTTTACTCGGTTAAAATTCGAACGGGTTCTCTATGAAGCCCAACTAGACACGGATGCTTTAAACCCAACAAAACGATCGTAAAATGATATTATATTTATTTTTATGAGTTCAAATAGTTTATTATAGGATTTTGAACCTAATTATAAAACTTAATCCTAAAATTTTAGATTTTCACTCGTTTAAAATTAGAACAGCTTCACAATAAAGCACATTTAGACATGCAGGCATTAAACCAAACAAAATCACCGCAAAATGATATTAAATAAAATTTTATGGTTTCAGATAGTTAATTGTGGGATTTTTGACCTAATTATAGAAATTAATCTTAAATTTTCAGATTTTTACTCGTTCAAAATTCGAACGGGTTCTCTATGAAGCCCAACTAGACACGAAAGCTTTAAACCCAACAAAACGATCGTAAAATAATATTAAATCAATTTTTATGAGTTTAAATAGTTTCTTATAGGATTTTGAACCTAATTATACCACTTAATCCTAAAATTTTAGATTTTTACTCGTTTAAAATTTGATCAAGTTCACAATAAAGCCCATTTAGACATGCACGCTTTAAACCCAACATAATCACCAAAAAATGATATTAAATAAAATTTTATGGGTTCAGATATTTAATTTTGTGATTTTTATCCTAATTATAAAAATTAATCTTAAATTTTTATATTTTTATTCGGTTAAAATTCGAACGGGTTCTCTATGAAGCCAACTAGCATGAATGCTTTAAACCCAACAAAACAATCGTAAAATGATATTAAATCAATTTTTATGAGTTCAAATAGTTTAGTATAGGATTTGGAACCTAATTATACAACTTAATCCTAAAATTTTAGATTTTTACTCGTTTAAAATGCGAACAGATTCTCAATAAAGCCCATTTTGACATGCACGCTTTAAACCCAACAAAATCATCGCAAAATGATATTAAATAAAATTTTATGGGTTCAGATATTTAATTATGGGATTTTTAACCTAATTATACAAATTAATCTTATATTTTTAGATTTTTACTCGGTTAAAATTCGAACGGGTTCTCTATGAAGCCCAACTAGACACGCATGCAATAAACCCAACAAAACGATCGTAAAATGATATTAAATCAATTTTTATGAGTTCAAATAGTTTATTATAGGATTTTGAACCTAATTATACAACTTAATCCTAAAATTTTAGATTTTTACTCGTTTAAAATTAGAACAGCTTCAGAATAAAGCACATTTAGACATGCACGCATTAAACCAAACAAAATCACCGCAAAATGATATTAAATAAAATTTTATGGTTTCAGATAGTTAATTGTGGGATTTTTGACCTAATTATAGAAATTAATCTTAAATTTTCAGATTTTTACTCGGTCAAAATTCGAACGGGTTCTCTATGAAGCCCAACTAGACACGAAAGCTTTAAACCCAACAAAACGATCGTAAAATGATATTAAATCAATTTTTATGAGTTTAAATAGTTTCTTATAGGATTTTGAACCTAATTATACCACTTAATCCTAAAATTTTAGATTTTTACTCGTTTAGAATTTGATGAAGTTCACAATAAAGCCCATTTAGACATGCACGCTTTAAACCCAACATAATCACCAAAAAATGATATTAAATAAAATTTTATGGGTTCAGATATTTAATTTTGTGATTTTTATCCTAATTATAAAAATTAATCTTAAATTTTTATATTTTTATTCGGTTAAAATTCGAACGGGTTCTCTATGAAGCCAACTAGCATGAATGCTTTAAACCCAACAAAACGATCGTAAAATGATATTAAATCAATTTTTATGAGTTCAAATAGTTTAGTATAGGATTTGGAACCTAATTATACAACTTAATCCTAAAATTTTAGATTTTTACTCGTTTAAAATGCGAACAGATTCTCAATAAAGCCCATTTTGACATGCACGCTTTAAACCCAACAAAATCATCGCAAAATGATATTAAATAAAATTTTATGGGTTCAGATATTTAATTATGGGATTTTTAACCTAATTATACAAATTAATCTTATATTTTTAGATTTTTACTCGGTTAAAATTCGAACGGGTTCTCTATGAAGCCCAACTAGACACGCATGCAATAAACCCAACAAAACGATCGTAAAATGATATTAAATCAATTTTTATGAGTTCAAATAGTTTATTATAGGATTTTGAACCTAATTATACAACTTAATACTAAAATTTTAGATTTTTACTCGTTTAAAATTCGAACAGGTTCCTAATAAAGCCCATTTAGACATGCACGCTTTAAACCCAACAAAATCACCGCAAAATGATATTAAATAAAATTTTATGGGTTCAGATAGTTAATTGTGGGATTTTTTTTAACCTAATTATAAAAATTAATCTTAAATTTTTAGATTTTTACTCGATTAAAATTCGAACGGTTTCTCTATAAAGCCAAACTAGACACGCATGCTTTAAACCCAACAAAACGATCGTAAAATGATATTAAATCAATTTTTATGAGTTCAAAAAGTTTATTATATGATTTTGAACCTAATTATACAACTTAATCTTAAAATTTTAGATTTTTACTCGTTTAAAATTCGAACAGGTTCTCATTAAAGCCCATTTAGACATGCAAGCTTTAAACCCAACAAAATCACCGCAAAATGATATTAAATAAAATTTTATGGGTTCAGATAATTAATTGTGTGATTTTTATCCTAATTATAAAAATTAATCTTAAATTATTAGATTTTTACTCGGTTAAAATTCGAACGGGTTCTCTATGAAGCCCAACTAGACACGCATGCAATAAACCCAACAAAACGATCGTAAAATAATATTAAATCAATTTTTATGAGTTCAAATAGTTTATTATAGGATTTTGAACCTAATTATAAAACTTAATCCTAAAAATTTAGATTTTCACTAGTTTAAAATTAGAACAGCTTCACAATAAAGCCCATTTAGACATGCACCCTTTAAACCCAACAAAATCACTGCAAAATGATATTAAATAAAATTTTATGGTTTCAGATAGTTAATTGTGGGATTTTTAACCTAATTATAGAAATTAATCTTAAATTTTTACATTTTTACTCGGCTAAAATTCGAACGGGTTATCTATGAAGCCCAACTAGACACGGATGCTTTAAACCCAACAAAACGATCGTAAAATGATATTATATTTATTTTTATGAGTTCAAATAGTTTATTATAGGATTTTGAACCTAATTATACAACTTAATACTATAATTTTAGATTTTTACTCGTTTAAAATTCGAACAGGTTCCTAATAAAGCCCATTTAGACATGCACGCTTTAAACCCAACAAAATCACCGCAAAATGATATTAAATAAAATTTTAGGGGTTCAGATAGTTAATTGTGGGATATTTTTTAACCTAATTATAAAAATTAATCTTAAATTTTTAGATTTTTACTCGATTAAAATTCGAACGGTTTCTCTATAAAGCCAAACTAGACACGCATGCTTTAAACCCAACAAAACGATCGTAAAATGATATTAAATCAATTTTTATGAGTTCAAAAAGTTTATTATATGATTTTGAACCTAATTATACAACTTAATCTTAAAATTTTAGATTTTTACTCGTTTAAAATTCGAACAGGTTCTCAATAAAGCCCATTTAGACAAGCACGCTTTAAACCCAACAAAATCATCACAAAATGATATTAAATAAAAAATTTTGAGTTCAGATAGTTAATTGTGGGATTTTTAACCTAATTATAAAATTAATCTTAAATTTTTAGATTTTTACTCGGTTAAAATACGAACAGTTTCTCTATGAAGCCCAACTAGACACGCATGCTTTAAACCCAACAAAACGATCGTAAAATGATATTAAATCAATTTTTATGAGTTCAAATAGTTTTTTATAGGATTTTGAACCTAATTATAAAAATTAATCCTAAAATTTTAGATTTTTACTCGTTTAAAATTCGAACAGGTTCACAATAAAGCCCATTTAGATATGCACGCTTTAAACCCATCAAAATCACCGCAAAATGATATTAAATAAAATTTTATGGGTTCAAATAGTTAATTGTGTGATTTTTATCCTAATCATAAAAATTAATCTTAAATTTTTAGATTTTTACTCGGTTAAAATTCGAACGGGTTCTCTATGAAGCCCAACTAGACACGGATGCTTTAAACCCAACAAAACGATCGTAAAATGATATTATATTTATTTTTATGAGTTCAAATAGTTTATTATAGGATTTTGAACCTAATTATAAAACTTAATCCTAAAATTTTAGATTTTCACTCATTTAAAATTAGAACAGCTTCACAATAAAGCACATTTAGACATGCAGGCATTAAACCAAACAAAATCACCGCAAAATGATATTAAATAAAATTTTATGGTTTCAGATAGTTAATTGTGGGATTTTTGACCTAATTATAGAAATTAATCTTAAATTTTCAGATTTTTACTCGTTCAAAATTCGAACGGGTTCTCTATGAAGCCCAACTAGACACGAAAGCTTTAAACCCAACAAAACGATCGTAAAATAATATTAAATCAATTTTTATGAGTTTAAATAGTTTCTTATAGGATTTTGAACCTAATTATACCACTTAATCCTAAAATTTTAGATTTTTACTCGTTTAAAATTTGATCAAGTTCACAATAAAGCCCATTTAGACATGCACGCTTTAAACCCAACATAATCACCAAAAAATGATATTAAATAAAATTTTATGGGTTCAGATATTTAATTTTGTGATTTTTATCCTAATTATAAAAATTAATCTTAAATTTTTATATTTTTATTCGGTTAAAATTCGAACGGGTTCTCTATGAAGCCAACTAGCATGAATGCTTTAAACCCAACAAAACAATCGTAAAATGATATTAAATCAATTTTTATGAGTTCAAATAGTTTAGTATAGGATTTGGAACCTAATTATACAACTTAATCCTAAAATTTTAGATTTTTACTCGTTTAAAATGCGAACAGATTCTCAATAAAGCCCATTTTGACATGCACGCTTTAAACCCAACAAAATCATCGCAAAATGATATTAAATAAAATTTTATGGGTTCAGATATTTAATTATGGGATTTTTAACCTAATTATACAAATTAATCTTATATTTTTAGATTTTTACTCGGTTAAAATTCGAACGGGTTCTCTATGAAGCCCAACTAGACACGCATGCAATAAACCCAACAAAACGATCGTAAAATGATATTAAATCAATTTTTATGAGTTCAAATAGTTTATTATAGGATTTTGAACCTAATTATACAACTTAATCCTAAAATTTTAGATTTTTACTCGTTTAAAATTAGAACAGCTTCAGAATAAAGCACATTTAGACATGCACGCATTAAACCAAACAAAATCACCGCAAAATGATATTAAATAAAATTTTATGGTTTCAGATAGTTAATTGTGGGATTTTTGACCTAATTATAGAAATTAATCTTAAATTTTCAGATTTTTACTCGGTCAAAATTCGAACGGGTTCTCTATGAAGCCCAACTAGACACGAAAGCTTTAAACCCAACAAAACGATCGTAAAATGATATTAAATCAATTTTTATGAGTTTAAATAGTTTCTTATAGGATTTTGAACCTAATTATACCACTTAATCCTAAAATTTTAGATTTTTACTCGTTTAGAATTTGATGAAGTTCACAATAAAGCCCATTTAGACATGCACGCTTTAAACCCAACATAATCACCAAAAAATGATATTAAATAAAATTTTATGGGTTCAGATATTTAATTTTGTGATTTTTATCCTAATTATAAAAATTAATCTTAAATTTTTATATTTTTATTCGGTTAAAATTCGAACGGGTTCTCTATGAAGCCAACTAGCATGAATGCTTTAAACCCAACAAAACGATCGTAAAATGATATTAAATCAATTTTTATGAGTTCAAATAGTTTAGTATAGGATTTGGAACCTAATTATACAACTTAATCCTAAAATTTTAGATTTTTACTCGTTTAAAATGCGAACAGATTCTCAATAAAGCCCATTTTGACATGCACGCTTTAAACCCAACAAAATCATCGCAAAATGATATTAAATAAAATTTTATGGGTTCAGATATTTAATTATGGGATTTTTAACCTAATTATACAAATTAATCTTATATTTTTAGATTTTTACTCGGTTAAAATTCGAACGGGTTCTCTATGAAGCCCAACTAGACACGCATGCAATAAACCCAACAAAACGATCGTAAAATGATATTAAATCAATTTTTATGAGTTCAAATAGTTTATTATAGGATTTTGAACCTAATTATACAACTTAATACTAAAATTTTAGATTTTTACTCGTTTAAAATTCGAACAGGTTCTCAATAAACCCATTTAGACATGCACGCTTTAAACCCAACAAAATCACCGCAAAATGATATTAAATAAAATTTTATGGGTTCAGATAGTTTCTTGTGGGATTTTTATTATAATTATTAAAATTAATCTTAAATTTTTAGATTTTTACTCGGTTAAAATTCGAACGGGTTCTCTATGAAGCCCAACTAGACACGAATGCTTTAAACCCAACAAAACGATCGTAAAATGATATTTAATCAATTTTTATGAGTTCAAATAGTTTATTACAGTATTTTGAACCTAATTATAAAAATTAATCCTAAAATTTTAGATTTTTACTTGTTTAAAATTCGAACAGGTTCACAATAAAGCCCATTTAGATATGCACGCTTTAAACCCATCAAAATCACCGCAAAATGATATTAAATAAACTTTTATGGGTTCAGATAGTTAATTGTGTGATTTTTATCATAATTATAGAATTTAATCTTAAATTTTTAGATTTTTACTCGGTTAAAATTCGAACGGGTTCTCTATGAAGCCCAACTAGACACGGATGCTTAAAACCCAACAAAACGATCGTAAAATGATATTAAATCAATTTTTATGAGTTCAAATAGTTTAGTATAGGATTTTGAACCTAATTATAAAACTTAATCATAAAATTTTAGATTTTCACTCGTTTAAAATTAGAACAGCATCACAATAAAGCACATTTAGACATGGACGCATTAAACCAAACAAAATCACCGCAAAATGATATTAAATAAAATTTTATGGGTTCAGATAGTTAATTGTGGGATTTTTAACCTAATTATAAAAATTAATCTTAAATTTTTAGATTTTTACTCGATTAAAATTTGAACGGTTTCTCTATGAAGCCAAACTAGACACGCATGCTTTAAACCCAACAAAACGATCGTAAAATGATACTAAATCAATTTTTATGAGTTCAAAAAGTTTATTATAGGATTTTAAACCTAATTATTCAACTTAATCCTAAAATTTTAGATTTTTACTCGTTTAAAATTCGAACAGATTCTCAATAAAGCCCATTCTGACATGCACGCTTTAAACCCAACAAAATCACCTCAAAATGATATTAAATAAAATTTTATGGGTTCGGATAGTTAATTATGGGATTTTTAACCTAATTATACAAATTAATCTTAAATTTTTAGATTTTTACTCGGTTAAAAGTCGAACGGGTTCTCTATGAAGCCCAACTAGACACGCATGCAATAAACCCAACAAAACGATCGTAAAATGATACTAAATCAATTTTTATGAGTTCAAATAGTTTAGTATAGGATTTTGAACCTAATTATACAACTTAATCCTAAAATTTTAGATTTTTACTCGTTTAAAATTCGAACAGGTTCTCAATAAAGCCCATTTTGACATATACGCTTTAAACCCAACAAAATCACTGCAAAATGATATTAAATAAAATTTTATGGGTTCAGATAGTTTATTGTAGGAATTTTATCCTAATTATAAAAATTAATCTTAAATTTTTAGATTTTTACTCGGTTAAAATTCGAACGGGTTCTCTATGAAGCCCAACTAGACACGAATGCTTTAAACCCAACAAAACGATCGTAAAATGATATTAAATCAATTTTTATGAGTTAAAATAGTTTATTATAGGATTTTGAACCTAATTATACAACTTAATCCTAAAATTTTAGATTTTTACTCGTTTAAAATTCGAACAGGTTCCCAATAAAGCCCATTTAGACATGAACGCTTTAAACCCAACAAAATTACCGCAAAATGATATTAAATAAAATTTTTTGGGTTCAGATAGTTAATTGTTGGATTTTTAACCTAATTATAAAAATTAATCTTAAATTTTTAGATTTTTATTCGGTTAAAATTCGAACGGGTTCTATATGAAGCCTAACTATACACGAAAGCTTTAAACCCCAACAAAACGATCGTAAAATGATATTAAATCAATTTTTATGAGTTCAAATAGTTTATTATAGGATTTTGAACCTAATTATAAAACTTAATCCTAAAATTTTAGATTTTTACTCGTTTAAAATTCGAACAGGTTCTCAATAAAGCCCATTTAGACATGAACGCTTTAAACCCAACAAAATCACCGCAAAATGATATTAAATGAAATTTTCTGGGTTCAGATAGTTTATTGTGGGAATTTTAACCTAATTACTAAAATTAATCTTAAATTTTTGATTTTTACTCGGTTAAAATTCGAACGGGTTCTCTATGAAGCCCAACTAGACACGAATGCTTTAAACCCAACAAAACGATCGTAAAATGATATTAAATTAATTTTTATGAGTTCAAATAGATTACTATAGGATTTTGAACCTAATTATACAACTTAATCCTAAAATTTTAGATTTTTACTTGTTTAAAATTCGAACAGGTTCTCAATAAAGCCCATTTAGACATGCACGCTTTAAACCCAACAAAATAACAGCAAAATGATATTAAATGAAATTTTATGGGTCAGATAGTTTATTGTGGGATTTTTAACATATGTATTAAAATTAATCTTAAATTTTTAGATTTTGCTCGGTTAAAATTTGAACGGGTTCTCTGTGAAGCCCAACTAGACACAAATGCTTTAAACCCACAAAACGATCGTAAAATGATATTAAATCAATTTTTATGAGTTCAAATAGTTTATTGTAGGATTTTGAACCTAATTATACAACTTAGTCCTAAAATTTTAGATTTTTACTCCTTTAAAATTCGAACAGGTTCTCAATAAAGCCCATTTAGACATGTACGCTTCAAACCCAACAAAATCACCGCAAAATGATATTAGATAAAATTTTATGGGTTCAGATAGTTTATTGTGGGAATTTTATCCTAATTATAAAAATTAATCTTGAATTTTTAGATTTTTACTCGGTTAAAATTCGAACGGGTTCTCTATGAAGCCCAACTAGACACGAATGCTTTAAACCCAACAAAACGATCGTAAAATGATATTAAATTAATTTTTATGAGTTCAAATAGTTTATTATAGGATTTTGAACCTAATTATACAACTTAATCCTAAAATTTTAGATTTTTACTTGTTTAAAATTCGAACAGGTTCTCAATAAAGCCCATTTAGACATGCACGCTTTAAACCCAACAAAATCACAGCAAAATGATATTAAATAAAATTTTGTGGGTTCAAATAGTTTATTTTGGGATTTTTAACATAGTTATTAAAATTAATCTTAAATTTTTATATTTTTACTCGGTTAAAATTCGAACGGGTTCTCTATGAAGCCCAACTAGACACAAATGCTTTAAACCCACAAAACGATCGTAAAATGATATTAAATCAATTTTTATGAGTTCAAATAGTTTATTATAGGATTTTGAACCTAATTATACAACTTAATCCTAAAATTTTAGATTTTTACTCGTTTAAAATTCAAACAGGTTCTCAATAAAGCCCATTTAGACATGTACGCTTTAAACCCAACAAAATCACCATAAAATGATATTAAATAAAATTTTATGGGTTCGGATATTTAATTGTGTGATTTTTATCCTAATTATAAAAATTAATCTTAAATTTTTAGATTTTTACTCGATTAAAATTCGAACGGGTTCTCTATGAAGCCCAACTAGATACGGATGCTTTAAAACCAACAAAACGATCGTAAAATGATATTATATCAATTTTTGTGAGTTCAATTAGTTTATTATAGGATTTTGAACCTAATTATAAAACTTAATCCTAAAATTTTAGATTTTTACTCGTTTAAAATTCGAACAGGTTCTCAATAAAGCCCATTTAGACATGAACGCTTTAAACCCAACAAAATCACCGCAAAATGATATTAAATAAAATTTTTTGGGTTCAGATAGTTAATTGTGGGATTTTCAACCTAATTATAAAAATTAATCTTAAATTTTTTGATTTTTACTCGGTTAAAATTTGAATAGGTTCTCTATGAAGCCCAACTAGAAACGCAAGCTTTAAACCCAACAAAACGATCGTAAAATGATATTAAATCAATTTTTATGAGTTCAAATAGTTTATTATAGGATTTTGAAACTAATTATACAACTTAATCCTAAAATTTTATATCTTTACTCGTTTAAAATTCGAACAAGTTCACAAGAAAGCCCATTTAGACATGCACGCTTTAAACCCAACAAAATCACCATAAAATGATATTAAATAAAATTTTATGGGTTCAGATATTTAATTGTGTGATTTTTATCCTAATTATAAAAATTAATCTTAAATTTTTAGATTTTTATTCGGTTAAAATTCGAACGGGTTCTATTTGAAGCCCAACTAGACACGAAAGCTTTAAATCCCAACAAAACGATCGTAAAATGATATTAAATCAATTTTTATGAGTTCAAATAGTTTATTATAGGATTTTGAAACTAATTATACAACTGAATCCTAAAATTTTAGATTTTTACTTGTTTAAAATTAGAACAGGTTCTCAATAAAGCCCATTTAGACATGCACGCTTTAAACCCAACAAAATCACAGCAAAATGATATTAAATGAAATTTTATGGGTTCAGATAGTTTATTGTGGGAATTTTAACCTAATTATTAAAATTAATCTTAAATTTTTGATTTTTACTAGGTTACAATTCGAACGGGTTCTATATGAAGCCCAACTAGACACGAAAGCTTTAAACCCCAACAAAACGATCGTAAAATGATATTAAATCAATTTTTATGAGTTCAAATAGTTTATCATAGGATTTTGAAACTAATTATACAACTTAATCCTAAAATTTTAGATTTTTACTCGTTTAAAATTCGAACAGGTTCTCAATAAAGCCCATTTAGACATGTACGCTTTAAACCCAACAAAATCACAGCAAAATGATATTAAATAAAATTTTGTGGGTTCAAATAGTTTATTTTGGGATTTTTAACATAGTTATTAAAATTAATCTTAAATTTTTATATTTTTACTCGGTTAAAATTCGAACGGGTTCTCTATGAAGCCCAACTAGACACAAATGCTTTAAACCCACAAAACGATCGTAAAATGATATTAAATCAATTTTTATGAGTTCAAATAGTTTATTATAGGATTTTGAACCTAATTATACAACTTAATCCTAAAATTTTAGATTTTTACTCGTTTAAAATTCAAACAGGTTCTCAATAAAGCCCATTTAGACATGTACGCTTTAAACCCAACAAAATCACCATAAAATGATATTAAATAAAATTTTATGGGTTCGGATATTTAATTGTGTGATTTTTATCCTAATTATAAAAATTAATCTTAAATTTTTAGATTTTTACTCGATTAAAATTCGAACGGGTTCTCTATGAAGCCCAACTAGATACGGATGCTTTAAAACCAACAAAACGATCGTAAAATGATATTATATCAATTTTTGTGAGTTCAATTAGTTTATTATAGGATTTTGAACCTAATTATAAAACTTAATCCTAAAATTTTAGATTTTTACTCGTTTAAAATTCGAACAGGTTCTCAATAAAGCCCATTTAGACATGAACGCTTTAAACCCAACAAAATCACCGCAAAATGATATTAAATAAAATTTTTTGGGTTCAGATAGTTAATTGTGGGATTTTCAACCTAATTATAAAAATTAATCTTAAATTTTTAGATTTTTACTCGGTTAAAATTTGAATAGGTTCTCTATGAAGCCCAACTAGAAACGCAAGCTTTAAACCCAACAAAACGATCGTAAAATGATATTAAATCAATTTTTATGAGTGCAAATAGTTTATTATAGGATTTTGAAACTAATTATACAACTTAATCCTAAAATTTTATATCTTTACTCGTTTAAAATTCGAACAAGTTCACAAGAAAGCCCATTTAGACATGCACGCTTTAAACCCAACAAAATCACCATAAAATGATATTAAATAAAATTTTATGGGTTCAGATATTTAATTGTGTGATTTTTATCCTAATTATAAAAATTAATCTTAAATTTTTAGATTTTTATTCGGTTAAAATTCGAACGGGTTCTATTTGAAGCCCAACTAGACACGAAAGCTTTAAATCCCAACAAAACGATCGTAAAATGATATTAAATCAATTTTTATGAGTTCAAATAGTTTATCATAGGATTTTGAAACTAATTATACAACTTAATCCTAAAATTTTAGATTTTTACTCGTTTAAAATTCGAACAGGTTCTCAATAAAGCCCATTTAGACATGCACGCTTTAAAACCAACAAAATCACCGCAAAATGATATTAAATAAAATTTTATGGGTTCAGATAGTTTATTGTGTGATTTTTAACCTAATTATAAAAATTAATCTTAAATTTTTAGATTTTTACTCGGTTAAAATTCGAACGGGTTCTCTTTGAAGCGAAACTAGACACGCATGCTTTAAACCCAACAAAACGATCCTAAAACGATGTTAAATAAATTTTTATGAGTTCAAATAGTTTATTATAGGATTTTTGATCCTAATTATACAACTCAATCTTTAATTTTTAGATTTTTACTCGTTTAAAATTCGAACAGGTTCTCAATAAAGCCCATTTAGACATGGACGCATTAAACCCAACAAAATCACAGCAAAATGATATTAAATAAAATTTTATGGGTTCAGATAGTTTATTGTGGGATTTTTAACCTAATTATAAAAATTAATCTTAAATTTTTAGATTTTTACTCGGTTAAAATTCGAATCGGTTCTCTATGAAGCCAAACTAGACTCGCATGCTCTAAACCCAACAAAACGATCGTAAAATGATATTAAATCAATTTTTATGAGTTCAAATAGTTTATAATCGGACTTTTTATCCTAATTATACAACTTAATCTTAAAATTTTAGATTTTTACTCGTTTAAAATTCGAACATGTTCACAATAAATCGCATTTAGACATGCATGCTTTAAACCCAGCAAAATCATCCCAAAATGATATTAAATAAAATTTTATGAGTTCAAATAGTTAATTGTGGTATTTTTAACCTAATTATAAAATTTATTCTTAAAGTTTTAGATTTTTTACTTTGTTAAAATTCGAACGGGTTCTCTATGAAGCCCAATTAGACATACATGCTTTAAACCAAACAAAACTATATTAAATCAATTTTTATGAGTTCAAATAGTTTCTTATAGGATTTTGAACCTAATTATACAACTTAATCCTAAAATTTTAGATTTTTACTCGTTTAAAATTTGAACAAGTTTACAATAAAGCCCACTTAGAAATGCACGCTTTAAACCCAACATAATCACCATAAAATGATATTAAATAAAATTTTTTGGGTTCAGATACTTAATTTTGTGATTTTTATCCTAATTATAAAAATTAATCTTAAATTTTTATATTTTTATTCGGTTAAAATTCGAACGGGTTCTCTATGAAGCGAACTAGACATCAATGCTTTAAACCCAACAAAACGATTGTAAAATGATATTAAATCAATTTTTATGAGTTCAAATAGTTTATCATAGGATTTTGAAACTAATTATACAACTTAATCCTAAAATTTTAGATTTTTACTCGTTTAAAGTTCGAACAGGTTCTCAATAAAGCCCATTTAGACATGCACGCTTTAAACCCATCAAAATCACCGAAAAATGATATTAAATAAATTTTTATGAGTTTAAATAGTTAATTGTGGGATTTTTAACCTAATTATAAAATTTAATCTTAAAGTTTTAGATTTTTACTTTGTTAAAATTCGAACGGATTCTCTATGAAGCCTAATTATACATGCATGCTTTAAACCCAACAAAACGATCATAAAATGATATTAAATCAATTTTTTTGAGTTCAAATAGTTTATTATAGGATTTTGAACCTATAAATACAACTATATCCTAGTTTCTGCCCATACCTTATATTCAGCTACTTCATTTCACACATGGGATCAAAGGGGAGTTATCTTACTGATCTTAGTATTTATTACTTTTATTACTTTATATTAAGCTACTTAAGAGTTATATTACTTAAGATATAAAAATGAATAGTTATATAACCACATTGATTAAAGTTTTAGCTTAGTTCTAAACTCTTGTTAAGTATTTTAAGTATTCTAATTATTTCCGTTATTATGTTTTCTTCATAGGACTTACCTACAGTTCAAGGAGTAAATAGTATCTCGGTGTCAGCTCAGAAGAAGCTAAACGGAAGACAATGCTAGAAACACAAGGAGCCAACTTCTGAATAGCTTGGAAATGCATGGAACACCCCCTACAGTAGTTAAAGGACTAAAGGATAGCTCCATGTCAGCTCACAAGTCCCATACGAGCTCAAATGAAGCATAATTCAAAACGAGGCCTTAGGAGATTCGAATTAGCTCCAAAACACTCCTCACACTCGAAGAGAGTATAAGGAAGCTAATGGACCAGCTCACTTTGTTAAAGGCAGCTCGGATTAGCTTATTTCAGCTTCAAACTTTAGCTAAGTCTTTCAGCTAGATAGCTCAGTTCAATCCAGCTCACTCCCAGCTCGATTAGCTCACCTCAACTCTAGCTATCACTCCTAGCTCAACACCCGAAGGTCACGTACCCTTCACCAAGCATCATGTCCTTACATTATCCATATTGGGCGCTAAGATCATGGAGGGAAAGGATGTGGGCGCCAAAACAAAGAGGTAGCACTTTTCATTGGACAAATTCATAATGGTCCACTTGTTTGCCATTTTCGAGCAGGATAAAAGCAGAACTGGGTTTCGATGTCTTCATGAAAGTTGTTCCCCTATCTCTTATCTTTCCAAAGCATGTTGAATCGCATCAATCCAATATCGGGAGCTCGAGATATGGCAAAATTACTGAAGACAGTACAGGCTGGACTGAGAACTTACATCTTTTCGAATAGATTTGGAGGGAGACACCATTCAAATGAATGGTTATCCGAATAGTTAAAGGTAATTTCGGCCAAACCCCTTAGAAAACTATAAATAGGACTTGTATTTCAATTTGTAAATACACCATTCAGATTACATTAAATAAAATTTTATGAGTTTAAATAGTTTATTATAGGATTTTGAACCAATTATACAACTTAATCCTAAAATTTTAGATTTTTACTCGTTTAAAATTCGAACGGGTTCACGATAAAGCCCATTTAGACATGCACGCTTTAAACCTAACAAAATCACTGCAAAATGATATTAAATAAAATTGTAAGAGTTCAAATACTTATTGTGGGATTTTAAATCTAATTATACAACTTTATCTAAAATTTTTAGATTTTTACTTGGTTAAAATTCGAACGGGTTCTCTATGAAGCCCAATTAGATATGCATGTTTTAAACCCAAGGAAACGATCGCAAAATAATATTAAATCAATTTTTATGAGTTCAAAGAGTTAATTATGGGATTGTGAACCTAATTGTACAACTTAATCCTAAAATTTTAGATTTTTACTCGTTTAAAAGTCAAACGAGTTCACTATAAAGCCAATTTAGAAATGCACGCTTTAAACCCAACAAAATCACCGCAAAATGATATTAAATAAAATTATTAGAGTTCAAATAGTTAATTGTGGGATTTTTAATCTAATTATACAACTTTATCTAAAATTTTTAGATTTTTACTCATTTAAAATTCAAACGGGTTCTCTATGAAGTCCAATTAGATATGCATGTTTTAAACACAACGAAACGATCACAAAATGATATTAAATCAATTTTTATGAGTTCAAATAATTAATTATGGGATTTTTTACACAATTATACAACTTAATCCTAAAATTTTAGATTTTTACTCGTTTAAAATTTGAAATGGTTCACTATAAAGCCCATTTAGATATACAGCTTTAAACCTAACAAAATCACCGTAAAATGATATTAAATCAATTTTTATGAGTTCAAATAGTTAATTGTGGGATTTTGGAACTAATTATACAACTTAATCAACAATTTTTAGATTTTTACTCAGATAAAATTCGAATGGGATCTCTATGAAGCCCAATTAGACATGCATGTTTTAAACCCAACAAAACGATTGTAATAAGATATTAAATCAATTTTTATGAGTTCAAATAGTTTATTATAGGATTTTGAACCTAATTATACAACTTAATCCTAAAATTTTAGATTTTTACTCGTTTAAAATTCGAACGGGTTCACTATAAAGCCCATTTAGACATGCACGCTTTAAACCTAATAAAACCACTGCAAAATGATATTAAATAAAATTGTAAGAGTTCAAATACTTAATTGTGGGATTTTAGATCTAATTATACAACTTTATCTAAAATTTTTAGATTTTTACTCGGTTAAAATTTGAACGGGTTCTCTATGAAGCCCAATTAGATATGCATGTTTTAAACCCAGGGAAACGATCGCAAAATAATATTAAATCAATTTCTATGAGTTCAAAGAGTTAATTATGGGATTTTGAACCTAATTGTACAACTTAATCCTAAAATTTTAGATTTTTACTCGTTTAAAATTCAAACGAGTTCACTATAAAGCCTATTTAGAAATGCACGCTTTAAACCCAACAAAATCACCGCAAAATGATATTAAATAAAATAGTTAGAGTTCAAATAGTTAATTGTGGGTTTTTTAATCTAATTATACAACTTTATCTAAAATTTTTAGACTTTTACTTATTTAAAATTCGAATGGGTTCTCTATGAAGCCCAATTAGATATGCATGTTTTAAACACAACGAAACGATCACTAAATGATATTAAATCAATTTTTATGAGTTCAAATAATTAATTATGGGATTTTTTACACAATTATACAACTTAATCCTAAAATTTTAGATTTTTACTCGTTTCAAATTTGAAATGGTTCACTATAAAGCTCATTTAGATATGCAGCTTTAAACCTAACAAAATCACCATAAAATGATATTAAATCAATTTTTATGAGTTGAAATAGTTAATTGTGAGATTTTGGAACTAATTATACAACTTAATCTACAATTTTTAGATTTTTACTCAGATAAAATTCGAATGGGATCTCTATGAAGCCCAATTAGACATGCATGTTTTAAACCCAACAAAACGATTGTAATAAGATATTAAATCAATTTTTATGAGTTCAAATAGTTTATTATAGTATTTTGAACCTAATTATACAACTTAATCCTAAAATTTTAGATTTTTACTCCTTTAAAATTCGAATGGGTTGACTTTAAACCCAACATAATCGTCGCAAAATGATATTAAATACAATTTTATGAGTTCAAATAGTTAATTATTGGATTTTTAACCTAATTATAAAACTTAATATTAAATTTTTAGATTTTTACTTGGTTAAAATTCGAACGAGTTCTCTATGAAGCCCAATTAGACATGCATGCTTTAAATTCAACAAAATGATTGTAAAATGATATTAAATCAATTTTTATGAGTTCAAATAGTTTATTATAGGATTTTGAACCAATTATACAACTTAATCCTAAAATTTTAGATTTTTACTCGTGTAAAATTCGAACGGGTTCACGATAAAGCCCATTTAGACATGCACGCTTTAAACCTAACAAAATCACTACAAAATGATATTAAATAAAATTGTAAGAGTTCAAATATTTAATTGTGGGATTTTAAATATAATTATACAACTTTATCTAAAATTTTTAGATTTTTACTCGGTTAAAATTCGAACGGGTTCTGTATGAAGCCCAATTAGATATCCATGTTTTAAACCCAAGGAAACGATCGCAAAATAATATTAAATCAATTTTTATGAGTTCAAAGAGTCAATTATGGTATTTTGAACCTAATTATACAACTTAATCCTAAAATTTTAGATTTTTACTCGTTTAAAATTCAAACGAGTTCACTATAAAGCCCATTTAGAAATGCACGCTTTAAACCCAACAAAATCACCGCAAAATGATATTAAATAAAATTGTTAGAGTTCAAATAGTTAATTGTGGGGTTTTTAATCTAATTATACAACTTTATCTAAAATTTTTAGACTTTTACTCATTTAAAATTCGAACGCGTTCTCTATGAAGCCCAATTATATATGCATGTTTTAAACACAAAGAAACGATCACAAAATGATATTAAATCAATTTTTATGAGTTCAAATAGTTAATTATGGGATTTTGTACACAATTATACAACTTAATCCTATAATTTTAGATTTTTACTCGTTTAAAATTTGAAATGGTTCACTATAAAGCCCATTTAGATACGCAGCTTTAAACCTAACAAAATCACCGTAAAATGATATTAAATCAATTTTTATGAGTTCAACTAGTTAATTGTGGGATTTTGGAACTAATTATACAACTTAATCTACAATTCTTAGATTTTTACTCAGATAAAATTCGAATGGGAACTCTATGAAGCCCAAATAGACATGCATGTTTTAAACTCAACAAAACGATTGTAATAAGATATTAAATCAATTTTTATGAGTTCAAATAGTTTATTATAGGATTTTGAACCTAATTACACAACTTAATCCTAAAATTTTAGATTTTTACTCCTTTAAAATTCGAACGGGTTGACTATAAAGCCCATTTAGACATGCACACTTTAAACCCAACATAATCATCGCAAAATGATATTAAATAAAATTTTATGAGTTCAAATAGTTAATTATTCGATTTTTAACCTAATTATAAAACTTAATATTAAATTTTTAGATTTTTACTTGGTTAAAATTCGAACGAGTTCTATATGAAGCCCAATTAGACATGTATGCTTTAAATTGAACAAAATGATTGTAAAATGATATTAAATCAATTTTTATGAGTTCAAATAGTTTATTATAGAATTTTGAACCAATTATACAACTTAATCCTAAAATTTTAGATTTTTGCTCGTTTAAAATTCGAACGGGTTCACTATAAACAGAGTAAAGTGCTCTAAAATTGTGATTAAGTGGTTTAATCGTATTCAAAAGCTCATAATTAGCTATTTGAGCTCCTGTAATTTAATTAAATCGTATTTTGTGGTAGATTTGTTGGGTTTAAAGCGTCCATATTTCATTGGGCTATTTAGTGAACCCATTGCAATTTTAACTGAGTAAATTGCTCTGAAATTAAGAGTAAGTTGTATAATTTGTTTCCAAAGTCCACACTTATCTATTTGAACCCCTGAAGTTTTGATTGATTCTTATTTTGCGGCCGTTTTGTTACGTTTAAAGTGTACATATCTAAAGGAGCTTTATAGCGATCACATTGGAATTTAAACCGACTAAATGGCTCTAAATTTGAGATTTATTTGTTTAATCATATGCAAAAGCTCATAATTAACTATTTGAATTCATGTAATTTGATTGAATCTCATTTGGAGGACGGTTTGTTAAGTTTAAAGCGTGCAAGTCTCATTAGGCTATTTAGTAAACCCATTGGAATTTTAACCGAGTAAAATGCTCTAGAGTTAAGATTAAGTTGTATAATTTGGTTCCAAATCTCATAATTAACTATTTGAACTCATGAAATTTAATTTAATTTTATTTTGCGTCCGTTTTGTTAGATTCATAGTGTGCATATCTAAACGACCTTTATAGTGATCAGATTTGAATTTAAAAAGAGTAAAGTGCTCTAAAATTTCTATTAATTGGTTTAATCGTATTCAAAAGCTCATAATTAACTATTTGAGCTCCTATAATTTAATTAAATCGTATTTTGTGGTAGATTTGTTGGGTTTAAAGCGTCCAAATCTCATTGGGCTATTTAGTGAACCCATTGCAATTTTAACCGAGTAAATTGTTATAAAATTAAGATTAAGTTGTATAATTTGGTTCCAAAGTCCATACTTATCTATTTGAACTCATGAAGTTTTGATTCATTCCTATTTTGTGGCCTTTTTGTTAGGTTTAAAGTGTGCATATCTAAAGGAGCTTTATAGCGATCACATTGGAATTTAAACCGACTAAATGGCTCTAAATTTGAGATTAATTTGTTCAATCATATTCAAAAGCTCATAATTAACTATTTGAGCTCATGTAATTTGATTGAATCTCATTTTGTGGACGGTTTGTTAAGTTTAATGCGTGCAAGCCTCATTAGGCTATTTAGTAAACCCATTGGAATTTTAACCGAGTAAAATGCTCTAAAGTTAAGATTAAGTTGTAAAATTTGGTTCCAAATCTCCTAATTAAATATTTGAACTTAAGAAATTTGATTTATTCTTATTTTGCGTCCATTTTGTTAGATTCATAGTGTGCATATCTAAACGAACTTTATTGTGATCAAATTAGAATTTAAACAGAGTAAAGTGCTCTAAAATTGTGATTAAGTGGTTTAATCGTATTCAAAAGCTCATAATTAACTATTTGAGCTCCTGTAATTTAATTAAATCGTATTTTGTGGTAGATTTGTTGGGTTAAAAGCGTGCAAGTCTCATTGTGCTATTTAACCCATTGCAATTTTAACCGAGTAAATTGCTCTAAAATTAAGATTAAGTTGTATAATTTGGTTCCAAAGGCCACACTTATCTATTTTAACTCATGAAGTTTTGATTGATTCTTATTTTGCGGCCGTTTTGTTAGGTTTAAAGTGTGCATATCTAAAGGAGCTTTATAGCGATCACATTGGAATTTAAACCGACTAAATGGCTCTAAATTTGAGATTAATTTGTTCAATCATATTCAAAAGCTCATAATTAACTATTTGAGCTCATGTAATTTGATTGAATCTCATTTTGTGGACGGTTTGTTAAGTTTAATGCGTGCAAGCCTCATTAGGCTATTTAGTAAACCCATTGGAATTTTAACCGAGTAAAATGCTCTAAAGTTAAGATTAAGTTGTATAATTTGGTTCCAAATCTCATAATTAACTATTTGAACTGATGAAATTTTATTTATTATTTTTTTGCATCCGTTTTGTTAGATTCATAGTGATACGCTCCAACTCTCCAATTGTTGTTGTAGAGAG
Source organism: Abelmoschus esculentus (assembly GCA_035048815.1). Lineage (NCBI taxonomy): Eukaryota > Viridiplantae > Streptophyta > Magnoliopsida > Malvales > Malvaceae > Abelmoschus > Abelmoschus esculentus. The sequence continues at coordinate 7,694,036 of JAUCBN010000002.1, read as the reverse complement.
AAGCTTTGATTATCCCGACCGTGATTTCAAGCAAGCCTTGATCCTCGTACGCGTTCCGTGTTGTTTGATGAAGAAAAGATGGTGAAATGGTGTAAAGAGGGCTATGGAAGTATAGGTTATATGTGTAAATGGTAAGGGATGGTTGGGTGATATTTTGGTTAGGGAAATAAATGGAAAAGGTGATAGGGAAGGCTAGGGAAGTCGATTAAGGTGATGGACGAAAGGGTTAGGATAGAATGTATGGAAGGTGGTAAAGAAATAGTATTCAAAGGTAACAAAAGTAGAACTTATGCTATGAAGCATAAACCCAACTTATAGTATGCTTTGAGGGTGGTATAGGACTTAGACCCTTAGGAAATAAGTTCCTAGAACCTTAAGTAAGGATGGAAAAGATAGGAGACGCCACAAACCTATATAATAGATTTGATAAGTCGATATAGTTCTAAAAAGAACAAGTTTGAGAGTAAACTCACAAAGTAATTTTGTATAATCTGAATGGTGTGTTTACAAAATGAAATCCAAGTCCTATTTATAGTTTTCTAAGGCGTTTGGCTAAAACTGCCTTTAACTATTTGGATAACCATTCATTTGAATGGTATCTCCCTCCAAATCTATTCGAAAAGATGTAACTTCTCGGTTCAGCCTGCACTGTCTTCAGTAATTTGGCCATATCTCGAGCTCCCGATATTGGATTGATGCAATTCAACATGCGTTGGAAAGATAAGAGATAGGGGGGCAACTTTTATGAAGACAGCGAAACCCAGTTCTGCTTTTATCCTGCTAGAAAATGGCAAACAAGTGGACCATTATGAATCTGTCCAATGAAAAGTGCTACCTCATTGTTTTGGCGCCCACTTCCTTTCCCTCTGTGATCTTGGCGCCCAATATGGATAATGGACGGACATGATGCTTGTTGAAGGGTAGGTGACCTTTGGGTGTTGAGCTGGGAGTGATAGTTAGAGTTGAGGTGAGCTAATCGAGCTGGGAGTGAGCTGGATTGAATTGAGCTATCTAGCTAAAAGACTTAGCTAAAGTTTGAAGCTGAAATAAGCTAATCCGAGCTGCCTTTAGCAAAGTGAGCTGGTCCATTAGCTTCCTTATACTCTCTTCTAGTGTGAGGAGTGTTTTGGAGCTAATCCGAATCTCTTAAGGCATCGTTTTGAATTATGCTTCATTTGAGCTCGTATGGGACTTGTGAGATGACATGGAGCTATCCTTTAGTCCTTTAAGTACTGTAGGAGTGTTCCATGCATTTCCAAGCTATTTTGAAGTTGGCTCCTTGTGTTTCTAGCATTGTCTTCCGTTTAGCTTCTTCTGAGCTGACTGAGCTGACACCGAGCTACTATTTACTCCTTGAACTGTAGGTAAGTCCTATGAAGAAAACATAATAATGGAAATAATTAGAATACTTAAAATACTTAACATGAGTTTAGAAGTAAGCTAAAACTTTAATCAATGTGGTTATATAACTATTCATTTTTATAGCTTAAGTAATATAACTCTTAAGTAGCTTAATATAAAGTATATAAAAGTAATAAATACTAAGATCAGTAAGATAACTCCCCTTTGATCCCACGTGTGAAATGAAGTAGCTGAATATAAGGTATGGGTAGAAACTAAGGTTGGGCGTGTACATATCACATATTGTGCATATCTAAACAACCTTTGTAGTGATCAGATTAGAATTTAAAAAGAGTAAAGTGCTCTAGAATTGTTATTAAGTGTTTTAATCGTATTTAAAAGCTTATAATTAACTATTTGAACTCCTATAATTTAATTAAATCGTATTTTGTGGTAGATTTGTTGGGTTTAAAGCGTCCATATTTCATTGGGCTATTTAGTGAACCCATTGCAATTTTAACTGAGTAAATTGCTCTAAAATTAAGAGTAAGTTGTGTAATTTGTTTCCAAAGTCCACACTTATCTATTTGAACCCCTGAAGTTTTGATTGATTCTTATTTTGCGGCCGTTTTATTAGGTTTAAAGTGTACATATCTAAAGGAGCTTTATAGCGATCAAATTGGAATTTAAACCGACTAAATGGCTCTAAATTTGAGATTTATTTGTTTAATCATATGCAAAAGCTCATAATTAACTATTTGAACTCATGTAATTTGACTGAATCTCATTTTGTGGACGGTTTGTTAAGTTTAAAGCGTGCAAGTCTCATTGGGCTATTTAGTAAACCAATTGGAATTTTAACCGAGTAAAATGCTCTAATGTTGAGATTAAGATGTATAATTTGGCTCCAAATCTCATAATTAACTATTTGAACTCAAGAAATTTGATTTATTCTTATTTTGCGTCTGTTTTGTTAGATTCATAGTGTGCATATCTAAACGAGCTTTCTAGTGATCAAATTAGAATTTAAACAGAGTAAAGTGCTCTAAAATTGAAATTAAGTGGTTTAATCATATTCAAAAGCTCATAATTAACTCTTTGAACTCGTATAATTTAATTAAATCAAATTTTGTGGACGTTTTGTTTAATTCAAGCGTGCAAGTCTCATTGGGCTATTTAGTAAACCCATTGCAATTTTAACCAATAAATTGCTATAAAATTAAGATTAAGTTGTATAATTTGGTTCCGATGTCCACACTTATCTTTTTGAAATCAAGAAGTATTGATTCTTATTTTGCGGCCGTTTGGTTAGGTTTAAAGTGTGCATATCTAAAGGAGCTTTATAGCGATCACATTTCAATTTAAACCGAGTAAAGTGCTCTAAATTTGAGATTAATTTGTTTAATCATATTTAAAATCTCATAATTAACTATTTGAACTCATGTAATTTGACTGAATCTCATTTTGTGGACGGTTTGTTAAGTTTAAAGCGTGCAAGTCTCGTTGGGCTATTTAGTAAACCAATTGAAATTTTAACCGAGTAAAATGCTCTAATGTTAAGATTAAGATGTATAATTTGGTTCCAAATCTCATAATTAACTATTTGAAGTCAAGAAATTTGATTTATTCATATTTTGCGTCTGTTTTGTTAGATTCATTGTGTGCATATCTAAACGAGCTTTCTAGTGATCAAATTAGAATTTAAACAGAGTAAAGTACTCTAGAATTGACATTAAGTGGTTTAATCATATTCAAAAGCTCATAATTAACTCTTCGAACTCGTATAATTTAATTAAATCAAATTTTGTGAAGGTTTTGTTTAATTAAAGCGTGCAAGTCTCATTGGGCTATTTAGTAGACCCATTGCAATTTTAACCAATAAATTGCTATAAAATTAAGATTAAGTTGTATAATTTGGTTCCAATGTCCACACTTATCTTTTTGAACTCATGAAGTATTGATTCTTATTTTGCGGCCGTTTGGTTAGGTTTAAAGTGTGCATATCTAAAGGAGCTTTATAGCGATCACATTTGAATTTAAACCGAGTAAAGTGCTCTAAATTTGAGATTAATTTGTTTAATCATATTTAAAAGCTCATAATTAACTATTTGAACTCATATAATTTGACTGAATCTCATTTTGTGGACGGTTTGTTAAGTTTAAAGCGTGCAAGTCTCGTTGGGCTATTTAGTAAACCAATTGGAATTTTTTTTTGAAGGAAAGGGCCTCATTAAAAAACCCCTATAGCTTGTAACCTGGAGAGGTGAGTAGGCCCTATGGGGAAAAGAGTACCCATGGTTTTATTGAGAAGAAGAGGAGAACCTCTCCGAGTTTACAGAAGCCCGTATAAAATTGGGAAAGTTACAATCAAAAGAGAAAGATAGAAAAGAACGCATAGCCCTAGTAGCTAGGACATGGGTACAACATTTGCTTCTCTAGGTACATAACAAATCTTACAATTAGGCAAAGTACCAAGAGTAGAACGAATTTGAGATACTAAAGTTTGCACCGTGGATAGATCGTGATGATAAGTGTTGTTAACTTTGTTGGCGATGGATGCAGAATCGGTCTCAAGGATGAAATTAGTCCAACCATTATCAACAACAAAATTAAGTCCTTCCAAAATGGCAAGAGCTTCGGCAGAAGCCGGATCCGGGCAGAAGGCAAGGGGCATAGAGCGTCCACCAAGGACAGAACCTGAAGAATACCGAGCGATGACACCTGCAACAGCTCCCTTTAAAATTGGGTCAAAGGCGCCATCCGTGTTAGCCTTAACGAAACCGCGATCCGGTTTCGTCCATCTAGCATGAGCAAAGGTGGGCTCAGCTAGTCGGGACCTTAGATGGAGAGCATCATCGGCTGATGTATAATCGTCGAAAAGTTTTTGTGTGTTGGATACAGTCAACCATGGTTGTTGGAGATAGGATTATTAGACAAAATTTGGCCTGGAAAACCTGCCAAACGGAGAGCCTCCCTAGCACTAGGACAATCCCTTAAAGCATGAAGGGTAGTTTCAATATCCGTATTACAAATTGGGCAAACCCCAGTATCGAGATTTGCTTGGAGGATTTTGTGGCCAGACAGGAGAGCATCATGGCTTAACCGCCACCCAAAAGAACGAACCTTAGGCAATGTAGGCAACTTAGAGAGAATTTTCCATAGCCTAGAGGGCCTGTTAACCGGCCCTAGTTGCAATTGAAGAAATTGATAACCAGAACGCACCGAATAGATACCAGAGTCGTGATGACCCCAAAGGGTAGTATCTTTCGTATCTTTAATAATTTAGAATTTTAACCGAGTAAAATACTCTAATGTTAAGATTAAGTTGTAAAATTTGGTTCCAAATCTCATAATTAACTATTTGAACTCAAGAAATTTGATTTATTCTTATTTTGCGTCTGTTTTGTTAGATTCATAGTGTTCATATCTAAACGAGCTTTCTAGTGATCAAATTAGAATTTAAACAGAGTAAAGTACTCTAAAATTGACATTAAGTGGTTTAATCATATTCAAAAGCTCATAATTAACTCTTTGAACTCGTATAATTTAATTAAATCAAATTTTGTGGAGGTTTTGTTTAATTAAAGCGTGCAAGTCTCATTGGGCTATTTAGTAAACCCATTGCAATTTTAACCAATAAATTGCTATAAAATTAAGATTAAGTTGTATAATTTGGTTCCGATGTCCACATTTATCTTTTTGAAATCATGAAGTATTGATTCTTATTTTGCGGCCGTTTGGTTAGGTTTAAAGTGTGCATATCTAAAGGAGCTTTATAGCGATCACATTTGAATTTAAACCGAGTAAAGTGCTCTAAATTTGAGATTAATTTGTTTAATCATATTTAAAAACTCATAATTAACTATTTGAACTCATGTAATTTGACTGAATCTCATTTTGTGGATGGTTTGTTAAGTTTAAAGCGTGCAAGTCTCATTGGGCTATTTAGTAAACCAATTGGAATTTTAACCGAGTAAAATGCTCTAATGTTAAGATTAAGATGTATAATTTGGTTCCAAATCTCATAATTAACTATTTGAACACAAGAAATTTGATTTATTCTTATTTTGCATCTGTTTTGTTAGATTCATAGTGTGCATATCTAAACGAGCTTTCTAGTGATCAAATTAGAATTTAAACAGAGTAAAGTACTCTAAAATTGACATTAAGTGGTTTAATCATATTCAAAAGCTCATAATTAACTCTTTGAACTCGTATAATTTAATTAAATCAAATTTTGTGGATGTTTTGTTTAATTAAAGTGTGCAAGTCTCATTGGGCTATTTAGTAAACCCATTGCAATTTTAACCAATTAATTGCTATAAAAGTAAGATTAAGTTGTATAATTTGGTTCCGATGTCCACACTTATCTTTTTGAACTCATGAAGTATTGATTCTTATTTTGCGGCCGTTTGGTTAGGTTTAAAGTGTGCATATCTAAAGAAGCTTTATAGCGATCACATTTCAATTTAAACCGAGTAAATTGATCTAAATTTAAGATTAATTTGTTTAATCATATTTAAAATCTCATAATTAACTATTTGAACTCATGTAATTTGACTGAATCTCATTTTGTGGACGGTTTGTTAAGTTTAAAGCGTGCAAGTCTCATTGGGCTATTTAGTAAACCCATTGGAATTTTAACCGAGTAAAATTCTCTAAAGTTAAGATTAAGTTGTATAATTTGGTTCTAAATCTCATAATTAACTATTTGAACTCATGAAATTTGATTTATGCTTTTTTTGCGTCTGTTTTGTTAGATCCATAGTGTGCATATCTAAACGAGCTTTATAGTGATCAGATTAGAATTTAAAAAGTCTAAAGTGCTCTAAAATTGTTATTAAGTGGTTTAATCGTATTCAAAAGCTCATAATTAACTATTTGAGCTCCTGTAATTTAATTAAATCGTATTTTGTGATCAATTTGTTGGATTTAAAGCGTCCATGTCTGATTGGGCTATTTAGTTAACCTATTACAATTTTAACCGAATAAATTGCTCTAAAATTAAGATTAAGTTGTATAATTTGGTTTCAATGTCCACAGTTATCTATTTGAACTCAAGAAGTTTTGATTGATTCTTATTTGGCGGCCGTTTTGTTAGGTTTAAAGTGTGCATATCTAAAGGAGTTTTATAACGATCACATTGGAATTTAAACCGAATAAAGTTCTCTAAATGTTAGATTAATTTGTTTAATTATATTCAAAAGCTCATAATTAACTATTTAAACTCATGTGATTTGATTGAATCTCATTTTATGGACGGTTTGTTAAGTTTAAAGCGTGGAAGTCTTATTAGGCTATTTAGTAAACCCATTGGAATTTTAACCGAGTAAAATGCTCTAAAGTTAAGATTAAGTTTTATAATTTGGTTCCAAATCTTATAATTAACTATTTGAACTCAAGAAATTTGATTTATTCTTTGTTTGCGTCCGTTTTGTTAGTTTCATAGTGTGGATATGTAAACGAGCTTTATAGTGATCAGATTAGAATTTAAACAGAGTAAAGTGCTTTAAAATTGTTATTATGTGGTTTAATCGTATTCAAAAGCTCATAATTAACTATTTGAGCTCCTGTAATTTAATTAAATTGTATTTTGTGGTAAATTTGTTGGGTTTAAAGCGTCCATGTGTCATTGGGCTATTTAGTGAACCCATTGCAATTTTTTTTTGAAAGAAAGGGCCTCATTAAAAAAACCCTATAGCCAGTCACCTCGAGTGGTGAGTAGGCCCTTTTGGGGAAAAGAGTACCCATGGTTTTATTGAGAAGAAGAGAGCCTCTCTGAATTGACAGAAGCCCGAATAAAATCGGTAAAGTTACAATCAAAAGAACAGGAAGTAAAAGAACGCAAAGCCCTAGTAGCTAAGGCATGGGCTACAACGTTTGCGTCTCAAGATACATAACAAATCTTACAATCAGACAAAGTACTAAGAGTGGAGCGGATGCGAGACACCAAATGTTGCACGGTGGAAAGATCTTGATGATGGATGTTGTTAACCTTGTTGGCAATGGAAGCTGAATCAGTTTCAAAAACCACATGAGTCCAGCCATTAGCAACTGCAAACTTTAGACCTTCCAAAATGGCGAGAGCTTCCGCAGAAGCGGGGTCCGAGAAAATGAGCGGCATAGAACAACCACTAAGGATGCCGCCGGTGGAATCCCTAGAAATGACGCCAGCAGCAGCACCTCTTAACACGGGGTCAAAGGCGCCATCCGTGTTAATCTTGACTAAACCAGGGTCCGGTTTTGTCCATTTAGCTTGAGCAAAAGTGGGCTCAGCTAGCCGGGAACGTAGATGGGAGGCATCATTAATTGATGTGTAGTCATTAAAAAGTTTCTTTGCATTGGAAACAGTTAACCAAACCGGTTGGAAATGGCTATTATGGACAAAATCATTTCAGCGATTCCATAAATTCCAAAGGATCGTTATAAGAAGCGAAAATTGATGTAAGGAGAGAAAAACAGCTACTTCGGAAAGCCACTGGTGGGGGGAGATAAAGGTATTGGAGAAAATTCGTGTAGGAAGCCCTGCCAACTGGAGTGTCTCCTTGGCATTAGGGCAGTCCCTCATAGCATGGAGGGTGGTTTCGATGGTCATGTTATAGATCGGGCATACCCCCGTACCAAGATTGGCCTGGAGGATTTTATGGCCAGATGGGAGTGCATCATGACATAAATGCCATCCAAATGTACGAACCTTGGGTAGAGTAGGCAGTTTAGATATAATTTTCCAAAGCTTAGAGGGCCTGTTAACTGGCCCTAACTGTAACTGCAAATATTGGTAACCAGACCGAATCGTGTACATGCCAGAGTCATGGTAAACCCAAAGGGTGGTGTCTTTTGTGTCATTGATAATGGGTACATTAAGGATAGTGTTGGCGTCTTCGTGGGAGAAGTATCCTCTAACTTTTGATTCGTCCCATCGGGGTAAATTAGGCAACATGAAAGTACCTGCCCGAAGAGGGACTTCGTCATTTACCTCATAATCACCATAAAGGTTGACAGGATGGGAGCCACCCCATTTTTCAAAGTGGATTTGAACTTGGCTGGATATACCTGGGCGTTTGAAAAAGCCATCGCAAAGCTTAGCGATAGCAATGCTAAGTCCTTTCCAAGCAAAAGAAGATCTCCGAGTGTGATCAAATTTGAGGATAGAACCCGATGGGTAATACTTGCATTTGTAGACCTGACTGAGGAGACTATTAGGTTCACAAACCAGACGCCAGATCTGTTAGTCAAGCAACATTGAAGTGTTGAAGATCGCGAAACCCTATACCTCCTGTTGCTTTTGGCAGACAGACGGTGTCCCAAGGGAGCATATGCCAACCTCGTTTTTCAGCTTTCCCAAACCACCAATAACAGCGTATCGAAGTGGTCATATCATCAATAATGTTTTGGGGTAAAAGGTAGTAAGACATAACATATTGTGGTATAGACTGGATGATAGATTTAATAAAAATTTCTCTACCACTAAAAGAGAAGAGATGTTTATCCCATTTACTCAGGCGAGCATTCATTTTATCCCTGGTGAACCCCAAGGCTGTTGTCTTGTTCTTTCCTATTAGGAGAGGGACTCCCAGATAAATACCTGGATCATCCACTTCTCTTACATGAAGGATATTATTGATTTCCGACCGAAGCGACGTGGAAGTTTCCCGAGAAAAGAAAATAGTAGACTTTTCAAAATTCACCGCCTGACCAGACGAAGTAGCGTAAGTAGGTAGAGCATCCTTAAGGCGTTGAGCTTCTGTAGTTGTATTCTTAATGAATACGACACAGTCATTAGCAAAAAGGAGGTGGTTGACGCGTGGTCCATTCCTGCTAGCACAAAGTCCAGGGAGGTTACCATTTGTTTGCTCAGCATTGAGCAAGGCTGAAAGGCCTTGAGTACAGAAAAGAAACAAGAAAGGGGATAGAAGGACCCCTTGCCGTAACCCTCTATGGGATTTGAAAGGTCGTGAAAGGGAGTCGTTGATACGAACTTGAAAGGATACTGAGGATACACACCTCATAATAAGGGAAACCCATCTGGAGTTGAATCCTAGACGAATTTGTTCAAGAAAAGGCCATTCAACACGGTCAAAACCCATTGCAATTTTAATCGAGTAAATTACTCTAAAATTAAGATTAAGTTGTATAATTAGGTTCCAAAGTTCACACTAATATATTTGAACTCATGAAGTTTTTATTGATTCTTATTTTACGGCCGTTCTGTTAGGTTTACAGTGTGCATATCTAAAGGAGCTTTATAGCGATCACATTGGAATTTAAACCGAGTAAAGTGCTATAAATTTGAGATTAATTTGTTTAATCATATTCAAAAGCTCATAATTAACTATTTGAACTCATGTATTTTGATTGAATTTCATTTTGTGGACGGTTTGTTAAGTTTAAAGCATGCAAGTCTCATTAGGCTAAGTAAACCCATTGATTTTTTTTTTTGAAAGAAATGACCTCATTAAAAAAACCCTATAGCCAGTCACCTCGAGAGGTGAGTAGGCCCCTATGGGGAAAAGAGTACCCATGGTTTTATTGAGATGAAGAGGAGAACCTCTCTGAATTTATAAAAGCCCGAATAAAATCGGGAAAGATACATCCAAAAGAACAGGAAAGAAAATAACGTAGAGCCCTAATAGCTAAGACATGGGCTACAACGTTTGCGTCTTTAGGTACACAACAAATCTTAAAATCATGCAAAGTACCAAGAATGGAGCGGATACGAGAAACCAAATGTTCCACCGTGGAGAGATCCTGTTGATGAGCGTTGTTATCCTTGTTGGCAATGGAGGCTGAATCAGTTTCAATGATCACATTAGTCCAGGGATTAGCAACAACAAATTTTAATCCTTCCAAAATGGTAAGAGCCTCGGCAAAAGCTGGATCTGGGCAGAAAGCGAGCAGCATAGAACAACCACCAAGGACGAAGCCAAAAGAATCCAAAGCGATGATGCTTGTAGCAGCACCCCTTAACACAGGGTCAAAGGCGTCATCCGTGTTAATTTTGACGAAACCAGGGTCCGATTTTGTCCATCTAACTTGAGCAAAAGTGGGCTCAGCTAGCCGGGAACGTAGATGGGAAGCATCATTAACTGATGTCTAGTCATTGAAAAGTTTTTGTGCATTGGAAATAGTTAACCAAACCGGTTGGAGATGGTTGTTATGGACGAAGTCATTACGACGGTTCCATAAATTCCATAGGATTAAGTTAAGATTAAGTTGTATAATTTGGTTCCAAATCTCATAATTAACTATTTGAACTCATGAAATTTGATTTATTCTTATTCTGCGTTTTTTTTGTTAGATTCATAGTGTGCATATCTAAACGAGCTTTTTAGTGATCAAATTAGAATTTAAACAGAGTAAAGTGCTCTAAAATTGACATTAAGTGGTTTAATCATATTCAAAAGCTCATAATTAACTCTTTGAACTCTTATAATTTAATTAAATCAAATTTTGTGGACGTTTTGTTCAATTAAAGCGTGCAAGTCTCATTGGTCTATTTAGTAAACCCATTGCAATTTTAACCAATAAATCGCTATAAAATTAAGATTAAATTGTATAATCTGGTTCCAAAGTCCACACTTATTTGAACTCATGAAGTTTTTATTGATTCTTATTTTACGGCCGTTTGGTTAGGTTTACAGTGTGCATATCTAAAAGAGCTTTATAGCGATCACATTTGAATTTAAACCGAGTAAAGTGCTCTAAATTTGAGATTAATTTGTTTAATCATATTCAAAAGCTTATAATTAACTATTTGAACTTATGTAATTTGATTGAATCTCATTTTGTGGACGGTTTGTTAAGTTTAAAGCGTGCAAGTCTCATTCGGCTATTTAGTAAACCCATTGGAATTTTAACCGAGTAAAATGCTCTAAAGTTAAGATTAAGTTGTATAATTTGGTGCCAAATCTCATAATTAACTATTTGAACTCATGAAATTTGATTTATTCTTTTTTTGCATCCGTTTTGTTAGATTCTTAGTGTGCATATCTAAACGAGCTTTATAGTGATCAAAGTAGAATTTAAGCAGAGTAAAGTGCTCTAAAATTGTTATTAAGTGGTTTAATTGTATTAAAAAGCTCATAATCCACTATTTGAGCTCATGTAATTTAATTAAATCGTATTTTGTGGTCGATTTGTTGGGTTAAAGCGTCCATGTCTCATTGGGCTATTTAGTGAACCCATTGCAATTTTAACCGAGTAAATTGCTCTAAAATTAAGATTAAGTTGTATAATTTGGTTCCAAAGTCCACACTTATCTATTTGAACTCATGAAGTTTTGATTTATTCTTATTTTGTGTCCATTTTGTTAGGTTTAAAGTGTGCATATCTAAAGGAGCTTTATAGCGATCACATTGGAATTTAAACCGAGTAAATTGCTCTACATTTGAGATTAATTTGTTTAATCATATTTAAAAGCTCTTAATTAACTATTTGAACTTGTGTAATTTGATTGAATCTCATTTTGTAGACGGTTTATTAAGTTTAAGCCGTGCAAGTCTCATTGGGCTATTTAGTAAACCCATTGGAATTTTAACGGAGTAAAATGCGCTAAAGTTAAGTTTAAGTTGTATAATTTGGTTCCGAATCTCATAATTAACTATTTAAATTCATGAAATTTTGATTTATTCTTATTTTGCGTCCGTTTTGTTAGATTCATAGTGTGCATATCTAAACGAGCTTTATAGTGTTTAGATTAGAACTTAAACAGAGTAAAGTGCTCTAAAATTGACATTAAGTGGTTTAATCATATTGAAAAGCTCATAACTAACTATTTGAACTCCTTTAATTTAATTAAATCATATTTTGTGGTAGATTTGTTGGGTTTAAAGCGTCCATGTCTCATTGTTCTATTCATTGAACCCATTGAATTTTAATCGAGTAAATTGCCATAAAATGAAGATTAAGTTGTATAATTTGGTTCCAAAGTCCACACCTATCTATTTGAACTCATGAAGTTTTGATTTATTCTTATTTTACGACCGTTTTGTTAGGTTTAAAGTTTATATATCTAAAGGAGCTTTATAGCGATCACATTGGAATTTAAACAGAGTAAGGTGCTCTAAATTTGAGATTAATTTGTTTAATCATATTCAAAAGCTCATAATTAACTATTTGAAATTATGTAATTTGATTGAATCTCATTTTGTGTACGGTTTGTTAAGTTTAATGCGTGCAAGTCTCATTGAGCTATTTAGTAAACCCATTGAAATTTGTTTTTTGAAGGAAAGGCCCTAATTAGAAAAACCCTATAGCTAGTCACCTCGAGAGATGAGTAGTCCCCTATGGGGAAAAGAGTACCCATGGTTTTATTGAGATGAAGAGGAGAACCTCTCCGAGTTTACAGAAGACCAAATAAAATTGGGAAAGTAACAATCAAAAGAGGAAGAAATAAAAGAACGCAAAGCCCTAGTAGCTAGGACATCGGCTACAACATTTACTTCTCTAGGTACATAACAAATCTTACAATCAGGCAAAGTACAAAGATTAGAACAAATTCGAGACACTAAAGTTTGCACCGTGGAAAGATCGTGATGATGAGTGTTGTTAACTTTGTTAGCAATGGATGCATAATTGGTCTCAAGGATGACATTAGTCCAACCATTATCAACAACAAGATTAAGTCCTTCTAGAATGATAAGAGCTTCAGCAGAAGCCGGATATGGGCAGTAGGCGAGGGGCATAGAGCGTCCACCAAGGACGAAACCTGAAAAATCCCGAGCGATGACACCTGTAGTAGCTCCCTTTACAATTAGGTCAAAGGTTCCATCCGTGTTAACCTTAATGAAACTGCAGTCCGGTTTCGTCCATCTAGCCTGAGCAAGGGTGGACTCAGCTAGTCGGGACCTTAGATGGAAAACCTGTACCGAGATTTGCTTTGAGGATTTTGTGGCCAAACGGAGAGCCTCCCTAGCACTAGGACAATCCCTTAAAGCATGGAGAGTAGTTTTAATATCCGTATTACAAATTGGGCAAACCCCTGTACCGAGATTTGCTTTGAGGATTTTGTGGCCAGACGTGAGAGCATCATGGCTTAACCGCCACCCAAGTGAATGAACCTTAGGCAACGTAGGCAACTTAGGCTTAACCGCCACCCATGTTGAGCTTCAGTTGTTGTGTTCTTAATGAACACCACACAATCATCGGCAAAGAGGAGGTGATTTATACGGGGGGGCATTCCTGCTAGCAAAAAGGCCAGGGAGGTTGCCAATTGCTTTCTCAGCATTGAGCAATGCTGAAAGACCTTGAGTACAAAAAAGAAATAAGAAAGGCGAAAGGGGATCCCCTTGTCGAATCCTTCTCTGAGGATTAAAAGGCCGTGAAAGAGAATCATTGACACGTACTTGAAAAGACACGGAAGAGACACAATTGATAATAAGAGAAACGCAGTTGGCATTAAAGCCTAGATGAAGCATAATTTGTTCTAGAAAAGGTCATTCGACACGGTTGAAAGCTTTCTCCATGTCTAGCTTTAAGCTAGCACCTTTGGAAAGGGATGTCTCGTCGGTATTCAACGTGTGGATAAGCTCATGGGCTATGAGGATATTGTCGGTAATGCTCCTACCTTGAACAAAGGCCGCTTGATTACCACTTATACATAAGGGGATGATGGATTTCAAATGATTAACAAGCACTTTGGCAACATTCTTATAGATAAATGTGCATAGGCTAATAGGTCTGAGATGTCGCATAGTTGTAGGATCGCTAATTTTGGGTGTAAGAACTATGATAGTACGATTGACCTCTTTCATGCTAACATACCAACTTAGGAGTCTATGGCAGAGGTTTATAAAGTCTTGGCCAACGACATCCCAATGCTTCCTAAAGAAACCACTCGGAAATCCATCAACTCCCGGGGCTTTCCTTGGATTAATATCACGAAAAGCAGATGTAGTTTCGTATGCTGTGAATTCCTTATTGAGGTCATTGTTCATGGTCTTAGAAACAATATTTGGAATGTTTTAAAAAATGGAAGATGCAATAATAGAAGAAGAGGATGAGAAAAGAGTCTGGAAGTAATTAATGGAAGTAGCCATGATGTCTTCCGTATGCGTTTGCCAGATGTTCGCATTGTTGAAAAGCCTAGTAATATGGGTTTTTTGCCGGCGATTGTTTGCTCTTGCATGGAAAAATGAAGTATTTTTGTCATCATGTTCTAGCCAGGTGGTGCGGGCTCGTTGTGCCTAATAGATTTCTTTCGCGTTAAGCAAGCTATCAAGCTCATTTTTTTCAGAAATAAAATTATTAATATCAGCATCTGATGTCGCTTGAGGCACATATTTATAAAGTCAGTTAATTGGTTAATACGTTATTCGACTTGATACGTTGGTTTGTTTGCCAAGATCCAAGAAAAAGCCTAATTTCATGAAGTTTAGCAATGGTCATGTTGGATGGGTTAGACCAAATCTCTCTAATCCGGGAAGAGACTTTCGGGTTATCAGCCCAACAATTCTCATAGCGGAAGAGGTTCCTAGAAGCTTTCGACCTAATTGCACTGGAAGGACTAGTGTCCAGTAAGATGGGGCAATGATCAGATCGGGCTTGAAAGAATGACGTAGCTTTGAAGTTGGGAAAGACATTTAAACCAAGAGGAGTTACCAAGGAATCTATCGATTCTTTCCATAATAGTTTCAGTATTATGTCCATATCTAGTCCAAGTGAACCATCCAAATTTTGGTTTACAATCGAAGAGATCATTTCGCAAAAGAAAATCTCTGAAACTATTAATTTGTGATCTTGCCCGACGAATACCGCCTTGCTTTTCATTGTCGTGTAGGATTTCATTAAATTTTGGTTTAAAATCGAAGAGATCATATTACAAAAGACATTCTCCCGACGAATACCGCCTTGCATTCCTAACTTAAACCGAATATGGTCCATATTGTGTTTGTTCAACCTAGTTTCACAAAGAAAAAGAAAGTCGGCATCATGCTTAGAGGTAGCACGTTGTAGAGTGAGAACTGCCTGGGTATTGCCGAGACCTGGCAGTTCCAGCATAAGATTTTCATTTTGCTCGGCGGGGTTGATCATCGTCAACCTCCGCCGGAGAGTTTTTTCCGCTGCTCATCCCAGCTTTTCCTAAAGAACTCTTCGATACAAGTCGAGGGAGCTTAGGCTTGTTACCTTGATCAGAAAGTGGGGTTCGTTTAGTATCTCTACTTGAAAAAAGAGGTTCTTGCTTGACAAGGTAATGAAAAGTATTAGAAGGAAAACCTCATTAGGCATAAGAAGGATAGTGGGGGGGGGGGAAGAAAACAACAAGGGAGCTATTAAAGCTCTGGGGCTTAGTTGCATCCATTATACCTCTAAAAAGAGGATGTTAGAAGTACAAGTTAACTTGTTCGATAATGGCACACCATGAAAGGTGTTAGAGGGATCCCTTAGCAAGGGTGACATATATATGGAAATAATAAAAAAGTTAAGACAAACATGGAATAGAATACACGATAGAATTAAAAGGAAAGCAAAAGTAAACCTAGCGTCAATAGTCATAAACCAAGTACTTAGGAACTCAAGGAATTCAAAACTCGGATTAATGACGACAAGATTAACAATGGCGGTATTCTTTTGCAAAAGGAATAAAGAGATATAAAACAAGAAAAAATAAAGATTTTGGAGGTAAACAAGGAGAACTTGATAGGAAAGTCTTACCAAGAGAATGGGAAGAAACAAGACTTTGCTTGTTGGATCATGGAGAAAATGTGATTTAGACAAAATGAACAATGGAACCAACAAGGTTCCTATTCTTGGTAGTACATCTAGAGAAGTGTTGATAAAATTCCATTGCAAGTGGGGCATGTACATTGGTTTAACAAAGAAAAGAAGAGTTACATGGTATAAAAGGACATTAGATGAAAGATGGAACCGAGTTGTGTTTCTTTTAGTGGTTAAGTCCATATTGTGATGTATAGACGTTCCATGCAACATAATATAATAATAGGAAGAGAGCCATCAAGGCTCCGATTCTTGGTTGAATCCATTGTAATTCAAGAACGAGGATAACAATAAAGCAAGTAAGCTTTTTTTAGAATAGTACACCATGAGAGGTGTTGGTAAAATCCCTTAGTAAGGGTGGTATATACATGGATTTAACATAAAAAAAACATGGTATAAAGAAATAGATAAAAGATGCTTAGTAGTCATTGTAGTAGTCTTGTGATCAAAAAGGTTATCAAAGTTATAAAGAAAGAAGCTAATAACCCTGAAAACAACGCCAAGAATCAAAAGATCTTTCTCTATTCGGATTGCATACTTTGAGTCATGCGAAACATTAATAGAGAATAATAAGGAATTAACAAAGTCATATAGAAAGAAAATACTTTCCATAGAAACAAAACTAACCGAGTCCAAACCCGTGGGAGAAGATCGGTTGGGTCTTAGCGGCCTACTCCAAAGATCGTTAGTGAAGGCCATCAGAGTTCTTGCACAAACTCTTGGCTCCAATGGTAGCATGGCATACACAAACCTTGGTTCTCCAAAGCAAACATTGTATACGGCTCTGAGAAGAATCAAAAACCAAGAAAAGCACTTGATACAAAGAGAAGAATAGATCTTATAATAATAAATGAAAAGAAGGTAATAAAGATATATAGAAAGAAATGTAAAGATTGAAGAGATAGAAGAAAGAAAAAGCCTAAACGGTTTGGGTGTCGTTGTGATAGCTACTTCCTCTCCCAATGGCGTCGGCATGGTAAATGCGTTGTACAAAATGGTAAAGGTTCAATGATAAGGAAAATGATACGAGGTAGCCTGTCGAAACGAACTTTCTTCGTAAGTTGCGGATCTAGGAATGTTGTAAGCAAGTTCCTGCAAAAGAAAAACATAAACAGTCAAGTGTTTACACTGATTACCTATATAGGAAATAAGTATAATAATTTGGGCATTTGAAGAGAATTTTTACATTGTTTACCTACATAGGAAAACAATGAAGTAAAATAAAACAAAAAATGAAAGAGATAAGAAAAGGACAGAAAGTTGCTGGATCGAATTGGACACGCTAAACTCGAAAGAACCTGCACAATATACTGAGCAAATCTGAATCGAATCTGTTTAACGTCAAAAGGACTTGGACCCTCTAGATAGAGATCTAGGAACCCAAAGTATCAAGAATTTGACAATCAAAAACAAGTTTGAATGTCAGAAAAGTTCTAAAAAGAACCAAATAAGAGAAAACTCTCAAATATAATTTTTATTCAAAAGTGTGTTTTTTTGTCTTCACAAAAATTTTAGAATATATAGGAGAATGAAGGAGTTGGCCGAATTTGAATACTTGGCTGAAATTAAATTCAAATGCTTAATAACTTGCATCTAGGCTCCATTCATATCAGCCACATGTTTGGGCTCATAAAACACATTAAACATGTGTTAATTGTTTGAATTTGAATGAGAAACCCCTCATCCTTATCCTTTGTTGTCGTCCATCATTCCAAAAGAGGGTTGTGTTTGGCCTGCTCTTACACTGGCACACCTCTGTTTACCTATGTTGGAAAACAGTACAAGAATCCATTTCGTAACTCACTGGTACACCTCTGTTTACCTATACCGGAAAACAGTACAAGAATCCATTTCGTAACTCACTGGTACACCTCTGTTTACCTATACTGGAAAACAGCACAAGGATCCATTCGTAAAACACAAGGTTGAAACACTTGTAAACTTATTCAAAAACACACAAGAACGTATAAATAAGTTAGAAACATAATAAACACTATCAAACCAAACCTTAAAACATACTTAATAACATATATACATACTTAAACATATATAATAAGTAGTATAGTCTAATATGTCACATATCAGCATGCAACACATTATAAAGCCTATGTTCTAAGGCACAAACATTGTCGAATGAATCTGGAATTGAAGCACAAGTAAGGAAAAGTACTTCCTTGAATTTCTTTGCCTTAGAACGAGTAATAGGTCCTTGTGGCAAGACCTCCGGATCATATTGTGCTTGCATTGATGTGCTCACATCAAAAAACAACCATAAAACTTTGAAACCAAGAAAGCATGATCTTGACATCAAGAATGACTTGAAAAAGTAGATCTAGTGTCGGATCAAAACGGAAAAGCCTTCCTTGAAACTTCTTGGTGCAAAAAGAAAATACAAAATATGTTGATGAATATATATGAATAGCCGAAGAGAAAAAGGATCAAGAAAATATTGAAAAATAGAAGTAATCAGGAGAATATAAAAACAAGAAGCAAAATAGTAAAGCCTCTCCCGACGTTGTTGGTAAATCCATGGAGGTGATGTAATAGACAAAGTAGATCTCCAAAACATGGAGAAAGAAAAGCAAAAAATATAAAGAAGAAGAAGGCATGGAGGAGGGCGAGAAAAAAGGAGAGGGAGAGGAAAGAGTTCAACAACACGTTTGCGTTTTAATTTTAACCAACCCATTGGATTTTAACCGAGTAAAATGCTCTAAAGTTAAGATTAAGTTGTATAATTTGGTTCCAAATCTCATAATTAATTATTTGAACTCATGAATTTGATTTATTATTATTTTGCGTTCGTTTTGTTAGATTCATAGTGTGCATATCTAAACGAGCTTTATAGTGATCAGATTAGAATTTAAACAGAGTAAAGTGCTCTAAAATTGACACTAAGTGGTCCAATCATATTCAAAAGCTCAAAATTAACTATTTGAACTCATATAATTTGATTGAATCTCATTTTGTGGACGGTTTGTTAAGTTTAAAGCGTGCTAGTCTCATTGGGCTATTTAGTAAACCCATTGGAATTTTAACCGAGTAAAATGCTATAAAATTAAGATTAAGTTGTATAATTTGGTTGCAAAGTCCATACTTATCTAAATTTTAGATTAGTTTATTTAATCATATTCAAAAGCTCATAATTAACTATTTGAACTCATGTAATTTGATTGAATCTCATTTTGTGGACAGTTTGTTAAGTTAAAAGTGTGCAAGTCTTATTGGGCTATTTAGTAAACCCATTGGAATTTTAACTGAGTAAAATGCTCTAAAGTTAAGATTAAGTTGTATAATTTGGTTCCAAAGTCCATAATTAACTATATGAACTCATGAAATTAGATTTATTCTTATTTTGTGCCCGTTTTGTTAGATTCATAGTGTGCATATCTAAACAAGCTTTATAGTGATCACATTAGAATTTAAATAGAGTAAAGCGCTCTAAAATTGACATTAAGTGGTTTAATCATGTTCAAAAGCTCACAATTAACTATTTGAACTCATGTAATATAATTAAATTGTATTTTGTGGTAGATTTATTGAGTTTAAAGCGTCCATGTCTCAATGGGATATTTAGTGAACCCATTGCAATTTTAACCGAGTAAATTGCTATAAAATTTAGATTAAGTTGTATAATTTGGTTCCAAATTCCATACTTATCTATTTGAACTCATGAAGTTTTGATTTATTCTTATTTTGCGGCCGTTTTATTAGGTTTAAATTGTGCATATCTAAAGGAGTTCAGATATTTAATTGTGTGATTTTTAACCTAATTATAAAAATTAATCTTAAATTTTTAGATTTTTACTCGGTTAAAATTCGAACGGGTTCTCTATGAAGCCCAACTAGACACGCATCCTTTAAACCCAACAAAACGATCGTAAAATGATATTAAATCAATTTTTAAGAGTTCAAATAGTTTATTATAGGATTTTTGATCCTAATTAGATAACTTAATCCTAAAATTTTAAATTTTTACTCGTTTAAAATTCGAACAGGTTCTCAATAATGCCCATTTAGACATGCATGCTTTAAACCCAACAAAATCACTGCAAAATGATATTAAAAAAAATTTATGAGCTAAATATTTAATTGTGTGATTTTTAACCTAATTATAAAAATTAATATTAATGTTTTAGATTTTTACTCGGTTAAAATTTGAACGGGTTCTCTATGAAGCCCAACTAGACACGCATCCTTTAAACCCAACAAAACGATTGTAAAATGATATTAAATCAATTTTTAAGAGTTCAAATAGTTTATTATAGCATTTTTTTATCCTAATTATACAACTTAATCCTAAAATTTTAGATTTTTACTCGTTTAAAATTCCAACAGGTTCAAAATAAAGCCCATTTAGACTTGCACGCTTTAAACCCAACAAAATCACCACAAAATGATATTAGATAAAATTTTATGAGTTGAGATATTTAATTGTGTGATTTTTAACCTAATTATAAATATTAATCTTAAATTTTTAGATTTTTACTCCGTTAAAATTCGAACGGGTTCTCTATGAAGCCCAACTAGACACGCATGCTTTAAACCCAACGAAACGATCGGAAAATGATATTAAATCAATTTTTATGAGTTTAAATAGTTGATTATAGGATTTTTGATCCTAATTATACAACTTAATCCTAAAATTTTAGATTTTTGCTCGTTTAAAATTCGAACAAGTTCACATTAAAGCCCATTTAGACATGCACGCTTTAAAACCAATAAAACCACCGCAAAATGATATTAAATAAAATTTTATGGGTTCAGATAGTTAACTGTGGGATTTTTAACCTAATTATAAAAATTAATCTTAAATTTTTAGATTTTTACTCCGTTAAAATTCGAACGGGTTCTCTATGAAGCCCAACTAGACACGCATGCTTTAAACCCAACGAAACGATCGGAAAATGATATTAAATCAATTTTTATGAGTTTAAATAGTTGATTATAGGATTTTTGATCCTAATTATACAACTGAATCCTAAAATTTTAGATTTTTACTCGTTTAAAATTCGAACAAGTTCACATTAAAGCCCATTTAGACATGCACGCTTTAAACCCAATAAAACCACCGCAAAATGATATTAAATAAAATTTTATGGGTTCAGATAGTTAACTGTGGGATTTTTAACCTAATTATAAAAATTAATCTTAAATTTTTAGATTTTTACTCGGTTAGAATTTGAACGGGTTCTCTATGAAGCCCACTAGACACGCATGCTTTAAACCCAACAAAACGATCGAAAAAAGATATTAAATCAATTTTTATGAGTTCAAATAGTTTATTATATGATTTTGAACCTAATTATACAACTTAACCCTAAAAATTTAGATTTTTACTCGTTTAAAATTCTGACAGGTTCACAATAAAGCCCATTTAGACATGCACGCTTTAAACCCAATAAAATCACCGCAAAATGATATTAAATAAAATTTTGATGGCTTCAGATAGTTAATTGTGGGATTTTTAACCTAATTATAAAATTAATCTTAAATTTTTAGATTTTTACTCGGTTAAAATTTGAACGGGTTCTCTATGAAGCCCACTAGATACGCATGCTTTAAACCTAACAAAACGATCGAAAAAAGATATTAAATCAATTTTTATGAGTTCAAATAGTTTATTAAATCAATTTTATCCTAATTATACAACTTAATCCTAAAATTTTAGATTTGTACTCGTTTAAAATTGGAACAGATTCACAATAAAGCCCATTTAGACATGCACGCTTTAAACCCAATAAAATCACCGCAAAATTATATTAAATAAAAATTTTGATTGGTTCAGATAGTTAATTGTGGGATTTTTAACCTAATTATAAAAATTAATCTTAAATTTTTAGATTTTTACTCGGTTAAAATTTGAACGGGTTCTCTATGAAGCCCACTAGACACGCATGCTTTAAACCCAATAAAACGATCGAAAAAATATATTAAATCAATTTTTATGAGTTCAAATAGTTTATTATAGATTTTTGAACCTAATTATACAACTTAATCCTAAAATTTTAGATTTTTACTCGTTTAAAATTCTAACAGGTACACAATAAAGCCCATTTAGACATGCACGCTTTAAACCCAACAAAATCACCGCAAAATAATATTAAATAAAATTTTATGGGTTCAGATAGTTAATTGTGGGATTTTTAACCTAATTATAAAAAATAATCTTAAACTTTTAGATTTTTACTCGGTTAAAATTTGAACGGGATCTCTATGAAGCCCACTAGACACGCATGCTTTAAACCCAACAAAACGATCGAAAAAAGATATTAAATCAATTTTTATGAGTTCAAATAGTTTATTATAGTATTTTTGATCCTAATTATACAACTTAATCCTAAAATTTTAGATTTTTACTCGTTTAAAATATGAACAGGTTCTCAATAAAGCCCATTTAGACATGCACGTTTTAAACCCAATAAAATCATCGCAAAATGATATTAAATAAAAATTTTGATGGGTTCAGATAGTTAATTATGGGATTTTTAACCTAACTATAAATATTAATCTTAAATTCCTATATTTTTACTCGGTTAAAATTCGAACGGGTTCTTTATGAAGCCTAACTAGACACGCATGCTTTAAACCCAACAAAACGATCGTAAAATGATATTAAATCAATTTTTATGAGTTCAAATAGTTTATTATATGATTTTTTATCCTAATTATACAACTTAATCTTTAATTTTTAGATTTTAATCGTTTAAAATTCGAACTGGTTCTCAATAAAGCCCATTTTGAGATGCACGCTTTAAACTCAACAAAATCACCACAAAATGATATTAAATAAAATTTTATGAGTTCAGATATTTAATTTTGTGATTTTTAACCTAATTATAAAAATTAATCTTAAATTTTTAGATTTTTACTTGGTTAAAATTCAAACAAGTTCTCTATGATGCCCAACTAGACACGCATGCTTTAAACCCAACAAAACGATCGTAAAATGATATTAAATCAATTTTTAAGAGTTAAAATAGTTTATTATAGGATTTTTTATCCTAATTATACAACTTAATCTTTAATTTTTAGATTTTAATCGTTTAAAATTCGAACTGGTTCTCAATAAAGCCCATTTTGACATGCACGCTTTAAACTCAACAAAATCACCACAAAATGATATTAAATAAAATTTTATGGGTTTAGATAGTTAATTGTGGGTTTTTTAACATAATTATAAAAATTAATCTTAAATTTTTAGATTTTTACTCGGTTAAAATTCGAACGGATTCTCTATGAAGCCCAACTAGACACGCATGCTTTAAACCCAACAAAACGATAGAAAAAAGATATTAAATCAATTTTTATGAGTTCAAATAGTTCATTATAGGATTTTGAACCTAATTATACAACTTAATCCTAAAATTTTAGATTTTTAGTCGTTTAAAATTCGAACAGGTTCTCAATAAAGCCCATTTAGACATGCACGCTTTAAACCCAATAAAATCACCGCAAAATGATATTAAATAAAATTTATGAGTTCAGATATTTAATTATTTGATTTTTAACCTAATTATAATAATGAATCTTAAATATTTCGATTTTTACTCGGTTAAAATTTGAACGGGTTCTCTATGAAGCCCACTAGACACGCATGCTTTAAACCCAACAAAACGATCGAAAAAAGATATTAAATCAATTTTTATGAGTTCAAATAGTTCATTATAGGATTTTTGATCCTAATTATACAACTTAAGCCTAAAATTTTAGATTTTTACACGTTTAAAATTCGAACAGGTTCTCAATAAAGCCCATTTAGACATGCACGCTATAAACCCAATAAAATCACCGCAAAATGATATTAAATAAAATTTTATGGGTTTAGATAGTTAATTGTCGGATTTTTAACCTAATAATAAAAATTAATCATAATGTTTTAGATTTTTACTCGGTTAAAATTCGAACGGGTTCTTTGTGAAGCCCAACTAGACACGCATGCTTTAAACCCAACGAAACGATCGTAAAATGATATTAAATCAATTTTTATGAGTTCAAATAGTTTATTATAGGATTTTTAATCCTAATTATACAACTTAATCCTAAAATTTTGGATATTTACTCGTTTAAAATTCAAACAGGTTCTCAACAAAGCCCATTTAGATATGCACGCTTTAAACCCAACAAAATTACCGCAAAATGATATTAAAGAAAATTTTATGAGCTCAAATATTTAATTGTGTGATTTTTAACCAAATTATAAAAATTAATATTCAAGTTTTAGATTTTTACTCAGTTAAAATTTGAATGGGTTCTCTATGAAGCCCAACTAGACACGCATGCTTTAAATTTAAACCCAACAAAATCACCGCAAAATGATATTAAATAAAATTTATGGGTTCAGATATTTAATTGTTTGATTTTTAACCTAATTATAATAATTAACCTTAAATTTTTAGATTTTTACTCGGTTAAAATTTGAATGGGTTATCTATGAAGCCCACTAGACACGCATGCTTTAAACCCAACAAAACGATCCAAAAAAGATATTAAATCAATTTTTATGAGTTCAAATAGTTCATTATAGGACTTTTGATCCTAATTATACAACTTAATACTAAAATTTAAGATTTTTACTCTTTTAAAATTCGAACAGGTTCACAATAAAGCACATTTAGTCATGCACGCTTTAAACCCAACAAAATCACCGCAAAATAATATTAAATAAAATTTTATGAGTTCAGATATTTAATTATGTGATTTTTAACGTAATTATAAAAATTAATCTTAAATTTTTAGATTTTTACTCAGTTAAAATTCGAACGGGTTCTCCATGAAGCCCAAATAGACACGCACGCTTTAAACCCAACAAAACGATCGAAAAATGATATTAAATCAATTTTTATGATTTCAAATAGTTTATTATAGGATTTTTGATCTGAATTATACAACTTAATCCTAAAATTTTAGATTTTTACTCGTTTAAAATTCGAACAGGTTCTCAATAAAGCCTATTTAGACATGCACGCTTTAAACCCAACAAAATCACCGCAAAATGATATTAAATAAAATTTTATGGGATCAGATAGTTAATTGTTGGATTTTTAACCTATTATAAAAATTAATCTTAAATTTTTAGCTTTTTACTCGGTTAAAATTCGAACGGATTCTCTATGAAGCCCGACTAGACACGCATGCTTTAAACCCAACAGAACGATCGTAAAATGATATTAAATCAATTTTTATGAGTACAAATAGTTTATTATAGGATTTTAGATCCAAATTATATAACTTAATCCTAAAATTTTAGATTTTTACTCGTTTAAAATTCGAACAGGTTCTCAATAATGCCCATTTAGACATGCACGCTTTAAACCCAACAAAATAACCGCAAAATGATATGAAATAAAATTTTATGGGTTTATATAGTTAATTGTCGGATTTTTAACCTAATAATAAAAATTAATCATAAAGTTTTAGATTTTTACTCGGTTAAAATTCGAACGGGTACTTTGTGAAGCCCAACTGGACACGCATGCTTTAAACCCAACGAAACGATCGTGAAATGATATTAAATCAATTTTTATGAGTTCAAATAGTTTATTATAGGAATTTTGATCCGAATTATACAACTTAATCCTAAAATTTTAGATTTTTACTCGTTTAAAATTCGAACAGGTTCTCAATAAAGCCCATTTAGACATGCACGCATTAAAACCAACAAATCGATCGTAAAATGATATTAAATCAATTTTTAAGAGTTTAAATAGTTTATTATAGGATTTTGAACCTAATTATAAAAATTAATCTTAAATTTTTAGATTTTTACTCGGTTAAAATTCGAAAGGGTAAACAATAAAACCCAACTAGACACGCATGCTTTAAACCCAACAAAACAATCGTAAAATGATATTAAATCAATTTTTATGAGTTCAAATAGTTTATTATAGGATTTTGAACCTAAATATAGAACTTAATCCTAAAATTTTATATTTTTACTCGTTTAAAATTCAAACAGGTTCTCAATAAAACCCATTTAGACATGCACGCTTTAAACCTAACAAAATCACTGCAAAATGATATTAAATAAAATTTTATGGGTTCAGATAGTTTATTGTGGGATTTTTAACATAATTATTAAAAGTAATCTTAAATTTTTAGATTTTTACTCGGTTAAAATTCAAACGGGTTCCCTATGAACCCCAACTAGACACGAATGCTTTAAACCCAACAAAACGATCGTAAAATGATATTAAATCAATTTTTATGAGTTCAAATAGTTTATTATAGGATTTTGAACCTAATTATAAAAATTAATCCTAAAATTTTAGATTTTTACTCGTTTAAAATTCGAACAGGTTCTCAATAAAGCCCATTTAGACATGCACGCTTTAAACCCAACAAAATCACCGCAAAATAATATTAAATAAAATTTTATGGGTTCAGATAGTTTATTGTGGGATTTTTAACATAATTATTAAAAGTAATCTTAAATTTTTAGATTTTTACTCAGTTAAAATTCAAACGGGTTCTCTATGAAGCCCAACTAGACACGAATGCTTTAAACCCAACAAAACGATCGTAAAATGATATTAAATCAATTTTTATGAGTTCAAATAGTTTATTATAGGATTTTGAACGTAATTATAAAAGTTAATCTTAAATTTTTAGATTTTTACTCGGTTAAAATTCGAAAGGGTTCACAATATAACCCAACTAGACACGCATGATTTAAATCCAACAAAACAATCGTGAAATGATATTAAATCAATTTTTATGAGTTCAAATAGTTTATTATATGATTTTGAACCTAAATATACAACTTAATCCTAAAATTTTAGATTTTTACTCGTTTAAAATTCGAACAGGTTCTCAATAAAGCCCATTTAGACATGCACGCTTTAAACCCAACAAAATCACCGCAAAATGATATTAAATAAAATTTTATGGGTTCAGATAGTTTGTTGTGGGATTTTTAACCTAATTATTAAAATTAATCTTAATTTTTTAGATTTTTCCAATGATGAAAACAAAAACCTAATCAAAGATATTTGGACCAACAAGAATGGGAACACCCTAAACAAAATACAAAAGATTGGAAACCGATTAAACTCGTGGAAAAATTCTCAAAAGAAAAAAAGCAAATGAACGCCTTCAATATCTAACCACATACATTAATAATAGTCTAAAACAACCAATACCATCTTCTGAGGAACACCGCCTCTTTGAAGCAAAAAAAGAACTACAAGTACTTCAATATAACAACGAAATATATTGGGCCCAACGCTCTAGAACTAACTGGCTAAAACATGGAGATAAAAATACTTCCTTCTTTCATGCACGAGCCAATGGACATCGCAAGAAAAACACTATTGAAGGCCTCTTTGATAAGTCCAACACTTGGCACACGGAAGAATCCAATATTCTATCAATTGCTACAGACTATTTCCAAAACCTTTTCTCTACTTCCAATCCAACTCCTTCGACTGATATCCTTGATAACATTCCAACTACAATCACACCACAAATGAATGAAAATCTAAATAAACCTTACACAGAAGAAGAAATTGTAAATGCTTTTCGTGATATAGGTCCTAGAAAAGCTCCAGGGATCGATGGTTTTCCAAGTAGTTTTTACCGACAACACTGGGATATACTTGGCAAGGACATAATATGACTATGCCTTGATCTACTCTCGGGTACAACCAACATGGCTGAGGTCAACCAAACTATTCTTGTCCTAATCCTGAAAAAACAAAATCCAACGACAATGAGGCAACTTCGTCCAATAAGCCTTTGCACTGTTATATACAAAATTGTATCTAAAGTTTTAGTCAACCGTCTCAAAACATTCATACCTCTATGTATTAGTAACAACCAAGCAGCTTTTATTCAAGGTAGAAACATCACAGACAATATCCTAATTGCACATGAACTACTTCACACTCTCAATACGGGAGATTCCCACCTATCTAAAGGTGCAAGTCTGAAGCTAGACATAGAAAAAGCTTTCGATCGTGTGGAATGGCCTTTCTTACAACAAATTATGCAACGTATGGGTTTCAACAACACATGGATCTCTACTATAATGAAATGTGTCACTACCGTTTCATACCAAGTCCGTGTAAACGACTCTTTATCTCAACCTTTTAAACCACAACGAGGTCTCCGACAAGGAGACCCACTCTCTCCATTCCTCTTCCTCTTCTGCACTCAAGGATTAACAACTATACTAAATGCTCAAAATGCTAATGGCAACCTACCTGGACTCATTGCTAGCCGGCACGGTCAAAAAATAAACCATCTCCTTTTCGCTGATGAATGCTTGGTCTTCATAAAAAACAACACCACTGAAGCTAATCATCTCAAAAATGCTCTACACAAATATGCTACCTCCTCAGGTCAAGCTATTAATTTGAAAAATCTACTATCTACTTTTCCCCAAAAACTACACTATCTCAAAGAACAGCTATAAACAATATTCTCCAAGTCCAAGAGGTTAGTGACCCTGGAATTTACCTGGGTGTCCCTCTCTTGATTGGGAAAAACAAAACAGCTTCGTTAGGATTTACCAGAGATAAAGTTAACGCAAGCCTCTCCAAATGGGATAAACATCTATTATCTTTTAGCGGTAGAGAGATATTCATAAAATATGTCATTCAATCTCTTCCACAATATGTCATGTCATGCTACCTTCTCCCACATAACATTATCGATGACATGACCACTTCTATTCGTCGATACTGGTGGTCAGGAAAAGGTAACAAAAATGGCTGGCACATGCTTCCTTGGGAGATTGTATGCCAGCCAAAATCAGTAGGGGGCATGGGCTTCCGCGACCTCCACAACTTTAATATCGCTCTGTTAGGAAAACAAATATGGAGACTACTCTGTGAACCATCTAACCTCCTTGGCCAGGTATATCAAGCTAAATACTACCCTTCGGGCAACATCCTCGATGCTACATCAACAAAACAATCTTCCTTTGCTTGGAAGGGCATCTGTACGGCCCTGAAAAAACTCCTTCCTGGTTTTGTAACAAGGCCAGGAATAAATAGCAAGATTAACATATTCCACGGTCTACGGGGAGGCTCCTCTCCGGTTCAATTTTTTGGCGAATATGAAATTTCCAGTGAAATTCCAAAACAAGCTAGGGATTTTATGATTCCTGGGCAACCACAATGGGATGAGTCTAAAATACGTTCCTTCTTTGATAGAGAGGATGTCAACGCTATTCTGAACATCCCTATCATTAATGACCATCGAGATACAACCATATGGATGAACAATGACTGTGGACTTTATTCTGTTAGATCAGGTTATTTATTCTTACAAAAACCACACGGACCTCTAAATAGACCTACACGCATTTGGAAAACCGTTTCTAAGCTACCAGCTTTACCAAAGGTTAGAGCCTTTGGATGGCGACTAGGTCATGATGCTCTTCCTACGGGATCGAAATTACTGAAGGCTAACCTAGGAAATGGCTTCTGTCCAATTTGTGGAACTACAATTGAAACTCCGATGCATGCTCTACGCGACTGTCCTGATGCTTATGAAACTATTCGTTTAGCAGGTTTCCCTGCTTTAATCTAATCCGGAAATTTTACATCGTCACTAGACTGGATGGAGACTGCAGGGTCTAAACTCACCAACCAGGAGTTTGCTCTTTTTCTAACAATACTATGGAATATTTGGAATAGAAGAAATGATTGGATCCATAATAAACATCTTCAACCACCATGGTTGACCTTGGAAAATGCCAAATCCTTATTGAATGACTATCAAAATGCAAACATTTGCTCCTCGACTGGTAACTCACATAGACCCACTCTTCAAAACCAAACATGGAAAAAACCAGACACTGGCTCTATTAAAATAAACTCGGATGGGGCTTTTGATCCCATCACTGGAAGTGCTGCAATTGGTGTTGTAGCACGTAACGCAGACGGTGTGGTTTTGGGAGGATTTTCTCTTCCTCTTGTTGGATGCCCTGGCGCTGCTTCGGCCGAAGCACAACAAATCCTAGCTGGACTTCGACTAGCATATCAGAAAGGTTGGACGAATATTACCTTTGAGACAGACTCAGCTTCCATTGCAAATAAAGTCAACCAGGGAGGACCAGATCTCTCAAATTTGCAACCTTTGGTGTCTACGATCCGCACCACCATGGAAAGTTTAGTAAATTGTCGGATCACTTATGTTCCTAGAGGGGCCAATAATGTAGCCCATACTCTTGCCTCTAGGGCCATGCGTACTTTATGTAATCTTCATTTTGACTCCGATAAGCCTGATTATATAAGGGCTCTTGTAAACTATGAGAGATTTAACTCTCCTACTCAATAAAATTCTAGGGGTACTCTTTTCCCCATAGGGGCTTCCAACCCTTTCTTGGGTTGGAAGTGTTAGGGGTTTTTTAACGAGGCCCTTTTTCTGTCAAAAAAAAATTCGAACGGGTTCTCTATGAAGCCCAACTAGACACGAATGCTTTAAACCCAACAAAATGATCGTAAAATGATATTAAATCAATTTTTATGAGTTCAAATAGTTTATTATAGGATTTTGAACCTATTTATACAACTTAATCCTAAAATTTTAGATTTTTACTCGTTTAAAATTCGAACAGGTTCCCAATAAAGCCCATTTAGACATGCACGCTTTAAAACCAACAAAATCACCGCAAAATGATAATTAAATAAAATTTTATGGGTTCAGATAGTTTATTGTGGGATTTTTAACCTAATTATTAAAATTAATCTTAAATTTTTAGATTTTTACTCGGTTAAAATTCGAACTGGTTCTCTATTAGGCCCAACTAGACACGAATGCTTTAAACCCAACAAAACGATCGTAAAATGATATTAAATCAATTTTTATGTGTTCAAATAGTTTATTATAGGATTTTCAACCTAATTATAAAAATTAATCTTAAATTTTTAGATTTTTACTCGGTTAAAATTCGAACGGGTTCACAATAAAGCCCAACTAGACATGCATGCTTTAAACCCAACAAAACGATCGTAAAATGATATTAAATCTATTTTATGAGTTCAAATATTTAATTGTGTGATTTTTATCCTAATTATAAAAATTAATTTTAAATTTTTACTCGATTAAAATTGTGTGATTTTTATGAGTTCAAATATTTAATTGTGTGATTGTCAAGGGAGCAGCAATGGACGAGAATCCCTTAACGAAGCGCCTGTAATATCCGGCCAAACCGAGAAAACTTCTGATCTCACTGATATTCCTCGGAGGCCTCCAATCCAGAATAGTCTGTATCTTTCTCGCATCCACTTTGATTCCTTCTGCCGAGATAACATGGCCAAGGAATGAAACTTCCGATAGCCAGAACTCACACTTTGAGAACTTTGCAAACAACTGGCGTTCTCGGAGAGTTTGCAAGACAATTCGGAGATGCTCAGAATGTTCCTCCTTATTCCGGGAGTAGACAAGTATATCATCAATGAAAACCACAACAAACTTGTCTAAATAAGGCTTGAACATACGGTTCATGAGATCCATGAAAGCAGCCGGAGCATTCGTCAATCCGAATGGCATCACAAGGAACTCGAAATGACCGTAACGAGTCCGGAAAGCTGTCTTAGGCACATCCTCATCCTTTATTCTCATCTGATAGTAACCTGACCGCAAGTCAATCTTTGAGAACACTGCATCATCCTTAAGTTGATCAAACAGGTCCTCAATTCTGGGCAAAGGATACTTGTTCTTGATAGTGACTTTGTTCAACTGCCTGTAATCAACACAAAGTCTCATTGTGCCATCTTTTTTTTTTCACAAATAGGACCGGAGCACCCCAAGGAGACGAACTAGGTCTAATGAAACCCTTATCTTGCAGCTCCTGGAGTTGCTTCTTTAGCTCTTTCAACTCTATCGGTGCCATTCTATAGGGAGCGATGGACACCGGACTTGTCCTAGGCTGGACCTCAATTCCAAATTCCACTTCCCTGTTCGGAGGAAGACCAGGGAGTTCCTCGGGAAACACATCAACAAACTCGGATACAACCGGAATAGTAGGCAACCCGAAGTCATACTCATCTTGTAATACCATGGCAGCAAACACTAATGTCGGTTTCTTGTCAATGAGTAAGATAGACTCCTTACCCAAACCCCGAAGGTAGAGTCTCCGATTTTGGCAATCAATCCAAGCCTCATGCTTAACCAACCAGTCTAAGCCCAGAACCAAGTCAAACTCACATGTCGGTAGAACAAACAAGTCAACCCGGAAAGGGACATTTCGAATTGTAACAGGGGAGCTCTTACAAACAAGATTAATATTCAATAAACCTCCTATAGGGTTTGACACTACAAGACCCCTAGTGACTACCTCAGGTTTCAGACTTGCTTTTGCAACCATAGCAGAGCAAATAAAGGAATGAGTAGACCCAGAATCAATCAAAGCATATGCAGGACTCGAATTTAATTCAATCATACCTGCTATTACATTCAATGACTCCTCATCATCCTTTCCTTTGATGTGGTAGATCCGTGCAGGAGCTCGAGATTCCTGGTGCGTGGCACTAGAAGGCTGGCCCTTATTCTTTCCCTGACTACCAGATTGAGCCTGTCTGGAACCCTTGTTTCTGACATACGGAGAAGCACTGTCCATTGTAGAAGCTCTAGCAGGGACCTTGTTGGGATTCTGAGGGCAGTTCCTGATATAGTGATTGGAAGCTCCGCACAAACAGCACAGATTCTGCTGAGTCCTACACTGACCCGGATGGTGTTTCTGACAGAACTTGCAAGCATGATACTGAGTGCCTCTGTTAGAATTCCCCGTACTATCCACAGAAATGACCGGGGTCGTGGGCCTGGATACCGTCTGAGGCTTCGGTATGTACCCGTCTCTCTGAACAGAGG
The DNA here is from genome assembly GCA_035048815.1 of Abelmoschus esculentus. Classification (NCBI taxonomy): domain Eukaryota; kingdom Viridiplantae; phylum Streptophyta; class Magnoliopsida; order Malvales; family Malvaceae; genus Abelmoschus; species Abelmoschus esculentus. Next base: position 7,661,162 of record JAUCBN010000002.1, on the reverse strand, counting down.
TATAACCAGAAGGAGACTCCTTGGTCTGCTTGGACTTCTTGTTCTTCCACTGAGGCCTATCATCAGTTCTGGCTCGTTTGTCCTTCCAAGAACTACCACCCTTGCATTTCTCGGAAGCTTTCATCTTTGCCTCTGTCGCAATGGCCCGATTTACCAAGTTCTGGAAGTTGGTAATCCCAAGGGCAGTGAACATTGGGCTCAACTCATCGTTAAGACCATCGGTGAATTTCCGGCATTTCTCTTCCTCGGTCTTAATATACTCGGAGCCATACTTACAATATTTGCAGAATCGGCAACATACTGCTCGATCGGCCGGTTGGCTTGTTTCAGATACAAGAACTTCTTCCGGCGCTCGGCTAGATATTGTTCACTGATATATTTCTTCTTAAATTCCTCAACGAAGAACTTCCATGTAACAACTTCTGCCGGGGCAGTCAATGTAGCGGTTTCCCACCAACTCAGAGCTTCATCGGCCAACAGGGCTATGGCACACTCTAGCTTGTGCTCATCTGAGCAATGTAGCTGCTTGGTCAGAATCTGGGTGGTGCGTTCTAACCAATACTCTGCATCCTCCGGTTTCTCTTCACTAACACCCGCAAATGTATAAGCCCGATACCGAGCAAGCTTATCTATCGGAGCACAACTGGGTGCATCAATGGCAGGAGCATCAGACTGGCTTTGCTTCAGATTTACTAGAAGCTGATCGAACATCTCCTTCATGCTAAGGAGACATTCTTGTTGAATGTTTTGCATTGCTGGAGTTCCCGGTTGAGGAGTAACAGGGGGCGGAGGAGGTGGAGCTTGTTGCGGAGGGTTCTGACCCATCTCCACGCTATCTCCGTCGGTCGAAGAGGCTGCGGGATTCAGGTCATCCACCGCCAACCTCGTATCGGACATTCTACAATTGACAAACAAACAAGAAAGAGTTTAGATCGAGGAAGCACAAGCACATTATTGTATATAACTCCTAGGTGGCATAGTTCGATCCTATATGATGCATGCGGACTCGGTTTTAGTCATAGAATCCTAACCTAAACGCTCTGATACCAATCAAGTGTGACACCCCCACCCCGGGCCGGTAGGAAAGGGGCGTCACCGATCCTTAAGCACTCCGATGACCCGGCCCGAATAATGGTTTACCAACTTAACTTAACCCGAAAGTACCGATTTTAGGGATAATTTAAAACATTTTCCTATTACTAGGCCTTTAAACCACTTAGCAACTTATATTCATTACTAAACATTCCCGAAACCTATTGTTCATTCAATAGTTCGATAATTCATTTATCCATTCCATATAACAATATCAATAGTTCGTTCCATTCCATTCCATTCCATAACATGCAATCCATTACAAATATACATACATATTAAACGTATCAAATATGTCATCTTTCTTAAGTTATACAAATCTAAGCCCGAAGCTACCAAAATGTGGTTCACTATATACAAACCGTCTAAAGTAATCAAAATGCATTGTCTAACTAAACAAGACTAGCCACCACTAGGAGATACAAAAAGATCATACTTGGCTTGTGAAGCTTGCCGATCCGAACGACGGAAATTCGGGACCGAGCTATTAATCAATCAACCTGAAATGTTTGGGAAGAGCGAAGGGAGTGGGGGTAAGTACATAAGGTACTTAGTGAGGTAACGGAAAATCAAAACAATCCAAGACAATCCAAACATGTATCATATGCCATGTTAAGTTCACATATACCATAACATACCAAATTCAAGTACACATATACCAAATTCAGTCGAGCATATATCAGTCCAATAAGTTTACATATACCAAGTCAAGTACACATACCAATTCAATGTATAACAATTCAATTCAAGGTTCAACATGTGACAATCCGATTACATGTATCAATTTAATGTTCGCTATATGACAATCCAAATGCATGTAACAATCCAATGTTCGATATATGACAATCCGATAAGTAATATGCCAATAACAAGTGCATTTTCATAACAAGTAATCATGCTTGCATTTAACTAACAATTATAGTGCAATTTAAATTCAAGTTAATTAAATCATTACAACCACCTTGGTATTTAGCTAGAAGATAATTGAATCTCCAACCAACTGTCGCCACAATATGCACCTATAGTGCTGGTCAAACCCTCCTACTGTCGCCAATGACCAAAAACGTACCCTCCGTCTGTCGCCAATAAGGGCCAATTGCCCCGGACCGAAGTCCTACCCGATTCAATGAGCTCTAGATTCTAAGGCATGCCCTCCTATCTAATTAACTAGCTACCAAGGTTGTCGATTATCAATTTAAGCATATCAATCCAATATTCAATATCATTTCAATAACACGGTCCTCATAGACCAAGCCTCTTAGGCCATTGTGCCTAGGCTCATAAGAATTCATTTCATGTCATTTCATATACATTACATTAAACATGCCAAGCACAAGAAAAATCAGAACTTTAATTGCATGGAACAAATGCATGTACACGTACCTTGCATCCCAAGCTTAAGCATGCCATTCATACCTCGGCATATGCAATGCATGGGTATGAACAAACCAAAACAAATACTTAACAAGCAATTCATATTCAATCAACATGCTAACAAATAACATGGCAACAAGCAAGTTCTCATAGCATTTCACTCTTCCCTTAAAGATTAGCCAAGTTTATATTAAGTCATATTTCATACCGGTTTAATCATAAACAACAAAAATAGAATTGGGTTAGGACCTAGTCCCAACCCCAAAGAAAGGCACACTCACAAACAATCCAAGCAAAACTCCTAAGGATTATGGATGATTGGCCCCTTGCTCCTTCTTTTGGCAAGCTCTTGCCTCAGCTCCTCTTCACTATCAACCTCTTTAGAGACCTCTAATACACACAAAATCACATACACAATATCAAAATACATTCAATTCACACATTTCATAATTAACAATTCCAAAACAACCAAAACAGTGAGATTAGTTTCCAGGACAGTTTGTGCAATGCTCACTAAACTATTTTTATCTTTTGATCCACATGTCCAAAATTTGCCCACTTTACCTCGTTTTAAATATAACGAAACCATCTTTTAAACCATATAAAGCTTGAATTTTTCCTACGAACCCATCAATACCAGTTTTCGATCAAAGACAAGGCAATGCTGTTTCGGGACAGTCTGGACCAATCTTTTTGTTTCTCTTATATATCCTAATTTACAAGGGCAAACGAGGTGAGGTTTTTTTCTAATTAAAGTAGACTCATCCAAGTTCTATACTGCTCATTTCCAGCCTTAAATTCCTTGTACATTAATCTAGGGAATTTTCCAAAGCTACTGTCCAGTACAGACCTATTCTGGACAGATTTCACCTACAATAATTTTAGCTCAAAATTCATCAACCTTATCACCAATTCAACTCATCCAACACTTGTAAACTTTAGTAGGCTCAATTTTTAAGCACATTTTACCTATGCAACCATTTTTAATTATGCAATTCAACAAAGTTATCAGCTCATTTTATGAAGTCACCAAAATGTCACCTAATAGCTAGTCCAAAGCACTTTACCAATTCTAACACCTTCTTTCCTTCATCTTTTCAACCAAAACACCTACAATTTAATTTCCACACTCTTAAAACATTATCCTATGAATTCAACATTAAATTTCCAGATTCAACAATAACAATTAAGTCCATCAATTTCTCAATTCTAGCAAAACAGTCCAAACAATACATTTAGCACTTAATTCACTACCAAACTTTCTCATGCTTCATTTTACTTCAAATCAGTCCACATAAGACCATTTTAAGCATCCTAACATCAAAATCCTTCATAAATTTAACCACAAAACAGTCCCTACAACTTTCAAATTCATGCAATTAAATCCTCAAGCTCAAAGTCTCAACCAATCACAACAATACCAATTTCCAGCAACCTCCATTTAAGTTCTAACTTAAAAATAAACTAACTAAAAGCAACATACTAAATTTTCAGCCATGGAAACTAAACTAACAACCTTCAATTTCATTTTTAACTAAGTTTTCATGAAGTAAAATACATTACCTTGCTTATTGACCTTCCTAACTCAAGAATCTTGCTTTAAACCTTCAAAATCTCACTTAAAACCTCACATGCAAGCAAGAGAAAATTTTCTCTCCTAACACTCTTTCATGGCCGGCCAAAGAGAGGAAAAAGGGTGAAGAAGATGAGTGAATAGTATTATTTTTTCTCTCTCCCACTAACTTTTATTTCATCATTTTTTCCCCTTTTTCTTATTTATTTAATTCAAACAAAAATCCACCTAATTATGGGACAAGGTGGCTGGTCAAAGGAGGTCTTGACATGTGTCCATGGACTCCAATTCCTTGAAAATTTACATGCAATCTCTCTTTTCTTGAATTTTCACTTTTTGGTCCTTTTTCAATTTGGCCTCTAATTTTCAATTTCATTCAATTTAGTCCCTAATTTTAGGATTTTATTAGGCCCTAATTACATTAATTTAGTCCTTAACTCCTAGGCCAAGTTTAGGGTATTACATCTATGAAGCCCAACTAGACACGGATGTTTTAAACCCAACAAAATGATCGTAAAATGATATTATATTTAATTTTATGAGTTCAAATAGTTTATTATAGTATTTTGAACCTAATTATACAACTTAATCCTAAAATTTTAGATTTTCACTCTTTTAAAATTAGAACAGCTTCACAATAAAGCCCATTTAGACATGCACGCTTTAAACCAAACAAAATCACCGCAAAATGTTATTAAATAAAATTTTATGGTTTCAGATAGTTAATTGTGGGATTTTTAACCTAATTATAGAAATTAATCTTAAATTTTTAGATTTTTACTCGGTTAAAATTCGAATGGGTTCCCTATGAAGCCCAACTACACACGAATGCTTTAAAACCAACAAAACGATCGAAAAATGATATTAAATCAATTTTTATGAGTTCAAATAGTTTACTATAGGATTTTGAACCTAATTATACAACGTAATCCTAAAATTTTATATTTTTACTCGTTTAAAATTCGAACAGGTTCTCAATAAAGCCCATTTAGACATGCACGCTTTAAACCAAACAAAATCACCGCAAAATGATATTAAATAAAATTTTATGGGTTCAGATAGTTTATTGTGGGATTTTTAACCTAACTATTAAAATTAATCTTAAATTTTTAGATTTTTACTCGGTTAAAATTCGAACGGGTTCTCTATGAAGCCCAACTAGACACGAATGCTTTAAACCCAACAAAACGATCGTAAAATGATATTAAATCAATTTTTATAAGTTCAAATAGTCTATTATAGGATTTTAAACCTAATTATAAAAATTAATCCTAAAATTTTAGATTTTTACTCGTTTAAAATTCGAACAGGTTCTCAATAAAGCCCATTTAGACATGAACGCTTTAAACCCAACAAAATCACCGCAAAATGATATTAAATAAAGTTTTATGGGTTCAGATAGTTTATTGTGGGATTTTTAACCTAATTATTAAAATTAATCTTAAATTTTTAGATTTTTACTCGGTTAAAATTCGAACGGGTTCTCTATTAGGCCCAACTAGACACGAATGCTTTAAACCCAACAAAACGATCGTAAAATGATATTAAATAAAGTTTTATGGGTTCAGATAGTTTATTGTGGGATTTTTAACCTAATTATTAAAATTAATCTTAAATTTTTTAGATTTTTACTCGGTTAAAATTCGAACGGGTTCTCCATTAGGCCCAACTAGACACGAATTCTTTAAACCCAACAAAACGATCGTAAAATGATATTAAATCAATTTTTATGGGTTCAGATAGTTAATTGTGGGATTTTTAACCTAATTATAAAAATTAATCTTAAATTTTTAGATTTTTACTCGGTTAAAATTCGAACGGGTTCACAATAAAGCCCAACTAGACATGCTTGCTTTAAACCCAACAAAACGATCGTAAAATGATGTTAAATCTATTTTGATGAGTTCAAATATTTAATTGTGTGATTTTTATCCTAATTATAAAAATTAATCTTAAATTTTTAAATTTTTACTCGGTTAAAATTCGAACGAGTTCTCTATGAAGCCCAACTAGACACGGATGCTTTAAAACCAACAAAACGATCGTAAAATGATATTATATTTATTTTTATGAGTTCAAATAGATTATTATAGTATTTTGAACCTAATTATACAACTTAATCCTAACATTTTAGATTTTCACTCGTTTAAAATTAGAACAGCTTCACAATAAAGCCCATTTAGACATGCACGCTTTAAACCAAACAAAATCACCGCAAAATGATATTAAATAAAATTTTATGGTTTCAGATAGTTAATTGTGGGATTTTTAACCTAATTATAGAAATTAATCTTAAATTTTTAGATTTTTACTCGGTTAAAATTCGAACGGGTTCTCTATTAGGCCCAACTAGACACGAATGCTTTAAAACCAACAAAACGATCGTAAAATGATATTAAATCAATTTTTATGGGTTCAGATAGTTAATTGTGTGATTTTTAACCTAATTATAAAAATTAATCTTAAATTTTCAGATTTTTACTCGGTTAAAATTCGAACGGGTTCACAATAAAGCCCAACTAGACATGCATGCTTTAAACCCAACAAAACGATCGTAAAATGATGTTAAATCTATTTTGATGAGTTCAAATATTTAATTGTGTGGTTTTTATCCTAATTATAAAAATTAATCTTAAATTTTTAGATTTTTACTCGGTTAAAATTCAAACGAGTTCTCTATGAAGCCCAACTAGACACGGATGCTTTAAACCCAACAAAACGATCGTAAAATGATATTATATTTATTTTTATGAGTTCAAATAGATTATTATAGTATTTTGAACCTAATTATACAACTTAATCCTAACATTTTAGATTTTCACTCGTTTAAAATTAGAACAGCTTCACAATAAAGCCCATTTAGACATGCACGCTTTAAACCAAACAAAATCACCGCAAAATGATATTAAATAAAATTTTATGGTTTCAGATAGTTAATTGTAGGATTTTTAACCTAATTATAGAAATTAATCTTAAATTTTTAGATTTTTACTCGGTTAAAATTCGAACGGGTTCTCTATGAAGCCCAACTAGACACGAATGCTTTAAAACCAACAAAACGATCGTAAAATGATATTAAATCAATTTTTATGAGTTCAAATAGTTTATTATAGGATTTTGAACCTAATTATACAACGTAATCATAAAATTTTAGATTTTTACTCGTTAAAAATTAGAACAGCTTCACAATAAATCCCATTTAGACATGCACGCTTTAAACCAAACAAAATCACCGCAAAATGATATTAAATAAAATTTTTTAGGTTGAGATAGTTAACTGTGGGATTTTTTAACTTAATGATAAAAAATAATCTTAAATTTTTAGATTTTTACTCGGTTAAAATTTGAACAGGTTCTCTATGAAGCCCAACTAGAAACGCAAGCTTTAAACCCAACAAAACGATCGTAAAATGATATTAAAATTAATTTTTATGAGTTCAAATAGTTTTCTTATAGGATTTTGAAACTAATTATACAACTTAATCCTAAAATTTTATATTTTTACTCATTTAAAATTCGAACAGGTTCACAATAAAGCCGATTTAGACATGCACGCTTTAAACCCAACAAAATCACCATAAAATGATGTTAAATAAAATTTTATGGGTTCGGATAGTTAATTGTGGGATTTTTATCCTAATTATAAAAATCAATCTTAAATTTTTAGATTTTTACTCGGTTAAAATTCGAACAGGTTCTCTATGAAGCCCAACTAGACACGAATGCTTTAAACCCAACAAAACGATCGTAAAATGATATTAAATCTATTTTGATGAGTTCAAATAGTTTATTTTAGGATTCTGAACTTAATTATACAACTTAATCCTAAAATTTTAGATTTTTACTCGTTTAAAATTCAAAAAACTTCACAATAAAGCCCATTTTGTTATGCACGCTTTAAGCCCAACAAAATCCCCGCAAAATGATATTAAATAAAATTTTAAGAGTTTAGATATTTAATTGTGGGATTTTTAACCTAATTATAAAAATTAATCTTACATTTTTATATTTTTACTCGGTTAAAATTCGAACGAGTTCTCTATGAAGCCCAACTAGATACGCATGTTTTAAATCCAACAAAACGATCGTAAAATGATAATAAATCTATTTTGATGAGTTCAAATAGTTTATTATAGGATTTTGAACCTAATTATACAACTTAATCCTAAAATTTTAGATTTTTACTCGGTTAAAATTCGAACACTTCATAATAAATCCCATTTAGACATGCACGCTTTAAACCCAACAAAATCACCGCAAAATGATATTAAATAAAATTTTATGAGTTCAAATATTTAATTGTGTGATTTTTAACCTAATTATAAAAATTAATATTAAATTTTTATATTTTTACTCGGTTAAAATTCGAATGGGTTCTCTACGAAGCCCTACTAGACACGCAAGCTTTAAACCCAACAAAACGATCGTAAAATGATATTAAATCTATTTTGATGATTTCAAATAGTTAATTATATGATTTTGAAACTAATTATGCAACTTGATCCTAAAATTTTAGATTTTTACTCGTTTAAAATTCGAATAGGTTCACAATAAAACCCATTTAGACATGCTCGCTTTAAACCCAACATAATCACCGCAAAATGATATTAGATAAAATTTTATGAGTTCAAATAGTTAATTGTGGAATTTTTAACCTAATTATAAAAATTTAATATTAATTTTTTAGATTTTTACTTTGTTAAAATTCGGAAGGGTTCTCTATGATGCCCAATTAGACATGCATGCTTTAAACCCAACAAAACGATTGTAAAAGGATATTAAATCAAATTTTATGAGTTCAAATAGTTTATTATAAGATTTTGAACCTAGTTATACAACTTAATCCTAAAATTTTAGATTTTTACACAGTTAAAATTTGAACGGGTTTACTATAAAACCCATTTTGACATGTATGCTTTAAACCTAACAAAATCACCACAAAAAGATATTAAATAAAATTTTATGAGTTCAAATAGTTAATTTTTGGATTTTGAAACTAATTATACAACTGAATCTAATTTTTTAGATTTTTACTCAGTTAAAATTCGAACAGGTTCTCAATGAATCCCAATTAGACAAGCATGCCTTAAAAACAACAAAACGATTGTAATATGATATTAAATCAATTTTTATGAGTTCAAATAGTTTATTATAGGATTTTGAACCTAATTATACAACTTAATCATAAAGTTTTATATTTTTACTCTTTTAAAATTCGAATGGGTTCACTATAAAGCCAATTAGACATGCACGCTTTAACAAAATCACCGCAAAATGATATTAAATAAAATTTTATGGGTTCAGATAGTTCATTGTGGAATTTTTAACCTAATTATAAAATTTAATCTTAAATTTTTAGATTTTTACTCTATTTAAATTCGAACGAGATCTCTATGATGCCCAATTAGACATGCATGCTTAAACCAAACAAAACAATCATAAAATGATATTAAATAAATTTTTATGAGCTCAAATAGTTTATTATAGGATTTTGAACCCAATTATACAACTTAATCGTAAAATTTTATATTTTCACTCGTTTAAAATTCAAACGGGTTCACTATAAAGCCCATTTAGACATGCACGCTTTAAACCCAACAAAATCACCCAAAAATGATATTAAATAAAATTTTATGAGTTCAAATAGTTAATTGTGGGATTTTTAACCTAATTATAAAACTTAATCTAAATTTTTTATATTTTTACTCGGTTAAAATTCGAATGGGTTCTCTATGAAACCTAATTAGATATGCATGTTTTAAACCCAACCAAATGATCGTCAAATGATATCAAATAAATTTTTATGAGTTTAAATAGTTTATTATAGGATTTTGAACCTAATTATACAACTTAATCCTAAAATTTTATACTTTTACTCATTTAAAATTTAAACGGGTTCACTATAAAGCCCATTTAGACATGCACGCTTTAAACCCAACAAAATCACCCAAAAATGATACTAAATAAAATTTTATGAGTTCAAATAGTTAATTGTGGGATTTTTAACCTAATTATAAAATTTATTCTTAAAGTTTTAGATTTTTACCTTGTTAAAATTCGAACGGGTTCTCTATGAAGCCCAATTAGACATGCATGCTTTAAACCAAACAAAACGATCGTCAAATGATATTTAATCAATTTTTTGAGTTCAGATAGTTTATTATAGGATTTTGAACCTAATTATACAACTTAATCCTAAAATTTTATATTTTTACTCGTTTAAAATTTAAACGGGTTCACTATAAAGCGCATTTAGACATGCACGCTTTAAACCCAACAAAATCACCCAAAAATGATATTAAATAAAATTTTATGAGTTCAAATAGTTAATTGTGGGATTTTAAACCTAATTCTAAAACTTAATCTAATTTTTTTGGATTTTTACTCGGTTAAAATTCAAACGGGTCCTCTATGAAACCTAATTAGATATGCATGTTTTAAACCCAACAAAACGATTGTAAACTGATATTAAATCAATTTTTATGAGTTCAAATAGTTTATTATAGGATTTTGAACACAATTGTACAACTTAATCCTAAAATTTTATATTTTTACTCGTTTAAAATTCGAACGGGTTCACTATAAAGCCCATTTAGACATGCACGCTTTAAACCCAACAAAATCAATGAAAAATGATATTAAATAAAATTTTATGAGTTCAAATAGTTAATTGTGTGATTTTTAACCTAATTATAAAATTTAATCTAAAATTTTTAGATTTTTTACTTTATCAAAATTCGAACGGGTTCTCTATGAAGCACAATTATACATTCATGCTTTAAACCCAACAAAATGATCGTAAAATGATATTAAATCAATTTTCATGAGTTTAAATAGTTTATTATAGGAATTTGAACCTATTTATACAACTTAATCCTAAAATTTGATATTTTTACTCCTTTAAAATTCGAACGGGTTCACTATTAAGCCCATTTAGACATGCACGCTTTACACCCAACATAATCACCGCAAAATGATTTTAAATAAAATTTTATGAGTTCAAATAGTTAATTGTCGGATTTTTAACCTAATTATAAAATTTATTCTTAAAGTTTTAGATTTTTACTTTGTTAAAATTCGAACGGGTTCTCTATGAAGCCCAATTAGACATGCAAGTTTTAAACCAAACAAAATGATCGTCAAATGATATTAAATCAACTTTTATGAGTTCAAATAGTTTATTATAGGATTTTGAACTTAATTATACAACTTAATCCTAAAATTTTATATTTTTACTCGTTTAAAATTCGAACGGGTTCACTATAAAGCCCATTTAGACATGCACGCTTTAAACCCAACAAAATCACCCAAAAATGATATTAAATAAAAATTTATGAGTTCAAATAGTTAATTGTGGGATTTTTAACCTAATTATAAAACTTAATTTAAATTTTTTGGATTTTTATTCGGTTAAAATTTGAAACGGTTCTCTATGAAGCCCAATTATACATGCATGCTTTAAACACAATAAAACGATCATAAAATGATATTAAATCAATTTTTATGAGTTCAAATAGTTTATTATAGGATTTTGAACCTATAAATACAACTATGTCTTAGTTTCTACCCATACCTTATATTCAGCTACTTCATTTCACACATGGGATTAAAGGGGAGTTATCTTACTGATCTTAGTACTTATTAGTTTTATATAATTTATATTAAGCTACTTAAGAGTTATATTACTTAAGCTATAAAAATGAATAGTTATATAACCACATTGATTAAAGTTTTAGCTTAGTTCTAAACTCTTGTTAAGTATTTTAAGTATTCTAATTATTTCCATTATTATGTTTTCTTCTAGGACTTACCTACAGTTCAAGGAGTAAATAGTAGCTCGGTGTCAGCTCAGTCAGCTCAGAAGAAGCTAAACGGAAGACAATGCTAGAAACACAAGGAGCCAACTTCAGAATAGCTTGGAAATGCATGGAACACCCCTAAAGTAGTTAAAGGACTAAAGGATAGGTCTATGTCAGCTCACAAGTCCCATACGAGCTCAAATGAAGCATAATTCAAAATGAGGCCTTAGGAGATTCGGATTAGCTCCAAAACACTCCTCACACTAGAAGAGAGTATAAGGAAGCTAATGGACCAGCTCACTTTGCTAAAGGCAGCTCGGATTAGCTTATTTCAGCTTCAAACTTTAGCTAAGTCTTTCAGCTAGATAGCTCAGTTCAATCCAGCTCACTCCCAGCTCGATTAGCTCACCTCAACTCTAGCTATCACTCCCAGCTCAACACCCGAAGGTCACCTATCCTTCACCATGCATCATGTCCTTACATTATCCATATTGGGCGCTAAGATCATGGAGGGAAAGGAAGTGGGCGCCAAAACAAAGAGGTAGCACTTTTCATTGGACAGATTCATAATGGTCCACTTGTTTTCCATTTTCGAGCAGGATAAAAGCAGAACTGGGTTTCGGTGTCTTCATGAAAGTTGTTCCCCTATCTCTTATCTTTCCAAAGCATGTTGAATCGCATAAATCCAATATCGGGAGCTCGAGATATGGCCAAATTACTGAAGACAGTGCAGGCTGGACCGAGAAGTTACATCTTTTCGAATAGATTTGGAGGGAGACACCATTCAAATGAATGGTTATCCGAATAGTTAAAGGCATTTTCGGCCAAACCCCTTAGAAAACTATAAATAGGACTTGGATTTCATTTTGTAAACACACCATTCAGATTATATAAAATTACTTGTGAGAATTTTCTCTCGTTTAGTTCTTCTTAGAACTTTATCGACTTATCAAGTACTTTTTGTACTTGTGGCGTCAACCCCTTTCTATCCATCTTGATACTTCGAGTTCTTTTAGTTTAATATACTAAAAGGGTCAAAGTCCATTTATCACCATCCCTTGAAGATCAATATAAGATTCGGGATTAGGTTTTCTATAACCTAGTTTCTTTCTTGAGTATCTTTAAGATACTATTTCCCTTTTACTATATCACCATCCTTACATATCCTCTCATTCCATCATCATTCCCGCCCCATTTTTCATCATCACAAATCGTTTTAAACATCCATTCACCCTTTTCAACACCACATATCCTTCCGCTTCCAAATCAGTCCCTAAACTATTCCTTTCATCCTTTATCCTTAATTCTTTATTTTGTAGCCACTTCTTGCGAGAGACTTGCTTACTTCCTAGGTCCTACAATCAAAGTTTGTCGTTCAGCATCATCAACAAGATCGACACACATCAGGGTTCTTTATGAAGCCCAATTAGACATGCATGCTTTAAACCCAACAAAATGATTGTAAAATGATATTAAATCAATTTTATGAGTTCAAATAGTTTATTATAGTAATTTGAACCCAAATTATACAACTTAATCCTAAAATTTTATATGTTTAGTCGTTTAAAATTCGAACGGGTTCACTATAAAGCTCATTTAAACATGCACGCTTTAAACTGAATAAAATCACCGCAAAATGATATTAAATCAAATTTTATGAGTTCAAATAGTTAATTGTGGGATTTTTAACCTAATTATTATACTTAACGATTGTAAAATGATATTGAATCAATTTTTATTAGTTCAAATAGTTTATTATAGGATATTTTTACCCAATTATATAACTTAATCCTAATATTTTATATTTTTACTTGTTTAAAATTCGAACGGGTTGACTATAAAGCCCATTTAGACATGCACACTTTAAACCCAACATAATCATCGCAAAATGATATTAAGTAAAAATCTAAAAAAAATAGATAAATTTGTATAATTTGATTCAAAATTCCACAATTAACTATTTGAACTCTTACAATTTTATTTAATGTCATTTTTCGGTGATTTTGCTGGGTTTAAAGCGTGCATGGCTAAATGAGTTTTATAGTGAACCTGTTTTAATTTTAAATGAATAAAAATAAAAAATTTTAGGATTAAGTTGTATAATTAGTATCAAAATCCGATAATAAACAATTTAAACTCATAAAAATTGTAAGAGTTCAAATAGTTAATTGTGGGATTTTAAATCTAATTATACAACTTTATCTAAAACTTTTAGATTTTTACTCGGTTAAAATTCGAACGGGTTCGCCATGAAGCCCAATTAGATATGCATGTTTTAAACCCAAGGAAACGATCGCAAAATAATATTAAGTCAATTTTTATGAGTTCAAAGAGTTAATTATGGGATTTTGAACGTAATTATACAACTTAATCCTAAAATTTTAGATTTTTACTCGTTTAAAATTCAAACGAGTTCACTATAAAGCCCATTTCGAAATGCACGCTTTAAACCCAACAAAATCACCGCAAAATGATATTAAATAAAATTGTTAGTGTTCAAACAGTTAATTGTGGGATTTTTAATCTAATTATACAACTTTATCTAAAATTTTTAGATTTTTACTCATTTAAAATTCGAACGGGTTCTCTATGAAGCCCAATTAGATATGCATGTTTTAAACACAACGAAACGATCACAAAATGATATTAAATCAATTTTTATGAGTTCAAATAGTTAATTATGAGATTTTGAACACAATTATACAACTTAATCCTAAAATTTTAGATTTTTACTCGTTTAAAATTTGAAATGGTTCACAATAAAGCCCATTTAGATATGCATGCTTTAAACCTAACAAAATCACCGTAAAATGATTTTAAATAAATTTTTATGAGTTCAAACAGTTAATTGTGGGATTTTGGAACTAATTATACAACTTAATCTACAATTTTTAGATTTTTACTCAGATAAAATTCGAATGGGATCTCTATGAAGCCCAATTAGACATGCATGTTTTAAACCCAACAAAACGATTGTAATAAGATATTAAATCAATTTTTATGAGTTCAAATAATTTATTATAGGATTTTGAACCTAATTATACAACTTAATCCTAAAATTTTAGATTTTTACTCCTTTAAAATTCGAACAGGTTGACTATAAAGCCCATTTAGACATGCACACTTTAAACCCAACATAATCATCGCAAAATGATATTAAATAAAGTTTTATGAGTTCAAATAGTTAATTATTGGATTTTTAACCTAATTATAAAACTTAATATTAAATTTTTAGATTTTTACTTGGTTAAAATTCGAACGAGTTCTTTATGAAGCCCAATTAGACATGCATGCTTTAAATTCAACAAAATGATTGTAAAATGACATTAAATCAATTTTTATGAGTTCAAATAGTTTATTATAGGATTTTGAACCAATTATACAACTTAATAATAAAATTTTAGATTTTTACTCGTTTAAAATTCGAACGGGTTCACTGTAAAGCCCATTTAGACATGCACGCTTTAGACATAACAAAATCACTGCAAAATGATATTAAATAAAATTGTAAGAGTTCAAATAGTTAATTGTGGGATTTTAAATCTAATTATACAACTTTATCTAAAATTTTTAAATTTTTACTCGGTTAAAATTCGAACGCGTTCTCTATGAAGCCCAATTAGATATGCAAGTTTTAAACCCAAGAAAACGATCGCAAAATAATATTAAATCAATTTTTATGAGTTCAAAGAGTTAATTATGGGATTTTGAACCTAATTATACAACTTAATCCTAAAATTTTAGATTTTTACTCGTTTAAAATTCAAACGAGTTCACTATTATAAAGCCCATTTAGAAATGCACGCTTTAAACACAACAAAATCACCGCAAAATGATATTAAATAAAATTGTTAGAGTTCAAATAGTTAATTGTGGGATTTTTAATCTAATTATACAACTTTATCTAAAATTTTTAGATTTTTACTCATTTAAAATTCGAACGGGTTCTCTATGAAGCCCAATTAGATATGCATGTTTTAAACACAACGAAACGATCACAAAATGATATTAAATCAATTCTTATGAGTTCAAATAGTTCATTATTGGATTTTGTACACAATTATATAACTTAATCCTAAAATTTTAGATTTTTACTCGTTTAAAATTTGAAATGGTTCACTATAAAGCCCATTTATATATGCATGCTTTAAACCTAACAAAATCACCGTAAAATGATATTAAAATAAATTTTTATGAGTTCAAACAGTTAATTGTGGGATTTTGGAACTAATTATACAACTTAATATTCAATTTATAGATTTTTACTCGGTTAAAATTCGAATGGGATCTCTATGAATCCCAATTAGACATGCATGTTTTAAACCCAACAAAACGACTGTTATTATCAATTTTTTTGCGTTCAAATTGTTTATTATAGGATTTTGAATCTATTTATACAACTTAATCCTAAAATTTTAGATTTTTAGTCCTTTAAAATTCGAACGGGTTGACTATAAAGCCCATTTAGACATTCACACTTTAAACCCAACATAATTATCGCAAAATGATATTAAATAAAATTTTATATGTTCAAATACTTAATTATTGGATTTTTAACCTAATTATAAAACTTAATATTTAATTTTTTGATTTTTAATTTTTTGATTTTTACTTGGTTAAAATTCGAACGAGTTCTTTATGAAGCCTAATTAGACATGCATACTTTAAATTCAACAAAATAATTGTAAAATGATATTAAATCAATTTTATGAGTTCAAATAGTTTATTAAAGGATTTTGAACCAATTATACAACTTAATCCTAAAATTTTAGATTTTTACTCGTTTAAAATTCGAACGGGTTCACTGTAAAACCCATTTAGACATGCACGCTTTAAACCTAACAAAATCACTGCAAAATGATATTAAATAAAATTGTAAGAGTTCAAATAGATAATTGTGGGATTTTAAATCTAATTATACAACTTTATCTAAAACTTTTAGATTTTTACTCGGTTAAAATTCGAACGGGTTCTCTATGAAGCCCAATTAGATATGCATGTCTTAAACCCAAGGAAACGATCGCAAAATAATATTAAATCAATTTTTATGAGTTCAAAGAGTTAATTATGGGATTTTGAACCTAATTATACAACTTAATCCTAAAATTTTAGATTTTTACTCGTTTAAAATTCAAACGAGTTCACTATAAAGCCCATTTAGAAATGCACGCTTTAAACACAACAAAATCACCGCAAAATGATATTAAATAAAATTGTTAGAGTTCAAATAGTTAATTTTGGGGTTTTTAATCTAATTATACAACTTTATCTAAAATTTTTAGACTTTTACTCATTTAAAATTCGAACGGGTTCTCTATGAAGCCCAATTAGATATACATGTTTTAAACACAACGAAACGATCACAAAATGATATTAAATTAATTCTTATGAGTTCAAATATTTAATTATGGGATTTTGTACACAATTATACAACTTAATCCTAAAATTTTAGATTTTTACTCGTTTAAAATTTGAAATGTTTCACTATCAAGCCCATTTAGATATGCATGCTTTAAACCTAACAAAATCACCGTAAAATGATATTAAATAAATTTTTATGAGTTCAAATAGTTAATTGTGGGATTTTGGAACTAATTATACAACTTAATCTTCAATTTATAGATTTTTATTCAGATAAAATTCGAATGAGATCTCTATGAAGCCCAATTAGACATGCATGTTCTAAAACCAACAAAACGACTGTTAATATCAATTTTTATGAGTTCAAAGAGTTTATTATAGGATTTTGAACCTATTTATACAACTTAATCCTAAAATTTTAGATTTTTACTCCTTTAAAATTTGAACGGGTTGACTATAAAGCCCATTTAGACATGCACACTTTAAACCCAACATAATCATCGCAAAATGATATTAAATAAAATTTTATGAGTTCAAATAGTTAATTATTGGATTTTTAACCTAATTATAAAACTTAATATTAAATTTTTAGATTTTTACTTGGTTAAAATTCGAACGAGTTCTTTATGAAGCCCAATTAGACATGCATGCTTTAAATTCAACAAAATGATTGTAAAATGATATTAAATCAATTTTTATGAGTTCAAATAGTTTATTATAGGATTTTGAACCAATTATACAACTTAATCCTAAAATTTTAGATTTTTACTCGTTTAAAATTCGAACGGGTTCACTGTAAAGCCCATTTAGACATGCACGCTTTAAACCTAAAAAAATCACTGCAAAATGATATTAAATAAAATTGTAAGCGTTCAAATAGTTAATTGTGGGATTTTAAATCTAATTATACAACTTTATATAAAATTTTTAGATTTTTACTCATTAAAAATTCGAACGGGTTCTCTGTGAAGCCCAATTAGATATGCATGTTTTAAACACAACGAAACGATCACAAAATGATATTAAATCAATTTTTATGAGTTCAAATAGTTAATTATGGGATTTTGTACACAATTATACAACTTAATCCTAAAATTTTAGATTTTTACTCATTTAAAATTTGAAATGGTTCACTATAAAGCCCATTTAGATATGCATGCTTTAAACCTAACAAAATCACCGTAAAATGATATTAAATAAATTTTTATGAGTTCAAATAGTTTATTGTGGGATTTTGGAACTAATTATACAACTTAATCTACAATTTTTATATTTTTATTCAGATAAAATTCGAATGGGATCTTTATGAAGCCCAATTAGACATGCATGTTTTAAACCCAACAAAACGATTGTAATAAGATATTAATTCAATCTTTATGAGTTCAAATAGTTTATTACAGGATTTTGAACCTAATTATATAACTTAATCGTAAAATTTTAGATTTTTACTCCTTTAAAATTCGAACGGGTTGACTTTAAAGCCCATTTAGACATGCAAACTTTAAACCCAACATAATCATCGCAAAATGATACTAAATAAAATTTTATGAGTTCAAATAGTTAATTATTGGATTTTTAACCTAATTATAAAACTTAATATTAAATTTTTAGATTTTTACTTGGTTAAAATTCGAACGAGTTCTTTCTGAAGCCCAATTAGACATCCATGATTTAAATTCAACAAAATGATTTTAAAATGATATTAAATTAATTTTTATGAGTTCAAATAGTTTATTATAGGATTTTGAACCAATTATACAACTTAATAATAAAATTTTAGATTTTTACTCGTTTAAAATTCGAACGGGTTCACTATAAAGCCCATTTTGACATGCAAGCTTTAAACCTAACAAAATCACTGCAAAATGATATTAAATAAAATTGTAAGAGTTCAAATAGTTAATTGTGGGATTTTAAATCTAATTATACAACTTTATCTAAAATTTTTAGATTTTTACTCGGTTAAAATTCGAACGGGTTCTCTATGAAGCCCAATTAGATATGCATGTTTTAAACCCAAGGAAACGATCGCAAAACCATATTAAATCAATTTTTATGAGTTCAAAGAGTTAATTATGGGATTTTGAACCTAATTATACAACTTAATCCTAAAATTTTAGATTTTTACTCGTTTAAAATTCAAACGAGTTCACTATAAAGCCCATATAGAAATGCACGCTTTAAACTCAACAAAATTACCGCAACATGATATTAAATAAAATTTTTAGAGTTCAAATAGTTAAGTGTGGGATTTTTAATCTAATTATACAACTTTATCTAAAATTTTTAGATTTTTACTCATTTAAAATTCGAACGGGTTCTCTATGAAGCCCAATTAGATATGCATGTTTTAAACACAACGAAACGATCACAAAATGATATTAAATCAATTTTTATGTGTTCAAATAGTTAATTATAGGATTTTGTACACAATTATACAACTTAATCCTAAAATTTTAGATTTTTACTCGTTTAAAATTTGAAATGGTTCACTATAAAGCCCATTTAGATATGCATGCTTTAAACCCAACAAAATCACCGTAAAATGATATTAAATAAATTTTTATGAGTTCAAATAGTTAATTGTGGGATTTTGGAACTAATTATACAACTTAATCTACAATTTTTAGATTTTTACTCAGATAAAATTCAAATGGGATCTCTATGAAGCCCAATTAGACATGCATGTTTTAAACCCAGCAAAACGATTGTAATAAGATATTAAATCAATTTTTATGAGTTCAAATAGTTTATTATAGGATTTTGAACCTAATTATACAACTTAATCCTAAAATTTTAGATTTTTACTCCTTTAAAATTCGAACGGGTTGACTATGAAGCCCATTTAGACATGCACACTTTAAACCCAACATAATCATCGCAAAATGATACTAAATAAAATTTTATGAGTTCAAATAGTTAATTATTGGATTTTTAACCTAATTATAAAACTTAATATTAAATTTTTATATTTTTACTTGGTTAAAATTCGAACGAGTTCTTTATGAAGCCCAATTAGACATCCATGCTTTAAATTCAAGAAAATGATTTTAAAATGATATTAAATCAATTTTTATGAGTTCAAATAGTTTATTATTGGATTTTGATCCAATTATACAACTTAATAATAAAATTTTAGATTTTTACTTGTTTAAAATTCGAACGGGTGTGTGTGAACGGGGGTGTTTTTCTCTCCTCTTTCTTTTCCTTCCCTCTCCCCCTTTCTCTTTTCCTTCCCTCCCTCCATCATGGCTTCTCCTTCCTTGTTGTTTTTCCCTTTGCTTATGCTCATCTCGCTGACGATCATCTTCGTCTTCGATGCTACCATCGTCGTCGTTGCCATCTCCGCTGCAGAGTTTTCCGGTTTGTTGGTGATCACCCTTGTTGTCGTCAAGGGCTTGTGGTGTAGCCTCTTTTTCAGATCTGTTTCATCACCAAATCATGCCAAACGTTTCAACCAATCAATTACCAACAACCCCACTACCTTCACCGATGCGAGAGAGGAAGAATCACACACACCGCGACAATTTTCCAAAAGGTCTGTCTTTTTTACCATAGATTTCATCCGTGATATATTCTACGTTTTTAAAACTTGTAAATCTTTCGGAACAAATTCGTTATATTTAGTTTTTCAATGGTTATTAATTTATCTTCTTTACCATCATTGTATCTCAAAGTTACATGTCATCACTTACCTTTTAGTTTTCTTGCTTGTTAACAAAAAAATTTTTTTGGAATTACCATCAAATTATGAATGTAATTGCTCATATCCAAATGACCTTTTGGTCATCATACACCCGTTAATCGGGGATTCTACGATACAAGCCTAACGACATCCATCGATAGGTACAATCCTATAACACAAATACTTACGATCATTCAAACAATAAAATTTAGTAAATTCGGATTCATAACTAAAGTACCAATGTCAAAAACTTATTGTTTTATCTCATACTATAAATGTTCTTATTTTGAAACATTTTTTATCTTGAATCTACTAAAAACTAATAGGACTTACATGGTAACATGGACTTTAAAATTACAATTAAGTTTTAATTTTCTACCTTCATCTAATTTTAATCGAATCATTATTTTCTTACCTTTAAACT
Organism: Abelmoschus esculentus; assembly: GCA_035048815.1. Classification (NCBI taxonomy): domain Eukaryota; kingdom Viridiplantae; phylum Streptophyta; class Magnoliopsida; order Malvales; family Malvaceae; genus Abelmoschus; species Abelmoschus esculentus. Next base: position 7,639,854 of record JAUCBN010000002.1, on the reverse strand, counting down.
ATATGACAACATGGACTAATCCATGGCCATTCTCAAATAAATGTTGGCTTATTTGGACCTATGAAATATTTTCAATTTATTTTCTAGAAATTAATAATAATCTTCAATCAAATATTATGTCCACCTTTTTAATTTCGGTTAAAATTTTTCAAATCATCCTTTTCGATCCTATCAAAAATACGATATTCATTCTCTTACATTTAATCCACATGGCAACATGGATTTCCCCTTTTTCAAATTTTCGAAAAAACTGGATCTTTGGAACCTATGTTAATTTTCAAGAGTATAATCAATTAGTACGTAAGATCAATCTCACTTACCATTTAAGTTTTCTATTTACAATTATAAAATTCTTTCTCTTCATAGTTTTAAATCACATGACACCGTGGACTACTTACACCATAAATTGTCAGAAAGGAGGAGTAAATTGGAAACATTTTTGGATTTCCAAAATATTTCCTCAAGTCCACTATATACTCAAGGAAACAAATTCCATCAAATCCAAATCTTTCAAAAAATATATTAAACATCTCTTTCATTTTTTTAAATTTTCATATACCAATTAATCTCCATAATATCTATTTCCCTTCAATTTACACACCTTCCATAAAAAAATTTTGAATACTAATATCTTTACTTCATTCCCACATGACAACTTGGACTTTTTTACAATCATCTCTACTGCAATATTCGTATTTTAAAACTAATTTTTCAAATCAATTTATTAAAACTTACCATCAAATTTTTCATAATATCTCCATTATTACCTTTAATATCGTAAATCATAATTTCTCCATAAATACTCCTTATATCTTATTTTCCCATAAAAAATCTCTAGCTATTTTTTACAATCTCTTTCCATATATTTACCTCATATTTTTATAAAAATATTTTTACCATTGACTCTTTACAAACACCATTCAATTTTTGCTCCCCGTTTTTTTTCTCACCTAAAATTAAATATCTCCACATATACTAATGTAAATTTACCAAATTTACATCAAACCTCAATCCTTTCTACTTACCCTTTTTCAAAAATTTTGATTTACAAAAAAGTAGACATTCAAATCTTCAAAAAAATTCCAAAAATATCTATTCAATGTTTCAAAAATCTTCCAAAAATACCCAAAAAATATAAATTACTAAAAACCTCTAAAATACTTTTTTACCTTCTTTACCGTTTACCTTTTCATTATATCTTAAATTAATTTCAAAAATCTTTCTCCCCTTTCCTAATCGTTTACTTTTTTCTCATATCCTAATTAATCTCCATTACCTTTTATATTTTTTTTATATCATTAATAACATTTTCAATAATAACAAAAAAATTCTTTTAGTAAATATCCTTCATATACTCTTGTACCTTTTTTACCATATATTTTTTTCTAATTATCTAATTAATTTTTATATCTTTTCTTACCTTTTTTACAATTTAACTTTTGTTTATATGCTAATTAATTTTCATATTTTTTATAATTTATCTTTATACACAACTATTACAAAAATTCTTACCTCTTTTTACCATTATACTACATTATCTCTTACCATATATATTTTTATTCTTTTCAACATATATTCTCAAAAACTATCTTATTATCTAAATTCATTCACATCTTTTCAACATTCTTACTTAAAACCAACACCGAAAACAATATTACAAATCTCTCCAAATTCATTAATACCAATTTTAATACAATTACTATTACTACATTATAATTTTACCATATTCACAAATAAATTTACAAAATTGCCAAACTCACTACAAAATCAATTGAATTACAATTACCTTTACAAAAAAATTTCATATATTTCCAACAACTATAACTTACTAAACTTTTATCAAATCTTGTATTACCTTTTTTACCGCTTACATTTTCATTGTTCCCCAAATAAAATTCTTATATTTTTTAACCTTCTTTGTCCTTTCTCCTTTCCTTATATTAATATAACGCGGAGTTCATCGGAACAGACTTTCCTCGTTAGTTTCGGATCTAGGAATGTTGTAGGCACATTTCTGCAATAAAAGCGATAAAGAAATAATTATACGACATAATTATATTATGTAGAAAATTTAAAGATGAACAAAATGACATAAAAAATATATAGATAGATATATAGGTGATAATTTTGGCGTTTCGGAAAAGACTTCAACGACGACGACGGTGAAGACTTCAAAACGGTCGGTGGTGGAAAAATGCTAAACTCGAAAGAACTCGAACAATATGTTGAACGAATCCGAATCGAATCTGTTTAACGCCGTAGGACTTGGACTCGCTAAATATCAATTTAGGAACCCGAAGTATCAAGACAATCAAACGAATTGAGTGTCGAATAGTTCTAAAAAGAACCGAAATGAGAAAGAAACTCTCAAATAAATTTTATTCATTCATGGATGAAAACTAAAGGAAATAACCGGCAATGTCATATTGGTTGGACTCCAATTAATCGGCACATGTTAAATGTGCATGGTGGACATTTCAAAATTGAAATCAAATTGCAGATTGGTTGAAGTCCAAGTAATTCGGCACATGTTAAATGTGCATGTGTTGGACATTCAATTTGAAATTTGAATTGCACAATTCGGCAAAACAAATCTGATGCAATTCTCGTAATCGAATATACACATTTGGTGCAAACTTTCATCAACCGAATGGATTTCAGCAACCGAATGATGTTCTCCTATATATTCGAATATAATAAATAAGTTAGATATATATTTAAACATAAATAATAAGTAGCTTATGGTAATCACACAAAAACACATAAAACATAATAGGAACATACGAAACAATATATATATATATATATACACACACGTAAACAAACCTAATAAATAATATAATCTAATATGTCACTTGAATATAACAAATATGATATATATATATATATTTAAATATATATAAAATAATATGTCACATATCAGCATGCAACACATTATAAACCCTATGTTCTAAGGCATAAATATTATCGAATAAATTCGGAATTGAAGCACAAGTAAGGAAAAGTGCTTCCCTGAAATATTTTGCCTTAGATCGAGTAATGGGTCCTAAAGGCAAAACTTCCGGATCAGTGTCAAGTGAAGATGTGGTCACATCATATATGCTAACTAACTTCAATCTCCTTTCCTCTTTTCTTGTACCACTACCAATATTTCCAAAAACAATTAAATATTTTCACCTAATAAATAAATTTCATATCATATACAATCTTACTAAACCAACCCATTATTGGGAACTCAAAATTACCCAACCACTTAATGGTATCTTATACAAGTTCAAATTCATCATACCAACCCATTATTGGATTCCATCCACTAAACTCATACAATCAACCGTAAGGAAGAAAATAATGCTAGAAATGTGGCAAACAAAATTACTGTCAAAGTATACAAAGATCCACTGATCTCATATAAAATTTCCATATCAAAAATTTCAATATCTAAAATAGACGTAACTCAACCAACAATAAAATACAATCTTTTTACATACCAAAAATTAAAATTTTCCACCAATAATAATATAAATTTACCAAATTTACTCCAAATCTCAGTATCTAATACTTATCTTTTTACAAAAATCTTGAATTCAAAAAATTAGATTCTCAAATATTCAAAACATTTCTAACTATACCTAAAAAATATTATTTTACAAAAATTTCTCATACATTTCCATACCTTTTTTATCGTTTACCTTCTCCTATCATAATTTATATATTTTATTCCTATATACCTCTTTGTTTTATGCTAATTAATTTCCACATACCTTTTACATATACTCTAATTCATTTTCTTTCCTTCACTTACTTTAATTACAATTTACCTTGTTACATAACTATTAATAAGATTCTTACCTATTATTACCATTATACTTCAATATCTATTATCATATTTAATTTTATTTTTTTTCAACCTATATATCTCTTCTTACCAAACTAATTTTACTTTATTACTTAAAATAACTAAAAGTGTTCATATCTTTTCTTTCTTTTTTCGTGTTGGAAAGAAACGATCCCCTCTAGTGCATGAAATCCAACACCAAAAGAAACCAAAACATGCTCTTTTCGATAATGCTGGGATAAGCAGCGAAAAAAATCTACGGCGGAGGTTGACACGGTTCAACCCCGCCTAACCAAATGAAAATCATGTGTTGGAACTGCCAAGGCCTTGGTAGGGCCCAGACAGTTCAAAATCTCAAAAAAATAATTATCAAATATGAACCTGATGTTTTATTTCTATGTGAAACTAGACTTAATAAATCTCGATGTAATTCTCTTAGTGCATCACTTGATATGCAAGAATGCATATCGGTAGAAAATAGTCCAACTTGTATTGGCCTAGCCTTACTTTAGAGTAATAAAATTCAAAGTGATTTACTTTCTTACTTCGATCGTCATATCGATTGTATTATTAGCCATGACAATTCCAAATTCCATTTCACTGGTTTACATGGTTATGCTTATACAAACTATAAATACAAAACATAGCAATTAATGGATTCCTTAAAATCATCCTCAAACCTCCCATGGTTACTAGGTGGGGACTTTAATGAAATTCTACATGACAATGAAAAATGAGGATGCCGACATGCACGCTCACAAATTATTAATTTTCAAGAATGTTTATCTCGAAATGAAATCTTCGATTGTAAACCTAACTAGGGTTGGTTCACATGGTTTAAACATGGACCCAACTCACAACCTATCTTCGAACGCTTGGATCGATTCATTGGATCAACCAACTGGATAAACATGTATCCAAATTATACTATAACCTCGCATTTTCAATCCAAATCTGACCACTGTTTCATTATGCTCGACACCTGTTCTACTACATATGCTAGAAAACGGAATTTTAAGAAAACCTTCCGCTTTGAGGAATGTTGGGACAACAATGATGAAAGCAAAAACCTAATCAAGGATATTTGGACCAATACGAATGGGAATACCCTAAACAAAATACAAAAGATTGGCAACCGTCTAAACTCATGGTAGAATTCTCAAAGGAAAAAATAAATGAGCGCCTTCAATATCTAAACTACATATATTAATAATAGTCTAAAACATCCAATACCATCTTCTGAGGAACACCGCCTCATTGAAGCAAAGAAAGAACTACAAGCCCTTCAACATAACAATGAAATACACTGGGCTCAACGCTCTAGAACTAACTGGCTACAACATGGAGACAAAAATACTTCTTTCTTCCACGCCCGAGCCAATGGACGTTGTAAGAAAAACACTATTCAAGGCCTCTTTGATAATTCCAACACTTGGCATACGAAAGAATCCAACATTCTATCAATTGCTACAGACTATTTCCAAAACCTTTTCTCTACATGCAATCCAACTCCTTCGACTGATTCCTTGATAACATTCCAACTACAATTACACCATAAATGAATGAAAATTTAAATAGACCTTACACAAAAGAAGAAGTTATTAATGCTTTTCGTGATATTGATCCTAGGAAAGCTCTAGGGATCTATGGTTTTCCAAGTGGTTTTTACCGACAACACTAGGATACACTTGGTAAGGACATAATACGACTATGCCTTGATCTTCTCTCGGGTACAACCAACATGGCTGAGGTCAACCAAACTATTCTTCTCCTAATCCCAAAAAAACAAAAAACCAACGACAATGAGGCAACTTCGTCCAATAAGCCTTTGCACTGTTATATACAAAATTGTATCTAAGGATTTAGTCAACCGTCTCAAAACATTCATACCTCTATGTATTAGTAACAACCAAGCGACTTTTATTCAAGGTAGAAACATCACGGACAATATCCTAATTGCACATGAACTACTTCACACTCTCAATACAGGATGCTCCCACTTGTCTAAAGGTGCAAGTTTGAATCTAGACATGGAAAAAGCCTTCGATCGTGTGGAATGGTCTTTTTTACAACAAATTATGCAACGTATGGGTTTCAACGACACATGGATTTCTACTATAATGAAATGTGTCACTACCGTTTCGTACCAAGTCCGTCTAAACGACTCTTTATCTCAATCTTTTAAACCACAATGAGGTCTCCGACAAGGAGAACCACTTTCTCCATTCCTCTTCCTCTTTTGCACCCAAGGATTAACAACTATACTAAATGTTGAACATGCTAACGGCAACCTCCCTGGACTCAGTGCTAGTCAGAACGGCCTAAAAATAAATCATCTCCTTTTCGCTGATGATTGTTTGGTCTTCATAAAAAAAAAACCAAAGTTAATCATATCAAAAATGCTCTACACAAATATGCTACCTCTTCAGGTCAAGTGATTAATTTTGAAAAGTCGACAATCTACTTTTCCCCAAAAACTACTCTATCTCAAAGAGCAGTTGTTAACAATATTCTCCAAGTCCAAGAGGTTAGTGACCCTGGTATTTATCTAGGTGTCCCTCTCTTGATTGGAAAAAACAAAACAGCTTCGTTAGGTTTTACCAGAGATAAAGTTAACACAAGTTTCTCCAAATGGGATAAACATCTATTATCTTTTAGTGGTAGAGAAGTATTCATAAAATCTGTCATTCAATCTCTTCCACAATGTCATGTCATGCTACCTTCTTCCACATAATATTATCAATGACATGACTACTTCTATTCGCCGATATTGGTGGTCAAGAAAAGGTAAAAAAAATGGCTGGCACATGCTTCCTTGGGAGGTTGTATGCCAACCAAAATCAGTAGGGGGCATGGGCTTTCGCGATCTCCACAACTCTAATATTGCTCTGTTAGGAAAACAAATATGGAGACTACTCTGTGAACCATCTAACCTCCTTGGCTAGGTATATCAAGCTAAATACTACCCATCTGGCAACATCCTCGATGCTACTTCGACAAAACAATCTTCTTTTGCTTGGAAGGGCATCTGTACAGCCCTGAAAAAGCTCCTTCCTGGTTTTGTTACAAGGCCAAGAATAAATAGCAAGATTAACAAATTCCATTATCTATGGGGAGGCTCCTCTCCGGTTTAACTTTTTGGCGAATATGAAATTTCTAGTGAAATTCCAAAAAGAGCTCGGGATTTTATGATTCCTGGGCAACCACAATGGGATGAGCCTAAAATACGTTCCTTTTTTTATAGAGAGGATGTCAACGCTATTTTAAACATCCCTATAATTAATGACCATCGAGATACAACCATATGGATGAACAATGATTGTGGACTTTATTTTGTCAGATCGGGTTATTTATTCTTACAAAAACCACGAGGACCTCTAAATAGACCTACAGGCATTTGGAAAACCATTTCCAAGCTACCAAATGGGAGGAATTTCTCTTCCTCTTGTGGGATGCCCTGACGCTGCTTCGGCTGAAGCACAAGCAATCCTAGCTGGACTTCGATTTGCATCTCAGAAAGGTTGGACGAATATTAGCTTTGAGACAGATTCAGCCTCCATTGCAAATAAAGTAAACCAGGGTAGACCAGATCTGATATGTGCACGCCCAACCTTAATTTCTGCCCATACCCTAAGTCACACAATTTCAATCAGGGAGTTATACTTAATACTCTTTATTTATTCAATTCATGTGCTACACTCGATTGCTATCTCATATTATATACTTATAATGTTTATGTCCTTATATTACTATTGATAAATTAGTAATTGGTATTGAACCACAGGTTTATCTAGCTTATATTATGCATAATTAATATTCAACACATGTTTAATAATCTACTTAATAGTTTAAGTTGTTTCTTTGCAGGTTATGTTAAACACAGCTTAAGGGACTATTGGCCAGCTCCGTTTTAGCTTAAATGCACCATTTGAGCTCAAAACAAAGAATCGTTGTTTGAGGCACTTACCAGCTTCCGATCAGCACCAAAATGTACCAAACACTCCTAGGCAGCGCAATGAAGTGAATGCTAGCTTCGTTCCAGCTCACGAATCCAGAATGAGCTCAAAACGACAAATGGTGAATTTCGATCCATATGGGATTCAGATCAGCTCCTACACACTCTTATGGATTGAGGAGAGTATTATGACCCTAAGGATAAGTTCACTCAGCTAGGGGGTTAGCCGTTCAGCTCAAATCATTACTCAAAGACGATGAACTTTCAACTAGCTAAATCAGCTTGCTAGCTCAGCTCAACCCAACTCAACCTTCATTGGACAGATTCATGATGGTCCACTTGTGTGCCTATTTCGAGCAGGATACAAGCATAATTGGACTTTTGTGTCTTCATGAAAGTTGTTCCTCTGTCTCTTATCTTTCCATCTCATGTTGAATCGCATCAATCCGATATCGGTAACTCGAGATATGTCCAATTTACTGAAGACTGTGCAGGCTGGAATTTTAAACCGAAAAGTTACAACAATTATTGGAAGGAGACACCATTCAAACGAACGGTTAAAGAGGGAGACACCACCAATTGAACAGACACCAAGGCCACTATTCGGCCAACCTTTCAAAGGGAAATGTCCCTTGTCCAAACCCTTTCATTTCCTATACTTCAAGTTTTTGGAATTACATTTCCAAGAAGTCTAAGTGCATCTACCACCTTTAGAGTTGCAACTAGATTGGGTTTATGTTCCTATAACATAAGTTCAACCTTTGCCCCTTTGAATATTATCATTCCAACATCACATAAACACCATCCATCTTCCATTTTCTCCCATCATTCTTCACTAGCCCTTAACTTATCCTTCCATATCATTTACTTCACTTAAACACTTCCATTTCCTTCCCTAATCAACCATCAACATCCCCCATGCATTTCCTTCACCAAAACAGCTTCCTTTTCATCTAAACAATACCCTAACACCATAACCTCTTCTTGAGTCATCCTTATCTTATTTCCAGCATCTTTTAACATTCTTTTGTTCAGGAAACAAGCGTGATACAAGGCTTGCTTGCATTCTAAGGTCCGGGCAATCAAAGCTTCTCTCTACAAGCATCTTTGGAGAGTTGGAGCGTATTAAGATCTCTCAACTTTACAACCTTTGGTGTCCATGATTCGCAACACCATGGAAAGTATAGTAAATTGTTGGATCGCTTATGTACCTAGAGGGGCCAATAATGTAGCCCATACTCATGTTTCTAGGGCCATGCGTACTTTATGTAATCTTCACTTTGACTCCGATATGCCCGAATTTATAAGGGTTTTTGTGAAATGTGAGAGATTTAACTCTCATTCTCAATAAATTTCTAGGGGGTTTTTAACGAGTCCCTTTTCCGTCAAAAAAAAATTCGAACGGGTTCACTATAAAGCCCATTTAGACATGCACGCTTTAAACCCAACAAAATCACCGCAAAATGATATTAAATAAAATTGTAAGAGTTCAAATAACTAGTTGTGGGATTTTGAATCTAATTATATAACTTTATCTAAAATTTTTAGATTTTTACTCGATTAAAATTCAAACGGGTTCTCAATGAAGCCCAATAAGATATGCACGTTTTAAACCCAACGAAACGATCGCAAAATGATATTAAATCAATTTTTAGAAGTTCAAATAGTTAATTATGGGATTTTGAACCCAATTATTCAACTTAATCCTAAAATTTTAGATTTTTACTCGTTTAAAATTTGAACAAGCTCACTATAAAGCCCATTTAGACATGCACGCTTTAAACTTACCAAAATCACCGCAAAATGATATTAAATAAAATTTTATGAGTTCAAATACTTAATTGTGGGATTTTAAAACAAATTACACGACTTAATCTAAAATTTTTAGATTTTTACTCGGATAAAATTCAAATGGGATCTCTATGAAGCCCAATTAGACATGCATGCTTTAAACCAAACAAAATGATTATAATATGATATTAAATCAATTTTAATGAGTTCAAATAGTTTATTATAGGATTTTGAACCTAATTATACAACTTAATCCTCAAATTTTAGATTTTTACTCGTTTAAAATTCGAACGGGTTCACTGTAAAGCCCATTTAGACAAGCACGCTTTAAACCTAACAAAATCACTGCAAAATGATATTAAATAAAATTACAAGAGTTCAAATAGTTAATTGTGGGATTTTAAATCTAATTATACAACTTTATCTAAAATTTTTAGATTTTTACTCGGTTAAAATTCGAACAGGTTCTCTATGAAGCCCAATTAGATATGCATGTTTTAAACCCAAGTAAACGATCGCAAAATAATATTAAATCAATTTTTATGAGTTCAAAGAGTTAATTATAGGATTCTGAACCCAATTATACAACTTAATCCTAAAATTTTATATTATTACTCGTTAAAAATTCGAACGGGTTCACTATAAATCCCATTTAGACAAGCGCGCTTTAAACAGAATAAAATCACCGCAAAATGATACTGAATAAAATTTTATGAGTTCAAATAGTTCATTGTGTAAAACCTAATTATAAAATTTAATCTTAATTTTTTAGATTTTTACTCAGTTAAAATTCGAACTGGTTCACTATGAAGCCCAGTTAGACATGCATGCTTTAAAACCAACAAAACGATTGCAAAACGATATTAAATCAATTTTTATGAGTTAAAATAGTTTATCATAAGATTTTGAACCTAATTATACAAATTAATCCTAAAATTTTATATTTTTACTCGTTTAAAATTAGAACGGGTTCATTATAAAGCCCATTTTGACATACACGCTTTAAACCCAACAAAATCAGCGCAAAATGGTATTAAATAAATTGTAAGAGTTCAAATAGTTAATTGTGGGATTTTGAATCTAATTATACAACTTTATCTAAATTTTTTAGTTTTTACTCGATTAAAATTCAAGTGGTTTCTCTATGAAGCCCAATTAGATATGCATTTTTAAACCAAACGAAACGATCGTAAAATGATATTAAATCAATTTTTATGAGTTAAAATAGTTTATTATAAGATTTTGAACCTAATATACAACTTAATCCTAAAATTTTACATTTTTACTTGTTTAAAATTCGAACGAGTTCACTATAAAGCCCATTTAGACATGCACACTTTAAAGCGAAAAAAATCAACACAAAATGATATTGATTAAAATTTTATGAGTTCAAATAGTTAATTGTGATATTTTTAACCTAATTATAAAACTTAATCTTAAATTTTTAAATTTTTACTTGGTTAAAATTCGAACGGGTTCTTTAAGAGGCCCAATTAGACATGCATGCTTTAAACCCAACAAAACGATTGTAAAATGATATTAAATCAATTTTTATGATTTCAAATAGTTTATTATAGGATTTTGAACCCAATTATACAACTTAATCCTAAAATTTTATATTTTTACTCGTTAAAAATTCGAACGGGTTCACTATAAAGCCCATTTAGATATGCACACTTTAAACAGAACAAAATCACCGCAAAATGATATTAAATAAAATTTTATGAGTTCAAATAGTTAATTTTGGGATTTTTAACCTAATTATAAATCTTAATCTTAAATTTTTAGGTTTTCACTTGGTTAAAATTCGAACTGGTTCACTATGAGGCCTAATTATACATGCATGCTTTAAAACCAACAAAACGCTCGTAAAATGTTATTAAATCCATTTTTATGAGTTAAAATAGTTTATTATAGGATTTTGAACCTAATTATACAACTTAATCCTAAAATTTTATATTTTTACTCGTTTAAAATTCGAACGGGTTCACAATAAAGCCCATTTAGACATGCAAGCTTTAATCCCAACAAAATCACCCCAAAATGGTATTAAATAAAATTGTAAGAGTTCAAATAGTTAGTTGTGGGATTTTGAATCTAATTATAAAACTTTATCTAAAATTTTTAGATTTTTACTCGGTTAAAATTCAAACGGGTTCTCTATGAAGCCCAATTAGATATGCATGCTTTAAACCCAACGAAACGATCGCAAAATGATATTAAATCAATTTTTATGAGTTCAAATAGTTTATTATAGGATTTTGAAACTTATTATACAATTTAATCTAAAAAATTTAGATTTTTACTCAGTTAAAATTCGAATGGGTTCTCTATGAAGCCCAATTAGACATGCACGGGTTCACTATATATTTTTACTCAGTTAAACCTAATTATACAGCTTAATCCTAAAATTTTATATTTTTACTAGTTTAAAATTCGAACGGGTTCACTATATAGCTCATTTAGACATGCACGCTTTAAACCGAACAAAACGATTGTAAAATGATATTAAATCAATTTTTATGAGTTAAAATAGTTTATTATAGGATTTTGAACCTAATTATACAACTTCATCCTAAAATTTTATATTTTTACTCGTTTAAAATTCGAACGAGTTCACAATGAAGCCCATTTAGACATGCACGCTTTAAACCCAACAAAATCACCACAAAATATTATTAAATAAAATTGTAAGAGTTCAAATAGTTAATTGTGGGATTTTGAATCTAATTTTTATGAGTTCAAATAGTTTTTATAAGATTTTGAACCTACTTATACAACTGAATCCTAAATTTTTAGATTTTACTCGTTTAAAATTCGAACAGTTCACTATAAAGCCCATTTACACATGCACACTTTAAACCGAACAAAATCAATGCAAAATGATATTGAATAAAATTTTATGAGTTCAAATAGTTAATTGTGAGATTTTTAACCTAATTATATAACTTAATCTTAAAATTTTAGATTTTTACTTGGATAAAATTCGAACTGGTTCTTTATGATGCCCAATTAGACATGCATGCTTTAAACCCAACAAAACGATCGTAAAATGATATTAAATCAAATTTATTAGTTCAAATAGTTTATCATAGGATTTTGAACCTAATTATATAGCTTAATCCTAAAATTTTATATTTTTACTAGTTTAAAATTCGAACAGGTTCACTATATAGCTCATTTAGACATGCACGCTTTAAACCGAACAAAACGATTGTAAAATGATATTAAATCAATTTTTATGAGTTCAAATAGTTTATTATAGGATTTTGAACCCAATTATACAACTTAATCCTAAAATTTTATATTTTTACTCTTTAAAAATTCGAACGGGTTCACTATAAAGCCCATTTAGACATGCATGCTTTAAATCGAACAAAATCACAGCAAAATGATATTGAATAAAATTTTATAAGTTCAAATAGTTAATTGTGGGATTTTTAACCTAACTATAAAACTTAATCTTAAATTTTTAGACTTTTACTTGGTTAAAATTCGAACTGGTTCACTATGAAGCCCAATTAGACAGGCATGATTTAAACCCAACAAATCGATTGTAAAATGATATTAAATCATTTTTATGAGTTAAAATAGTTTATTATAGGATTTTGAAACGAGTTATACAACTTAATCGTAAATTTCATAATTTTACTCGTTTAAAATTCTAAAGGGTTCACTATAAAACCCTTATAGACATGCACGCTTTAAACCCAACAAAATCAACGTAAAATGGTATTAAATAAAATTGTAAGAGTTCTCTATGAAGCCCAATTAGATATGCTCGCTTTAAACCATACAAAATCATCGCAAAATGATGTTAAATAAAATTTTTTGAGTTCAAATAGTTAATTCTAGGATTTTTAACGTAATAATAAAACTTAATCCTAAATTTTTAGCTTTTTACTAGGTTAAAATTTGAACGGGTTCACTACGAAGGCCAATTAGACAATCTCACTTTAAACCCAACAAAACAATCACAAAATGATCTTAAATAAAATTTATGAGTTCAAATAGTTAATTATGGCTTTTGAATCTAATTATACAACTTAATCAAAAAAATTTAGGTTTTTATTCGGTTAATATTAGAATGGGTTCACTGTAAAGCCCATTAGACAAGCACGCTTTAAACCCAATAAAACGATCGCAAAATAATATTAAATAATTTTTTGGTGTTCAAATAGTTTATTATAGGATTTTAAACCTAATTATTCAACTTAATCCTAAAATTTTAGATTTTTACTTTTTTAAAATTCGAACAAATTCACTATAAAGCCAATTTAGACATGCACGCTTTAAACCCAACAAAATCACCTCAAAATGATATTAAATAAAATTTTATGAGTTCAAATAGTTAATTGTGGAATTTTTAACCTAATTATAAAACTTAATCTTAAATTTTTAGATTTTTACATGGATAAAATTCGAACGGATTCTTTATGAAGTCCAATTAGACATGCATGCTTTAAACCCAACAAAACGATTGTAAAATGATATTAAATCAATTTTTATGAGTTCAAATAGTTTATTATAGGATTTTGAACCCAATTATACAACTTAATCCTAAATTTTATATTTTTACTCGTTAAAAATTCGAACAGGTTCACTATAAAGCCCATTTAGACATGCACGCTTTAAACAGAACAAAATCACCGCAAAATGATATTGAATAAAATTTTATGAGTTCAAATAGTTAATTTTGGGATTTTTAACCTAATTATAAATCTTAATCTTAAATTTTTAGGTTTTCACTTGGTTAAAATTCGAACTGGTTCACTATGAGGCCTAATTATACATGCATGCTTTAAAACCAACAAAACGCTCGTAAAATGTTATTAAATCCATTTTTATGAGTTAAAATAGTTTATTATAGGATTTTGAACCTAATTATACAACTTAATCCTAAAATTTTATATTTTTACTCGTTTAAAATTCGAACGGGTTCACTATAAATCCCATTTAGACATGCACGCTTTAAATAGAACAAAATCACCGCAAAATGATATTGAATAAAATTTTATGAGTTCAAATAGTTAATTGTGAGATTTTTAACCTAATTATATAACTTAATCTTAAAATTTTAGATTTCTACTTGGATAAAATTTAGATTAAGTTGTATAATTTGGTTCCAAAGTCCACACTTATCTATTCGAACTCATGAAGTTTCTATTTATTCTTATTTTGCGGCCGTTTTGTTAGGTTTAAAGTGTGCATATCTAAAGGAGCTTTATGACGATCACATTGGAATTTAAACCGAGTAAAGTGCTCTAAATTTGAGATTAATTTGTTTAATATATTTAAAAGCTCATAATTAACTATTTGAACTCATGTAATTTGATTGAATCTCATTTTGTGGACGGTTTGTTAAGTTTAAAGCGTTCAAGTCTCAGTGGGCTATTTATATTTAGTAAACCCATTGGAATTTTAATCGAGTAAAATGCTCTAAATTTAAGATTAAGTTGTATATTTTTGTTCCAAATCTCATAATTAACTATTTAAACTCATAAAATTTGATATATTCTTATTTTGCGTCTATTTTGTTAGATTCATAGTGTGCATATCTAAACGAGATCTGTAGTGATCAAATTAGAATTTAAACAGAGTAAAGTGCTCTAAAATTGTTATTAAGTGGTTTAATCGTACTCAAAAGCTCATAATTAACTATTTGAGCTCCTATAATTAAATTAAATCGTATTTTGTGACATATTTGTTGGGTTTAAAGCGTCCATGTCTCATTGGGCTATTTAGTGAACCCATTGCAATTTTAACCAAGTAAATTGCTCTAAAATTAAGATTAAGTTGTATAATTTGGTTCCAAAGTCCACACTTATCTATTTGAACTCATAAAGTTTTGATTTATTCTTATTTTGCGGCTGTTTTGATAGGTTAAAAGTGTTCATATCTAAAGGAGCTTTATAACGATCAAATTGGAATTTAAACCGAGTAAAGTGCTCTAAATTTGAGATTAATTTATTTAATCATATTCAAAATCTCATAATTAACTATTTTAACTCATGTAATTTGATTGAATCTCATTTTGTGGACGGTTTCTTATGTTTAAAGCGTGCAAGTCTCATTAGGCTATTTAGGAAACCAATTGAAATTTTAACTGGGTAAAATGCTCTAAAGTTAAGATTAAGTTGTATAATTTGGTTCCAAATCTCATAAATAACTATTTGAACTCATGAAATTTGATTTATTCTTATTTTGCGTCTATTTTGTTAGATTCATAGTGTGCATATCTAAACGAGCTCTATAGTGATCAAATTAGAATTTAAACAGAGTAAAGTGCTCTAAAATTGTTATTAAGTGGTTTAATCATATTCAAAAGCTCATAATTAGCTATTTGAGCTCCTATAATTAAATTAAATCGTATTTTGTGGCAGATTTGTTGGCTTAAAGCGTCCATGTCTCATTGGGCTATTTAGTGAACCCATTGCAATTTTAACCGAGTAAATTGCTCTAAAATTAAGATTAAGTTGTATAATTTGGTTCCAAATCTCATAATTAACTATTTGAACTTAAGAAATTTGATTTGTTCTTATTTTGCGTCCGTTTTGTTAGATTCATAGTGATGTGATCCAAGCCAACACCAAACTTCTTGGGGTCTTGCTAATATCAGAGAAGAAATCACAAGATTTAAACATTTGTGGCAAAGTCGATGATCTTAACAATTCAAGTTCAAACATGCTTTTTCAAGCCTTGAATTTGAACTTGGAGCCTTGGTCATCTTTTGAACAAATGCAGCATGTTACTTTTGCATTTTAATACATGCATTTGAGTGATAGCTTAGGAGTATGTTGCATGTAGTTTCATGAGCATTTAGCTTGCATGAGTTTAAATTATTTTGCATATTTAATTTATGTATTTTTTATCATGAATAAATAAGGCTTATTGTTCATTTAAACATATTGTTTCATTTATGTTTGTTTAGAACATTTAAACATGTTAGTTCTTTTAAGCTTGTTAGTTTAATTAATGCATGTCAGTTTATGCATGTTAGTCCATTTAAAAGTCTAAGAGCTTATTGATGTTTTTTAGTTCATTAAGTGAGTTAGTTCATTCAATTAAACTGGTTCATTTAATTTAACTAGGTCATTAATTTTCTTTCAAGCATTTACTTTATTGAATAAAGATGTTATCTAATGGATGCTCATATATTTTCAGCTAGGGTATTCATTTTGGATCAGATGGCTGATCATTTTCTACAAGAATGACAAGTCATTTACCACCAATTGAAGACACTTGAAGACACCATGATGGCTGATCAGGTTCAAGACATTCAAGGGAGATTTACACCACTTAAAGACTGTCAGTTTCAGCAAGAAACAAAGGCATTGAAGAGCTCCTAAATGCAGCACTTAAGAGCTACTTAATCCTCCATAAAGCTGATCAGTTTTTTATCAGAGAAGACATGCAATGAAAGCCTTCATTATCACCACTTAAGGGAGAGTAAAGGCAAGAATTAAAGCAACACTTAAGGAGGGAGTTCAAGGAATATCAGTCAACTTGATCGCCATTTTTGGATTGGATACAGGCATATTTGAGTCTTGAGATCTTCAAACTTATTCCCCTATTTCTTAGCTTTCCAACGCACTTTGAATCACCTCAATACGATATCAGGAGCTTAAGATATGATTAAATTAGTGAAGACAGTGCATGCTGGAAATTTAGTACGGGAATAGTCATAAGATGTTTCTTCAACAAATTCAAGAGGCCATTCAATTGTTGAATTCAATGCTTTATCAACAGCCCATTAAAGGAGGATGAATGACAACTTAATCAAGTTCATTAGCCCAAGGTTTTCTCCATGTGGATGATATGTATGTCTACATTCATCCTATGAATGTCCACATTCATCCTTTTTAGATCAAACTTTTTGGCTGTCAATTGGAGATAGGATAACCTACAAATTAATAGGCCTTTAACACTAGAATAATGAGCCTTTAATATTTGTCTAGGCCAATGAATTTGTTGTTGCCTTATACCTATAAATAGGCACTCATTCCATTGTAAAAGATAGAACTTTTGGCGTATATTACAACTTGAGAGTGTTTCTCTTTTATAGTTCTTTTTGAACTTTATCGGCTTGCAAGATTGTTCTTGTGGCATTCATCTTTTTATATTGTTGGTCCCTATGGGGAAAAGAGTACCCATGGTTTTATTGAGATGAAGAGGAGAACCTCTCTGAATTTATAAAAGCCCGAATAAAATCGTGAAAGAGACATCCAAAATAACAGGAAAGAAAATAACGTAGAGCCCAAATAGCTAAGACATGGGCAACAACGTTTGCGTCTCTAGGCACATAACAAATCTTACAATCAGGAAAAGTACCAAGAGTGGAGCGGATATGAGAAAACAAATGTTCCATCGTGGAGAGATCCTGTTGATGAGCATTGTTAACCTTGTTGGCAATGGAGGCTGAATCAGTTTCAATGATCACATTAGTCCAGGGATTAGCAACAACAAATTTTAATCCTTCCAAAATGGCAAGAGCCTCGGCAAAAGCTGGATCTGGGCAGAAAGCAAGCAGCATAGAACAACCATCAAGGACGGAGCCAGAAGACTTCAGAGCGATGATGCCTACAGCAACACCCCTTAACACAGGGTCAAAGGCACCATCCATGTTAATTTTGACGAAACCAGGGTCCGATTTCGTCCATCTAGCTTGAGCAAAAGTGGGCTCAGCTAGCCGAGAACGTAGGTGGGAAGCATCATTAACTGATGTATAGTCATTGAAAAGGTTTTGTGCATTAGAAATAGTTAATCAAACCGGTTGGAGATGGTTGTTATGGACGAAGTCATTACGGCGGTTCCATAAATTCCACAGGATTAAGTTAAGATTAAGTTGTATAATTTGGTTCCAAATCTCATAATTATCTATTTGAACTCATGAAATTTGATTTATTCTTATTTTGTATCCGTTTTGTTAGATTCATAGTGAATATCTAAACGAGCTTTATAATGATCAGATTAGAATTTAAACAGAGTAAAGTTCTCTAAAATTGACATTAAGTAGTTTAATCATATTCAAAGGCTCATAATTAACTATTTGAACTCCTGTAATTTAATTAAATCGTATTTTATGGTAGATTTGTTGGGTTTAATGTGCCCATGTCTCATTGGGCTATTTAGTGAACCCAATGCAATTTTAATTGTGTAAATTGTTATAAAATTAATATTAAGTTGTATAATTTGGTTCCAAACACCATACTTATCTATTTGAACTCATGAAGTTTTGAATTATTCTTATTTTGCGGCCGTTTTGTTAGGTTTAAAGTGTGCATATCTAAAGGAGCTTTATAGCGATCACATTGGAATTTAAACCGAGTAAAGTGCTCTAAATTTGAGATTAATTTGTTTAATCATATTCAAAAGCTCATAATTAACTATTTGAACTCATGTAATTTGATTGAATCTCATTTTGTGGACGGTTTGTTAAGTTTAAAGCGTGCAAGTGTCATTGGGCTATTTAGTAAACCCATTGGAATTTTAACCAAGTAAAATGTTCTAAAGTTAAGATTAAGTTGTATAATTTGGTTCCAAATCTCATAATTAACAATTTGAACTCATGAAATTTGAAGTATTCTTATTTTGCGTCCGTTTTGTTAGATTCATTGTGTGTATATCTAAACGAGCTTTATAGTGATCACATTAGAATTTAAATAGAGTAAAGTGCTCTAAAATTGTTTTTAAGTGGTTTAATCATATTCAAAAGCTCATAATTAACTATTTGAGCTCCTGTAATTTATTTAAATCGTATTTTGTGGTAGATTTGTTGGGTTTAAAGCGTCTCTGTCTCATTGGGCTATTTAGTGAAACCAGTGGAATTTTAACCGAGTAAATTGCTCTAAAATTAAGATTAAATTGTATAATTTGGTTACGATGTCCACACTTATCTTTTTGAGCTCATGAAGTATTGATTCTTATTTTGTGGCGGTTTGGTTAGGTTTAAAGTGTGCATATCAAAAGGAGCTTTATAGCGATCACATTTGAATTTAAACCAAGTAAAGTGCTCTAACTTTGAGATTAATTTGTTTAATCATATTTAAAATCTCATAATTAACTATTTGAAGTCATGTAATTTGACTGAATCTCGTTTTGTGGACGGTTTGTTAAGTTTAAAGCGTGCAAGTCTCATTGGGCTATTTAGTAAACCAATTGGAATTTTAACCGAGTAAAATGCTCTAATATTAAGATTAAGATGTATAGTTTGGTTCCAAATCTCATAATTAACTATTTGCACTCAATAAATTTGATTTATTCTTATTTTGCTTCTGTTTTGTTAGATTCATAGTGTGCATATCTAAACGAGCTTTCTAGTGATCAAATTAGAATTTAAACAGAGTAAAGTACTCTAAAATTGACATTAAGTGGTTTAATCATATTCAAAAGCTCATAATTAACTCTTTGAACTCGTATAATTTAATTAAATCAAATTTTGTTGACGTTTTGTTTAATTAAAGCATGCAAGTCTCATTGGGCTATTTAGTAAACCCATTGCAATTTTAACCAATAAATTGCTATAAAATTAAGATTAAGTTGTATAATTTGGTTCCGATGTCCACACTTATCTTTTTGAGCTCATGAAGTATTGATTCTTATTTTGCGGCCGTTTGGTTAGGTTTAAAGTGTGCATATCAAAAGGAGCTTTATAGCGATCACATTTGAATTTAAACCGAGTAAAGTGTTCTAAATTTGAGATTAATTTGTTTAATCATATTTAAAATCTCATATTTAACTCTTTGAACTCATGTAATTTGACTGAATCTCATTTTGTGGACGGTTTGTTAAGTTTAAAGCGTGCATGTCTCATTGGGCTATTTAGTAAACCAATTGGAATTTTAACCGAGTAAAATGCTCTAATGTTAAGATTAAGATGTATAGTTTGGTTCCAAATCTCATAATTAACTATTTCAACTCAAGAAATTTGATTTATTCTTATTTTGCTTCTGTTTTGTTAGATTCATAGTGTGCATATCTAAACGAGCTTTCTAGTGATCAAATTAGAATTTAAACAGAGCAAAGTACTCTAAAATTGACATTAAGTGGTTTAATCATATTCAAAAGCTCATAATTAACTCTTTGAACTCGTATAATTGAATTAAATCTAATTTTGTGGACGTTTTGTTTAATTAAAGCGTGCAAGTCTCTTTGGGCAATTTAGTAAACCCATTGCAATTTTAACCAATAAATTTCTATAAAATTAAGATTAAGTTGTATAATTTGGTTCCGATGTCCACACTTATCTTTTTGAGCCCTTGAAGTGTTGATTCTTATTTTGCGGCCGTTTGGTTAGGTTTAAAGTGTGCATATCAAAAGGAGCTTTATAGCGATCACATTTGAATTTAAACCGAGTAAAGTGTTCTAAATTTGAGATTAATTTGTTTAATCATATTTAAAATCTCATATTTAACTCTTTGAACTCATGTAATTTGACTGAATCTCATTTTGTGGACGGTTTGTTAAGTTTAAAGCGTGCATGTCTCATTGGGCTATTTAGTAAACCAATTAAAATTTTAACCGAGTAAAATGCTCTAATGTTAAGATTAAGATGTATAATTTGGTTTCAAATCTCATAATTAACTATTTGAACTCAAGAAATTTGATTTATTCTTATTTTGCGTCTGTTTTGTTAGATTCATAGTGTGCATATCTAAACGAGCTTTCTAGTGGTCAAATTAGAATTTAAACAAAGTAAAGTACTCTAAAATTGACATTAAATGGTTTAATCATATTCAAAAGCTCATAATTAACTCTTTGAACTCGTATAATTGAACTAAATCTAATTTTGTGGACGTTTGTTTAATTAAAGCGTGCAAGTCTCTTCTGGCTATTTAGTAAACCCGTTGCAATTTTAACCAATAAATTGCTATAAAATTAAGATTAAGTTGTATAATTTGGTTCCGATGTCCACACTTATCTTTTTAAGCTCATGAAGTATTGATTCATATTTTGCAGCCGTTTGGTTAGGTTTAAAGTGTGCATATCAAAAGGAGCTTTATAGCGATCACCTTTGAATTTAAACCGAGTAAAGTGTTCTAAATTTGGAATTAATTTGTTTAATCATATTTAAAAAATCATATTTAACTATTTGAACTCATGTAATTTGACTGAATCTCATTTTGTGGACGGTTTGTTAATTTTAAAGCGTGCAAATCTCATTGGGCTATTTAGTAAACCAATTAAAATTTTAACCGAGTAAAATGCTCTAATGTTAAGATTAAGATGTATAGTTTGGTTCCAAATCTCATAATTAACTATTTGAACTCAAGAAATTTGATTTATTCTTATTTTGCTTATGTTTTGTTAGATTCATAGTGTGCATATCTAAACGAGCTTTCTAGTGATCAAATTAGAATTTAAACAGAGTAAAGTACTCTAAAATTGACATTAACTGGTTTAATCTTATTCGAAAGCTCATAATTAACTCTTTGAACTCGTATATTTCAATTAAATCAAATTTTGTGGAAGTTTTGTTTAATTAAAGCGTGCAAGTCTCATTGGGCTATTTAGTAAACCCATTGCAATTTTAACCAATAAATTGCTATAAAATTAAGATTAAGTTGTATAATTTGGTTCCGATGTCCACACTTATATTTTTGAACTCATGAAGTATTGATTCTTATTTTGCGGCCGTTCGGTTAGGTTTAAAGTGTGCATATCTAAAGGAGCTTTATAGCGATCACATTTGAATTTAAACCGAGTAAAATGCTCTAAATTTGAGATTAATTTGTTTAATCATATTTAAAATCTCATAATTAACTATTTGAACTCATGTAATTTGACTGAATCTCGTTTTGTGGATGGTTTGTTAAGTTTAAAGCGTGCAAGTCCCATTGGGCTATTTAGTAAACCAATTGGAATTTTAACCGAGTAAAATGCTCTAATGTTAAGATTAAGATGTATAATTTGGTTCCAAATCTCATAATTAACTATTTGAACTCAAGAAATTTGATTTATTCTTATTTTGCGTATGTTTTGTTAGATTCATAGTGAGTATATCTAAACGAGCTTTCTAGTGATCAAATTAGAATTTAAACAGAGTAAAGTACTCTAAAATTGACATTAAGTGGTTTAATCATATTCAAAAGCTCATAATTAACTCTTTGAACTCGTATAATTTAATTAAATCAAATTTTGTGGACGTTTTGTTTAATTAAAGCGTGCAAGTCTCATTGGGCTATTTAGTAAACCCATTGCAATTTTAACCAATAAATTGCTATAAAATTAAGATTAAGTTGTATAATTTGGTTCCGATGTCCACACTTATCTGTTTGAACTCATGAAGTATTGATTCTTATTTTGCGGCCGTTTGGTTAGGTTTAAAGTGTGCATATCTAAAGGAGCTTTATAGCGATCACATTTGAATTTAAAACGAGTAAAGTGCTCTAAATTTGAGATTAATTTGTTTAATCATATTTAAAATCGCATAATTAACTATTTGAACTCATGTAATTTGACTGAATCTCGTTTTGTGGACGGTTTGTTAAGTTTAAAGCTTGCAAGTCTCATTGGGCTATTTAGTAAACCAATTGGAATTTTAACCGAGTAAAATGCTCTAATGTTAAGATTAAGATGTATAATTTGGTTCCAAATCTCATAATTAACTATTTGAACTCAAGAAATTTGATTTATTCTTATTTTGCGTCTGTTTTGTTAGATTCATAGTGTGCATATCTAAACGAGCTTTCTGGTGATCAAATTAGAATTTAAACAGAGTAAAGTACTCTAAAATTGACATTAAGTAGTTTAATCATATTTAAAAGCTCACAATTAACTCTTTGAACTCGTATAATTTAATTAAATCAAATTTTGTGGACGTTTTGTTTAATTAAAGCGCGCAAGTCTCATTGGGCTATTTAGTAAACCCATTGCAATTTTAACCAATAAATTGCTATAAAATTAAGATTAAGTTGTATAATTTGGTTCCGATGTCCACACTTATCTTTTTGAACTCATTAAGTATTGATTGATTCTTATTTTGCGGCCGTTTGGTTAGGTTTAAAGTGTGCTTATCTAAAAGAGCTTTATAGAAATCACATTTGAATTTAAACCGAGTAAAGTGCTCTAAATTTGAGATTAATTTGTTTAATCATATTTAAAATCTCATAATTAACTATTTGAACTCATGTAATTTGACTGAATCTCATTTTATGGACGGTTTGTTAAGTTTAAAGCGTGCAAGTCTCGTTGGGCTATTTTGTAAACCAATTGGAATTTTAACCGAGTAAAATGCTCTAATGTTAAGATTAAGATGAATAATTTGGTTCCAAATCTCATAATTAACTATTTGAACTCAAGAAATTTGATTTATTCTTATTTTGCGTCTGTTTTGTTAGATTCATAGTGTGCATATCTAAACGAGCTTTCTGGTGATCAAATTAGAATTTAAACAGAGTAAAGTACTCTAAAATTGACATTAAGTGGTTTAATCATATTGAGAAGCTCGTAATTAACTCTTTGAACTCGTATAATTTAATTAAACCAAATTTTGTGGACGTTTTGTTTAATTAAAGCGTGCAAGTCTCATTGTGCTATTTAGTAAACCCATAGCAATTTTAACCAATAAATTGCTATAAAATTAAGATTAAGTTGTATAATTTGGTTCCGATGTCCACACTTATCTTTTTGAACTCATGAAGTATTGATTGATTCTTATTTTGCGGCCTGTTTGGTTAGGTTTAAAGTGTGCATATCTAAAGGAGCTTCATAGCGATCAAATTTGAATTTAAACCGAGTAAAGTGCTCTAAATTTGAGACTGATTTGTTTAATCATATTTAAAATCTCATTATTAACTATTTGAACTCATGTAATTTGACTGAATCTTATTTTGTGGACGGTTTGTTAAGTTTAAAGCGTGCAAGTCTCATTGGGCTATTTGGTAAACCAATTGGAATTTTAACCGAGTAAAATGCTCTAATGTTAAGATTAAGATGTATAATTTGGTTCCAAATCTCCTAATTAACTATTTAAACTCAAGAAATTTGATTTATTCTTATTTTGCATCTGTTTTGTTAGATTCATAGTGTGCATATCTAAACGAGCTTTCTAGTGATCATATTAGAATTTAAACAGAGTATAGTACTCTAAAATTGACATTAAGTGGTTTAATAATATTCAAAATCTCCTAATTAATTCTTTGAACTCGTATAATTTAATTAAATCAAATTTTGTGAATGTTTTGTTTAACTAAAGCGTGCAAGTCTCATTGGGCTATTTAGTAAACCCATTGCAATTTTAACCAATAAATTGCTATAAAATTAGGATTAAGTTGTATAATTTGGTTCCGATGTCCACACTTATCTTTTTCAACTCATGAAATATTGATTCTTATTTTGCGGCCGTTTGGTTAGGTTTAAAGTGTTCATATCTAAAGGAGCTTTATAGTGATCACATTTGAATTTAAAACGAGTAAAGTGCTCTAAATTTGAGATTAATTTGTTTAATCATATTTAAAATCGCATAATTAACTATTTGAACTTATGTAATTTGACTTAATCTCATTTTGTGGACGGTTTGTTAAGTTTGAAGCGTGCAAGTCTCATTGGGCTATTTAGTAAACCAATTGGAATTTTTTTTGAAGGAAAGGGCCTCATTAAAAAAACCCTATAGCCTGTTACCTCGATAGGTGAGTAGGCCCCTATGGGGAAAAGAGTACCCATGGTTTTATTGAGAAGAAGAGGAGAACCTCTCCGAGTTTACTGAAGCCCATATAAAATCGGGATAGTTACAATCAAAAGAGAAAGAAAAGAACGCATAACCCTAGTAGCTAGGACGTGGGCTACAACATTTGCTTCTCTTGGTACATAACAAATCTTACAATCAGGCAAAGTACCAACAGTAGAACGAATTCGAGATACTAAAGTTTGCACCGTAGATAGATCGTGATGATGAGTGTTGTTAACTTTGTTGGCGATGGATGCAGAATCGGTCTCAAGGATGATATTAGTCCAGCCATTATCAACAACAAAATTAAGTCCTTCCAAAATGGCAAGAGCTTCGGCAGAAGCCGGATCCGGGCAGAAGGCAAGGGGCATAGAGCGTCCTCCAAGGACAGAACCTGAAGAATCCCGAGCGATGACACCTGCTGCAGCTCCCTTTAAAATTGGGTCAAAGGCGCCATCCGTGTTAACCTTAACGAAACCGCGATCCGGTTTTGTCCATCTAGCATGAGCAAAGGTGGGCTCAGCTAGTCGGGACCTTAGATGGAGAGCATCATTGGCTGATGTATAATCGTTGAAAAGTTTTTGTGCGTTGGATACAGTCAACCATGGTGGTTGGAGATGATTGTTATGGACAAAGTCATTACGACGGTTCCATAAATTCCACAGAACTATTATCAGGAAAGAGAATTGGTGCAATGAGAGAAAACCATCAATTTCAGAAAGCCACTGGTGGGGGGAGATAGGATTATTAGAAAAAATTCGGCCTGGAAAACCTGCCAAACGGAGAGCCTCCCTAGCACTAGGACAATCCCTTAAAGCATGGAGGGTAGTTTCAATATCCGTATTACAAATTGGGCAAACCCCAGTACCGAGATTTGCTTGGAGGATTTTGTGGCCAGACGGGAGAGCATCATGGCTTAACCGCCACCCAAAAGAACGAACCTTAGGCAATGTAGGCAACTTAGAGAGAATTTTCCATAGCCTAGAGGGCCTGTTAACCGGCCCTAGTTGCAATTGAAGAAATTGATAACCAGAACGCACCGAATAGATGCCAGAGTCGTGATGACCCCAAAGGGTAGTATCTTTCGTATCATTAATAATTGGTACATTAAGGATTGTATTAGCATCTTCGTGAGAGAAATAATCTCTCACCTTGGATTCATCCCATCGGGGTAGATTAGATAGCATAAAAAAACCCGCTCGAAGAGGGAATTCATCATTCACTTCATAATCGCCATAAAGGTGTAATGGCTTAGATCCTCCCCAATTGTCGAAGTGGATTTGTATCTGACTTGACATACCTGGCCGTTTAAAGAAACCATTTCCATGTTTAGATATAGCTATATTAAGACCTTTCCAAGCAAAGGAAGATCTTCGAGTGGAATTGGATTCGAGCACAGAACCCGATGGATATTTGCACTTGTAGACCTTATTAAGAAGATTATCAGGCTCACAAATTAGTCTTCTAATTTGCTTACCAAGTAAAGCAATGTTGAAATGGTGTAGATCGCGAAACCTTATACCTCCGGTTGCTTTCGGTAGACAAACAGTGTATGACAAATTATGGCATTGATTGTATGACAGATTTGATGAAAATTTCTCTACCACTAAAGGAGAGTAAGTGCTTATCCCATTTGCTAAGACAAGCATTCATTTTGTCTCTGGTAAACCCCAAAGTTGTTGTCTTATTCTTTCCAATTAGGAGTGGAACCCCCAAATAAATACCAGGGTCGTTGACCTCTCGTACATTCAGGATGTTATGGATTTCTGATCGAAGAGATGTAGAGGTTTTACGTGAAAAATAAATTGTAGATTTTTCAAAATTCACTGCCTGACCAGAGGAAGTTGCATAAGTATGCAGAGCATCCTTTAGGTGTTGGGCTTCAGTTGTCGTGTTCTTAATGAACACCACACAATCATCGGCAAAGAGGAGGTGATTTATACGGGGGCCATTCCTGCTAGCACAAAGGCCAGGGAGTTTGCCAATTGCTTTCTTAGCATTGAGCAATGCTGAAAGACCTTGAGTACAAAAAAGAAATAAGAAAGGCGAAAGGGGATCCCCTTGTCGAAGCCCTCTTTGAGGTTTAAAAGGCCGTGAAAGAGAATCATTGACACGTACTTGAAAAGATACGGAAGAGACACAATTCATAGTAAGAGAAACCCAGTTGGCATTAAAGCCTAGACGGAGCATAATTTTTTCTAGAAAAGGCCATTCGACATGGTCGAAAGCTTTCTCCATGTCCAGCTTTAAGCTAGCGCCTTTGGCAAGGGATGTCTCGTCAGTATTCAACGTGTTGTTAAGCTCGTGGGCTATGAGGATATTGTCGGTAATGTTCCTACCTTGAACAAAGGCCGCTTGATTACCGCTTATGCATAAGGGAATGATGGATTTCAAACGATTAACAAGAACTTTGGCAACAGTCTTATAGATAACTGTGCATAGGTTGATAGGTCTGAGATGCCGCATAGTTTTAGGATTGCTAATTTTGGGTATAAGAACTATGATAGTATGATTGACCTCTTTCATGCTAACAGACCCACTTAGGAGTCTAAGACAGAGGTTTATAAAGTCTTGGCCAAGGATATCCCAGTGCTTCCTAAAGAAACCACTCGGAAATCCGTCAACCCCCGGGGCTTTCCTTGGATCAATATCACGAAAAGCAACTGTAATTTCGTCTACTGTGAAATCCTTATTGAGGTCATTGTTCATGGTCTCAAAAACAATATTTGGAATATTTTCCAAAATGGAAGATGCAATAATAGGAGAAGAGGATGAGAAGAGAGTCTGGAAGTAATCAATGGCAGTAGCTATGATGTCTTCTGTATGCGTTTGCCAAATGTTCGCATTGTTAAAAAGCCCAGTAATATGGTTTTTTCGCTGGCGATTGTTTGCTCTTGCATGGAAGAAGGAAGTATTTTTGTCACCATGTTCTAGCCAGGTGGTGCGGGCTCGTTGTGCCCAATAGATTTCTTTCGCGTTAAGCAAGCTATCAAGCTCATTTTTTGCAGAAATAAAATTATTAATATCAGCATCTGAAAGTTGTCGCTTGAGGCACATATTTATAAAGTCAGTTAATTGGTTAATACGTTCATTTGACTTGATACGTTGGTTTGTTTGCCAAAATCCGAGAAAACGCCTAATTTCATGAAGTTTAGCAATGGTCGTTTTGGATGGGTTAGTCCAAATCTCTCTAATCTGGGAAGAGACTTCCGGGTTATTAGCCTAGCAATTCTCATAGCGAAAGAGGTTCCTGGAAGCTTTCGACCTAATTGCACTGGAAGGACTAGTGTCCAGTAAGATGGGGCAATGATCAGATCGGGCTTGAAAGAATGACGTAGCTTGGAAGTTAGGAAAGATATTAAACCAAGAGGAGTTACCAAGGAATCTATCGATTCTTTCCATAATGGTTTCAGTATTAGGTCCAGATCTAGTCCAAGTGAACCATCCAAATTTTGGTTTACAATCGAAGAGATCATTTCGCAAAAGACAATCTCTGAAATTATTAATTTGTGATCTTGCCCGACGGATACCGCCTTGCTTTTCATTGTCGTGTAGTATTTCATTAAAGTCTCCCCCTAAGAGCCATGGGAGGGAAGAAGTTGATTGTAATGTGTCCATTAGTTGCCAAGTTTTATATTTGTTTGTTGTTTCAGCAAAACCGTGTACTCCAGAAAAATGGAATTGCAAATGACCAAAATGTATAATGAAATCAATATGACGATCCGAGTACGAAAGCAAATCAATAGTAGTTTTGTTATTCCAAATAATAGCAAGCACTGTACAGGAAGGGCTAGAATCAATGGCTATGCAACCTTGCATTCCTAACTTAAATCGAATACGGTCCATATTGTGTTTGTTCAATCTAGTTTCACAAAGAAAAAGAAAGTCGACATCATGCTTAGAGGTAGCACGTTGTAGAGCGGGAACTGCCTGGGTGTTGTTGAGTCCCTGACAGTTCCAACATAAGATTTTCATTTTACTCGGCGGGATTATCATCAACCTCCGCCGGAGAGTTTTTTCCGCTGCTAATCCCAGCTTTTTCTAAAGAACCAATGGATACAAGTCGAGGACGCATAGGCTTCTTACCCTCATCAGAAAGTGGGGTTCGTTTAGTACCTCTACTTGAAAAACGAGGTTCTTGTTTGACAAGGTAAAGAAAAGTATTAGAAGGAAAACCATCATTAGGCATAAGAAGGATAGTGGGGGGGGAAGGAAACAACAAAGGAGCTATTACAGCTCCAGGGCATAGTTGCATCCATTGTACCTCTAAAAAGAGGTTGTTAGAAGTACAAGTTAACTTGTTCGATAATGGCACACCATGAAAGGTGTTAAAGGGATCCATTAGCAAGGGTGGCACGTATATGGAAATAATAAAAAAGTTATGAAAAACATGGTACAGAATACACGGTAGAATTATAAAGAAAGAAAAATTAAACCTAGCGTCAATAGTCATAAACCAAGTACTAAGGTACTCAAGGAATTCAGAACTCGGATTAATGGAGACAAGATTAAATATGGTGGTATTCTTTTTCAAAAGGAATAAGGAGATATAAAACAAGAAAAAACAAAGATTTTTGAGATAAACAAGGAGAACTTGACAGGAAAGACTTTCCAAGAGAATGGGAAGAAACAAGACTTTGCTTGTTGGATGATGGAGGAAACATGATATAGAACAAATGAACAATGGAACCAACAAGGTTCCTATTCTTGGTAGTACATATAGAGAAGTGTTGATAAAATTCCATTGCAAGTGGGCCATGTACATTGGTTTAACAAAGAAAATAAGAGTTACATGGTATAAAAGGACATTATATGAAAGATGGAACCGAGTTGTGTTTCTTTTAGTGGTTAAGTCCATATTGTAATGTATAAACGTTCCATGCAGCATAAGATAATAATAAGAGGTATAATGAGTGAAAAGGGTAGAGTAAGACATGATTAGGAAGAGAGACATCAAGGCTCCGATTCTTGGTTTAACCCATTTTAATTCAAGAACGAGGATAACAATAAAGCAAGTAAGCTTGTTTGAGAATAGTACACCATGAGAGGTGTTGGTAAAATCCCTTAGTAAGGGTGGTATAAACATGGATTTAACATAGAAAATAAAAAAAGCATGGTATAAAGAACTAGATAAAAGATGTTGAGTAGTCATTGTAGTAGTCTTGTGATCATAAAGGTTATCAAGGTGATAAAGAATAATAACCCTGAAAACAAACCCAAGAATCAAAAGTTGATTCTCTATTCGGATTGCATACTTTGAGTCATGCTCATAAAGGATCGAAACATTAATAAAGAATAATAAGGAAATAACAAAGTCATATAGAAAGAAAATACTTACCATAGAAACAAAACTAACCGATTCCAAATCCAAGGGAGCAGATGGGTTGGGTCTTAGCGGCCTACTCCAAAGATCGTTAGTGAAGGCCATCAGAGTCCTTGCACAAACTCTTGGCTCCAACGGTAGCATGTCATACACAAACCTTAGCTCTCCAAAGCAAACATTGTATACGACTCCGAGAAGAATCAAAAACCAAGAAAAGCACTTGATACAAAGAGAAGAATAGATCTCATAATAATAAACGAAAAGAAGGCAATAAAGATATATAGAAAGAAAAGTAAAGATTGAAGAGATGGACGAAAGAAAAAGCCTAAAAGGTTTGGGTGTCGTTTTGATAACTACTTCCTCTCCCAATGGCGTCGGTATGGTAAATGCGTTGTACAAAATGTTAAACTTACGAGTGCAATCGGGACAAGGTTCAAAGATAAGGAAAACAACCATGAAATTTTGAAACCAAGAAAACAAGATCTTGACGTCAAGAATGACTTGAAAAAGTTTATCTAGTGTCGGATTCACAACGGCAAATCCTTCCTTGAAACTTCTTGGTGCAAAAAGAAAATACAAAATATGTTGGTGAATATATATGATAGCCGAAGAGAAAAAAGATCAAGAGAAGATTGAAAAATAGAAGTAATAAGGAGAATATAAAAACAAGAAGCAAAATAGATCCAATTTATCACAAACAAGAACCAAGATGTAGAAACATCTTTTCCATGGCTGCCATGGTGATGAGGAAAACGATAATGGCCTCCATGTTGATAAAAGAAAAATGTGCATGTTTCTTGTCAAGGAGAGCATAACTGGTTAGCATATTGGTGAAAAGAACACCGTTAAAGGTGTTGGATGGATCCCTTTGCAAGGGTGGTAATTGTACATCAATGGATTGGCACCATAGCCTTCATGAGTGAACCTTCACAATGGTTTTGATAATGGTGGTTGCCGTAATAGCATCTTCAAATCGTTGAAGTTCCGGATCGACAAAGACTCCATCATCAAAATATATTCTTAATAAAGAAAAAAAGAAAATGAAACAATGGCAAAAATAGTGGAAATAGTCTAAACGATCCATGGGAGGAACAATAAGAATCAAAAAACAAGAAAAAGAACAAGATTGACTTATCTCAAAGGATTGGAATTGAATGGTTGTTGAATCTTCCTCTCCCGACGTTGCTGGTAAATCCATAGAGGTGGTGTAGTAGACAAAGTAGATCTCCAAAACATGGAAAAAGAAAAGAAAAAAATAAAAAGAAGAAGAAGGCATGGAGGAGGGCACCAATTGGAATTTTAACCGAGTAAAATGCTGTAATGTTAAGATTAAGATGTATAATTTGGTTCCAAATCTCATAATTAACTATTTGAACTCAAGAAATTTGATTTATTCTTATTTTGCGTCTGTTTTGTTAGATTCATAGTGTGCATATCTAAACGAGCTTTCTCGTGATCAAATTAGAATTTAAACAGAGTAAAGTACTCTAAAATTGACATTAAGTGGTTTAATCATATTCAAAAGCTCATAATTATCTCTTTGAACTCGTATATTTTAATTAAATCAAATTTTGTGGACGTTTTGTTTAATTAAAGCGTGCAAGTCTCATTGGGCTATTTAGTAAACCCATTGTAATTTTAACCAATAAATTGCTATAAAATTAAGATTAAGTTGTATAATTTGGTTCCGATGTCCACACTTATCTTTTTGAACTCATGAAGTATTGATTGATTCATATTTTGCGGCCGTTTGGTTAGGTTTAAAGTGTGCATATCTAAAGGAGCTTTATAGCGATCACATTTGAATTTAAACCGAGTAAAGTGCTCTAAATTTGAGATTAATTTGTTTAATCATATTTAAAATCTTATAATTAACTATTTGAACTCATGTAATTTGACTGAATCTCATTTTGTGGATGGTTTGTTAAGTTTAAAGCGTGCAAGTCTCTCATTGGGCTATTTAGTAAACCAATTGGAATTTTAACCGAGTAAAATGCTCTAATGTTAAGATTAAGATGTATAATTTGGTTCCAAATCTCATAATTAACTATTTGAACTCAAGAAATTTGATTTATTCTTATTTTGCGTATGTTTTGTTAGATTCATAGTGAGTATATCTAAACGAGCTTTCTAGTGATCAAATTAGAATTTAAACAGAGTAAAGTACTCTAAAATTGACATTAAGTGGTTTAATCATATTCAATACCTCATAATTAACTCTTTGAACTCGTATAATTTAATTAAATCAAATTTTGTGGACGTTTTGTTTAATTAAAGCGTGCAAGTCTCATTGGGCTATTTAGTAAACCCATTGCAATTTTAACCAATAAATTGCTATAAAATTAAGATTAAGTTGTATAATTTGGTTCCGATGTCCACACTTATCTTTTTGAACTCATGAAGTATTGATTGATTCTTATTTTGCGGCCGTTTGGTTAGGTTTAAAGTGTGCATATCTAAAGGAGCTTTATAGCGATCACATTTGAATTTAAACCGAGTAAAGAGCTCTAAATTTGAGATTAATTTGTTTAATCATATTTAAAAGCTCATAATTAACTATTTGAACTCATGTAATTTGACTGAATCTCATTTTGTGGACGGTTTGTTAAGTTTAAAGCGTGCAAGTCTCATTGGGCTATTTAGTAATCCAATTGGAATTTTAACCGAGTAAAATGCTGTAATGTTAAGATTAAGATGTATAATTTGGTTCCAAATCTCATAATTAACTATTTGAACTCAAGAAATTTGATTTATTCTTATTTTGCGTCTGTTTTGTTAGATTCATAGTGTGCATATCTAAACGAGCTTTCTAGTGATCAAATTAGAATTTAAACAGAGTAAAGTACTCTAAAATTGACATTAAGTGGTTTAATCGTATTCAAAAGCTCATAATTATCTCTTTGAACTCATATATTTTAATTAAATCAAATTTTGTGGACGTTTTGTTTAATTAAAGCGTGCAAGTCTCATTGGGCTATTTAGTAAACCCATTGCAATTTTAACCAATAAATTGCTATAAAATTAAGATTAAGTTGTATAATTTGGTTCCGATGTCCACACTTATCTTTTTGAACTCATGAAGTATTGATTGATTCTTATTTTGCGGCCGTTTGGTTAGGTTTAAAGTGTGCATATCTAAAGGAGCTTTATAGTGATCACATTTGAATTTAAACCGAGTAAAGAGCTCTAAATTTGAGATTAATTTGTTTAATCATATTTAAAAGCTCATAATTAACTATTTGAACTCATGTAATTTGACTGAATCTCATTTTGTGGACGGTTTGTTAAGTTTAAAGCGTGCAAGTCTCATTGGGCTATTTAGTAAACCCATTGCAATTTTAACCAATAAATTGCTATAAAATTAAGATTAAGTTGTATAATTTGGTTCCAAATCTCATAATTAACTATTTGCACTCAAGAAATTTGAGTTATTCTTATTTTGCGTATGTTTTGTTAGATTCATAGTGAGTATATCTAAACAAGCTTTCTAGTGATCAAATTAGAATTTAAACAGAGTAAAGTACCCTAAAATTGACATTAAGTGGTTTAATCATATTCAATACCTCATAATTAACTCTTTGAACTCGTATAATTTAATTAAATCAAATTTTGTGGACGTTTTGTTTAATTAAAGCGTGCAAGTCTCATTGGGCTATTTAGTAAACCCATTGCAATTTTAACCAATAAATTGCTATAAAATTAAGATTAAGTTGTATAATTTGGTTCCGATGTCCACACTTATCTTTTTGAACTCATGAAGTATTGATTGATTCTTATTTTGCGGCCGTTTGGTTAGGTTTAAAGTGTGCATATCTAAAGGAGCTTTATAGTGATCACATTTGAATTTAAACCGAGTAAAGAGCTCTAAATTTGAGATTAATTTGTTTAATCATATTTAAAAGCTCATAATTAACTATTTGAACTCATGTAATTTGACTGAATCTCATTTTGTGGACGGTTTGTTAAGTTTAAAGCGTGCAAGTCTCATTGGGCTATTTAGTAAACCCATTGCAATTTTAACCAATAAATTGCTATAAAATTAAGATTAAGTTGTATAATTTGGTTCCAAATCTCATAATTAACTATTTGCACTCAAGAAATTTGAGTTATTCTTATTTTGCGTATGTTTTGTTAGATTCATAGTGAGTATATCTAAACGAGCTTTCTAGTGATCAAATTAGAATTTAAACAGAGTAAAGTACTCTAAAATTGACATTAAGTGGTTTAATCATATTCAATACCTCATAATTAACTCTTTGAACTCGTATAATTTAATTAAATCAAATTTTGTGGATATTTTGTTTAATTAAAGCGTGCAAGTCTCATTGGGCTATTTAGTAAACCCATTGCAATTTTAACCAATAAATTGCTATAAAATTAAGATTAAGTTGTATAATTTGGTTCCGATGTCCACACTTATCTTTTTGAACTCATGAAGTATTGATTGATTCTTATTTTGCAGCCGTTTGGTTAGGTTTAAAGTGTGCATATCTAAAGGAGCTTTATAGTGATCACATTTGAATTTAAACCGAGTAAAGAGCTCTAAATTTGAGATTAATTTGTTTAATCATATTTAAAAGCTCATAATTAACTATTTGAACTCATGTAATTTTACTGAATCTCCTTTTGTGGACGGTTTGTTAAGTTTAAAGCGTGCAAGTCTCATTGGGCTATTTAGTAAACCCATTGCAATTTTAACCAATAAATTACTATAAAATTAAGATTAAGTTGTATAATTTGGTTCCAAATCTCATAATTAACTATTTGCACTCAAGAAATTTGAGTTATTCTTATTTTGCGTCTGTTTTGTTAGATTCATAGTGTGCATATCTAAACGAGCTTTCTAGTGATCAAATTAGAATTTAAACAGAGTGAAGTACTCTAAAATTGACATTAAGTGGTTTAATCATATTCAATACCTCATAATTAACTCTTTGAACTCGTATAATTTAATTAAATCAAATTTGTGGACGTTTTGTTTAATTAAAGCGTGCAAGTCTCATTGGGCTATTTAGTAAACCCATTGCAATTTTAACCAATAAATTGCTATAAAATTAAGATTAAGTTGTATAATTTGGTTCCGATGTCCACACTTATCTTTTTGAACTCATGAAGTATTGATTGATTCTTATTTTGCGGCCGTTTGGTTAGGTTTAAAGTGTGCATATCTAAAGGAGCTTTATAGTGATCACATTTGAATTTAAACCGAGTAAAGAGCTCTAAATTTGAGATTAATTTGTTTAATCATATTTAAAAGCTCATAATTAACTATTTGAACTCATGTAATTTGACTGAATCTCATTTTGTGGACGGTTTGTTAAGTTTAAAGCGTGCAAGTCTCATTGGGCTATTTAGTAAACCCATTGCAATTTTAACCAATAAATTGCTATAAAATTAAGATTAAGTTGTATAATTTGGTTCCAAATCTCATAATTAACTATTTGCACTCAAGAAATTTGAGTTATTCTTATTTTGCGTATGTTTTGTTAGATTCATAGTGAGTATATCTAAACGAGCTTTCTAGTGATCAAATTAGAATTTAAACAGAGTAAAGTACTCTAAAATTGACATTAAGTGGTTTAATCATATTCAATACCTCATAATTAACTCTTTGAACTCGTATAATTTAATTAAATCAAATTTTGTGGATATTTTGTTTAATTAAAGCGTGCAAGTCTCATTGGGCTATTTAGTAAACCCATTGCAATTTTAACCAATAAATTGCTATAAAATTAAGATTAAGTTGTATAATTTGGTTCCGATGTCCACACTTATCTTTTTGAACTCATGAAGTATTGATTGATTCTTATTTTGCAGCCGTTTGGTTAGGTTTAAAGTGTGCATATCTAAAGGAGCTTTATAGTGATCACATTTGAATTTAAACCGAGTAAAGAGCTCTAAATTTGAGATTAATTTGTTTAATCATATTTAAAAGCTCATAATTAACTATTTGAACTCATGTAATTTTACTGAATCTCCTTTTGTGGACGGTTTGTTAAGTTTAAAGCGTGCAAGTCTCATTGGGCTATTTAGTAAACCCATTGCAATTTTAACCAATAAATTACTATAAAATTAAGATTAAGTTGTATAATTTGGTTCCAAATCTCATAATTAACTATTTGCACTCAAGAAATTTGAGTTATTCTTATTTTGCGTCTGTTTTGTTAGATTCATAGTGTGCATATCTAAACGAGCTTTCTAGTGATCAAATTAGAATTTAAACAGAGTGAAGTACTCTAAAATTGACATTAAGTGGTTTAATCATATTCAATACCTCATAATTAACTCTTTGAACTCGTATAATTTAATTAAATCAAATTTGTGGACGTTTTGTTTAATTAAAGCGTGCAAGTCTCATTGGGCTATTTAGTAAACCCATTGCAATTTTAACCAATAAATTGCTATAAAATTAAGATTAAGTTGTATAATTTGGTTCCGATGTCCACACTTATCTTTTTGAACTCATGAAGTATTGATTGATTCTTATTTTGCGGCCGTTTGGTTAGGTTTAAAGTGTGCATATCTAAAGGAGCTTTATAGTGATCACATTTGAATTTAAACCGAGTAAAGAGCTCTAAATTTGAGATTAATTTGTTTAATCATATTTAAAAGCTCATAATTAACTATTTGAACTCATGTAATTTGACTGAATCTCATTTTGTGGACGGTTTGTTAAGTTTAAAGCGTGCAAGTCTCATTGGGCTATTTAGTAAACCCATTGCAATTTTAACCAATAAATTGCTATAAAATTAAGATTAAGTTGTATAATTTGGTTCCAAATCTCATAATTAACTATTTGCACTCAAGAAATTTGAGTTATTCTTATTTTGCGTATGTTTTGTTTGATTCATAGTGAGTATATCTAAACGAGCTTTCTAGTGATCAAATTAGAATTTAAACAGAGTAAAGTACTCTAAAATTGACATTAAGTGGTTTAATCATATTCAATACCTCATAATTAACTCTTTGAACTCGTATAATTTAATTAAATCAAATTTTGTGGATGTTTTGTTTAATTAAAGCGTGCAAGTCTCATTGGGCTATTTAGTAAACCCATTGCAATTTTAACCAATAAATTGCTATAAAATTAAGATTAAGTTGTATAATTTGGTTCCGATGTCCACACTTATCTTTTTGAACTCATGAAGTATTGATTGATTCTTATTTTGCAGCCGTTTGGTTAGGTTTAAAGTGTGCATATCTAAAGGAGCTTTATAGTGATCACATTTGAATTTAAACCGAGTAAAGAGCTCTAAATTTGAGATTAATTTGTTTAATCATATTTAAAAGCTCATAATTAACTATTTGAACTCATGTAATTTTACTGAATCTCATTTTGTGGACGGTTTGTTAAGTTTAAAGCGTGCAAGTCTCATTGGGCTATTTAGTAAACCCATTGCAATTTTAACCAATAAATTACTATAAAATTAAGATTAAGTTGTATAATTTGGTTCCAAATCTCATAATTAACTATTTGCACTCAAGAAATTTGAGTTATTCTTATTTTGCGTCTGTTTTGTTAGATTCATAGTGTGCATATCTAAACGAGCTTTCTAGTGATCAAATTAGAATTTAAACAGAGTGAAGTACTCTAAAATTGACATTAAGTGGTTTAATCATATACAAAAGCTCATAATTAACTCTTTGAACTCGTATAATTTAATTAAATCAAATTTTGTGGACGTTTTGTTTAATTAAAGCGTGCAAGTCTCATTGGGCTATTTAGTAAACCCATTGCAATTTTAACCAATAAATTGCTATAAAATTAAGATTAAGTTGTATAATTTGGTTCCGATGTCCACACTTATCTTTTTGAACTCATTAAGTATTGATTGATTCTTATTTTGCGGCCGTTTGGTTAGGTTTAAAGTGTGCATATCTAAAGGAGCTTTATAGCGATCACATTTGAATTTAAACCGAGTAAAGTGCTCTAAATTTGAGATTAATTTGTTTAATCATATTTAAAATCTCATAATTAACTATTTGAACTCATGTAATTTGACTGAATCTCATTTTGTGGACGGTTTGTTAAGTTTAAAGCGTGCAAGTCTCATTGGGCTATTTAGTAAACCAATTGGAATTTTAACCGAGTAAAATGCTGTAATGTTAAGATTAAGATGTATAATTTGGTTCCAAATCTCATAATTAACTATTTGAGCTCAAGAAATTTGATTTATTCTTATTTTGCGTCTGTTTTGTTAGATTCATAGTGTGCATATCTAAACGAGCTTTCTGGTGATCAAATTAGAATTTAAACAGAGTAAAGGACTCTAAAATTAACATTAAGTGGTTTAATCATATTCAAAATCTCATAATTAACTCTTTGAACTTGTATAATTTAATTAAATTGTATTTTGTGGTAAATTTGTTGGGTTTAAAGCATCCATGTGTCATTGGGCTATTTAGTGAACCCATTGCAATTTTTTTTGAAAGAAAAGGCCTCATTAAAAAAAACCTATAGCCAGTCACCTCGAGTGGTGAGTAGGCCCCTTTGGGGAAAAGAATACCCATGGTTTTATTGAGAAGAAGAGGAGAACCTCTCCGAATTTACAGAAGCCCAAATAAAATCGGTAAAGTTACAATCAAAAGAACAGGAAGTAAAAGAACGCAAAGCCCTAGTAGCTAAGGCATGGGCTACAACGTTTGCGTCTCTAGATACATAACAAATCTTACAATCAGACAAAGTACTAAGAGTGGAGCGGATGTGAGGCACCAAATGTTGCACGGTGGAAAGATCTTGATGATGGTTGTTGTTAACCTTGTTGGCAATGGAAGCTGAATCAGTTTCAAAAACCACATGAGTCCAGCCATTAGCAACTGCAAACTTTAGACCTTCCGAAATGGCGAGATCCTCCAAGGACAACCACCAAGGACGCCGCCGGTGGAATCCCTGGCAATGACGCCAGCAGCAACACTTCTTAACACGGGTTCAAAGGTGCCATCCGTGTTAATATTGACTAAACCAGGGTTCAGTTTTGTCCATCTAGCTTGAGCAAAAGTGGGCTCAGCTAGCCGGGAACGTAGATGGGAGGCAACATTAATTTGTTGTGTAGTCATTAAAAAGTTTTTGTGCATTGGAAACAGTTAACCAAACCGGTTGGAGATGGCTATTATGGACAAAATCATTTCGGCGATTCCATAACTTCCAAAGGATTGTTATAAGAAGCAAAAATTGATGTAAGGAGAGAAAACCAGCTACTTCGGAAAGCCACTAGTGGGGGGAGATAAAGGTATTGGAGAAAATTCGTGTAGGAAGCCCTGCCAACTGGAGTGCCTCCATGGCACTAGGGCAGTCCCTCATAGCATGGAGGGTGGTTTCGATGGTCATGTTACAGATCGGGCATACCCCCGAACCAAGATTGGCCTAGAGGATTTTATGGCCAGATGGGAGTGCATCATGACATAAATGCCATCCAAATGTACGAACCTTGGGTAGAGTAGGCAGTTTAGATATAATTTTCCAAAGCTTAGAGGGCCTGTTAACTGGCCCTAACTGTAACTGCAAATATTGGTAACCAGACCGAACCGTGTACATGCCAGAGTCATGGTAAACCCAAAGGGTGGTGTCTTTTGTGTCATTGATAATGGGTACATTAAGGATAGTGTTGGCGTCTTCGTGGGAGAAGTATCCTCTAACTTTTGATTCGTCCCATCAGGGTAAATTAGGCAACATGAAAGTACCTGCCCGAAGAGGGACTTCGTCATTTACCTCATAATCACCATAAAGGTTGACAGGATGAGAGCCACCCCATTTGTCAAAGTGGATTTGAACTTGGCTGGATATACTTGGGCGTTTGAAAAAGCCATCGCAAAGCTTAGCGATAGCAATGCTAAGGCCTTTCCAAGCAAAAGAAGATCTCCGAGTGTGATCAAATTTGAGGATAGAACCCGATGGGTAATACTTGCATTTGTAGACCTGACTAAGGAGACTATCAGGTTCACAAACCAGACGCCAGATCTGTTAGGCAAGCAACATTGAAGTGGTGAAGATCGCGAAACCCTATACCTCCTGCTGCTTTTGGCAGACAGACGGTGTCCCAAGGGAGCATATGCCAACCTCGTTTGTCAGCTTTCCTAGACCACCAATAACGGCGTATCGAAGTGGTCATATCATCAATAATGTTTTGGGGTAAAAGGTAACAAGACATAACATATTGTGGTATAGACTGGATGATAGATTTAATAAAAAAATTTCTACCACTAAAAGAGAAGAGATGTTTATTCCATTTACTCAGGCGAGCATTCATTTTATCCCTGGTGAACCCCAAGGTTGTTGTCTTGTTCTTTCCTGTTAGGAGAGGGACTCCCAGATAAATACCTGGATCATCCACTTCTCTTACATGAAGGATATTATTGATTTTCGACCGAAGCGACGTGGAAGTTTTCCGAGAAAAAAAATAGTAGACTTTTCAAAATTCACCGCCTGCCCATACGAAGTAGCGTAAGTAGGCAGAGCATCCTTAAGGTGTTGAGCTTTCGTAGTTGTATTCTTAATGAATACGACACAGTCATCATCAAAAAGGAGGTGGTTGACGCGTGGCTCATTCCTGCTAGCACAAAGTCCAGGGAGGTTACCA
The DNA here is from genome assembly GCA_035048815.1 of Abelmoschus esculentus. Taxonomy (NCBI): domain Eukaryota; kingdom Viridiplantae; phylum Streptophyta; class Magnoliopsida; order Malvales; family Malvaceae; genus Abelmoschus; species Abelmoschus esculentus. The sequence continues at coordinate 7,598,706 of JAUCBN010000002.1, read as the reverse complement.
TTTGTTTGCTCAGCATTGAGCAAGGCTGAAAGGCCTTGATTACAGAAAAGAAACAAGAAAGGGGATAGAGGGTCCCCTTACCGTAACCCTCTATGGGATTTGAAAGGTCGTGAAAGGGAGTCGTTGATACGAACTTGAAAGGATACTGAGGATACACATCTCATAATAAGGGAAACCCATATGGAGTTGAATCCTAGACGAATCATAATTTGTTCAAGAAAAGGCCATTCAACACGGTCGAAATCCATTACAATTTTAATCGAGTAAATTGCTCTAAAATTAAGATTAAGTTGTATAATTTGGTTCCAAAGTTCACACTAATATATTTGAACTCATGAAGTTTTGATTTATTCTTATTTTGCGTCCGTTTTATTAGGTTTAAAGTGTTTATATCTAAAGGAGAGTTATAGCGATCACATTGGAATTTAAACCGAGTAAAGTGCTATAAATTTGAGATTAATTTGTTTAATCATATTCAAAAGCTCACAATTAACTATTTGAACTCATTTAATTTGATTGAATTTTATTTTGTGGACGGTTTGTTAAGTTTAAAGCATGCAAGTCTCATTAGGCTAAGTAAACCCATTGAATTTTTTTTTTTGAAAGAAATGGCCTCATTAAAAAAACCTATAGCCAGTCACCTCGAGAGGTGAGTAGGCCACTATGGGAAAAAGAGTACCCATGGTTTTATTGAGATGAAGAGAACCTCTCTGAATTTATAAAAGCCCGAATAAAATCGGGAAAGATACATCCAAAAGAATAGGAAAGAAAATAACGTAGAGCCCTAATAGCTAAGACATGGGCTACAACGTTTGCGTCTTTAGGTACATAACAAATCTTACAATCATGCAAAGTACCAAGAATGGAGCGGATACGAAAAACCAAATGTTCCACCGCGGAGAGATCCTGTTGATGAGCGTTGTTAACCTTGTTGGCAATGGAGGCTGAATCAGTTTCAATGATCACATTAGTCAAGGGATTAGCAACAACAAATTTTAATCCTTCCAAAATGGTAAGAGCCTCGGCAAAAGCTGGATCTGGGCAGAAAGCGAGCAGTATAGAACAACCACCAAGGACGGAGCCAGAAGAATCCAGAGCGATGATGCTTGTAGCAGCACCCCTTAACACAGGGTCAAAGGCGCCATCCGTGTTAATTTTGACGAAACCAGGATCCGATTGTGTCCATCTAGCTAGAGCAAAAGTGGGCTCAGCTAGCCGGGAACGTAGATGGGAAGTATCATTAACTTATGTCTAGTCATTGAAAAGTTTTTGTGCATTGGAAATAGTTAACCAAACCGGTTGGAGATGGTTGTTATGGACGAAGTCATTATGACAGTTCCATAAATTCCATAGGATTAAGTTAAGATTAACTTGTATAATTTGGTTCCAAATCTCATAATTAACTATTTGAACTCATGAAATTTGATTTATTCTTATTCTGCGTCCGTTTTGTTAGATTCATAGTGTGCATATCTAAACGAGCTTTCTAGTGATCAAATTAGAATTTAAACAGAGTAAAGTGCTCTAAAATTGACATTAAGTGGTTTAATCATATTCAAAAGCTCATAGTTAACTCTTTGAACTCTTATAATTTAATTAAATCTAATTTTGTGGACGTTTTGTTAAGTATAAAGCGTGCAAGTCTCATAGGGCTATTTAGTAAACCCATTGCAATTTTAACCAAGTAAATTGCTATAAAATTAAGATTAAGTTGTATAATCTAGTTCCAAAGTCCACACTTATTTGAACTCATGAAGTTTTTATTGATTCTTATTTTACGGCCGTTCTGTTAGGTGTGCATATCTAAAGGAGCTTTATAGCGATCACATTTGAATTTAAACCGAGTAAAGTGCTCTAAATTTGAGATTAATTTGTTTAATCATATTCAAAAGCTTATAATTAACTATTTGAACTTATGTAATTTGATTGAATCTCATTTTGTGGACGGTTTGTTAAGTTTAAAGCGTGCAAGTCTCATTCGGCTATTTAGTAAACCCATTGGAATTTTAACCGAGTAAAATGCTCTAAAGTTATGATTAAGTTGTATAATTTGGTTCCAAATCTCATAATTAACTATTTGAACTCATGAAATTTGATTTATTCTTTTTTTGCATCCGTTTTGTTAGATTCATAGTGTGCATTTCTAAACAAGCTTTATAGTGATCAAAGTAGAATTTAAACAGAGTAAAGTGCTCTAAAATTGACATTAAGTGGTTTAATCATATTCAAAAGCTCATAGTTAACTCTTTGAACTCTTATAATTTAATTAAATCTAATTTTGTGGACGTTTTGTTAAGTATAAAGCGTGCAAGTCTCATAGGGCTATTTAGTGAACCCATTGCAATTTTAACCGAGTAAATTGCTCTAAAATTAAGATTAAGTTGTATAATTTGGTTCCAAAGTCCATACTTATCTATTTGAACTCAAGAAGTTTTGATTTATTCTTATTTTGTGGCCATTTTGTTAGGTTTAAAGTGTGCATATATAAAGGAGCTTTATAGCGATCACATTGGAATTTAAATTGAGTAAATTGCTCTAAATTTGAGATTAATTTGTTTAATCATATTCAAAAGCTCTTAATTAACTATTTGAACTTGTGTAATTTGATTGAATCTCCTTTTGTGGACGGTTTACTAAGTTTAAGCTATGCAAGTCTCATTGGGCTATTTAGTAAACCCATTGGAATTTTAATCGAGTAAAATGCTCTAAAGTTAAGTTTAAGTTGTATAATTTGGTTCCAAATCTCATAATTAACTATTTGAAATCATGAAATTTTGAATTATTCTTATTTTGCGTCCGTTTTGTTAAATTCATAGTGTGCATATCTAAACGAGCTTTCTTGTGATAAAATTAGAATTTAAACAGAGTAAAATACTCTAAAATTGACATTAAGTGGTTTAATCATATTCAAAAGCTCATAATTAAGTCTTTGAACTCCTTTAATTTAATTAAATCGTATTTTGTGGTAGATTTGTTGGGTTTAAAGCGTCCATGTCTCATTGTTCTATTCAGTTAACCCATTGAATTTTAATCGAGTAAATTGCTATAAAATGAAGATTAAGTTGTATAATTTGGTTCCAAAGTCCACACCTACCTATTTGAACTCATGAAGTTTTGATTTGTTCTTATTTTATGGTCGTTTTGTTAGGTTTAAAGTTTATATATGTAAAGGAGCTTTATAGCGATCACATTGGAATTAAATAGAGTAAGGTGCTCTAAATTTGAGATTAATTTGTTTAATCATATTCAAAAGCTCATAATTAACTATTTAAAATTATGTAATTTGATTGAATCTCATTTTGTGGACGGTTTGTTAAGTTTAATGCGTGCAAGTCTCATTGAGCTATTTAGTAAACCCATTGAAATTTGTTTTTTGAAGGAAAGGCCCTAATTAGAAAAACCCTATAGCCAGTCACCTCGAAAGGTGAGTAGTCCTCTATGGGGAAAAGAGTACCCATGGTTTTATTGAGATGAAGAGGAGAACCTCTCCGAGTTTACAGAAGACCGAATAAAATCGGGAAAGTAACAATCAAAAGAGGAAGAAAGAAAAGAACGCAAAGCCCTAGTAGCTAGGACATGGGCTACAACATTTGCTTCTCTAGGTACATAACAAATCTTACAATCAGGCAAAGTACAAAGATTATAACAAATTCGAGACACTAAAGTTTGCACCGTGGAAAGATCGTGATGATGAGTGTTGTTAACTTTATTTGCAATGGATGCATAATCGGTCTCAAGGATGACATTAGTCCAACCATTATCAACAACAAGATTAAGTCCTTCTAGAATGACAAAAGCTTCAGCAGAAGCCGATATGGGCAGTAGGCGAGGGGCATAGAGCGTCCACCAAGGACGAAACCTGAAAAATCCCGAGCGATGACACCTGTAGTAGCTCCCTTTACAATTGGGTCAAAGGTTCCATCCGTGTTAACCTTAATGAAACTGCGGTCCGGTTTCGTCCATCTAGCCTGAGCAAGGGTGGACTCAGCTAGTCGGGACCTTAGATGGAGAGCATCATTGGCTGATGTATAATTGTCGAAGAGTTTTTGTGCGTTGGATACAATCAACCATGGTTGTTGCAGATGATTGTTTTGGACAAAGTCATTATGATGGTTCCATAGATTCCAAAGAACTGTTATCAGGAAGGAGAATTGGTGCAACGAGAGAAAACCAACAATTTTAGAAAGCCACTGGTGGGGCGAGATAGAAGTATTAGAAAAAATTTGGCCTGGAAAACTTGCGAAACGGAGAGCCTCCCTAGCACTAGGACAATCCCTTAAAGCATGGAGGGTAGTTTTAATATCCGTATTACAAATTGGGCAAACCCCAGTACCGAGATGTGCTTTGAGGATTTTGTGGCCAGATGGGAGAGCATCATGGCTTAACCGCCACCCAAGTGAATGAACCTTAGGCAACGTAGGCAACTTAGAAAGAATTTTCCATAACCTAAAGGGTAGTATCTTTCGTATCATTAATAACCGCCACCCAAGTGAATGAACCTTAGGGAACGTAGGCAAACCCCTGTTAACCAGCCCTAGTTGCAGTTAAAGAAATTGATAACTAAAATACACCGTATAGATGCGAGAGTCGTGATGACCCCAAAGGGTAGTATCTTTCGTATCATTAATAATTGGTACATTAAGGATTGTATTAGCATCTTCGTGAGAGAAATAATCTCTCACCTTGGATTCATCTCATCGGGGTAGATTAGATAGCATAAAAAAAACCGCTCGAAGAGGGACTTCCTCATTCACTTCATAATCGCCATAAAGGTGTAATGGCTTAGATCCTCCCCAATTGTCTAAGTGGATTTATATCTGACTTGACATAGCTGTCCTTTTAAAGAAACCATTTCCAAATTAGAGATAGCTATACTAAAACCTTTCCAAGCAAAGGAAGATCTTCGAGTGGAATTGAATTCGAACACAGAACCCGATGGATAATATTTGCACTTGTAGACCTGACTAAGAAAGATTATCAGGCTCACAAATTAGTCTCCAAATTTGCTTACCAAGTAAAGCAATGTTGAAATAGTGTAGATCGCGAAACCCTATACCTCCGGCTGCTTTTGGCAGACAGACAATGTCCCATGGAAGCATATGCCATCCTCGTTTATCGGCTTTCCCTGACCACCAGTAATGGCGTATCGAAGCAGTCATATCATCGATAATGTTTTGGGGTAGCAGGTAACAAGACATGACATATTGTGGCATTGATTGTATGACAGATTTGATGAAAAATTCTCTACCACTAAAGGAGAGTAAGTGCTTATCCCATTTGCTAAGACGAGCATTCATTTTGTTTTTGGTAAAACCCGAAGTTGTTGTCTTATTCTTCCCAATTAGGAGTGGAATCCCCAAATAAATACCAAGGTCATCGACCTCTCGTACATTCAGGATGTTATGGATTTCTGATCGAAGAGATATAGAGGTTTTACGTGAAAAAATAAATTATAGATTTTTCAAAATTCACCACTTGACCAGAGGAAGTTGCATAAGTATGCAGAGCATCCTTTAGGTGTTGAGCTTCAGTTGTTGTGTTCTTAATGAACACCATACAATCATCGGCAAAGAGGAGGTGATTTATATGGGGGGTCATTCCTACTAGCACAAAGGCCAAGGAGGTTGCCAATTGCTTTCTCAACATTGAGCAATGCTAAAAGACCTTTAGTACAAAAAAGAAATAAGAAAGGCGTAAGGGGATCCCCTTGTCGAATCCCTCTCTAAGGATTAAAAGGCTGTGAAAGAGAATCATTGACACGTACTTGAAAAGACACGGAAGAGACACAATTGATAATAAGAGAAACCCAGTTGGCATTAAAGCCTAGATGAAGCATAATTTGTTCTAGAAAAGGCCATTCGACACGGTCGAAAGCTTTCTCCATGTCTAGCTTTAAGCTAGCACCTTTGGCAAGGGATGTCTCATCGGTATTCAACGTGTGGATAAGCTCATGGGCTATGAGGATATTGTCAGTAATGCTCATACCTTGAACAAAGGCTGCTTGATTACCACTTATACATAAGGGGATGATGGATTTCAAACGATTAACAAGCACTTTGGCAACATTCTTATAGATAAATGTGCATAGGCTAATAGGTATGAGATGTCGCATAGTTGTAGGATCGCTAATTTTGGGTATAAGAACTATGATAGTACGATTGACCTCTTTCATGCAAACATACCAACTTAGGAGTCTATGGCAGAGGTTTATAAAGTCCTGGCCAAGGACATCCCAATGCTTCCTAAAGAAACCACTCGGAAATCCATCAACCCCCGGGGCTTTCCTTGGATTAATATCACGAAAAGCAGATGTAGTTTCGTATGTTGTGAATTCCTTATTGAGGTCATTGTTCATGGTCTCAGAACCAATATTTGGAATGTTTTAAAAAATGGAAGATGCAATAATAGAAGAAGAGGATGAGAAAAGAGTCTGGAAGTAATTAATGGCAGTAGCCATGATGTCTTCTGTATGCGTTTGCTAGATGTTCGCATTGTTGAAAAGCCTAGTAATATGGTTTTTTTGCCGGCGATTGTTTGCTCTTGCATGGAAAAATGAAGTATTTTTGTCATCATGTTCTAGCCAGGTGGTGCGGGCTCGTTGTGCGCAATAGATTTCTTTCGCGTTAAGCAAGCTATCAAGCTCATTTTTTGCAGAAATAAAATTATTAATATCAACATCTAATGTCGCTTGAGGCACATATTTATAAAGTCAGTTAATTGGTTAATACGTTCATTCGACTTGATACGTTGGATTGTTTGCCAAGATCCAAGAAAAAACCTAATTTCATGAAGTTTAGCAATGGTCGTGTTGGATGGGTTAGACCAAATCTCTCTAATCCGGGAAGAGACTTTCGGGTTATCAGCCCAACAATTCTTATAGCGGAAGAGGTTCCTAGAAGCTTTCGACCTGATTGCACTAGAAGGACTAGTGTCCAGTAAGATGGGGCAATGATCAGATCGGGCTTGAAAGAATGACGTAGCTTGGAAGTTAGGAAAGACATTAAACCAAGAGGAGTTACCAAGGAATCTATCGATTCTTTCCATAATGGTTTCAGTATTATGTCCATATCTAGTCCAAGTGAACCATCCAAATTTTGGTTTACAATCGAAGAGATCATTCCGCAAAAGAAAATCTCTAAAATTATTAATTTGTGATCTTGCCCGACGAATACCGCCTTGCTTTTCATTATCGTGTAGGATTTCATTAAATTTTAGTTTACAATCGAAGAGATCATATTGCAAAAGACAATCTCCCGACGAATACCGCCTTGCATTCCTAACTTAAACCGAATATGGTCGATATTGTGTTTGTTCAACCTAGTTTCACAAAGAAAAAGAAAGTTGGCATCATGCTTAGAGGTAGCACGTTGTAGAGTGAGAACTGTCTAGGTGTTGCCGAGACCCTGACAGTTCCAGCATAAGATTTTCATTTTTCTCGGCGGGGTTAATCATCGTCAACCTCCGCCGGAGAGTTTTTTCCGCTGCTCATCCAAGCTTTTCCTAAAGAACTCTTGGATACAAGTCGAGGGAGCTTAGGCTTGTTACCCTGATCAGAAAGTGGGGTTCGTTTAGTACCTCTACTTTAAAAACGAGGTTCTTGCTTGACAAGGTAATGAAAAGTATTAGAAGGAAAACCATCATTAGGCATAAGAAGGATAGTGGGGGGGGGAAGAAAACAACAACGGAGTTATTAAAGCTCTGGGGCTTAGTTGCATCCATTATGCCTCTAAAAAGAGGATGTTACAAGTACAAGTTAACTTGTTCGATAATGGCACACTATGAAAGGTGTTAGAGGGATCCCTTAGCAAGGGTGACATGTATATGGAAATAATAAAAAAGTTAAGACAAACATGGAATAGAATACACGATAGAATTAAAAGGAAAGCAAAGTAAGCGTAGCGTTAATAGTCATAAACCAAGTACTTAGGAACTCAAGGAATTCAAAACTCGGATTAATGACGACAAGATTAACAATGCCGATATTCTTTTGCAAAAGGAATAAAGAGATATAAAACAAGAAAAATAAAGATTTTGGAGGTAAACAAGGAGAACTTGATAGGAAAGTCTTACCAAGAGAATTGGAAGAAACAAGACTTTGCTTGTTGGATCATGGAGAAAACGTGATTTAGACAAAATGAACAATGGAACCAACAAGGTTCCTATTCTTGGTAGTACACCTAGAGAAGTGTTGATAAAATTCCATTGCAAGTGGGGCATGTACATTGGTTTAACAAAGAAAAGAAGAGTTACATGGTATAAAAGGACATTATATGAAAGATGGAACCGAGTTGTGTTTCTTTTAGTGGTTAAGTCCATATTGTGATGTATAGACGTTCCATGCAACATAATATAATAATAGGAAGAGAGCCATCAAGGTTCCGATTCTTGGTTGAATCCATTGTAATTCAAGAACGAGGATAACAATAAAGCAAGTAAGCTTTTTTGAGAATAGTACACCATGAGAGGTGTTGGTAAAATCCCTTAGTAAGGGTGGTATATACATGGATTTAACATAGGAAAAAAAACATGGTATAAAGAAATAGATAAAAGATGCTTAGTAGTCATTGTAGTAGTCTTGTGATCAAAAAGGTTATCAAAGTTATAAAGAAAGAAGCTAATAACCCTGAAAACAACGCCAAGAATCAAAAGATCTTTCTCTATTCGGATTGCATACTTTGAGTCATGCGAAACATTAATAGAGAATAATAAGGAATTAACAAAGTCATATAGAAAGAAAATACTTTCCATAGAAACAAAACTAACCGAGTCCAAACTCGAGGGAGCAGATCGGTTGGGTCTTAGCGGCCTACTCCAAAGATCGTTAGTGAAGGCCATCAGAGTTCTTGCATAAACTCTTGGCTCCAACAGTAGCATGGCATACACAAACCTTGGTTCTCCAAAGCAAACATTGTATACGGCTCTGAGAAGAATCAAAAACCAAGAAAAGCACTTGATACAAAGAGAAGAATAGATCTTATAATAATAAACGAAAAGAAGGTAATAAAGATATATAGAAAGAAATGTAAAGATTGAAGAGATGGAAGAAAGAAAAAGCCTAAATGGTTTGGGTGTCGTTGTGATAGCTACTTCCTCTCCCAATGGCGTCGGCATGGTAAATGCGTTGTACAAAATGCTAAACTTACGAGTGCAACCGGGACAAGGTTCAATGATAAGGAAAACAACCATAAAACTTTGAAACCAAGAAAGCATGATCTTGACATCAAGAATGACTTGAAAAAGTAGATCTAGTGTCGGATCCAAACGACAAAGCCTTCCTTGAAACTTCTTGGTGCAAAAAGAAAATACAAAATATGTTGATGAATATATATGAATAGCCGAAGAGAAAAAGGATCAAGAAAAGATTGAATAATAGAAGTAATAAGGAGAATATAAAAACAAGAAGCAAAATAGAAAAGCCTCTCCCGACGTTGTTGGTAAATCCGTGGAGGTGATGTAACAGACAAAGTAGATCTCCAAAACATGGAGAAAGAAAAGCAAAAAATAAAAAGAAGAAGAAGGCATGGAGGAGGGTGAGAGAAAAAGAGAGGTTAAGTTAGAAATGCCTCAACAACACGTTTGCGTTTTAATTTTAACCAACCCATTGGATTTTAACCGAGTAAAATGCTCTAAAGTTAAGATTAAGTTGTATAATTTGGTTCCAAATCTCATAATTAATTATTTGAACTCATGAATTTGATTTATTCGTATTTTGCGTCCGTTTTGTTAGATTCATAGTGTGCATATCTAAACGAGCTTTATAGTGATCAGATTAGAATTTAAACAGAGTAAAGTGCTCTAAAATTGACACTAAGTGGTCCAATCATATTCAAAAGCTCATAATTAACTATTTGAACTCATGTAATTTGATTGAATCTCATTTTGTGGACGGTTTGTTAAGTTTAAAGCGTGCTAGTCTCATTGGGCTATTTAGTAAACCCATTGGAATTTTAACCGAGTAAAATGCTATAAAATTAAGATTAAGTTGTATAATTTGGTTGCAAAGTCCATACTTATCTATTTGAAATCATGAAGTTTTGATTTATTCTTATTTTGCTGCCGTTTTGTTAGGTTTAAAGTGTGCATATCTAAAGGAGCTTTATAGTAATCAGATTGGAATTCAAACCGAGTAAAGTTCTCTAAATTTGAAATTAATTTGTTTAATCGATATTAAATAAAATTTTATAGGTTCAGATAGTTAATTGTGGGATTTTTAACCTAATTATAAAAATTAATCTTAAATTTTTAGACTTTTACTCGGTTAAAATTTGAACGGGTTCTCTATGAAGCCAAACTAGACACGCATGCTTTAAACCCAACAAAACGATCGTAAAATGATATTAAATCAATTTTTATGAGTTCAAATAGTTTATTATAGGATTTTTGATCCTAATTATACAACTTAATCTTAAAATTTTAGATTTTTACTCGTTTAAAATTCGAACAGGTTCTCAATAAAGCCCATTTTGACATGCACGCTTTAAACCCAACAAAATCACCGCAAAATGATATTAACTAAAATTTTATGGGTTCTGTAACATCCGACCCGAATGTCACATTGGGCCTCCGATCCAAAACCTGTAATTTCAAAATTTCTTTTCAAAGCCCATCAAATAAAATCAAATTCAAACCCAAATACGACTCATAAAATCCATTTAAGTTAAAACGCAAGCCCAAAATAGTATAAAGTAATCGGAGCTTCAAAATATTACAAACCATTAAAACATTTGACCCAAATTAAAATAAACAGAGTTACATTACATAGTGTTCGACATAGTACAAGCCCACTAAATCTAATACATGTACTCTGACAACACGGTCGATGCTGAGATCCGAACCTTAATGGTGCTCCACGAACCGGCTTCACCTAACCTACGCACGAAAACATATTTCGAACGTTGAGCTACGAAAGCTCAGTGGATACGCCGAACTCGGCCAACGTCATGCATATCATAACCAGTAAAGCATAGCATATAAAATATCGTGCATGATATGATGATCTAGCATGCTTGCCTACCACATGGCATAAACAATGTATAATGACGCACACAGCATATACATGTCAAACAACAACACAAAGTAGTGAGGCTCGCGTCCACACAGCAACATGATCCTACACTACGAGTAAGGCCCGCGTCCACACAGCATCGGGATCCCATACTCAGGATGAGGTCCGCGTCCACACAGCATCGGGATCCTACATCCGGAATGGTCTTCAAAATCATTACCCAAAATGTTACATCGGATGGCCTTCGACGTGTTGCAACACTTTTGGATATCCGAATTTCCATCACACAAGGACCTGATACACACAAATGATCCACCTCGGATCCTCACATCAAAACATATCAAGTCTTAACATAATTTAGTCATTCAGGGTTCAAATACGTCAATCTTATGTTAACCATTCATTTCATTAATTATAAGATTCATTTTGACCTTTACTTCTAATATCGAACCTCAAACAATACTTATCTTGTCAAGTTTTCGTAGGGGTATCGATACCCTTATATGGGGTATCGAACCACCTTGCCTCGATACCTACCCAAAGAAGGCATCGAACCACTGGTATCGATACCAGTATCGATACCCTTTGACCATTTCTAAAGTCAATGAAAGGGGACCCTCTAGCATCGATACGGGTATCGATGCCATTATGCCACTGGAGGTCCCGGTATCGAACCATGGTTCGATACACCTGACCACTTAGTCTAATTCCACTCATGGGTATCGATACCGGTAGCCTGTGTATCGATACCCCCTGCACGAAATGCAGGTCTGCACTTAGAAATTTCTAGGAAATTCATTCCAAACTTGACTTAATCAACCCTACAGTATTCCCATTAGTTCCTAGGGATGTTTAGGATGTTTTAACACAATTTTACAGCCATTTAACTCACTAACACAATTTCCACCATTAAAGCATACCAAGCTCAAACCAAGCAATACATACACTATATCTACATGTATGCAACTACCATGATATGTATGATGTAAAGAACGAGTTGGGAGTACCAACCTCTTGCAGGCAGCAACAAAAACGACCCTCTTCTTCCTCTTCAAGCTTTCCCCCTTCCCAAGCTTGATGATGGACTCCTAAAGCCCTAAACCACTCAAGCCCAACAAAACTAAGCCCAAACCAAACTAACTCGGGCCCGAAACCGAAGCCCAACACCACGGGTTAACTCAACCCTCGGATCCGAGTCCAGGTCGTTACAACTCTCCCCCCCTTAAAGAAAATTTCGTCCTCAAAATTTACCTGTCAGGAAGAGATGAGGATACTGAGCTCTCATGTCCTTCTCCGCTTCCCACGTTGCTTCTTCGATCCCATGGTTCCTCCACAAAACCTTTTCCAAGGGTATGCAATTGTTCCGAAGCTCTTTAACTCCTCTGTCTAAGATTCCGATAGGTCTTTCCTCGTAAGTCAAATCTGCATTGACTTCGATTTCCTCAAGCTGAACCACATGCGAAGGATCGAAACGGTAACATCTCAACATTGACACGTGGAACACATCGTGTATACGTGCCAACTCTGGAGGTAAGGCAAGCCGATAAGCTACCGGTCCAACCCTCTGAAGAACCTCATAAGGCCCTATGTACCTTGGACTTAACTTCCCTTTACGACCAAACCGGATGATCCCTTTTCACGGGGATACTTTAAGAAACACTTTCTCACCAAGCTCATACTCGATGCGCTTTCGCTTCTTATCCGCATAAGCCTTCTGTCTATCAAAAGCTGCTTGCAACCTCTCTTTGATGATCTGAACTTTCTCTTCGGTTTCCTTAACAAGCTCTGAATCCACTATCTTTCTCTCATTAATCTCTGTCCAACACAAAGGTGTCCTACACCTATGCCCGTACAAGGTCTCAAAAGGAGCCATCTTGATGCTTGATTGATAATTGTTGTTATAAGCAAACTCTACCAACGGTAACTGCTCCTCCCAACTACGAGAAAAGTCCACAGCACAACACCGAAGCATATCATCCAAAATCTGGATGACTCTCTCAGACTGTCCATCGGTCTGAGGATGAAAAGCTGTACTGAAGTGCAACTTGGTATCCAAAGCCTCGTGGATAGACTTCCACAACCTCGTCGTAAACCTCGAGTCTCTATCTGATATGATTGATGAAGGTACACCATGTAACCTCACGATCTCCTTTATGTACAACTGAGCCAACTTTTCCAAACTGTAGTCCATCCTTACTGGTAAGAAGTGAGCCGACTTGGTCAACCGGTCAACTATAACCCATATAGCGTTGTGCTTTCTCAACATCATCAGCAACCCGGTGACGAAATCCATGGTCACTCGATCCCACTTCCATTGTGGAATCTGAATAGGCTGAAGCAAACCTGAAGGAACCTGATGTTCCGCTTTCACTTGTTGACACGCTAGACACCTGGTCACAAACTCTAACACATCTCTTTTCATGCACGGCCACCAAAAGAAAGGACGAAGATCCTGATATATCTTGTTACTACCCGGATGAACAGAAACGGACCACGGTGAGCTTCTCTCAAGATACGATCCCTTAGATCCTCTAAAGCTGGCACACACAACCGACCTTGAAAGTATAAGAACCCACCATCTCGTACCTCAAAGTCTGATAACTCCCCTCTCTGAACAACCTCTAATTGTGCTACCAACTCCTCGTCTAAAACCTATTCTCTTTTGATCTCCTGAACCAGCGTGGGCTCCACACGCAACTCTGCCAACAAACCTCCATCATCTGTCATCCTCAACCGAGCAAACAAAGCTCTCAAGTCCGACATGGAATTCCGACTCAAGGCATCGACAACCACGTTCGCCTTGCCGGGATGATACTCTATGACACAGTCATAGTCCTTCAACAACTCTATCCACCGATGTTGTCTCAGATTCAACTCCTTCTGGGTAAGCAGATACTTTAAACTCTTGTGGTCGGTGTAGATGTAGCATTTCTCCCCGTAGAGATAATGCCTCCATATCTTCAAAGCAAAGATAATCGCCGCAAGCTCAAGATCATGTGTAGGATAGTTCCTCTCATGGGGTTTCAACTGCCTCGAGGCGTAAGCAACCACCTTACCCTCTTGCATAAGCACACAACCTAACCCATTCAAGGAAGCATCACTAAACACCACATAGTCTTTCCTCGATCCCGGTTGCGTCAAGACCGGAGCCTCTGTCAGATAAGCCTTAAGCTGCTCAAAACTCTGTTGTCTCCTTTCATTCCACACAAAAGGAACACCTTTCTGGAGCAACTTCGTCAAAGGTGTCGCTATGATCGAAAAACCCTTAACAAACCTCCTATAGTATCCGACAAGCCCAAGAAAACTACGGACTTCCGATACATTCCTTGGTGGTTTCCACTCCACCACAGCTTTGATTTTCTGAGGATCTACTCGGATTCCATCCGCTGCAACTATGTGGCCCAGAAACGCCACCTCGGACAACCAGAACTCACATTTACTAAACTTGGCATACAGACGCCTATCCCTCAACACCTGAAGAACAACCCTTAGGTGGTAGTCATGCTCCTCCTCTGAGCGTGAATACACCAAGATGTCGTCGATGAACACAACCACAAATTGATCTAGATACGACTGAAAGATCCGGTCCATCAAGTCCATGAAAGCTGCAGGTACATTCATGAGCCCAAACGACATCACTAAGAACTCATAATGCTCGTACCACGTCCTAAAAGCGGTCTTTTAGACATCCTCTTCCACCACCTTCAACTGGTAGTACCCTGACCTCAGATCTATCTTAGAAAACACACGAGCACCCCTCAACTGATCAAACAGGTCATCGATCCTGGGCAAAGGGTAACGATTCTTGATCGTGACCTTGTTGAGTTGACGGTAGTCGATGCACATCCTCATCGATCTGTCCTTCTTCTTCACAAACAAAACCGGTGCTCCCCACGGTGACACACTCGGACGGATAAAAACCCTCTCAAGCAACTCCTGGATCTGCTGTTCCAACTCTCTCATCTCCGCCGGTGCCATACGATAAGGTGCTATGGACACCGGTGCTGTCCCTGGCAACACCTCTATCCGAAACTCCAACTCACGATCGGGTGGTAAACCGGGAAACTCCTCCGGAAACATATCTGGGTACTCACAAATTGTCCTCAAACTCTCTAGAGCTGGACTCTCAACACTAACATCCACCACGTGAGCTAAGAACGCCTCACAACCCTGCTGGATCAACCTCTGAGCTGACAAAGCTGAAACAACATTCGCTAAACACGGGTTTCTCACACCCCTCACAACAAGCTTAGAACGATCAGCCACTCGAAGCTTCAAACTCTTAGATTTGCACCCTAAGCTCGCATCGTGCTCGAACAACCAATCCATCCCAAGGATTGCGTCGAACTCCTGAAACGGCAAAACCATGAGGTCGGCCGGGAAGATAGATCCTTGTACCTCGATTGGACACCTCCGGTAAACCTTAACCACCAACACATCTAACCCCAACAGACTGGTCACACGGACTCCTACCTCTAGATCCTCCGCTGGTAACCGCCACTGCTCCGATATCCCGCTACGGATATACGAGTGGGTAGATCCCGAGTCCACAAGAGCAACTATAGGGACAGAAAACAAACTGAACGTACATGAGATCACATCTGTCGCAGCACAGTCCTCTTGTGCCCTCACCGCATACTGTCTCGTCGGTGCTCTAGCAGTGAACTGAAAGGTGCCTCCTGATGCATGGCTGGCTCCGCCACGCGAAAACCCACGACCCCTTTGGGCCTGGAACACAGTCCTCTGAGCCTGACCTGGTGGAGATGTCACAACCTCTGAGCAGTCCCTCACAAAATGCTCCGAAGACCCACACTGAAAGCAAACCCTAGCATTACCCCAACACGGTCCTCGATGATTCCGACCACACTGATTGCAAACCTGAACACTAGCACTCCGCTGCAAACCCTCTGGACCTCTAGCAGTAGAAGACACAGATTGCCTCCTACGTCCCACAGACTCTGATCTCTGGTTCAACCTCGAACCCTGATTCGATGCTCCTCTACTCTGATTCCAATGGCTTCTACTCCTACCGGAGTGAGACTGAGAGTTACCCGCATGACTCTGACTAGCTCCACCGGTGACTCCTTGGCCAACAGACGGCCCATAGGTCAAACCCTGAACCTGCTCCAACGACTTGGCACTAGCAGCCAACTCAGAAATAACCTTAGGCGGTGCAGTAGTGAGATAAGTCTGGATCTCCTTCCTCAGACCTCTCAAGAACCTCTTACATCTCATCTTCTCTGTAGCAACAAGCTCTGGAGCATACCGGCTCAACTGAAGGAACTTCTGCTCATAAGCAAAGACCGAACGATTCCCCTGAACAAGATGGGTAAACTATTCCCTCAAGGTTTCAATGTGAGTCTCACCCACATACTTGCTCTCAAACTCCTCGAGAAAGTCCTCCCACTTAAGACGATGAGGATACCATCCCTGCTCAACCGTCTCCCACCACTCTCTAGCGTTGCCTTTTAGAAGCGACAACACACACGACAACTTGTCCTCTGACCTCAGCCTCATCTGTCTCATTGGGCCTCCGATCCAAAACCTGTAATTTCAAAATTTCTTTTCAAAGCCCATCAAATAAAATCAAATTCAAATCCAAATACGACTCATAAAATCCATTTAAGTTAAAACGCAAGCCCAAAATAGTATAAAGTAATCGGAGCTTCAAAATATTACAAACCATTAAAACATTCGACCCAAATTAAAATAAACAGAGTTACATTACATAGGGTTTGACATAGTACAAGCCCACTAAATCTAATACATGTACTCTGACAACACGGTCGATGCTGAGATCCGAACCTTGATGGTGCTCCACGAACCGGCTTCACCTAACCTACGCACGAAAACATATTTCGAACGTTGAGCTACGAAAGCTCAGTGGATATGCCGAACTCGGCCAACGTCCTGCATATCATAAGCAGTAAAGCATAACATATAAAATATCGTGCATGATATGATGATCTAGCATGCTTGCCTACCACATGGCATAAACAATGTATAATGATGCACACAACATATACATGTCAAACAACAACACAAAGTAGTGAGGCCCGCGTCCACACAGCAACGGGATCCTACACTACGAGTAAGGCCCGCGTCCATACAGCATCGGGATCCCATACTCAGGATGAGGCCCGCGTCCACACAACATTGGGATCCTATATCCGAGATTTGAGGCCCGCGTCTACATAGCATCGGGATCCTCCAAATCCCATACTCGAAATGTCACATCGAGTATCATCGAATGAGGCCCGCGTCCACACAGCATCGGGATCCTACATTCGGAATGGTCTTCAAAATCATTACCCGGAATGTTACATCGGATGACCTTCGACGTGTTCCAACACTTTTGGATATTCGGATTTCCATCACACGAGGACTCGATACACACAAATGATCCACCTCAGATCCTCACATCAAAACATATCAAGTCTTAACATAATTTAGTCATTCAGGGTTCAAATACGTTAATCTTATGTTAACCATTCATCTCATTAATTATAAGATTCATTTTGACCTTTACTTCTATTATCAAACCTCAAACAATACTTATCTTGTCAAGTTTTCGTAGGGCTATCGAACCACGGGTATCGATACCAGTATCGATACCCTTTGACCATTTCTAAAGTCAACGAAAGGGGACCCTCCAGCATCAATACGGGTACCGATGCCATTATGCCACTAGAGGTCTCGGTATCGAACCATGGTTCGATACACCTGGCTACTTAGTCTAATTCTACTCATGGGTATCGATACCGGTAGCCCGTGTATCGATACCCCCTGCACGAAATGCAGGTCTGCACTTAGAAATTTCTAGGAAATTCATTCCAAACTTGACTTAATCAACCCTACAGTATTCCCATTAGTTCCTAGGGATGTTTAGGATGTTTTAACACAATTTTACAGCCATTTAACTCACTAACACAATTTCCACCATTAAAGCATACCAAGCTCAAACCAAGCAATACATACACTATATCTACATGTATGCAACTACCATGATATGTATGATGTAAAGAACGAGTTGGGAGTACCAACCTCTTGCAGGCAACAACAAAAACGACCCTCTTCTTCCTCTTCAAGCTTTCCCCCTTCCCAAGCTTGATGATGGCTCACAAGCCTCTTTCTCTACAAGAGAAAGATTAAGAACAGATTAGGACACTTCGGAAAGATTTCCAGAACCTTACAACACTTAAAAGAACTCAGCTTAAGCCCTTAAAAACCTTGTTCCCGAATTTCCCACACAACCTTCTTCTCTACCAAACAAAACCATTCTTACCTTAGATTATAGATCAAGAACAACTCTACAACTTATCCTTCTAACCCAAAACGTGATTCTTCAGCAAAAACAACAAGATTCAACCTTTACATACCTTCTTTTCTTGCCAAAAGATGAAGGAGATGGGTTAAAAGAAAGGAAAAGAAAGATGAGATCACCTCTGCCAACAAAACCCCCCATAAAACCTTCCCTATTCATCCATTTAGTCAATTACCAAATTGTCCTCCACTTAAAACTCCTAAATCCCTAAACCACTCAAGCCCAACAAAACTAAGTCCAAACCACACTAACTCGGGCCCGAAACCGAAGCCCAACACCACGGGTTAACCCGACCCTCGGATCCGAATCCGGGACATTACAACTCTCCCCTCCTTAAAGAAAATTTCGACCCTCGTTACGCATGCTTTAAAACCAACAAAACGATCGTAAAATGATATTAAATCAATTTTTATGAGTTCAAATAGTTTATTATAGGATTTTCAACCTAACTATACAACTTAATCCTAAAATTTTAGATTTTTACTCGTTTAAAATTTGAACAGGTTCCCAATAAAGCCCATTTTGACATGCACGCTTTAAACCCAACAAAATCACTGCAAAATGATATTAAATAAAATCTTTTGGGTTCAGATAGTTAATTGTGGGATTTTTAACCTAATTATAAAAATTAATCTTAAATTCTTATATTTTTACTTGGTTAAAATTCGAACGGGTTCTCTATGAAGCCCAACTAGACACGCATGCTTTAAACCCAACAAAACGATCGTAAAATGATATTTAATCAATTTTTATGAGTTCAAATAGTTTATTATAGGATTTTGAATCTAATTATACAACTTAATCCTAAAATTTTAGATTTTTACTCGTTTAAAATTCGAACAGGTTCTCAATAAAGTCCATTTTGATATGCACGCTTTAAACCCAACAAAATCAACGAAAAATGATATTAAATAAAATTTTATGGGTTCAGATAGTTACTTGTGGGATTTTTAACCTAATTATAAAAATTAATCTTTAATTTTTAGATTTTTACTCTATTAAAATTCAAACGGGTTCTCTGAAGCCCAACTAGACACGCATGCTTAAACCCAACAAAACGATCGTAAAATGATATTAAATCAATTTTTATGAGTTCAAATAGTTTATTATAGGATTTTGAACCTAATTATATAACTTAATCCTAAAATTTTAGATTTTTACTCGTTTAAAATTGGAGCAGGTTCTCAAAAAAGCCCATTTAGAGATGCACGCTTTAAACCCAACAAAATCACCACAAAATGATATTAAATAAATTTTTATGGGTTATGATAGTTAATTGTGGGATTTTCAACATAATTATAAAAATTAATCTTAAATTTTCAGATTTTTACTCGGTTAAAATTCGAACGGGTTCTCTATAAAGCCCAACTAGACACGCATGCTTTAAACCCAACAAAACGATCGTAAAATGATATTAAAACAATTTTTATGACTTCAAATAGTTTATTATAAGATTTTGAACCTAATTATAGAACTTAATCCTAAAATTTTAGATTTTTACTCGTTTAAAATTTGAACAGGTTCTCAATAAAGCCCATTTAGACATGCACGCTTTAAACCCAACAAAATCACCGCAAAATGATATTAAATAAAATTTTATGGGTTCAGATAGTTAATTGTGGGATTTTTAACCTAATTATAAAAATTAATCTTAAATTTTTATATTTTTACTCGGTTAAAATTCGAACGGTTTCTCTATGAAGCCAAACTAGACACGCATGCTTTAAACCCAACAAAACGATTGTAAAATGATACTAAATCAATTTTTATGAGTTCAAATAGTTTATTATAGGATTTTGAACCTAATTATACAACTTAATCCTAAAATTTTAGATTTTTACTCGTTTAAAATTCGAGCAGGTTCTCAAAAAAGCCCATTTAGAGATGCACGCTTTAAACCCAACAAAATCACCGCAAAATGATATTAAATAAATTTTTATGGGTTATGATAGTTAATTGTGGGATTTTTATCCTAATTATAAAAATTAAACTTAAATTTTTAGATTTTTACTCCGTTAAAATTCGAACGGGTTCTCTATGAAGCCCAACTAGACAAGCATGCTTTAAACCCAACAAAACCATCGTAAAATGATATTAAATCAATTTTTATGGGTTCAAATAGTTTATTATAGGATTTTTGATCCTAATTATACAACTTAATCTTAAAATTTTAGATTTTTACTCTTTTAAAATTCGAACAGGTTCCCAATAAAGCCCATTTCGACATACACGCTTTAAACCGAACAAAATCAACGCAAAATGATATTAAATAAAATTTTATGCGTTAAGATAGTTAATTGTGGGATTTTTAACCTAACAGTAAAAATTAATCTTAAAATTTTAGATTTTTACTCGGTTAAAATTTGAACGGTTTCTCTATGAAGCCAAACTAGACATGCATGCTTTAAACCCAACAAAACGATCGTAAAATGATACTAAATCAATTTTTATGAGTTGAAATAGTTTATTATAGGATTTTTTATCCTAATTATACAACTTAATCCTAAAATTATATATTTTTACTCGTTTAAAATTCGAACAGGTTCTCAATAGAGCCCATTTAGACATGCACACTTTAAACCCAACAAAATCACCGAAAAATGATATTATATAAAATTTTATGGGTTCAGATAGTTAATTGTGGGATTTTTAACCTAATTATAAAAATTAATCTAAAATTTTTAGATTTTTACTCGGTTAAAATTCGAACGGTTTCTCTATGAAGCCAAACTAGACACGCATGTTTTAAACCCAACAAAACGATCGTAAAATGATACTAAATCAATTTTTATGAGTTCAAATAGTTTATTATAGGATTTTTGATCCTAATTATACAACTTAATCCTAAAATTATATATTTTTACTCGTTTAAAATTCGAACAGACTCTCAATAAAGCCCATTTTGACATGCACGCTTTAAACCCAACAAAATCATCGCAAAATGATATTAAAATAAAATTTTATGGGTTCAGATAGTTAATTGTGGGATTTTTAACCTAATTATAAAAATTAATCTAAAATTTTTAGATTTTTACTCGGTTAAAATTCGAACGGGTTCTCTATGAAGCCAAACTAGACACGCATGCTTTAAACCCAACAAAAGGATCGTAAAATGATATTAAATCTATTTTTATGAGTTCAAATAGTTTATTATAGCATTTTGAACCTAATTATACAACTTAATCCTAAAATTTTAGATTTTTACTCGTTTAAAATTCGAGGAGGTTCTCAAGAAAGCCCATTTAGACATGCACACTTTAAACCCATCAAAATCACCGCAAAATGATATTAAATAAAATTTTATGGGTTCAGATAGTTAATTGTGGGATTTTTAACCTAATTATAAAAATTAATGTTAAATTTTTAGATTTTTACTCGGTTAAAATTCAAAAGGGTTCTCTATGAAGCCTAACTAGACACGCATGCTTTAAACTCAACAAAACGATCGTAGAATGATATTAAATCAATTTTTATGAGTTCAAATAGTTTATTATAGGATTTTTGATCCTAATTATACAACTTAATCTTAAAATTTTATATTTTTAATCGTTTAAAATTCGAACTGGTTCTCAATAAAGCCCATTTTGATTTGCACGTTTTAAACCCAACAAAATATCCGCAAAATGATATTAAATAAAATTTTATGGGTTCAAATAGTTAATTGTGGGATTTTAAACCTAATTATAAAAAATAATCTTAAATTTTTATATTTTTACTCGGTTAAAATTCGAACGGTTTCTCTGTGAAGCCAAACTAGACACGCATGCTTTAAACCCAACAAAACGATCGTAAAATGATATTAAATCTATTTTTATGAGTTTAAATAGTTTATTATAGGATTTTGAACCTAATTATACAACTTAGTCCTAAAAATTTAGATTTTTACTCGTTTAAAATTCGAGCAGGTTCTCAAAAAATCTCATTTTGACATGCACGCTTTCATTCCAACAAAATCACCGCAAAATGATATTAAATAAAATTTTATGGGTTCAGATAGTTAATTGTGGGATTTTTAACCTAATTATAAAAATTAATCTTAAATTTTTATATTTTTATCGGTTAAAATTCGAACGGTTTCTCTATGAAGCCAAACTAGACACGCATGCTTTAAACCCAACAAAACGATCGTAAAATGATATTAAATCTATTTTTATGAGTTCAAATAGTTTATTATAGCATTTTGAACCTAATTATACAACTTAATCCTAAAATTTTAGATTTTTACTCGTTTAAAATTCGAGGAGGTTCTCAAGAAAGCCCATTTAGACATGCAAACTTTAAACCCAACAAAATCACCGCAAAATGATATTAAATAAAATTTTATGGGTTCAGATAGTTAATTGTGGGATTTTTAACCTAATTATAAAAATTAATCTAAAATTTTTAGATTTTTACTCGGTTAAAATTCGAACGGGTTCTCTATGAAGCCAAACTAGACACGCATGCTTTAAACCCAACAAAACGATCGTAAAATGATATTAAATAAATTTTTATGAGTTCAAATAGTTTATTATAGGATTTTGAACCTAAATATACAACTTAATCCTAAAATTTTAGATTTTTACTTGTTTAAAATTCGAGCAGGTTCTCAAAAAAGCCCATTTTGACATGCACGCTTTAAACCCAACAAAATCACCGCAAAATGATATTAAATAAAATTTTATGGGCTCAGATAGATAGTTAATAGTGGGATTTTTAACCTATTTATAAAAATTAATCTTAAATTTTTAGATTTTTGCTCGGTTAAAATTCGAACGGGTTCTCTATGAAGCCCAACTACACACGCATGCTTTAAACCCAACAAAACGATCGTAAAATGATATTAAATCAATTTTTATGAGTTCAAATAGTTTATTATAGGATTTTTGATCCTAATTATACAACTTAATCTTAAAATTTTATATTTTTACTCGTTTAAAATTCGAACTGGTTTTCAATAAAGTCCATTTCGACATGCATGCTTTAAACCCAACAAAATCACCGCAAAATGATATTAAATAAAATTTTATGGGTTCAGATAGTTAATTGTGGGATTTTTAACCTAATTATAAAAATTAATCTTAAATTTTTAGATTTTTACTCGGTTAAAATTCAAAAGGGTTCTCTATGAAGCCTAACTAGACACGCATGCTTTAAACTCAACAAAACGATTGTAGAATGATATTAAATCAATTTTTATGAGTTCAAATAGTTTATTATAGGATTTTTGATCCTAATTATACAACTTAATCTTAAAATTTTATATTTTTACTCGTTTAAAATTCGAACTGGTTCTCAATAAAGCCCATTTTGATATGCACGCATTAAACCCAACAAAATATCCGCAAAATGATATTAAATAAAATTTTATGGGTTCAAATAGTTAATTGTGGGATTTTTAACCTAATTATAAAAAATAATCTTAAATTTTTATATTTTTACTCGGTTAAAATTCGAACGAGTTCTCTATGAAGCCAAACTAGACACGCATACTTTAAACCCAACAAAACGATCGTAAAATGATATTAAATCTTTTTTTATGAGTTCAAATAGTTTATTATAGGATTTTGAACCTAAATATACAACTTAATCCTAAAATTTTAGATTTTTACTCGTTTAAAATTCGAGCAGGTTCTCAAAAAAGCCCATTTTGACATGCACGCTTTAAACCCAACAAAATCACCGCAAAATGAAATTAAATAAAATTTTATGGGTTCAGATAGATAGTTAATAGTGGGATTTTTAACCTAATTATAAAAATTAATCTTAAATTTTTATATTTTTTCTCTGTTAAAATTCGAACGGGTTCTCTATGAAGCCAAACTAGACACGCATGCTTTAAACCCAACAAATCGATCGTAAAGTGATATTAAATCAATTTTTATGAGTTCAAGTAGTTTATTATAGGATTTTAAACCTAATTATACAACTTAATCCTAAAATTTTTGATTTTTACTCGTTTAAAATTCGAACAAGTTCTCAATAATGCCCATTTTGAAATGCACGCTTTAAACCCAACAAAATCACCGCAAAATGGTATTAAATAAAATTTTATGGGTTCAGATAGTTAATTGTGGTATTTTTAACCTAATTATAAAAATTAATCTAAAATTTTTAGATTTTTACTCGGTTAAAATTCGAACGGGTTCGCTATGAAGCCCAACTAGACACGCATGCTTTAAACCCAACAAAAGGATCGTAAAATGATATTAAATCAATTTTTATGAGTTCAAATAGTTTATTATAGGATTTTTGATCCTAATTATAAAACTTAATCTTAAAATTTTAGATTTTTACTCGTTTGGAATTCGAACTAGTTCTCAATAAAGGGCATTTTGATATGAACGCTTTAAACCCAACAAAATCACCGAAAAATGATATTAAATAAAATTTTATGGGTTCAGATAGTTAATTGTGGGATTTTTAACCTAATTATAAAAAATAATCTTAAATTTTTATATTTTTACTCGGTTAAAATTCGAACGGTTTCTCTATGAAGCCAAACTAGACACGCATGCTTTAAACCCAACAAAACGATCGTAAAATGATATTAAATCTATTTTTATGAGTTTAAATAGTTTATTATAGGATTTTGAACCTAATTATACAACTTAGTCCTAAAAATTTAGATTTTTACTCGTTTAAAATTCGAGCAGGTTCTCAAAAAATCTCATTTTGACATGCACGCTTTAATTCCAACAAAATCACCGCAAAATGATATTAAATAAAATTTTATGGGTTCAGATAGTTAATTATGGGATTTTTAACCTAATTATAAAAATTAATCTTAAATTTTTATATTTTTACTCGGTTAAAATTCGAACGGTTTCTCTATGAAGCCAAACTAGACACGCATGCTTTAAACCCAACAAAACGATCGTAAAATGATATTAAATCAATTTTTATGAGTTCAAATAGTTTATTATAGGATTTTTGATCCTAATTAAACAACTTAATCTTAAAATTTTAGATTTTTACTCGTTTAAAATTCAAACAGGTTCTCAATAAAGACCATTTAGACATGCACGCTTTAAACCCAACAAAATCATCAAAAAATGATATTAAATAATAAATTTCGAGTTCAGATAGTTAATTGTGGGATTTTTAACCTAATTATAAAAATTAATCTCAAATTCTTAGATTTTTACTCGGTTAAAATTCGAACAGTTTCTCTATGAAGCCAAACTAGACACGCATGCTTTAAACCCAACAAAACAATCGTAAAATGATATTAAATCAATTTTTATGAGTTCAAAATGTTTATTATAGGATTTTGAACCTAATTATACAACTTAATCCAAAAATTTTAGATTTTTACTCGTTTAAAATTCGAACAGATTCTCAATAAAGCCCATTTGACATGCACGCTTTAAACCAAACAAAATCTCCGCAAAATGATATTAATAAAATTTATGGGTTCAGATAGTTAATTGTGGGATTTTTAACCTAATTATAAAAATTAATCTTAAATTATCAGATTTTTAGTCGGTTAAAATTCGAACGGGTTCTCTATGAAGCCAAACTAGAGACGCATTCTTTAAACCAAACAAAACGATCGTAAAATGATATTAAATCAATTTTTTTGAGTTCAAATAGTTTATTATAGGATTTTTGATCCTAAATATACAACTTAATCTTAAAATTTTATATTTTTACTCGTTTAAAATTCGAACTGGTTCTCAATAAAGCCCATTTAGACATGCACGTTTTAAACCCAACAAAATCTTCGCAAAATGATATTAATAAAATTTATGGGTTGAGATAGTTAATTGTGGTATTTTTAACCTAATTATAAAAATTAATCTTAAATTTTTAGATTTTTACTCGGTTAAAATTCGAACGGGTTCTCTATGAAGCCAAACTAGACACGCATGCTTTAAACCCAACAAAAGGATCGTAAAATTATATTAAATCAATTTTTATGAGTTCAAATAGTTTATTATAGGATTTTTGATCCTAATTATACAACTTAATCTTAAAATTTTATATTTTTACTCGTTTAAAATTCGAACTGGTTCTCAATAAAGCCCATTTAGACATGCACGTTTTAAACCCAACAAAATCTCCGCAAAATGATATTAATAAAATTTATGGGTTCAGATAGTTAATTTTGGGATTTTTAACCTAATTATAAAAATTAATCTTAAATTTTTAGATTTTTACTCGGTTAAAATTCGAACGGGTTCTCTATGAAGCCAAATTAGACACGCATGCTTTAAACCCAACAAAACGATCGTAAAATTATATTAAATCAATTTTTATGAGTTCAAATAGTTTATTATAGGATTTTTGATCCTAATTATACAACTTAATCTTAAAATTTTATATTTTTACTCGTTTAAAATTGGAACTGGTTCTCAATAAAGCCCATTTAGACATGCACGTTTTAAACCCAACAAAATCTCCGCAAAATGATATCAATAAAATTTATGGGTTCAGATAGTTAATTGTGGGATTTTTAACCTAATTATAAAAATTAATCTTAAATTTTTTGATTTTTACTCGGTTAAAATTCGAACGGGTTCTCTATGAAGCCAAATTAGACACGCATGCTTTAAACCCAACAAAACGATCGTAAAATGATATTAAATCAATTTTTATGAGTTCAAATAGTTTATTATAGGATTTTTGATCCTAATTATACAACTTAATCTTTAAATTTTAGATTTTTACTCGTTTAAAATTGGAACAGGTTCTCAATAAAGCCCATTTTGACATGCACGCTTTAAACACAACAAAATCACCGCAAAATGATTTTAAATAAAATTTTTTGGGTTCAGATAGTTAATTGTGAGATTTTTAACCTAATTATAAAAAATATTCTTAAATTTTTAGATTTTTACTCGGTTAAAATTCGAATGGTTTCTCTATGTAGCCAAACTAGACACGCATTCTTTAAACCAAACAAAACGATCGTAAAATGATATTAAATCAATTTTTATGAGTTCAAATAGTTTATTATAGGATTTTTGATCCTAACTATACAACTTAATCTTAAAATTTTAGATTTTTACTCTTTTAAAATTCGAACAGGTTCTCAATAAAGCCCATTTTAACATGCACGCTTTAAACCCAACAAAATCACTGCAAAATGATATTAAAGAAAATTTATGGGTTCAGAAAGTTAATTGTGGGATTTTTAACCTAATTGTAAAAATTAATCTTAAATTTTTAGATTTTTACTCCGTTAAAATTCGAACGGGTTCACTATGAAGCCAAACTAGACACGCATGCTTTAAACCCAACAAAACGATCGTAAAATTATATTAAATCAATTTTTATGAGTTCAAATAGTTTATTATAGGGCTTTGAATCTAATTATACAACTTAATCCTAAAATTTTAGATTTTTACTCGTTTAAAATTGGAACGGTTTCTCTATGAAGCCAAACTAGACACACATTCTTTAAACCAAACAAAACGATCGTAAAATGATATTAAATCAATTTTTATGAGTTCAAATAGTTTATTATAGGATTTTTGAACCTAAATATACAACTTAATCTTAATATTTTAGATTTTTACTCGTTTAAAATTCGAACAGGTTATCAATAAAGCCCATTTTGACATGCACGCTTTAAACACAACAAAATCACCGCAAAATGATTTTAAATAAAAATTTTTGGGTTCAGATAGTTAATTGTGAGATTTTTAACCTAATTATAAAAAATATTCTTAAATTTTTAGATTTTTACTCGGTTAAAATTCGAACGGTTTCTCTATGTAGCCAAACTAGACACGCATTCTTTAAACCAAACAAAACGATCGTAAAATGATATTAAATCAATTTTTATGAGTTCAAATAGTTTATTATAGGATTTTTGAACCTAAATATACAACTTAATCTTAAAATTTTAGATTTTTACTCGTTTAAAATTCGAACAGGTTATCAATAAAGTCCATTTTGACATGCACGCTTTAAACAAATAAAATCACCGCAAAATGATATTAAATAAAATTTTATGGGTTCAGTTAGTTAATTGTGGGATTTTTAACCTAATTATAAAAATTAATCTTAAATTTTTAGATTTTTACTCGGTTAAATTCGAACAGGTTCTCTATGAAGCCAAACTAGACACGCATGCTTTAAACCCAACAAAAGGATCGTAAAATGATATTAAATCAATTTTTATGAGTTCAAATAGTTTATTATAGGATTTTTGATCCTAAATATACAACTTAATCTTAAAATTTTAGATTTTTACTCGTTTAAAATTCGAACTGGTTCTCAATAAAGCCCATTTTGACATGCACGCTTTAAACCCAACAAAATCACTGCAAAATGATATTAAAGAAAATTTTATGGGTTCAGAAAGTTAATTGTGGGATTTTTAACCTAATTGTAAAAATTAATCTTAAATTTTTAGATTTTTACTCGGTTAAAATTCGAACGGGTTCTCTATGAAGCCAAATTAGACACGCATGCTTTAAACCAAACAAAACGATCGTAAAATTATATTAAATCAATTTTTATGAGTTCAAATAGTTTATTATAGGATTTTTGATCCTAATTATACAACTTAATCTTAAAATTTTAGATTTTTACTCGTTTAAAATTGGAACAGGTTCTCAATAAAGCCCATTTTGACATGCACGCTTTAAACACAACAAAATCACCGCAAAATGATTTTAAATAAAATTTTTTGGGTTTAGATAGTTAATTGTGAGATTTTTAACCTAATTATAAAAAATATTCTTAAATTTTTAGATTTTTTCTCGGTTAAAATTCGAACGGTTTCTCTATGTAGCCAAACTAGGCACGCATTCTTTAAACCAAACAAAACGATCGTAAAATGATATTAAATCAATTTTTATGAGTTCAAATAGTTTATTATAGGATTTTTGATCCTAATTATATAACTTAATCCTAAAATTTTAGATTTTTACTCGTTTAAAATTGTAACAGGTTCTCAATAAAGCCCATTTTGA
The DNA here is from genome assembly GCA_035048815.1 of Abelmoschus esculentus. Lineage (NCBI taxonomy): Eukaryota > Viridiplantae > Streptophyta > Magnoliopsida > Malvales > Malvaceae > Abelmoschus > Abelmoschus esculentus. The sequence continues at coordinate 7,569,470 of JAUCBN010000002.1, read as the reverse complement.
CATGCACGCTTTAAACACAAAAAAATCACCGCAAAATGATTTAAAATAAAATTTTATGGGTTCAGATAATTAATTGTGGGATTTTTAACCTAATTATAAAAATTAATCTTAAATTTTTAGATTTTTACTCGGTTAAAATTCGAACGGGTTCTCTATGAAGCCAAATTAGACACGCATGCTTTAAACCAAACAAAACGATCGTAAGATGATATTAAATCAATTTTTATGAGTTCAAATAGTTTATTATAGGATTTTTGATCCTAATTATACAACTTAATCTTAAAATGTTATATTTTTACTCGTTTAAAATTCGAACTGGTTCTCAATAAAGCCCATTTAGACATGCACGTTTTAAACCCAACAAAATATCCGCAAAATGATATTAATAAAATTTATGGGTTCAGATAGTTACTTGTGGGATTTTTAACCTAATTATAAAAATTAATCTTAAATTTTTAGATTTTTACTCGGTTAAAATTCGAACGGGTTCTCTATGAAGCCAAATTAGACACACATGCTTTAAACCCAACAAAACGATCGTAAAATTATATTAAATCAATTTTTATGAGTTCAAATAGTTTATTATAGGATTTTTGATCCTAATTATACAACTTAATCTTAAAATTTTATATTTTTACTCGTTTAAAATTGGAACTGGTTCTCAATAAAGCCCATTTAGACATGCACGTTTTAAACCCAACAAAATCTCCGCAAAATGATATCAATAAAATTTATGGGTTCAGATAGTTAATTGTGGGATTTTTAACCTAATTATAAAAATTAATCTTAAATTTTTTTATTTTTACTCGGTTAAAATTCGAACGGGTTCTCTATGAAGCCAAATTAGACACGCATGCTTTAAACCCAACAAAACGATCGTAAAATGATATTAAATCAATTTTTATGAGTTCAAATAGTTTATTATAGGATTTTTGAACCTAAATATACAACTTAATCTTAAAATTTTAGATTTTTACTCGTTTAAAATTCGAACAGGTTCTCAATAAAGCCCATTTTGACATGCACGCTTTAAACAAATAAAATCACCGCAAAATGATATTAAATAAAATTTTATGGGTTCAGTTAGTTAATTGTGGGATTTTTAACCTAATTATAAAAATTACTCTTAAATTTTTAGATTTTTACTCGGTTAAATTCGAACAGGTTCTCTATGAAGCCAAACTAGACACGCATTCTTTAAACCAAACAAAACGATCGTAAAATGATATTAAATCAATTTTTATGAGTTCAAATAGTTTATTATAGGATTTTTGATCCTAATTATACAACTTAATCTTAAAATTTTAGATTTTTACTCGTTTAAAATTCGAACTGGTTCTCTCAATAAAGCCCATTTTGACATGCACGCTTTAAACCCAACAAAATCACTGCAAAATGATATTAAAGAAAATTTTATGGGTTCAGAAAGTTAATTGTGGGATTTTTAACCTAATTGTAAAAATTAATCTTAAATTTTTAGATTTTTACTCGGTTAAAATTCGAACGGGTTCTCTATGAAGCCAAACTAAACACGCATTCTTTAAACCCAACAAAACGATCGTAAAATGATATTAAATCAATTTTTATGAGTTCAAATAGTTTATTATAGGGCTTTGAATCTAATTATACAACTTAATCCTTAAATTTTAGATTTTTACTCGTTTAAAATTCGAACGGTTTCTCTATGAAGCCAAACTAGACACGCATTCTTTAAACCAAACAAAACGATCGTAAAATGATATTAATTCAATTTTTATGAGTTCAAATAGTTTATTATAGGATTTTTGAACCTAAATATACAACTTAATCTTAAAATTTTAGATTTTTACTCGTTTAAAATTCGAACAGGTTATCAATAAAGCCCATTTTGACATGCACGCTTTAAACACAACAAAATCACCGCAAAATGATTTTAAATAAAAATTTTTGGGTTCAGATAGTTAATTGTGAGATTTTTAACCTAATTATAAAAAATATTCTTAAATTTTTAGATTTTTACTCGGTTAAAATTCGAACGGTTTCTCTATGTAGCCAAACTAGACACGCATTCTTTAAACCAAACAAAACGATCGTAAAATGATATTAAATCAATTTTTATGAGTTCAAATAGTTTATTATAGGATTTTTGAACCTAAATATACAACTTAATCTTAAAATTTTAGATTTTTACTCGTTTAAAATTCGAACAGGTTATCAATAAAACCCATTTTGATATGCACGCTTTAAACAAATAAAATCACCGCAAAATGATATTAAATAAAATTTTATGGGTTCAGTTAGTTAATTGTGGGATTTTTAACCTAATTATAAAAATTAATCTTAAATTTTTAGATTTTTACTCGGTTAAATTCGAACAGGTTCTCTATGAAGCCAAACTAGACACGCATGCTTTAAACCCAACAAAAGGATCGTAAAATGATATTAAATCAATTTTTATGAGTTCAAATAGTTTATTATAGGATTTTTGATCCTAATTATACAACTTAATCTTATAATTTTAGATTTTTACTCGTTTAAAATTTGAACAGGTTCTCAATAAAGCCCATTTTGACATGCACGCTTTAAACCCAACAAAATCACTGCAAAATGATATTAAAGAAAATTTTATGGGTTCAGAAAGTTAATTGTGGGATTTTTAACCTAATTTTAAAAATTAATCTTAAATTTTTAGATTTTTACTCGGTTAAAATTCGAACGGGTTCTCTATGAAGCCAAACTAGACACGCATGCTTTAAACCCAACAAAACGATCGTAAAATGATATTAAATCAATTTTTATGAGTTCAAATAGTTTATTATAGGGCTTTGAATCTAATTATACAACTTAATCCTTAAATTTTAGATTTTTACTCGTTTAAAATTCGAACGGTTTCTCTATGAAGCCAAACTAGACACGCATTCTTTAAACCAAACAAAACGATCGTAAAATGATATTAAATCAACTTTTATGAGTTCAAATAGTTTATTATAGGATTTTTGAACCTAAATATACAACTTAATCTTAAAATTTTAGATTTTTACTCGTTTAAAATTCGAACAGGTTATCAATAAAGTCCATTTTGACATGCACGCTTTAAACAAATAAAATCACCGCAAAATGATATTAAATAAAATTTTATGGGTTCAGTTAGTTAATTGTGGGATTTTTAACCTAATTATAAAAATTAATCTTAAATTTTTAGATTTTTACTCGGTTAAAATTCGAACAGGTTCTCTAAGAAGCCAAACTAGACACGCATGCTTTAAACCCAACAAAAGGATCGTAAAATGATATTAAATCAATTTTTATGAGTTCAAATAGTTTATTATAGGATTTTTGATCCTAATTATACAACTTAATCTTAAAATTTTAGATTTTTACTCGTTTAAAATTCGAACTGGTTCTCAATAAAGCCCATTTAGACATGCACGTTTTAAACCCAACAAAATATCCGCAAAATGATATTAATAAAATTTATGGGTTCAGATAGTTAATTGTGGGATTTTTAACCTAATTATAAAAATTAATCTTAAATTTTTAGATTTTTACTCGGTTAAAATTCGAACGGGTTCTCTATGAAGCCAAATTAGACACGCATGCTTTAAACCCAATTTAGATTTTTACTCGTTTAAAATTGGAACAGGTTCTCAATAAAGCCCATTTTGACATGCACGCTTTAAACACAACAAAATCACCGCAAAATGATTTTAAATAAAATTTTTTGGGTTCAGATAGTTAATTGTGAGATTTTTAACCTTATTATAAAAAATATCCTTAAATTTTTAGATTTTTACTCGTTTAAAATTCGAACGGTTTCTCTATGTAGCCAAACTAGACACGCATTCTTTAAACCAAACAAAACGATCGTAAAATGATATTAAATCAATTTTTATGAGTTCAAATAGTTTATTATAGGATTTTTTATCCTAACTATACAACTTAATCTTAAAATTTTAGATTTTTACTCGTTTAAAATTCGAACAGGTTCTCAATAAAGCCCATTTTGACATGCACGCTTTAAACCCAACAAAATCACTGCAAAATGATATTAAACAAAATTTTATGGGTTCAGATAGTTAATTGTGGTATTTTTAACCAAATTATAAAAAATATTCTTAAATTTTTAGATTTTTACTCGGTTAAAATTCGAACGGTTTCTCTATGTAGCCAAACTAGACACGCATTCTTTAAACCAAACAAAACGATCGTAAAATGATATTAAATCAATTTTTATGAGTTCAAATAGTTTATTATAGGATTTTTGAACCTAAATATACAACTTAATCTTAAAATTTTAGATTTTTACTCGTTTAAAATTCGAACAGGTTATCAATAAAGTCCATTTTGACATGCACGCTTTAAACCAAACAAAATCTCCGCAAAATGATATTAATAAAATTTATGGGTTCAGATAGTTAATTGTGGGATTTTTAACCTAATTATAAAAATTAATCTTAAATTATCAGATTTTTAGTCGGTTAAAATTCGAACGGGTTCTCTATGAAGCCAAACTAGAGACGCATTCTTTAAACCAAACAAAACGATCGTAAAATGATATTAAATCAATTTTTATGAGTTCAAATAGTTTATTATAGGATTTTTGATCCTAAATATACAACTTAATCTTAAAATTTTATATTTTTACTCGTTTAAAATTCGAACTGGTTCTCAATAAAGCCCATTTAGACATGCACGTTTTAAACCCAACAAAATCTCCGCAAAATGATATTAATAAAATTTATGGGTTGAGATAGTTAATTGTGGTATTTTTAACCTAATTATAAAAATTAATCTTAAATTTTTAGATTTTTACTCGGTTAAAATTCGAACGGGTTCTCTATGAAGCCAAACTAGACACGCATGCTTTAAACCCAACAAAAGGATCGTAAAATTATATTAAATCAATTTTTATGAGTTCAAATAGTTTATTATAGGATTTTTGATCCTAATTATACAACTTAATCTTAAAATTTTATATTTTTACTCGTTTAAAATTCGAACTGGTTCTCAATAAAGCCCATTTAGACATGCACGTTTTAAACCCAACAAAATATCCGCAAAATGATATGAATAAAATTTATGGGTTCAGATAGTTACTTGTGGGATTTTTAACCTAATTATAAAAATTAATCTTAAATTTTTAGATTTTTACTTGGTTAAAATTCGAACGGGTTCTCTATGAAGCCAAATTAGACACGCATGCTTTAAACCCAACAAAACGATCGTAAAATTATATTAAATCAATTTTTATGAGTTCAAATAGTTTATTATAGGATTTTTGATCCTAATTATACAACTTAATCTTAAAATTTTATATTTTTACTCGTTTAAAATTGGAACTGGTTCTCAATAAAGCCCATTTAGACATGCACGTTTTAAACCCAACAAAATCTCCGCAAAATGATATCAATAAAATTTATGGGTTCAGATAGTTAATTGTGGGATTTTTAACCTAATTATAAAAATTAATCTTAAATTTTTTGATTTTTACTCGGTTAAAATTCGAACGGGTTCTATATGAAGCCAAATTAGACATGCATGCTTTAAACCCAACAAAACGATCGTAAAATGATATTAAATCAATTTTTATGAGTTCAAATAGTTTATTATAGGATTTTTGATCCTAATTATACAACTTAATCTTTAAATTTTAGATTTTTACTCGTTTAAAATTGGAACAGGTTCTCAATAAAGCCCATTTTGACATGCACGCTTTAAACACAACAAAATCACCGCAAAATGATTTTAAATAAAATTTTTTGGGTTCAGATAGTTAATTGTGAGATTTTTAACCTAATTATAAAAAATATTCTTAAATTTTTAGATTTTTACTCGGTTAAAATTCGAATGGTTTCTCTATGTAGCCAAACTAGACACGCATTCTTTAAACCAAACAAAACGATCGTAAAATGATATTAAATCAATTTTTATGAGTTCAAATAGTTTATTATAGGATTTTTGATCCTAACTATACAACTTAATCTTAAAATTTTAGATTTTTACTCGTTTAAAATTCGAACAGGTTCTCAATAAAGCCCATTTTAACATGCACGCTTTAAACCCAACAAAATCACTGCAAAATGATATTAAAGAAAATTTATGGGTTCAGAAAGTTAATTGTGGGATTTTTAACCTAATTGTAAAAATTAATCTTAAATTTTTAGATTTTTACTCCGTTAAAATTCGAACGGGTTCACTATGAAGCCAAACTAGACACGCATGCTTTAAACCCAACAAAACGATCGTAAAATTATATTAAATCAATTTTTATGAGTTCAAATAGTTTATTATAGGGCTTTGAATCTAATTATACAACTTAATCCTAAAATTTTAGATTTTTACTCGTTTAAAATTCGAACGGTTTCTCTATGAAGCCAAACTAGACACGCATTCTTTAAACCAAACAAAACGATCGTAAAATGATATTAAATCAATTTTTATGAGTTCAAATAGTTTATTATAGGATTTTTGAACCTAAATATACAACTTAATCTTAAAATTTTAGATTTTTACTCGTTTAAAATTCGAACAGGTTATCAATAAATCCCATTTTGACATGCACGCTTTAAACACAACAAAATCACCGCAAAATGATTTTAAATAAAAATTTTTGGGTTCAGATAGTTAATTGTGAGATTTTTAACCTAATTATAAAAAATATTCTTAAATTTTTAGATTTTTACTCGGTTAAAATTCGAACGGTTTCTCTATGTAGCCAAACTAGACACGCATTCTTTAAACCAAACAAAACGATCGTAAAATGATATTAAATCAATTTTTATGAGTTCAAATAGTTTATTATAGGATTTTTGAACCTAAATATACAACTTAATCTTAAAATTTTAGATTTTTACTCGTTTAAAATTTGAACAGGTTATCAATAAAGTCCATTTTGACATGCACGCTTTAAACAAATAAAATCACCGCAAAATGATATTAAATAAAATTTTATGGGTTCAGTTAGTTAATTGTGGGATTTTTAACCTAATTATAAAAATTAATCTTAAATTTTTAGATTTTTACTCGGTTAAATTCGAACAGGTTCTCTATGAAGCCAAACTAGACACGCATGCTTTAAACCAAACAAAACGATCGTAAAATGATATTAAATCAATTTTTATGAGTTCAAATAGTTTATTATAGGATTTTTGATCCTAAATATACAACTTAATCTTAAAATTTTAGATTTTTACTCGTTTAAAATTCGAACTGGTTCTCAATAAAGCCCATTTTGACATGCACGCTTTAAACCCAACAAAATCACTGCAAAATGATATTAAAGAAAATTTTATGGGTTCAGAAAGTTAATTGTGGGATTTTTAACCTAATTGTAAAAATTAATCTTAAATTTTTAGATTTTTACTCGGTTAAAATTCGAACGGGTTCTCTATGAAGCCAAATTAGACACGCATGCTTTAAACCCAACAAAACGATCGTAAAATTATATTAAATCAATTTTTATGAGTTCAAATAGTTTATTATAGGATTTTTGATCCTAATTATACAACTTAATCTTAAAATTTTAGATTTTTACTCGTTTAAAATTGGAACAGGTTCTCAATAAAGCCCATTTTGACATGCACGCTTTAAACACAACAAAATCACCGCAAAATGATTTTAAATAAAATTTTTTGGGTTTAGATAGTTAATTGTGAGATTTTTAACCTAATTATAAAAAATATTCTTAAATTTTTAGATTTTTTCTCGGTTAAAATTCGAACGGTTTCTCTATGTAGCCAAACTAGGCACGCATTCTTTAAACCAAACAAAACGATCGTAAAATGATATTAAATCAATTTTTATGAGTTCAAATAGTTTATTATAGGATTTTTGATCCTAATTATATAACTTAATCCTAAAATTTTAGATTTTTACTCGTTTAAAATTGTAACAGGTTCTCAATAAAGCCCATTTTGACATGCACGCTTTAAACACAACAAAATCACCGCAAAATGATTTAAAATAAAATTTTATGGGTTCAGATAATTAATTGTGGGATTTTTAACCTAATTATAAAAATTAATCTTAAATTATCAGATTTTTACTCGGTTAAAATTCGAACGGGTTCTCTATGAAGCCAAATTAGACACGCATGCTTTAAACCAAACAAAACGATCGTAAGATGATATTAAATCAATTTTTATGAGTTCAAATAGTTTATTATAGGATTTTTGATCCTAATTATACAACTTAATCTTAAAATTTTATATTTTTACTCGTTTAAAATTCGAACTGGTTCTCAATAAAGCCCATTTAGACATGCACGTTTTAAACCCAACAAAATATCCGCAAAATGATATTAATAAAATTTATGGGTTCAGATAGTTACTTGTGGGATTTTTAACCTAATTATAAAAATTAATCTTAAATTTTTAGATTTTTACTCGGTTAAAATTCGAACGGGTTCTCTATGAAGCCAAATTAGACACACATGCTTTAAACCCAACAAAACGATCGTAAAATTATATTAAATCAATTTTTATGAGTTCAAATAGTTTATTATAGGATTTTTGATCCTAATTATACAACTTAATCTTAAAATTTTATATTTTTACTCGTTTAAAATTGGAACTGGTTCTCAATAAAGCCCATTTAGACATGCACGTTTTAAACCCAACAAAATCTCCGCAAAATGATATCAATAAAATTTATGGGTTCAGATAGTTAATTGTGGGATTTTTAACCTAATTATAAAAATTAATCTTAAATTTTTTTATTTTTACTCGGTTAAAATTCGAACGGGTTCTCTATGAAGCCAAATTAGACACGCATGCTTTAAACCCAACAAAACGATCGTAAAATGATATTAAATCAATTTTTATGAGTTCAAATAGTTTATTATAGGATTTTTGAACCTAAATATACAACTTAATCTTAAAATTTTAGATTTTTACTCGTTTAAAATTCGAACAGGTTCTCAATAAAGCCCATTTTGACATGCACGCTTTAAACAAATAAAATCACCGCAAAATGATATTAAATAAAATTTTATGGGTTCAGTTAGTTAATTGTGGGATTTTTAACCTAATTATAAAAATTACTCTTAAATTTTTAGATTTTTACTCGGTTAAATTCGAACAGGTTCTCTATGAAGCCAAACTAGACACGCATTCTTTAAACCAAACAAAACGATCGTAAAATGATATTAAATCAATTTTTATGAGTTCAAATAGTTTATTATAGGATTTTTGATCCTAATTATACAACTTAATCTTAAAATTTTAGATTTTTACTCGTTTAAAATTCGAACTGGTTCTCAATAAAGCCCATTTAGACATGCACGCTTTAAACCCAACAAAATCACTGCAAAATGATATTAAAGAAAATTTTATGGGTTCAGAAATTTAATTGTGGGATTTTTAACCTAATTGTAAAAATTAATCTTAAATTTTTAGATTTTTACTCGGTTAAAATTCGAACGGGTTCTCTATGAAGCCAAACTAAACACGCATGCTTTAAACCCAACAAAACGATCGTAAAATGATATTAAATCAATTTTTATGAGTTCAAATAGTTTATTATAGGGCTTTGAATCTAATTATACAACTTAATCCTTAAATTTTAGATTTTTACTCGTTTAAAATTCGAACGGTTTCTCTATGAAGCCAAACTAGACACGCATTCTTTAAACCAAACAAAACGATCGTAAAATGATATTAATTCAATTTTTATGAGTTCAAATAGTTTATTATAGGATTTTTGAACCTAAATATACAACTTAATCTTAAAATTTTAGATTTTTACTCGTTTAAAATTCGAACAGGTTATCAATAAAGCCCATTTTGACATGCACGCTTTAAACACAACAAAATCACCGCAAAATGATTTTAAATAAAAATTTTTGGGTTCAGATAGTTAATTGTGAGATTTTTAACCTAATTATAAAAAATATTCTTAAATTTTTAGATTTTTACTCGGTTAAAATTCTAACGGTTTCTCTATGTAGCCAAACTAGACACGCATTCTTTAAACCAAACAAAACGATCGTAAAATGATATTAAATCAATTTTTATGAGTTCAAATAGTTTATTATAGGATTTTTGAACCTAAATATACAACTTAATCTTAAAATTTTAGATTTTTACTCGTTTAAAATTCGAACAGGTTATCAATAAAACCCATTTTGATATGCACGCTTTAAACAAATAAAATCACCGCAAAATGATATTAAATAAAATTTTATGGGTTCAGTTAGTTAATTGTGGGATTTTTAACCTAATTATAAAAATTAATCATAAATTTTTAGATTTTTACTCGGTTAAATTCGAACAGGTTCTCTATGAAGCCAAACTAGACACGCATGCTTTAAACCCAACAAAAGGATCGTAAAATGATATTAAATCATTTTTTATGAGTTCAAATAGTTTATTATAGGATTTTTGATCCTAATTATACAACTTAATCTTAAAATTTTAGATTTTTACTCGTTTAAAATTGGAACAGGTTCTCAATAAAGCCCATTTTGACATGCACGCTTTAAACACAACAAAATCACCGCAAAATGATTTTAAATAAAATTTTTTGGGTTCAGATAGTTAATTGTGAGATTTTTAACCTTATTATAAAAAATATCCTTAAATTTTTAGATTTTTACTCGTTTAAAATTCGAACGGTTTCTCTATGTAGCCAAACTAGACACGCATTCTTTAAACCAAACAAAACGATCGTAAAATGATATTAAATCAATTTTTATGAGTTCAAATAGTTTATTATAGGATTTTTTATCCTAACTATACAACTTAATCTTAAAATTTTAGATTTTTACTCGTTTAAAATTCGAACAGGTTCTCAATAAAGCCCATTTTGACATGCACGCTTTAAACCCAACAAAATCACTGCAAAATGATATTAAACAAAATTTTATGGGTTCAGATAGTTAATTGTGGTATTTTTAACCAAATTATAAAAAATAATCTTAAATTTTTAGATTTTTACTCGGTTAAAATTCGAACGGGTTCTCTATGAAGCCAAACTACACACGCATTCTTTAAACCAAACAAAACGATCGTAAAATGATATTAAATCAATTTTTATGAGTTCAAATAGTTTATTATAGGATTTTTTATCCTAATTATACAACTTAATCTTAAAATTTTAGATTTTTACTCGTTTAAAATTCGAACTGGTTCTCAATAAAGCCCATTTAGACATGCACGTTTTAAACCCAACAAAATCTCCGCAAAATGATATTAATAAAATTTATGGGTTCAGATAGTTAATTGTGGGATTTTTAACCTAATTATAAAAATTAATCTTAAATTTTTAGATTTTTACTCGGTTAAAATTCGAACGGGTTCTCTATGAAGCCAAATTAGACACGCATGCTTTAAACCCAACAAAACGATCGTAAAATGATATTAAATCAATTTTTATGAGTTCAAATAGTTTATTATAGGATTTTTGATCCTAATTATACAACTTAATCTTAAAATTTTAGATTTTTACTCGTTTAAAATTGGAACAGGTTCTCAATAAAGCCCATTTTGACATGCACGCTTTAAACACAACAAAATCACCGCAAAATGATTTTAAATAAAATTTTTTGGGTTCAGATAGTTAATTGTGAGATTTTTAACCTAATTATAAAAAATTTCTTAAATTTTTAGGTTTTTACTCGGTTAAAATTCGAATGGTTTCTCTATGTAGCCAAACTAGACACGCATTCTTTAAACCAAACAAAACGATCGTAAAATGATATTAAATAAATTTTTATGAGTTCAAATAGTTTATTATAGGATTTTTGATCCTAACTATACAACTTAATCTTAAAATTTTAGATTTTTACTCTTTTAAAATACGAATAGGTTCTCAATAAAGCCTATTTTGACATGCACGCTTTAAACCCAACAAAATCACCGCAAAATGATTTTAAATAAAATTTTATGGGTTCAGTTAGTTAATTGTGGGATTTTTAACCTAATTATAAAAATTAATCTTAAATTTTTGGATTTTTACTCGGTTAAAATTCAAACGAGTTCTCTATGAAGCCAAACTAGACACGCATGGTTTAAACCCAACAAAACGATCGTAAGATGATATTAAATCAATTTTTATGAGTTCAAATAGTTTATTATTGGATTTTTGATCCTAATTATACAACTTAATCCTAAAATTTTAGATTTTTACTCGGTTAAAATTCGAACAGGTTCTCTATAAAGCCCATTTTGACATGCACGCTTTAAACCCAACAAAATCACCGCAAAATGATTTTAAATAAAATTTTATGGGTTCAGTTAGTTAATTGTGGGATTTTTAACCTAATTATAAAAATTAATCTTAAATTTTTGGATTTTTACTCGGTTAAAATTCGAACGGGTTCTCTATGAAGCCAAACTAGACACGCATGGTTTAAACCCAACAAAACGATCGTAAAATTATATTAAATCAATTTTTATGAGTTCAAATAGTTTATTATAGGATTTTTGATCTTAATTATACAACTTAATCTTAAAATTTTAGATTTTTACTCTTTTAAAATTCGAACAGGTTCTCAATAAAGCCCATTTTTACATGCACGCTTTAAACCCAACAAAATCACTGCAAAATGATATTAAAGAAAATTTTATGGGTTCAGATAGTTAATTATGGGATTTTTAACCTAATTATAAAAATTAATCTTAAATTATCAGATTTTTAGTCGGTTAAAATTCTAATGGGTTCTCTATGAAGCCAAACTAGAGACGCATTCTTTAAACCAAACAAAACGATCGTAAAATTATATTAAATCAATTTTTATGAGTTCAAATAGTTTATTATAGGATTTTTGATCCTAATTATACAACTTAATCTTATAATTTTAGATTTTTACTCGTTTAAAATTTGAACAGGTTCTCAATAAAGCCCATTTTGACATGCACGCTTTAAACCCAACAAAATCACCGCAAAATGATTTAAAATAAAATTTTATGGGTTCAGATAATTAATTGTGGGATTTTTAACCTAATTATAAAAATTAATCTTAAATTATCAGATTTTTACTCGGTTAAAATTCGAACAGGTTCTCTATGAAGCCAAACTAGACACGCATGCTTTAAACCCAACAAAAGGATCGTAAAATGATATTAAATCAATTTTTATGAGTTCAAATAGTTTATTATAGGCTTTTTGAACCTAATTATACAACTTAATCCTAAAATTTTAGATTTTTACTCATTTAAAATTGGAACAGGTTCTCAATAAAGCCTTTTTTGATATGCACGCTTTAAACACAACAAAATCACCGCAAAATGATATTAAATAAAATTTTTTGGGATCCGATAGTTAATATTTGGATTTTTAACCTAATTATAAAAATTAATCTTAAATTTTTAGATTTTTACTCTGTTAAAATTCGAACAGGTTCTCTATGAAGCCAAACTAGACACGCATGCTTTAAACCCAACAAAACGATCGTAAAATGATATTAAATCAATTTTTATGAGTTCAAATAGTTTATTATAGGATTTTGAAACTAATTATACAACTTAATCCTAAAATTTTAGATTTTTAAACGTTTAAAATTACAACAGGTTCTCAATAAAGCCCATTTAGACATGCACGCTTTAAACCCAACAAAATCACCGCAAAATGATATTAAATAAAATTTTATGGGTTCAGATAGTTTATTGTGGGATTTTTAAACTAATTATTAAAATTAATCTTAAATTTTTAGATTTTTACTCGGTTAAATTTCGAACGGGTTCTCTTGAAGCCCAACTAGACATGAATGTTTTAAACCCAACAAAACGATCGTAAAATGATATTAAATCAATTTTTATGAGTTCAAATAGTTTATTATAGGATTTTGAAACTAATTATACAACTTAATCCTAAAATTTTAGATTTTTACTCGTTTATGATTCGAACAGGTTCACAATAAAGCTCATTTAGACATGGACGCTTTAAACCCATCAAAATCAATGCAAAATGATATTAAATAAAATTTTATGGGTTCAGATAGTTAATTGTGTGATTTTTATCCTAATTATGAAAATTAATCTTAAATTTTTAGATTTTTACTCGGTTAAAATTCGAACGGGTTCTCTATGAAGCCCAACTAGACACGGATGCTTTAAACCGAACAAAACGATCGTAAAATGATATTAAATCAATTTTTATGAGTTCAAATAATTTATTATAGGATTTTGAACCTAATTATACAACTTAATCCTAAAATTTTAGATTTTTACACGTTTAAAATTCGAACAGGTTCTCAATAAAGCCCATTTTGACACGCACGCTTTAAACCCTACAAAATCACCACAAAAATGATATTAAATAAAATTTTATGGGTTCAGATAGTTAATTATGGGATTTTTAACCTAATTATAAAAATTAATCTTAAATTTTTAGATTTTTACTCAGTTAAAATTCGAACAGGTTCTCTAAGAAGCCAAACTAGACACGCATGCTTTAAACCCAACAAAAGGATCGTAAAATGATATTAAATCAATTTTTATGAGTTCAAATAGTTTATTATAGGATTTTTGATCCTAATTATGCAACTTAATCTTAAAATTTTAGATTTTTACTCGTTTAAAATTCGAATAGGTTCCCAATAAAGCCCTTTTTGACATGCACGCTTTAAACCCAACAAAATCACCGCAAAATGATATTAAATAAAATTTTATGGGTTTAGATAGTTAATTGTGGGATTTTTAACCTAATTATAAAAATTAATCTTAAATTTTTAGATTTTTACTCGTTTAAAATTCGAACAGGTTCTCAATAAAGCCCATTTTGAAATGCACGCTTTAAACCCAACAAAATCACCGTAAAATTATATTAAATAAAATTTTATGGGTTCAGATAGTTAACTGTGGGATTTTTAACCTAATTATTAAAATTAATCTTAAATTTTTAGATTTTTAATCGGTTAAAATTCGAATGGGTTCTCTATGAAGCCCAACTAGACACGAATGCTTTAAACCCAACAAAACGATCGTAAAATGATATTAAATAAATTTTTATGAGTTCAAATAGTTTATTATAGGATTTTGAAACTAATTATACAACTTAATCCTAAAATTTTAGATTTTTACTCGTTTAAAATTCGAACAGGTTCTCAATAAAGCCCATTTAGACATGCACGCTTTAAACCCAACAAAATCACCGCAAAATGATATTAAATAAAATTTTATGGGTTCAGATAGTTTATTGTGGGATTTTTAAACTAATTATTAAAATTAATATTAAATTTTTAGATTTTTACTCGGTGAAAATTCGAACGGGTTCTCTATGAAGCCCAAATAGATACGAATACTTTAAACCCAACAAAACGATCGTAAAATGATATTAAATCAATTTTTATGAGTTCAAATAGTTTATTATAGGATTTTGAAACTAATTATACAACTTAATCCTAAAATTTTAGATTTTTAAACGTTTAAAATTAGAACAGGTTCTCAATAAAGCCGATTTAGACATGCACGCTTTAAACCCAAGAAAATCACCGCAAAATGATATTAAATAAAATTTTATGGGTTCAGATAGTTTATTGTGGGATTTTTAACCTAATTATTAAAATTAATCTTAAATTTTTAGATTTTTACTCGGTTAAAATTCGAACGGGTTCTCTATGAAGCCCAACAAGACACGAATGCTTTAAACCCAACAAAACGATCGTAAAATGATATTAAATCAATTTTTATGATTTCAAATAGTTTATTACAGGATTTTGAACCTAATTATAGAACTTAATCCTAAAATTTTAGATTTTTACTCGTTTAAAATTCGAACAGGTTCTCAATAAAGCCCATTCAGACATGCACGCTTTAAACCCAACAAAATCACCGCAAAATGATATTAAATAGAATTTTATGGGTTCAGATAGTTTATTGTGGGATTTTTAACCTAATTATTAAAATTAATCTTAAATTTTTAGATTTTTACTCGGTTAAAATTCGAACGGGTTCTCTATGAAGCCCAACTAGAAACGAATGCTTTAAACCCAACAAAACGATTGTAAAATGATATTAAATCAATTTTTATGAGTTCAAATAGTTTATTATAGGATTTTGAACCTAATTATACAACTTAATCCTAAAATTTTAGATATTTACTCGTTTAAAATTCGAACAGGTTCTCAATAAAGCCCATTTAGACATGCACGCTTTAAGCCCAACAAAATCACCGCAAAATGATATTAAATAAAATTTTATGGTTTCAAATAGTTTATTGTGGGATTTATAACCTAATTATAAAAATTAATCTTAAATTTTTAGATTTTTACTCGGTTAAAATTCGAACGGTTTCTCTATGAAGCCCAAATAGACAAGAATGCTTTAAACCCAACAAAACGATCGTAAAATGATATTAAATCAATTTTTATGAGTTCAAATAGTTTATTATAGGATTTTGAACCTAATTATACAACTTAATCCTAAAATTTTAGATTTTTACATGTTTAAAATTCGAACAGGTTCTCAATAAAGCCCATTTAGACATGCACGCTTTAAACCCAACAAAATCACCACAAAATGATATTAAATAAAATTTTATGGGTTCAGATAGTTTATTGAGGGATTTTTAAACTAATTATTAAAATTAATCTTAAATTTTTAGATTTTTACTCGGTGAAAATTCGAACGAGTTCTCTATGAAGCCCAACTAGACACGAATGCTTTAAACCCAACAAAACGATCGTAAAATGATATTAAATCAATTTTTATGAGTTCAAATAGTTTATTATAGGATTTTGAACCTAATTATACAACTTAATCCTAAAATTTTGGATTTTTCTCGTTTAAAATTCGAACAGGTTCTCAATAAAGCCCATTTAGACATGCACGCTTTAAACCCAACAAAATCACCGCAAAATGATATTAAATAAAATTTTATGGGTTGAGATAGTTTATTGTGGGATTTTTAACCTAATTATTAAAATTAATCTTAAATTTTTTGATTTTTACTCGGTGAAAATTCGAACGAGTTCTCTATGAAGCCCAACTAGACACGAATGCTTTAAACCAACAAAACGATCGTAAAATGATATTAAATCAATTTTTATGAGTTCAAATAGTTTACTATAGGATTTTGAACCTAATTATACAACTTAATCCTAAAATTTCATATTTTTACTCGTTTAAAATTCGAACAGGTTCTCAATAAATCCCATTTAGACATGCACGCTTTAAACCCAACAAAATCACCGCAAAATGATATTAAATAAAATTTTATGGGTTCAGATAGTTTATTGTGGGATTTTTAACTTAATTATTAAAATTAATCGTAAATTTTTAGATTTTTACTCGGTGAAAATTCAAACGGCTTCTCTATGAAGCCAAACTAGACACGCATGCTTTAAACCCAACAAAGCGATCGTAAAATGATATTAAATCAATTTTTATGAGTTCAAATAGTTTGTTATAGGATTTTGAACCTAATTATACAACTTAATCCTAAAATTTTAGATTTTTACTCGTTTAAAATTCGAAAAACTTCACAATAAAGCCCATTTAGATATGCACGCTTTAAATCCAACAAAATCACCGCAAAATGATATTAAATAAAATTTTATGGGTTCAGATAGTTAATTGTGGGATTTTTAACCTAATTGTAAAAATTATTCTTAAATTTTTAGATTTTTACTCGGTTAAAATTCGAACGGGTACTCTATGAAGCCCAACAACACACGCATGCTTTAAACCCGACAAAACGATCGTAAAATGATATTAAATCAATTTTCATGAGTTCAAATAGTTTATTATATGATTTTGAATCTAACTATGCTACTTAATCCTAAAATTTTAGATTTTTACTCGTTTAAATTTCGAATAGGTTCACAATAAAGCCCATTTAGACATGCACGCTTTAAACCCAACATAATCACCGCAAAACGATATTAAACAAAATTTATGAGTTCAAATAGTTAATTGTGGGATTTTTAACCTAATTATAAAAATTTAATCTTAATTTTTTAGATTTTTACTTTGTTAAAATTCGAACGGGTTCTCTATGATGCCCAATTAGACATGCATGCTTTAAACCCAACAAAACGATCGTAAAAGGATATTAAATCAAATTTTATGAGTTCAAATAGTTTATTATAGGATTTTGAACCTAGTTATACAACTTAATCCTAAAATTTTAGATTTTTACTTTATCAAAATTAGAACGGGTTCTCTATGAAGCCCAATTATACATGCATGTTTTAAACCCAACAAAACGATCGTAAAATGATATTAAATTAATTTTTATGAGTTCAAATAGTTTATTATAGGATTTGGAACCTATTTATACAACTTAATCCTAAAATTTTATATTTTTACTCGTTTAAAATTCGAACGGGTTCACTATAAAGCCTATTTAGACATGCACGCTTTACACCCAACATAATCACCTCAAAATGATATTAAATAAAATTTTATGAGTTTAAATAGTTAATTGTGGGATTTTTAACCTAATTATAAAATTTAATCTTAAATTTTTAGATTTTTACTTTGTTTAAATTCGAACGGGTTCTCTATGAAGCCCAATTAGACATGCATGCTTTAAACCAAATAAAACGATCGTCAAATGATATTAAATCAATTTTTATGAGTTCAGAGAGTTTATTATGGATTTTGAACCTAATTATACAACTTAATCCTAAAATTTTAGATTTTTACTCGTTTAAAATTCAAACAAGTTCACTATAAAGCCCATTTAGACATGCACGCTTTAAACCCAACAAAATCACCCAAAAATGATATTAAATAAAATTTTATGAGTTCAATTAATTAATTGTGGGATTTTTAACCTAATTATAAAACTTAATCTAAAATTTTTCGATTTTTACTCTGTCGCGACCATTTTAAAACCGAAATGTGTGAGAAATAGCCTGGCGATTGAATTCTGAAAAAAATTGAGCTTTTTACCCTTTTAATTATTAATTATGAAAATCGAGGTCGTGTTAAAAACGTTTAATTTCAAAATGGCTTGGAGTCGTCACCGGCCATTTAGGTAGGCCAGACACCATAAAACAAACCAGAGATTCTTTTCTAAAAACATTTGTGTTTGGGAGTCGGTTACGCGTAAGGACGACCCTTACGAGCGCCCGAGATCGGTACCTTATTAATTACACGTGGCATTTTAGCATTTCTAATAATAATATAAATTTAATTCGTCATTGTAAAATGAATATCGTTCAAATGAGAATATCCTTTTGGATAAGAAAATATATTTCTTTTAAATACGGGCTTGAATAAGACGTCCTCTAGATAGGAAACCTTAACTCATATTTAAGGAAATATAAATTCTGTACCAGAAGGTTTTAAATGCATGACCGATTATTATCTTGTTCATTTTAAGTTCAAACCTATAAGGCTCCATTCATTGAATATTTAAAATCCTATTTAATTATTAATTTTACCAAGTGCATTATGATAACATTCGAACGATCGGACACTACCATCTTGACACCGAATAAAATTAATAACACTATTGGTGTTTCTAGTTGTTTACCTAATTAATTTTATTTAATTCTAATCTTAAATTATTTATCAATTTCTAGGTTTCGATGACACGTCAAATGCGATACCAAAGTACACTCTTTTGGTCAACGTCATGTTACGTCAAAACATCGACCGCTTAGTGTATCCGAGGTATATGATTAAAATGTCATTGTTACTACAATTATCTTCCTAATAAAATTAATTATTGTATTAAAGTGACTACCCTAAAGAGGCTCTAATTTAATTAGCTAAATGTGAGTTAAATATTTTCCTAGCAATTATACTACATGAATTTAAAATATGTATTTAAATAAAACAATTAAATAAAACAACACTAATTAAAAGACAAGGTTTATATTGATTCTCATTTCATAGCAAAAAGCCCAATTACACATATAAGGTGATTAAAATGAAGAAATTTTAGAGTTTGACACATGGCCAACGACCACCGTTCTCCGTAGTCAACGAGATTTCCAACCATTGTTTCGACCACTGAAAAATCCCAAAATCTCTAAATTTTCTAGATCCAAGATCTAAACTATCCGGATTCGACTGAATCCTTCTATCTTCCCCCTAAATCTACCCGAATCTCACTTTTTCGACTCCAACAAAACTTAAATCCTCACCGGACAACTAGATCTACATTTTTCATTTTTGAAAATTAGATCTAGGGTTCGAAGATTGATTTTTGTTTTTTTAATATAGATGTCTGACTTAAATTCATTTAATTTTGCAAGAAAACAGAGAAAAGTGATCGAAATTACCTCTGTTGGGTCGAATTTGGTGTGTAACTCCGGCTAGAACTCGAAACATGTCACTGTGAAGTGGCATTTCCACGTTCTTCTCCACTTTCCCGACGTAGCCAGTGGTCTTTCCACCATTGCATGTTAACACAAAACCAAGATCCTCCATGATCCTCGGGTTTAATTCTGCCGAATACCTCTTTTCTTTCCAAAATTTATGGAGCGATCACGACCATTATCATTGTTTCCATTATGCCACTCATCATTGCTGCATTATGAGTTCCCCCATCATTGCTGCCATTATGAGTTCATCATTGTTGTAATTATGAACTCATCATTGCTGCATCATGAGCCCCATCATCACTCATGATTACTGCATCATGAGCCCCATCATCACTCATGATTACTGCAATCATGAGCTTCCTCTCTCTCTTTGCCGGATGCACCCAACCTCCTCCCCTCTGGATGTTATTGTGTCGATTGCCTCCCTCACCTTGCCGAAATCATGGCTAAAAACCAACCACCAATAACTGACCACTTACCTTCAATTGGTAACCGCATGTTCATTTTCATTTTTATTTTTTAATTCAAAATATTTAATTAATAATTCCCCTTTTATTTTACTTATTTAAAATTTAGATAATATTATTTATTTATTTATTTTTATTTAATATTTACTTGTGGCCATATTTATTCTCGAGTACCCGGACGAAATTCGGGTATTACATACTCGGTTAAAATTTGAACGGATTCTCTATGAAGCTCAATTAGACAAGCATGCTTTAAAACCAACAAAACGACTGTAATATGATATTAAATCAATTTTTATGAATTCAAATAGTTTATTATAGGATTTTGAACCTAATTATGCAACTTAAACCTCAAATTTTATATTTTTACTCGTTTAATATTCGAACGGGTTCACTATAAAGCCAATTAGACATGCACGCTTTAATCCCAACATAATCATCACAATATGATATTAAATAAATTTTATGAGTTCAAATAGTTCATTGTGGGATTTTTAACCTAATTATAAAATTTAATCTTAAATTTTTAGATTTTTACTCTGTTCAAATTCGAACAGGATCTCTATGAAGCCCAATTAGACATGCATGCTTAAACCAAACAAAACAATCATAAAATGATATTAAATAAATTTTTATGAGTTCAAATAGTTTATTATAGGATTTTGAACCTATTTATACAACTTAATCCTAAAATTTTATATTTTTACTGCTTTAAAATTCGAATGGGTTCACTATAAAGCCCATTTAGACATGCACGTTTTAAACCCAACATAATCAGCACAAAATGATATTAAATAAAATTTTATGAGTTCAAATAGTTAATTGTGGGATTTTTATTGGGTATTTAGTAAACGCATTGGAATATTAACCGAGTAAAATGCTCTAAAATTAAGATTAAGTTGTATAATTTGGTTCCAAATCTCATAATTAACTATTTGAACTGATGAAATTTTATTTATTATTTTTTGCATCCGTTTTGTTAGATTCATAGTGATACGCTCCAACTCTCCAATTGTTGTTGTAGAGAGAAGCTTTGATTGTCCCGACCGTGATTTCAAGTAAGCCTTGATCCTCGTACGCGTTCCTTGTTGTTTGATGAAGAAAAGATGATGAAATGGTGTAAAGAGGGCTATGGAAGTATAGGTTATATGTGTAAATGGTAAGGGATGGTTGGGTGATATTTTGGTTAGGGAAATAAATGGAAAAGGTGATAGGGAAGGCTAGGGAAGTCGATTAAGGTGATGGACGAAAGGGTTAGGATAGAATGTATGGAAGGTGGTAAAGAAATAGTATTCAAAGGTAACAAAAGTAGAACTTATGCTATGAAGCATAAACCCAACTTATAGTATGCTTTGAGGGTGGTATAGGACTTAGACCCTTAGGAAATAAGTTCCTAGAACCTTAAGTAAGGATGGAAAAGATAGGAGACGCCACAAACCTATATAATAGATTTGATAAGTCGATATAGTTCTAAAAAGAACAAGTTTGAGAGTAAACTCACAAAGTAATTTTGTATAATCTGAATGGTGTGTTTACAAAATGAAATCCAAGTCCTATTTATAGTATTCTAAGGGTTTGGCCGAAATTTCCTTTAACTATTCGGATAACCATTCATTTGAATGATGTCTCCCTCCAAATCTATTCAAAAAGATGTAACTTCTCGATCCAGCCTGCACTGTCTTCAGTAATTTGGCCATATCTCGAGCTCCTGATATTGGATTGATGCGATTCAACATGAGTTGGAAAGATAAGAGATAGGGGAACAACTTTCATGAAGACACCGAAACCCAGTTCTGCTTTTATCCTACTCGAAAATGGAAAACAAGTGGACCATTATGAATCTGTCCAATGAAAAGTGCTACCTCTTTGTTTTGGCGCCCACTTCCTTTCCCTCCATGATCTTGCACCCAATATGGATAATGGACGGACATGATGCTTGGTGAAGGGTAGGTGACCTTCGGGTGTTGAGCTGGGAGTGATAGCTAGAGTTGAGATGAGCTAATCGAGCTGGGAGTGAGCTGGATTGAACTGAGCTATGTAGCTAAAAGACTTAGCTAAAGTTTGAAGCTGAAATAAGCTAATCCGAGCTGCCTTTAGCAAAGTGAGCTGGTCCATTAGCTTCCTTATACTCTCTTCTAGTGTGAGGAGTGTTTTGGAGCTAATCCGAATCTCCTAAGGCCTCGTTTTGAATTATGCTTCATTTGAGCTCGTATGGGACTTGTGAGCTGACATGGAGCTATCCTTTAGTCCTTTAAGTACTAAGATCAGTAAGATAAGGTATATAAAAGTATATAAAAGTAATAAATACTAAGATCAGTAAGATAACTCCCCTTTGATCCCATGTGTGAAATAAAGTAGCTGAATATAAGGTATGGATAGAAACTAAGGTTGGGCGTGTACATATCACATATTGTGCATATCTAAACAACCTTTATAGTGATCAGATTAGAATTTAAAAAGAGTAAAGTGGTCTAAAATTGTTATTAAGTGTTTTAATCGTATTTAAAAGCTTATAATTAACTATTTGAACTCCTGTAATTTAATTAAATCGTATTTTATAGTAGATTTGTTGGGTTTAATGCGTCCATGTCTCATTGGGCTATTTATTGAACCCATTGCAATTTTAACCGTGTAAATTGTTATAAAATTAATATTAAGTTGTATAATTTGGTTCCAAAGTCCATACTTATCTATTTGAACTCATGAAGTTTTGAATTATTCTTATTTTGCAGCCGTTTTGTTAGGTTTAAAGTGTGCATATCTAAAGGAGCTTTCTAGCGATCACATTGGAATTTAATCCGAGTATAGTGCACTAAATTTGAGATTAATTTGTTCAATCATATTCAAAAGCTCATAATTAACTATTTGAGCTCATGTAATTTGATTGAATCTCATTTTGTGGACGGTTTGTTAAGTTTAAAGCGTGCAAGCCTCATTAGGCTATTTAGTAAACCCATTAGAATTTTAACCGAGTAAAGTGCTCTAAAGTTAAGATTAAGTTGTATAATTTGGTTCCAAATCTCATAATTAACTATTTGAACTCATGAAATTTGATTTATTCTTATTTTGCGTCCGTTTTGTTATATTCATATTGTGCATATCTAAATGACCTTTATAGTGATCAGATTAGAATTTAAAAAGAGTAAAGTGCTCTAAATTTGTTATTAAATTGTTTAATCGTATTTAAAAGCTTATAATTAACTATTTGAACTCCTGTAATTTAATTAAATCGTATTTTGTGGTCGATTTGTTGGGTTTAAAGTGTCTATGTGTCATTGGGCTATTTAGTGAACCCATTGCAATTTTAACCGAGTAAATTGCTCTAAAATTTAGATTAAGTTTTATAATTTGGTTCCAAATTCCATACTTATCTATTTGAACTCATGAAGTTTTGATTTATTCTTATATTGCGGCCGTTTTGTTAGGTTTAAAGTGTGCATATCTAAAGGAGCTTTACAGCAAAACCGTTGGAATTTAAACCGAGTAAAGTGCTATAAATTTGAGATTAATTTGTTTAATCATATTCAAAAGCTCATAATTAACTATTTGAACTCATGTAATTTGATTGAATTTCATTTTGTGGGCGGTTTGATAAGTTTAAAGCGTGCAAGTCTCATTAGGCTAAGTAAACCCATTGATTTTTTTTTTTGAAAGAAAAGGCCTCATTAAAAAACCTGTAGCCACTCACTTCGAGAGGTGAGTAGGCCCCTATGGGGAAAAGGGTACCCATGGTTTTATTGAGATGAAGAGGAGAACCTCTCTGAATTTATAAAAGCCCGAATAAAATCGTGAAAGAGACATCCAAAATAACAGGAAAGAAAATAACGTAGAGCCCAAATAGCTAAGACATGGGCTACAACGTTTGCGTCTCTAGGCACATAACAAATCTTACAATCAAGAAAGTACCAAGAGTGGAGCGGATAAGAGAAAACAAATGTTCCATCGTGGAGAGATCCTGTTGATGAGCGTTGTTAACCTTGTTGGCAATGGAGGTTGAATCAGTTTCAATGATCACATTAGTCCAGGGATTAGCAACAACAAATTTTAATCCTTCCAAAATGGCAAGAGCCTCGGCAAAAGCCGGATCTGGGCAAAAAGCAAGCAGCATAGAACAACCACCAAGGACGGAGCCAGAAGAATTCAGAGCGATGATGCCTGCAGCAACACCCCTTAACACAGGGTCAAAGGCGCAATCCGTGTTAATTTTGACGAAACCAGGGTCCGATTTCATCCATCTAGCTTGAGCAAAAGTGGGCTCAGCTAGCCGGGAACGTAGGTGGGAAGCATCATTAACTGATGTATAGTCATTGAAAAGGTTTTGTGCATTACAAATAGTTAATCAAACCGGTTGAAGATGGCTGTTATGGACGAAGTCATTACGGCGGTTCCATAAATTCCATAGGATTAAGTTAAGATTAAGTTGTATAATTTGGTTCCAAATCTCATAATTAACTATTTGAACTCATGAAATTTGATTTATTCTTATTTTGTATCCGTTTTGTTAGATTCATAGTGAATATCTAAACGAGCTTTATAATGATCAGATTAGAATTTAAATAGAGTAAAGTTCTCTAAAATTGACATTAAGTAGTTTAATCATATTCAAAGGCTCATAATTAACTATTTGAACTCCTGTAATTTAATTAAATCGTATTTTATGGTAGATTTGTTGGGTTTAAAGTGTTCATATCTCATTGGGCTATTTAGTGAACCCATTGCAATTTTAACCGAGTAAATTGTTATAAAATTAAGATTAAGTTGTATAATTTGGTTCCAAAGACCATACGTATCTATTTGAACTCATGAAGTTTTTATTCATTCTTATTTTGCGTCCGTTTTGTTAGGTTTAAAGTGTGCATATCTAAAGGAGCTTTATAGCGATCACATTGGAATTTAAACCGAGTAAAGTGCTCTAAATTTGAGATTAATTTGTTTAATCATATTCAAAAGCTCATAATTAATTATTTGAACACATGTAATTTGATTAAATCTCATTTTGTGGACGGTTTGTTAAGTTTAAAGTGTACAAGTGACATTGAGCTATTTAGTAAACCCATTGGAATTTTAACCAAGTAAAATGTTCTAAAGTTAAGATTAAGTTGCATAATTTGGTTCCAAATCTCATAATTAACTATTTGAACTCATGAAATTTGAATTATTCTTATTTTGCGTCCGTTTTGTTAAATTCATAGTGTGCATATCAAAACGAGCTTTATAGTGATCATATTAGAATTTAAACAGAGTAAAGTGCTCTAAAATTGTTTTTAAGTGGTCTAATCGAATTCAAAAGCTCATAATTAACTATTTGAGCTATTGTAATTTATTTAAAACGTATTTTGTGGTAGATTTGTTGGGTTTAAAGCGTCCATGTCTCATTGGGCTATTTAGTGAAACCATTGCAATTTTAACCGAGTAAATTGCTTTAAAATTAAGATTAAGATGTATAATTTGGTTTTAAAGTCCACACTTATCTAACTCATGAAGTTTTGATTGATTCTTATTTTGCGGCCGTTTGGTTAGGTTTAAAGTGCGCATATCTAACGGAGCTTTATAGCGATCACATTTCAATTTAAACCGAGTAAAGTGCTCTAAATTTGAGATTAATTTGTTTAATCATATTTAAAATCTCATAATTAACTATTTGAACTCATGTAATTTGACTGAATCTCATTTTGTGGACGGTTTGTTAAGTTTAAAGCGTGCAAGTCTCATTGGGCTATATAGTAAACCCATTGCAATTTTAACCAATAAATTGCTATAAAATTAAGATTAAGTTGTATAATTTGGTTCCGATGTCCACACTTATCTTTTTGAACTCATGAAGTATTGATTCTTATTTTGCGGCCGTTTGGTTAGGTTTAAAGTGTGCATATCTAAAGGAGCTTTATAGCGTTAACATTTGAATTTAAACCGAGTAAAGTGCTTTAAATTTGAGATTAATTTGTTTAATCATATTTAAAAGCTCATAATAAACTATTTGAACCCATGTAATTTGACTGAATCTCATTTTGTGGACGGTTTGTTAAGTTTAAAGCGTGCAAGACTCATTGGGCTATTTAGTAAACCAATTGGAATTTTAAACGAGTAAAATGCTCTAATGTTAAGATTAAGATGTATAATTTGGTTACAAATCTCATAATTAACTATTTGAACTCAAGAAATTTGATTTATTCTTATTTTGCGTCTGTTTTGTTAGATTCATAGTGTGCATATCTAAACGAGCTTTCTAGTGATCAAATTAGAATTTAAACAGAGTAAAGTACTCTAAAATTGTCATGAAGTGGTTTAATCATATTCAAAAGCTCATAATTAACTCTTTGAACTCGTATAATTTAATTAAATGAAATTTTGTGGACTTTTTGTTTAATTAAAGCGTGCAAGTCTCATTGGGCTATTTAGTAAACCCATTGCAATTTTAACCAATAAATTGCTATAAAATTAAGATTAAGTTGTATAATTTGGTTCCGATGTCCACACTTATCTTTTTGAACTCAAGAAGTATTGATTCTTATTTTGCGGCCGTTTGGGTAGGTTTAAAGTGTGCATATCTAAAGGAGCTTTATAGCGATCACATTTGAATTTAAACCGAGTAAAGTGCTCTAAATTTGAGATTAATTTGTTTAATCATATTTAAAATCTCATAATTAACTATTTGAACTCATGTAATTTGACTGAATCTCATTTTGTGGACGGTTTGTTAAGTTTAAAGCGTGCAAGTCTCATTAGGCTATTTAGTAAACTATTTGGAATTTTAACCGAGTAAAATGCTCTAATGTTAAGATTAAGATGTATAATTTGGTTCCAAACCTCATAATTAACTATTTGAACTCAAGAAATTTGATTTATTCTTATTTTGCGTCTGTTTTGTTAGATTCATAGTGTGCATATCTAAACGAGCTTTCTAGTGATCAAATTAGAATTTAAACAGAGTAAAGTACTCTAAAATTGACATTAAGTGGTTTAATCATATTCAAAAGCTCATAATTAACTCTTTGAACTCGTATAATTTAATTAAATGAAATTTTGTGGACTTTTTGTTTAATTAAAGCGTGCAAGTCTCATTGGGCTATTTAGTAAACCCATTGCAATTTTAACCAATAAATTGCTATAAAATTAAGATTAAGTTGTATAATTTGGTTCCGATGTCCACACTTATCTTTTTGAACTCAAGAAGTATTGATTCTTATTTTGCGGCCGTTTGGGTAGGTTTAAAGTGTGCATATCTAAAGGAGCTTTATAGCGATCACATTTGAATTTAAACCGAGTAAAGTGCTCTAAATTTGAGATTAATTTGTTTAATCATATTTAAAATCTCATAATTAACTATTTGAACTCATGTAATTTGACTGAATCTCATTTTGTGGACGGTTTGTTAAGTTTAAAGCGTGCAAGTCTCATTAGGCTATTTAGTAAACTATTTGGAATTTTAACCGAGTAAAATGCTCTAATGTTAAGATTAAGATGTATAATTTGGTTCCAAACCTCATAATTAACTATTTGAACTCAAGAAATTTGATTTATTCTTATTTTGCGTCTGTTTTGTTAGATTCATAGTGTGCATATCTAAACGAGCTTTCTAGTGATCAAATTAGAATTTAAACAGAGTAAAGTACTCTAAAATTGACATTAAGTGGTTTAATCATATTCAAAAGCTCATAATTAACTCTTTGAACTCGTATAATTTAATTAAATCAAATTTTGTGGACGTTTTGTTTAATTAAAGCGTGCAAGTCTCATTGGGCTATTTAGTAAACCCATTGCAATTTTAACCAATAAATTGCTATAGAATTAAGATTAAGTTGTATAATTTGGTTCCGATGTCCACACTTATCTTTTTGAGCTCATGAAGTATGGATTCTTATTTTGCGGCCGTTTGGTTAGGTTTAAAGTGTGCATATCTAAAGGAGCTTTATAGCGATCACATTTGAATTTAAACCGAGTACAGTGCTCTAAATTTAGGATTAATTTGTTTAATCATATTTAAAATCTCATAATTAACTATTTGAACTCATGTAATTTGATTGAATCTCATTTTCTGGACGGTTTGTTAAGTTTAAAGCGTGCAAGTCTCATTGGGCTATTTAGTAAACCCAGTGCAACTTTAACCAATAAATTTCTATAAAATTAGGATTAAGTTGTATAATTTGGTTCTGATGTCCACACTTATCTTTTTGAACTCATGAAGTATTGATTCTTATTTTGCGGCCGTTTGGTTAGGTTTAAAGTGTGCATATCTAAAGGAGCTTCATAGCGATCACATTTGAATTTAAACCGAGTAAAGTGCTCTAAATTTGAGATTAATTTGTTTAATCATATTTAAAAACTCATAATTAACTATTTGAACTCATGTAATTTGACTGAGTCTCATTTTGTGGACGGTTTGTTAAGTTTAAAGCGTGCAAGTCTCATTGGGCTATTTAGTAAACCAATTGGAATCTTAACCGAGTAATATGCTCTAATGTTAAGATTAAGATGTATAATTTGGTTCCAAATCTCATAATTAACTATTTGAACTCAAGAAATTTGATTTATTCTTATTTTGCGTCTGTTTTGTTAGATTCATAGTGTGCATATCTAAACGAGCTTTCTAGTGATCAAATTAGAATTTAAACAGAGTAAAGTACTCTAAAATAGACATTAAGTGGTTTAATCATATTCAAAAGCTCATAATTAACTCTTTGAACTCGTATAATTTAATTAAATCAAATTTTGTGGATGTTTTGTTTAATTATAGCGTGGAAGTCTCATTGGGCTATTTAGTAAACCCATTGCAATATTAACCAATAAATTGCTATAAAATTAAGATTAAGTTGTATAATTTGGTTCCGATGTCCACACTTATCTTTTTGAGCTCATGAAGTATTGATTCTTATTTTGCGGCCGTTTGGTTTGGTTTAAAGTGTGCATATCTAAAGGAGCTTTATAGTGATCACATTTGATTTTAAACCGAGTAAAGTGCCCTAAATTTGAGATTAATTTGTTTAATCATATTTAAAATCTCATAATTAACTATTTGAACTCATGTAATTTGACAGAATCTCATTTTGTGGACGGTTTGTTAAGTTTAAATCGTGCAAGTCTCATTGGGCTATTTAGTAAACCAATAGGAATTTTAACCGAGTAAAATGCTCTAATGTTAAGATTAAGATGTATAATTTGGTTCCAAATCTCATAATTAACTATTTGAACTCAAGAAATTTGATTTATTCTTATTTTGCGTCTGTTTTGTTACGTTCATAAATTGAGTAAAGTACTCTAAAATTGACATTAAGTGGTTTAATAATATTCAAAAGCTCATAATTAACTCTTAGAGCTCGTATAATTTAATTAAATCAAATTTTGTGGTCGTTTTGTTTGATTAAAGCGTGCAAGTCTCATTGAGCTATTTAGTAAACCCATTAAAATTTTAACCAATAAATTGCTATAAAATTAAGATTAAGTTGTATAATTTGGTTTCGATGTCCACACTTATCTTTTTGAGCACACGAAGTATTGATTCTTATTTTGCGGCCGTTTGGTTAGGTTTAAAGTGTGCGTATCTAAAGGAGCTTTATAGCGATCACATTTGAATTTAAACCGAGTAAAGTGCTCTAAATTTGAGATTAATTTGTTTAATCATATTTAAAAGCTCATAATTAACTATTTGAACTCGTGTAATTTGACTGAATCTCATTTTGTGGACGGTTTGTTAAGTTTAAAGTGTGCAAGTCTAATTGGGTTATTTAGTAAACCAATTGGAATCTTAGCCGAGTAATATGCTCTAATGTTAAGATTAAGATGTATAATTTGGTTCCAAATCTCATAATTAACTATTTGAACTCAAGAAATTTGATTTATTCTGTTTTTGCGTCTGTTTTGTTAGATCCATAGTGTGCATATCTAAACGAGCTTTCTAGTGATCAAATTAGAATTTAAACAGAGTAAAGTGCTCTAAAATTGTTATTAAGTGGTTTAATCGTATTTAAAAGCTCATAATTAACTATTTAAGCTCCTGTAATTTAATTAAATCGTATTTTGTGATCAATTTGTTGGATTTAAAGCGTCCATGTTTGATTGGGCTATTTAGTTAACCTATTACAATTTAACCGAATAAATTGCTCTAAAATTCTTATTTTGAGGCCGTTTGGTTAGGTTTAAAGTGTGCATATCGAAAGGAGCTTTATAGCGATCACATTTGAATTTAAACCGAGTAAAGTGCTCTAAATTTGAGATTGATTTGTTTAATCATATTTAAAAGCTCATAATTAACTATTTAAACTCATGTGATTTGATTGAATATCATTTTATGGACGGTTTGTTAAGTTTAAAGCGTGCAAGTCTTATTAGGCTTTTTAGTAAACCCATTGGAATTTTAACCGAGTAAAATGCTCTAAAGTTAAGATTAAGTTGTATAATTTGGTTCCAAATCTCATAATTAACTATTTGAACTCAAGAAATTTGATTTATTCTTATTTTGCGTCCGTTTTGTTAGATTCATAGTATGGATATGTAAACGAGCTTTATAGTGATCAGATTAGAATTTAAATAGAGTAAAGTGTTCTAAAATTGTTATTAAGTGGTTTAATCATATTCAAAAGCTCATAATTAAGTATTTGAGCTCCTGTAATTTAATTAAATTGTATTTTGTGGTAAATTTGTTGGGTTTAAAGCGTCCATGTGTCATTGGGCTATTTAGTGAACGCATTGCAATTTTTTTTTGAGAGAAAGGGCCTCATTAAAAAAACCCTATAGCCAGTCACCTCGAGTGGTGAGTAGGCCCTTTTTGGTAGAAGAGTTCCCATGGTTTTATTGAGAAGAAGAGGAGAGCCTCTCCGAATTTACAGAAGCCCGAATAAAATCGGTAAAGTTACAATCAAAAGAACAGGAAGTAAAAGAACGCAAAGCCCTAGTAGCTAAGGCATGGGCTACAACGTTTGCGTCTCTAGATACATAACAAATCTTACAATCAGACAAAGTACTAAGAGTGGAGCGGATGCGAGACACCAAATGTTGCACGGTGGAAAGATCTTGATGATGGATGTTGTTTACCTTGTTGGCAATGGAAGTTGAATCAGTTTCAAAAACCACATGAGTCCAGCCATTAGCAACTGCAAACTTTAGACCTTCCAAAATGACGAGAGCCTCCGTAGAAGCGGGGTCCGAGCAAATGAGCGGCATAGAACAACCACCAAGGACGCCGCTGGTGGAATCCCTGGCAATGACGCCAGCAGCAGCACCTCTTAACACGGGGTCAAAGACGCCATCCGTGTTAATCTTGACTAAACCAGAGTCCGGTTTTGTCCATCTAGCTTGAGCAAAAGTGGGCTCAGCTAGCCGGGAACGTAGATGGGAGGCATCATTAATTGATGTGTAGTCATTAAAAAGTTTTTGTGCATTGGAAACAGTTAACCAAATCGGTTGGAGATGGCTATTATGGACAAAATCATTTCGGAGATTCCATAAATTCCAAAGGATCGTTATAAGAAGCGAAAATTGATGTAAGGAGAGAAAACCAGCTACTTCGGAAAGCCACTGGTGGGGGGAGATAAAGGTATTGGAGAAAATTCGTGTAGGAAGCCCTGCCAACTGGAGTGCCTCCTTGGCACTAGGGCAGTCCCTCATAGCATGGAGGGTGGTTTCGATGGTCATGTTACAGATCGGGCATACCCCCGTACCAAGATTGGCCTGGAGGATTTTATGGCCAGATGGGAGTGCATCATGACATAAATGCCATCCAAATGTACGAACCTTGGGTAGAGTAGGCAATTTAGATATAATTTTCCAAAGCTTAGAGGGCCTGTTAACTGGCCCTAACTGTAACTGCAAATATTGGTAACCAGACCGAACCGTGTACATGCCAGAGTCATGGTAAACCCAAAGGGTGGTGTCTTTTGTGTCATTGATAATGGGTACATTAAGGATAGTGTTGGCGTCTTCGTGGGAGAAGTATCCTCTAACTTTTGATTCGTCCCATCGGGGTAAATTAGGCAACATGAAAGTACCTGCCCGAAGAGGGACTTCGTCATTTACCTCATAATCACCATAAAGGTTGACAGGATGGGAGCCACCCCATTTTTCAAAGTGGATTTGAACTTGGCTGGATATACCTGGGCGTTTGAAAAAGCCATCGCAAAGCTTAGCGATAGCAATGCTAAGGCCTTTCCAAGCAAAAGAAGGTCTCCGAGTGTGATCAAATTTGAGGATAGAACCCGATGGGTAATACTTGCATTTGTAGACCTGACTAAGGAGACTATCAGGTTCACAAACCAGACGCCAGATCTGTTAGGCAAGCAACATTGAAGTGGTGAAGATCGCGAAACCCTATACCTCCTGTTGCTTTTGGCAGACAGATAGTGTCCCAAGGGAGCATATGCCAACCTCGTTTGTCAGCTTTCCCAGACCACCAATAACGCGTATCGAAGTGGTCATATCATCAATAATGTTTTGGGGTAAAAGGTAGTAAGACATAACATATTGTGGTATAGACTGGATGATAGATTTAATAAAAATTTCTCTACCACTAAAAGAGAAGAGATGTTTATCCTATTTACTCAGGCGAACATTCATTTTATCCCTGGTGAACCCCAAGGTTGTTGTCTTGTTCTTTCCTATTAGGAGAGGGACTCCAAGATAAATACCTGGATCATCCACTTCTCTTACATTTATTGATTTCCAACCGAAGCGACGTGGAAGTTTTCCGAGAAAAGAAAATAATAGACTTTTCAAAATTCACTGCCTGCCCAGACGAAGTAGCGTAAGTAGGTAGAGCATCCTTAAGGCATCGAGCTTCCGTAGTTGTATTCTTAATGAATACGACACAGTCATTAGCAAAAAGGAGGTGGTTGATGCGTGGCCCATTCCTGCTAGCACAAAGTCCAGGGAGGTTACCATTTGTTTGCTCAGCATTGAGCAAGGCTGAAAGGCCTTGAGTACAGAAAAGAAACAAGAAAGGGGATAGAAGGTCCCCTTGCCGTAACCCTCTATGGGATTTGAAAGGTCGTGAAAGGGAGTCGTTGATACGAACTTGAAAGGATACTGAGGATACACACCTCATAATAAGGGAAACCCATCTGGAGTTGAATCCTAGACGAATCATAATTTGTTCAAGAAAAGGCCATTCAACATGGTCAAAACCCATTGCAATTTTAATCGAGTAAATTGCTCTAAAATTAAGATTAAGTTGTATAATTTGGTTCCAAAGTTCACACTAATATATTTGAACTCATGAAGTTTTTATTGATTCTTATTTTACGGTCGTTCTGTTAGGTTTACAGTGTGCATATCTAAAGGAGCTTTATAGCGATCACATTGGAATTTAAACCGAGTAAAGTGCTATAAATTTGAGATTAATTTGTTTAATCATATTCAAAAGCTCATAATTAACTATTTGAACTCATGTAATTTGATTGAATTTCATTTTGTGGACGGTTTGTTAAGTTTAAAGCATGCAAGTCTCATTAGGCTAAGTAAACCCATTGAATTTTTTTTGAAAGAAATGACCTCATTAAAAAAACCCTATAGCCAGTCACCTCGAGAGGTGAGTAAGCCCCTATGGGGAAAAGAGTACCCATGGTTTTATTGAGATGAAGAGGAGAACCTCTCTAAATCTATAAAAGCCCGAATAAAATCGAGAAAGATACATCCAAAAGAAAAGGGAAGAAAATAACGTAGAGCCCTAATAGCTAAGACATGGGCTACAACGTTTGCGTCTTTAGGTACATAACAAATCTTACAATCATGCAAAGTATAAAGAATGGAGCGGATACGAGAAACCAAATGTTCCACCGTGGAGAGATCCTGTTGATGAGCGTTGTTAACCTTGTTAGCAATGGAGGCTGAATCAGTTTCAATGATCACATTAGTCCAGGGATTAGCAACAACAAATTTTAATCCTTCCAAAATGGTAAGAGCCTCGGCAAAAGTTGGATCTGGGCAGAAAGCGAGCAGCATAGAACAACCACCAAGGACGAAGCCAGAAGAATCCAAAGCGATGATGCTTGTAGAAGCACCCCTTAACACAGGGTCAAAGGCACCATCCGTGTTAATTTTGACGAAACCAGGGTCTGATTTTGTCCATCTAGCTTGAACAAAAGTGGGCTCAGCTAGCCGGGAACGTAGATGGGAAGCATCATTAACTGATGTCTAGTCATTGAAAAGTTTTTGTGCATTGGAAATAGTTAACCAAACCGGTTAGAGATGGTTGTTATGGATGAAGTCATTACGATGGTTCCATAAATTCCATAGGATTAAGTTAAGATTAAGTTGTATAATTTGGTTCCAAATCTCATAATTAACTATTTGAACTCATGAAATTTGATTTATTCTTATTCTGCGTTCTTTTTGTTAGATTCATAGTGTGCATATCTAAACGAGCTTCTTAGTGATCAAATTAGAATTTAAACAGAGTAAAGTGCTCTAAAATTGACTTTAAGTGGTTTAATCATATTCAAAAGCTCATAACTAACTCTTTGAACTCTTATAATTTAATTAAATCTAATTTTGTGGACGTTTTGTTAAGTATAAAGCGTGCAAGTCTCATAGGGCTATTTAGTAAACCCATTGCAATTTTAACCAAGTAAATTGCTATAAAATTAAGATTAAGTTGTATAATCTGGTTCCAAAGTCCACACTTATTTGAACTCATGAAGTTTTTATTGATTCTTATTTTACGGCCGTTCTGTTAGGTTTACAGTGTGCATATCTAAAGGAGCTTTATAGCGATCACATTTGAATTTAAACCGAGTAAAGTGCTCTAAATTTGAGATTAATTTGTTTAATCATATTCAAAAGCTTATAATTAACTATTTGAACTTATGTAATTTGATTGAATCTCATTTTGTGGACGGTTTGTTAAGTTTAAAGCGTGCAAGTCTCATTGGGCTATTTAGTAAACCAATTGGAATTTTAACCGAGTAAAATGCTCTAAAGTTAAGATTAAGTTGTATAATTTGGTTCCAAATCTCATAATTAACTATTTGAACTCATGAAATTTGATTTATTCTTTTTTTGCATCCGTTTTGTTAGATTCATAGTGTGCATATCTAAACGAGCTTTATAGTGATCAAAGTAGAATTTAAGCAGAGTAAAGTGCTCTAAAATTGTTATTAAGTGGTTTAATCGTATTCAAAAGCTCATAATCCACTATTTGAGCTCATGTAATTTAATTAAATCGTATTTTGTGGTCGATTTGTTGGGTTAAAGCGTCCATGTCTCATTGGGCTATTTAGTGAACCCATTGCAATTTTAATCGAGTAAATTGCTCTAAAATTAAGATTAAGTTGTATAATTTGGTTCCAAAGTCCACACTTATCTATTTGAACTCATGAAGTTTTGATTTATTCTTATTTTGTGGCCATTTTGTTAGGTTTAAAGTGTGCATATCTAAAGGAGCTTTATAGCGATCACATT
This sequence comes from Abelmoschus esculentus, assembly GCA_035048815.1. Lineage (NCBI taxonomy): Eukaryota > Viridiplantae > Streptophyta > Magnoliopsida > Malvales > Malvaceae > Abelmoschus > Abelmoschus esculentus. The sequence goes on along the minus strand of JAUCBN010000002.1, from coordinate 7,533,419 downwards.
GGAATTTAAACCGAGTAAATTGATCTAAATTTGATATTAATTTGTTTAATCATATTCAAAAGCTTTTAATTAACTATTTGAACTTGTGTAATTTGATTGAATCTCATTTTGTGGACGGTTTATTAAGTTTAAGCCGTGCAAGTCTCCTTGGGCTATTTAGTAAACCCATTGGAATTTTAACCGAGTAAAATGCTCTAAAGTTAAGTTTAAGTTGTATAATTTGGTTCCAAATCTCATAATTAACTATTTGAATTTATGAAATTTTGATTTATTCTTATTTTGCGTCCGTTTTGTTAGATTCATAGTGTTCATATCTAAACGAGCTTTATAGTGTTTAGATTAGAATTTAAATAGAGTAAAGTGCTCTAAAATTGACATTAAGTGGTTTAATCATATTGAAAAGCTCATAACTAACTATTTGAACTCCTTTAATTTAATTAAATCATATTTTGTGATAGATTTGTTGGGTTTAAAGCATTCATGTCTCATTGTTCTATTCAGTGAACCCATTGAATTTTAATCGAGTAAATTGCTATAAAATGAAGATTAAGTTGTATAATTTGGTTCCAAAGTCCACACCTATCTATTTGAACTCATGAAGTTTTGATTTATTCTTATTTTACGACCGTTTTGTTAGGTTTAAAGTTTATATATCTAAAGGAGCTTTATAGCGATCACATTGGAATTTAAACAGAGTAAGGTGCTCTAAATTTGAGATTAATTTGTTTAATCATATTCAAAAGCTCATAATTAACTATTTGAAATTATGTAATTTGATTGAATCTCATTTTGTGGACGGTTTGTTAAGTTTAATGCATGCAAGTCTCATTGAGCTATTTAGTAAACCCATTGAAATTTATTTTTTGAAGGAAAGGCCCTAATTAGAAAAACCCTATAGCTAGTCACCTCGAGAGGTGAGTAGAATCTTACGGGGAAAAGAGTACCCATGGTTTTATTGAGATGAAGAGGAGAACCTCTCCGAGTTTACAGAAGACTGAATAAAATCGGGAAAGTAACAATCAAAAGAGGAAGAAAGAAAAGAACGCAAAGCCCTAGTAGCTAGGACATGGGCTACAACATTTGCTTCTCTAGGTACATAACAAATCTTACAATCAGGCAAAGTACAAAGATTAGAACAAATTCGAGACACTAAAGTTTGCACCGTAGAAAGATCGTGATGATGAGTGTTGTTAACTTTGTTGGCAATGGATGCATAATCGGTCTCAAGGATGACATTAGTCTAACCATTATCAACAACAAGATTAAGTCCTTCTAGAATGGCAAGAGCTTCAGCAGAAGCCGGATATGGGCAGTAGGCGAGGGGCATAGAGCATCCACCAAGGACGAAACCTGAAAAATCTCGAGCGATGACACCTGCAGCAACTCCCTTTACAATTGGGTCAAAGGTTCCATCTGTGTTAACCTTAATAAAACTACGGTCCGGTTTCGTCCATCTAGCCTGAGCAAGGGTGGATTCAGCTAGTCGGGACCTTAGATGGAGAGCATCATTGGCTGATGTATAATTGTCGAAGAGTTTTTGTGCGTTGGATACAATCAACCATGGTTGTTGGAGATGATTGTTTTGGACAAAGTCATTATGACGGTTCCATAGATTCCATAGAACTGTTATCAGGAAGGAGAATTGGTGCAACGTGAGAAAACCAACAATTTTAGAAAGCCACTGGTGGGGCGAGATAGAAGTATTAGAAAAAATTTGGCCTGGAAAACCTACCAAACGGAGAGCCTCCCTAGCACTAGGACAATCCCTTAAAGCATGGAGGGTAGTTTTAATATCCGTATTACAAATTGGGCAAACCCCAGTACCGAGATTTGCTTTAAGGATTTTGTGGCCAGACGGGAGAGCATCATGGCTTAACCGCCACCCAAGTGAATGAACCTTAGGCAACGTAGGAAACTTAGAAAGAATTTTCCATAGCCTAGAGGGCCTGTTAACCAGCACTAGTTGCAGTTAAAGAAATTGATAACCAAAACACACCGTATAGATGCGAGAGTCGTGATGACCCCAAAGGGTAGTATCTTTCGTATCATTAATAATTGGTACATTAAGGATTGTATTAGTATCTTCGTGAGAGAAATAATCTCTCACCTTGGATTCATCCCATCGGGGTAGATTAGACAGCATAAAAAAACCCGCTCGAAGAGAGACTTCCTCATTCACATCATAATCGCCAAAAAGGTGTAATGGCTTAGATCCTCCCCAATTGTCTAAGTGGATTTATATCTGACTTGACATACCTGGCCTTTTAAAGAAACCATTTCCAAGTTTAGAGATAGCTATACTAAGACCTTTCCAAGCAAAGGAAGATCTTCGAGTGGAATTGAATTCGAGCACAGAACCCGATGGATAATATTTACACTTGTAGACCTGACTAAGAAATATTATCAGGCTCACAAATTAGTCTCCAAATTTGCTTACCAAGTAAAGCAATGTTGAAATGGTGTAGATCGCGAAACTCTATACCTCCGGCTGCTTTTGGCAGACAGACAATGTTCCATGGAAGCATATGCCATCCTCGTTTATCGGCTTTCCCTGACCACCAGTAATGGCGTATCGAAGCAGTCATATCATCGATAATGTTTTGGGGTAGAAGGTAACAAGACATGACATATTGTGGCATTGATTGTATGACAGATTTGATGAAAAATTCTCTACCACTAAAGGAGAGTAAGTGCTTATCCCATTTGCTAAGATGAGCATTCATTTTGTTTCTAGTAAAACCCGAAGTTGTTGTCTTATTCTTCTCAATTAGGAGTGGAACCCCCAAATAAGTACCAAGGTCATCGACCTCTCGTACATTCAGGATGTTATGGATTTCTGATCGAAGAGATGTAGAGGTTTTACGTGAAAAATAAATTATAGATTTTTCAAAATTCACCGCTTGACCAGAGGAAGTTGCATAAGTATGCAGAGCATCCTTTAGGTGTTGAGCTTCAGTTGTTGTGTTCTTAATGAACACCACACAATCATCGGCAAAGAGGAGATGATTTATACGGGGTCATTCCTACTAGCACAAAGGCCAGGGAGGTTGCCAATTGCTTTCTCAGCATTGAGCAATGCTGAAAGACCTTGAGTACAAAAAAGAAATAAGAAAGGCGAAAGGGGATCCCCTTTTCGAATCCCTCTCTAAGGATTAAAAGGTCGTGAAAGAGAATCATTGACACGTACTTGAAAAGACACGGAAGAGACACAATTGATAATAAGAGAAACCCAGTTGGCATTAAAGCCTAGATGAAGCATAATTTGTTCTAGAAAAGGCCATTCGACACGGTTGAAAGCTTTCTCCATGTCTAGCTTTAAGCTAGCACCTTTGGCAAGGGATGTCTCGTCGGTATTCAACGTGTGGATAAGCTCATGGGCTATGAGGATATTGTCGGTAATGCTCCTACCTTGAACAAAGGCCGCTTGATTACCACTTATACATAAGGGGATGATGGATTTCAAACGATTAACAAGCACTTTGGCAACATTCTTATAGATAAATGTGCATAGGCTAATAGGTCTGAGATGTCGCATAGTTGTAGGATCGCTAATTTTGGGTATAAGAACTATGATAGTACGATTGACCTCTTTCATGCTAACATACCAACTTAGGAGTCTATGGCAGAGGTTTATAAAGTCCTGGCCAAGGACATCCCAATGCTTCCTAAAGAAACCACTCGAAAATCCATCAACCCCTGGGGCTCTCCTTGGATTAATATCACAAAAAGCAGATGTAGTTTCGTATGCTGTGAATTCCTTATTGAGGTCATTGTTCATGGTCTCAGAAACAATATTTGGAATGTTTTAAAAAATGGAAGATGCAATAATAGAAGAAGAGGATGAGAAAAGAGTCTGGAAGTAATTAATGGCAGTAGCCATGATGTCTTCCGTATGCGTTTGCCAGATGTTTGCATTGTTGAAAAGCCCAGTAATATGGGTTTTTTGCCGGCGATTGTTTGCTCTTGCATGGAAAAATGAAGTAATTTTGTCATCATGTTCTAGCCAGGTGGTGCGGGCTCGTTGTGCCCAATAGATTTCTTTCGCGTTAAGCAAGCTATCAAGCTCATTTTTTGCAGAAATAAAATTATTAATATCAGCATCTGATGTCGCTTGAGGCACATATTTATAAAGTCAGTTAATTGGTTAATACGTTCATTCGACTTGATACGTTGGTTTGTTTGCCAAGATCCAAGAAAAAGCCTAATTTCATGAAGTTTAGCAATGGTCGTGTTGGATGGCTTAGACCAAATCTCTCTAATCCGGGAAGAGACTTTCGGGTTATCAGCCCAACAATTCTCATAGCGGAAGAGGTTCCTAGAAGCTTTCGACCTAATTGCACTTGAAGGACTAGTGTCCAGTAAGATGGGGCAATGATCAGATCGGGCTTGAAAGAATGACATAGCTTGGAAGTTAGGAAAGACATTAAACCAAGAGGAGTTACCAAGGAATCTTTCGATTCTTTCCATAATGGTTTCAGTATTATGTCCATATCTAGTCCAAGTGAACCATCCAAATTTTGGTTTACAATCGAAGAGATCATTCCGCAAAAGAAAATCTCTAAAATTATTAATTTGTGATCTTGCCCGACGAATACCGCCTTGCTTTTATTATCGTGTAGGATTTCATTAAATTTTAGTTTACAATCGAAGAGATCATATTGCAAAAGACAATCTCCCGACGAATACCGCCTTGCATTCCTAACTTAAACCGAATATGGTCCATATTGTGTTTGTTCAACCTAGTTTCACAAAGAAAAAGAAAGTCGGCATCATGCTTAGAGGTAGCATGTTGTAGAGTGAGAACTGTCTAGGTGTTGTCGAGACCCTGACAGTTCCAGCATAAGATTTTCATTTTTCTCGGCGGGGTTAATCATCGTCAACCTCCGCCGGAGAGTTTTTTCCGCTGCTCATCCAAGCTTTTCCTAAAGAACTCTTGGATACAAGTCAAGGGAGCTTAGGCTTGTTACCCTGATCAGAAAGTGGGGTTCGTTTAGTACCTCTACTTTAAAAACGAGGTTCTTGCTTGACAAGGTAATGAAAAGTATTAGAAGGAAAACCATCATTAGGCATAAGAAGGATAGTGGGGGGGGGGAAGAAAACAACAACGGAGTTATTAAAGCTCTGGGGCTTAGTTGCATCCATTATGCCTCTAAAAAGAGGATGTTACAAGTACAAGTTAACTTGTTTGATAATGGCACACTATGAAAGGTGTTAGAGGGATCCCTTAGCAAGGGTGACATGTATATGGAAATAATAAAAAAGTTAAGACAAACATGGAATAGAATACACGATAGAATTAAAAGGAAAGCAAAAGTAAGCCTAGCGTTAATAGTCATAAACCAAGTACTTAGGAACTCAAGGAATTCAAAACTCGGATTAATGACGACAAGATTAACAATGCCGATATTCTTTTGCAAAAGGAATAAAGAGATATAAAACAAGAAAAATAAAGATTTTGGAGGTAAACAAGGAGAACTTGATAGGAAAGTCTTACCAAGAGAATTGGAAGAAACAAGACTTTGCTTGTTGGATCATGGAGAAAACGTGATTTAGACAAAATGAACAATGGAACCAACAAGGTTCCTATTCTTGGTAGTACACCTAGAGAAGTGTTGATAAAATTCCATTGCAAGTGGGGCATGTACATTGGTTTAACAAAGAAAAGAAGAGTTACATGGTATAAAAGGACATTATATGAAAGATGGAACCGAGTTGTGTTTCTTTTAGTGGTTAAGTCCATATTGTGATGTATAGACGTTCCATGCAACATAATATAATAATAGGAAGAGAGCCATCAAGGCTCCGATTCTTGGTTGAATCCATTGTAATTCAAGAACGAGGATAACAATAAAGCAAGTAAGCTTTTTTGAGAATAGTACACCATGAGAGGTGTTGGTAAAATCCCTTAGTAAGGGTGGTATATACATGGATTTAACATAGGAAAAAAAACATGGTATAAATAAATAGATAAAAGATGCTTAGTAGTCATTGTAGTAGTCTTGTGATCAAAAAGGTTATCAAAGTTATAAAGAAAGAAGCTAATAACCCTGAAAACAACGCCAAGAATCAAAAGATCTTTCTCTATTCGGATTGCATACTTTGAGTCATGCGAAACATTAATAGAGAATAATAAGGAATTAACAAAGTCATATAGAAAGAAAATACTTTCCATAGAAACAAAACTAACCGAGTCCAAACTCGAGGGAGCAGATCGGTTGGGTCTTAGCGGCCTACTCCAAAGATCGTTAGTGAAGGCCATTAGAGTTCTTGCATAAACTCTTGGCTCCAACAGTAGCATGGCATACACAAACCTTGGTTCTCCAAAGCAAACATTGTATACGGCTCTAAGAAGAATCAAAAACCAAGAAAAGCACTTGATACAAAGAGAAGAATAGATCTTATAATAATAAACGAAAAGAAGGTAATAAAGATATATAGAAAGAAATGTAAAGATTGAAGAGATGGAAGAAAGAAAAAGCCTAAATGGTTTGGGTGTCGTTGTGATAGCTACTTCCTCTCCCAATGGCGTCGGCATGGTAAATGCGTTGTACAAAATGCTAAACTTACGAGTGCAACCGGGACAAGGTTCAATGATAAGGAAAATAATACGAGGTAGCCTGTCGAAACGGATTTTCTTCGTAAGTTGCGGATCTAGGAATGTTGTAAGCAAGTTCCTGCAAAAGAAAAACATAAACAGTCAAGTGTTTACACTGATTACCTATATAGGAAATAAGTATAATAATTTGGGCGTTTGAAGAGAAATTTTACATTGTTTACCTACATAGGAAAACAATGAAGTAAAATAAAACGAAAAATGAAAGAGATAAGAAAAGGAAAGAAAGTTGCTGGATCGAATTGGACACGCTAAACTCGAAAGAACCTGCACAATATACTGAGCAAACCCGAATCGAATCTGTTTAACGTCAAAAGGACTTGGACCCTCTAGATAGAGATCTAGGAACTCAAAGTATCAAGAATTTGACAATCAAAAACAAGTTTGAATATCAGAAAAGTTCTAAAAAGAACCAAATAAGAGAAAACTCTCAAATATAATTTTTATTCAAAAGTGTTTTTTTTTTGTCTGTACAAAAATTTCAGAATATATAGGAGAATGAAGGAGTTGGCCGAATTTGAATACTTGACTGAAATTAAATTCAAATGCTTAATAACTTGCATCTAGGCTGTATTCATATCAGCCACATGTTTGGGCTCATAAAACACATTAAACATGTGTTAATTGTTTGAATTTGAATGAGAAACCCCTCATACTTATCCTTTGTTGCCGTCCATCATTCCAAAAGAGGGCTGTGTTTGGCCTGCTCTTACACTGGCACACCTCTGTTTACCTATGTTGGAAAACAGTACAAGAATCCATTTCGTAACTCACTGGTACACCTCTGTTTACCTATACTGGAAAATAATACAAGAATCCATTTCGTAACTCACTGGTACACCTCTGTTTACCTATACTGGAAAACAGTACAAGGATCCATTCGTAAAACACAAGGTTGAAACACTTGTAAACTTATTCAAAAACACACAAGAACGTATAAATAAGTTAGAAACATAATAAACACTATCAAACCAAACCTTAAAACATACTTAATAGCATATATACATACTTAAACATATATAATAAGTAGTATAGTCTAATATGTCACATATCAGCATGCAACACATTATAAAGCCTAAGGCACAAACATTATCGAATGAATCTGGAATTGAAGCACAAGTAAGGAAAAGTACTTCCCTGAATTTCTTTGCCTTAGAACGAGTAATAGGTCCTTGGGCAAGACCTCCGGATCACATTGTGCTTGCATTGATGTGCTCACATCATTCTCCCCTTCTTGAAAAGGATTTGACCTCAAATCTGCAAAATCATCATAAGGGGTTAAATCAGAAACATTAAATGTGGCACTTACAATGTACTCGCCTGGTAGGTCTATCTTGTAGGCGTTGTCATTCACTTTCGCCAACACCTGAAAAGGACCATCTCCTCTTGGTAACAACTTTGACCGTCGTTGGGCTGGAAAACGTTCTTTTCGAAAATGAACCCAAACTCAATCACCAACATCGAAGGTGACTCGCTTCCTTCCTTTGTTTGCTTCCTTTTCATATTGTTGAGTCCTTCGTTCTAAATTCTCCTTCACCTGTTGATGCAACTTCTTCACATATTCTGCTTTTGCTTGACCGTCCCTGTTCGTCACTTGTTCTTGTGGCAAAGGTAACAAATCTAGAGGCGTAATAGGGTTAAAACCATAAACAACCTCAAAGGGTGACATCTTAGTAGCAGAATGTACAACATGATTATACGCAAACTCAACATGTGGCAAACAATCTTCCCAAGTCTTGATATTCTTTTTAATGATGGAACGAAGTAAAGTAGATAAAACTCTGTTAACAACCTCAATTTGTCCATCAGTCTGGGGATGGCAAGTGGTAGAAAACATGAGTTTCGTGCCTAATTTGCTCCAAAGAGTCCTCCAGAAGTGACTCAAAAACTTTACATCCCTGTCAAAAACAATCGACCTAGGAATACCATGCAAACGTACAACATCTCTAAAGAACAAGTTAGCCACATTAACAGCATCATCGGTCTTATGACATGCAATAAAATGTGCCATCTTAGAGAACCTATCAACCACAACAAAAATACTATCTCTACCTGTCCTAGTTCTTGGCAATCCCAAAACAAAATCCATAGAAATATCAGTCCAAGGAGAATCAGGAATAGGTAAAGGTAAGTACATACCATGTGGTGAAACCTTCGATTTTGCTTTCTTACATGTCACACAATGTTCACAGTACCTTTCAACGTCTCTACGCATCTTAGGCCAAAATAGATGTTCTTTCAATGTCTGTAACGTCTTGGTGACTCCAAAGTGACCCATCAATCCACCCTCATGTGCTTCACGGATCAGAATATCACGCATTGAACCCTGTGGAATGCATATCCTATTTTCTTTGAAAAGATAACCATCATGCCTGTAAAACCTTCCATCTGCACCTTTCTCACAAGCATTATACTTATCTCTAAAATCAGAATCATCAACATACAAGTCACGAATATATGCAAATCCAATTAAATGTGAATCAAGGTAATTTAAAAGCACATATCTATGTGATAAAGCATCAGCAACGACATTATCTTTACCCTTTTTGTAACGTATGACATAAGGAAAAGACTCCAAAAATTCAACCCATTTAGCATGTCGCTTATTCAATTTATGTTGACCTATGATATATCGTAAAGCCTCATGATCAGTGTGAATCACAAACTCCTTAGGCAACAAGTAATGTTGTCATGTCTCCAATGCTCGAATCAGTGCATACATCTCCTTGTCGTAGACTGGTTAATTCAATGTTGCTCCACTAAGCTTTTCACTGAAGTATGCAATGGGCCTTTTTTTCCTGCATTAACACAGCGCCTATACCAACTCCAGAAGCATCACATTCAATTTCAAAAGTTTTATCAAAGTTAGGTAAGGCTAACACAGGTGACTTCGTCAAACAATCCTTAATTTTAAAAAGGCATCTTCTTGTTCTTTACCCCATAAAAAGCTAGAATTCTTCTTAATAATCCCGGTTAAGGGTGCGGTAATAGAACTGAAGTTAGGAACAAACCGACGATAGAAACTAGCTAAACCATGAAAAGATCTAACCTGAGCAATCGATGTCGGTCGTGGCCATTCCTGAATTGCCTTTATCTTTTCAGGATCGACTTCAACACCCTGTTCACTAACAATGTAACCAAGAAATGTAAGTTTGTCAGTAAAACACACACATTTCTCTATGTTACCAAACAATCTTTCTTCTAGCAAAGTCTGCAAAACAGCTATTAAATGTTCTACATGATCCTGCAAAGTCTTGCTATAAATTAAAATATCATCAAAATATACAACACAAAACTTTCCAATAAAAGATCGCAGAACATGATTCATCAATCGCATAAAAGTACTAGGTGCATTAGTTAAGCCAAAAGGCATTACTAACCATTCGTACAAACCTACCTTTGTTTTGAAGGCTGTCTTCCATTCATCGCCTTCTCGCATGTGAATCTGATGATATCCACTCTTTAGATCAATTTTGGAGAAGATGACGACTCCACAAAGCTCGTCCAACATATCATCAAGTCTAGGAATAGGATGACGATACTTAATTGTAATCTGATTCACAGCTCTACAATCTACGCACATCCTCCAAGACCCATATTTCTTCGGGACTAACAATACCGGAACAGCACACGGACTTAGACTCTCTCGAATATAACCCTTGTCCATCAATTCTGTCACTTGTCTTTGAAGCTCTTTTGTCTCTTCAGGGTTAGTTCGATAAGCTGGTCGATTTGGAATAGTAGCACCTGGGATAAAGTCAATCTGGTGCTCAATGCCACGAAGAGGTGGCAATCCCCTCGGTGTTTCTTCCGGAAACACATCCTTAAATTCCTGCAAAAGGGAAACAATTGATGCAGGCAAATCAGAAGGAAAGTCAGTCAATAAACAATAATCTTTAAACATTAAAATAAACAAAGATTGGTGAGAGGAAAGACATTTCCTGATTTCTCGATTGCTTGCATAAACATTCATCTTTTTCTTCTCCTTTGCAGCTTCCTTACTCTTTTTCAAGCTTGCTTGATCTTCCACCACTTGACTCGGTGTCAAAGGATCCAAAGTAATCTTTTTACCTGCATGCATAAAAGAGTATCGATTTGTAAAACCATCATGCATAACCTTCTTGTCATACTGCCAAGGGCGTCCCAAAAGAAGGTGAGTAGCATCCATCGACACAACATCACAAAGGACCTCATCCTTGTAACTTCCAATCGAAAACGGTATAACAACTTGTTTTGTTACTTTAAGTTCTCCACCGTCATTCAACCATTGCAATTTGTAAGGATTCGAATGTTTTGTCGTCTTGAGACCTAACCTGTCAACCATCATTGAACTGGCAACATTAGTACAACTACCGCTATCAATAATCATAACACATACCTTATCTTGAACTTTACATCGTGTGTGAAAGATATTTCGTGTTGTTGTTCATCCTGAACCTGTTGCACACTCAGACTACGTTTAACAACCATAATTCCATTACCTTACCAGTCTCAGCAACTTCTAGGACATCTTCTTTATCATCTTCATCAAGGGTCTCATGTGGATCTTCTTCAGAATCTGACTCAATCTCTCTATCATCTCGCATTAACATAGCCCTACGATTAGGACACTGGCTAGCAGCATGTCCTCGACCAAGGCACTTAAAACATTGAATATCTCTCGATCGTTCTTGTACCACTACTTTTTGTTTACCACGCCCATTATCAACAACGGGAGGCTTTGGTTTGCTGGACTCGCCTTGTTCTTGAATCCGAAGTGGCGCTTGTGGTACTTGTTTCGTAGCATGGTTAGGGGTATACAATGGATTCGTAAAAGATTTAAATGGAGTAGTATTACCTCGAGTAGAAACTTTTCTACGTTGTTGTCACTCAATTTTCATCGCCATATGCACCATGTCATCCAATTCGACATAATGCTGCAATTCAACAACGTTAGCAATTTCAGAATTCAAACCTGCCATAAATCGAGCCATAGTTGCTTCACGATCCTCAACTATGTTCGCACGCATCATGAACATCTCCATTTCCTTGAAATAGTCCTCGACACTACTATTGCCCTGTTTCAAAGTTTGTAATTTCTAAAATAAATCACGATGATAGTGACAAGGAACAAACCGTTTCCGCATGATATGCTTCATTTCGTCCCATGTTCTCACTGGTCCTTCACCCGCACGTCGTTGATTAACCAGTAATTGATCCTACCACTACAGTGCATAGTCAACAAACTCCAAAGTTGCTAGACGTACTTTCTTTTGTTCCGAGTAATTGTAACACTCGAAAACGTGTTCAACCTTACTTTCCCATGTCAGATAAGCATCTGGATCTGAACATCCCTGAAAAGAAGGTATATCAACTTTTATGTTAGAAATATTATCATCAACTACACGTCCTGGTCGTTGATTCATCCATGGTGATTGTTCAACGTCATTTTCATCATGATTCTCATTATGGACAGATTGGGAACCACCCCCATCTATCTTGTCCAAACGAGACTACAAAGGCTTTAATGCATTCTCTAATAGACGTTGCATAGTACGTGTAAAAGCCTGCATTTGCAAATCTGGTGGCTGGTCTCCACCATGACTACGATCATCTAACCCTATCATATTAAAACAAAAGAAAACACAAAGAAGCACAAATAACGAGTTAAGTAAAACAAAAATAAAGTCCTCACTGCACACTCACAAAACCTCTCGGTTTTCACTCCAAAGAAAAATGTGCACTCAAAATGTAACACTCAACACTCGTGTTTCACTCGGGAGAATGCTTGAATGGCACTTTTTGTCTCCCCTTCTATTCTCACAACACTCAGTGCCTTTTTCCCTCACAATTTCTCAATTTTCAGTTCTTTAAAGGACTAAACCAACGTTTTCAAACCTGATACAAATGTGATACTAACAAGAAACACAAATAAGGAAAAACGAAGATAAAACAAAGAAAAAAAACAAGAAACAAAAGTAAAAGAGCTGGAAATTGGCAAAAAGGAAATAAAAAGATGGAAATGTAATTCTTACTACAAGGAAGTGCTTTACAATGCTCCTATCACCGAACAAACAAGAACAATTCGTTTTGGTTGATTTCGAAGCACTTCGAATCACATAGTAGAAGAACTTGTACATTCATCTTGATTTTACAATAGGAATACACTTTCTTTTTTTTTCAATTTCTTTGCAATATTTGAATCTGATTTTTTTTTTATTATCGAATCTTTTTTCTATTTTTTTTGACTTTGACTTTGACTTTTTTTAGTCAAACTTTGACTTCAACTATTTTTTTGAATTTTTCGAAATTTATTTTTTTGTATTTTTCTTTTGTACTAAATTGCAGAAAAAGTACAACAAATCCGAACCTAAGCTCTGATTACCATATGATACGAGGTAGCCTGTCGAAACAGACTTTCTTCGTAAGTTGCGGATCTAGGAATGTTGTAAGCAAGTTCCTGCAAAAGAAAAACATAAACACTCAAGTGTTTACACTGATTACCTATATAGGAAATAAGTATAATAATTTGGGCGTTTGAAGAGAATTTTTAAATTGTTTACCTACATAGGAAAACAATGAAGTAAAATAAAACGAAAAATGAAAGAGATAAGAAAAGGACAGAAAGTTGCTGGATCGAATTGGACACGCTAAACTCGAAAGAACCTGCACAATATACTGAGCAAACCCAAATCGAATCTGTTTAACGTCAAAAGGACTTGGACCCTCTAGATAGAGAGATCTAGGAACCCAAAGTATCAAGAATTTGACAATCAAAAACAAGTTTGAATGTCAGAAAAGTTCTAAAAAGAACCAAATAAGAGAAAACTCTCAAATATAATTTTTATTCAAAAGTGTGCTTTTTTGTCTTTACAAAAATTTCAGAATATATAGGAGAATGAAGGAGTTGGCCGAATTAAACATGTGTTAATTGTTTGAATTTGAATGAGAAACCCCTCATCCTTATCCTTTGTTGCCGTCCATCATTCCAAAAGAGGGCTGTGTTTGGCCTGCTCTTACACTGGCACACCTCTGTTTACCTATGTTGGAAAACAGTACAAGAATCCATTTCATAACTCACTGGTACACCTCTGTTTACCTATACTGGAAAACAGTACAAGAATCCATTTCGTAACTCACTGGTACACCTCTGTTTACCTATACTGGAAAACAGCACAAGGATCCATTCGTAAAACACAAGGTTGAAACACTTGTAAACTTATTCAAAAACACACAAGAACGTATAAATAAGTTAGAAACATAATAAACACTATTAAACCAAACCTTAAAACATACTTAATAGCATATATACATACTTAAACATATATAATAAGTAGTATAGTCTAATATGTCAAATATCAGCATGCAATACATTATAAAGCCTATGTTCTAAGGCACAAACATTATCGAATGAATCTGGAATTGAAGCACAAGTAAGGAAAAGTACTTCCCTGAATTTCTTTGCCTTAGAACGAGTAATAGGTCCTTGTGGTAAGACCTCCGGATCATATTGTGCTTGCATTGATGTGCTCACATCAGAAAACAACCATAAAACTTTGAAACCAAGAAAGCATGATCTTGACATCAAGAATGACTTGAAAAAGTAGATATAGTGTCGGATCCAAACGGCAAAGCCTTCCTTGAAACTTCTTGGTGCAAAAAGAAAATACAAAATATGTTGATGAATATATATGAATAGCCGAAGAGAAAAAGGATCAAGAAAAGATTGAAAAATAGAAGTAATAAGGAGAATATAAAAACAAGAAGCAAAATAGAAAAGCCTCTCCCGACGTTGTTGGTAAATCAATGGAGGTGATGTAATAGACAAAGTAGATCTCCAAAACATGGAGAAAGAAAAGCAAAAAATAAAAAGAAGAAGAAGGCATGGAGGAGGGCGAGAGAAAAAGAGAGGGAGAGGAGAGAGTTCAACAACACGTTTGCGTTTTAATTTTAACCAACCCATTGGATTTTAACCGAGTAAAATGCTCTAAAGTTAAGATTAAGTTGTATAATTTAGTTCCAAATCTCATAATTAATTATTTGAACTCATGAATTTGATTTATTCTTATTTTGCGTCCGTTTTGTTAGATTCATAGTGTGCATATCTAAGCGAGCTTTATAGTGATCAGATTAGAATTTAAACAGAGTAAAGTGCTCTAAAATTGACACTAAGTGGTCCAATCATATTCAAAAGCTCATAATTAACTATTTGAACTCATGTAATTTGATTGAATCTCATTTTGTGGACGGTTTGTTAAGTTTAAAGCGTGCTAGTCTCATTGGGCTATTTAGTAAACCCATTGGAATTTTAACCGAATAAAATGCTATAAAATTAAGATTAAGTTGTATAATTTGGTTGCAAAATCCATACTTATCTATTTGAACTCATGAAGTTTTGATTTATTCTTATTTTGCTGCCGTTTTGTTAGATTTAAAGTGTGCATATCTAAAGGAGCTTTATAGTAATCAGATTGGAATTTAAACCGAGTAACGTGCTCTAAATTTGAAATTAATTTGTTTAATCATATTCAAAAGCTCATAAATAACTATTTGAAGTCATGTAATTTGATTGAATCTCATTTTGTGGATTGTTTAAGTTTAAAGCGTGCAAGTCTCATTGGGCTATTTAGAAAACCCATTGGAATTTTAACCAAGTAAAATGCTCTAAAGTTAAGTTTATGATGTATAATTTGGTTCCATATCTCATAATTAACTATTTGAACTCATGAAATTTGATTTATTCTTATTTTGCGTCAGTTTTGTTAGATTCATAGTGTGCATATCTAAACGAGATATGTAGTGATCAGATTAGAATTTAAATAGAGAAAAGTGCTCTAAAATTGACATTAAGTGGTTTAATCATATTCAAAAGCTCATAATTAGCTATTTGAGCTCCTATAATTAAATTAAATCGTATTTTTTGGCAGATTTGTTGGCTTAAAGCGTCCATGTCTCATTGGGCTATTTAGTGAACCCATTGCAATTTTAACCGAGTAAATTGCTATAATATTAAGATTAAGTTGTACAATTTGGTTCCAAAGTCCATACTTATCTATTTGAACTCATAAAGTTTAGAATTATTCTTATTTTGCGGCCGTTTTGTTAGGTTTAAAGTGTGATTATATAAAGAAGCTTTATAGTGATCACATTGGATTTTAAACCTTGTAAAGTGCTCTAAATTTGAGATTAATTTGTTTAATCATATTCATAAGCTCATAATTAACTATTTGAACTCATGTAATATGATTGAATCTCATTTTGTGGACGGTTTGTTAAGTTTAAAGCGTGCAAGTCTCATTGGGCTATTTAGTAAACCCATTGGAATTTTAACCGAGTAAAATGCTCTAAAGTTAAGATTAAGTTGTATAATTTGGTTCCAAAGCTCATAATTAACTATATGAACTTATGAAATTTGATTTATTCTTATTTTGCGTCCGTTTTGTTAGATTCATAGTGTGCATAACTAAACGTGCTTTATAGTGATCAGATTAGAATTTAAACAGAGTAGAGTGCTATAAAATTGACATTAAGTGGTTTAATCGTATTTAAAAGCTCATAATTAACTATTTGAACTCCTGCAATTTAACTAAATCCTATTTTATGGTAGATTTGTAGGGTTTAAAGCGTCCATGTCTCATTGGGCTATTTAGTGAACCCATTGCAATTTTAATTGAGTAAATTGCTATAAAATTAAGATTAAGTTGTATAATTTGGTTCCAAAGTCCACACTTATCTATTTGCACCCATGAAGTTTTGATTATTCTTATATTGTGGTCGTTTTGTTAGGTTTAAAGTGTGCATATTTAAAGGAGCTTTATAACGATTACATTGGAATTTAAACCGAGTAAAGTGCTCTAATTGTTAGATTAATTTGTTTAATTATATTCAAAAGCTCATAATTAACTATTTAAACTCATGTGATTTGATTGAATCTCATTTTGTGGACGGTTTGTTAAGTTTAAAGCGTGCAAGTATCATTGGGCTATTTAGTAAACCCATTGGAATTTTTACCGAGTAAAATGCTCTAAAGTTAAGATTAAGTTGTATAATTTGGTTCCAAAGCCCATAATTAACTATATGAACTTATGAAATTTGATTTATTCTTATTTTGCGTCCGTTTTGTTAGATTCATAGTGTGCATATCTAAACGAGCTTTATATTGATCTGATTAGAATTTAAACAGAGTAAAGTGCTCTAAAATTGTGATTAAGTGGTTTAATCGTATTCAAAAGCTCATAATTAACTATTTGAGCTCCTGTAATTTAATTAAATCGTATTTTGTGGTATATTTATTGGGTTTAAAGCGTTCATGTCTCATTGGGCTATTTAGTGAACCCATTGCAATTTTAACCGAGTAAATTGCTCTAAAATTAAGATTAAGTTGTATAATTTGGTTCCAAAGTCCACACTTATCTATTTGAACTCATGAAGTTTTGATTTATTGTTATTTTGCGGCCGTTTTGTTATGTTTAAAGTGTGCATATCTAAAGTAGCTTTATAGCGATTACATTGGAATTTAAACAGAGTGAAGTGCTCTAAGTTTTAGATTAGTTTATTTAATCATATACAAAAGCTCATAATTAACTATTTGAACTCATGTAATTTGATTGAATCTCATTTTGTGGACGGTTTGTTAAGTTAAAAGTGTGCAAGTCTCATTGGGCTATTTAGTAAACTTGTTGGAATTTTAACTGAGTAAAATGCTCTAAAGTTAAGATTAAGTTGTATAATTTGGTTCCAAAGTCCATAATTAACTATATGAACTCATGATATTAGATTTATTCTTATTTTGTGTCCGTTTTGTTATATTCATAGTGTGCATATCTAAACGAGCTTTATAGTGATCACATTAGAATTTAAATAGAGTAAAGCGCTCTAAAATTGACATTAAGTGGTTTAATCATGTTCAAAAGCTCATAATTAACTATTTGAACTCCTGTAATATAATTAAATTGTATTTTGTGGTAGATTTATTGAGTTTAAAGAGTCCATGTCTCAATGGGATATTTAGTGAACCCATTGCAATTTTAACCGAGTAAATTGCTCTAAAATTTAGATTAAGTTGTATAATTTGGTTCCAAAGTCCATACTTATCTATTTGAACTCATGAAGTTTTGATTTATTCTTATTTTGCGGCCGTTTTGTTAGGTTTAAATTGTGCATATCTAAAGGAGCTTTACAACAATATCGTTGGAATTTAAATCGAGTAAAGTGCTCTAAATTTGAGATTAATTTGTTTAATCATATTCAAAAGTTCATAATTAACTATTTGAACTCATTTAATTTGATTGAATCTCATTTTGTGGACGGTTTGTTAAGTTTAAAGCGTGCAAGTCTCATTGGGCTATTTAGTAAAACCATTGGAATTTTAACCGAGTAAAATGCTTAAAGTTAATATTAAGTTGTATAATTTGGTTCCAAAGCCCATAATTAACTATATGAACTTATGAAATTTGATTTATTCTTATTGTGTCCGTTTTATTAGATTCAGAGTGTGCATATGTAAACGAGCTTTATAGTGATCACATTAGAATTTAAATAGAATAAAGTGATCTAAAATTGACATTAAGTGGTTTAACCATATTCAAATGATCATACTTATATATTTGAAATCATGTAATTTAATTAAATCGTATTTTATGGACGGTTTGTTAGGTTTAATGCGTCCTTGTCTTGTTGGACTATTTTGTGAACCCATTACAATTTTAACCGAGTACATTTTTTTAAATTAAGATTAAGTTGTATAATTTGGTTCCAAAGTCCATACTTATTAATTTGAACTCATGAAGTTTTTAATTTTTCTTATTTTGCGGCCGTTTTGTTAGGTTTAATGTGTGCATATCTATAGGAGCTTTATAGCGATTACATTGGAGTTTAAACCGAGTAAAGTGCTATAAATTTGAGATTAAAGTGTTTAATCATATTCAAAAGCTTATAATTAACTATTTGAACTCATGTAATTTGATTGAATCTCATTTTGTGGGTGGTTTGTTAAGTTTAAAGCGTGCAAGTCTCATTGGGCTATTTAGTAAAACCATTGGATTTTAACCGAGTAAAATGTTTAAAGTTAATATTAAGTTGTATAATTTGGTTCTAAATCTCATAATTAACTATTTGAACTCATTAAATTTGATTTATTCTTATTGTGTCCGTTTTATTAGATTCATAGTGTGCATATCTAAACGAGCTTTATAGTGATCACATTAGAACTTAAACAGAGTAAAGTGATCTAAAATTGACATTAAGTGGTTTAACCATATCCAAAAGATCATAATTATATATTTGAAATCATGTAATTTAATTAAATCATATTTTGTGGTCAGTTTGTTGGTTTTAAAGTGTCCATGCCTCATTGGGCTATTTAGTGAACCCATTGCAATTTTAACCGAGTAAATTACTATAAAATTAGGATTAAGTTGTATAATTTGGTTTCAAAGTCCGTACTTATCTATTTGAACTCATGAAGTTTTGATTTATTCTTATTTTGCGTCCGTTTTGTTAGGTTTAAAGTGTGCATATCTAAAGGAGCTTTATAGCGATCTCATTAGAGTTTAAACAGAGTAAAATGCTCTAAATTTGAGATTAAGTTGTTTAATCAAATTCAAAAGCTTATAATTAACTATTTGAACTTATGTAATTTGATTGAATCTCATTTTGTGGACGGTTTGTTAAGTTTAAAGCGTGCAAGTCTCATTGGGCTATTTAGTAAAACCATTGAAATTTTTTTGAAGGAAAGGGCCTCATTAAAAAGAACCTATATCCAGTCACCTTAAAAGATGAGCAGACCCCTATGGGGAAAGGAGTACCCATGGTTTTATTGAGAAGAAGAGGAGAACCTCTCCGAATTTACAGAAGCCCGAATATAATCGGGAAAGATATATCCAAAAGAACAATAAATAAAGGAACGCAAAGCTTTAGCAGCTAAGACATGGACAAAAACGTTTGTGTCTCTAGGTACATAACAAATTTTACAATCAGGCAAAGTACCAAGAGTGTGGCGGATGCGAGACACCAAATGCTGCACTGTGGAAAGATCTTGGTGATGAGCGTTGTTGACCTTATTAGCAATGGAAGCAGAATTAGTTTTAAAGATCACTTTAGTCCAGCCATTAGTAGTAGCAAATTTTAAACCTTCCAAAATAGCAAGAGCCTTGGCAGAAGCTGGATCTGAGCAAACAAGAGGCATAGAGCAACCACCGAGGATGGAGCCAGAAGAATCCCGAGCAATGACGCCTGCAGCAGCACCCCATAACACAGGGTCAAGGGCGTCATCCGTATTAATCTTAACAAAACCAAGGTTCGGTTTTGTCCATCTAGCTTGAGCAAAGGTTGGCTCAGCTAGCTGAGAACGTAGGAGGGAAGCATCATTAACTGATGTATAGTCATTGAAAAGTTTTTGTGCATAACAGTTAACCAAACCGGTTGGAGATGGTTGTTATAGACAAAGTCATTACGGCGATTCCATAAATTCCATAGGATCATAAAAAGGAACGAGAATTGATGCAAGGAAAGAAAACCAACAACTTCAGAAAGCCACTAGTGGGGGGATATAAAGGTATTGGACAAAATTTGAGTAGGGAGACCTGCTAATTGGAGCGCCTCCTTGGCACTAGGACAGTCCCTCATAACATGGAGGGTGGTTTCAATGGCCATGTTGCAAATAGGGCAAGTGATATGATCCTAATCGGCACCTATTTTCTCTATAGTTTGATCACATCATTGAAAATCTTTAAGACTGGTTCTAAGGGAGTTCTACCTTACTTTGTCTTCTATTATCTAATTTATGCATTCTATAATTTGACAAGCATGCTTTTTCTACTTAAGTGATGCTTCGTGATTGCATAACTACATCTTTATAATTATTCTAGGTCAGCTTATTATTAATATTAGATAAACTATATTATTTCTAGCTCATTTTAGCTTATTTCAATTTGTTTCAGCTCTCACATTGTTTACTTATTGTTTCAGCTTTTTTTAAGTCAAGATAATAGTCCGAGGAAGCTTAAAAACATCAAGAGTAGCTCAACTCTGCTATGAAAGGATTATGGCAGCTCGTAGCAGCTCTAGAATGACTAAAACGTAAAGGAATGCAAAGGAGCTCAAATGGAGGACTATTTCAACTCGTGAACTTAAAGGTCTAGCTCAGCCAACTAAAGTCAGGTCTAGAAAGCTCAAATTGGAAGCAAGGTTTGAGCTAGCTAAGTCAGCTAGCTAGCTCAGCTCAAGTCAGCTCACTCTCAGCTCACCCTACAACCTTCAGCTCAACCATGGAAGGACATATTCCCTCCCCAAGGGACACAACCGATCAGCCACGGAGGGAAACATGTTTGGGCACCACTCGTTGGAGGGAAATATAAATTTCACGCCAAAACAAAAAGATGGCACTTTTCATTGAACAAATTCATGATGGTCCATTTGTTTGCCAATTTCGAGCAGGATACAAGTCGAATTGAGTTTCGGTGTCTTCATGAAAGTTGTTCCTCTATCTCTTATCTTACCAGCAAATGTTGAATCGCATCAATCCGATATCAGCAGCTCGAGACATGGCCCAATTACTGAAGACTGTGCAGTCTGGACCGAAAAGTTACAACTCTTCTAATAGATTTGGAGGGAGACTCCATTCAAATGAATGGTTATCCGAATAGTTAAAGGCCATTTCGGCCAAACCCCTTAGAAAATTATAAATATGACTTGGATTTCATTTTGTAAACACACCATTCAGATTATATAAAATTACTTGTGAGATTTTTCTCTCGTTTAGTTCTTCTTAGAACTTTATCGACTTATCAAGTACTTTGGTACTTGTGGAGTCAAACCCTTTCTATCCATCTTGATACTTCGGGTTCTTTTAGTTTAATATACTAAAAGGGTCAAAGTTCGTTTATCACCACCCCTTAAAGATCAATATAAGGTTCAGGATTAGGTTTTCTATAACCTAGTTTCTTCCTTTATCATTTACCATTCCCATTCACCATTCCCATCCTTATCGTTTATCATCTTATTCCATTCACCATTCCCATCCTTTATCATCATCATAAAACGTCTTAAACATCCATTCACCCTTATCAACACCACACATCCTTCCGCTTCCAAATCAGTCCCTAAATTATTTCCTTCATTAATTTCACCTATTCCTTTCATCCATTATCCTTAATTCTTCATTTTTGCAGCCACTTCTTGCGAGAGACTTGCTTACTTCCTAGGTCCTATGATCAAAGTTTGTCATTCAGCATCATCAACAAGATCGGCACATATCAGCAAACCCCCGTACTAAGATTGGACTGCAAAATTTTATGACTAGATGAGAGTGCATTATGACATAATCGTCATCCAAAGGAACGAACCATGGGTAGAGTAGATAGTTTAGATAAAATCTTTCAAAGCTTAGAGGGCATGTTAACTGGACCTAGTTGCAACTGCAAATATTGGTAACCAGACCGAACCGTAAACATGTTAGAGTCATGGTAACCCCAAAGGGTGGTGTCTTTTATGTCATTAATAATTGGTACATTAAGGATGGTGTTAGAATCTTCATGAGAGAAGTATTCTCTAACTTTTGATTCGTCCCATTGGAGTAGGATAGGCAACATGAAAGTACCTGCTCGAAGAGGGACTTCGTCATTTACCTCATAATCACCATAAAGGTTGACAGGCTGAGAGCCTCCCCATTTGTCAATGTGGAACCGAATTTGACTGGATATGTCTGGCCGTTTAAAGAAACCATTGCGAAGTTTAGAGATAGCTAGCTAAGACCTTTCCAAGCGAAGGAAGATCTCCGGGTGTGATCAGATTCAAAGATAGAACCCGATGGGTAATAATTGCATTTGTGATACGAGGTAGCCTGTCGAAACGGGCTTTCTTCGTATGTTACGGATCGAGGAATGTTGTAAAGCATGTTCCTGCAACAAGAATAACGTAAAAAAACAAGGAAAAAAAGTTATATTCATGATGGAATTAGGGAATAAAGGGGAAAAACGAAAATTAATAAAAAAAAATAAATAAAGATGGTATTTGAAGAAAACTCAAAATAAGGAAGATGAATGCTTCAAGAAACATCCATGGCAGTGATTCAAGCGTTCAACAATGATGAATTATGATGCTAGAATCGATTGAAAACACTAAACTCAAAAGAACCTGTACAATATAGTGAGCAAACCCGAATCGAATATGTTTAACGTCAAAGGACTTGGACCCTCTAGATAGCAATCTAGGAATCCGAAGTATCAAAAGTTTAACAATTCAAAAACAAGTTTGAATGTCAGAAAGTTCTAAAAGGAACCAAAAAAGAGAAAACTCTCAAATCTAATTTTTATTCAAAGTGTGTAACCTTGTGTTTATAAAATTAAGGAAATATATAGGCATGAGAGAGGAGTTGGGCGTTTTGAATACATGGCTATAATTAAAAGTACATTTTGAATTTAAAAAATGGGTAATAACCTCCCTTCTAGGCACCATGCATCTCAACCACATGTTTTGGCACTTAAAACACATTAAACACGTGTTTAATGTTTGAATTTGAATAAGAAACCACTCATTCTTATCCCTTGGACGTTTTGGCCTTCAAAAGCAAGGGCCTTGTTTGGCTTTCATGCATTTACACACCCACACATGTGCACAAGGCTGCCATGAGTGTCCCACATGCATGGCACATGCGTAGGACACCTTTCCATCGTGTAGGATAGGTTTCAGCTGTAATAGGTCACTTCAGCTTGAGTTGAGCTAGTTGGAAATTGAGTTGAGCTGAAACGAGCTAGCTGAGAGTGTTAGGAGCTGACTTGAGCTTAGAATTAAGCCTTTGGGCTACCTCGAGCTAAAGTGAGCTGCATGCACGTCATGGAGCTTCTTCTTAGCTGAATAGAACTCAATTGAGCTAGTGTTCAGCTGCATACACGCGCTTGAGCTAGTGTTCAGCTGCATACACCCGCTTGAGCTAGAGTTGAGCTGCATCCACTCTCTTGAGCTGGAGTTCAGCTACATACACTCTCTTGAGCTGGTGTTATCCTATGTTCCTACATGTAAACATCACAAGAATCCATCAATGTATTGTAAACTCAATGGAAACATAAATATAAGGTGTAAACACTAACAAACTTATTCAATAACATACATGAACTTATAAATAAGTTAGAAACATAATAAACACTATCAAACCAATCCTTAAAACTTACTTAATAACATATATACATACTTAAACATATATATATATATAGTATAGTATAATATGTCACATATCAACAAGCAACACATTATAAAGCCTATGTGTTAAGGCATAAACATTATCAAATGAATCTGGAATTGAAGCACAAGGAAAAGGACTTCCCTGAATTTCTTTACCTTAGAACGAGTAATAGGTCCTAATGGTAAGACCTCCGTATCAGCTTTCTTGTCGTGACATGATGTGCTCACATCATCCCCCCCCTTCTTGAAAAGGATTTGTCCTCAAATCTGTAGAATCATCATAAGGGGTTAAATCAGAAACATTAAATGTGGCACTCACATTATATTCTCCCAGTAAGTCAATCTTGTAGGCGTTGTCATTCACTTTTTCCAAAACCTGAAAAGGTCCATTTCCTCTTGGTAACAACTTTGACCGTCGTTCGTCTGGAAAGGTTCCTTTCTTAAATGAACCCAAACCCAATCACCAACATCGAAGGTGACTCGCTTCCTTCCTTTGTTTGCTTGTTTTTCATATTGTTGAGTCCTTTGTTCTAAGTTCTCCTTTACCTGTTGATGCAATTTCTTCACATATTCTTCTTTTGCTTTACATCCCTATTCATCACCTGTTCCCGTGGCAAAGGCAACATATCTAGAGGAGTAATAGGATTAAAACCATAAACAACCTCAAATGGCGATATTTTAGTAGCAGAATGTACAACATGATTATAAGCAAATTAAACATGTGGCAAACAATCTTCCCAAGTTTTAATATTCTTTTTAATGATGGAACGAAGTAAAGTAGATAAAACTCTATTAACAACCTCAATTTGTCCATCATTCTGGGAATGGCAAGTAGTAGAAAAATAAGTTTCGTACCTAATTTGCTCCAAAGAGTCCTCTAGAAGTGACTCAAGAATTATACATCCCTGTCAGAAACAATTGACCTAGGAATACCATGTAAACATACAACATCTCTAAAGAACAAGTTAGCCACATTACCAGCATCATCAGTCTTATGGCATGCAATAAAATGTGTCATCTTAGAGAACCTATCAACCACAACAAAAATACTATCTCTACCTGTCCTAGTTTTAGGCAGTCCCAAAACAAAATCTATAGAAATATCAGTCCAAGGGGAATCAGGAATAGGTAAAGGTAAGTACATACCATGTGGTGAAACTTTTGATTTTGCTTTCTTACAAGTCACACAACGTTCACAGTACCTTTCAACATCTCTGCGCATCTTAGGCCAAAATAGATGCTCCTTCAATGTTTGTAACATTTTGGTGACTCCAAAGTGACCCATTAATCCACCTTCATGTGCTTCACGGATCAGAATATCACGCATTGAACCCTGTGGAATGCATATCCTGCTTTCTTTGAAAAGATAACCATCATGCCTGTAAAATTTCCCATTTGCACCTTTCTCACAAGCATTATACTTATCTCTAAAATCAGAATCATCAACATACAAGTCATGAATATATGCAAATCCAATCAAATGTGAATCAAGATAATTCAAAAGCACATATCTACGTGATAAAGCATCAACAACGACATTATCTTTACCCTTTTTGTAACGAATGACATAAGGAAAAGATTCTAAAAATTAAACCCATTTAGCATGTCGTTTATTCAATTTATGCTGACTTGTGATATATCGTAAAGCCTCATGATCAGTGTGAATCACAAACTCCTTAGGCAACAAGTAATGCTGCCAAGTCTCCAATGCCCGAATCAGTGCATACATCTCCTTGTCGTAGACTGGATAATTCAATGTCGCTCCACTAAGTTTCTCACTGAAGTATGCAATGGGCCTCTTTTCCTGCATTAACACAACGCCTATACCAACTCCAGAAGCATCACATTCAATTTCAAAATTTTATCAAAGTTAGGTAAGGCTAACACAGGTGCATGCGAATCAATCGTATAAAAGTACTAGGTGCATTAGTTAAACCAAAAGGAATTACTAACCATTCATGCAAACCTAGCTTTGTTTTGAAGGTTGTCTTCCATTCATCGCCTTCTCGCATACGAATCTGATGATATCCACTCTTCAAGTCAATTTTGGAGAAGATTACGGCTCCACAAAGCTCGTCCAACATATCATCAAGTCTAGGAATAGGATGACGATACTTAATTGTAATCTGATTCACAGCTCTACAATCTACGCACATCCTCCAAGACCCATATTTCTTTGGCACTAACAGCACCGAAACAACACACGGACTCAGACTCTCTCGAATATAACCCTTTTCCATCAATTCTGTCACTTGTCTTTGAAGCTCTTTTGTCTCTTCAGGGTTAGTTCGATATGTTAGTCGATTAGGAATAGTAGCACCTGGAATAAAGTCAATTTGGTGCTCGATGCCACAAAGAGGTGGCAATCACTTCGGTGTTTCCTCCGGAAACACATCCTCAAATTCCTGCAAAAGAGATAAAATAGGTACAAGTAAATCAGTAGGAATCTTAGTCAATAAACAATGATCTTTAAACATTAAAATAAGCAAAAATTGTTGATAGGAAAGACATTTCCTGATTTCTCTACTGCTTGCATAAACATTTATCTTCTTGTTCCCTTTTGCAGCTTCGATATTCTTTTTCAAGCTTACTTCATCATCATTCACTTGGCTCGATGTTAATGGTGCCAAAGTGATCTTCTTTCCTTCATGCACAAAAGAGTACCTATTCGTATAACCATCATGAATTGCTCATTTATCGAACTGCCACGGACATCCCAGTAGGAGATGACTAGCATCCATAGAAACAACACCACAAAGAACCTCGTCCTTGTATTTTCCAATGGAGAATGGCACTACAACCTGCTTAGTGACTTTTAGCTCCCCACCATCATTCAACCACTGTAACTTGTACGGGTTGGGATGCTTTGTCGTCTTTAATCCTAATTTATCAACCATAACAGAACTAGCAACATTAGTGCAACTACCTCTATCAATAATCACAACACATACTTTATCGTTTACGTGGCATCGTGTATGGAAAATGTTTTCTCGTTGTTGTGCATCTTGAGATGGTTGTACATTCAAACTTCGTTTAACAACCAGAATTTCATCGGTTGCTTGTAATTCCATATCCTCTTCAATGTCTTCAATATGGGGCTCTTGTTCGTCTTCTTTAGAGTCAGATTCTATTTCTCCGTTCTCACGCATCAACATGGTTCTTCTATTAGGACATTGACTCGCAACATGTCCTCTACCAAGACACTTAAAACACTGGATGTCCCTTGACCTTTCTTGTGGTACCACTTGCTTGCCACGCCCATTATCAGTAACGGGAGGCTTTGGTTTACTCGATTCTGCCTTTTCCTTAATCTGAAGCGGTACTTGCTTCTTGGAATTATTAGGAGTGTATAACGGATTAGAATAAGACTTAAATGGAGTATTACCTCGATTTGTTGATTTTCGATGCTGCTGGCGTTCAACTTTAATGGCCATGTGCACCATATCGTCTAACTCCACATAATGTTGTAATTCAACAACATCGACTATTACCTTATTCAACCCTGCAAGAAAACGTGCCATAGTTGCTTCTCGATCTTCCTCAATGTTAGCACGCATCATGGATATTTCCATCTCCTTGAAATAATCTTCGACGCTCCGATTACCCTGTTTCAAGTTTTGTAATTTTTTAAATAAATCACGATGGTAATAAGATGGAACAAACCGTTTTTGCATAACTCGCTTCATTTCTTTCCATGTTCTCACTGGACCTTCACCTGTACGTCTCCGGCTAAGCAATAACTGATCCCACCATATCAAGGCATAATCTACTAACTTCATTGCTACTAAACGAACCTTCTTTTGTTCCGAGTAATTGTAACACTCAAAAACATGTTCAACTCTTCTTTCCCATGCCAAATAAGCATCCGGATCCGTTCGTCCCTGAAAAGAAAGAATTGCAACCTTAATATTAGATAAGTTATCATCAACCATACATCCTTGTCTCGGATTCAATCTAGGAGATTGATCCACATCGTTTTCATCATGAATCTCATCATGAACAGATTGGGAACCACCCCCATCAATTCTATCCATTCGAGACTGTAAAGGCTCCAATTCAACCCTTAACAACCTTTGAATCTCACTAGTAATGGCTTGCATTTGTAAATTCGGTTGTTGTTGTCCTTCTTGATTAATTCCACTAGAACCTGTCATAATTAAACAAAGAAAAACGCAAAAAAAAAAACAAATACGGGTTAAGTAAAACGAAAGTAAAAAGTCCTCACTGCACACTCACAATAACCTCTTGATTTTCACTCCAAAGAAAAATGTGCACTCAAAATGTAACACTCAGCGCTCGTGTTTCACTCGGGAGAATGCTTGAATGACTCTTTTTGTCTCTCCTTTTGTTCTCACAACACTCAGTGCCTTTTTCCCTCACAATTTCTCTATTTTCAGTTCTTTAAAGGACTAATCCAACGTTTTCAAATCTGTTACAAATGTGTTACTAACAAGAAACACAATTAAGGAAAAATAAAGATTTGAACGAAGAAAATGAAAACAAAAGAAGAAAAGGCTGGAAATTGAAGAATGTAACAATGAAACGACAGAAATGTAATTCTTATTGCAAAAAAGTGTTTTACAACGCTCCTATCACCAAATAAACAAGAATAATTCGTTTCGGTTGATTTCCAAGCACTTAGAATCACATAGTACAAGAATTTGTACATTCATCATGATTTCAACAACAAGAATACAGTTTGTTTTTCAATTTCATTGAAAAATTCGAATCTGTTTTTTTTTAATTTTGAATTTCTTTTTTTACTTTAACTTTGACTTTTTGGTCAAATAGATTTTTATAGGATTTTGAACCTAATTATACAATTTAATCCTAAAATTTTAGATTTTTACTCGTTTAAAATTTTAGATTTTGAACCCACTTAGACATGCACGCTTTAAACCCAACAAAATCACCGCAAAATGCTATTAAATAAAATTTTATGAGTTTAAATAGTTAATTTTAGGATTTTTAACCTAATTATAAAACTTAATCTTAAATTTTTAGATTTTTACTCAGATAAAATTCGAATGGGATCTCTATGAAGCCCAATTAGACATGTATGTTTTAAACCCAACAAAACGATCATAAAATGATATTAAATAAATTTTTATGATTTCAAATAGTTTATTATAGGATTTTTAACCTAATTATACAACTTAATCCTAAAATTTTATATTTTTACTCGTTTAAAATTCGAACGGGTTCACTATAAAGCCCATTTATACGTGCACACTTTAAACCCAACAAAATCACCACAAAATGATATTAAATAAAATTTTATGAGTTCAAATAATTAATTGTGGGATTTTTAACCTAATTATAAAACTTAAACTTAAATTTTTAGATTTTTACTCAGTTAAAATTCGAACAGGTTCTCTATGAAGCCCAATTAGACATGCATGCTTTAAACCAACAAAACGATCGTAAAAAGATATTAAATCAATTTTTATGATTTCAAATAGTTTATTATAGGATTTTGATCCTAATTATACAACTTAATCCTAAAATTTTATATTTTTACTCGTTTAAAATTCGAATGGATTCACTATAAAGCCCAATTAAACATGCACGCTTTAAACCCAATAAAATCACCACAAAATGATATTAAATAAAATTTTATGAGTTCAAATAGTTAATTATGGGATTTTTAACCCAATTATACAACTTAATCTAAAATTTTTAGATTTTCACTCTGTTAAAATTCAAACGGATTTTCTAGGAAGCCCAACTAGACATGCATGCTTTAAACCCAACAAAACGATCGTAAAATGATATTAAATCAATTTTTATGAGTTCAAATAATTTAGTATATGATTTTGAACCTATTTATACAACTATATCCTAAAATAGTTTATTATAGGATCTTGATCCTAATTATACAGCTTAATCCTAAAATTTTATATTTTTACTCGTTTAAAATTCGAACTCGTTCATAGTAAAGCCCATTTAGACTTTTACGCTTTAAACCAACAAAATCACCGCAAAATGATATTAAATAAATTTTTTTGAGTTGAAATAGTTAATTGTGGGATTTTTAACCTAATTATAAAACTTAATCTTAAAATTTTAGATTTTTACTCGGTTAAAATTCGAACGGGTTCTTTATGAAGCCCAACTAGACATGCATGCTTCACACCGAACAAAACTATCATCAAATGATATTAAATAAATTTTTATGAGTTCAAAGTGTTTGTTATAGGATTTTTAACCTAAATATATAACTTAATCCTAAAATTTTAGATTTTTACTCGTTTAAAATTCGAACGGGTTCTTTATGAAGCCCAATTAGACATTCATGTTTTAAACCCAACAAAAAGATCGCCTAATCATATTAAATCAATTTTTATGTGTTCAAATAGTTTATTATAGTATTTTTCCTAATTATACAACTTAATCCTAAAATCTTATATTATTACTCGGTTAAAATTCGAACGGGTTCACTATAAAGCCCATTTAGACATGCACGCTTTAAGCCCAACAAAATCACCGCAAAATGATATTAAATAAAATTTTATGGGTTCAAATAGTTAATTGTGAGATTTTAACCTAATTTTAAAAATTAATCTTAATTTTTTTTCATTTTTACTCTCTTAAAATTAGAACGGGTTATCTATGAAGCCAAACTAGACACGCATACTTTAAACCCAACAAAACGATCGTAAAATGATATTAAATCAATTTTTATGAGTTCAAATAGTTTATTATAGGATTTTTGATCATAATTATACAACTTAATCTTTAATTTTTAGATTTTTACTCGTTTAAAATTCGAACTGGTTCTCAATTATAGCCCATTTTGACATGCACGCTTTAAACCCAACAAAATCACCACTAAATGATATTAAATAAAATTTTATGGGTTCAAATAGTTAATTTTGGGATTTTTAACCTAATTATAAAAATTAATCTTAAATTTTTAGATTTTTACTCGGTTAAAATTCGAACGGGTTCTCTATGAAGCCAAACTAGACACGCATGCTTTAAACCCAACAAAACGATCGAAAAATGATATTAAATCAATTTTTATGATCTCAAATAGTTTATTATTGGACTTTTAACCTAAATATACAACTTAATCCTAAAATTTTATATTTTTACTCGTTTAGAATTCGAACTGGTTCACTATAGAGTCCATTTAGACATGCACGCTTTAAACCCAACAAAATCACCGCAAAATGATATTAAATAAAATTTTATGAGTTCAAATAATTAATTTTGGGATTTTTAACCTAATTATAAAACTTAATCTTAAATTTTTAGATTTTTACTCGGTTAAAATTCAAACAGGTTCTCTCTAAATCCCAACTAGACATGCATGCTTCAAAACTAACAAAACGATCGTAAAATGATATTAAATAAATTTTTATGAGTTCAAATAGTTTATTATAGGATTTTGAACCTAATAATACAAATTAATCAAAAATCTTAGAGTTTTACTCATTTAAAATTCGAACGGGTTCACTATAAAGCCCATTTAGACATGCACGCTTTTAACCCAACAAAATCACCTCAAAATGATATTAAATAAATTTTTTGAGTTCAAATAGTTAATTGCAGGATTTTTAACCTAATTATAAAAATTAATTTTAAATTTTTAGATTTTTACTCGGTTAAAATTCAAATTGGTTCTCTATAAAACCCAACTAGACATGCATGCTTTAAACGCAACGAAACAATTGTAAAACGATATTAAATCATTTTTTTGAGTTCAAATAGTTTTTTATACGATTTTGATCCTAATTATACAACTTAATCCTGAAATTTTAGATTTTTACTCGTTTAAAATTTGAACGGGTTCACTATAAATCCCATTTAAACATGCATGCTTTAAACCCAAAAAAATCACCGCAAAATGATATTAAATAAAATTTTATGAGTTAAAATAGTTAATTTTAGGATTTTTAACCTAATTATAAAAATTAATTTTAAATTTTTAGATTTTTACTCGGTTAAACTTTGAACGGGTTCTCTATGAAGCCCAACTAGACATGCATGCTTTAAACCCAATGAAACAAATGTAAAATGATATTAAATCCTTTTTTATTAAGTTCAAATAGTTTTTTATAGGATTTTGAACCTAATTATACAACTTAATTCTAAAATTTTATATTTTTACTCGGTTAAAATTCAAACGGGTTCACTATAAAGCCCATTTAGACATGCATGCTTTAAACTCAACAAAATCACCACAAAATGATATTAAATAAAATTTTATGAGTTCAAATAGTTAATTGTGGGATTATGAACCCAATTATACAACTTAATCTAAAATTTTTAGATTTTTACTCGGTTAAAATTTGAACAGGTTCTCTATGAAGACCAATTAGACACACATGCTTTAAACCCAACAAAACGATCATAAAATGATATGAAATCAATTTTTATGAGTTTAATTAGTTTATTATAGGATTTTGAACCTAAATGTACAACTTAATCCTAAATTTTTTTTACTCGTTTAGAATTCGAACTGGTTCACTATAGAGTCCATTTATACATGCACGCTTTAAACCCAACAAAATCATAACAAAAATGATATTAAATAAAATTTTATGAGTTCAAATAATTAACTATGGGATTTTTAACCTAATTATAAAACATAATCTTAAATTTTTAGATTTTTACTCGGTTAAAATTTGAATGGGTTCTCTAGGAAGCCCAACTAGACATGCACGCTTTAAACCCAACGAAACGATCGTAAAAAGATATTAAATCAATTTTTATCATTTCAAATACTTTATTATAGTATTTTGATCATAATTATACAACTTAATCCTAAATTTTTTTATTTTTACTCGTTAAAAATTCGAACGAGTTCACTATAAAGCCCATTTAAACATGCACACTTTAAACCCAATAAAATCACCACAAAATGATATTAAATAAAATTTTATGAGTTCAAATAATTAATTGTGGGATTTTTAACCTAATTATAAAACATAATCTTAAATTTTTAGATTTTTACTCGGTTAAAATTTGGTGTCGCCTGTGTAGTGCTATAAATTATGCGAACACGTATGTACTAGTATATACAGTCGTACAAGTAATAAAAGGGTAAGTGAGTATCGTTCCCACGAGGATCGATGTAACTAGTAAGTCAATATTGTCAATGCAAAAAAGTGTCACTAACTAAAAAGGAAAATAAAGATAAAGACAGGTGGAAATAGATATGTACGGTGCAGATGTAATGATAAAATGCTATGGCAATTTCAGAATGTAAGTAACTAAAATATGCCAAGGCAAAATGATATGTATGGTGATGACAGGGTAGATGTATGGAAGTGGTGTGCGGAAAATATAGTAGTGTGATTGCAGGAGAACAAGTAAACAAAGAAAACAGTTTGTAAATGCGGAGACAAATGCATGATACAAGAACACGTTTGAACAATATGTTGTACTATCCCTTTATTGATGAGCTCTCTCGGAAATGATTGGTGGAAGGTCCTATGGACTTCTTAACCCTTACATCTACTAACATCTAGCCACTATGGTATATATTTACTCGATAGAGGTTTCTTAAGTGTTCCCTCTCTCTCGAGTCATAGGAACCTGGCAAACTAAAATGCCATGGCATTTCGCCTATCACGCGAATGACACTAGTCTATCTACGAAGCACACTCCTTTTATTCGTTGAAACCCAGCAACCACCTAAACAAAGTAACACATAGTGGTGCGCAATGTTAAAGAAATATCATCCACATACATCTTAAAACATTCGACAATCATCCTCATAAAATATGAAAAATAAAGAAAAGAAAGAGGACTAGAAGACACCCTCGGTTGCGCAGGCCGTCGGCTCGTCAACCCCCACGAGACGCCTTGGTGTGCTAGCCCCTCTCGGGTGCCTAGCACACCATTCCCTTCGAGCTCTATCAATGTAGGACACTTCGGCCAGAGTTTGGAGGATAAAGGTGGAAGCTTTCCACCGCCGCAAACCACTCCAAAGGTGCCTCTTTTTCTGTGTTTTTGTTCCTCCAGAAGGTCTCTCTTTTTCTTGTAGGTCACCATGCCTTAAAAGGGGTGAAAAACCCTAAAAGATAGTGAAAATTCCATTCCTGCCCCCTTTCACGTGATGACATATCTGCAGAGATAGCAGTGGTGACAGTGGTCCTGCGATACTGGATGTGGTCCCCTATTGAGGTGGTTGTGGCCAGGCTGTAATGGCCCTGGCTGGCTGTAATGGCACCAGCTGGCACTCTTATCAAAATATCTTCTTGTCGTTTAGCTCAGCACAGGAGTCCTCCAGATTTGCCATGGCATTTTACCATCGCTATCCTTCTTCGAATGCCATGGAAAATATCCTCAACTTCCCATTTTTGCTTTACCTACACAACACAACTCAAAAGAACTACCTTTCTCATGAAATAGCATCCGTTGCCACACAAAAATGCCAAGGCGTAACTACAAAACTACATGCAATGATATGAGCCTAAATGCAACTAAATGAGCCTACATGAGCTTAAGAACACTCGATAACTTAAGTAAAAAGGCCTAAAATATAGCCTTTTTGTGGAGTTATCACACCCTCAAACTTAAGTTATTGCTTGTCCTCAATCAATGGATAGCAGCTAGTAGAGAAGAAATGTCATGACAATGTTCAAGAACTAGGCAAGCAAATGGTCAGAGTTTCAGCCCTCAGAAAATGTCATGGCATAAACATATAAGGCTCGAGGAATTTTCAAGAGCGCTACCTTAGGACAAGGTCGAATGCGAGTGTGTGTGTGCATGAGTGAGTGTATCTAATCTATGCTTAGTTAAGTTAGAAAAATTCTAAGGAATGTTCACTATCCTAACAAGCATGTTTGTTCATTAAAGCACAATTTACTATTCCCCATACCTATTATATATATATATATATATTTCATTTTTCATTTTTTTTATACAAATATGCTCGACATACTGCTACGAGAGGAGCTAGCCTATCACACTACCTTCTACTCATGCCATAGCTACCATTTATTAGAACGTTGTATCCAGGTAATGCCATGGCAAGTTAAAAGTGTAGCGTCACCCTGTGCCTCTTTCAATAACTCATATGCACATGGATATGCCATGGCATAGCGGAATATCCCTCTACAGATATGTCCAAACATTTATTCACAACTTCTATACTAACTAATGGGGGTTCTCTATTAACAAGTGAATTCATTAAAATATGCAGGGTTGTTCAAGTTTTCATTCTATAAAAATTTCCTAACTTCCCTAAGCATGGAGAACATATACTCGTGTAACAGAAAAATAAACACAAACCACCAAGTCTTAAAGCATGCTCTATCTAAATCTCAAGTCATGCATATTCAATTCAAGCATTGGCCATATAAAAAATATCATCATCGGGCATCACTAACTAATCCTATAAACTTATCATAAAACTTGCACAATTGTCATGGCATAATTCTACAACTACTGCTATCATGCATATGAAAATGGAGTAGAGGACGACACCTCCCCCAAACTTGAGGCAAGCATTGTCCTCAATGCAACTAAAAAAACTAAATTAAATGCTATGCAATGTAATGAAATGAAATGCAAAGTAGTTTGGCTAGGCAGGTGGTGTTGCGGTGGCAATTCGGCGTGAGGCTCTTCTCTTCAATGGGGGTGGACTGACTTCAAGATCAGACTCATCATCAGCGCCCCGTGATCTTGATTTTTCAGCAGCTGGTGGTGGGGTTGATTGTCTCCCGGCCGACATCTTAAGATGGCGTTTAGATTTCTTCCTCTAGAGCGTGTTCCTTTGGTTCCGGTTCCATTGGCCTTACCTCCTCAGCTGGATCAGCTGGGGATGGTGCTTCATTCAGATCAGGTGGCGTCTGCCTAGTTGAAGGTGGGTCTGCTGGAAATGCCGAGGCATTTTCTGGCATAGTAGGCAGGATAGATGCCAGGAGCATGGGGAACTCCTAATTTAGGGGAGGTAGTAGCTCTGCCAGATAGGCTTGGATGACCTCATCTCTTTTCTTAGTATAGCTGAAAAATTCCTTTAAGTCTCTATACAAGTCATCTACTTTTGCCATGGCATTTTGAGAGAGCTCCAGTACATCATCTTTATGAGATGGGCCTTTTCTTGCAGCGACAGCATGTGATGCCTCTGGTTGCTCTTCACTGTCACCCATTAGTGCAGTCACTTTAGTAGCAGTCAAACCTTTCATACCTTCTAATATTTCATCAAAATCATCCTCCGGAACATCCTTCTTCCGGCACAAGGCAGTAATCAAGTTGGGAAATATGAGGGGGCTCTTGGGGCGGTTTAAGCAAGCATGAGTCTCTTGAACAATTATCCGGCCAATATCCATGGGACAACCGAAAAGAATGGAATGTAACAGCATTAGTCAAGATAGACTCACGGTAGTGTGATGCGAGGTGAGCATTAGCTTGTATCTCATGAAATGGTTCCATAATCGGGCGTGTGGAAGCAAGCGCTCACGGTTAACCGTCCTTCTCGATGCTTGTTGGCCGTTCCATTCTGTCTCGGGTAGACAGAGATCTTCCTTCACGCCTTGATAAGTCTCATAGTCCGCTTCCTCTTCTTTCTTTGCATGCTTATCCACTCCTTGTGGAATTTTGAAGAAGCGGTTAATGGTTGTGTTGGTGAAGTGGATATTCTTGCCCCGGACATAAACAAATTTCTGGTCAGGGCTGTGAATGTTTGCATAAAACTCGCGCACCAAAGTAGCATTGACGGAGCCAGGATGGGCAGCAAACTGCTCCCAATGGTGGTGTTGAACCACATCCTTCACATCAGATCCCAATTCATTGGAGAAGTTGAAACCAAGCTCAAAGAAAACTTTTCTATTTTTGAGAGATTTAAACCTCTCTTTCGCCGCATCATCAACAAAAATAGGAGGAGGTTGTGGGGCGGATCCTGGGGGTCTAGTTCATACCATTTTTGGGTAGAAAAAGAGAAGAAAAAGTAAGAAAGTTTTGAGCTTTGATAATGGTGGGGGAAGAAAGCTTTTCGGTTATGGAGGTGTAAAGATGAAGAAGAAGATGGGGGGAATGAAAGAGAAAAGGGAAATAAAAATAAGAGCTTTAATTTTTAGTGGGGAGGTGGGAAAGAAACGTGTGGAGGGGGTTGATTAGGTGGTATTGTCAGACTTTTAAAGAGGAGAGAGAGGGTGGTTTGAAATTCAAAAAGAAATAATAAAGATAATAAAAACTTTTCTCCCTTTTGTCTTTTGCCGCCCAATGAATTCAGGTAAGGTTTCTTACTTTTCTCCTTCTTTCTCCTTCAGTCGTCGGCCTCCAAGGGTGTGTATTTCCTAAAAGCAAGAAAAAACACATAAATTAATTAAGAAAACGACGTAGCATAAAAAAACAAACTTAAAACAATTTATTTATGAACATGAGTAAACTGAAAATGTCGTGACATTTTTGTATGTCAGGCATCTTTAAGATATCGGTAGGTTTATCTCGCATCACATGGGCTCCGGTGTAGATCTTTAGGCGCTGACCATTAACTCTGAAAATTGTCCCATTATCAATGTTCTTGATGTCCAAAGCTCCATGGGGATACACATGATGTATTTCAAATGGCCCGGACCACCTTGATTTAAGCTTCCCAGGGAAAAGCTTCAGCCTTGAGTTGAATAGGAGCACTTGTTGTCCAACTTGAAAATGTCGTGGTAAAATTGCATGGTCATGCCATCTTTTAGTCCGCTCCTTGTAGAGTTTGGCATTTTCATAGTCTTGGGCCCTAAATTCCTCCATCTCATTCAACTCTAGAAGTCTTCTTTCACCAGCTAGCTCGACATCAAAGTTGAGCTTCTTGATTACCCAATAGGCTTTATGCTCTAGCTCGACCGGGAGGTGACATGCCTTGCCATAGACTAACTTAAATGGAGACATTCCTAGGGGGGTTTGAATGATGTTCGGTATGCCCACAACGTTTCATCAAGCTTTGGTGACCAATCCTTCCTTCTCCAGTTCACCATTTTTTCCAGAGTTTGCTTGATTTCACGGTTTGAAATCTCGGCTTGCCGATTGGTCTAGGGATGATATGTCATGGCAATTTTGTGTTTTACCCTGTATCTTTGTAATGCCTTGGCAATTAACTTGTTGTCAAAATGAGTGCCTTCATCACTGATGACAGCCCTTGGCGCGCCAAACCTTGTGAAAATGTGCTTGTGAAGGAACTTCAGCACTGTCTTCGAACAGTTCCTAGGCGTCGCAATGGCTTCTACCCACTTGGACACATAGTCCACTGCCAAAAGGATATACCAATCTCCAAATGAAGATGGGAATGGTCCCATAAAGTTTATGCCCCACACGTCAAACAACTCTATCTCCAAAATATTTTGTCGTGGCATTTCATGACGTCTGGAGATGTTCCTAGTCCTCTGACAGCGATCGCAGACTTGGTAAAATGCCTGGGCATCTTTGAATAAAGTAAGCCAATAAAAACTTGATTGGAGGACCTTTGTAGCAGTCCGCATACCTCCGAAGTGACCTCCACACGGGCCTGTGTGACAGTGATACAGAATATCTCTTTGCTCCTCTTCAGGCACAAATCTTTGGATAATTTGATCGGCACAACACTTGGACAGATACGGCTCATCCCATTAATAGAATCACATGTCATGTCTAAATTTCTTCCTTCCCTGGCTAGTCATGTCAAAAAGCAAAATACCACTAACAAGAAAATTAACAAGGTCAGCATACCACGGAATTGCCATGGAATAAAGAATTTTCTCATCAGGAAATTCATCATCAATTTCAATTTTGTCATGACATTCCAGGTTAACTTCTAGCCTAGAAAGAAGATCAACAACTTGATTTTCTGTGCCTTTCCTATCTACCACTTCTAAATCAAATTCTTGCAACAACAGTATCCATCTAATAAGCCTAGGTTTGGCATCCCTTTTAGTCACTAAGTATTTAATAGCTGAGTGATCGGTGTGAACAATGACCTTAGTGCCTATCAAGTATGGCCTAAACTTGTCAAATGCAAATACCACGACAAGTAGCTCTTTCTCTGTGGTAGTGTAGTTAAGTTGTGCTTCATTTAAAGTACAGCTAGCATAATATATAACATGAAAAATTTTACCTCGACGTTGTCCCAAAACTGCTCCCACGACATAATCGCTTGCATTGCACATCAGCTCGAACGGTAAGGTCCAATCTGGGGGAACAACAACGGGTGCAGTGATAAGGCTTTGCTTCAGCTCTGTGAAAGCGCCATGACATTTTTGATTGAACACAAAAGGCTGGTTTTGTTGCAACAACATGCACAAGGGCTTGGAGATCTTAGAGAAATCCTTGATGAATCTCCGATAGAATCCCGCGTGCCCGAGGAAACTTCTTATGCCCTTGACATTTGCAGGTGGTGGTAACTTCTCAATCACATCGATCTTAGCTTTGTCCAACTCAATGCCTTTGTGTGAAATCTTATGGCCTAACACAATACCTTCAGTTATCATAAAGTGACATTTCTCCCAATTTAGCACAAGGTCAGCTTCTTCACATCGCTTCAGGACCTTTGCTAAATTGCCAAGATAATTCTGGAAACTATCTCTAGAAACAAAGAAGTCATCCATGAATATCTCTAGATAATCCTCAACCATATCAGAAAAGATAGCTTGCATGCAGCGCTAGAAAGTTGCCAGGGCATTACACAATCCAAAGGGCATCCTCCGGAAAGCATAAGTGCCATAAGGACAAGTGAATGTGGTCTTCTCTTGGTCCTCCAGTGCTATGGCTATTTGGTTATACCCCGAATATCCATCCAAGAAACAATAGAAGGCTTTGCCCGCCAAGCGATCCAACATTTGGTCAATAAAAGGTAGAGGAAAGTGGTCCTTCTTCGTAGCCTTGTTGAGCTTGCGATAGTCTATACAAATCCTCCATCCGGTCACTACGCGCATCGGCAATAGCTCATTGTCTTCATTGCTTACCACGATTGTGCCTCCTTTCTTGGGCACACATTGAACCGGGCTCACCCATGAACTATCCGATATTGGGTAAATAACTCCAGCATCGAGCCATTTGATAACTTCCTTCATAATAACTTGCTTCATAATATGGTTGAGTCTTCGTTGTGGCTCTATGGATTTGCCATGACATTCTTCCAGAAGTATCTTATGCATACAGATAGTGTGACTAATCCCCTTTAAATCTGCCATGGTCCATCCTATCGCTCGTTTATGCTATGACAAAACAACACGTAGACTTCTTTCTTGATCAGCATTAAGATTCGCAGAAATAATAATAGGCATGGTCTCGTCTTCACCCAGATAAACATATTTCAAAGGTTGTGGTAAAATCTTCAGCTCCAACTTGGGCACATTGAGTAATGAAGGCTTGGGAGGAACGAATTCCTCGAAGTCAAGAGGTTCAAAGCTCGAATGATTTCTAGCTATCAGTAGACTAGATTGTTGCTTTTCCAATGGCAATTCACCAGCTTCCTCTTCCTCTTCTATGAGCGCTTCATACTTATCCAGTTGCACAAAATTGTTGTGGCAAAAATGATCAGCTTTCGTTGATAGCTCATAATCTGCTTCCAAAATGC
Source organism: Abelmoschus esculentus (assembly GCA_035048815.1). Taxonomy (NCBI): domain Eukaryota; kingdom Viridiplantae; phylum Streptophyta; class Magnoliopsida; order Malvales; family Malvaceae; genus Abelmoschus; species Abelmoschus esculentus. The sequence goes on along the minus strand of JAUCBN010000002.1, from coordinate 7,493,151 downwards.
TTCGGCATTCTTCAGAATCATCCATGTACTTGAGAGAATTGTTGATGTTCACGGTCAATCTTTAATTTGCTACACGCATTGTGAGCTCACCCTTCTCACAATCAATGAGAATGCAACTGGTTGCTAGGAAAGGTCTCCCTAAGATAATGGGTGTATTTGCATTAGCCTCCCAATCAAGTATGAGAAAGTCGACCGGAAACACGAATTTGTCCACCCTCACTATGACATCTTCGATCTTCCCCTCGGGTCTCACATGGGAATGATCGACTAGATGTAATATGACGGATGTGGGTCTCGCATCTCCCATGCCAAGCTTCACAAAAATTGACTTGGGCATCAGATTTACACTCGATCCAATAGCATTTCTCAATGAACTTATCTCCAATAGCACACAGGATAATGAAGTTGCCTAGATCCTTCTTCTTCATTGGTAGGTTACTTAAAGCAGAGCAATACTCTTTTGTCGTGGCATTTTCACTAGCTTCATCAGCAGGTTCCTTTGTCAAACCTTCCTCCTTCTCCTTTTCCTCGAGAATTTGCTCAGGCATTTCTTCTTGCACAGGTTTGGGTAGGGATTCATCAGACTTTTTCCCCCCAAACTTATCTTCTTGATTAATCTGCTTGCCACTCCTTAGTGTGATCGCGCTACATTGCTCTTTACCATGTGGCTTAGTGACTTCAGTATCACTTGGCAGACGTCCTGGCTGACACTCTTGTAATGCCGTGGCAATTTGGCCAACCTGACTCTCCAGATTTCGCAATGAAGCACTGTGGCTTTGTAGTAGGGTTCCTTGGTTCTTGATGGCTGTAGTATGCTCTTGAAGCATAGTCTTTGTACTTAGAATAAATTCTTGCATAGTAGCCTCCAAAGAACTGGTATTAGATGATGATGCAGCCCCTTTGTTCTGATTATGCCAGGGAATATTCGCTTGAAACTGCTGGGGCTCATTTTGACTTCTAGCTGGGGGATTAGGGTTACTGGATCCTTGGTTTCCCCATGAAAAGTTCGGATGATGTCGCTATCCTGGATATAGGTGTTAGAGTAGGGATTGTTGTTGCCTCTGTTGAAGTTGCTCACATAATTGGCTGACGCATTGTTTCTTGGGCACTCGCTCTCGTGATGATTGCCATGGCTTAACAGACATGCTGAACTGGCCATCTTCACTTCCTTCACCGCGTTGGAACGTTGAATGCTTTTCAACATATTGGCGATAACTGAGAGTTGGGCGGATAGTGAATCTTTAGCATCAAGCTCGAATGTCCCTTGTGCCTTTCTCCCGGTTCCAAGTCTTGTAGAAGGAAATTGATAGTCATTGTTGGCAATTCTATCAAGAATGTCAAATGCCTCCTAGGGTGATTTGTCTAGTAAAGTTCCATTTGCCAAGGCATCTAGCATCATCCTCGTCGGTGCATTGACTCCGTTGTAGAACATTACAACTTGAGTCCAATCTTGAAATTCATTATTTGTACACTTGCGAAGCAATCCCTTGTATCGATCCCAACATTCACACATTGATTCGTCATCACCTTATCGAAAAGAAGCTATGTCATTTCTAAGCTGGGTGTGTAGATTTGGAGGATTATACCACAACAAAAAGCTCTTGCACAGATCAGCCCATGACTCCATCGATCCGGATGGCACTACACTCAACCACGCCCTTGCTCGGCCACATAGGGAATAAGGGAATAACTTGAGCTTCAACACATCCTCATGCACTCCTTGTTGACGGAAATAATCACAAACTTCTAGGAAAGCTCGAATATGTTGCCTTGCATCTTCGTGCGCCATCCCTCCAAATTGCCCAATAGAATTCAACATATTGAACATAATAGGCTTGAGTTCGAAGTGTGTAGCTTGAATTTTTGGTGCCATGATGCCAGGATTAAGATCATCCAAGATAGGATTTAAATGGTCCCTAATATCCCTTGGTCGAGGTGCAACAACATTTACATTTGCCCCGACATTTGGAACTACTAGGTCTTGCGTTGCTGGTGGGTCCATAGCTCTATGCTGAGTACGCCTTTTTTGATGAAACAAACGCTCAATTTCAGGCACTATAGGATAGAGAGGCCCGTCAGTAGACCTTCTGGACATGCACTGAAAATAACCCAGAAAAGAAAAACAAATAAAACAAGTAAAACGAACTAAGAAAATAAACTCTGTAAAAAAAATGCCAAGATAAAAAAGACAAACTGTTCTCTTGCCGATCCCCGACAACGGCACCAAAAACTTGGTGTCGCCTGTGTAGTGCTATAAATTATGCGAACACGTATGTGCAAGTATACATAGTCGTACAAGTAATAAAAGGGTGAGTGAGTATCGTTCCCACGAGGATCGAGGTAACCAGTAAGTCAATATTGTAAAGGCAAAAAGGTGTCACTAACTAAAAAGAAAAATAAAGATAAAGACAGGTGGAAATGAATATGTACGGTGCAAAAGTAATGGTAAAATGTTATGGCAATTTCAGAATGTAAGTAACTAAAATATGCCAAGGCAAAATGATATGTATGGTGATGTCAGGGTAGATGTATGGAAGTGGTGTGCGGAAAATATAGTAGTGTGGTTGCAGGAGAACAAGTAAACAAAGAAAGCAGTTTGTAAATGCGGAGACAAATGCAAGATACAAGAACATGTTTGAACAATATGTTGTACTATCCCTCTATTGATGAGCTTTCTCGGGAATGATTGGTGGAAGGTCCTATCTACTTCTTAACCCTTACTTATACTAACATCTAGCCACTATGGTGTATATTTAATCGACAGAGGTTTCTTAAGTGTTCCCGCTCTCTCGAGTCATAGGAACCTGACAAACTAAAATGCCATGGCATTTCGCCTGTCACGCGAATGACACTATTCTATCGACGAAGCACACTCCTTTTAGTCGTTGAAACCCTCACCTACGCCTCTTCCGAGTGCTCTAGGATTAGATTAGGCTCTATTTGCAGTCTAGAACCCATTGCTCACGTAGATCCTTCCTTAGCTCCTCTCGGATGATCTAAGTATCTATAGCTACGCCTCTCTCGAGTGCTCTAGCATGCACCTAAACACGGGACACTCTCCTGCCTCTTACAATGCCTAGATGATTATCAACAATGAGCAAAGCAAATATACAAACACATAGAAGACAATATATTAATAAAAGCAAAAGGTAATCATCCATAAGTGCAACCACCTAAACAAAGTAACACATGGTGGTGCGCAATGTTAAAGAAATATCATCCACATACATCTTAAAACATTCGACAATCACCCTCATAAAAATATGAAAAATAAAGCAAAGGAAAGAGGACTAGAAGACACCCTCGGTTGCGCAGGCCGCCGGCTCTTCAACCACCACGAGACGCCCATTTAGACATGCACGCTTTAAACCCAACAAAATCATCACAAAATGATATTAAATAAAATTTTTTGAGTTCAGATAGTTAATTGTGGGATTTTTAACCTAATTATAAAAATTAATCTTAAATTCTTAGATTTTTACTCGGTTAAAATTCGAACGGTTTCTCTTTGAAGCCAAACTAGACACGCATGCTTTAAACCCAACAAAACGATCGTAAAATGATATTAAATCAATTTTTATGTGTTCAAATAGTTTATTATAGTATTTTGAACCTAATCATACAACTTAATCCTAAAATTTTAGATATTTACTCGTTTAAAATTTGAACAGGTTCTCAATAAAGCCTATTTAGACATGCACACTTTAAACCCAACAAAATCACCGCAAAATTATATTAAATAAAATTTTATGGGTTCAGATAGTTTATTGTGGGATTTTTAACCTAATTATTAAAATTAATCATAATTTTTAGATTTTCACTCGGTTAAAATTCGAACGGGTTCTCTATGAAGCCCAACTAGACACGAATGCTTTAAACCCAACAAAACGATCGTAAAATGATATTAAATCAATTTTTATGAGTTCAAATAGTTTATTATAGGATTTTTGATCCTAATTATACAACTTAATCTTAAAATTTTAGATTTTTACTCGTTTAAAATTCGAACAGGTTCTCAATAAAGCCCAATTAGACATGCACGCTTTAAACTCAACAAAATCACCGCAAAATGATATTAAATAAAATTTTATGGGTTCAGATAGTTAATAGTGGGATTTTTAACCTAATTATAAAAATTAATCTTAAATTTTCAGATTTTTTCTCGGTTAAAATTCGAACGGGGTCTCTATGAAGCCCAACTAGACACGCATGCTTTAAACCCAACAAAACGATAATAAAATGATATTAAATCAATCTTTATGAGTTCAAATAGTTTATTGTAGGATTTTTTATCCTAAATATACAACTTAATCTTAAAATTTTAGATTTTTACTCGTTTAAAATTCGAACAGGTTCTCAATAAAGCCCATTTAGACATGCACGCTTTAAACCCAACAAAATCATCACAAAATGATATTAAATAAAAATTTTTGAGTTCAGATAGTTAATTGTGGGATTTTTAACCTAATTATAAAAGTTAATCTTAAATTCTTAGATTTTTACTCGGTTATAATTCGAACGGCTTCTCTATGAAGCCAAACTAGACACGCATGCTTTAAACCCAAGAAAACGATCGTAAAATGATATTAAATCAATTTTTATGAGTTCAAATAGTTTATTATAGGATTTTTGATCTTAATTATACAACTTAATCTTAAAATTTTAGATTTTTACTCGTTTAAAATTCGAATAGGTTCTCAATAAAGACCACTTAGACATGCACGCTTTAAACCAAACAAAATCATCAAAAAATGATATTAAATAAAATATTTTGAGTTCAGATAGTTAATTGTGGGATTTTTAACCTAATTATAAAAGTTAATCTTAAATTCTTAGATTTTTACTCGGTTATAATTCGAACGGCTTCTCTATGAAGCCAAACTAGACACGCATGCTTTAAACCCAAGAAAACGATCGTAAAATGATATTAAATCAATTTTTATGAGTTCAAATAGTTTATTATAGGATTTTTGATCTTAATTATACAACTTAATCTTAAAATTTTAGATTTTTACTCGTTTAAAATTCGAACAGGTTCTCAATAAAGCCCATTTAGACATGCACGCTTTAAACCCAACAAAATCACCGCAAAATGATATTAAATAAAATTTTATGGGTTCAGATAGTTAATAGTGGGATTTTTAACCTACTTATAAAAATTAATCTTAAATTTTCAGATTTTTACTCGGTTAAAATTCGAACGGGATCTCTATGAAGCCCAACTAGACACGCATGCTTTAAACCCAACAAAACGATCGTAAAATGATATTAAATCAATTTTTATGAGTTCAAATAGTTTATTATAGGATTTTTGATCCTAATTATACAACTTATTCTTAAAATTTTAGATTTTTACTCGTTTAAAATTCGAACAGGTTCTCAATAAAGCCCATTTAGACATGCACACTTTAAACCCAACAAAATTATCACAAAATGATATTAAATAAAGATTTTTGAGTTCAGATAGTTAATTGTGGGATTTTTAACCTAATTATAAAAATTAATCTTAAATTCTTAGATTTTTACTCGGTTATAATTCGAATGGGTTGTCTATGAAGCCCAATTAGACACGCATTCTTTAAACCCAACAAAACGATCGTAAAATGATATTAAATCAATTTTTATGAGTTCAAATAGTTTATTATAGGATTTTGAACCTAATTATACAACTTAATCCTAAAATTTTAGATTTTTACTCTTTTAAAATTCGAACATGTTCTCAATAAAGCCCATTTAGACATACACGATTTAAACCAAACAAAATCACCGCAAAATGATATTAAATCAATTTTTATGAGTTCAAATAGTTTATTATAGGATTTTTGATCTTAATTATACAACTTAATCTTAAAATTTTAGATTTTTACTCGTTTAAAATTTAAACAGGTTCTCAATAAAGCCCATTCAGACATGCACGCTTTAAACCCAACAAAATCACCGCAAAATGATATTAAATAAAAATTTTATGGGTTCAGATAGTTAATTGTGGGATTTTTATCCTAATTGTAAAAATTAATCTTAAACTTTTAGATTTTTACTCTGTTAAAATTCGAACGGTTTCTCTTTGAAGCCAAACTAGACACGCATGCTTTAAACCCAACAAATCGATAGTAAAATGATATTAAATCAATTTTTATGTGTTCAAAAAGTTTATTATAGGATTTTGAACCTAATTGTATAACTTAATCCTAAAATTTTAGATTTTTACTCGTTTAAAATTTGAACAGGTTCACAATAAAGCCCATTTAGACATGCACGCTTTAAGCCCAACAAAATCCCCGCAAAATGATATTAAATAAAATTTTATGAGTTCAGATAGTTAATTGTGGGATTTTTAACCTAATTATAAAAATTAATCTGAAATTTTTAGATTTTTACTCGGTTAAAATTCGAACGGGTTCTCAATGAAGCCAAACCAGACACGCATGCTTTAATCCCAACAAAACGATCGTAATGTGATATTAAATCAATTTTTATGAGTTCAAATAGTTTATTATAAGATTTTGAACCTAATTATACAACTTAATCTTTAATATTTAGATTTTTACTCGTTTAAAATTCGAACAGGTTCTCAATAAAGTCCATTTTGACATGCACGCTTTAAACCCAACAAAATCACCGCAAAATGATATTAAATAAAATTTTATGGGTTCAGATATTTAATTATGGGATTTTTAACCTAATTATAAAAATTAATCTTAAATTTTTAGATTTTTACTCAGTTAAAATTCGAACGGGTTCTCTATGATGCCAAACTAGACACGAATGCTTTAAACCCAACAAAACGATCGTAATGTGATATTAAATCAATTTTATGAGTTCAAATAGTTTATTATAGGATTTTGAACCTAATTATACAACTTAATCCTAAAATTTTAGATTTTTACTCGTTTAAAATTCGAACAGATTTTCAATAAATCCCATTTTGACATGCACGCTTTAAAACCAACAAAATCACCGCAAAATGATATTAAATAAAATTTTATGGGTTCAGATAGTTAATTGTGGGATTTTTAACCTAATTATAAAAATTAATCTTAAATTTTTAGATTTTTACCCGGTTAAAATTTGAACAGGTTCTCTATGAAGCCCAACTAGACACGCAAGCTTTAAACCCAACAAAACGATCTTAAAATGATACTAAATTAATTTTTATTTGTTCAAATAGTTTATTATAGTATTTTGAACCTAATTATACTACTTAATCCTAAAATTTTAGATTTTTACTCGTTTAAAATTCGAAAAACTTCACAATAAAGCCCATTTAGACATGTATGCTTTAAACACAACAAAATCACCGCAAAAAGATATTAAATAAAATTTTATGGGTTCAGATAGTTAATTATGGGATTTTTAACCTAATTATAAAAATTAATCTTAAATTTTTAGATTTTTACTCGATTAAAATTCGAACGGGTTCTCTATGAAGCCCAACTAGACACACATGCTTTAAACCAGACAAAACGATCGTAAAATGATATTAAATCAATTTTCATGAGTTCAAATAGTTTATTATATGATTTTGAAACTAACTATTCAACTTAATCCTAAAATTTTAGATTTTTACTCGTTTAAAATTCGAATAGGTTCACAATAAAGCCCATTTAGACATGCACGCTTTAAACCCAACATAATCACCGCAAAATGATATTAAATAAAATTTTATGAGTTCAAATAGTTAATTGTGGGATTTGAAAAGTAATTATAAAAATTTAATCTTAATTTTTTAGATTTTTACTTTGTTAAAATTCGAACGGGTTCTCTATGATGCCCAATTAGACATGCATGCTTTAAACCCAACAAAACGATCATAAAAGGATATTAAATCAAATTTTATGAGTTCAAATATTTATTATAGGATTTTGAACCTAGTTATACAACTTAATCCTAAAATTTTAGATTTTTACTCGGTTAAAATTTGAACGGGTTTACTATAAAACCCATTTTGACATGTATGCTTTAAACCTAACAAAATCACCACAAAATGATATTAAATAAAATTTCATGAGTTCAAATAGTTAATTTTTGGATTTTGAAACTAATTATACAGTTGAATCTAATTTTTTAGATTTTTACTCAGTTAAAATTCGAACAGGTTCTCAGTGAATCCCAATTAGAAAAGCATGCTTTAAAAACAACAAAACGATTGTAATATGATATTAAATCAATTTTTATGAGTTCAAATAGTTTATTATAGGATTTTGAACCTAATTATACAACTTAATCCTAAAGTTTTATATTTTTACTCTTTTAAAATTCGAATGGGTTCACTATAAAGCCAATTAGACATGCACGCTCTAATCCCAACATAATCATCACAATATGATATTAAATAAATTTTATGAGTTCAAATAGTTCATTGTGGAATTTTTAACCTAATTATAAAATTATCTTAAAATTTTAGATTTTTACTCTGTTCAAATTCGAACGAGATCTCTATGATGCCTAATTAGACATGCATGCTTAAACCAAACAAAACAATCATAAAATGATATTAAATAAATTTTTATGAGCTCAAATAGTTTATTATAAGATTTTGAACCCAATTATACAACTTAATCCTAAAATTTTATATTTTTACTCGTTTAAAATTAAAATGGATTCACTATAAAGCCCATTTAGACACGCACGCTTTAAACCCAACAAAATCACCCAAAAATGATATTAAATAAAATTTTATGAGTTCAAATAGTTAATTGTGAGATTTTTAACCTAATTATAAAACTTAATCTAAATTTTTTATATTTTTACTCGGTTAAAATTCGAACGGGTTCTCTATGAAACCTAATTAGATATGCATGTTTTAAACCCAACAAAACGATTGTAAAATAATATTAAATCAATTTTTATGAGTTCAAATAGTTTATTATAGGATTTTGAACACAATTGTACAACTTAATCCTAAAATTTTGTATTTTTACTCGTTTAAAATTCGAACGGGTTCACTATAAAGCCCATTTAGACATGCACGCTTTAAACCCAACAAAATCACCGAAAATGATATTAAAATAAAATTTTATGAGTTCAAATAGTTAATTGTGGGATTTTTAACCTAATTATAAAATTTAATCTTAAATTTTTAGATTTTTACTTTATCAAAATTCGAACGGGTTCTCTATGAAGCCCAATTATACATGCATGCTTTAAACCCAACAAAACGATCGTAAAATGATATTAAATTAATTTTTATGAGTTCGAATAGTTTATTATAGGATTTTGAACCTATTTATACAACTTAATCCTAAAATTTTATATTTTTACTCATTTAAAATTCGTACGGGTTCACTATAAAGCCCAGTTAGACATGCACGCTTTACACCCAACATAATCACCGCAAAATGATATTAAATAAAATTTTATGAGTTTAAATAGTTAATTGTTGGATTTTTAACCTAATTATAAAATTTAATCTTAAAGTTTTAGATTTTTACTTTGTTTAAATTCGAACGGGTTCTCTATGAAGCCCAATTAGACATGCATGCTTTAAACCAAACAAAACGATCGTCAAATGATATTAAATCAATTTTTATGAGTTCAAATAGTTTATTATAGGATTTTGAACCTAATTATACAACTTAATCCTAAAATTTTATATTTTTACTCGTTTAAAATTCAAACGAGTTCACTATAAAGCCTATTTAGTCATAGACGCTTTAAACCCAACAAAATCACCCAAAAATGATATGAAATAAAATTTTATGAGTTCAATTAGTTAATTGTGGGATTTTTAACCTAGTTATAAAACTTAATCTACAATTTTTCGATTTTTACTCTGTTGCGACCATTTTAAAACCGAAATGTGTGAAAAATAGCCTGGCGATTGAATTTTGAAAAAAATCGAGTTTTTTACCCTTTTAATTATTAATTATGAAAATCTAGGTCGTGTTAAAAACGTTTAATTTCAAAATGACTTGGAGTCGTCACCGGCCATTTAGGTAGGCCAGACACCATAAAACAAACCAGAGATTCTTTTCTAAAAACATTTGTGTTCGGGAGTCGGTTACGCATAAGGACGACCCTTACGAGCGCCCGAGATCGGTACCTTATTAATTACACGTGGCATTTTAGAATTTCTAATAATAATATAAATTTAATTCGTCATTGTAAAATGAATATCGTTCGAATGAGAATATCTTTTTGGATAAGAAAATATATTTCTTTTAAATACGAGCTTGAATAAGACGTCCTCTAGATAGGAAACCTTAACTCATATTTAAGGAAATATAAATTCTGTACCAGAAGGTTTTAAATGCTTGACCGATTATTATTTTGTTCATTTTAAGTTCAAACCTATAAGGCTCCATTCATTGAATATTTAAAATCCTATTTAATTATTAATTTTACCAAGTGAATTATGGTAACATCCAAACGATCGGACACTACCATCTTGACACCGAATAAAATTAATAATACTATTAGTGTTTCTAGTTGTTTACCTAATTAATTTTATTTAATTCTAATCTTAAATTATTTATCAATTTCTAGGTTTCGATGACACGTCAAATGCAATACCAAAGTACACTCTTTTGGTCAACGTCATGTTACGTCAAAACATCGACCGCTTAGTGTATCCGAGGTATATGATTAAAATGTCATCATTACTACAATTATCTTCCTAATAAAATTAATTATTGTATTAAAGTGACTACCCTAAAGAGGCTCTAATTTAATTAGCTAAATGTGAGTTAAATATTTTCCTAGCAATTATACTACATGAATTTAAAATATGTATTTAAATCAAACAATTAAATAAAACAACACTAATTAAAAGACAAGGTTTAAATTGATTCTCATTTCATAGCAAAAAGCCCCATTACACATATAAGGTGATTAAAATGAAGAAATTTTAGAGTTTGACACATGGCCAACGACCACCGTTCTCCGTAGTCAACGAGATTTCCAACCACTGTTTCGACCACCGAAAAATCCCAAAATCATCCAAAATCTCTAAATTTTATAGATCCAAGATCTAAACTATCCGGATTCGACTGAATCCTTCTATCTTCCCCCTAAATCTACCCGAATCTCACTTTTTCGACTCCAACAAAACTTAAATCCTCACCGGACAACTAGATCTACATTTTTCATTTTTGAAAATTAGATCTAGGGTTCGAAGATTGATTTTTGTTTTTTTAATATAGATGTCGGACTTAAATCCATTTAATTTTGCAAGAAAACAGAGAAAGTGATCGAAATTACCTCTGTTGGGTCGAATTTGGTGTGTAACTCCGGCTAGAACTCAAAACATGTCACTGTGAAGTGGCATTTCCACGTTCTTCTCCACTTTCCCGACGTAGCTAGTGGTCTTTCCACCATTGCATATTAACACAAAACCAAGATCCTCCATGCTCCTCGGGTTTAATTCTGCCGAATACCTCTTTTCTTTCCAAAATTTATGGAGCCATCACAACCATTATCATTGTTGCCATTATGCCACTCATCATTGCTGCATTATGAGTTCCCCCATCATTGTTGCCATTATGAGTTCATCATTGCTGTAATAATGAACTCATCATTGCTGAACTCATCATTGCTGCATCATGAGCCCCATCATCACTCATGATTACTGCAATCATGAGTTCAAATAGTTAATTGTGGGATTTTTAATATAATTATAAAACTTAATTTAAAATTTTTAGATTTTTATTCGGTTAAATTTTGAATCGGTTCTCTATGAAACCTGATTAGATATGCATTTTTAAACCCAACAAAACGATTGTAAAAAGATATTAAATCAATTTTTATGAGTTCAAATAGTTTATTATAGGATTTTGAACCCAATTATACAAATTAATCCAAAAATTTTATATTTTTACTCGTTTAAAATCGAACGGGTTCACTATAAAGCCCATTTAGACATGCACGCTTTAAACCCAACAAAATCACCGAAAAATGATATTAAAAAATTTTTTATGAGTTCAAATAGTTAATTGTGAGATTTTTAATCTAATTATAAAATTTAATCTTAAAGTTTTAGATTTTTACTTTGTTAAAATTTGAACGGGTTCTCTATGAAGCCCAATTATACATGCATGCTTTAAATTAAACAAAATGATTGTAAAATGATATTAAATCAATTTTTATGAGTTCAAATAGTTTATTATAGGATTTTGAACCTATTTATACAACTATATCCTAAAATTTTAAATTTTTACTCGTTTAAAATTCGAACGGGTTCATTATAAAGCCCATTTAGACATGCACGCTTTAAACCCAATATAATCAGCGAAAAATGATATTAAATAAAATTTTATGAGTTCAAATAGTTCATTGTGGGATTTTTAACCTAATTTTAAAATTTAATCTTCAATTTTTATATTTTTACTCGGTTAAAATTTGAACGGGTTCTCTATGTAGCTCAATTAGACATGCATGCTTTAAAGCAAACAAAACGATCGTAAAATGATATTAAATCATTTTTTATGAGTTCAAATAGTTTATTATAGGATTTTGAACCTAATTATACAACTTACTTCTAAAATTTTATATTTTTACTCGTTTAAAATTCGAACGGGTTCACTATTAAGCCCATTTAGACATGCACGCTTTAAACCCAACAAAAGCACCCAAAATTGATATTAAATAAAATTTTATGAGTTCAAATAGTTAATTGTGGGATTTCTAACCTAATTATAAAACTTAATCTAAAATTTTTAGATTTTTACTCGGTTAAAATTCGAACGGGTTGTCTATGAAACCTGATTAGATATGCATGTTTTAAACCCAACAAAACGATTGTAAAATGATATTAAATTAATTTTTATCAGTTCAAATTGTTTATTATAGGATTTTGAACTCAATTATACAACTTAATCCTAAAATTTTATATTTTTAATCGTTTAAAATTCGAACAGGTTCACTATAAAGCCCATTTAGACATGCACGCTTTAAACCCAATATAATCACCGAAAAATGATATTAAATAAAATTTTATGAGTTCAAATAGTCCATTGTGGGATTTTTAACCTAATTTTAAAATTTAATCTTAAAGTTTTAGATTTTTACTTTGTTAAAATTCGAACGGGTTCTCTATGTAGCTCAATTAGACATGCATGCTTTAAAGCAAATAAAACGATCGTAAAATGATATTAAATCATTTTTTATGAGTTCAAATAGTTTATTATAGGATTTTGAACCTAATTGTACAACTTACTTCTAAAATTTTATATTTTTACTCGTTTAAAATTCGAACGGGTTCACTATAAAGCCCATTTAGACATGCACGCTTTAAACCCAACAAAATCACCCAAAATTGATATTAAATAAAATTTTATGAGTTCAAATAGTTAATTGTGGGATTTCTAACCTAATTATAAAACTTAATCTAAAATTTTTAGATTTTTACTCTGTTAAAATTCGAACGGGTTGTCTATGAAACCTGATTAGATATGCATGTTTTAAACCCAACAAAACGATTGTAAAATGATATTAAATTAATTTTTATCAGTTCAAATTGTTTATTATAGGATTTTGAACTCAATTATACAACTTAATCCTAAAATTTTATATTTTTAATCGTTTAAAATTCGAACAGGTTCACTATAAAGCCCATTTAGACATGCACGCTTTAAACCCAATATAATCACCGAAAAATGATATTAAATAAAATTTTATGAGTTCAAATAGTTCATTGTGGGATTTTTAACCTAATTTTAAAATTTAATCTTAAAGTTTTAGATTTTTACTTTGTTAAAATTCGAACGGGTTCTCTATGTAGCTCAATTAGACATGCATGCTTTAAAGAAAACAAAACGATCGTAAAATGATATTAAATCAATTTTTATGAGTTCAAATAGTTTATTATAGGATTTTGAACCTAATTATACAACTTAATTCTAAAATTTTATATTTTTACTCGTTTAAAATTCGAACGGGTTCACTAAAAAGCACATTTAGACATGCACGCTTTAAACCCAATATAATCACCGAAAAATGATATTAAATAAAATTTTATGAGTTCAAATAGTTCATTGTGGGATTTTTAACCTAATTATAAAATTTAATCTTAAATTTTTAGATTTTTACTCTGTTCAAATTCGAACGGGATCTCTATGAAGACCAATTAGACATGCATGCTTAAACCAAACCAAACAATCATAAAATGATATTAAATAAATTTTTATGAGTTCAAATAGTTTATTATAGGATTTTGAACCTATTTATACAACTTAATCCTAAAATTTTATATTTTTACTGCTTTAAAATTCGAATGGGTTCACTATAAAGCCCATTTAGACATGCACATTTTAAACCCAACATAATCACCGCAAAATGATATTAAATAAAATTTTATGAGTTCAAATAGTTAATTGTGGGATTTTTAACCTAATTATAAAATTTAATCTTAAAGTTTTAGATTTTTACTTTGTTAAAATTCAAACGGGTTCTTTATGAAGCCCAATTAGACATGCATGCTTTAAACCAAACAAAACGATCGTCAAATGATATTAAATAAATTTTTATGAGTTCAAATAGTTTATTATAGGATTTTGAACCTAATTATACAACTTAATCCTAAAATTTTATATTTTTACTCATTTAAAATTTAAACGGGGTCACTATAAAGCGCATTTAGACATGCACGCTTTAAACCCAAGAAAATCACCCAAAAATGATATTAAATAAAATTTTATGAGTTCAAATAGTTAATTGTGGGATTTTTAACCTAATTATAAAACTTAATCTAAAATTTTTAGATTTTTACTCGGTTAAAATTCGAACGGGTTGTCTATGAAACCTGATTAGATATGCATGTTTTAAACCCAACAAAACGATTGTAAAATGATATTAAATTAATTTTTATGAGTTCAAATTGTTTATTATAGAATTTTGAACTCAATTATACAACTTAATCCTAAAATTTTATATTTTTAATCGTTTAAAATTCGAACAGGTTCACTATAAAGCCCATTTAGACATGCACGCTTTAAACCCAACAAAATCACCGAAAAATGATATTAAATAAATTTTTATGAGTTCAAATAGTTAATTGTTGAATTTTTAACCTAATTATAAAATTTAATCTTAAAGTTTTAGATTTACACTTTGTTAAAATTCGAACGGGTTCTCTATGAAGCCCAATTATACATGCATGCTTTAAACCCAACAAAACGATCATGAAATGATATTAAATCAATTTTTTTGAGTTCAAATAGTTTATTATAGGATTTTGAACCTATAAATACAACTATATCCTAGTTTCTGCCCGTACCTTATATTCAGCTACTTCATTTCACACATGGGATCAAAGGGGAGTTATCTTACTGATCTTAGTATTTATTACTTTTATTACTTTATATTAAGCTACTTAAGAGTTATATTACTTAAGCTATAAAAATGAATAGTTATATAACCACATTGATTAAAGTTTTAACTTAGTTCTAAACTCTTGTTAAGTATTTTATGTATTCTAATTATTTCCGTTATTATGTTTTCTTCATAGGACTTACCTACAGTTCAAGGAGTAAATAGTAGCTCGGTGTCAGCTCAGTCAGCTCAGAAGAAGCTAAAGGGAAGACAATGCTAGAAACACAAGGAGCCAACTTCTGAATAGCTTGGAAATGCATGGAACACCCCTACAGTAGTTAAAGGACTAAAGGATAGCTCCATGTCAGCTCACAAGTCCCATACGAGCTCAAATGAAGCATAATTCAAAACGAGGCCTTAGGAGATTCGGATTAGCTCCAAAACACTCCTCACACTCGAAGAGAGTATAAGGAAGCTAATGGACCAGCTCACTTTTCTAAAGGCAGCTCAGATTAGCTTATTTCAGCTTCAAACTTTAGCTAAGTCTTTTATCTAGATAGCTCAGTTCAATCCAGCTCACTCCCAGCTCGATTAGCTCACCTCAACTCTAGCTATCACTCCCAGCTCAACACCCGAAGGTCACGTACCCTTCACCAAGCATCATATCCTTACATTATCCATATTGGGCGCTAAGATCATGGAGGGAAAGGATGTGGGCGCCAAAACAAAGAGGTAGCACTTTTCATTGGACAAATTCATAATGGTCCACTTGTTTTCCATTTTCGATCAGGATAAAAGCAGAACTGGGTTTCGATGTCTTCATGAAAGTTGTTCCCCTATCTCTTATCTTTCCAAATCATATTGAATCGCATCAATCCAATATCGGGAGCTCGAGATATGGCAAAATTACTGAAGACAGTGCAGGCTGGACTGAGAACTTACATCTTTTCGAATAGATTTGGAGGGAGACACCATTCAAATGAATGGTTATCCGAATAGTTAAAGGCAATTTCGGCCAAACCCCTTAGAAAACTATAAATAGGACTTGTATTTCATTTTGTAAACACACCATTCAGATTACATTAAATAAATTTTTATGAGTTTAAATAGTTTATTATAGGATTTTGAACCAATTATACAACTTAATCCTAAAATATTAGATTTTTACTCTTTAAAATTCGAACGGGTTCACTATAAAGCCCATTTAGACATGCACGCTTTAAACCTAACAAAATCACTGCAAAATGATATTAAATAAAATTGTAAGAGTTCAAATACTTATTGTGGGATTTTAAATCTAATTATACAACTTTATCTAAAATTTTTAGATTTTTACTTGGTTAAAATTCGAATGGGTTCTCTATGAAGCCCAATTAGATATGCATGTTTTAAACCCAAGGAAACGATCGAAAAAAAATATTAAATCCATTTCTATGAGTTCAAAGAGTTAATTATGGGATTTTAAACCTAATCGTACAACTTAATCCTAAAATTTTAGATTTTTACTCGTTTAAAATTCAAACGAGTTCACTATAAAGCCCATTTAGAAATGCACGCTTTAAACCCAACAAAATCACCGCAAAATGATATTAAATAAAATTATTAGAGTTCAAATAGTTAATTGTGGGATTTTTAATCTAATTATACAACTTTATCTAAAATTTTTAGATTTTTACTCATTTAAAATTCGAACGGGTTCTCTATGAAGTCCAATTAGATATGCATGTTTTAAACACAACGAAACGATCACAAAATGATATTAAATTAATTTTTATGAGGTCAAATAGTTAATTATGGGATTTTGTACACAATTATACAACTTAATCCTAAAATTTTAGATTTTTACTCGTTTAAAATTTGAAATGGTTCACTATAAAGCCCATTTAGATATGCAGCTTTAAACCTAACAAAATCACCGTAAAATGATATTAAATCAATTTTTATGAGTTCAAATAGTTAATTGTGAGATTTTGGAACTAATTATACAACTTAATCTACAATTTTTAAATTTTTACTCAGATAAAATTCGAATGGGATCTCTATGAAGCCTAATTAGACATGCATGTTTTAAACCCAACAAAACGATTGTAATAAGATATTAAATCAATTTTTAGGAGTTCAAATAGTTTATTATAGGATTTTGAACTTAATTATATAACTTAATCCTAAAATTTTAGATTTTTACTCCTTTAAAATTCGAATGGGTTGACTTTAAATCCCATTTAGACATGCACACTTTAATCCCAACATAATCGTCGCAAAATGATATTAAATAAAATTCTATGAGTTCAAATAGTTTATTATAGGATTTTGAACCTAATTATACAACTTAATCCTAAAATTTTAGATTTTTACTCCTTTAAAATTCGAATGGGTTGACTTTAAATCCCATTTAGACATGCACACTTTAATCCCAACATAATCGTCGCAAAATGATATTAAATAAAATTTTATGAGTTCAAATAGTTAATTATTGGATTTTTAACCTAATTATAAAACTTAATATTAAATTTTTAGATTTTTACTTGGTTATAATTCAAACGAGTTCTCTATGAAGCCCAATTAGACATGCATGCTTTAAATTCAACAAAATGATTGTAAAATGATATTAAATCAATTTTTATGAGTTTAAATAGTTTATTGTAGGATTTTGAACCAATTATACAACTTAATACTAAAATTTTAGATTTTTACTCGTTTAAAATTCGAATGGGTTCACTATAAAGCCCATTTAGACATGCACGCTTTAAACCTAACAAAATCACTACAAAATGATATTAAATAAAATTGTAAGAGTTCAAATATTTAATTGTGGGATTTTATAAATAATTATACAACTTTATCTAAAATTTTTAGATTTTTACTCGGTTAAAATTCGAACGGGTTCTGTATGAAGCCCAATTAGATATCCATGTTTTAAACCCAAGGAAACGATCGCAAAATAATATTAAATCAATTTTTATGAGTTCAAAGAGTTAATTATGGGATTTTGAACCTAATTATACAACTTAATCCTAAAATTTTAGATTTCTACTCGTTTAAAAGTCAAACGAGTTCACTATAAAGCCCATTTAGAAATGCACGCTTTAAACCCAACAAAATCACCACAAAATGATATTAAATAAAATTTTATGGGTTCAGATAGTTTCTTGTGGGGTTTTTAATCTAATTATACAACTTTATCTAAAATTTTTAGACTTTTACTCATTTAAAATTCGAACGGGTTCTCTATGAAGTCCAATTAGATATGCATGTTTTATACACAACGAAACGGTCACAAAATGATATTAAATTAATTTTTATGAGTTCAACTAGTTAATTATGGGATTTTGTACACAATTATACAACTTAATCCTGATATTTTAGATTTTTACTCGTTTAAAATTTGAAATGGTTCACTATAAAGCCCATTTAGATATGCATGCTTTAAACCTAACAAGATCACCGTAAAATGATATTAAATTAATTTTTATGAGTTCAAATAGTTAATTGTGGGATTTTGGAACTAATTATACAACTTAATCTACAATTTTTAGATTTTTACTCAGATAAAACTCGAATGGGATCTCTATGAAGCCCAATTAGACATGCATGTTTTAAACCCAACAAAACGATTGTAATAAGATATTAAATCAATTTTTATGAGTTCAAATAGTTTATTATAGGATTTTGAACCTAATTCTACAACATAATCTTAAAATTTTAGATTTTTACTCCTTTAAAATTCGAATGGGTTGACTTTAAATCCCATTTAGACATGCACACTTTAATCCCAACATAATCGTCGCAAAATGATATTAAATAAAATTTTATGAGTTCAAATAGTTTATTATAGGATTTTGAACCTAATTATACAACTTAATCCTAAAATTTTAGATTTTTACTCCTTTAAAATTCGAATGGGTTGACTTTAAATCCCATTTAGACATGCACACTTTAATCCCAACATAATCGTCGCAAAATGATATTAAATAAAATTTTATGAGTTCAAATAGTTAATTATTGGATTTTTAACCTAATTATAAAACTTAATATTAAATTTTTAGATTTTTACTTGGTTATAATTCAAACGAGTTCTCTATGAAGCCCAATTAGACATGCATGCTTTAAATTCAACAAAATGATTGTAAAATGATATTAAATCAATTTTTATGAGTTTAAATAGTTTATTGTAGGATTTTGAACCAATTATACAACTTAATCCTAAAATTTTAGATTTTTACTCGTTTAAAATTCGAACGGGTTCACTATAAAGCCCATTTAGACATGCACGCTTTATACCTAATAAAATCACTGCAAAATGATATTAAATAAAATTGTAAGAGTTCAAATACTTAATTGTGGGATTTTAAATCTAATTATACAACTTTATATAAAATTTTTAGATTTTTACTCGGTTAAAATTCGAACGGGTTCTCTATGAAGCCCAATTAGATATGCATGTTTTAAACCCAAGGAAACGATCGCAAAATAATATTAAATCAATTTTATGAGTTCAAAGAGTTAATTATGGGATTTTGAACCTAATTGTACAACTTAATCCTAAAATTTTAGATTTTACTCGTTTAAAATTCAAACGAGTTCACTATAAAGCCCATTTAGAAATGCACGCCTTAAACCCAACAAGATCACCACAAAATGATATTAAATAAAATTTTATGGGTTCAGATAGTTTCTTGTGGGGTTTTTAATCTAATTATACAACTTTATCTAAAATTTTTAGACTTTTACTCATTTAAAATTCGAACGGGTTCTCTATGAAGTCTAATTAGATATGCATGTTTTATACACAACGAAACGATCACAAAATGATATTAAATCAATTTTTATGAGTTCAAATAGTTAATTATGGGATTTTGTACACAATTATACAACTTAATCCTAAAATTTTAGATTTTTACTCGTTTAAAATTTGAAATGGTTCACTATAAAGCCCATTTAGATATGCATGCTTTAAACCTAACAAGATCACCGTAAAATGATATTAAATTAATTTTTATGAGTTCAAATAGTTAATTGTGGGATTTTGGAACTAATTATACAACTTAATCTACAATTTTTAGATTTTTACTCAGATAAAATTCGAATGGGATCTCTATGAAGCCCAATTAGACATGCATGTTTTAAACCCAACAAAACGATTGTAATAAGATATTAAATCAATTTTTATGAGTTCAAATAGTTTATTATAGGATTTTGAACCTAATTCTACAACATAATCCTAAAATTTTAGATTTTTACTCCTTTAAAATTCGAACGGGTTTACTATAAAGCCCATTTAGACATGCACACTTTAAACCCAACATAATCATCGCAAAATGATATTAAATAAAATTTTATGAGTTCAAATAGTTAATTATTGGATTTTTAACCTAATTATAAAACTTAATATAAAATTTTTAAATTTTTACTTGGTTAAATTTTTAAATAAATCAATTTTCATGAGTTCAAATAGTTTATTATAGGATTTTGAACCAATTATACAACTTAATACTAAAATTTTAGATTTTTACTCGTTTAAAATTCGAAAGGGTTCACTATAAAGCCCATTTAGACATGCACGCTTTAAACCTAATAAAATCACTGCAAAATGATATTAAATAAAATATTAAGAGTTCAAATACTTAATTGTGGGATTTTAAATCTAATTATACAACTTTATCTAAAATTTTTAGATTTTTACTCGATTAAAATTCGAACGGGTTCTCTATGAAGCCCAATTAGATATGCATGTTTTAAACCCAAGGAAACGATCGCAAAATAATATTAAATCAATTTTTATGAGTTCAAAGAGTTAATTATGGGATTTTGAACCTAATTGTATAACTTAATCCTAAATTTTAGATTTTTACTCGTTTAAAATTCAAACGAGTTCACTATAAAGCCCATTTAGAAATGCACGCCTTAAACCCAACAAAATCACCGCAAAATGATATTAAATAAAATTGTTAGAGTTCAAATAGTTAATTGTGGGTTTTTTAAATCTAATTATACAACTTTATCTAAAATTTTTAGACTTTTACTCATTTAAAATTCGAACGAGTTCTCTATGAAGCCCAATTAGATATGCATGTTTTAAACACAACGAAACGATCACAAAATGATATTAAATTAATTTTTATGAGTTCAAATAATTAATTATGAGATTTTTTACACAATTATACAACTTAATCCTAAAATTTTAGATTTTTACTTGTTTCAAATTTGAAATGGTTCACTATAAGGCCCATTTAGATATGCAGCTTTAAACCTAACAAAATCACCGTAAAATGATATTAAATCAATTTTTATGAGTTCAAATAGTTAATTGTGAGATTTTGGAACTAATTATACAACTTAATCTACAATTTTTAAATTTCTACTCAGATAAAATTCGAATGGGATCTCTATGAAGCCCAATTAGACATGCATGTTTTAAACCCAACAAAACGATTGTAATAAGATATTAAATCAATTTTTATGAGTTCAAATAGTTTATTATAGGATTTTGAACCTAATTATACAACTTAATCCTAAAATTTTAGATTTTTACTCCTTTAAAATTCGAATGGGTTGACTTTAAATCCCATTTAGACATGCACACTTTAAACCCAACATAATCATCACAAAATGATATTAAATAAAATTTTATGAGTTCAAATAGTTAATTATTGGATTTTTAACCTAATTATAAAACTTAATATTAAATTTTTAGATTTTTACTTGGTTATAATTCGAACGAGTTCTCTATGAAGCCCAATTAGACATGCATGCTTTAAATTCAACAAAATGATTGTAAAGTGATATCAAATCAATTTTTATGAGTTTAAATAGTTTATTGTAGGATTTTGAACCAATTATACAACTTAATCCTAAAATTTTAGATTTTTACTCGTTTAAAATTCGAACGGGTTCACTATAAAGCCCATTTAGACATGCACGCTTTAAACCTAATAAAATCACTGCAAAATGATATTAAGTAAAATTGTAAGAGTTCAAATATTTAATTGTGGGATTTTAAATATAATTATACAACTTTATCTAAAATTTTTAGATTTTTACTCGGTTAAAATTCGAACGGGTTCTGTATGAAGCCCAATTAGATATCCATGTTTTAAACCCAAGGAAACGATCGCAAAATAATATTAAATCAATTTTTATGAGTTCAAAGAGTTAATTATGGGATTTTGAACCTAATTATACAACTTAATCCTAAAATTTTAGATTTTTACTCGTTTAAAAGTCAAACGAGTTCACTATAAAGCCCATTTAGAAATGCACGCTTTAAACCCAACAAAATCACCACAAAATGATATTAATTAAAATTTTATGGGTTCAGATAGTTTCTTGTGGGGTTTTTAATCTAATTATACAACTTTATCTAAAATTTTTAGACTTTTACTCATTTAAAATTCGAACGGGTTCTCTATGAAGTCCAATTAGATATGCATGTTTTATACACAACGAAACGATCACAAAATGATATTAAATCAATTTTTATGAGTTCAAATAGTTAATTATGGGATTTTGTACACAATTATACAACTTAATCCTAAAATTTTAGATTTTTACTCGTTTAAAATTTAAAATGGTTCACTATAAAGCCCATTTAGATATGCATGCTTTAAACCTAACAAGATCACCGTAAAATGATATTAAATTAATTTTTATGAGTTCAAATAGTTAATTGTGGGATTTTGGAACTAATTATACAACTTAATCTACAATTTTTAGATTTTTACTCAGATAAAATTCGAATGGGATCTCTATGAAGCCCAATTAGACATGCATGTTTTAAACCCAACAAAACGATTGTAATAAGATATTAAATCAATTTTTATGAGTTCAAATAGTTTATTATAGGATTTTGAACCTAATTCTACAACATAATCCTAAAATTTTAGATTTTTACTCCTTTAAAATTCGAACGGGTTTACTATAAAGCCCATTTAGACATGCACACTTTAAACCCAACATAATCATCGCAAAATGATATTAAATAATATTTTATGAGTTTAAATAGTTAATTATTGGATTTTTAACCTAATTATAAAACTTAATATTAAATTTTTAAATTTTTACTTGGTTAAATTTTTAAATAAATCAATTTTTATGAGTTCAAATAGTTTATTATAGGATTTTGAACCAATTATACAACTTAATACTAAAATTTTAGATTTTTACTCGTTTAAAATTCGAACGGGTTCACTACAAAGCCCATTTAGACATGCACGCTTTAAACCTAATAAAATCACTGCAAAATGATATTAAATAAAATTGTAAGAGTTCAAATACTTAATTGTGGGATTTTAAATCTAATTATACAACTTTATCTAAAATTTTTAGATTTTTACTCGGTTAAAATTCGAACGGGTTCTGTATGAAGCCCAATTAGATATGCATGTTTTAAACCCAAGGAAACGATCGCAAAATAATATTAAATCAATTTTTATGAGTTCAAAGAGTTAATTATGGGATTTTGAACCTAATTATACAACTTAATCCTAACATTTTAGATTTTGACTCGTTTAAAAGTCAAACGAGTTCACTATAAAGCGCATTTAGAAATGCACGCTTTAAACCCAACAAAATCACCACAAAATGATATTAAATAAAATTTTATGGGTTCAGATAGTTTCTTGTGGGGTTTTTAATCTAATTATACAACTTTATCTAAAATTTTTAGACTTTTACTCATTTAAAATTCGAACGGGTTCTCTATGAAGTCCAATTAGATATGCATGTTTTATACACAACGAAACGATCACAAAATGATATTAAATTAATTTTTATGAGTTCAAATAGTTAATTATGGGATTTTGTACACAATTATACAACTTAATCCTAAAATTTTAGATTTTTACTCGTTTAAAATTTGAAATGGTTCACTATAAAGCCCATTTAGATATGCATGCTTTAAACCTAACAAGATCACCATAAAATGATATTAAATTAATTTTTATGAGTTTAGATAGTTTCTTGTGGGGTTTTTAATCTAATTATACAACTTTATCTAAAACTTTTAGACTTTTAATCATTTTATGGGTTCAGATAGTTTTTAATCAATTTTTATGAGTTCAACTAGTTAATTGTGGGATTTGGAACTAATTATACAACTTAATCTACAATTCTTAGATTTTTACTCAGATAAAATTCGAATGGGATCTCTATGAAGCCCAATTAGACATGCATGTTTTAAACTCAACAAAACGATTGTAATAAGATATTAAATCAATTTTTATGAGTTCAAATAGTTTATTATAGGATTTTGAACCTAATTACACAACTTAATCCTAAAATTTTAGATTTTTACTCCTTTAAAATTCGAACGGGTTGACTATAAAGCCCATTTAGACATGCACACTTTAAATCCAACATAACCATTGCAAAATGATATTAAATAAAATTTTATGAGTTCAAATAGTTAATTATTGGATTTTTAACCTAATTATAAAACTTAATATTAAATTTTTATATTTTTACTTGGTTAAAATTCGAACGAGTTCTTTATGAAGCCCAAGTAGACATGCATGCTTTAAATTCAACAAAATGATTGTAAAATAATATTAAATCAATTTTTATGAGTTCAAATAGTTTATTATAGAATTTTGAACCAATTATACAACTTAATCCTAAAATTTTAGATTTTTGCTTGTTTAAAATTCGAACGGGTTCACTATAAACAAAGCTCATAATTAGCTATTTGAGCTCCTGTAATTTAATTAAATCGTATTTTGTGGTAGATTTGTTGGGTTTAAAGCGTCCATATTTCATTGGGCTATTTAGTGAACCCATTGCAATTTTAACTGAGTAAATTGCTCTGAAATTAAGAGTAAGTTGTATAATTTGTTTCCAAATTCCACACTTATCTATTAGAACCCATGAAGTTTTGATTGATTCTTATTTTGCGGCCGTTTTATTACGTTTAAAGTGTACATATCTAAAGGAGCTTTATAGCGATCACATTGGAATTTAAACCGACTAAATGGCTCTAAATTTGAGATATTTGTTTAATCATATGCAAAAGCTCATAATTAACTATTTGAATTCATGTAATTTGATTGAATCTCATTTTGAGGATGGTTTATTAAGTTTAAAGCGTGCAAGTCTCATTAGGCTATTTAGTAAACCCATTGGAATTTTAACCGAGTAAAATGCTCTAGAGTTAAGATTAAGTTGTATAATTTGGTTCCAAATCTCATAATTAACTATTTGAACTCATGAAATTTGATTTATTCTTATTTTGTGTCCGTTTTGTTAGAGTCATAGTGTGCATATCTAAACGAGCTTTATTGTGATCAAATTAGAATTTAAACAGAGTAAAGTGCTCTAAAATTTCTATTAATTGGTTTAATCGTATTCAAAAGCTGATAATTAACTATTTGAGCTCCTATAATTTAATTAAATCGTATTTTGTGGTAGATTTGTTGGCTTTAAAGCGTCCAAATCTCATTGGGCTATTTAGTGAACCCATTGCAATTTTAACCGAGTAAATTGTTATAAAATTAAGATTAAGTTGTATAATTTGGTTCCAAAGTCCATACTTATCTATTTGAACTCATGAAGTTTTGATTCATTCTTATTTTGCGGCCTTTTTGTTAGGTTTAAAGTGTGCATATCTAAAGGAGCTTTATAGCGATCACATTGGAATTTAAACCGACTAAATGGCTCTAAATTTGAGATTAATTTGTTCAATCATATTCAAAAGCTCATAATTAACTATTTGAGCTCATGTAATTTGATTGAATCTCATTTTGTGGACGGTTTGTTAAGTTTAATGCGTGCAAGCCTCATTAGGCTATTTAGTAAACCCATTGGAATTTTAACCGAGTAAAATGCTCTAAAGTTAAGATTAAGTTGTAAAATTTGGTTCCAAATCTCATAATTAAATATTTGAACTTAAGAAATTTGATTTATTCTTATTTTGCGTCCATTTTGTTAGATTCATAGTGTGCATATCTAAACGAACTTTATTGTGATCAAATTAGAATTTAAACAGAGTAAAGTGCTCTAAAATTGTGATTAAGTGGTTTAATCATATTCAAAAGCTCATAATTAACTATTTGAGCTCCTGTAATTTAATTAAATCGTATTTTGTGCTCGATTTGTTGGGTTTAAAGCGTGCAAGTCTCATTGTGCTATTTAACCCAGTGCAATTTTAACCGAGTAAATTGCTCTAAAATTAAGATTAAGTTGTATAATTTGGTTCCAAAGGTCACACTTATCTATTTTAACTCATGAAGTTTTGATTGATTCTTATTTTGCGGCCGTTTTGTTAGGTTTAAAGTGTGCATATCTGAAGGAGCTTCATAGCGATCACATTGAAATTTAAACAGAGTAAAATGCTCTAAATTTGAGATTAAATTGTTTAATCATTTTAAAAAGTTCATAATTAACTATTTAAACTCATGTAATTTGATTAAATCTCATTTTATGGACGGTTTATAAAGTATAAAGCGTGCAAGTCTCATTGGGTATTTAGTAAACGCATTGGAATATTAACCGAGTAAAATGCTCTAAAGTTAAGATTAAGTTGTATAATTTGGTTCCAAATCTCATAATTAACTATTTGAACTGATAAAATTTTATTTATTATTTTTTTGCGTCCGTTTTGTTAGATTCATAGTGATACGCTCCAACTCTCCAATTGTTGTTGTAGAGAGAAGCTTTGATTGTCCCGACCGTGATTTCAAGCAAGCCTTGATCCTCGTACGCGTTCCGTGTTGTTTGATGAAGAAAAGATGGTGAAATGGTGTAAAGAGGGCTATGGAAGTATAGATTATATGTGTAAATGGTAAGTGATGGTTGGGTGATATTTTGGTTAGGGAAATAAATGGAAAAGGTGATAGGGAAGGCTAGGGAAGTCGATTAAGGTGATGGACGAAAGGGTTAGGATAGAATGTATGGAAGGTGGTAAAGAAATAGTATTCAAAGGTAACAAAAGTAGAACTTATGCTATGAAGCATAAACCCAACTTATAGTATGCTTTGAGGGTGGTATAGGACTTAGACCCTTAGGAAATAAGTTCCTAGAACCTTAAGTAAGGATGGAAAAGATAGGAGACGCCACAAACCTATATAATAGATTTGATAAGTCGATATAGTTCTAAAAAGAACAAGTTTGAGAGTAAACTCACAAAGTAATTTTGTATAATCTGAATGGTGTGTTTACAAAATGAAATCCAAGTCCTATTTATAGTTTTCTAAGGCGTTTGGCTAAAACTGCCTTTAACTATTTGGATAACCATTCATTTGAATGGTGTCTCCCTCCAAATCTATTCGAAAAGATGTAACTTCTCGGTTCAGCCTGCACTGTCTTCAGTAATTTGGCCATATCTTGAGCTCCCGATATTGGATTGATGCGATTCAACATGCGTTGGAAAGATAAGAGATAGGGGGCAACTTTTATGAAGACAACGAAACCCAGTTCTGCTTTTATCCTGCTAGAAAATGGAAAACAAGTGGACCATTATGAATCTGTCCAATGAAAAGTGCTACCTCATTGTTTTGGCGCCCACTTCCTTTCCCTCCGTGATCTTGGCGCCCAATATGGATAATGGACGGACATGATGCTTGTTGAAGGGTAGGTGACCTTCGGGTGTTGAGTTGGGAGTGATAGCTAGAGTTGAGGTGAGCTAATCGAGCTGGGTGTGAGTTGGATTGAATTGAGCTATCTAGCTAAAAGACTTAGCTAAAGTTTGAAGCTGAAATAAGCTAATCCGAGCTGCCTTTAGCAAAGTGAGCTGGTCCATTAGCTTCCTTATACTCTCTTCTAGTGTGAGGAGTGTTTTGGAGCTAATCCGAATCTCTTAAGGCATCGTTTTGAATTATGCTTCATTTGAGCTCGTATGGGACTTGTGAGCTGACATGGAGCTATCCTTTAGTCCTTTAAGTACTGTAGGAGTGTTCCATGCATTTCCAAGTTATTCTGAAGTTGGCTCCTTGTGTTTCTAGCATTGTCTTCCGTTTAGCTTCTTCTGAGCTGACTGAGCTGACACCGAGCTACTATTTACTCCTTGAACTGTAGGTAAGTCCTATGAAGAAAACATAATAATGGAAATAATTAGAATAATTAAAATACTTAACATGAGTTTAGAACTAAGCTAAAACTTTAATCAATGTGGTTATATAACTATTCATTTTTATAGCTTAAGTAATATAACTCTTAAGTAGCTTAATATAAAGTATATAAAAGTAATAAATACTAAGATCAGTAAGATAACTCCCCTTTGATCCCATGTGTGAAATGAAGTAGCTGAATATTAGGTATGGGTAGAAACTAAGGTTGGGCGTGTACATATCACATATTGTGCATATCTAAACAACCTTTGTAGTGATCAGATTAGAATTTAAAAAGAGTAAAGTGCTCTAGAATTGTTATTAAGTGTTTTAATCGTATTTAAAAGCTTATAATTAACTATTTGAACTCCTGTAATTTAATTAAATCGTATTTTGTGGTAGATTTGTTGGGTTTAAAGCGTCCATATTTCATTGGGCTATTTAGTGAATCCATTGCAATTTTAACTGAGTAAATTGCTCTAAAATTAAGAGTAAGTTGTGTAATTTGTTACCAAAGTCCACACTTATCTATTTGAACCCATGAAGTTTTGATTGATTCTTATTTTGTGGCCGTTTTATTACGTTTAAAGTGTGCATATCTAAAGGAGCTTTATAGCGGTCAAATTGGAATTTAAACCGACTAAATGGCTCTAAATTTGAGATTTATTTGTTTAATCATATTTAAAAGCTCATAATTAACTATTTGAACTCATGTAATTTGACTGAATCTCATTTTGTGGACGGTTTGTTAAGTTTAAAGCGTGCAAGTCTCATTGGGCTATTTAGTAAACCAATTGGAATTTTAACCGAGTAAAATGCTCTAATGTTAAGATTAAGATGTATAATTTGGTTCCAAATCTCATAATTAACTATTTGAATTCAAGAAATTTGATTTATTCATATTTTGCGTCTGTTTTGTTAGATTCATTGTGTGCATATCTAAACGAGCTTTCTAGTGATCAAATTAGAATTTAAACAGAGTAAAGTACTCTAAAATTGACATTAAGTGGTTTAATCATATTCAAAAGCTCCTAATTAACTCTTCGAACTCGTATAATTTAATTAAATCAAATTTTGTGGACGTTTTATTTAATTAAAGCGTGCAAGTTTATTGGGCTATTTGGTAAACCCATTGCAATTTTAACCAATAAATTGCTATAAAATTAAAATTAAGTTGTATAATTTGGTTCCGATGTCCACACTTATGTTTTTGAACTCATGAAGTATTGATTCTTATTTTGCGGCCGTTTGGTTAGGTTTAAAGTGTGCATATCTAAAGGAGCTTTATAGCGATCAATTTAAACCGAGTAAAGTGCTCTAAATTTGAGATTAATTTGTTTAATCATATTTAAAAGCTCATAATTAACTATTTGAACTCATATAATTTGACTTAATCTCATTTTGTGGATGGTTTGTTAAGTTTAAAGCGTGCAAGTCTCGTTGGGCTATTTAGTAAACCAATTGGAAATTTTTTTTGAAGGAAAGGGCCTCATTAAAAAACCCCTATAGCTTGTCACCTCGAGAGGTGAGTAGGCCCTATGGGGAAAAGAGTACCCATGGTTTTATTGAGAAGAAGAGGAGAACCTCTCCGAGTTTACAGAAGCCCGTATAAAATTGGGAAAGTTACAATCAAAAGAGAAAGATAGAAAAGAACGCATAGCCCTATTAGCTAGGACATGGGTACCACATTTGCTTCTCTAGGTACATAACAAATCTTACAATCAGGCAAAGTACCAAGAGTAGAGCGAATTCGAGATACTAAAGTTTGCACCGTGGATAGATCGTGATGATAAGTGTTGTTAACTTTGTTGGCGATGGATGCATAATCGGTCTCATGGATGACATTAGTCCAACCATTATCAACAACAAAATTAAGTCCTTCCAAAATGGCAAGAGCTTCGGCAGAAGCCGGATCCGGGCAGAAGGCAAGGGGCATAGAGCGTCCACCAAGGACAGAACCTGAAGAATCCCGAGCGATGACACCTGCAACAGCTCCCTTTAAAATTGGGTCAAAGGCGCCATCCGTGTTAACCTTAACGAAATCGCGATCCGGTTTCGTCCATCTAGCATGAGCAAAGGTGGGCTCAGCTAGTCGGGACCTTAGATGGAGAGCATCATCGGCTGATGTATAATCGTCGAAAAGTTTTTGTGCGTTGGATACAGTCAACCATGGTGGTTGGAGATAGGATTATTAGACAAAATTCGGCTTGGAAAACCTGCCAAATGGAGAGCCTCCCTAGCACTAGGACAATCCCTTAAAGCATGGAGGGTAGTTTCAATATCCGTATTACAAATTGGGCAAACCCCAATACCGAGATTTGCTTGGAGGATTTTGTGGCCAGACAGGAGAGCATCATGGCTTAACCGCCACCCAAAAGAACTAGGCAACGTAGGCAACTTAGAGAGAATTTTCCATAGCCTAGAGGGCCTGTTAACCGGCCCTAGATGCAATTAAAGAAATTGATAACCAGAACGCACCGAATAGATACCAGAGTCGTGATGACCCCAAAGGGTAGTATCTTTCGTATCATTAATAATTTGGAATTTTAACCGAGTAAAATGCTCTAATGTTAAGATTAAGATGTATAATTTGGTTCCAGATCTCATAATTAACTATTTGAACTCAAGAAATTTGATTTATTATTATTTTGCGTCTGTTTTGTTAGATTCATAGTGTTCATATCTAAACGAGCTTTCTAGTGATCAAATTAGAATTTAAACAGAGTAAAGTACTCTAAAATTGACATTAAGTGGTTTAATCATATTCAAAAGCTCATAATTAACTCTTTGAACTCGTATAATTTAATTAAATCAAATTTTGTGGACGTTTTGTTTAATTAAAGCGTGCAAGTCTCATTGGGCTATTTAGTAAACCCATTGCAATTTTAACCAATAAATTGCTATAAAATTAAGATTAAGTTGTATAATTTGGTTCCGATGTCCACACTTATCTTTTTGAAATCAAGAAGTATTGATTCTTATTTTGCGGCCGTTTGGTTAGGTTTAAAGTGTGCATATCTAAAGGAGCTTTATAGCAATCACATTTGAATTTAAACCGAGTAAAATGCTCTAAATTTGAGTTTAATTTGTTTAATCATATTTAAAATCTCATAATTAACTATTTGAACTCATGTAATTTGACTAAATCTCATTTTCTGGACAGTTTGTTAAGTTTAAAGCGTACAAGTCTCATTGGGCTATTTAGTAAACCCATTGCAATTTTAACCAATAAATTGCTATAAAATTAAGATTAAGTTGTATAATTTGGTTCCGATGTCCACACTTATCTTTTTGAACTCATTAAGTATTAATTCTTATTTTGCAGCCGTTTGGTTAGGTTTAAAGTGTGCATATCTAAAGGAGCTTTATAGCGTTCACATTTGAATTTAAACCGAGTAAAGTGCTCTAAATTTGAGATTAATTTGTTTAATCATATTTAAAATCTCATAATTAACTATTTGAAATCATGTAATTTGACTGAATCTCATTTTGTGGACGGTTTGTTAAGTTTAAAGCGTGCAAGTCTCATTGGGCTATTTAGTAAACCAATTGGAATTTTAACCGAGTAAAATGCTCTAATGTTAAGATTAAGTTGTAAAATTTGGCTCCAAATCTCATAATTAAATATTTGAACTTAAGAAATTTGATTTATTCTTATTTTGTGTTTATTTTGTTAGATTCATAGTGTGCATATCTAAACGAGCTTTATTGTGATCAAATTAGAATTTAAACAGAGTAAAGTGCTCTAAAATTGTGATTAAGTGGTTTAATCGTATTCAAAAGCTCATAATTAACTATTTGAGCTCCTGTAATTTAATTAAATCGTATTTTGTGGTCGATTTGTTGGATTTTGAAGTGTCCATGTGTCATTGGGCTATTTAGTGAACCCATTGCAATTTTAATCGAGTAAATTGCTATAAAATTAAGATTAAGTTGTATAATTTGGTTCCAAATTCCACACTTATCTATTTGAACTCATGAAGTTTTGATTTATTCTTATTTTGCATCCGTTTTATTAGGTTTAAAGTGTGCATATCTAAAGGAGCTTTATAGCAATCATATTGGAATTTAAACCGAGTAAAGTGCTATAAATTTGAGATTAATTTGTTTAATCATATTCAAAAGCTCATAATTAACTATTTGAACTCATGTAATTTGATTGAATTTCTTTTTGTGTGCGGTTTGTTAAGTTTAAAGCGTGCAAGTCTCATTGGGCTATTTAGTAAACCCATTGCAATTTTAACCAATAAATCGCTATAAAATTAAGATTAAGTTGTATAATTTGGTTCCGATGTCCACACTTATCTTTTTGAACTCATAAGGTTTTGATTCTTATTTTGCGGCCGTTTGGTTAGGTTTAAAGTGTGCATATCTAAAGAAGCTTTATAGTGATCACATTTCAATTTAAACCGAGTAAATTGATCTAAATTTAAGATTAATTTGTTTAATCATATTTAAAAGCTCATAATTAACTATTTGAACTCATGTAATTTGACTGAATCTCATTTTGTGGACGGTTTGTTAAGTTTAAAGCGTGCAAGTCTCATTGGGCTATTTAGTAAACCCATTGGAATTTTAACCGAGTAAAATTCTCTAAAGTTAAGATTAAGTTGTATAATTTGGTTCTAAATCTCATAATTAACTATTTGAACTCATGAAATTTGATTTATTCTTTTTTTCCGTCTGTTTTGTTAGATCCATAGTGTGCATATCTAAACGAGCTTTATATTGATCAGATTAGAATTTAAAAAGTCTAAAGTGCTCTAAAATTGTTATTAAGTGGTTTAATCGTATTCAAAAGCTCATAATTAACTATTTGGGCTCCTGTAATTTAATTAAATCGTATTTTGTGATCAATTTGTTGGATTTAAAGCGTCCATGTCTGATTGGGCTATTTAGTTAACCTATTACAATTTTAACCGAATAAATTGCTCTAAAATTAAGATTAAGTTGTATAATTTGGTTTCAATGTCCACACTTATCTATTTGAACTCAAGAAGTTTTGATTGATTCTTATTTGGCGGCCGTTTTGTTAGGTTTAAAGTGTGCATATCTAAAGGGGCTTTATAACGATCACATTGGAATTTAAACCGAATAAAGTTCTCTAAATGTTAGATTAATTTGTTTAATCATATTTAAAAGCTCATAATTAACTATTTGAACTCATGTGATTTGATTGAATCTCATTTTATGGACGGTTTGTTAAGTTTAAAGCGTGGAAGTCTTATTAGGCTATTTAGTAAACCCATTGGAATTTTAACCGAGTAAAATGCTCTAAAGTTAAGATTAAGTTGTATAATTTGGTTCCAAATCTCATAATTAACTATTTGAACTCATGAAATTTGATTTATTCTTATTCTGCGTTCTTTTTGTTAGATTCATAGTGTGCATATCTAAACGAGCTTTTTAGTGATCAAATTAGAATTTAAACAGAGTAAAGTGCTCTAAAATTGACATTAAGTGGTTTAATCATATTTGAAAGCTCATAATTAACTCTTTGAACTCTTATAATTTAATTAAATCAAATTTTTGGACGTTTTGTTTAATTAAAGCGTGCAAGTCTCATTGGGCTATTTAGTAAACCCATTGCAATTTTAACCAATAAATCGCTATAAAATTAAGATTAAGTTGTATAATCTGGTTCCAAAGTCCACACTTATTTGAACTCATGAAGTTTTTATTGATTCTTATTTTACGGCCGTTTGGTTAGGTTTACAGTGTGCATATCTAAAGGAGCTTTATAGCGATCACATTTGAATTTAAACCGAGTAAAGTGCTCTAAATTTGAGATTAATTTGTTTAATCATATTCAAAAGCTTATGATTAACTATTTGAACTTATGTAATTTGATTGAATCTCATTTTGTGGACGGTTTGTTAAGTTTAAAGCGTGCAAGTCTCATTCGGCTATTTAGTAAACCCATTGGAATTTTAACCGAGTAAAATGCTCTAAAGTTAAGATTAAGTTGTATAATTTGGTTCCAAATCTCATAATTAACTATTTGAACTCATGAAATTTGATTTATTCTTTTTTTGCATCCGTTTTGTTAGATTCATAGTGTGCATATCTAAACGAGCTTTATAGTGATCAAAGTAGAATTTAAGTAGAGTAAAGTGCTCTAAAATTGTTATTAATTGATTTAATTGTATTCAAAAGCTCATAATCCACTATTTGAGTTCATGTAATTTAATTAAATCGTATTTTGTGGTCGATTTGTTGGGTTAAAGCGTCCATGTCTCATTGGGCTATTTAGTGAACCCATTGCAATTTTAACCGAGTAAATTGCTCTAAAATTAAGATTAAGTTGTATAATTTGGTTCCAAAGTCCACACTTATCTATTTGAACTCATGAAGTTTTGATTTATTCTTATTTTGTGGCCATTTTGTTAGGTTTAAAGTGTGCATATCTAAAGGAGCTTTATAGCGATCACATTGGAATTTAAACCAAGTAAATTGATCTAAATTTGAGATTAATTTGTTTAATCATATTTAAAAGCTCTTAATTAACTATTTGAACTTGTGTAATTTGATTGAATCTCATTTTGTAGACGGTTTATTAAGTTTAAGCCGTGCAAGTCTCATCGGGCTATTTAGTAAACCCATTGGAATTTTAACCGAGTAAAATGCTCTAAAGTTAAGTTTAAGTTGTATAATTTGGTTCCGAATCTCATAATTAACTATTTGAATTCATGAAATTTTGATTTATTCTTATTTTGCGTCCGTTTTGTTAGATTCATAGTGTGTATATCTAAACGAGCTTTATAGTGTTTAGATTAGAACTTAAACAGAGTAAAGTGCTCTAAAATTGACATTAAGTGGTTTAATCATATTGAAAAGCTCATAACTAACTATTTGAACTCCTTTAATTTAATTAAATCATATTTTGTGGTAGATTTGTTGGGTTTAAAGCGTCCATGTCTCATTGTTCTATTCATTGAACCCATTGAATTTTAATCGAGTAAATTGCTATAAAATGAAGATTAAGTTGTATAATTTGGTTCCAAAGTCCACACCTATCTATTTGAACTCATGAAGTTTTGATTTATTCTTATTTTACGACCGTTTTGTTAGGTTTAAAGTTTATATATCTAAAGGAGCTTTATAGCGATCACATTGGAATTTAAACAGAGTAAGGTGCTCTAAATTTGAGATTAATTTGTTTAATCATATTCAAAAGCTCATAATTAACTATTTGAAATTATGTAATTTGATTGAATCTCATTTTGTGGACGGTTTGTTAAGTTTAATGCGTGCAAGTCTCATTGAGCTATTTAGTAAACCCATTGAAATTTGTTTTTTGAAGGAAAGGCCCTAATTAGAAAAACCCTATAGCTAGTCACCTCGAGAGGTGAGTAGTCCCCTATGGGGAAAAGAGTACCCATGGTTTTATTGAGATGAAGAGGAGAACCTCTCCGAGTTTACAGAAGACCAAATAAAATCGGGAAAGTAACAATCAAAAGAGGAAGAAAGAAAAGAACGCAAAGCCCTAGTAGATAGGACATGGGCTACAACATTTGCTTCTCTAGGTACATAACAAATCTTACAATCAGGCAAAGTACAAAGATTAGAACAAATTCGAGACACTAAAGTTTGCACCGTGGAAGAATCGTGATGATGAGTGTTGTTAACTTTGTTGGCAATGGATGCATAATCGGTCTCAAGGATGACATTAGTCCAACCATTATCAACAACAAGATTAAGTCCTTCTAGAATGGCAAGAGCTTCAGCAGAAGCCGGATATGGGCAGTAGGCGAGGGGCATAGAGCGTCCACCAAGGACGAAACCTGAAAAATCCTGAGCGATGGCACCTGCAGCAGCTCCCTTTACAATTGGGTCAAAGGTTCCATCCGTGTTAACCTTAATGAAACTACAGTCCGGTTTCGTCCATCTAGCCTGAGCAAGGATGGACTCAGCTAGTCGGGACCTTAGATGGAGAGCATCATTGGCTGATGTATAATTGTCGAAGAGTTTTTGTGCGTTGGATACAATCAACCATGGTTGTTGGAGATGATTGTTTTGGACAAAGTCATTCTGACGGTTCCATAGATTCCATAGAACTGTTATCAAGAAGGAGAATTGGTGCAACGAGAGAAAACCAAAGAAGCCACTGGTGGGGCGAGATAGAAGTATTAGAAAAAATTTGGCCTGGAAAACCTGCCAAACGGAGAGCCTCCCTAGGACTAGGACAATCCCTTAAAGCATGGAGGGTAGTTTTAATATCCGTATTACAAATTGGGCAAACCCCAGTACCGAGATTTGCTTTGAGGATTTTGTGGCCAGACGTGAGAGCATCATGGCTTAACCGCCACCCAAGTGAATGAACCTTAGGCAACGTAGGCAACTTAGGCTTAACCGCCACCCATGTTGAGCTTCAGTTGTTGTGTTCTTAATGAACACCACACAATCATCGGCAAAGAGGAGGTGATTTATACGGGGGTCATTCCTACTAGCACAAAGGCCAGGGAGGTTGCCAATTGCTTTCTCAGCATTGAGCAATGTTGAAAGACCTTGAGTACAAAAAAGAAATAAGAAAGGCGAAAGGGGATCCCCTTGTCGAATCCCTCTCTGAGGATTAAAAGGCTGTGAAAGAGAATCATTGACACGTACTTGAAAAGACACGGAAGAGACACAATTGATAATAAGAGAAACCCAGTTGGCATTAAAGCCTAGATGAAGCATAATTTGTTCTAGAAAAGGCCATTTGACACGGTTGAAAGCTTTCTACATGTCTAGCTTTAAGCTTAGCACCTTTGGAAAGGGATGTCTCGTCGGTATTCAACGTGTGGATAAGCTCATGGGCTATGAGGATATTGTCGGTAATGCTCCTACCTTGAACAAAGGCCGCTTGATTACCACTTATACATAAGGGGATGATGGATTTCAAATGATTAACAAGCACTTTGGCAACATTCTTATAGATAAATGTGCATAGGCTAATAGGTCTGAGATGTCGCATAGTTGTAGGATCGCTAATTTTGGGTATAAGAACTATGATAGTACGATTGACCTCTTTCATGCTAACATACCAACTTAGGAGTCTATGGCAGAGGTTTATAAAGTCCTGGCTAAGGACATCCCAATGCTTCCTAAAGAAACCACTCGGAAATCCATCAACCCCTGGGGCTTTCCTTGGATTAATATCACGAAAAGAAGATGTAGTTTCGTATGCTGTGAATTCCTTATTGAGGTCATTGTTCATGGTCTCAGAAACAATATTTGGAATGTTTTAAAAAATGGAAGATGCAATAATAGAAGAAGAGGATGAGAAAAGAGTCTGGAAGTAATTAATGGCAGTAGCCATGATGTCTTCCGTATGCGTTTGCCAGATGTTCGCATTGTTGAAAAGCCCAGTAATATGGGTTTTTTGCCGGCGATTGTTTGCTCTTGCATGGAAAAATGAAGTATTTTTGTCATCATGTTCTAGCCAGGTGGTGCGGGCTCGTTGTGCCCAATAGATTTCTTTCGCGTTAAGCAAGCTATCAAGCTCATTTTTTGCAGAAATAAAATTATTAATATCAGCATCTGATGTCGCTTGAGGCACATATTTATAAAGTCAGTTAATTGGTTAATACGTTCATTCGACTTGATACGTTGGTTTGTTTGCCAAGATCCAAGAAAAAGCCTAATTTCATGAAGTTTAGCAATGGTCGTGTTGGATGGGTTAGACCAAATCTCTCTAATCCGGGAAGAGACTTTCGGGTTATCAACCCAACAATTCTCATAGCGGAAGAGGTTCCTAGAAGCTTTCGACCTAATTGCACTGGAAGGACTAGTGTCCAGTACGATGGGGCAATGATCAGATCGGGCTTGAAAGAATGACGTAGCTTTGAAGTTAGGAAAGACATTAAACCAAGAGGAGTTACCAAGGAATCTATCGATTCTTTCCATAATAGTTTCAGTATTATGTCCATATCTAGTCCAAGTGAACCATCCAAATTTTGTTTTACAATCGAAGAGATCATTTCGCAAAAGAAAATCTCTGAAATTATTAATTTGTGATCTTGCCCGACGAATACCGCCTTGCTTTTCATTGTCGTGTAGGATTTCATTAAATTTTGGTTTAAAATCGAAGAGATCATATTGCAAAAGACATTCTCCCGACGAATACCGCCTTGCATTCCTAACTTAAACCGAATATGGTCCATATTGTGTTTGTTCAACCTAGTTTCACAAAGAAAAAGAAAGTCGGCATCATGCTTAGAGGTAGCACGTTGTAGAGTGAGAACTGCCTGGGTATTGCCGAGACCCTGACAGTTCCAGCATAAGATTTTCATTTTGCTCGGCGGGGTTGATCATCGTCAACCTCCGCCGGAGAGTTTTTTCCGCTGCTCATCCCAGCTTTTCCTAAAGAACTCTTGGATACAAGTCGAGGGAGCTTAGGCTTGTTACCTTGATCAGAAAGTGGGGTTCGTTTAGTATCTCTACTTGAAAAAAGAGGTTCTTGCTTGACAAGGTAATGAAAAGTATTAGAAGGAAAACCATCATTAGGCATAAGAAGGATAGTGGGGGGGGGGAAGAAAACAACAAGGGAGCTATTAAAGCTCTGGGGCTTAGTTGCATCCATTATACCTCTAGAAAGAGGATGTTAGAAGTACAAGTTAACTTGTTCGATAATGGCACACCATGAAAGGTGTTAGAGGGATCCCTTAGCAAGGGTGACATGTATATGGAAATAATAAAAAAGTTAAGACAAACATGGAATAGAATACACAATAGAATTAAAAGGAAAGCAAAAGTAAACCTAGCGTCAATAGTCATAAACCAAGTACTTAGGAACTCAAGGAATTCAAAACTCGGATTAATGACGACAAGATTAACAATGGCGGTATTCTTTTGCAAAAGGAATAAAGAGATATAAAACAAGAAAAAATAAAGATTTTGGAGGTAAACAAGGAGAACTTGATAGGAAAGTCTTACCAAGAGAATGGGAAGAAACAAGACTTTGCTTGTTGGATCATGGAGAAAATGTGATTTAGACAAAATGAACAATGGAACCAACAAGGTTCCTATTCTTGGTAGTACACCTAGAGAAGTGTTGATAAAATTCCATTGCAAGTGGGGCATGTACATTGGTTTAACAAAGAAAAGAAGAGTTACATGGTATAAAAGGACATTAGATGAAAGATGGAACCGAGTTGTGTTTCTTTTAGTGGTTAAGTCCATATTGTGATGTATAGACGTTCCATGCAACATAATATAATAATAGGAAGAGAGCCATCAAGGCTCCGATTCTTGGTTGAATCCATTGTAATTCAAGAACGAGGATAACAATAAAGCAAGTAAGCTTTTTTTAGAATAGTACACCATGAGAGGTGTTGGTAAAATCCCTTAGTAAGGGTGGTATATACATGGATTTAACATAAAAAAACATGGTATAAAGAAATAGATAAAAGATGCTTAGTAGTCATTGTAGTAGTCTTGTGATCAAAAAGGTTATCAAAGTTATAAAGAAAGAATCTAATAACCCTGAAAACAACGCCAAGAATCAAAAGATCTTTCTCTATTTGGATTGCATACTTTGAGTCATGCGAAACATTAATAGAGAATAATAAGGAATTAACAAAGTCATATAGAAAGAAAATACTTTCCATAGAAACAAAACTAACCGAGTCCAAACCCGAGGGAGCAGATCGGTTGGGTCTTAGCGGCCTACTCTAAAGATCGTTAGTGAAGGCCATCAGAGTTCTTGCACAAACTCTTGGCTCCAACGGTAGCATGGCATACACAAACCTTGGTTCTCCAAAGCAAACATTGTATACGGCTTTGAGAAGAATCAAAAACCAAGAAAAGCACTTGATACAAAGAGAAGAATAGATCTTATAATAATAAATGAAAAGAAGGTAATAAAGATATATAGAAAGAAATGTAAAGATTGAAGAGATAGAAGAAAGAAAAAGCCTAAACGGTTTGGGTGTCATTGTGATAGCTACTTCCTCTCCCAATGGCGTCGACATGGTAAATGCGTTGTACAAAATGCTAAACTTACGAGTGCAACCGGGACAAGGTTCAATGATAAGGAAAATGCTACGAGGTAGCCTGTCGAAACGGACTTTCTTCGTAAGTTGCGGATCTTTGAATGTTGTAAGCAAGTTCCTGCAAAAGAAAAACATAAACAGTCAAGTGTTTACACTGATTACCTATATAGGAAATAAGTATAATAATTTGGGCGTTTGAAGAGAATTTTTACATTGTTTACCTACATAGGAAAACAATGAAGTAAAATAAAATGAAAAATGAAAGAGATAAGAAAAGGACAGAAAGTTGCTGGATCGAATTGGACACGCTAAACTCGAAAGAACCTGCACAATATACTGAGCAAATCCGAATCGAATCTGTTTAACGTCAAAAGGACTTGGACCCTCTAGATAGAGATCTAGGAACCCAAAGTATCAAGAATTTGACAATAAAAAACAAGTTTGAATGTCAGAAAAGTTCTAAAAATAACCAAATAAGAGAAAACTCTCAAATATAATTTTTATTCAAAAGTGTGTTTTTTTGTCTTTACAAAAATTTCAGAATATATAGGAGAATGAAGGAGTTGGCCGAATTTGAATACTTGGCTGAAATTAAATTCAAATGCTTAATAACTTGCATCTAGGCTCCATTCATATCAACCACATGTTTGGGCTCATAAAACACATTAAACATGTGTTAATTGTTTGAATTTGAATGAGAAACCCCTCATCCTTATCCTTTGTTGCCGTCCATCATTCCAAAAGAGGGTTGTGTTTGGCCTGCTCTTACACTGGCACACCTCTGTTTACCTATGTTGGAAAACAGTACAAGAATCCATTTTGTAACTCACTGGTACACCTCTGTTTACCTATACCGGAAAACAGTACAAGAATCCATTTCGTAACTCACTGGTACACCTCTGTTTACCTATATTGGAAAACAGCACAAGGATCCATTCGTAAAACACAAGGTTGAAACACTTGTAAACTTATTCAAAAACACACAAGAACGTATAAATAAGTTAGAAACATAATAAACACTATCAAACCAAACCTTAAAACATACTTAATAGCATATATACATACTTAAACATATATAATAAGTAGTATAGTCTAATATGTCACATATCAGCATGCAACACATTATAAAGCCTATGTTCTAAGGCACAAACATTGTCGAATGAATCTGGAATTGAAGCACAAGTAAGGAAAAGTACTTCCTTGAATTCCTTTGCCTTAGAACGAGTAATAGGTCCTTGTGGCAAGACCTCCGGATCATATTGTGCTTGCATTGATGTGCTCACATCAGAAAACAACCATAAAACTTTGAAACCAAGAAAGCATGATCTTGACAACAAGAATGACTTGAAAAAGTAGATCTAGTGTCGGATCAAAACGGAAAAGCCTTCCTTGAAACTTCTTGGTGCAAAAAGAAAATACAAAATATGTTGATGAATATATATGAATAGCCGAAGAGAAAAAGGATCAAGAAAAGATTGAAAAATAGAAGTAATAAGGAGAATATAAAAACAAGAAGCAAAATAGAAAAGCCTCTCCCGACGTTGTTGGTAAATCCATGGAGGTGATGTAATAGACAAAGTAGATCTCCAAAACATGGAGAAAGAAAAGCAAAAAATATAAAGAAGAAGAAGGCATGGAGGAGGGCGAGAGAAAAGGAGAGGGAGAGGAGAGAGTTCAACAACACGTTTGCGTTTTAATTTTAACCAACCCATTGGATTTTAACCGAGTAAAATGCTCTAAAGTTAAGATTAAGTTGTATAATTTGGTTCCAAATCTCATAATTAATTATTTGAACTCATGAATTTGATTTATTCTTATTTTGCGTCCGTTTTGTTAGAATCATAGTGTGCATATCTAAACGAGCTTTATAGTGATCAGATTAGAATTTAAACAGAGTAAAGTGCTCTAAAATTGACACTAAGTGGTCCAATCATATTCAAAAGCTCATAATTAACTATTTGAACTCATATAATTTGATTGAATCTCATTTTGTGGACGGTTTGTTAAGTTTAAAGCGTGTTAGTCTCATTGGGCTATTTAGTAAACCCATTGGAATTTTAACCGAGTAAAATGCTATAAAATTAAGATTAAGTTGTATAATTTGGTTGCAAAGTCCATACTTATCTAAATTTTAGATTAGTTTATTTAATCATATTCAAAAGCTCATAATTAACTATTTGAACTCATGTAATTTGATTGAATCTCATTTTGTGGACAATTTGTTAAGTTAAAAGTGTGCAAGTCTCATTGGGCTATTTAGTAAACCCATTGGAATTTTAACTGAGTAAAATGCTCTAAAGTTAAGATTAAGTTGTATAATTTGGTTCCAAAGTCCATAATTAACTATATGAACTCATGAAATTAGATTTATTCTTATTTTGTGTCCGTTTTGTTAGATTCATAGTGTGCATATCTAAACGAGCTTTATAGTGATCACATTAGAATTTAAATAGAGTAAAGCGCTCTAAAATTGACATTAAGTGGTTTAATCATGTTCAAAAGCTCACAATTAACTATTTGAACTCATATAATATAATTAAATTGTATTTTGTGGTAGATTTATTGAGTTTAAAGCGTCCATGTCTCAATGGGATATTTAGTGAACCCATTGCAATTTTAACCGAGTAAATTGCTCTAAAATTTAGATTAAGTTGTATAATTTGGTTCCAAATTCCATACTTATCTATTTGAACTCATGAAGTTTTGATTTATTCTTATTTTGCGGCCGTTTTGTTAGGTTTAAATTGTGCATATCTAAAGGAGTCCAGATATTTAATTGTGTGATTTTTAACCTAATTATAAAAATTAATCTTAAATTTTTAGATTTTCACTCGGTTAAAATTTGAACGGGTTCTCTACGAAGCCCAACTAGACACGCATCCTTTAAACCCAACAAAACGATCGTAAAATGATATTAAATCAATTTTTAAGAGTTCAAATAGTTTATTATAGGATTTTTGATCCTAGTTAGATAACTTAATCCTAAAATTTTAGATTTTTACTCGTTTAAAATTCGAACAGGTTCTCAATAATGCCCATTTAGACATGCACACTTTAACCCAACAAAATCACCGCAAAATGATATTAAATAAAATTTTATGGGTTTAGATAGTTAATTGTCGGATTTTTAACCTAATAATAAAATTTAATCATAAAGTTTTAGATTTTTACTCGGTTAAAATTCGAACGGGTTCTCTGAAAAGCCCAACTAGACATGCATGCTTTAAACCTAACGAAACGATCGTAAAATGATATTAAATCAATTTTTATGAGTTCAAATAGTTTATTATAGGATTTTTGATCCTAATTATACAACTTAATCCTAAAATTTTTTATTTTTACTCGTTTAAAATTCGAACAGGTTCTTAATAAAGCCCATTTAGACATGCACGCTTTAAACCCAACAAAATCACCGCAAAATGATATTAAATAAAATTTTATGAGCTAAATATTTAATTGTGTGATTTTTGACCTAATTATAAAAATTAATATTAATGTTTTAGATTTTTACTCGGTTAAAATTTGAACGGGTTCTCTATGAAGCCCAACTAGACACGCATGCTTTAAACCCAACAAAATGATCGTAAAATGATATTAAATCAATTTTTAAGAGTTCATATCGTTTATTATAGTATTTTTGATCCTAATTATACAACTTAATCCTAAAATTTTAGATTTTTACTCGTTTAAAATTCGAACAGGTTATCAATAAAGCCCATTTAGACATGCACGCTTTAAACCCACAAAATCACCGTAAAATGATATTAAATAAAATTTTATGGCTTCAGATATTTAATTGTGTGATTTTTAACCTAATTATAAAAATTAATCTTAAATTTTTAGATTTTTACTCGGTTAAAATTTGAACGGGTTCTCTATGAAGCCCAACTAGACACGCATGCTTTAAACCTAACAAAACGATCTTAAAATGATATTAAATCAATTTTTATGAGTTCAAATAGTTTATTATAGGATTTTTGATCCTAATTATACAACTTAATCCTAAAATTTTAGATTTTTTACTCGTTTAAAATTCGAACAAGTTCACAATAAAGCCCATTTAGACATGCACGCTTTAAACCCAACAAAATCACCGCTAAATAATATTAAATAAAATTTTATGAGTT
Source organism: Abelmoschus esculentus (assembly GCA_035048815.1). Lineage (NCBI taxonomy): Eukaryota > Viridiplantae > Streptophyta > Magnoliopsida > Malvales > Malvaceae > Abelmoschus > Abelmoschus esculentus. Next base: position 7,448,766 of record JAUCBN010000002.1, on the reverse strand, counting down.
CAGATATTTAATTGTGTGATTTTTAACCTAATTATAAAAATTAATCTTAAATTTTTAGATTTTTACTCGGTTAATATTTGAACGGGTTCTCTATGAAGCCAACTAGACACGCATGCTTTAAACCCAACAAAACGATCGAAAAAATATATTAAATCAATTTTTATGAGTTCAAATAGTTTATTATAGGATTTTGAACCTAATTATACAACTTAATCCTAAAATTTTAGATTGTTACTCGTTTAAAATTCAAACAGGTTCTCAATAAAGCCATTTAGACTTGCACGCTTTAAACACAATAAAATCACCGCAAAATGATATTAAATATAATTTTATGGGTTCAGATAGTTAATTGTGGGATTTTTAACCTAATTATGAAAATTAATCTTAATTTTTTAGATTTTTACTTGGTTAAAATTTGAACGGGTTCTCTATGAAGCCCAACTAGACACGCATGCTTTAAACCTAACAAAACGATCTTAAAATGATATTAAATCAATTTTTATGAGTTCAAATAGTTTATTATAGGATTTTGAACCTAATTATACAACTTAATCCTAAAATTTTAGATTTTTTACTCGTTTAAAATTCGAACAGGTTCACAATAAAGCCCATTTGGACATGCACGCTTTAAACCCAACAAAATCACCGCTAAATAATATTAAATAAAATTTTATGAGTTCAGATATTTAATTGTGTGATTTTTAACCTAATTATAAAAATTAATCTTAAATTTTTAGATTTTTACTCGGTTAAAATTTGAACGGGTTCTCTATGAAGCCAACTAGACACGCATGCTTTAAACCCAACAAAACGATCAAAAAATATATTAAATCAATTTTTATGAGTTCAAATAGTTTATTATAGGATTTTGAACCTAATTATACAACTTAATCCTAAAATTTTAGATTGTTACTCGTTTAAAATTCAAACAGGTTCTCAATAAAGCCATTTAGACTTGCATGCTTTAAACACAAAAAAATCACCGCAAAATGATATTAAATATAATTTTACGGGTTCAGATAGTTAATTGTGGGATTTTTAACCTAATTATGAAAATTAATCTTAATTTTTTAGATTTTTACTTGGTTAAAATTTGAACGGGTTCTCTATGAAGCCCAACTAGACACGCATGCTTTAAACCTAACAAAACGATCTTAAAATGATATTAAATCAATTTTTATGAGTTCAAATAGTTTATTATAGGATTTTGAACCTAATTATACAACTTAATCCTAAAATTTTAGATTTTTTACTCGTTTAAAATTCGAACAGGTTCACAATAAATCCCATTTGGACATGCACGCTTTAAACCCAACAAAATCACCGCTAAATAATATTAAATAAAATTTTATGAGTTCAGATATTTAATTGTGTGATTTTTAACCTAATTATAAAAATTAATCTTAAATTTTTAGATTTTTACTCGGTTAATATTTGAACGGGTTCTCTATGAAGCCAACTAGACACGCATGCTTTAAACCCAACAAAACGATCGAAAAAATATATTAAATCAATTTTTATGAGTTCAAATAGTTTATTATAGGATTTTGAACCTAATTATACAACTTAATCCTAAAATTTTAGATTGTTACTCGTTTAAAATTCAAACAGGTTCTCAATAAAGCCATTTAGACTTGCACGCTTTAAACACAATAAAATCACCGCAAAATGATATTAAATATAATTTTATGGGTTCAGATAGTTAATTGTGGGATTTTTAACCTAATTATGAAAATTAATCTTAATTTTTTAGATTTTTACTTGGTTAAAATTTGAACGGGTTCTCTATGAAGCCCAACTAGACACGCATGCTTTAAACCTAACAAAACGATCTTAAAATGATATTAAATCAATTTTTATGAGTTCAAATAGTTTATTATAGGATTTTGAACCTAATTATACAACTTAATCCTAAAATTTTAGATTTTTTACTCGTTTAAAATTCGAACAGGTTCACAATAAAGCCCATTTGGACATGCACGCTTTAAACCCAACAAAATCACCGCTAAATAATATTAAATAAAATTTTATGAGTTCAGATATTTAATTGTGTGATTTTTAACCTAATTATAAAAATTAATCTTAAATTTTTAGATTTTTACTCGGTTAAAATTTGAACGGGTTCTCTATGAAGCCAACTAGACACGCATGCTTTAAACCCAACAAAACGATCAAAAAATATATTAAATCAATTTTTATGAGTTCAAATAGTTTATTATAGGATTTTGAACCTAATTATACAACTTAATCCTAAAATTTTAGATTGTTACTCGTTTAAAATTCAAACAGGTTCTCAATAAAGCCATTTAGACTTGCATGCTTTAAACACAAAAAAATCACCGCAAAATGATATTAAATATAATTTTACGGGTTCAGATAGTTAATTGTGGGATTTTTAACCTAATTATGAAAATTAATCTTAATTTTTTAGATTTTTACTTGGTTAAAATTTGAACGGGTTCTCTATGAAGCCCAACTAGACACGCATGCTTTAAACCTAACAAAACGATCTTAAAATGATATTAAATCAATTTTTATGAGTTCAAATAGTTTATTATAGGATTTTGAACCTAATTATACAACTTAATCCTAAAATTTTAGATTTTTTACTCGTTTAAAATTCGAACAGGTTCACAATAAATCCCATTTGGACATGCACGCTTTAAACCCAACAAAATCACCGCTAAATAATATTAAATAAAATTTTATGAGTTCAGATATTTAATTGTGTGATTTTTAACCTAATTATAAAAATTAATCTTAAATTTTTAGATTTTTACTCGGTTAAAATTTGAACGGGTTCTCTATGAAGCCAACTAGACACGCATGCTTTAAACCCAACAAAACGATCAAAAAATATATTAAATCAATTTTTATGAGTTCAAATAGTTTATTATAGGATTTTGAACCTAATTATACAACTTAATCCTAAAATTTTAGATTGTTACTCGTTTAAAATTCAAACAGGTTCTCAATAAAGCCATTTAGACTTGCACGCTTTAAACACAATAAAATCACTGCAAAATGATATTAAATATAATTTTATGGGTTCAGATAGTTAATTGTGGGATTTTTAACCTAATTATGAAAATTAATCTTAATTTTTTAGATTTTTACTCGGTTAAAATTTGAACGGGTTCTCTATGAAGCCAACTAGACACGCATGCTTTAAACCTAACAAAACGATCGAAAAAATATATTAAATCAATTTTTATGAGTTCAAATAGTTTATTATAGGATTTTGAAACTAATTGTACAACTTAATCCTAAAATTTTAGATTTTTACTCGTTTAAAATTCAAATAGGTTCTCAATAAAGCCCATTTAGACTTGCACGCTTTAAACACAATAAAATCACCGCAAAATGATATTAAATATAATTTTATGGGTTCAGATTGTTAATTGTGGGATTTTTAACCTAATTATGAAAATTAATCTTAAATTTTTAGATTTTTACTCGGTTAAAATTTGAACGGGTTCTCTATGAAGCCCAACTAGACACGCATGCTTTAAACCTAACAAAACGATCTTAAAATGATATTAAATCAATTTTTATGAGTTCAAATAGTTTATTATAGGATTTTTGATCCTAATTATACAACTTAATCCTAAAATTTTAGATTTTTTACTCGTTTAAAATTCGAACAAGTTCACAATAAAGCCCATTTAGACATGCACGCTTTAAACCCAACAAAATCACCGCTAAATAATATTAAATAAAATTTTATGAGTTCAGATATTTAATTGTGTGATTTTTAACCTAATTTTAAAAATTAATCTTAAATTTTTAGATTTTTACTCGGTTAATATTTGAACGGGTTCTCTATGAAGCCAACTAGACACGCATGCTTTAAACCCAACAAAACGATCGAAAAAATATATTAAATCAATTTTTATGAGTTCAAATAGTTTATTATAGGATTTTGAACCTAATTATACAACTTAATCCTAAAATTTTAGATTGTTACTCGTTTAAAATTCAAACAGGTTCTCAATAAAGCCATTTAGACTTGCACGCTTTAAACACAATAAAATCACCGCAAAATGATATTAAATATAATTTTATGGGTTTAGATAGTTAATTGTGGGATTTTTAACCTAATTATGAAAATTAATCTTAATTTTTTAGATTTTTACTGGGTTAAAATTTGAACGGGTTCTCTATGAAGCCCAACTAGACACGCATGCTTTAAACCTAACAAAACGATCTTAAAATGATATTAAATCAATTTTTATGAGTTCAAATAGTTTATTATAGGATTTTGAACCTAATTATACAACTTAATCCTAAAATTTTAGATTTTTTACTCGTTTAAAATTCGAACAGGTTCACAATAAAGCCCATTTGGACATGCACGCTTTAAACCCAACAAAATCACCGCTAAATAATATTAAATCAAATTTTATGAGTTCAGATATTTAATTGTGTGATTTTTAACCTAATTATAAAAATTAATCTTAAATTTTTAGATTTTTACTCGGTTAAAATTTGAACGGGTTCTCTATGAAGCCAACTAGACACGCATGCTTTAAACCCAACAAAACGATCAAAAAATATATTAAATCAATTTTTATGAGTTCAAATAGTTTATTATAGGATTTTGAACCTAATTATACAACTTAATCCTAAAATTTTAGATTGTTACTCGTTTAAAATTCAAACAGGTTCTCAATAAAGCCATTTAGACTTGCATGCTTTAAACACAAAAAAATCACCGCAAAATGATATTAAATATAATTTTACGGGTTCAGATAGTTAATTGTGGGATTTTTAACCTAATTATGAAAATTAATCTTAATTTTTTAGATTTTTACTTGGTTAAAATTTGAACGGGTTCTCTATGAAGCCCAACTAGACACGCATGCTTTAAACCTAACAAAACGATCTTAAAATGATATTAAATCAATTTTTATGAGTTCAAATAGTTTATTATAGGATTTTGAACCTAATTATACAACTTAATCCTAAAATTTTAGATTTTTTACTCGTTTAAAATTCGAACAGGTTCACAATAAATCCCATTTGGACATGCACGCTTTAAACCCAACAAAATCACCGCTAAATAATATTAAATAAAATTTTATGAGTTCAGATATTTAATTGTGTGATTTTTAACCTAATTATAAAAATTAATCTTAAATTTTTAGATTTTTACTCGGTTAAAATTTGAACGGGTTCTCTATGAAGCCAACTAGACACGCATGCTTTAAACCCAACAAAACGATCAAAAAATATATTAAATCAATTTTTATGAGTTCAAATAGTTTATTATAGGATTTTGAACCTAATTATACAACTTAATCCTAAAATTTTAGATTGTTACTCGTTTAAAATTCAAACAGGTTCTCAATAAAGCCATTTAGACTTGCACGCTTTAAACACAATAAAATCACCGCAAAATGATATTAAATATAATTTTATGGGTTCAGATAGTTAATTGTGGGATTTTTAACCTAATTATGAAAATTAATCTTAATTTTTTAGATTTTTACTCGGTTAAAATTTGAACGGGTTCTCTATGAAGCCAACTAGACACGCATGCTTTAAACCTAACAAAACGATCTTAAAAATATATTAAATCAATTTTTATGAGTTCAAATAGTTTATTATAGGATTTTGAAACTAATTGTACAACTTAATCCTAAAATTTTAGATTTTTACTCGTTTAAAATTCAAATAGGTTCTCAATAAAGCCCATTTAGACTTGCACGCTTTAAACACAATAAAATCACCGCAAAATGATATTAAATATAATTTTATGGGTTCAGATTGTTAATTGTGGGATTTTTAACCTAATTATGAAAATTAATCTTAATTTTTTAGATTTTTACTCGGTTAAAATTTGAACGGGTTCTCTATGAAGCCCAACTAGACACGCATGCTTTAAACCTAACAAAACGATCTTAAAATGATATTAAATCAATTTTTATGAGTTCAAATAGTTTATTATAGGATTTTTGATCCTAATTATACAACTTAATCCTAAAATTTTAGATTTTTTACTCGTTTAAAATTCGAACAGGTTCACAATAAAGCCCATTTGGACATGCACGCTTTAAACCCAACAAAATCACCGCTAAATAATATTAAATAAAATTTTATGAGTTCAGATATTTAATTGTGTGATTTTTAAACTAATTATAAAAATTAATCTTAAATTTTTAGATTTTTACTCGATTAAAATTTGAACGGGTTCTCTATGAAGCCAACTAGACACGCATGCTTTAAACCCAACAAAACGATCGAAAAAATATATTAAATCAATTTTTATGAGTTCAAATAGTTTATTATAGGGTTTTGAACCTAATTATACAACTTAATCCTAAAATTTTAGATTGTTACTCGTTTAAAATTCAAACAGGTTCTCAATAAAGCCCATTTAGACTTGCACGCTTTAAACACAATAAAATCACCGCAAAATGATATTAAATATAATTTTATGGGTTCAGATAGTTAATTGTGGGATTTTTAACCTAATTATGAAAATTAATCTTAATTTTTTAGATTTTTACTCGGTTAAAATTTGAACGGGTTCTCTATGAAGCCCAACTAGACACGCATGCTTTAAACCTAACAAAACGATCTTAAAATGATATTAAATCAATTTTTATGAGTTCAAATAGTTTATTATAGGATTTTTGATCCTAATTATACAACTTAATCCTAAAATTTTAGATTTTTTAATCGTTTAAAATTCGAACAGGTTCACAATAAAGCCCATTTGGACATGCACGCTTTAAACCCAACAAAATCACCGCTAAATAATAGTAAATAAAATTTTATGAGTTCAGATATTTAATTGTGTGATTTTTAACCTAATTATAAAAATTAATCTTAAATTTTTAGATTTTTACTCGGTTAAAATTTGAACGGGTTCTCTATGAAGCCAACTAGACACGCATGCTTTAAACCCAGCAAAAGGATCGAAAAAATATATTAAATCAATTTTTATGAGTTCAAATAGTTTATTATAGGATTAATCAATTTTTATGAGCTCAAATAGTTTATTATAGGATTTTGAACCTAATTATACAACTTAATTCTAAAATTTTAGATTTTTACTCGTTTAAAATTGGAACAGGTTCTCAATAAAGCCATTTAGACTTGCACGCTTTAAACACAATAAAATCACCGCAAAATGATATCAAATATAATTTTATGGGTTCAGATAGTTAATTGTGGGATTTTTAACCTAATTATGAAAATTAATCTTAATTTTTTAGATTTTTACTCGGTTAAAATTTGAACGGGTTCTCTATGAAGCCCAACTAGACACGCATGCTTTAAACCTAACAAAACGATCTTAAAATGATATTAAATCAATTTTTATGAGTTCAAATAGTTTATTATAGGATTTTTGATCCTAATTATACAACTTAATCCTAAAATTTTAGATTTTTTACTCGTTTAAAATTCGAACAGGTTCATAATAAAGCCCATTTAGACATGCACGCTTTAAACCCAACAAAATCACCGCTAAATAATATTAAATAAAATTTTATGAGTTCAGATATTTAATTGTGTGATTTTTAACCTAATTATAAAAATTAATCTTAAATTTTTAGATTTTTACTCGGTTAAAATTTGAACGGGTTCTCTATGAAGCCAACTAGACACGCATGCTTTAAACCCAGCAAAAGGATCGAAAAAATATATTAAATCAATTTTTATGAGTTCAAATAGTTTATTATAGGATTAATCAATTTTTATGAGCTCAAATAGTTTATTATAGGATTTTGAACCTAATTATACAACTTAATTCTAAAATTTTAGATTTTTACTCGTTTAAAATTGGAACAGGTTCTCAATAAAGCCATTTAGACTTGCACGCTTTAAACACAATAAAATCACCGCAAAATGATATCAAATATAATTTTATGGGTTCAGATAGTTAATTGTGGGATTTTTAACCTAATTATGAAAATTAATCTTAATTTTTTGGATTTTTACTCGGTTAAAATTTGAACGGGTTCTCTATGAAGCCCAACTAGACACGCATGCTTTAAACATAACAAAACGATCTTAAAATGATATTAAATCAATTTTTATGAGTTCAAATAGTTTATTATAGGATTTTGAACCTAATTATACAACTTAATCCTAAAATTTTAGATTTTTACTCGTTTAAAATTGGAACAGGTTCTCAATAAAGCCATTTAGACTTGCACGCTTTAAACACAATAAAATCACCGCAAAATGATATCAAATATAATTTTATGGGTTCAGATAGTTAATTGTGGGATTTTTAACCTAATTATGAAAATTAATCTTAATTTTTTAGATTTTTACTCGGTTAAAATTTGAACGGGTTCTCTATGAAGCCCAACTAGACACGCATGCTTTAAACCTAACAAAACGATCTTAAAATGATATTAAATCAATTTTTATGAGTTCAAATAGTTTATTATAGGATTTTTGATCCTAATTATACAACTTAATCCTAAAATTTTAGATTTTTTACTCGTTTAAAATTCGAACAGGTTCATAATAAAGCCCATTTAGACATGCACGCTTTAAACCCAACAAAATCACCGCTAAATAATATTAAATAAAATTTTATGAGTTCAGATATTTAATTGTGTGATTTTTAAACTAATTATAAAAATTAATCTTAAATTTTTAGATTTTTACTCGGTTAAAATTTGAACGGGTTCTCTATGAAGCCAACTAGACACGCATGCTTTAAACCCAACAAAACGATCGAAAAAATATATTAAATCAATTTTTATGAGTTCAAATAGTTTATTATAGGATTTTGAACCTAATTATACAACTTAATCCTAAAATTTTAGATTTTTACTCGTTTAAAATTCAAACAGGTTCTCAATAAAGCCCATTTAGACATGCACGCTTTAAACCCAACAAAATCATCGCAAAATGATATTAAATAAAATTTTATGGTTTCAGATAGTTAATTATGGGATTTTTAACCTAATTATTAAAATTAATCTTAAATTTTTAGACTTTTACTCGGTTAAAATTCGAACGGGTTCCCTATGAAGCCCAACTAGACACAAATGCTTTAAACCCAACAAAACGATCGTAAAATGATATTAAATCAATTTTTATGAGTTCAAATAGTTTATTATAGGATTTTGAACGTAATTATAAAAGTTAATCTTAAATTTTTAGATTTTTACTCGATTAAAATTCGAAAGGGTTCACAATAAAACCCAACTAGACACGCATGCTTTAAACCCAACAAAACAATCGTAAAATGATATTAAATCAATTTTTATGAGTTCAAATAGTTTATTATATGATTTTGAACGTAAATATACAACTTAATCCTAAAATTTTAGATTTTTACTCGTTTAAAATTCGAACAGGTTCTCAATAAAGCCCATTTAGATATGCACGCTTTAAACCCAACAAAATCACCGCAAAATGATATTAAATAAAATTTTATGGGTTCAGATAATTTGTTGTAGGATTTTTAACCTAATTATTAAAATTAATCTTAAATTTTTAGATTTTTCCAATGATGAAAACAAAAACCTAATCAAAGATATTTGGACCAACACGAATGGGAACACCCTAAACAAAATACAAAAGATTGGAAACCGATTAAACTCATGGAAAAATTCTCAAAAGAAAAAAAGCAAATGAACGCCTTCAATATCTAACCACATACATTAATAATAGCCTAAAACAACCAATACCATCTTCTGAGGAACAACGCCTCTTTGAAGCAAAAAAAGAACTACAAGTACTTCAATATAACAACGAAATATATTGGGCCCAACGCTCTAGAACTAACTAGCTAAAACATGGAGATAAAAATACTTCCTTCTTTCATGCACGAGCCAATGGACGTCGCAAGAAAAACACTATTGAAGGCCTCTTTGATAAGTCCAACACTTGGCACACGGAAGAATCCAACATTCTATCAATTGCTACAGACTATTTCCAAAACCTTTTCTCTACTTCCAATCCAACTCCTTCGACTGATATCCTTGATAACATTCCAACTACAATCACACCACAAATGAATGAAAATCTAAATAAACCTTACACAGAAGAAGAAATTGTAAATGCTTTTCGTGATATAGATCCTAGAAAAGCTCCAGGGATCGATGGTTTTCCAAGTAGTTTTTACCGACAACACTGGGATACACTTGGCAAGGACATAATATGACTATGCCTTGATCTACTCTCGGGTACAACCAACATGGCTGAGGTCAACCAAACTATTCTTGTCCTAATCTTGAAAAAACAAAATCCAACGACAATGAGGCAACTTTGTCCAATAAGCCTTTGCACTGTTATATACAAAATTGTATCTAAAGTTTTAGTCAACCGTCTCAAAACATTCATACCTCTATGTATTAGTAACTACCAAGCAGCTTTTATTCAACGTAGAAACATCACAGACAATATCCTAATTGCACATGAACTACTTCACACTCTCAATACGGGAGATTCCCACCTATCTAAAGGTGCAAGTCTAAAGCTAGACATAGAAAAAGCTTTCGATCGTGTGGAATGGCCTTTCTTACAACAAATTATGCAACGTATGGGTTTCAACAACACATGGATCTCTACTATAATGAAATGTGTCATTACCGTTTCATACCAAGTCCGTGTAAACGACTCTTTATCTCAACCTTTTAAACCACAATGAGGTCTCCGACAAGGAGACCCACTCTCTCCATTCCTCTTCCTCTTCTGCACTCAAGGATTAACAGCTATACTAAATGCTCAAAATGCTAACGGCAACCTACCTGGACTCATTGCTAGCCGGCACGGTCAAAAAATAAACCATCTCCTTTTCGCTGATGATTGCTTGGTCTTCATAAAAAACAACACCACTGAAGCTAATCATCTCAAAAATGCTCTACACAAATATGCTACCTCCTCAGGTCAAGCTATTAATTTTGAAAAATCTACTATCTACTTTTCCCCAAAACCTACACTATCTCAAAGAACAGCTATAAACAATATTCTCCAAGTCCAAGAGGTTAGTGACCCTGGAATTTACCTGGGTGTCCCTCTCTTGATTGGGAAAAACAAAACAGCTTCGTTAGGATTTACTAGAGATAAAGTTAACGCAAGCCTCTCCAAATGGGATAAACATCTATTATCTTTTAGCGGTAGAGAGATATTCATAAAATCTGTCATTCAATCTCTTCCACAATATGTCATGTCATGCTACCTTCTCCCACATAACATTATCGATGACATGACCACTTCTATTCGTCGATACTGGTGGTCAGGAAAAGGTAACAAAAATGGCTGGCACATGCTTCCTTGGGAGATTGTATGCCAGCCAAAATCAGTAGGGGCATGGGCTTCCGCGACCTCCACAACTTTAATATCGCTCTGTTAGGAAAACAAATATGGAGACTACTCTGTGAACCATCTAACCTCCTTGGCCAGGTATATCAAGCTAAATACTACCCTTTGGGCAACATCCTCGATGCTACATCAACAAAACAATCTTCCTTTGCTTGGAAGGGCATCTGTACGGCCCTGAAAAAACTGCTTCCTGGTTTTGTAACAAGGCCAGGAATAAATAGCAAGATTAACATATTCCACGATCTATGGGGAGGCTCCTCTCCGGTTCAATTTTTTGGCGAATATGAAATTTCCAGTGAAATTCCAAAACGAGCTAGGGATTTTATGATTCCTGGGCAACCACAATGGGATGAGTCTAAAATACGTTCCTTCTTTGATAGAGAGGATGCCAACGCTATTCTGAACATCCCTATCATTAATGACCATCGAGATACAACCATATGGATGAACAATGATTGTGGACTTTATTCTGTTAGATCAGGTTATTTATTCTTACAAAAACCACACGGACCTCTAAATAGACCTACACGCATTTGGAAAACCGTTTCTAAGCTACCAACTTTACCAAAGGTTAGAGCCTTTGGATGGCGACTAGGTCATGATGCTCTTCCTACGGGATCGAAATTACTGAAGGCTAACCTAGGAAATGGCTTTTGTCCAATTTGTGGAACTACAATTGAAACTCCGATGCATGCTCTACGCGACTGTCCTGATGCTTATGAAACTATTTGTTTAGCAGGTTTCCCTGCTTTAATCCAATCCGGAAATTTTACATCGTCACTACACTGGATGGAGACTGCAGGGTCTAAACTCACCAACCAGGAGTTTGCTCTTTTTCTAACAATACTATGGAATATTTAGAATAGAAGAAATGATTGGATCCATAATAAACATCTTCAACCACCATGGTTGACCCTGGAAAATGCCAAATCCTTATTGAATGACTATCAAAATGCAAACATTTGCTCCTCAACTGGTAACTCACATAGACCCACTCTTCAAAACCAAACATGGAAAAAAAACAGACACTGGCTCTACTAAAATAAACTCGGATGGGGATTTTGATCCCATCACTGGAAGTGTTGCAATTGGTGTTGTAGCACGTAACGCAGACGGTGTGGTTTTGGGAGGATTTTCTCTTCCTCTTGTTGGATGCCCTGACGCTGCTTCGGCCGAAGCACAACCAATCCTAGCTGGACTTCGACTAGCATATCAGAAAGGTTGGACGAATATTACCTTTGAGACAGACTCAGCTTCCATTGCAAATAAAGTCAACCAGGGAGGACCAGATCTGTCAAATTCGCAACCTTTGGTGTCTACGATCCGCACCACCATGGAAAGTTTAGTAAATTGTCAGATCACTTATGTTCCTAGAGGGGCCAATAATGTAGCCCATACTCTTGCCTCTAGGGCCATGCGTACTTTATGTAATCTTCATTTTGACTCCGATAAGCCTGATTATATAAGGGCTCTTGTAAACTATGAGAGATTTAACTCTCCTTCTCAATAAAATTCTAGGGGTACTCTTTTCCCCATAGGGGCTTCCAACCCTTTCTTGTGTTGGAAGTGTTAGGGGTTTTTTAACGAGGCCCTTTTTCCGTCAAAAAAAAAATTCGAACGGGTTCTCTATGAAGCCCAACTAGACACGAATGCTTTAAACCCAACAAAACGATCCTAAAATGATATTAAAACAATTTTTATGAGATCAAATAGTTTATTATAGGATTTTGAACCTAATTATACAACTTAATCCTAAAATTTTATATTTTTACTCGTTTAAAATTCGAACAGGTTCTCAATAAAGCCCATTTAGACATGCATGCTTTAAAACCAACAAAATCACCGCAAAATGATAATTAAATAAAATTTTATGGGTTTAGATAGTTTATTGTGGGATTTTTAACCTAATTATTAAAATTAATCTTAAATTTTTAGATTTTTACTAGGTTAAAATTCGAACGGGTTCTCTATGAAGCCCAACTAGACACGAATGCTTTAAATCCAACAAAACGATCGTAAAATGATATTATATTTATCTTTATGAGTTCAAATAGTTTATTATAGGATTTTGAACCTAATTATATAACTTAATCCTAAATTTTTAGATTTTCACTCGTTTAAAATTAGAACAGCTTCACAATAAAGCCCGTTTAGACAAGCACGCTTAAAACCAAACAAAATCACCGCAAAATGATATTAAATAAAATTTTATGGTTTCAGATAGTTAATTGTGGGATTTTTAACCTAATTATAGAAATTAATCTTAAATTTTCAGATTTTTACTCGATTAAAATTCGAACGGATTCTCTATGAAGCCCAACTAGACACACATGCTTTAAACCCATTAAAACGATCGTAAAATGATATTAAATCAATTTTTATGAGTTCAAATAGTTTATTATAGGATTCTGAACCTAATTATACAACGTAATCCTCAAATTTTATATTTTTACTCGTTTAAAATTCGAACAGGTTCTCAATAAAGCCCATTTAGACATGCACGCTTTAAACCAAACAAAATCACCGCAAAATGATATTAAATAAAATTTTATGGGTTCAGATAGTTTACTGTGGGATTTTTAACCTAACTATTAAAATTAATCTTAAATTTTTAGATTTTAACTCGGTTAAAATTCGAACGGGTTCTCTATGTAGCCCAACTAGACACGAATGCTTTAAACCCAACAAAACGATCGTAAAATGATATTAAATCAATTTTTATAAGTTCAAATAGTTTATTATAGGATTTTGAACCTAATTATAAAAATTAATCCTAAAATTTTAGATTTTTACTCGTTTAAAATTGGAACAGGTTCTCAATAAAGCCATTTAGACTTGCACGCTTTAAACACAATAAAATCACCGCAAAATGATATCAAATATAATTTTATGGGTTCATATAGTTTATTGTGGGATTTTTAACCTAATTATTAAAATTAATCTTAAATTTTTAGATTTTTACTCGGTTAAAATTCGAACGGGTTCTCTATGAGGCACAACTAGACACGAATGCTTTAAACCCAACAAAACGATCGTAAAATGATATTAAATCAATTTTTATGTGTTCAAATAGTTTATTATAGGATTTTCAACCTAATTATAAAAATTAATCTTAAATTTTTAGATTTTTACTCGGTTAAAATTCGAATGGGTTCACAATAAAGCCCAACTAGACATGCATGCTTTAAACCCAACAAAACGATCGTAAAATGATGTTAAATCTATTTTGATGAGTTCAAATATTTAATTGTGTGATTTTTATCCTAATTATAAAAATTAATCTTAAATTTTTAAATTTTTACTCGGTTAAAATTCGAACGAGTTCTCTATGTAGCCCAAATAGACTCACAAGCTTTAAACCCAACAAAACGATCGTAAAATGATATGAAATCAATTTTTATGAGTTCAAATAGTTTCTTATATGATTTTGAACCTAATTATACAACTTAATCCTAAAATTTTAGAGTTTTACTCGTTTAAAATTCGAACAGGTTCACAATAAAGCCCATTTAGACATGCACGCTTTAAACCCAACAAAATCGCCGAAAATGATATTAAATAAAATTTTATGAGTTCAGATATTAAATTGTGTGATTTTTATCCTAATTATAAAAATTAATCTTAAATTTTTAGATTTTTACTTGGTTAAAATTCGAACGGGTTTTCTATAAAGCCCAACTAGACACGCATGCTTTAAACCTAACAAAACGATCGTAAAATGATATTAAATCAATTTTTATGTGTTCAAATAGTCTATTATAGGATTTTGAACTTAATTATACAACTTAATCCTAAAATTTTAGATTTTTACTCGTTTAAAATTCGAACAGGTTCACAATAAATCCCATTTAGACATGCACGCTTTAAACTCAACAAAATCACCGCAAAATGATATTAAACAAAATTTTAAGAGTTCAAATATTTAATTGTGTGATTTTTAACCTAATTATAAAAATTAATCTTAAATTTTTATATTTTTACTCGGTTAAAATTCGAATGGATTCTCTACGAAGCCTTACTAGACACGCAAGCTTTAAACCCAACAAAACGATCGTAAAATGATATTAAATCTATTTTGATGAGTTCAAATAGTTTATTTTAGGATTCTGAACTTAATTATACAACTTAATCCTAAAATTTTAGATTTTTACTCGCTTAAGGACGACCCTTACGAGCGCCCGAGATCGGTACCTTATTAATTACACGTGGCATTTTAGCATTTCGAATAATAATATAAATTTAATTCGTCATTGTAAAATGAATATCGTTCGAATGAGAATATCCTTTTGGATAAGAAAATATATTTCTTTTAAATACGAGCTTGAATAAGACGTCCTCTAAATAGGAAACCTTAACTCATATTTAAGGAAATATAAATTCTGTACTAGAAGGTTTTAAATGCATGACCGATTATTATCTTGTTCATTTTAAGTTCAAACCTATAAGGCTCCATTCATTGAATATTTAAAATCCTCTTTAATTATTAATTTTACCAAGTGTATTATGATAACATCCGAACGATCGGACACTACCATCTTGACACCGAATAAAATTAATAATACTATTGGTGTTTCTAGTTGTTTACCTAATTAATTTTATTTAATTCTAATCTTAAATTATTATCAATTTCTAGGTTTCGATGACACATCGAATGCGATACCAAAGTACACTCTTTTGGTCAACATCATGTTACGTCAAAACATCGACTGCTTAGTGTATCCGAGGTATATGATTAAAATGTCATCATTACTATAATTATCTTCCTAATAAAATTAATTATTGTATTAAAGTGACTACCCTAAAGAGGCTCTAATTTAATTAGCTAAATGTGAGTTAAATATTTTCCTAGCAATTATACTACATGAATTTAAAATATGTATTTAAATAAAACAATTAAATAAAACAACATTAATTAAAAGACAAGGTTTAAATTAATTCTCATTTCATAGCAAAAAGCCCAATTACACATATAAGGTGATTAAAATGAAGAAATTTTAGAGTTTGACACATGGCCAACGACCACCGTTCTCCGTAGTCAACGAGATTTCCAACCACTATTTCGACCACCGAAAAATCCCAAACTCATCCAAAATATCTAAATTTTCTAGATCCAAGATCTAAACTATCCGGATTCGACTGAATCCTTCTATCTTCCCCCTAAATCTACCCGAATCTCACTTTTTCGACTCCAACAAAACTTAAATCCTCACCGGACAACTAGATCTACATTTTTCATTTTTGAAAATTAGATCTAGGGTTCGAAGATTGATTTTTGTTTTTTTAATATAGATGTCTGACTTAAATCCATTTAATTTTGCAAGAAAACATAGAAAAGTGATCGAAATTACCTCTGTTGGGTCGAATTTGGTGTGTAACTCCGGCTAGAACTCGAAACATGTCACTGTGAAGTGGCATTTCCACGTTCTTCTCCACTTTCCCGACGTAGCCTGTGGTCTTTCCACCATTGCATATTAACACAAAACCAAGATCCTCCATGCTCCTCGGTTTTAATTCTGCCGAATACCTCTTTTCTTTCCAAAACTTATGGAGCCATCACGACCATTACCATTGTTGCCATTATGCCACTCATCATTGCTGCATTATGAGTTCCCCCAACATTGCTGCCATTATGAGTTCATCATTGTTGTAATAATGAACTCATCATTGCTGAACTCATCATTGCTGCATCATGAGCCCCATCATCACTCATGATTACTGCAATCATGAGCTTCCTCTCTCTCTACCGGATGCATCCAACCTCCTCCCCTCCGGATGTTGTTGTGTCGATTGACTCCCTCACCTTGCCGAAATCATGGCTAAAAAACAACCCCCAATAACCGACCACTTACCTTCAATTGGTAACCGCATGTTCATTTTCCTTTTATTTTTTTTAATTCAAAATATTTAATTAATAATTCCCCTTTTATTTTACTTATTTAAAATTTAGATAATATTATTTATTTATTTTTATTTAATATTTACTTGTGGCCATATTTATTCTCGAGTACCCGGACGAAATTCGGGTATTACATACTCGTTTAAAATTCAAACGGGTTCTCTATGAAGCCCAATTAGACAAGCATGCTTTAAAACCAACAAAACGACTGTAATATGATATTAAATCAATTTTTATGAGTTCAAATAGTTTATTATAGGATTTCGAACCTAATTATACAACTTAAACCTTAAATTTTATATTTTTACTCGTTTAATATTCGAACGGGTTCACTATAAAGCCAATTAGACATGCACGCTTTAATCCCAACATAATCATCACAATATGATATTAAATAAATTTTATGAGTTCAAATAGTTCATTGTGGGATTTTTAACCTAATTATAAAATTTAATCTTAAATTTTTAGATTTTTACTCTATTCAAATTCGAACGGGATCTCTATGAAGCCCAATTAGACATGCATGCTTAAACCAAACAAAACAATAATAAAATGATATTAAATAAATTTTTATGAGTTCAAATAATTTATTATAGGATTTTGAACCTATTTATACAACTTAATCCTAAAATTTTATATTTTTACTGCTTTAAAATTCGAATGGGTTCACTATAAAGCCCATTTAGACATGCACGCTTTACACCCAACATAATCACCGCAAAATGATATTAAATAAAATTTTATGAGTTCAAATAGTTAATTGTGGGATTTTTAACCTAATTATAAAATTTATTCTTAAAGTTTTAGATTTTTACTTTGTTAAAATTCGAACGGGTTCTATATGAAGCCCAATTAGACATGCATGCTTTAAACCAAACAAAACGATCGTCAAATGATATTTAATCAATTTTTTGAGTTCAGATAGTTTATTATAGGATTTTGAACCTAATTATACAACTTAATCCTAAAATTTTATATTTTTACTCGTTTAAAATTTAAACGGGTTCACTATAAAGAGCATTTAGACATGCACGCTTTAAACCCAACAAAATCACCCAAAAATGATATTAAATAAAATTTTATGAGTTCAAATAGTTAATTGTGGGATTTTAAACCTAATTATAAAACTTAATCTAATTTTTTTGAATTTTTACTCGGTTAAAATTCGAACGGGTTCTCTATGAAACCTAATTAGATATGCATGTTTTAAACCCAACAAAACGATTGTAAACTAATATTAAATCAATTTTTATGAGTTCAAATAGTTTATTATAGGATTTTGAACACAATTGTACAACTTAATCCTAAAATTTTATATTTTTACTCGTTTAAAATTCGAACGGGTTCACTATAAAGCCCATTTAGACATGCACGCTTTAAACCCAACAAAATCAATGAAAAATGATATTAAATAAAATTTTATGAGTTCAAATAGTTAATTGTGTGATTTTTAACCTAATTATAAAATTTAATCTAAAATTTTTAGATTTTTTACTTTGTCAAAATTCGAACGGGTTCTCTATGAAGCACAATTATACATTCATGCTTTAAACCCAACAAAACGATCGTAAAATGATACTAAATCAATTTTTATGAGTTCAAATAGTTTATTATAGGAATTTGAACCTATTTATACAACTTAATCCTAAAATTTTATATTTTTACTCCTTTAAAATTCGAACGGGTTCACTATTAAGCCCATTTAGACATGCACGCTTTAAACCCAACAAAATCAACCAAAAATGATATTAAATAAAAATTTATGAGTTCAAATAGTTAATTGTGGGATTTTTAACCTAATTATAAAACTTAATTTAAATTTTTTAGATTTTTATTCGGTTAAAATTTGAAACGGTTTTCTATGAAGCCCAATTATACATGCATGCTTTAAACACAATAAAACGATCATAAAATGATATTAAATCAATTTTTATGAGTTCAAATAGTTTATTATAGGGTTTTGAACCTATAAATACAACTATATCTTAGTTTCTGCCCATACCTTATATTCAGCTACTTCATTTCACACATGGGATTAAAGGGGAGTTATCTTACTGATCTTAGTACTTATTACTTTTCTATAATTTATATTAAGCTACTTAAGAGTTATATTACTTAAGCTATAAAAATGAATAGTTATATAACCACATTGATTAAAGTTTTAGCTTAGTTCTAAACTCTTGTTAAGTATTTTAAGTATTCTAATTATTTCCGTTATTATGTTTTCTTCTAGGACTTACCTACAGTTCAAGGAGTAAATAGTAGCTCGGTGTCAGCTCAATCAGCTTAGAAGAAGCTAAACGGAAGACAATGCTAGAAACACAAGGAGCCAACTTCAAAATAGCTTGGAAATGCATGGAACACCCCTACAGTAGTTAAAGGACTAAAGGATAGCTCTATGTCAGCTCACAAGTCCCATACGAGCTCAAATGAAGCATAATTCAAAACGAGGCCTTAGGAGATTCGGATTAGCTCCAAAACACTCCTCACACTAGAAGAGAGTATAAGGAATCTAATGGACCAGCTCACTTTGCTAAAGGCAGCTCGGATTAGCTTATTTCAGCTTCAAACTTTAGCTAAGTCTTTCAGCTAGATAGCTCAGTTCAATCCAGCTCACTCCCAGCTCGATTAGCTCACCTCAACTCTAGCTATCACTCCCAGCTCAACACCCGAAGGTCACCTATCCTTCACCAAGCATCATGTCCTTACATTATACATATTGGGCGCTAAGATCATGGAGGGAAAGGAAGTGGGCGCCAAAACAAAGAGGTAGCACTTTTCATTGGACAGATTCATAATGGTCCACTTGTTTTCCATTTTCGAGCAGGATAAAAGCAGAACTGGGTTTCGGTGTCTTCATGAAAGTTGTTCCCCTATCTCTTATCTTTCCAAAGCATGTTGAATCGCATAAATCCAATATCGGGAGCTCGAGATATGGCCAAATTACTGAAGACAGTGCAGGCTGGACCGAGAAGTTACATCTTTTCGAATAGATTTGGAGGGAGACACCATTCAAATGAATGGTTATCCGAATAGTTAAAGGCATTTTCGGCCAAACCCCTTAGAAAACTATAAATAGGACTTGGATTTCATTTTGTAAACACACCATTCAGATTATATAAAATTACTTGTGAGAATTTTCTCTCGTTTAGTTCTTCTTAGAACTTTATCGACTTATCAAGTACTTTTTGTACTTGTGGCGTCAACCCCTTTCTATCCATCTTGATACTTCGAGTTCTTTTAGTTTAATATACTAAAAGGGTCAAAGTCCATTTATCACCATCCCTTGAAGATCAATATAAGATTTGGGATTAGGTTTTCTATAACCTAGTTTCTTCCTTGAGTATCTTTAAGATACTATTTCCCTTTTACCATATCACCATCCTTACATATCCTCTCATTCCATCATCATTCCCGCCCCATTTTTCATCATCACAAATCGTTTTAAACATCCATTCACCCTTTTCAACACCACATATCCTTCCGCTTCCAAATCAGTCCCTAAACTATTCCTTTCATCCTTTATCCTTAATTCTTTATTTTGTAGCCACTTCTTGCGAGAGACTTGCTTACTTCCTAGGTCCTACAATCAAAGTTTGTCGTTCAGCATCATCAACAAGATCGACACACATCAGGGTTCTTTATGAAGCCCAATTAGACATGCATGCTTTAAACCCAACAAAATGATTGTAAAATGATATTAAATCAATTTTATGAGTTCAAATAGTTTATTATAGTGATTTGAACCCAAATTATACAACTTAATCCTAAAATTTTATATGTTTAGTCGTTTAAAATTCGAACGGGTTCACTATAAAGCTCATTTAAACATGCACGCTTTAAACTGAATAAAATCACCGCAAAATGATATTAAATCAAATTTTATGAGTTTAAATAGTTAATTGTGGGATTTTTAACCTAATTATTATACTTAACGATTGTAAAATGATATTGAATCAATTTTTATTAGTTCAAATAGTTTATTATAGGATTTTTTTACCCAATTATACAACTTAATCCTAATATTTTATATTTTTACTCGTTTAAAATTCGAACGGGTTGACTATAAAGCCCATTTAGACATGCACACTTTAAACCCAACATAATCATCGTAAAATGATATTAAGTAAAAATCTAAAAAAAATAGATAAATTTGTATAATTTGATTCAAAATTCCACAATTAACTATTTGAACTCTTACAATTTTATTTAATATCATTTTTCGGTGATTTTGCTGGGTTTAAAGCGTGCATGGCTAAATGAGTTTTATAGTGAACCTGTTTTAATTTTAAATGAATAAAAATATAAAATTTTAGGATTAAGTTGTATAATTAGTATCAAAATCCGATAATAAACTATTTAAACTCATAAAAATTGTAAGAGTTCAAATAGTTAATTGTGGGATTTTAAATCTAATTATACAACTTTATCTAAAATTTTTAGATTTTTACTCGGTTAAAATTCGAACGGGTTCGCTATGAAGCCCAATTAGATATGCATGTTTTAAACCCAAGGAAATGATCGCAAAATAATATTAAGTCAATTTTTATGAGTTCAAAGAGTTAATTATGGGATTTTGAACGTAATTATACAACTTAATCCTAAAATTTTAGATTTTTACTCGTTTAAAATTCAAACGAGTTCACTATAAAGCCCATTTTGAAATGCACGCTTTAAACCCAACAAAATCACCGCAAAATGAAATTAAATAAAATTGTTAGTGTTCAAATAGTTAATTGTGGGATTTTTAATCTAATTATACAACTTTATCTAAAATTTTTAGATTTTTACTCATTTAAAATTCGAACGGGTTGTCTATGAAGCCCAATTAGATATGCATGTTTTAAACACAACGAAACGATCACAAAATGATATTAAATCAATTTTTTTGAGTTCAAATAGTTAATTATGAGATTTTGAACACAATTATGCAACTTAATCCTAAAATTTTAGATTTTTACTCGTTTAAAATTTGAAATGGTTCACAATAAAGCCCATTTAGATATGCATGCTTTAAACCTAACAAAATCACCGTAAAATGATATTAAATAAATTTTTATGAGTTCAAACAGTTAATTGTGGGATTTTGGAACTAATTATACAACTTAATCTACAATTTTTAGATTTTTACGCAGATAAAATTCGAATGGGATCTCTATGAAGCCCAATTAGACATGCATGTTTTAAACCCAACAAAACAATTGTAATGAGATATTAAATCAATTTTTATGAGTGCAAATAATTTATTATAGGATTTTGAACCTAATTATACAACTTAATCCTAAAATTTTAGATTTTTACTCCTTTAAAATTCGAACGAGTTGACTATAAAGCCCATTTAGACATGCACACTTTACACCCAACATAATCATCACAAAATGATACTAAATAAAATTTTATGAGTTCAAATAGTTAATTATTAGATTTTTAACCTAATTATAAAACTTAATATTAAATTTTTAGATTTTTACTTAGTTAAAATTCGAACGAGTTCTTTATGAAGCCCAATTAGACATCCATGCTTTAAATTCAACAAAATGATTTTAAAATGATATTAAATCAATTTTTATGAGTTCAAATAGTTTATTATAGGATTTTGAACCAATTATACAACTTAATAATAAAATTTTAGATTTTTACTCGTTTAAAATTCGAACGGGTTCACTATAAAGCCCATTTAGACATGCAAGCTTTAAACCTAACAAAATCACTGCAAAATGATATTAAATAAAATTGTAAGAGTTCAAATAGTTAATTCTGGGTTTTTTAATATAATTATACAACTTTATCTAAAATTTTTAGATTTTTACTCGGTTAAAATTCGAACGGGTTCTCTATAAAGCCCAATTAGATATGCATGTTTTAAACCCAAGGAAACGATCGCAAAATAATATTAAATCAATTTTTATGAGTTCAAAGAGTTAATTATGAGATTTTGAATCTAATTGTACAACTTAATCCTAAAATTTTAGATTTCTACTCATTTAAAATTCAAACGAGTTCACTATAAAGCCCATTTAGAAATGCACGCTTTAAACCCAACAAAATCACCGCAAAATGATATTAAATAAAATTGGTAGTGTTCAAATAGTTAATTCTGGGATTTTTAATCTAATTATACAACTTTATCTAAAATTTTTAGATTTTTACTCATTTAAAATTCGAACGGGTTCTCTATGAAGCCCAATTAGATATGCATGTTTTAAACACAACGAAACGATTACAAAGTGATATTAAATCAATTTTTATGAGTTCAAATAGTTAATTATGGGATTTTGTACACAATTATACAACTTAATCCTAAAATTTTAGATTTTTACTCGTTTAAAATTTGAAATGGTTCACTATAAAGCCCATTTAGATATGCATGCTTTAAACCTAACAAAATCACTGTAAAATGATATTAAATAAATTTTTATGAGTTCAAATAGTTAATTATGGGATTTTGGAACTAATTATACAACTTAATCTTCAATTTATAGATTTTTATTCAGATAAAATTCGAATGGGATCTCTATGAAGCCCAATTAGACATGCATGTTTTAAACCCAACAAAACGATTGTAATAAGATATTAAATCAATTTTTATGAGTTCAAATAGTTTATTATAGGATTTTGAACCTAATTATACAACTTAATCCAAAAATTTTAGATTTTACTCCTTTAAAATTCGAACGGGTTGACTATAAAGCCCATTTAGATATGCAGACTTTAAACCCAACATAATCATCGCAAAATGATACTAAATAAAATTTTATGAGTTCGAATAGTTAATTATTGGATTTTTAACCTAATTATAAAACTTAATATTAAATTTTTAGATTTTTACTTGGTTAAAATTCGAACGAGTTCTTTATGAAGCCCAATTAGACATCCATGCTTTAAATTCAACAAAATGATTTTAAAATGATATTAAATCAATTTTTATGAGTTCAAATAGTTTATTATAGGATTTTGAACCAATTATAGAACTTAATAATAAAATTTAGATTTTTACTCGTTTAAAATTCGAACGGGTTCACTATAAAGCCCATTTTGACATGCAAGCTTTAAACCTAACAAAATCACTGCAAAATGATATTAAATAAAATTGTAAGAGTTCAAATAGTTAATTGTGGGATTTTAAATCTAATTATACAACTTTATCTAAAATTTTTAGATTTTTACTCGGTTAAAATTCGAACGGGTTCTCTATGAAGCCCAATTAGATATGCATGTTTTAAACCCAAGGAAACGATCGCAAAACAATATTAAATCAATTTTTATGATTTCAAAGAGTTAATTATGGGATTTTGAACCTAATTATACAACTTAATCCTAAAATTTTAGATTCTTACTCGTTTAAAATTCAAACGAGTTCACTATAAAGCCCATATAGAAATGCACGCTTTAAACTCAACAAAATTACCGCAACATGATATTAAATAAAATTTTTAGAGTTCAAATAGTTAAGTGTGGGATTTTTAATCTAATTATACAACTTTATCTAAAATTTTTAGATTTTTACTCATTTAAAATTCGAACGGGTTCTCTATGAAGCCCAATTAGATATACATGTTTTAAACACAACGAAACGATCACAAAATGATATTAAATCAATTTTTATGAGTTCAAATAGTTAATTATGGGATTTTGTACACAATTATACAACTTAATCCTAAAATTTTAGATTTTTACTCGTTTAAAATTTGAAATGGTTCACTATAAAGCCCATTTAGATATGCATGCTTTAAACCTAACAAAATCACCGTAAAATGATATTAAATAAATTTTTATGAGTTCAAATAGTTAATTGTGGGATTTTGGAACTAATTATACAACTTAATCTACAATTTTTAGATTTTTACTCAGATAAAATTCAAATGGGATCTCTATGAAGCCCAATTAGACATGCATGTTTTAAACCCAGCAAAACGATTGTAATAAGATATTAAATCAATTTTTATGAGTTCAAATAGTTTATTATAGGATTTTGAACCTAATTATACAACTTAATCCTAAAATTTTAGATTTTTACTCCTTTAAAATTCGAACGGGTTGACTATGAAGCCCATTTAGACATGCAGACTTTAAACCCAACATAATCATCGCAAAATGATACTAAATAAAATTTTATGAGTTCAAATAGTTAATTATTGGATTTTTAACCTAATTATAAAACTTAATATTAAATTTTTAGATTTTTACTTGGTTAAAATTCGAACGAGTTCTTTATGAAGCCCAATTAGACATCCATGCTTTAAATTCAACAAAATGATTTTAAAATGATATTAAATCAATTTTTATGAGTTCAAATAGTTTATTATAGGATTTTGATCCAATTATACAACTTAATAATAAAATTTTAGATTTTTACTCGTTTAAAATTCGAACGGGTGTGTGTGAACGGGGGTGTTTTTCTCTCCTCTCTCTTTTCGTTCCCTCTCCCCCTTTCTCTTTTCCTTCCCTCCCTCCATCATGGCTTCTCCTTCCTTGTTGTTTTTCGCTTTGCTTATGCTCATCTCGCTGAGGATCATCTTCGTCTTCGATGCTACCATCGTCGTCGTTGCCATCTCCGCTGCAGAGTTTTCCGGTTTGTTGGTGATCACCCTTGTTGTCGTCAAGGGCTGGTGGTGTAGCCTCTTTTTCAGATCTGTTTCATCACCAAATCATGCCAAACGTTTCAACCAATCAATTACCAACAACCCCACTACCTTCACCGATGCGAGAGAGGAAGAATCACACACACCGCGACAATTTTCCAAAAGGTCTGTCTTTTTTACCATAGATTTCATCCGTGATATATTCTACGTTTTTAAAAC
This sequence comes from Abelmoschus esculentus, assembly GCA_035048815.1. Taxonomy (NCBI): domain Eukaryota; kingdom Viridiplantae; phylum Streptophyta; class Magnoliopsida; order Malvales; family Malvaceae; genus Abelmoschus; species Abelmoschus esculentus. The sequence goes on along the minus strand of JAUCBN010000002.1, from coordinate 7,422,771 downwards.
TTGTAAATCTTTAGGAACAAATTCGTTATATTTAGTTTTTCAATGGTTATTAATTTATCTTCTTTACCATCATTGTATCTCAAAGTTACATGTCATCACTTACGATCATTCAAACACAAATACTTACGATCATTCAAACAATAAAATTTAGTAAATTCGGATTCATAACTAAAGTACCAATGTCAAAAACTTATTGTTTTATCTCATACTATAAATGTTCTTATTTTGAAACATTTTTTATCTTGAATCTACTAAAAACTAATAGGACTTACATGGTAACATGGACTTTAAAATTACAATTAAGTTTTAATTTCCTACCTTCATCTAATTTTAATCGAATCATTATTTTCTTACCTTTAAACTATATGACAACATGGACTAATCCATGGCCATTCTCAAGTAAATGTTGGCTTATTTGGACCTATGAAATATTTCCAATTTATTTTCTAGAAATTAATAATAATCTCCAATCAAATATTATGTCCACCTTTTTAATTTCGGTTAAAATTTTTCAAATCATCCTTTTCGATCCTATCAAAAATACGATATTCATTCTCTTGCATTTAATCCACATGGCAACATGGATTTCCCCTTTTTCAAATTTTCGAAAAAACTGGATCTTTGGAACCTATGTTAATTTTCAAGAGTATAATCAATTAGTACGTAAGATCAATCTCACTTACCATTTAAGTTTTCTATTTACAATTATAAAATTCTTTCTCTTCATAGTTTTAAATCACATGACACCGTGGACTACTTACACCATAAATTGTCGGAAAGGAGGAGTAAATTGGAAACATTTTTGGATTTCCAAAATATTTCCTCAAGTCCACTATATACTCAAGGAAACAAATTCCATCAAATCCAAATCTTTCAAAAAATATATTAAACATCTCTTTCATTTTTTTAAATTTTCATATACCAATTAATCTCCATAATATCTATTTCCTTTCAATTTACACACCTTCCATAAAAAAATTTCGAATACTAATATCTTTACTTCATTCCCACATGACAACTTGGACTTTTTTACAGTCATCTCTACTGCAATATTCGTATTTTAAAACTAATTTTTCAAATAAATTTATTAAAACTTACCATCAAATTTTTCATAATATCTCCATTATTACCTTTAATATCGTAAATCATAATTTCTCCATAAATACTCCTTATATCTTATTTTCCCATAAAAAATCTCTAGCTATTTTTTACAATCTCTTTCCATATATTTACCTCATATTTTTATAAAAATATTTTTACCATTGACTCTTTACAAACACCATTCAATTTTTGCTCCCCGTCTTTTTTCTCACCTAAAATTAAATATCTCCACATATACTAATGTAAATTTACCAAATTTACATCAAACCTCAATCCTTTCTACTTACCCTTTTTCAAAAATTTTGATTTACAAAAAAGTAGACATTCAAATCTTCAAAAAAATTCCAAAAATATCTATTCAATGTTTCAAAAATCTTCCAAAAATACCCAAAAAATATAAATTACTAAAAACCTCTAAAATACTTTTTTACCTTCTTTACCGTTTACCTTTTCATTATATCTTAAATAAATTTCAAAAATCTTTCTCTCCTTTCCTAATCATTTACTTTTTTCTCATATCCTAATTAATCTCCATTACCTTTTATATTTTTTTTATATCATTAATAACATTTTCAATAATAACAAAAAAAAATTCTTTTAGTAAATATCCTTCATATACTCTTGTACCTTTTTTACCATATATTTTTTTCTAATTATCTAATTAATTTTTATATCTTTTCTTACCTTTTTTACAATTTAACTTTTGTTTATATGCTAATTAATTTTCATATTTTTTATAATTTATCTTTATACACAACTATTACAAAAATTCTTACCTCTTTTTACCATTATACTACATTATCTCTTACCATATATATTTTTATTCTTTTCAACATATATTCTCAAAAACTATCTTATTATCTAAATTCATTCACATCTTTTCAACATTCTTACTTAAAACCAACACCGAAAACAATATTACAAATCTCTCCAAATTCATTAATACCAATTTTAATACAATTACTATTACTACATTATAATTTTACCATATTCACAAATAAATTTACAAAATTGCCAAACTCATTGCAAAATCAATTGAATTACAATTACCTTTACAAAAAAATTTTATATATTTCCAACAACTATAACTTACTAAACTTTTATCAAATCTTGTATTACCTTTTTTACCGCTTACCTTTTCATTGTTCCCCAAATAAAATTCTTATATTTTTTAACCTTCTTTGTCCTTTCTCCTTTCCTTATATTAATATAACGCGGAGTTCGTCGGAACGGACTTTCCTCGTTAGTTTTGGATCTAGGAATGTTGTAGGCACATTTCTGCAATAAAAACGATAAAGAAATAATTATACGACATAATTATATTATGTAGAAAATTTAAAGATGAACAAAATGACATAAAAATATATATAGATAGATATATAGGTGATAATTTTGGCGTTTCGTAAAAGACTTCAACGACGACGACGGTGAAGACTTCAAAACGGTCGGTGGTGGAAAAATGCTAAACTCGAAAGAACTCGAACAATATGTTGAACGAACCCGAATCGAATCTGTTTAACGCCGTAGGACTTGGACTCGCTAAATATCAATTTAGGAACCCGAAGTATCAAGACAATCAAACGAATTGAGTGTCGAATAGTTCTAAAAAGAACCGAAATGAGAAAGAAACTCTCAAATAAATTTTATTCATTCAAAATGTGTAACCTTATTACATTGTTTGATTACATATATATATATATAAGCCATAAGAGAAATTGCCGTTTGAAATACATGGATGAAAATTAAAGGAAATAACCGGCAATGTCATATTGGTTGGACTCCAATTAATCGGCACATGTTAAATGTGCATGGTGGACATTTCAAAATTGAAATCAAATTGCAGATTGGTTGAAGTCCAAGTAATTCGGCACATGTTAAATGTGCATGCGTTGGACATTCAATTTGAAATTTGAATTGCACAATTCGGCAAAACAAATCTGATGCAATTCTCGTAATCGAATATACACATGTGGTGCAAACTTCATGAACCGAATGGATTTCAGCAACCGAATGATGTTCTCCTATATATTCGAATATAATAAATAAGTTAGATATATATTTAAACATAAATAATAAGTAGCTTATGGTAATCACACAAAAACACATAAAACATAATAGGAACATACGAAACAATATATATATATATATATATATATATATATATATACACGTAAACAAACCTAATAAATAATATAATCTAATATGTCACTTGAATATAACAAATATGATATATATATATATATAAAATAATATGTCACATATCAGCATGCAACACATTATAAACCCTATGTTCTAAGGCATAAATATTATCGAATAAATTCGGAATTGAAGCACAAGTAAGGAAAAGTGCTTCCCTGAAATATTTTGCCTTAGATCGAGTAATGGGTCCTAAAGGCAAGACTTCCGGATCAGTGTCAAGTGAAGATGTGGTCACATCATATATGCTAACTAACTTCAATCTCCTTTCCTCTTTTCTTGTACCACTACCAATATTTCCAAAAACAATTAAATATTTTCACCTAATAAATAAATTTCATATCACATACAATCTTACTAAACCAATCCATTATTGGGAACTCAAAATTACCCAACCACTTAATGGTATCTTATACAAGTTCAAATTCATCATACCAACCCATTATTGGATTCCATCCACTAAACTCATACAATCAACCGTAAGGAAGAAAATAATGCTAGAAATATGGCAAACAAAATTACTATCAAAGTATACAAAGATCCATTGATCTCATATAAAATTTTCATATCAAAAATTTCAATATCTAAAATAGACGTAACTCAACCAACAATAAACTACAATCTTTTTACATACCAAAAATTAAAATTTTCCACCAATAATAATATAAATTTACCAAATTTACTCCAAATCTCAGTATCTAATACTTATCTTTTTACAAAAATCTTGAATTCAAAAAAGTAGATTCTCAAATATTCAAAACATTTCTAACTATACCTAAAAAATATTATTTTACAAAAATTTCTCATACATTTCCATACCTTTTTTATCGTTTACCTTCTCCTATCATAATTTATATATTTTATTCCTATATACCTCTTTGTTTTATGCTAATTAATTTCCACATACCTTTTACATATACTCTAATTCACTTTCTTTCCTTCACTTACTTTAATTACAATTTACCTTGTTACATAACTATTAATAAGATTCTTACCTATTATTACCATTATACTTCAATATCTATTATCATATTTAATTTTTTTTTTCAACCTATATATCTCTTCTTACCAAACTAATTTTACTTTATTACTTAAAATAACTAAAAGTGTTCATATCTTTTCTTTCCTTTTTCATGTTGGAAAGAAACGATCCCCTCTAGTGCATGAAATCCAACACCAAAAGAAACCAAACATGCTCTTTTCGATAATGCTGGGATAAACAGCGAAAAAAATCTACGGCGGAGGTTGACACGGTTCAACCCCGCCGAACCAAATGAAAATCATGTGTTGGAACTGCCAAGGCCTTGGTAGGGCCCAGGCAGTTCAAAATCTCAAAAAAATAATTACCAAATATGAACCTGATGTTTTATTTCTATGCGAAACTAGACTTAATAAATCTTGATGTAATTCTCTTAGTGCATCACTTGATATGCAAGAATGCATATCGGTAGAAAATAGTCCAACTTGTATTGGCCTAGCCTTACTTTAGAGTAATAAAATTCAAATTGATTTACTTTCTTACTTCGATCGTCATATCGATTGTATTATTAGCCATGACAATTCCAAATTCCATTTCACTGGTTTACATGGTTATGCTTATACAAACTATAAATACAAAACATAGCAATTAATGGATTCCTTAAAATCATCCTCAAACCTCCCATGGTTACTAGGTAGGGACTTTAATGAAATTCTACATGACAATGAAAAACGAGGATGCCGACGTGCACGCTCACAAATTATTAATTTTCAAGAATGTTTATCTCGAAATGAAATCTTCGATTGTAAACCTAACTAGGGTTGGTTCACATGGTTTAAACATGGACCCAACTCACAACCTATCTTCGAACGCTTGGATCGATTCATTGGATCAACCAACTGGATAAACATGTATCCAAATTATACTATAACCTCGCATTTTCAATCCAAATCTAACCACTGTTTCATTATGCTCGACACCTGTTCTACTACATATGCTAGAAAACGGAATTTTAAGAAAACCTTCCGCTTTGAGGAATGTTGGGACAACAATGATGAAAGAAAAAACCTAATCAAGGATATTTGGACCAATACGAATGGGAATACCCTAAACAAAATAAAAAAGATTGGCAACCGTCTAAACTCATGGTAGAATTCTCAAAGGAAAAAATAAATGAGCGCCTTCAATATCTAACTACATATATTAATAATAGTCTAAAACATACAATACCATCTTCTGAGGAACACCGCCTCATTGAAGCAAAGAAAGAACTACAAGCCCTTCAACATAACAATGAAATATATTGGGCCCAACGCTCTAGAACTAACTGGCTACAACATGGAGACAAAAATACTTCTTTCTTCCACGCCCGAGCCAATGGACGTCGTAAGAAAAACACTATTCAAGGCCTTTTTGATAATTCCAACACTTGGCATACGAAAGAATCCAACATTCTATCAATTGCTACAGACTATTTCCAAAACCTTTTCTCTACATGCAATCCAACTCCTTCGACTGATTCCTTGATAACATTCCAACTACAATTACACCATAAATGAATGAAAATTTAAATAGACCTTACACAAAAGAAGAAGTTATTAATGCTTTTCGTGATATTGATCCTAGGAAAGCTCTAGGGATCTATGGTTTTCCAAGTGGTTTTTACCGACAACACTGGGATACACTTGGTAAGGACATAATACGACTATGCCTTGATCTTCTCTCGGGTACAACCAACATGGCTGAGGTCAACCAAACTATTCTTCTCCTAATCCCAAAAAAACAAAAAACCAACGACAATGAGGCAACTTCGTCCAATAAGCCTTTGCACTGTTATATACAAAATTGTATCTAAGGTTTTAGTCAACCATCTCAAAACATTCATACCTCTATGTATTAGTAACAACCAAGCGACTTTTATTCAAGGTAGAAACATCACGGACAATATCCTAATTGCACATGAACTACTTCACACTCTCAATACAGGATGCTCCCACTTGTCTAAAGGTGCAAGTTTGAATCTAGACATGGAAAAAGCCTTCGATCATGTGGAATGGTCTTTTTTACAACAAATTATGCAACGTATGGGTTTCAACGACACATGGATTTCTACTATAATGAAATGTGTCACTACCGTTTCGTACCAAGTCCGTGTAAACGACTCTTTATCTCAATCTTTTAAACCACAATGAGGTCTCCGACAAGGAGAACCACTTTCTCCATTCCTCTTCCTCTTTTGCACCCAAGGATTAACAACTATACTAAATGTTGAACATGCTAATGGCAACCTCCCTGGACTCAGTGCTAGTCGGAACGGCCTAAAAATAAATCATCTCCTTTTCGCTGATGATTGTTTGGTCTTCATAAAAAAAAAACACCAAAGCTAATCATATCAAAAATGCTCTACACAAATATGCTACCTCTTCAGGTCAAGTGATTAATTTTGAAAAATCGATAATCTACTTTTCCCCAAAAACTACTCTATCTCAAAGAGCAGTTGTTAACAATATTCTCCAAGTCCAAGAGGTTAGTGACCCTGGTATTTATCTAGGTGTCCCTCTCTTGATTGGAAAAAACAAAACAGCTTCGTTAGGTTTTACCAGAGATAAAGTTATCACAAGTTTCTCCAAATGGGATAAACATCTATTATCTTTTAGTGGTAGAGAAGTATTCATAAAATCTGTCATTCAATCTCTTCCACAATGTCATGTCATGCTACCTTCTTCCACATAATATTATCAATGACATGACCACTTCTATTCGCCGATATTGGTGGTCAAGAAAAGGTAAAAAAAATGGCTGGCACATGCTTCCTTGGGAGGTTGTATGCCAACCAAAATCAGTAGGGGCATGAGCTTTCGCGATCTCCACAACTTTAATATTGCTCTGTTAGGAAAACAAATATGGAGACTACTCTGTGAACCATCTAACCTCCTTGGCCAGGTATATCAAGCTAAATACTACCCATCTGGCAACATCCTCGATGCTACTTCGACAAAACAATCTTCTTTTGCTTGGAAGGGCATCTGTACAGCCCTGAAAAAGCTCATTCCTGGTTTTGTTACAAGGCCAGGAATAAATAGCAAGATTAACATATTCCATTATCTATGGGGAGGCTCCTCTCCGGTTCAACTTTTTGGCGAATATGAAATTTCCAATGAAATTCCAAAAAGAGCTCGGGATTTTATGATTCCTAGGCAACCACAATGGGATGAGCCTAAAATACGTTCCTTTTTTTATAGAGAGGATGTCAACGCTATTTTAAACATCCCTATAATTAATGACCATCGAGATACAACCATATGGATGAACAATGACTGTGGACTTTATTTTGTCAGATCGGGTTATTTATTCTTACAAAAACCACGAGGACCTCTAAATAGACCTACAGGCATTTGGAAAACCATTTCCAAGCTACCAAATGGGAGAAATTTCTCTTCCTCTTGTGGGATGCCCTGACGCTGCTTCGGCTGAAGCACAAGCAATCCTAGCTGGACTTCGATTTGCATCTCAGAAAGGTTGGACGAATATTAGCTTTGAGACAGATTCAGCCTCCATTGCAAATAAAGTAAACCAGGGGAGACCAGATCTGATATGTGCACGCCCAACCTTAATTTCTGCCCATACCCTAAGTCACACAATTTCAATCAGGGAGTTATACTTAATACTCTTTATTTATTCAATTCATGTGCTACACTCGCTTGCTATCTCATATTATATACTTATAATGTTTATGTCCTTATATTACTATTGATAAATTAGTAATTGGTATTGAACCACAGGTTTATCTAGCTTATATTATGCATAATTAATATTCAACACATGTTTAATAACATCTACTTAATAGTTTAAGTTGTTTCTTTGCAGGTTATGTTAAACACAGCTTAAGGGACTATTGGCCAGCTCCGTTTTAGCTTAAATGCACCATTTGAGCTCAAAACAAAGAATCGTTGTTTGAGGCACTTACCAGCTTCCGATCAGCACCAAAATGTACCAAACACTCCTAGGCAGCGCAATGAAGTGAATGCTAGCTTCGTTCCAGCTCACGAATCTAGAATGAGCTCAAAACGACAAATGGTGAATTTCGATCCATATGGGATTCAGATCAGCTCCTACACACTCTTATGGATTGAGGAGAGTATTATGGCCCTAAGGATAAGTTCACTCAGCTAGGGGGTTAGCCGTTCAGCTCAAATCATTACTCAAAGACGGTGAACTTTCAACTAGCTAAATCAGCTAGCTAGCTCAGCTCAACCCAGCTCAACCTTAGTTCATCCAGCTCATCTTAGCTCACCCTCCAACCTTCAGATCAACCATGGAAGGACATGTTCCCTCCCCAAGAGACACAACCGACCAACCATGGAGGGAAACATGTTTTGGGCGCCAAAACAAAGAGATAGCACTCTTCATTGGACAGATTCATGATGGTCCATTTGTGTTCCTATTTCGAGCAGGATACAAGCATAATTGGACTTTTGTGTCTTCATGAAAGTTGTTCCTCTGTCTCTTATCTTTCCAGCTCATGTTGAATCGCATCAATCTGATATCGGTAACTCGAGATATGTCCAATTTACTGAAGACTGTGCAGGCTGGAATTTTAAACCGAAAAGTTACAACAATTATTGGAAGGAGACACCATTCAAACGAACGGTTAAAGAGGGAGACACCACCAATTGAACAGACACCAAGGCCACTATTCGGCCACCCTTTCAAAGGGAAATGTCCCTTGTCCAAACCCTTTCATTTCCTATACTTCAAGTTTCTGGAATTAAATTTCCAAGAAGTCTAAGTGCATCTACCACCCTTAGAGTTGCAACTAGATTGGGTTTATGTTCCTATAACATAAGTTCAACCTTTTCCCCTTTGAATATTATCATTCCAACATCACATAAACACCATCCATCTTCCATTTTCTCCCATCATTCTTCACCAGCCCTTAACTTATCCTTCCATATCATTTACTTCACTTAAACACCTCCATTTCCTTCCCTAATCAACCATCAACATCCCCCACGCATTTCCTTCACCAAAACAACTTCCTTTTCATCTAAACAATACCCTAACACCATAACCTCTTCTTGAATCATCCTTATCTTATTTCCAGCATCTTTTAACATTCTTTTGTTCAGGAAACAAGCGTGATACAAGGCTTGCTTGCATTCTAAGGTCCGGGCAATCAAAGTTTCTCTCTACAAGCATCTTTGGAGAGTTGGAGCGTATTAAGATCTCTCAACTTTACAACCTTTGGTGTCTATGATTTGCAACACCATGGAAAGTATAGTAAATTGTTGGATCGCTTATGTACCTAGAGGGGCCAATAATGTAGCCCATACTCCTGTTTCTAGGGCCATGCGTACTTTATGTAATCTTCACTTTGACTCCGATATGCTCGAATTTATAAGGGTTTTTGTAAAATATGAGAGATTTAACTCTCATTCTCAATAAATTTCTAGGGGTTTTTTAACGAGTCCCTTTTCCGTCAAAAAAAAATTCGAACGGGTTCACTATAAAGCCCATTTAGACATGCACGCTTTAAACCCAACAAAATCACCGCAAAATGATATTAAATAAAATTGTAAGAGTTCAAATAACTAATTGTGGGATTTTGAATCTAATTATATAACTTTATCTAAAATATTTAGATTTTTACTCGGTTAAAATTCAAACGGGTTCTCAATGAAGCCCAATAAGATATGCACGTTTTAAACCCAACGAAACGATCGCAAAATGATATTAAATCAATTTTTAGAAGTTCAAATAGTTAATTATGGGACTTTGAACCCAATTATTCAACTTAATCCTAAAATTTTAGATTTTTACTCGTTTAAAATTTGAACAGGCTCACTATAAAGCCCATTTAGATATGCACGCTTTAAACCTAACAAAATCACCGCAAAATGATATTAAATAAAATTTTATGAGTTCAAATACTTAATTGTGGGATTTTAAAACAAATTACACGACTTAATCTAAAATTTTTAGATTTTTACTCGGATAAAATTCAAATGGGATCTCTATGAAGCCCAATTAGACATGCATGCTTTAAACCAAACAAAATGATTATAATATGATATTAAATCAATTTTTATGAGTTCAAATAGTTTATTATAGGATTTTGAACCTAATTATACAACTTAATCCTCAAATTTTAGATTTTTACTCGTTTAAAATTTGAACGGATTCACTACAAAGCCCATTTAGACATGCGCACTTTAAAGCAAAAAAAATCAACGCAAAATGATATTGATTAAAATTTTATGAGTTCAAGTAGTTAATTGTGATATTTTTAACCTAATTATAAAACTTAATCTTAAATTTTTAAATTTTTACTTGGTTAAAATTTGAACGAGTTCTTTAAGAGGCCCAATTAGACATGCATGCTTTAAACCCAACAAAACGATTGTAAAATGATATTAAATCAATTTTTATGAGTTAAAATAGTTTATTATAGGATTCTGAACCCAATTATACAACTTAATCCTAAAATTTTATATTATTACTCGTTAAAAATTCGAACGGGTTCACTATAAATCCCATTTAGACAAGCGCGCTTTAAACAGAACAAAATCACCGCAAAATGATACCGAAAAAAATTTTATGAGTTCAAATAGTTCATTGTGGAAAACCTAATTATAAAACTTAATCTTAATTTTTTAGATTTTTACTTAGTTAAAATTCGAACTGGTTCACTATGAAGCCCAGTTAGACATGCATGCTTTAAAACCAACAAAACGATTGTAAAATGATGATATTAAATCAATTTTTATGAGTTAAAATAGTTTATCATAGGATTTTGAACCTAATTATACAAATTAATCCTAAAATTTTATATTTTTACTCGTTTAAAATTAGAACGGGTTCATTATAATGCCCATTTGGACATACACACTTTAAACCCAACAAAATCACCGCAAAATGGTATTAAATAAATTGTAAGAGTTCAAATAGTTAATTGTGGGATTTTGAATCTAATTATACAACTTTATCTAAATTTTTTAGTTTTTACTCGATTAAAATTCAAATGGTTTCTCTATGAAGCCCAATTAGATATGCATTTTTAAACCCAACGAAACGATTGTAAAATGATATTAAATCAATTTTTATGAGTTAAAATAGTTTATTATAAGATTTTGAACCTAACATACAACTTAATCCTAAAATTTTACATTTTTACTAGTTTAAAATTCGAACGAGTTCACTATAAAGCCCATTTAGACATGCACACTTTAAAGCAAAAAAAATCAACGCAAAATGATATTGATTAAAATTTTATGAGTTCAAATAGTTAATTGTGATATTTTTAACCTAATTATAAAACTTAATCTTAAATTTTTAAATTTTTACTTGGTTAAAATTCGAACGGGTTCTTTAAGAGGCCCAATTAGACATGCATGCTTTAAACCCAACAAAACGATTGTAAAATGATATTAAATCAATTTTTATGATTTCAAATAGTTTATTATAGGATTTTGAACCCAATTATGCAACTTAATCCTAAAATTTTATATTTTTACTCATTAAAAATTCGAACGGGTTCACTATAAAGCCCATTTAGATATGCACGCTTTAAACATAACAAAATCACCGCAAAATGATATTGAATAAAATTTTATGAGTTCAAATAGTTAATTTTGGGATTTTTAACCTAATTATAAATCTTAATCTTAAATTTTTAGGTTTTTACTTGGTTAAAATTCGAACTGGTTCACTATGAGGCCTAATTATACATGCATGCTTTAAAACCAACAAAACGCTCGTAAAATGTTATTAAATCAATTTTTATGAGTTAAAATAGTTTATTATAGGATTTTGAACCTAATTATACAACTTAATCCTAAAATTTTATATTTTTACTCGTTTAAAATTCGAACGAGTTCACAATAAAGCCCATTTAGACATGCAAGCTTTAAACCCAACAAAATCACCCCAAAATGGTATTAAATAAAATTGTAAGAGTTCAAATAGTTAATTGTGGGATTTTGAATCTAATTATAAAACTTTATCTAAAATTTTTAGATTTTTACTCGGTTAAAATTCAAACGGGTTCTCTATGAAGCCCAATTAGATATGCATGCTTTAAACCCAACGAAACGATCGCAAAATGATACTAAATCAATTTTTATGAGTTCAAATAGTTTATTATAGGATTTTGAAACTTATTATACAATTTAATCTAAAAAATTTAGATTTTTACTCAGTTAAAATTCGAATGGGTTCTCTATGAAGCCCAATTAGACATGCAGGGGTTCACTATATATTTTTACTCAGTTAAACCTAATTATACAGCTTAATCCTAAAATTTTATATTTTTACTAGTTTAAAATTCGAACGGGTTCACTATATAGCTCATTTAGACATCCAAGCTTTAAACCGAACAAAAGGATTGTAAAATGATATTAAATCAATTTTTATGAGTTAAAATAGTTTATTATAGGATTTTGAACCTAATTATACAACTTCATCATAAAATTTTATATTTTTACTCGTTTAAAATTCGAATGAGTTCACAATGAAGCCCATTTAGACATGCACGCTTTAAACCCAACAAAATCACCACAAAATATTATTAAATAAAATTGTAAGAGTTCAAATAGTTAATTGTGGGATTTTGAATCTAATTATACTATTTTATTTAAAATTTTTAGATTTTTACTCAGTCAAAATTCAAATGTGTTCTCTATGAAGCCCAATTAGATATGCATATTTTAAACCCAACGAAACAATCGCAAAATGATATTAAATTAATTTTTATGAGTTCAAATAGTTTTTATAAGATTTTGAACCTAATTATACAACTTAATCCTAAATTTTTAGATTTTACTCGTTTAAAATTCGAACAAGTTCACTATAAAGCCCATTTAGACATGCACACTTTAAACCGAACAAAATCAATGCAAAATGATATTGAATAAAATTTTATGAGTTCAAATAGTTAATTGTGAGATTTTTAACCTAATTATATAACTTAATCTTAAAATTTTAGATTTTTACTTGGATAAAATTCGAACGGGTTTTTTATGATGCCCAATTAGACATGCATGCTTTAAACCCAACAAAACGATCGTAAAATGATATTAAATCAAATTTATTAGTTCAAATAGTTTATCATAGGATTTTTAACCTAATTATATAGCTTAATCCTAAAATTTTATATTTTTACTAGTTTAAAATTCGAACAGGTTCACTATATAGCTCATTTAGACATGCACGCTTTAAACCGAACAAAACGATTGTAAAATGATATTAAATCAATTTTTATGAGTTCAAATAGTTTATTATAGGATTTTGAACCCAATTATACAACTTAATCCTAAAATTTTATATTTTTACTCTTTAAAAATTCGAACGGGTTCACTATAAAGCCCATTTAGACATGCAAGCTTTAAATCGAACAAAATCACAGCAAAATGATATTGAATAAAATTTTATAAGTTCAAATAGTTAATTGTGGGATTTTTAACCTAACTATAAAACTTAATCTTAAATTTTTAGACTTTTACTTGATTAAAATTCGAACTGGTTCACTATGAAGCCCAATTAGACATGCATGATTTAAACCCAACAAATCGATTGTAAAATGATATTAAATCATTTTTATGAGTTAAAATAGTTTATTATAGGATTTTGAAACGAATTATACAACTTAATCGTAAATTTTATATTTTTACTCGTTTAAAATTCTAAAGGGTTCACTATAAAGCCCTTATAGACATGCACGCTTTAAACCCAACAAAATCAACGTAAAATGGTATTAAATAAAATTATAAGAGTTCTCTATGAAGCCCAATTAGATATGCTCGCTTTAAACCATACAAAATCATCGCAAAATGATGTTAAATAAAATTTTATGAGTTCAAATAGTTAATTCTAGGATTTTTAACGTAATAATAAAACTTAATCCTAAATTTTTAGCTTTTTACTAGGTTAAAATTTGAACGGGTTCACTACGAAGCCCAATTAGACAATCTCACTTTAAACCCAACAAAACAATCACAAAATGATCTTAAATAAAATTTATGAGTTCAAATAGTTAATTATGGCTTTTGAATCTAATTATACAACTTAATCAAAAAAATTTAGGTTTTTATTCGGTTAATATTAGAATGGGTTCAATGTAAAGCCCATTAGACAAGCACGCTTTAAACCCAATAAAACGATCGCAAAATAATATTAAATAATTTTTTGGTGTTCAAATAGTTTATTATAGGATTTTAAACCTAATTATTCAACTTAATCCTAAAATTTTAGATTTTTACTTTTTTAAAATTCGAACAAATTCACTATAAAGCCAATTTAGACATGCACGCTTTAAACCCAACAAAATCACCTCAAAATGATATTAAATAAAATTTTATGAGTTCAAATAGTTAATTGTGGAATTTTTAACCTAATTATAAAACTTAATCTTAAATTTTTAGATTTTTACTTGGATAAAATTCGAACGGGTTCTTTATGAAGTCCAATTAGACATGCATGCTTTAAACCCAACAAAACGATTGTAAAATGATATTAAATCAATTTTTATGAGTTCAAATAGTTTATTATAGGATTTTGAACCCAATTATACAACTTAATCCTAAAATTTTATATTTTTACTTGTTAAAATTCGAACGAGTTCACTATAAATCCCATTTAGACATGCACGCTTTAAATAGAACAAAATCACCGCAAAATGATATTGAATAAAATTTTATGAGTTCAAATAGTTAATTGTGAGATTTTTAACCTAATTATATAACTTAATCTTAAAATTTTAGATTTTTACTTGGATAAAATTTAGATTAAGTTGTATAATTTGGTTCCAAAGTCCACACTTATCTATTCGAACTCATGAGGTTTCTATTTATTCTTATTTTGCGGCCGTTTTGTTAGGTTTAAAGTGTGCATATCTAAAGGAGCTTTATGACGATCACATTGGAATTTAAACCGAGTAAAGTGCTCTAAATTTGAGATTAATTTGTTTAATCATATTTAAAAGCTCATAATGAACTATTTGAACTCATGTAATTTGATTGAATCTTATTTTGTGGACGGTTTGTTAAGTTTAAAGCGTTCAAGTCTCAGTGGGCTATTTATATTTAGTAAACCCATTGGAATTTTAACCGAGTAAAATGCTCTAAATTTAAGATTAAGTTGTATAATTTTGTTCCAAATCTCATAATTAACTATTTAAACTCATAAAATTTGATATATTCTTATTTTGCGTCTGTTTTGTTAGATTCATAGTGTGCATATCTAAACGAGATCTGTAGTGATCAAATTAGAATTTAAACAGAGTAAAGTGCTCTAAAATTGTTATTAAGTGGTTTAATCATACTCAAAAGCTCATAATTAACTATTTGAGATCCTATAATTAAATTAAATCGTATTTTGTGACAGATTTGTTGGGTTTAAAGCGTCCATGTCTCATTGGGCTATTTAGTGAACCCATTGCAATTTTAACCAAGTAAATTGCTCTAAAATTAAGATTAAGTTGTATAATTTGGTTCCAAAGTCCACACTTATCTATTTGAACTCATAAAGTTTTGATTTATTCTTATTTTGCGGCTGTTTTGATAGGTTAAAAGTGTTCATATCTAAAGGAGCTTTATGACGATCACATTGGAATTTAAAGTGTATAAAATTTAGATTTTTACTTGGATAAAATTTAGATTAAGTTGTATAATTTGGTTCCAAAGTCCACACTTATCTATTCGAACTCATGAGGTTTCTATTTATTCTTATTTTGCGGCCGTTTTGTTAGGTTTAAAGTGTGCATATCTAAAGGAGCTTTATGACGATCACATTGGAATTTAAACCGAGTAAAGTGCTCTAAATTTGTGATTAATTTATTTAATCATATTCAAAATCTCATAATTAACTATTTTAACTCATGTAATTTGATTGAATCTCATTTTGTGGACGGTTTCTTATGTTTAAAGCGTGCAAGTCTCATTAGGCTATTTAGGAAACCAATTGAAATTTTAACCGGGTAAAATGCTCTAAAGTTAAGATTAAGTTGTATAATTTGGTTCCAAATCTCATAAATAACTATTTGAACTCATGAAATTTGATTTATTCTTATTTTGCGTCTATTTTGTTAGATTCATAGTGTGCATATCTAAACGAGCTCTATAGTGATCAAATTAGAATTTAAACAGAGTAAAGTGCTCTAAAATTGTTATTAAGTGGTTTAATCATATTCAAAAGCTCATAATTAGCTATTTGAGCTCCTATAATTAAATTAAATCGTATTTTTTGGCAGATTTGTTGGCTTAAAGCGTCCATGTCTCATTGGGCTATTTAGTGAACCCATTGCAATTTTAACCGAGTAAATTGCTCTAAAATTAAGATTAAGTTGTATAATTTGGTTCCAAATCTCATAATTAACTATTTGAACTTAAGAAATTTGATTTGTTCTTATTTTGCGTCCGTTTTGTTAGATTCATAGTGATGTGATCCAAGCCAGCACCAAACTTCTTGGGGCCTTGCTAATATCAGAGAAGAAATCACAAGATTTAAACACTTGTGGCAAAGTCGATGATCTTAACAATTCAAGTTCAAACATGCTTTTTCAAGCCTTGAATTTGAACTTGGAGCCTTGGTCATCTTTTGAACAAATGCAGCATGTTACTTTTGCATTTTAATACATGCATTTGAGTGATAGCTTAGGAGTGTGTTGCATGTATTTTCATGAGCATTTAGCTTGGATGAGTTTAAATTATTTTGCATATTTAATTTATGTATTTTTTATCATGAATAAATAAGGCTTATTGTTCATTTAAACATATTGTTTCATTTATGTTTGTTTAGAACATTTAAACATGTTTAGTTCTTTTAAGCTTGTTAGTTTAATTAATGCATGTCAGTTTATGCATGTTAGTCCATTTAAAAGTCTAAGAGCTTATTGATGTTTTTTAGTTCATTAAGTGAGTTCGTTCATTCAATTAAACTGGTTCATTTAATTTAACTAGCTCATTAATTTTCTTTCAAGCATTTACTTTATTGAATAAAGATGTTATCTAATGGATGCTCATATATTTTCAGCTAGGGTATTCATTTTGGATCAAATGGCTGATCAGTTTCTACAAGAATGACAAGTCATTTACCACCAATTGAAGACACTTGAAGACACCATGATGGCTGATCAGTTTCAAGACATTCAAGGGAGATTTACACCACTTAAAGACTGTCAGTTTCAGCAAGAAAGAAAGGCATTGAAGAGCTCCTAAATACAGCACTTAAGAGCTACTTAATCCTCCATAAAGCTGATCAGTTTTTTATCAGAGAAGACATGCAATGAAAGCCTTCATTATCACCACTTAAGGGAGAGTAAAGGCAAGAATTAAAGCAACACTTAAGGAGGGAGTTCAAGGAATATCAGTCAACTTGATCGCCATTTTTGGATTGGATACAGGCATATTTGAGTCTTGAGATCTTCAAACTTATTCCCCTATTTCTTAGCTTTCCAACGCACTTTGAATCACCTCAATACGATATCAGGAGCTTAAGATATGATTAAATTAGTGAGGACAGTGCATGCTGGAAATTTAGTACGGGAATAGTCATAAGATGTTTCTTCAACAAATTCAAGAGGCCATTCAATTGCTGAATTCAATGCTTTATCAACAGCCCATTAAAGGAGGATGAATGACAACTTAATCAAGTTCATTAGCCCAAGGTTTTCTCCATGTGGATGATATGTATGTCTACATTCATCCTATGAATGTCCACATTCATCCTTTTTAGATCAAACTTTTTGGCTGTCAATTGGAGATAGGATAACCTACAAATTAATAGGCCTTTAACACTAGAATAATGAGCCTTTAATATTTGTCTAGGCCAATCAATTTGTTGTTGCCTTATACCTATAAATAGGCACTCATTCCATTGTAAAAGATAGAACTTTTGGCATATATTACAACTTGAGAGTGTTTCTCTTTTATAGTTCTTTTTGAACTTTATCGGCTTGCAAGATTGTTCTTGTGGCATTCATCTTTTTATATTGCTGGTTCCTAGTTCTTATAACTAGAGGGTCACAATCCATTAGCCTTTCACCCAAGTCACGGTTTAAAAACTCTTAAGGAATGGGTCTCACTTTTTAGTGTTGGTTCCTCCTTTGTTTACACCGCACCATCAATTACATTCCTTCTCTACAATTCCACCATCCATATATCCATATTTTCCATACGTCATCCTAAACACAATAACAATCTTATCATCATTCCATTTCACCATACTATCTATCAATTTCATATCATCTTGTCAGTTCTATTTCTTTTCATTTCAGTTGCTTACTAGAATCACGATCGGGCAATTACATATACAAATTCGGATATTCCACAACTGGATTCGTATCACATAGTGTGCATATCTAAACGAGCTTTATAATGATTAGATTAGAATTTAAATAGAGTAAAGTGCTCTAAAATTGTGATTAAGTGGTTTAATCGTATTCAAAAGCTCATAATTAACTATTTGAACTCATGTAATTTGATTGAATCTCATTTTGTGGACGGCTTGTTAAGTTTAAGGCGTGCAAGTCTCATTGTGCTATTTAGTAAACCCATTGGAATTTTAACCGAGTAAAATGCTCTAAAGTTAAGATTAAGTTGTATAATTTGGTTCCTAATCTCATAATTAACTATTTGAACTCATGAAATTTGAGTTATTCTTTTTTTGCGTCTGTTTTGTTAAATTCATAGTGTGCATATCTAAACGACCTTTATAGTGATCATATTAGAATTTAAACAGACTAAATTGCTCTAAAATTGTTATGAAGTTGTTTAATCGTATTCAAGAGCTCATAATTAATTCTTTGAACTCCTATAATTTAATTAAATCTCATTTTGTGGACGTTTTGTTAAGTTTAAAGCGTGCAAGTCTCATTGTGCTATTTAACCCATTGCAATTTTAACCGAGTAAATTGCTCTAAAATTAAGATTAAGTTGTACAATTTGGTTCCAAAGTCCACACTTATCTATTTTAACTCATGAAGTTTTGATTGATTCTTATTTTGCGGCCGTTTTGTTAGGTTTAAAGTGTGCATATCTAAAGGAGCTTTATAGCGATCACATTGAAATTTAAACAGAGTAAAATGCTCTAAATTTGAGATTAAATTGTTTAATCACATTAAAAAGCTCATAATTAACTATTTAAACTCATGTAATTTGATTAAATCTCATTTTATGGACGGTTTGTAAAGTATAAAGCGTGCAAGTCTCATTGGGTATTTAGTAAACGCATTGGAATATTAACTGAGTAAAATGCTCTAAAGTTAAGATTAAGTTGTATAATTTGATTCCAAATCTCATAATTAACTATTTGAACTGATGAAATTTTATTTATTATTTTTTTGCGTCCGTTTTGTTAGATTCATAGTGATACGCTCCAACTCTCCAATTGTTGTTGTAGAGAGAAGCTTTGATTGTCCCGACCGTGATTTCAAGCAAGCCTTGATCCTCGTACGCGTTCCTTGTTGTTTGATGAAGAAAAGATGGTGAAATGGTGTAAAGAGGGCTATGGAAGTATAGGTTATATGTGTAAATGGTAAGGGATGGTTGGGTGATATTTTGGTTAGGGAAATAAATGGAAAAGGTGATAGTGAAGGCTAGGGAAGTCGATTAAGGTGATGGACGAAAGGGTCAGGATAGAATGTATGGAAGGTGGTAAAGAAATAGTATTCAAAGGTAACAAAAGTAGAACTTATGCTATGAAGCATAAACCCAACTTATAGTATGCTTTGAGGGTGGTATAGGACTTAGACCCTTAGGAAATAAGTTCCTAGAACCTTAAGTATGGATGGAAAAGATAGGAGACGCCACAAACCTATATAATAGATTTGATAAGTCGATATAGTTCTAAAAAGAACAAGTTTGAGAGTAAACTCACAAAGTAATTTTGTATAATCTGAATGGTGTGTTTACAAAATGAAATCCAAGTCCTATTTATAGTTTTCTAAGGGGTTTGGCCGAAATTGCCTTTAACTATTCGGATAACCATTCATTTGATTGGTGTCTCCCTCCAAATCTATTCGAAAAGATGTAACTTCTCGGTTCAGCCTACACTATCTTCAGTAATTTGGCAATATCTCGAGCTCCCGATATTGTATTGATGCGATTCAACATGCGTTGGAAAGATAAGATATAGGGGAACAACTTTCATGAAGACACCGAAACCCAGTTCTGCTTTTATCCTGCTCGAAAATGGAAAACAAGTGGACCATTATGAATCTGTCCAATGAAAAGTGCTACCTCTTTGTTTTGGCGCCCACTTCCTTTCCCTCCATGATCTTGGCGCCCAATATGGATAATAGACGGACATGATGCTTGGTGAAGGTTAGGTGACCTTCGGGTGTTGAGTTGGGAGTGATAGCTAGAGTTGAGATGAGCTAATCGAGCTGGGAGTGAGCTGGATTGAACTGAGCTATCTAGCTAAAAGACTTAGCTAAAGTTTGAAGCTGAAACAAGCTAATCCGAGCTGCCTTTAGCAAAGTGAGCTGGTCCATTATCTTCCTTATACTCTCTTCTAGTGTGAGGAGTGTTTTGGAGCTAATCCGAATCTCCTAAGGCCTCGTTTTGAATTATGCTTCATTTGAGCTCGTATGGGACTTGTGAGCTGACATGGAGCTATCCTTTAGTCCTTTAAGTACTGTAGGAGTGTTCCATGAATTTCCAAGCTATTCTGAAGTTGGCTCCTTGTGTTTCTAGCATTGTCTTCCGTTTAGCTTCTTCTGAGCTGACTGAGCTGACACCGAGCTACTATTTAATCCTTGAACTGTAGGTAAGTCCTATGAAGAAAACATAATAATGGAAATAATTAGAATACTTAAAATACTTAACATGAGTTAGAACTAAGCTAAAACTTTAATCAATGTGGTTATATAACTATTCATTTTTATAGCTTAAGTAATATAACTATTAAGTAGCTTAATATAAAGTATATAAAAGTAATAAATACTAAGATCAGTAAGATAACTCCCCTTTGATCCCATGTGTGAAATGAAGTAGCTGAATATAAGGTATGGGTAGAAATTAAGGTTGGGCGTGCACATATCATCCCCTCCTTCTTTTGGGTGATTTGTCCTCAAATCGAAAGGGTTTTCCAATGAATATATCCTTGATGTAGGGGCGGTCAATTGCTTCAATGATGGAACAAGTTGATGAAACTTTTGCTTGAAGTAGAGTCCTCCAAAAGGGTCATTTTCGAAGAGATCTTCCAAATATCCCTTTTCGAGATAGTCATTCATAACATGTTCCCTTCGGATCCTTCTTTCATACCTCTTGGAATCTTCATACCCCTTGGTGTAGATACTTGTCTTTTGGATATGTCATTCTGAAGCATCACAACTGTTGGTGTATAGATATTTCCTTTGGCTCGAATCATCAATCTATTGGAATAGGTATTTGCAAATTGTCTTTTGGTGAAGAATTGAACCACACTTTGATATGAATCATCATTCCCTTTTTTGGATGTACATATCTTTTCAACACTTTTAAGCTTTGTACCTTTCCAAATGATGTCCCTTGAGTAGGTGGATATTGCTCGCTTAATTTCTTTGAAAAGGTTTATTCTGTTGCACCAAATTATCTTAAAATGGCAAAGGAACTTGTTATCATAGGTTGTTATGATAACGCCTATGCTGCAAAATACACCATAGTCAGAAAATAAGAAGTTATTAAAAAAATATATGGAAATAACAAACCATGGTGGGTATTTTAAAGGGTTTGGTTGTTGAATTCTCTTCAAGATTGACAATTCACTTGAAATGTCAATGGTTGCAACTTTTGGAACTTCTACTGGCACAACTCTTGAAAAATCAAAAGAATTGTTTGCTGAGTCTCCAAAAGTCATGGCTATTAATTCTTTAAAGGACACGTCCTTTAGTTCTCCAAAAGGCATGATTCTTGAATCATTTGTTTGAAGCGTTGTGTCCCATGGATTGTTCTGCAAAACAAAAGAAGTAATGGGAGAAAATGTAGGGTTAGATAAAATACATGTTTCTTCCTTCTCTTCTTTTTCATCCATATTCTTTTCAATTTTCTCATTTTCAACTCCATCATTTTTATTCATTGTATTTTCAACCCCAACTGTTTCTTTTCTTTTGATTTCTTCAACTTTCTTACTCTCTTTCGTGGCTTCACTCCACGTGGCCATTCTTTTAGACACTTGATCTTGGTCATGGTGAACTTGGCTTGGGTTTAAAGGTGTTAAAATGATCTTTCTCCCTTCGAACATGAACGAGAACTGGTTGGTAAATCCGTCATGGGTCACTTTCTTGTCATGTTGCCAAGGTCTTCCTAGCAGAATATGGCTAGCATGCATTGGTAGTACGGCACATAAGACTTCATCCTTGTATCTTCCGATTGAGAATGGAATCTTCACTTGTTTCATGACCAAGAATGATTCTTCATCATTTAACCATTGCAAATAATATGGGTTTGAATGCTTGGTCATCTTGAGTCCTAACGTCTCCACCAAATAAGGGCTGGCAATGTTCACACAACTTCCACTGTCTATGATAACAGAGCATACTTTACCATTTACATGGCATCGTGTCTGAAAGATGTTTGTTCGTTGTTGATCATCTAGCATGTCTTGGAACTTATTTTCTCTTTTTCCCAAGGATGATGGATTGTTGTAAGAATTCTGGGACATGGTTAGTGAAAATAAAAGAAAGAAAAAAATATAAACCTCACAACACACTCAAAAAAAATCCTCACGGTCACTCCAAGGAAAAGAAGTTATTACTCAAATCACTCGTGTTTGCACTCTAGGACTTAATGGCTTTTATTGTCCTCTTCTGATCTCACAACTCTCTTGCCTTTTTCCACTCGAACTCTCGTCACAAATTCTTAATAGAACTAACTCAAAACTTGTCAAAACTATTAGTATAGATGTTGTTGGCGTTTTGGGCTACAAGATAAGGGTTAGGTTAAGGAAAAGAAAGAGAATGAAGAAATAAAAAGGAAAAAAGAAAGTGCAGGGACTAATATGAAATGGTATAAGAATAGAATGAAATAACAAAGGAAAGACAGTACGTTACCACAAAACTTACAAACCAATCGTGAACAATCAAACTTGAGGAACTTCTCCAAGTTGGTAATTTGCTTGTTTTGTGCTTCTTGCCTTCACTCAAATGTGAATATGATTTTTTTTTTGCAAATTTCGAAATTTCTCTCTTTTTTTTTATTAGAACTGAAATTCACAAAAAGGAGGCTTACTTGAATCTTCCTTTGCTCTGATTACCATATGATACGCTCCAACTCTCCAATTGTTGTTGTAGAGAGAAGCTTTGATTGTCCCGACCGTGATTGCAAGCAAGACTTGATCCTCGTACGTGTTCCTTGTTGTTTGATGAAGAAAAGATGGTGAAATGGTGTAAAGAGGGCTATGGAAGTATAGGTTATATGTGTAAATGGTAAGGGATGGTTGGGTGATATTTTGGTTAGGAAAATAAATGGAAAAGGTGATAGTGAAGGCTAGGAAAGTCGATTAAGGTGATGGACGAAAGGGTTAGGATAGAATGTATGGAAGGTGGTAAAGAAATAGTATTCAAAGGTAACAAAAGTAGAACTTATGCTATGAAGCATAAACCCAACTTATAGTATGCTTTGAGGGTGGTATAAGACTTAGACCCTTAGGAAATAAGTTCCTAGAACCTTAAGTAAGGATGGAAAAGATAGGAGACGCCACAAACCTATATAATTGATTTGATAAGTCGATATAATTCTAAAAAGAACAAGTTTGAGAGTAAACTCACAAAGTAATTTTGTATAATCTGAATGGTGTGTTTACAAAATGAAATCCAAGTCCTATTTATAGTTTTCTAAGGCGCTTGGCTAAAATTGCCTTTAACTATTCGGATAACCATTCATTTGAATGGTGTCTCCCTCCAAATCTATTCGAAAAGATGTAACTTCTCAGTTCAGCCTGCACTATCCTCAGTAATTTGGCCATATCTCGAGCTCTCGATATTGTATTGATGCGATTCAACATTCGTTGGAAAGATAAGAGATAGGGAGCAACTTTTATGAAGACACCGAAACCCAATTCTGCTTTTATCCTGCTCGAAAATGGCAAACAAGTGGACCATTATGAATCTGTCCAATGAAAAGTGCTACCTCATTGTTTTGGCGCCCACTTCCTTTCCCTCCATGATCTTGGCGCACAATGATGCTTCGTGAAGGGTAGGTGACCTTCGGGTGTTGAGCTGGGAGTGATAGCTAGAGTTGAGGTGAGCTAATCGAGCTGGGAGTGAGCTGGATTGAATTGAGCTATCTAGCTAAAAGACTTAGCTAAAGTTTGAAGCTGAAATAAGCTAATCCGAGCTGCCTTTAGCAAAGTGAGCTGGTCCATTATCTTCCTTATACTCTCTTCTAGTGTGAGGAGTGTTTTGGAGCTAATCCGAATCTCCTAAGGCCTCGTTTTGAATTATGCTTCATTTGAGCTCGTATGGGACTTGTGAGCTGACATGGAGCTATCCTTTAGTCTTTTAAGTACTGTAGGAGTGTTCCATGAATTCCCAAGCTATTCAGAAGTTGGCTCCTTGTGTTTCTAGCATTGTCTTCCGTTTAGCTTCTTCTGAGCTGACACCGAGCTACTATTTAATCCTTGAACTGTAGGTAAGTCCAATGAAGAAAACATAATAATGGAAATAATTAGAATACTTAAAATACTTAACATGAGTTTAGAACTAAGCTAAAACTTTAATCAATGTGGTTATCTAATTATTCATTTTTATAGCTTAAGTAATATAACTCTTAAGTAGCTTAATATAAAGTATATAAAAGTAATAAATACTAAAATTAGTAAGATAACTCCCCTTTGATCCCATGTGTGAAATGAAGTAGCTGAATATAAGGTATGAGTAGAAACTAAGGTTGGGCGTGCACATATCACATAGTGTGCATATCTAAACGACCTTTATAGTGATCAGATTAGAATTTAAAAAGAGTAAAGTGCTCTAAAATTGTTATTAAGTGTTTTAATCGTATTTAAAAGCTTATAATTAACTATTTGAACTTCTATAATTTAATTAAATCGTATTTTATGGTAGATTTGTTGGGTTTAATGCGCCCATGTCTCATTGGGCTATTTATTGAACCCATTGCAATTTTAACCGTGTAAATTGTTATAAAATTAATATTAAGTTGTATAATTTGGTTCCAAAGTCCATACTTATCTATTTGAACTCATGAAGTTTTGAATTATTCTTATTTTGCAGTCGTTTTGTTAGGTTTAAAGTGTGCATATCTAAAGGACCTTTATAGCAATCACATTGGAATTTAAACCGAGTATAGTGCTCTAAATTTGAGATTAATTTGTTCAATCATATTCAAAAGCTCATAATTAACTATTTGAGCTCATGTAATTTGATTGAATCTCATTTTATGGACAGTTTGTTAAGTTTAAAGCGTGCAAGCCTCATTAAGCTATTTAGTAAACCCATTAGAATTTTAACCGAGTAAAATGCTGCAAAGTTAAGATTAAGTTGTATAATTTGGTTCCAAATCTCATAATTAACTATTTGAACTCATTAAATTTGATTTATTCTTATTTTGCGTCCGTTTTGTTATATTCATATTGTGCATATCTAAATGACCTTTATAGTGATCAGATTAGAATTTAAGAAGAGTAAAGTGCTCTAAATTTGTTATTAAATGGTTTAATCGTATTTAAAAGCTTATAATTAACTATTTGAACTCCTGTAATTTAATTAAATCGTATTTTGTGGTAGATTTGTTGGGTTTAAAGCGTCCATATTTCATTGGGCTATTTAGTGAACCTATTGCGATTTTAACTGAGTAAATTGCTCTAAAATTAAGAGTAAGTTGTATAATTTGTTTCCAAAGTTCACACTTATCTATTTGAACCCATGAAGTTTTGATTGATTCATATTTTGCGGCCGTTTTATTACGTTTAAAGTGTGCATATCTAAAGGAGCTTTGTAGCGATCACATTGGAATTTAAACCGACTAAATGGCTCTAAATTTCAGATTTATTTGTTTAATCATATGCAAAAGCTCATAATTAACTATTTGAATTCATGTAATTTGATTGAGTCTCATTTTGAGGACGGTTTGTTAAGTTTAAAGCGTGCAAGTCTCATTAGGCTATTTAGTAAACCCATTGGAATTTTAACCGAGTAAAATGCTCTAGAGTTAAGATTAAGTTGTATAATTTGGTTCCAAATATCATAATTAACTATTTGAACTCATGAAATTTGATTTATTTTTATTTTGCGTCCGTTTTGTTAGATTTATAGTGTGCATATCTAAACGACCTTTATAGTGATCAGATTTGAATTTAAAAAGAGTAAAGTGCTCTAAAATTTCTATTAAGTGGTTTAATCGTATTCAAAAGCTCATAATTAACTATTTGAGCTCCTATAATTTAATTAAATCTTATTTGGGGT
Source organism: Abelmoschus esculentus (assembly GCA_035048815.1). Classification (NCBI taxonomy): domain Eukaryota; kingdom Viridiplantae; phylum Streptophyta; class Magnoliopsida; order Malvales; family Malvaceae; genus Abelmoschus; species Abelmoschus esculentus. The sequence continues at coordinate 7,396,099 of JAUCBN010000002.1, read as the reverse complement.
AGATTTGTTGGGTTTAAAGCGTCCAAATCTCATTGGGCTATTTAGTGAACCTATTGCAATTTTAACCGAGTAAATTGTATCAAATTAAGATTAAGTTGTATAATTTGGTTCCAAAGTCCATACTTATCTATTTGAACTCATGAAGTTTTGATTCATTCTTATTTTGCGGCCTTTTTTTTAGGTTTAAAGTATGCATATCTAAAGGAGCTTTATAGCGATCACATTGGAATTTAAACCGACTAAATAGCTCTAAATTTGAGATTAATTTGTTCAATCATATTCAAAAGCTCATAATTAACTATTTGAGCTCATGTAATTTGATTGAAACTCATTTCGTGGACGGTTTGTTAAGTTTAAAGCGTGCAAGCCTCATTAGGCTATTTAGTAAACCCATTGGAATTTTAACCGAGTAAAATGCTCTAAAGTTCAGATTAAGTTGTAAAATTTGGTTCCAAATCTCATAATTAAATATTTGAACTTAAGAAATTTGATTTATTCTTATTTTGCGTCCACTTTGTTAGATTCATAGTGTGCATATCTAAACGAGCTTTATTGTGATCAAATTAGAATTTAAACAGAGTAAAGTGCTCTAAAATTGTGATTAAGTGGTTTAATCGTATTCAAAAGCTCATAATTAACTATTTGAGCTCCTATAATGTAATTAAATCGTATTTTGTGGTCGATTTGTTGGGTTTAAAGTGTCCATGTGTCATTGGACTATTTAGTGAACCCATTGCAATTTTAATCGAGTAAATTGCTCTAAAATTAAGATTAAGTTGCATAATTTGGTTCCAAAGTCCACACTTATCTATTTGAACTCATGAAGTTTTGATTTATTCTTATTTTGCGTCTGTTTTATTAGGTTTAAAGTGTGGATATCTAAAGGAGCTTTATAGCGATCATATTGGAATTTAAACCGAGTAAAGTGTTATAAATTTGAGAATAATTTCTTATTCAAAAGCTCATAATTAACTATTTGAACTCATGTAATTTGATTGAATTTCATTTTGTGGGCGGTTTGATAAGTTTAAAGTGTGCAAGTCTCATTGGGCTATTTAGTAAACCAATTGGAATTTTAACCGAGTAAAATGCTCTAATATTAAGATTAAGATGTATAGTTTGGTTCCAAATCTCATAATTAACTATTTGCACTCAATAAATTTGATTTATTCTTATTTTGCTTCTGTTTTGTTAGATTCATAGTGTGCATATCTAAACGAGCTTTCTAGTGATCAAATTAGAATGTAAACAGTAAAGTACTCTAAAATTGACATTAAGTGGTTTAATCATATTCAAAAGCTCATAATTAACTCTTTGAACTCGTATAATTTAATTAAATCAAATTTTGTTGACGTTTTGTTTAATTAAAGCGTGCAAGTCTCATTGGGCTATTTAGTAAACCCATTGCAATTTTAACCAATAAATTGCTATAAAATTAAGATTAAGTTGTATAATTTGGTTCCGATGTCCACACTTATCTTTTTGAGCTCATGAAGTATTGATTCTTATTTTGCGGCCGTTTGGTTAGGTTTAAAGTGTGCATATCAAAAGGAGCTTTATAGCGATCACATTTGAATTTAAACCGAGTAAAGTGCTCTAAATTTGAGATTCATTTGTTTAATCATATTTAAAATCTCATAATTAACTATTTGAACTCATGTAATTTGACTGAATCTCATTTTGTGGACGGTTTGTTAAGTTTAAAGTGTGCAAGTCTCATTGGGCTATTTAGTAAACCAATTGGAATTTTAACCGAGAAAAATGCTCTAATGTTAAGATTAAGATGTATAGTTTGGTTCCAAATCTCATAATTAACTATTTGAACTAAAGAAATTTTATTTATTCTTATTTTGCTTCTGTTTTGTTAGATTCATAATGTGCATATCTAAACGAGCTTTCTAGTGATCAAATTAGAATTTAAACAGAGTAAAGTACTCTAAAATTGACATTAAGTGGTTTAATCATATTCAAAAGCTCATAATTAACTCTTTGAACTCGTATAATTCAATTAAATCAAATTTTCTGGAAGTTTTGTTTAATTAAAGCGTGCAAGTCTCATTGGGCTATTTAGTAAACCCATTGCAATTTTAACCAATAAATTGCTATAAAATTAAGATTAAGTTGTATAATTTGGTTCCGATGTCCACACTTATCTTTTTGAGCTCATGAAGTATTGATTCTTATTTTGCGGCCGTTTGGTTAGGTTTAAAGTGTGCATATCAAAAGGAGCTTTATAGCGATCACATTTGAATTTAAACCGAGTAAAGTGTTCTAAATTTGAGATTCATTTGTTTAATCATATTTAAAATCTCATATTTAACTATTTGAACTCATGTAATTTGACTGAATCTCATTTTGTGGACGGTTTGTTAATTTTAAAGCGTGCAAATTTCATTGGGCTATTTAGTAAACCAATTGGAATTTTAACCGCGTAAAATGCTCTAATGTTAAGATTAAGATGTATAGTTTGGTTCCAAATCTCATAATTAACTATTTGAACTCAAGAAATTTGATTTATTCTTATTTTGCTTCTGTTTTGTTAGATTCATAGTGTGCATATCTAAACGAGCTTTCTAGTGATCAAATTAGAATTTAAACAGAGTAAAGTACTCTAAAATTGACATTAAGTGGTTTAATCTTATTCAAAAGCTCATAATTAACTCTTTGAACTCGTATAATTCAATTAAATCAAATTTTGTGGAAGTTTAGTTTAATTAAAGCGTGCAAGTCTCATTGGGCTATTTAGTAAACCAATTGCAATTTTAACCAATAAATTGCTATAAAATTAAGATTAAGTTGTATAATTTGGTTCCGATGTCCACACTTATCTTTTTGAACTCATGAAGTATTTCCGTTTGGTTAGGTTTAAAGTGTGCATATCTAAAGGAGCTTTATAGCGATCACATTTGAATTTAAACAGAGTAAAGTGGTCTAACTTTGAGATTAATTTGTTTAATCATATTTAAAATCTCATAATTAACTATTTGAACTCATGTAATTTGACTGAATCTCATTTTGTGGACGGTTTGTTAAGTTTAAAGCGTGTATGTCTCAGTGGGCTATTTAGTAAACCAATTGAAATTTTAACCGAGTAAAATGCTCTAATGTTAAGATTTAGATGTATAATTTGGTTCCAAATCTCATAATTAACTATTTGAACTCAAGAAATTTGATTTATTCTTATTTTGCGTCTGTTTTGTTAGATTCATAGTGTGCATATCTAAACGAGCTTTCTAGTGATCAAATTAGAATTTAAACAGAGTAAAGTACTCTAAAATTGACATTAAGTGGTTTAATCATATTCAAAAGCTCATAATTAACTCTTCGAACTCGTATAATTGAATTAAATCAAATTTTGTGGACGTTTTGTTTAATTAAAGCGTGCAAGTCTCTTTGGGCTATTTAGTAAACCTATTGCAATTTTAACCAATAAATTGCTATAAAATTAAGATTAAGTTGTATAATTTGGTTCCGATGTCCACACTTATCTTTTTGAGCTCATGAAGTATTGATTCTTATTTTGCGGCCGTTTGGTTAGGTTTAAAGTGTGCATATCAAAAGGAGCTTTATAGCGATCACATTTGAATTTAAACCGAGTAAAGTGCTCTAAATTTGAGATTCATTTGTTTAATCATATTTAAAATCTCATAATTAACTATTTGAACTCATGTAATTTGACTGAATCTCATTTTGTGGACGGTTTGTTAAGTTTAAAGTGTGCAAGTCTCATTGGGCTATTTAGTAAACCAATTGGAATTTTAACCAAGAAAAATGCTCTAATGTTAAGATTAAGATGTATAGTTTGGTTCCAAATCTCATAATTAACTATTTGAACTAAAGAAATTTTATTTATTCTTATTTTGCTTCTGTTTTGTTAGATTCATAATGTGCATATCTAAACGAGCTTTCTAGTGATCAAATTAGAATTTAAACAGAGTAAAGTACTCTAAAATTGACATTAAGTGGTTTAATCATATTCAAAAGCTCATAATTAACTCTTTGAACTCGTATAATTCAATTAAATCAAATTTTCTGGAAGTTTTGTTTAATTAAAGCGTGCAAGTCTCATTGGGTTATTTAGTAAACCCATTGCAATTTTAACCAATAAATTGCTAGAAAATTAAGATTAAGTTATATAATTTGGTTCCGATGTCCACACTTATCTTTTTGAACTCATGAAGTATTGATTCTTATTTTGCGGCTGTTTGGTTAGGTTTAAAGTGTGCATATCTAAAGGAGCTTTGTAGCGATCACATTTGAATTTAAGCCGAGTAAAGTTCTCTAAATTTGAGATTAATTTATTTAATCATATTTAAAATCTCATAATTAACTATTTGAACTCATGTAATTTGACTGAATCTCATTTTGTGGACGGTTTGTTAAGTTTAAAGCGTGTATGTCTCATTGGGCTATTTAGTAAACCAATTGGAATTTTAACCGAGTAAAATGCTCTAATGTTAAGTTTAAACGTACCTGAGATCACATCTGTCGCAGCACAGTCCTCTTGTGCCCTCACCGCATACTGTCTCGTCGGTGCTCTAGCAGTGAACTGAAAGGTGCCTCCTGATGCATGGCTGGCTCCGTCACGCGAAAACCCACGACCCCTCTGGGCTTGGAATACAGTCCTCTGAGCCTGACCTGGTGGAGATGTCACAACCTCTGGGCAGTCCCTCACAAAATGCTCCAAAGACCCACACTGAAAGCAAACCCTGGCATTACCCCAACACGGTCCTCGATGATTCCGACCACACTGATTGCAAACCTGAACACTGGCACTCCGCTGCAAACCCTCTGGACCTCTAGCAGTAGAAGACACAGATTGCCTCCTACGTCCCACAGACTCTGATCTCTGGTTCAACCTCGAACCCTGATTCGATGCTCCTCTACTCTGATTCCAATGGCTTCTACTCCTACCGGAGTGAGACTGAGAGTTACCCGCATGACTCTGACTAGCTCCACCGGTGACTCCCTGGCCAACAGACGGCCCATAGGTCAAACCCTGAACCTGCTCCAACGACTTGGCACTAGCAGCCAACTCAGAAATCACCTTAGGCGGTGCAGTAGTGAGATAAGTCTGGATCTCCTTCCTCAGACCTCTCAAGAACCTCTTACATCTCATCTTCTCTGTAGCAACAAGCTCTGGAGCATACCGGCTCAACTGAAGGAACTTCTGCTCATAAGCAAAGACCGAACGATTCCCCTGAACAAGATGGGTAAACCATTCCCTCAAGGTTTCAATGTGAGTCTCACCCACATACTTGCTCTCAAACTCCTCGAGAAAGTCCTCCCACTTAGGACGATGAGGATACCATCCCTGCTCAACCGTCTCCCACCACTCTCTAGCGTTGCCTTTTAGAAGCGACAACACACACGACAACTTGTCCTCTGACCTCAGCCTCATCTGTCTCATTATCCACCTGGTGTCATGCAACCACTGATCAGCCTGTACGAGATTGTCCTGTCCCGTACCAAAGAAGTCCACAGCTCCCTGCCTTCGCACCCTCTCAACTGGTGCCTCACGAGGCGTAGAAGATGGCCTCGGTATAGCTCTCACGATCCTACGCAAGGTCTGGTTCAACTGAGCAAAGTAGTTGGCCCCTTGACCAACTGCATCATCCGATGACACCTCCTCATCGGGCTCATACACGTAGTCGGAGCCTCCTCCACGAGAACCCCGGCTTTCCTCTTGATCCCTCACACGTCTCGGTATACTCAACCACTTTTGCACAAAGAACAACAACAAACAAGAGTACACCATCAAAATCTCAACTTTAAAGAAAGTACGTTATCGACTCGCGGGCATGTACTTGTCTGACACCTATATAACACACTAGACTCCCCTAGGGACTTCCTAGAACCGACTCAACCTAAGCTCTAATACCACTAAATGTAACACCCGACCCGAATGTCATATTGGGCCTCCGGCCCAAAACCTGTAATTTCAAAATTTCTTTTCAAATCCCATCAAATAAAATCAAATTCAAATCCAAATACGACTCATAAAATCCATTTAAGTTAAAACGCAAGCCCAAAATAGTATAAAGTAATCGGAGCTTCAAAATATTACAAACCATTAAAACATTCGACCCAAATTAAAATAAACAGAGTTACATTACATAGGGTTCGACATAGTACAAGCCCACTAAATCTAATACATGTACTCTGACAACACGGTCGATGCTGAGATCCGAACCTTGATGGTGCTCCACGAACCGGCTTCACCTAACCTACGCACGAAAACATATTTCGAACGTTGAGCTACGAAAGCTCAGTGGATATGCCGAACTCGGACAACGTCATGCATATCATAAGCAGTAAAGCATAACATATAAAATATCGTGCATGATATGATGATCTAGCATGCTTGCCTACCACATGGCATAAACAATGTATAATGACGCACACAGCATATACATGTCAAACAACAACACAAAGTAGTGAGGCCCGCGTCCACACAGCAACGGGATCCTACACTACGAGTAAGGCTCGCGTCCACACAGCATCGGGATCCCATACTCAGGATGAGGCCCGCGTCCACACAACATTGGGATCCTACATCCGAGATTTGAGGCCCGCGTCCACACAGCATTGGGATCCTCCAAATCCCATACTCGGAATGTCACATCGAGTATCATCGAATGAGGCCCGCGTCCACACAGCATCGGGATCCTACATTCGGAATGGTCTTCAAAATCATTACCCGGAATGTTACATCGGATGACCTTCGACGTGTTCCAACACTTTTGGATATTCGGATTTCCATCACACAAGGACTCGATACACACAAATGATCCACCTCGGATCCTCACATCAAAACATATCAAGTCTTAACATAATTTAGTCATTCAGTGTTCAAATACGTTAATCTTATGTTAACCATTCATTTCATTAATTATAAGATTCATTTTGACCTTTACTTCTATTATCGAACCTCAAACAATACTTATCTTGTCAAGTTTTTGTAGGGGTATCGAACCACGGGTATCGATACCAGTATCGATACCCTTTTACCATTTCTAGAGTCAACGAAAGGGGACCCTCCAGCATCAATACGGGTATCGATGCCATTATGCCACTGGAGGTCCCGGTATCGAACCATGGTTCGATACACCTGGCTACTTAGTCTAATTCCACTCATGGGTATCGATACCGGTAGCCCGTGTATCGATACCCCCTGCACGAAATGCAAGTCTGCACTTAGAAATTTCTAGGAAATTCATTCCAAACTTGACTTAATCAACCCTACAGTATTCCCATTAGTTCCTAGGGATGTTTAGGACGTTTTAACACAATTTTACAGCCATTTAACTCACTAACACAATTTCCACCATTAAAGCATACCAAGCTCAAACCAAGCAATACATACACTATATATACATGTATGCAACTACCATGATATGTATGATGTAAAGAACGAGTTGGGAGTACCAACCTCTTGCAGGCAACAACAAAAACGACCCTCTTCTTCCTCTTCAAGCTTTCCCCCTTCCCAAGCTTGATGATGGCTCACAAGCCTCTTTCTCTACAAGAGAAAGATTAAGAACGGATTGGGACACTTCGGAAAGATTTCCAGAACCTTACAACACTTAAAAGAACTCAGCTTAAGCCCTTAAAAACCTTGTTCCCGAATTTCCCACACAACCTTCTTCTCTACCAAACAAAACCATTCTTACCTTAGATTATAGATCAAGAACAACTCTACAACTTATCCTTCTAACCCAAAACGTGATTCTTCAGCAAAAACAACAAGATTCAACCTTTACATACCTTCTTTTCTTGCCAAAAGATGAAGGAGATGGGGTAAAAGAAAGGAAAAGAAAGATGAGATCACCTCTGCCAACAAAAAACCCCATAAAACCTTCCCCATTCATCCATTTAGTCAATTACCAAATTATCCTCCACTTAAAACTCCTAAATCCCTAAACCACTCAAGCCCAACAAAACTAAGTCCAAACCACACTAACTCGGGCCCGAAACCAAAGCCCAACACCACGGGTTAACCCGACCCTCGGATCCGAATCCAGGTCATTACAACTCTCCCCTCCGTAAAGAAAATTTCGACCCTCGTTACGCATGCTTTAAACCCAACAAAACGATCGTAAAATGATATTAAATCAATTTTTATGAGTTCAAATAGTTTATTATAGGATTTTGAACCTAATTATACAGCTTAATCCTAAAATAATAGATTTTTACTCGTTTAAAATTCGAATTTGTTCTCAATAAAGGCCATTTTGACATGAACGCTTTAAACCCAACAAAATCACCGCAAAATGGTATTAAATAAAATTTTATGGGTTCAGATAGTTAATTGTGGGATTTTTAACCTAATTATAAAAATTAATCTAAAATTTTTAGATTTTTACTCGATTAAAATTCGAACGGTTTCTCTATGAAGCCAAACTAGACACGCATGCTTTAAACCCAGCAAAACGATCGTAAAATGATATTAAATCAGTTTTTATGAGTTCAAATAGTTTATTATAGGATTTTGAACCTAATTATACAACTTAAGCTTAAAATTTTAGATTTTAACTCGTTTAAAATTCGAACAGGTTCTCATTAAAGCCAATTTTGACATGCACGCTTTAATTCCAACAAAATCACCACAAAATGATATTAAATAAAATTTATGGGTTCAGATAGTTAATTGTGGGATTTTTAACCTAATTATAAAAATTAATCTTAAATTTTTAGATTTTTACACGGTTAAAATTCGAACGGGTTCTCTATGAAGCCAAACTAGACACGTATCCTTTAAACCCAACAAAACAATCGTAAAATGATATTAAATCAATTTTTATGAGTTCAAATAGTTTATTATAGGATTTTGAACCTAATTATACAACTTAATCCTAAAATTTTAGATTTTTACTCGTTTAAAATTTAAACAGGTTCTCAATAAAGCCAATTTAGATATGCACGCTTTAAACCCAATAAAATCACCGCAAAATGATATTAAATAAATTTTTATGGTTTATGATAGTTAATTGTGGGATTTTTAACCTAATTATAAAAATTAATCTTAATTTTTTTGATTTTTACACGGTTAAAATTAGAACAGGTTCTCTATGAAGCCAAACTAAACACACATGCTTTAAACCCAACAAAACGATAGTAAAATGATATTAAATTACTTTTTATGAGTTCAAATAGTTTATTATAGGATTTTGAACCTAATTATACAACTTAATACTAAAATTTTAGATTTTTACTCGTTTAAAATTCGAACAGGATCTCAAAAAAGCCAATTTAGACATGCACGCTTTAAACCAAAAAAAATCACCGCAAAATGATGTTAAACAAAATTTTATGGGTTCAGATAGTTAATTGTGAGATTTTTAACCTAATTATAAAAATTAATCTTAAATTTTTTGATTTTTACTCGGTTAAAATTCGAACGGGTTCTCTATGAAGCCCAACTAGACACGCTTGCTTTAAACCAAAGAAAACGATCGTAAAATGATATTAAATCAATTTTTATTAGTTCAAATAGTTTATTATAGGATTTTTGATCCTAATTATACAACTTAATCTTAAAATTTTAGATTTTTACTCGTTTAAAATTCGAACTGGTTCTCAATAAAGGCCATTTTGACATGCACGCTTTAAACCCAACAAAATCACCGCAAAATGATATTAAATAAAATTTTATGGGTTCAGATAGTTAATTGTGGGATTTTTAACCTAATTATAAAAATTATTCTTAAATTTTTAGATTTTTACTCGGTTAAAATTCGAACGGGTTCTCTATGAAGCCGAACTAGACACGCATGCTTTAAACCCAGCAAAACGATCGTAAAATGATATTAAATCAATTTTTATGAGTTCAAATAGTTTATTATAGGATTTTTGAACCTAATTATAGAACTTAATCCTAAAATTTTATATTTTTACTCGTTTAAAATTCGAACTAGTTCTCAATAAAGGCCATTTTGATATGAACGCTTTAAACCCAACAAAATCACCGAAAAATGATATTAAATAAAATTTTATGGGTTCAGATAGTTAATTGTGGGATTTTTAACCTAATTATAAAAAAGAATCTTAAATTTTTATATTTTTACTCGGTTAAAATTTGAACGGTTTCTCTATGAAGCCAAACTAGACACACATGCTTTAAACACAACAAAACGATCGTAAAATGATATTAAATCTATTTTTATGAGTTCAAATAGTTTATTATAGGATTTTGAACCTAATTATACAACTTAATCCTAAAATTTTAGATTTTTACTTGTTTAAAATTCGAATATGTTCTCAATAATGCCCATTTTGAAATGCACGCTTTAAACCCAACAAAATGACCGCAAAATGGTATTAAATAAAATTTTATGGGTTCAGATAGTTAATTGTGGGATTTTTAACCTAATTATAAAAATTAATCTTAAATTTTTAGATTTTTACTCGGTTAAAATTCGAACGGGTTCTCTATGAAGCCAAACTAGACACGCATGCTTTAAACCCAACAAAACGATCGTAAAGTGATATTAAATCAATTTTTATGAGTTCAAATAGTTTATTATAGGATTTTGAACCTAATTATACAACTTAATCCTAAAATTTTAGATTTTTACTTGTTTAAAATTCGAACATGTTCTCAATAATGCCCATTTTGAAATGAACGCTTTAAACCCAACAAAATCACCGCAAAATGGTATTAAATAAAATTTTATGGGTTCAGATAGTTAATTGTGGGATTTTTAACCTAATTATAAAAATTAATCTAAAATTTTTAGATTTTTACTCGATTAAAATTCGAACGGTTTCTCTATGAAGCCAAACTAGACACGCATGCTTTAAACCCAACAACACGATCGTAAAAGGATATTAAATCTATTTTTATGAGTTCAAATAGTTTATTATAGGATTTTGAACCTAATTATACAACTTAATCCTAAAATTTTATATTTTTACTCGTTTAAAATTCAAGCAGGTTCTCAAAAAAGCCCATTTAGACATGCACGCTTTAAACCCAACAAAATCACCGCAAAATGATATTAAATAAAATTTTATGGGTTCAGATAGTTAATTGTGGGATTTTTAACATAATTATAAAAATTAATCTTAAATTTTTATATTTTTACTTGGTTAAATTCGAACGGGTTCTCTATGAACCCAACTTGACATGCATGGTTTAAACCAAACAAAACGATCGTAAAATGATATTAAATCAATTTTTATTAGTTCAAATAGTTTATTATAGGATTTTTAATCATAATTTTAAAATTTAATCTTAAAATTTTATATTTTTACTCGTTTAAAATTCGAAGGGGTTCTCAAGAAAGCCCATTTAGACATGCACGCTTTAAACCCAACAAAATCACCGAAAAATGATATTAAATAAAATTTTATGGGTTCAGATAGTTAATTGTGGGATTTTTAACCTAATTATAAAAAATAATCTTAAATTTTTATATTTTTACTCGGTTAAAATTCGAACGGTTTCTCTATGAAGCCAAACTAGACACGCATGCTTTAAACACAACAAAACGATCGTAAAATGATATTAAATCTATTTTTATGAGTTCAAATAGTTTATTATAGGATTTTGAACCTAATTATAGAACTTAATCCTAAAATTTTATATTTTTACTCGTTTAAAATTCGAGCAGGTTCTCAAAAAAGCCCATTTAGACATGCACACTTTAAACCCAACAAAATCACCGCAAAATGATATTAAATAAAATTTTATGGGTTCAGATAGTTAATTGTGGGATTTTTAACCTAATTATAAAAATTAACCATAAATTTTTAGATTTTTACTCGGTTAAAATTCGAACGGGTTCTCTATGAAGCCCAACTAGACACACATGCTTTAAATCCAACAAAAGGATCGTAAAATGATATTAAATCTATTTTTATGAGTTCAAATAGTTTATTATAGGATTTTGAACCTAATTATACAACTTAATCCTAAAATTTTATATTTTTACTCGTTTAAAATTCGAGCAGGTTCTCAAAAAAGCCCATTTAGACATGCATGCTTTAAACCCAACAAAATCACCGCAAAATGATATTAAATAAAATTTTATGGGTTCAGATAGTTAATTGTGAGATTTTTAACCTAATTATTAAAATTAATCTTAAATTTTTAGATTTTTACTCGGTTAAAATTCGAACGACTTCTCTATGAAGCCCGACTAGACACGCAAGCTTTAAACTCAACAAAACGATCGTAGAATGATATTAAATCAATTTTTATGAGTTCAAATAGTTTATTATAGGATTTTTGATCCTAATTATACAACTTAATCTTAAAATTTTATATTTTTACTCGTTTAAAATTCGAACTGGTTCTCAATAAAGGCCATTTTGACATGCACGCTTTAAACCCAACAAAATCACCGCAAACTAATATTAAATAAAATTTTATGGGTTCAAATAGTTAATTGTGGGATTTTTAACATAATTATAAAAATTAATCTTAAATTTTTATATTTTTACTCGGTTAAATTCGAACGGGTTCTCTATGAACCCAACTTGACATGCATGGTTTAAACCAAACAAAACGATCGTAAAATGATATTAAATCAATTTTTATTAGTTCAAATAGTTTATTATAGGATTTTTAATCATAATTATAAAATTTAATCTTAAAATTTTATATTTTTACTCGTTTAAAATTCGAGGAGGTTCTCAAGAAAGCCCATTTAGATATGCACGCTTTAAACCCAACCAAATCACCGAAAAATAATATTAAATAAAATTTTATGGGTTCAGATAGTTAATTGTGGGATTTTTAACCTAATTATAAAAAAGAATCTTAAATTTTTATATTTTTACTCGGTTAAAATTTGAACGGTTTCTCTATGAAGCCAAACTAGACACACATGCTTTAAACACAACAAAACGATCGTAAAATGAAATTAAATCTATTTTTATGAGTTCAAATAGTTTATTATAGGATTTTGAACCTAATTATAGAACTTAATCCTAAAATTTTATATTTTTACTCGTTTAAAATTCGAGCAGGTTCTCAAAAGAGCCCATTTAGACATGCACGCTTTAAACCCAACAAAATCACCGCAAAATGATATTAAATAAAATTTTATGGGTTCAGATAGTTAATTGTGGGATTTTTAACCTAATTATAAAAATTAATCTTAAATCTTTAGATTTTTACTCGGTTAAAATTCGAACGAGTTCTCTATGAAGCCCAACTAGACACGCATGCTTAAAACTCAACAAAACGATCGTAGAATGATATTAAATCAATTTTTATGGGTTCAAATAGTTTATTATAGGATTTTTGATCCTAATTATACAACTTAATCTTAAAATTTTATATTTTTACTCGTTTAAAATTCGAACTGGTTCTCAATAAAGTCCATTTTGACATGCACGCTTTAAACCCAACAAAATCACCGCAAAATGATATTAAATAAAATTTTATGGGTTCAAATAGTTAATTGTTGGATTTTTAACATAATTATAAAAATTAATCTTAATTTTTTAGATTTTTACTCGGTTAAATTCGAACGGGTTCTCTATGAACCCAACTAGACACGCATGCTTTAAACCAAACAAAACGATCATAAAATGATATTAAATCACTTTTCATGAGTTCAAATAGTTTATTATAGGATTTTTAATCCTAATTATACAACTTAATCTTAAATTTTTAGATTTTTACTCGTTTAAAATTCGAACTGGTTCTCAATAAAACCCATTTTGACATGCACGCTTTAAACCCAACAAAATCACCGAAAAATGATATTAAATGAAATTTTATGGGTTCAGATAGTTAAATGTGGGATTTTTAACCTAATTATAAAAACTAATCTTAAATTTTTATATTTTTTCTCTGTTAAAATTCGAACGGGTTCTCTATGAAGCCAAACTAGACATGCATGCTTTAAACCCAACAAAACGATCGTAAAGTGATATTAAATCAATTTTTATGAGTTCAAATAGTTTATTATAGGATTTTGAACCTAATTATACAACTTAATCTTAAAATTGTAGATTTTTACTCGTTTAAAATTCGAAAATGTTCTGAATAATGCCCATTTTGAAATGCACGCTTTAAACCCAACAAAATCACCGCAAAATGGTATTAAATAAGATTTTATGGGTTGATATAGTTAATTATGGGATTTTTAACCTAATTACAAAAATCAATCTAAAATTTTTAGATTTTTACTCGGTTAAAATTCGAACGGGTTCTCTATGAAGCCCAACTAGACACGCATGCTTTAAACCCAACAAAACGATCGTAAAATGATATTAAATCAATTTTTATGAGTACAAATAGTTTATTATAGGATTTTTGATCCAAATTATACAACTTAATCTTAAAATTTTAGATTTTTACTCGTTTAAAATTCGAACTAGTTCTCAATAAAGGCCATTTTGATATGAACGCTTTAAACCCAACAAAATCACAGCAAAATGATATTAAATAAAATTTTATGGGTTCAAATAGTTAATTGTGGGATTTTTAACATAATTATAAAAATTAATCTTAAATTTTTATATTTTTACTCGGTTAAATTCGAACGGGTTCTCTATGAACCCAACTTGACATGCATGGTTTAAACCAAACAAAACGATGGTAAAATGATATTAAATGAATTTTTATGAGTTCAAATATTTTATTCTAGGATTTTTAATCATAATTATAAAATTTAATCTTAAAATTTTATATTTTTACTCGTTTAAAATTCGAGGAGGTTCTCAAGAAAGCCCATTTAGACATGCATGCTTTAAACCAAACAAAATCACCGCAAAATGATATTAAATAAAATTTTATGGGTTCAGATAGTTAATTATGGGATTTTTAACCTAATTATAAAAATTAATCTTAAATTTTTATATTTTTACTCCGTTAAAATTCAAACGGGTTCTCTATGAAGCCCAACTAGACACGCATGCTTTAAACCCAACAAAACGATCTTAAAATGATATTAAATCAATTTTTATGAGTTCAAATAGTTTATTATAGGATTTTTGATCCTAATTACACAACTTAATCTTAAAATTTTAGATTTTTACTCGTTTAAAATTCGAACTGGTTCTCAATAAAACCCATTTTGACATGCACGCTTTAAACCCAACAAAATCACCGAAAAATGACATTAAATAAAATTTTATGGGTTCAGATAGTTAATTGTGGGATTTTTAACCTAATTATAAAAACTAATCTTAAATTTTTATATTTTTTCTCTGTTAAAATTCGAACGGGTTCTCTATGAAGCCAAACTAGACGCGCATGCTTTAAACCCAACAAAACGATCGTAAAGTGATATTAAAGCAATTTTTATGACTTCAAATAGTTTATTATAGGATTTTGAACCTAATTATACAACTTAATCCTAAAATTTTAGATTTTTACTCGTTTAAAATTCAAGGAGGTTCTCAAGAAAGCCCATTTAGACATGCACGCTTTAAACCCAACAAAATCACCGCAAAATGGTATTAAATAAAATTTTATGGGTTCAGATAGTTAATTGTGGGATTTTAAACCTAATTATAAAAATTAATCTAAAATTTTTAGATTTTTACTCGGTTAAAATTCGAACGGGTTCTCTATAAAGCCCAACTAGAAACGCATGCTTTAAACCCAACAAAACGACCGTAAAATGTTATTAAATCAATTTTTATGAGTTCAAATAGTTTATTATAGGATTTTTGATCCTAATTATACAACTTAATCTTAAAATTTTAGATTTTCACTCGTTTAAAATTCGAACTAGTTCTCAATAAAGGCCATTTTGATATGAACGCTTTAAACCCAACAAAATCACCGCAAAATGATATTAAATAAAATTTTATGGGTTCAGATAGTTAATTGTGGGATTTTTAACCTAATTATAAAAATTAATATTAAATTCTTAGATTTTTACTCGGTTATAATTCGAACGGGTTCTCTATGGAGCCAAACTAGACACGCATGCTTTAAACCCAACCAAACGATCGTAAAATGATATTAAATTTATTTTTATGAGTTCAAATAGTTTATTATGGGATTTTGAACCTAATTATACAACTTAATCATAATATTTTAGATTTTTACTCGTTTAAAATTCGAGGAGGTTCTCAAGAAAGCCCATTTAGACATGCACGCTTTAAACCCAACAAAATCACTAAAAAATGATATTAAATAAAATTTTATGGGTTCAGATAGTTAATTGTGGGATTTTTAACCTAATTATAAAAATTAATCTTAAATTTTTAGATTTTTACTCGATTAAAATTCGAACGGTTTCTCTATGAAGTCAAACTAGACACGCATGCTTTAAACCCAACAAAACGATCGTAAAATGATATTAAATCTACTTTTATGAGTTCAAATAGTTTATTATAGGATTTTGAACCTAAATATACAACTTAATCCTAAAATTTTAGATTTTTACTCGTTTAAAATTCGAGGAGGTTCTCAAGAAAGCCCATTTAGACATGCACGCTTTAAACCCAACAAAATCACCGCAAAATAATATTAAATAAAATTTTATGGGTTCAGATAGTTAATTGTGGGATTTTTAACCTAATTATAAAAATTAACCATAAATTTTTAGATTTTTACTCGGTTAAAATTCGAACGGGTTCTCTATGAAGCCCAACTAGACACACATGCTTTAAACCCAACAAAACGATCGTAAAATGATATTAAATCTATTTTTTTGAGTTCAAATAGTTTATTATAGGATTTTGAACCTAATTATACAACTTAATCCTAAAATTTTAGATTTTTACTCGTTTAAAATTCGGATAGGTTCTCAATAAAGCCCATTTAGACATGCACGCTTTAAACCCAACAAAATCACCGCAAAATGATACTAAATAAAATTTTATGGGTTCAGATAGTTAATTGTGGGATTTTTAACCTAATTATAAAAATTAATCTTAAATTTTTAGATTTTTACTCTGTTAAAATTCGAACGGGTTCTCTATGAAGCCCAACTAGACCCGCATGCTTTAAACCCAACAAAACGATCGTAAAATGATATTAAATTAATTTTTATGAGTTCAAATAGTTTATTATAGGATTTTGAACCTAATTATACAGCTTAATCTTAAAATTTTAGATTTTTACTCGTTTAAAATTCGAACATGTTCTCAATAATGCCCATTTTGAAATGCATGCTTTAAACCCAACAAAATCACCGCAAAATGGTATTAAATAAGATTTTATGGGTTCAGATAGTTAATTGTTGGATTTTTAACCTAATTATAAAAAATAATATTAAATTTTTATATTTTTCCTCGGTTAAAATTCGAACGGTTTCTCTATGAAGCCAAACTAGAAACGCATGCTTTAAACCCAACAAAACGATCGTAAAATGATATTAAATCTATTTTTATGAGTTCAAATAGTTTATTATAGGATTTTGAACCTAATTATACAACATAATCCTAAAATTTTTGATTTTTACTCGTTTAAAATTCGAGGAGGTTCTCAAGAAAGCCCATTTAGACATGCACGCTTTAAACCCAAGAAAATCACCGCAAAATGATATTAAATAAAATTTTATGGGTTCAGATAGTTAATTGTGAGATTTTTAACCTAATTATAAAAATTAATCTTAAATTTTTATATTTTTACTCGGTTAAAATTCGAACGGGTTCTCTATGAAGCCCAAGTAGACACACATGCTTTAAACCCAACAAAACGATCGTAAAATGATATTAAATCAATTTTTATGAGTTCAAATAGTTTATTATAGGATTTTGAACCTAATTATACAGCTTAATCCTAAAATTTTAGATTTTCACTCGTTTAAAATTCGAGGAGGTTCTCAAGAAAGCCCATTTAGACATGCACGATTTAAACCCAACAAAATCACCGCGAAATGATATTAAATAAAATTTTATGGGTTCAGAGAGTTAATTGTGGTATTTTTAACCTAATTATAACAATTAATCTTAAATTTTTATATTTTTAGTCGGTTAAAGTTCGAACGGGTTCCCTATGAAGCCCAAGTAGACACACATGCTTTAAACCCAACAAAACGATCGTAAAATGATATTAAATCAATTTTTATGAGTTCAAATAGTTTATTATAGGATTTTGAACCTAATTATACAGCTTAATCCTAAAATTTTAGATTTTCACTCGTTTAAAATTCGAGGAGGTTCTCAAGAAAGCCCATTTAGACATGCACGATTTAAACCCAACAAAATCACCGCGAAATGATATTAAATAAAATTTTATGGGTTCAGAGAGTTAATTGTGGTATTTTTAACCTAATTATAACAATTAATCTTAAATTTTTATATTTTTAGTCGGTTAAAGTTCGAACGGGTTCTCTATGAAGCCCAACTAGACACGCATGCTTTAAACCCAACAAAACGATCGTAAAATAATATTAAATCAATTTTTATGAGTTCAAATAGTTTATTATAGGATTTTGAACCTAATTATACAGCTTAATCCTAAAATTTTAGATTTTCACTCGTTTAAAATTAGAATTGATTCTCCATAAAGGCCATTTTGACATGAACGCTTTAAATCCAACAAAATCACCGCAAAATGATATTAAATAAAATTTTATGGGTTCAGATAGTTAATTGTGGGATTTTTAAGCTAATTATAAAAATTAATCTTAAATTTTTAGATTTTTAGTCGGTTAAAATTCGAACGGGTTCTCAATGAAGCCCAACTAGACACGCATGCTTTAAACCCAACAAAACGATCGTAAAATGATATTAAATCAATTTTTATGAGTTCAAATAGTTTATTATAGGATTTTTGATCCTAATTATACAACTTAATCTTAAAATTTTAGATTTTTACTCGTTTAAAATTCGAACTAGTTCTCAATAAAGGCCATTTTGATATGCACGCTTTAAACCCAACAAAATCACTAAAAAATGATATTAAATAAAATTTTATGGGTTCAGATAGTTAATTGTGGGATTTTTAACCTAATTATAAAAATTAATCTTAAATTTTTAGATTTTTACTCGATTAAAATTCGAACGGTTTCTCTATGAAGTCAAACTAGACACGCATGCTTTAAACCCAACAAAACGATCGTAAAATGATATTAAATCTACTTTTATGAGTTCAAATAGTTTATTATAGGATTTTGAACCTAAATATACAACTTAATCCTAAAATTTTAGATTTTTACTCGTTTAAAATTCGAGGAGGTTCTCAAGAAAGCCCATTTAGACATGCACGCTTTAAACCCAACAAAATCACCGCAAAATAATATTAAATAAAATTTTATGGGTTCAGATAGTTAATTGTGGGATTTTTAACCTAATTATAAAAATTAACCATAAATTTTTAGATTTTTACTCGGTTAAAATTCGAACGGGTTCTCTATGAAGCCCAACTAGACACACATGCTTTAAACCCAACAAAACGATCGTAAAATGATATTAAATCTATTTTTTTGAGTTCAAATAGTTTATTATAGGATTTTGAACCTAATTATACAACTTAATCCTAAAATTTTAGATTTTTACTCGTTTAAAATTCGAACTGGTTCTCAATAAAGGCCATTTTGACATGCACGCTTTAAACCCAACAAAATCACCGCAAAATGATATTAAATAAAATTTTTTGGGTTCAGATAGTTAATTGTGGGATTTTTAACCTAATTATAAAAATTAATCTTAAATTTTTAGATTTTTACTCGATTAAAATTCGAACGAGTTCTCTAGGAAGCCCAACTAGACACGTATGCTTTAAACCCAACAAAACGATCGTAAAATGATATTAAATCTATTTTTATGAGTTCAAATAGTTTATTATAGGATTTTGAACCTAAATATACAACTTAATCCTAAAATTTTAGATTTTTACTCGTTTAAAATTCGAACTGGTTCTCAATAAAGGCCATTTTGACATGCACGCTTTAAACCCAACAAAATCACGGCAAAATGATATTAAATAAAATTTTTTGGGTTCAGATAGTTAATTGTGGGATTTTTAACCTAATTATAAAAATTAATCTTAAATTTTTAGATTTTTACTCGATTAAAATTCGAACGGGTTCTCTAGGAAGCCCAACTAGACACGTATGCTTTAAACCCAACAAAACGATCGTAAAATGATATTAAATCTATTTTTATGAGTTCAAATAGTTTATTATAGGATTTTGAACCTAAATATACAACTTAATCCTAAAATTTTAGATTTTTACTCGTTTAAAATTCGAACTGGTTCTCAATAAAGGCCATTTTGACATGCACGCTTTAAACCCAACAAAATCACGGCAAAATGATATTAAATAAAATTTTTTGGGTTCAGATAGTTAATTGTGGGATTTTTAACCTAATTATAAAAATTAATCTTAAATTTTTAGATTTTTACTCGATTAAAATTCGAACGGGTTCTCTATGAAGCCCAACTAGACACGCATGCTTTAAACCCAACAAAACGATCGTAAAATGATATTAAATCTATTTTTATGAGTTCAAATAGTTTATTATAGGATTTTGAACCTAAATATACAACTTAATCCTAAAATTTTAGATTTTTACTCGTTTAAAATTCGAAGAGGTTCTCAAGAAAGCCCATTTAGACATGCACGCTTTAAACCCAACAAAATCTCCGCGAAATGATATTAAAAAAATTTTTATGGGTTCAGAGAGTTAATTGTGGTATTTTTTACCTAATTATAACAATTAATCTTAAAATTTTAGATTTTTACTCGGTTAAAATTCGAACGGGTTCTCTATGAAGCCCAACTAGACACGCATGCTTTAAACCCAACAAAACGATCGTAAAATGATATTAAATCTATTTTTATGAGTTCAAATAGTTTATTATAGGATTTTGAACCTAAATATACAACTTAATCCTAAAATTTTATATTTTTACTCGTTTAAAATTCGAGGAGGTTCTCAAGAAAGCCCATTAAATAAAATTTTATGGGTTCAGATAGTTAATTGTGGGATTTTTAACCTAATTATAAAAAATAATCTTATATTTTTATATTTTTACTCGGTTAAAATTCGAACGGTTTCTCTATGAAGCCAAACTAGACACACATGCTTTAAACCCAACAAAACGATCGTAAAATGATATTAAATCTATTTTTATGAGTTCAAATAGTTTATTATAGGATTTTGAACCTAATTATACAACTTAAGCCTAAAATTTTATATTTTTACTCGTTTAAAATTCGAGCAGGTTCTCAAAAAAGCCTATTTAGACATGCACGCTTTAAACCCAACAAAATCACCTCAAAATGATATTAAATAAAATTTTATGGGTTCAGATAGTTATTTATGGGATTTTTAACCTAATTATAAAAATTAATCTTAAATTTTTATATTTTTACTCGGTTAAAATTCGAACGGGTTCTCTATGAAGCCCAACTAGACACGCATGCTTTAAACCCAACAAAACGATCATAAAATGATATTAAATCAATTTTTATGAGTTCAAATAGTTTATTATAGGATTTTTGATCGTAATTATACAACTTAATCTTAAAATTTTAGATTTTTACTCGTTTAAAATTGGAACTAGTTCTCAATAAAACCCATTTTGACATGCACGCTTTAAACCCAACAAAATCACCGAAAAATGATATTAAATAAAATTTTATGGGTTCAGATAGTTAATTGTGGGATTTTTAACCTAATTATAAAAATTAATCTTAAATTTTTATATTTTTTCTCTGTTAAAATTCGAACGGGTTCTCTATGAAGCCAAACTAGACACGCATGCTTTAAACCCA
Source organism: Abelmoschus esculentus (assembly GCA_035048815.1). Classification (NCBI taxonomy): domain Eukaryota; kingdom Viridiplantae; phylum Streptophyta; class Magnoliopsida; order Malvales; family Malvaceae; genus Abelmoschus; species Abelmoschus esculentus. The sequence goes on along the minus strand of JAUCBN010000002.1, from coordinate 7,374,455 downwards.
ACAAAACGATCGTAAAGTGATATGAAATCAATTTTTATGAGTTCAAATAGTTTATTATAGGATTTTTGATCCTAATTATACAACTTAATCTTAAAATTTTTGATTTTTACTCGTTTAAAATTCGAACTAGTTCTCAATAAAGGCCATTTTGATATGCACGCTTTAAACCCAACAAAATCACTAAAAATGATATTAAATAAAATTTTATGGGTTCAGATAGTTAATTGTGGGATTTTTAACCTAATTATAAAAAATAATCTTATATTTTTATATTTTTACTCGGTTAAAATTCGAACGGTTTCTCTATGAAGCCAAACTAGACACGCATGCTTTAAACCCAACAAAACGATCGTAAAATGATATTAAATCTATTTTTATGAGTTCATATAGTTTATTATAGGATTTTGAACCTAAATATACAACTTAATCCTAAAATTTTAGATTTTTACTCGTTTAAAATTCGAGGAGGTTCTCAAGAAAGCCCATTTAGACATGCACGCTTTAAACCCAACAAAATCACCGCAAAATAATATTAAATAAAATTTTATGGGTTCAGATAGTTAAATGTGGGATTTTTAACCTAATTATAAAAATTAACCATAAATTTTTAGATTTTTACTCGGTTAAAATTCGAACGGGTTCTCTATGAAGCCCAACTAGACACACATGCTTTAAACCCAACAAAACGATCGTAAAATGATATTAAATCTATTTTTATGAGTTCAAATAGTTTATTATAGGATTTTGAACCTAATTATACAACTTAATCCTAAAATTTTAGATTTTTACTCGTTTAAAATTCGAGCAGGTTCTCAAAAAAGCCTATTTAGACATGCACGCTTTAAACCCAACAAAATCACCTCAAAATGATATTAAATAAAATTTTATGGGTTCAGATAGTTAGTTATGGGATTTTTAACCTAATTATAAAAATTAATCTTAAATTTTTATATTTTTACTCAGTTAAAATTCGAACGGGTTCTCTATGAAGCCCAACTAGACACGCATGCTTTAAACCCAACAAAACGATCATAAAATGATATTAAATCAATTTTTATGAGTTCAAATAGTTTATTATAGGATTTTTGATCGTAATTATACAACTTAATCTTAAAATTTTAGATTTTTACTCGTTTAAAATTGGAACTAGTTCTCAATAAAACCCATTTTGACATGCACGCTTTAAACCCAACAAAATCACCGAAAAATGATATTAAATAAAATTTTATGGGTTCAGATAGTTAATTGTGGGATTTTTAACCTAATTATAAAAACTAATCTTAAATTTTTATATTTTTTCTCTGTTAAAATTCGAACGGGTTCTCTATGAAGCCAAACTAGACACGCATGCTTTAAACCCAACAAAACGATCGTAAAGTGATATGAAATCAATTTTTATGAGTTCAAATAGTTTATTATAGGATTTTTGATCCTAATTATACAACTTAATCTTAAAATTTTTGATTTTTACTCGTTTAAAATTCGAACTAGTTCTCAATAAAGGCCATTTTGATATGCACGCTTTAAACCCAACAAAATCACTAAAAATGATATTAAATAAAATTTTATGGATTCAGATAGTTAATTGTGGGATTTTTAACCTAATTATAAAAAATAATCTTATATTTTTAGATTTTTACTCGGTTAAAATTCGAACGGTTTCTCTATGAAGCCAAACTAGACACGCATGCTTTAAACCCAACAAAACGATCGTAAAATGATATTAAATCTATTTTTATGAGTTCAAATAGTTTATTATAGGATTTTGAACCTAATTATACAAATTAATCCTAAAATTTTATATTTTTACTCGTTTAAAATTCAAGCAGGTTCTCAAAAAAGCCTATTTAGACATGCACGCTTTAAACCCAACAAAATCACCGCAAAATGATATTAAATAAAATTTTATGGGTTCAGATAGTTAATTATGGGATTTTTAACCTGATTATAAAAAT